>JAEIGP010000394.1:6737500-8212500 GCA_018904095.1 Zaprionus ghesquierei | reverse complement strand
ACTTGGTTGAATCCTCCAACTTGCTGCTCTATTCACATGTGGTTTTTTCGCTGCTGCTGTTGTTGTTGTTGTTGTTGTTATTGTTGTTGACAACGCAGGCATCGACGGTGCGGTCTATTGGTCTATTGGTCGATTGGTCTATTGGTTTTTTGGCTTTGGATTATGACAAAGTTTTTTGGGGCCAAAAGTGTTGCAGGGCTTTGTGGCAGCTAGCGTCAAGCTGTTCAAGGGTTGATTAAGCCCGCTTTTGGCATGTTGCATATATTAGCAGAAGGAATGGGAAAGAGAGAGAGAGTGAGAGAAGTTAGGTTAGCAAAACTGAATCGTTGCAAATCGTTGTAGCATAAAATTCCGCATTGTCATAATGTAATCGGCTTACGTATGGGCTATATATATAGTATCTATCTACTTATGTTGGCTCTTCTATTTATTTATAGCAAGTTATTACTTCACACTCAGCACACACACACACACTCGACTTGACTTGACTGGCAAAAGTTTCTCTCGATTTTATTTGGTTTTTTTTTTTTTTTTTTTTTTTTTTTGGGATTTATGTAAAGTGCAAAACGAACGTTTTCGGCTCATTTGCAATTTGTTTGTTTGCCTTTGTCGAGAGAAGTTTGTGAGCTTAAGGTGTGTTCGATTTAGAAACGAAATTTCATAAATCTATATATAGTTAATATATATATAGTACACACATCTTAAATGTATCTGCTGAGCTACATCGTTGGGGTTTGGCTTAAGTGAGGAAAAATTCGGCATGTTAAGTGCTTTTGCACTTTTTCACTTAAGGGAAAAGCTGTCTTAGCTGCTCTCTCCTTCTTCCTCTCCCTCTCTCTCTCTCTCTCTCTTGACTTTGACAGCTCTGCTAGGGTTCTTTTTGTGGCGCCTACTTGACCTGTCGCTGTCTTTGGAGATTTGACTTGTGTTTCGTTGCTTCGCAAAAGGATTCAAGCATATAACTTAATTTGTGTGTTAACAAGTAACCGAAAAAGAAGAGTGAAAAGCATAAAAGAAAGAGAGAGATAGCAATAAAAACAATGAACAGCAGCGACAAATGAAATAAGCTCAGGCAGAGAAAAAGAAAGAGAGAGACAGGAGAAGGATAAAGAGAGAGGCCCAAAAGCTGTCACAATGCCGACACGTGACTGACAGTTGTTCACTGTGTCGTTCCGTCCCACTGTCCCCGACTGTTCCACTGTCCACTGTGGCGAGTAACAAAAACGTTGCATACAATTGGGCGTTGCGCTTTGTGCGACGAACTGGCGATGTGACAAACTGAATGAAGACTGGACGAAAGCACAACGCCAGGGGGAGTGGCAAGGGGGCGTGGCGGACAACCGGACGACGGGTCGTTGAATGTGCAGAGTAGGCAAGGGGGGGGCTGGAGGGGTAGGTAGAGAGGGAGACCAGGGCAGGGCATTTAAAAAGGCATTTCCATTGCATTTTCATTCATCGCTCGTAATTGTGGTGTAAAAACGAACCGAACGAAACTCTTTCTTCATGTGTGTGTGTGTGTGCACGTGTGTGTGTGTTCCGGCAAAGGCAATGGCAATAACTGTCATTTCCTGGCGACCTACTAAATTTACGTGAGCCTCTGTGTGTGTGTGTGTGACAAACGCAGCTTAAATGAAAATTTGCTGACCTCCACAAAGTGAGCCTAAGGCTCGCTACGTGCGTATTGAGTCAACTTACACACACACACACACACACGCGCACAGACACCTCTACACACACGTGTGCAACAATTGTGGCCCTGCATAATTCGTTATCTAAATTCAGCTTGTGGCATGCCTCCGTCCCCTCCAGCTTCCCCATACGCTGATTAAATTTTCACACCACACAAAAATGATGAAGGAGTCGAAACAAACCGACAACTTGCATGGAAAATAAAATCCTTCAGCTGCTTAACACGTTGCAGTAGCATGCATGGAACGTGCTGGTTACATGTGCGACCACACCAGCCAATAACGGTGCATCCCTTGACTTCAGCTTCAACTTCAGCTTCAACTCCAGCTTCAACTCCAACTCGAACTTTTCTCTTTTGGCATCGCAATCGCCAGCGAAACGCAGCCTCGACTTCTGCTGGTCCCGGCAGCGCTTTCAATGTCAGCCTCATGTCCAGGCCGCGTTCTTTGCCTTCCTTCACCCATTGCCATTCCCAGTTGCTGCTCCTGCTTGCCCTTATCTCCCCCTGTCTTGCCTACGAATTTCATTTCCAACTCTCGAGGTTTCGATTTCGTAGCTTGGCCGTGTAATTTGAAGTCACATCGTCAGTTCGTCAGTGAATCTATTTGGCCTGCTGCTGCTTTCGGCTTGTTGTTTATGCAGTTGTGGTACACTGAGAGAAAAAGCAGCCCTATCAAAATGAATAACATCATAATGTAAAAAGGGTCGCTGGAGATGAAGACGTAAAAAACATGAACACATTACGCGATAAAATTTGATGACTTAAGTTGGAATGGATTGAAAAATAAAGTTTGAAAAAATACTGGGAAAAATATGGGTTAAACTCAAGAAGAGTTTCCTTCTCTGCTCTCCCCAAATAGTTTACAGTGTAGGCCCAAACAATACACAGTCACACAATCGCAGGCCGTAAGAGCACAGCACAGCACGTACTTCATTCGCATCTCGATGATGCAAAAGATTACCAAGTTGTTTGGCATACACTGTAAGAAAAGGAAGAGGAAGAAGCACATGGGGCCGCAGAAGACGTAGTCGAAGTGAAAAAAGAAGCAGCTAAAAAGTTTTTCTATGCTTGTAGGTCATTATGCAGGCACCCAGCAACCTCTGTGGCATTCCCTGCATTACATTGCTTCCCTCTCTCTCTGTCTCTCTCTGTCTGTCTGTCTCTCTCTACCTCCGGCTATGTTGGGTTACGTTTCCGAAACCTCTGGCACAAGAACTGACAGCACCAGAGAGACGCGTCAGTTATGCCCGCCTGTGTGTTTGGTTTGCATCCATGACTGCCCCGAAAGATTTATTTATTGCGGCTTTTAAGCTTGCCACTTCCCCCCTCACCGTCGTGCCCCTGTCTGCGTCTTGCATCTTGAGTTGGGTCTTTGATTTCCAGTTGTGCTCTACGCTCTCCCTGCCCCCATACTGTTATTGAAACGCGTTTTGGGGCAAGCTGTGTGATGGCGTCACGAACTCAATGAGTGATTTACTTAACTGATGCACGTCCAATGCCACGAGTAATGAGTGCTCAAAAGCAAAGCGAAAGAGCGAGAGCGCGTGAGTTAGAGGGAGCTGGCAAATGAAAGCCCAAAAGGCGTGTAACATTTTTGGCATAACGAGTGGCTTATTGCCCGGACGAGCGTGAACAAGAAGGGAGTAGACGCTGCGAACTGCAGAAAATGTTGCCATTTTAGTGTTTGTATAATATAATGAGCTTTTAGTCATTAGCGAGAGAAGGTTACTCGTTAGCGATTTGATGCGGCAAATATGCTAAAGTGCAGCAATTGATGCGAAGCTCAAACCCCGACAGTTGCCCTACTCGCTATGCTTTATCATTGTTGTAGAAAGCAGCGAGTAGTTAACTCGCCGAGAAATAGGTGTAGACTCTCGTTGAATTAAATATGTAAAGCGTATTGTATAGCTTACTCGTTGTGTGAACGATTGTAGCGAGAGATTGGCAAGTTGATTGTTAAAAGAAAAACGAGTAGCTTACTCGTTACGTGATGCTTGTATAGCGAGAAGCTCTTACGTTACTTGTTGTATGTGTAACGTGTAAGTCATAATATAGCGAGTAGCTTACTCGTTACTTGAGGCATAGATGCTGAGAAACCTACTCGTTGCTTGACGTATGCCTAACCAGAACTTTACTCGTTACTCGTTTGCTCGTTATTCATAACGATTAGAGTACTCGTTACTGTACGTATGACGTACAACGAGTAGCTTATTTGATACTCGTCACTCGCACTTTGAATGCGTTACTCGTCACTCGAAGCAGCTGCAGAGGTTGAAGCACTCGTTACTTGCTGTATATGTATAATTTATAACTAGTAGATATTATGCAAATGGCAATGAGTAATCCTACGAATAACTAAATACCAAGCAACCAAGCAAGCAACGAGTCGAAACTTAGTCTAAGCACAGCTGCAACAATTGTGCAGCTGCTCAATGGGCTTAAGCACAAATAGATATACGTTTGCGTGTGTGTGTGTGTGTGTGTGTGTGTGTGTAGGCTCTGCCAGCATTAACAAGCGACTCAATTTACATAATGCCTCTCCCCCCACTGCCCACACCTAGGCGATTGCTTTGCCTAACTACGAGGTATCTTGCCAGTCAAATCGCACTCCATACAAATCTAAAGCTATTCACGTTTACAGTTTGGTTTGGGCTCTAAGGCCGTGTGCTGTTCTGCCCATCCTGCCCGTCCTGGCTGTCCCAATGCCAAAATGTCCGATTGCTAATTGAAGGCACTTGGTCATTATCTGCGATACACACATTCGCATTCATTTCTGAACAACACTTGAGAGTTGCCAGCTTGTTAGAGAGGCGCCCTGAAATAGAGGTGCAGGCAGCGACAGAGACGGAGATAGAAGGGAAGCAGAGCAGAGCTCGTCGTCGTCGTCGACGGCGTCGTCGTCTACGTTGGCCTTGTGCCAATCAACGACAGCGTCGCCAAAGCGTCATCGCCACTTGTGGCAGTGACCCAACTCTCTCTCTCTCTCTCTGCCTGCCCCCCTTTGCATCCTCCTGCTTGTGCATGGCATCTTTATTGTGTTGCACACTGTTTGACTGTGTGTGTGCGTGTGTGTGTAAGACGCACAACTATGCAGGACACACACAGTGCATCAAAATTCGTGGCACAAGTCTTGGATTTGTGCATATCTCTCTTGTATCTTGTGTTCTCTTCTTCCCATTTTAGGGCACAGTCTTAGTCGGGCTCAACTTGCTCCCCCCCCTTCCGTCCTGCTCTTGCGGCACTTCTCTCGTAGTTTGCAAGTTTCCATTTCTTTCTCTTTTTTTCACTTAGTTTACCTTACATTTTTCATGATTTTTTACATGTGTTTTCTTCTCTTCTGCTGCCGCTGCTGCTTCTTCTTTTTTTCATTTTCATGTCGCTTTCCGTTTGGGTTTTTATGTTTTGCACAACAATTTTATGTTGCCTGCCCCACTTACCCCCCCTCCCCATGCCTCTGGTGCCCTTGTTCGATGTACGTGCTGCTGCTCTAGAAAAATGCACAGAAAATTCTTCATTTGCTTTGGCAGCGACAGCGACAGCGACGTCAACGTCAGCGGCGACGTTGACGGCGACGCTTGGCAAGCTGAGCCGAGCTAAGAGTTTCAATTGAATTTAGAGCTGAGGCTTTTCTATCTACATGTGTGTGTGTGTGTGTGTGTGTGTGTGTGGGCATTCAATCATTGCAAGTCTCGAAACTGACGGAAGAGGCCAGTCTTGCCTCTCGCTCTCGCTCGCTCTCTCTCTCTCTCTCTCACTCGCTTACTGACTGATTTTCTTGCATTTCTTTTCTTTTTTTTCAATTTATTTGCTTGCCCTACAAAATCAGCTGGGTTAGCGGGCGGAGGGGGAGGTGAGGGTAGGTTGAACGTGCCTGCGTTTCGGTTTTACACAGAAATTGTTTTTTCATTTGCCCATTCGCCTCTTTGCCTTACTTGTAGCCCCAGCAACACCACAACTTTGGGGTAGTAACCCGTCTTTCACCGCCCACTGCATCCCCCCTCACCCCTTTCCCTGCCCCGCCCGTCTATCCTTTCGCGCCAGAGTGAGCCTCTTGTGCTCTCTACTCAGCTCTATTTGTATGCAATTTTTGTTATCCCCTGCCCATGCCCATTGCCATCTCCGTCTCCGTCTCCGTCTCCATCTCCTTTCCCAATTGCCGTGCCCTTCAGCGCACTAATGGGTTAACTTGAGTTTGTTACAATCTAACCCAAGGGCCGCTCAAGTGGGTAAGCCTAAGCATTTGTCTGACAACGCCCCGAGATGCCCAAGACCTACTCTCCGACTCTACGACTCGTACTGGGGAGTCTGTGCAAGCTCAAGGCTCAAGTTCAACTTGTTGGGCCAGCAAATTTGTGAGGCTTTTCGAGTTATTGTTGACCAATCTGTTTGGGTCAGTGCGAACTTTTCCACAACTCTAGAGTGCTTACGAATAGAATGGAGAGAGGAGAAGAGGCTACAGAGGGGGAGGAGGGAAAATTGAGCAGACTTATGTAAGCAGAATTAGACATGCATAGCTCGTAGCCAGTGATAGCTTTGCAGTTGTCGGTTTCATCTCTTAGGCAATAATTTGTAGTAGACCCTTCCCCCTCCCTCCCTACTTCCCTCGTTTCTGGTCGATATCATGGCCATCGTATAAGCTGCAAAGTGTGTAAACTTTGCTACATTACTCGTAACAAATCTTTCGATAGTTTACAGTTTACAGCTGCTTTTAGCTGGTTCTCTCGCATTGCGCATTTCAATCTTTTGCGTCGTTTTTGTTGTTGTCTCTGTCTCTCTCTTTTTTTTATCCTATTGGGTTTTATTTTCGTGCCTTAGTTTGTCAGCTCGTTGAGAACGAGGGTTTTTCGCATTTCTGTGTTGCCTTATTCCGTTTTGGCTTTTCACTTAGTTTATTTCGTGGTTTACTTTGGGTTTTTTTTTTCAGTGTAGTTTAATCGTTGGGTGATCTTGTTTAGTTTTGGCTTTGCCTGGTTTGAGCTGCATTTAAAGATATTTTTTTTTTTGGTTTTTAGCTTATTATCTTTAATTTAGCTATCTTTGTTTTGGTTTTTAAGTTTTTAAATTTTTTTTATTATTTTTTCTGTTTTTTATTTAATTTTTTATTTTTGATTTTCCTTTCTTTCTCTTTCTTCTCTCTCTCATTACTCTTTTTTTCTTTTTCCTCTTAATTTTCTTTCTCTCTCTCTCTCTCTTCCAGCTCACTTTTGTTTATCCTCTCTCCCTTCTTCCCTCTTGCAAATTAACTTCAATTTTTCGCAGCTGTTTATAATTCGCATCGCATTAACATTTGTTTTTTCCACGCTTTCTGTAATTTACCCACTCTCTGTGCATTCTTTTACATCTGCCTCTTTCTCTCCTCTCTCTCTCTCTCTCTTCCTCTTACCCCTTTCATCATTCAATCAATGCAATTGCAATCGCAATTGCAGTCGCTGCTTGCAGCTGATGCCGCCATTGTTGTTGTTGTTGCTGCTGTTGTTGCTGTTGTTGTTGTTGCTCTTGTTGCTGTCGCTTGTGCTGCGTTTCTGGTTCATCGACTTAATCCGCATTCGCAGCTGCATCCACATCCGCATTTGGGATCCGCATTTCGCATCTGCATCTCACTTGCAACGCTCTCGCTCGCTCGCTCTCTTGCTCTTTCTCGCTCGCTCGCTCTCTCTCTCTCGCTGTGCAATTCTTTAGCCCCATTTGGGCAGCTTTGGCCTGCAGGCTCCTTGTGGGCCTTGTGTTTGTGTTTGTGTCCGTTTAGCTTTGTTTGGCTCGCTTCGGTTTGGTTTGGTTTGGTTTCGTTTTTTGGTTTTGGTTTCAGTTTCGGTTTCGGGTTTGGTTTTGGTTTTCAGTTTTGGTTTCGGTGGCTTGGCTTCGGCAATGGCAACAGCAACAGCAACGGCTTCGTTTGGTGCCTGCCGCATCGCCAATGCCGACACCGTCGTCGTCGTCGCCGTCGTCGCCATCGTCGCCAATGCCGCCTTTAGGCCATGCTCCATTTTCAGTTTTTCTGCCATTTTGCAATTGCTTTTTGTGTGGCATTCTTTGTTGTTGTTGCCTTTTCATATTTTCCATGCTGTTCGCAAAAATTCAAGGCGTGATTTGCAGTTTAATTGTGCAACAAGGCGCAAAAGGGTGGAAAGGGGAAATGGGGAAAGAAGGAGGAGAAAGGGAAGTGAAAAAACCACAAACCAAATTTTTGGCCAGTCTTTTGTCTAGGCCTTTTTGCCCTTTTTGATTTATCAACAGTTGCTTCGCCCTCTTGTTGTTGTTGTTGGCAATTGGCAGACGGTGCGTATGCGTGATGCGGCAATGCGTTCATCAATAAGTCATAGGAGAAAAACACAGACCGGCAACGGAATACAAATCGAACTTTTTGCCTGCTGCACTTAGGCCAATGGAGGCAGCTACAGCTGCAGTTGCAGTTGCAGATACAGATACTGTGTCTTACCGCTGTAGATATCCACGCAGAAGGGAGAGGGGAGAGTGGGAAGGGGGGCAGGTGTTTTGCAGTCGCTCGTGCGCAAATCAGTTGCAAGATTCTATCAAAATTCCGCAAATTGTTACACGTGTGTGCAGCCGGGCCACGTACTGACAATGCTGCCCTTCCCCGTCTTTCTCTCCCCCCTTTGCTCCCTTTCTGCGCTGCCCTTCACGCACACTCAATCAGGCATATTGCGATGCCTGAGGAATGCTGAAAAGGCAAAGCTTGCAACGTCTTGACAAACGACGAAGGAGCAGCTGCAAGGACAGCGGCAGCTCCTCCAATGCCTAAGCTGTTCTTGCATTTGATTAAGTGCTGGACATACTACACTGTGTATCTGTGTGTGTGCGCGTGTGTGTGTGTTGGTGCCAAGAAAGGAACATGTGAACTTTCTCATCTGAGCTAATGATCCGTGTAATCTGCTTCCAGCATAGCCAACACTCAGTCAGGAAAAGCCCTAACCAACCGCTCCACCCTCCCCCTCCCCCTGCTACCTAATACAGCAAAGATACCACCAATACATACACACATGCACACACACGCGCGCTTCTGTTGCCGTGTGTGTGTTAAGTTTGAGTGAAAATGGTAAAGCGATACATGGCAGGCAAAAGCTGCACATAATTGGCATAAGTTTGCACTTAAGTCAAAGGCAACACACACACACACACACACGCGCAGAGACTACACCTGCACACACACACACACACACACATATATACGAAGCTGTGCTGCTTTCGTGCGCTTACGGTAGATTTAACACACGGCGGCGAGCGGCGGCTGCGTTCAATAAATGTCAGCAATTAAAAAGGTGCGATGAATGTGTGTGTGTGTGTGTGTGTGTGTGTGATCGAGTGTCGGAGCGCAGTCAAAAGAGTTGGCAGCACAGAGCAGAGGCGTAGTCAAGCGAGGGAGCTCGAAAGGGGGGGCAGCTAGGCAACTGACTGATGAGGGGCAGCCTGGCGACTTAAACGCTTGCCATATGTGGGCCAATTGTAAATACGGCGTGGCAGAGTCAAAGCTCAAGCGATTCGTGAAATTGAAATGGCAACGGGTAAATGGAAAATGAAAATGTCATCTATATATATAGTGTACAGGGTGCATAGTGTATAGTGTAGGTGGTACATTAAGCCGACGCCTTACATGCTGTCTGAAATTATGCGGAAATATTACGTATACGTATGCAAGAGATTTGTGTGCGCGCGTGTGTGTGTGTGTGTGTGTGTGTAGGAAGAGCTTACAAGTTTCTGGGTAAATGCTTCCTATTGACATATGCTTTTCAACGTAGCACCCCTTAAGCTGAACAAGTTCTCTTTTAAAGCAATTGTGCTAGTTGCTGGAATTGTCCTGGTTACCAGGAATCTAAGTTGTGTGTGCGTCATTAGCAGCATTTGCGCAACAGGTGGGGGCGAGTTTGCACAGCGTAAAAATTCCAATTAAAATGCCATAATTGTATAATTGAAAAACAAGTATCTACAAGCGCGATAGGAAGATACCCTACGCGTAATATCGCAATTGCCTTACAAACATCTTGCCATACTTGACAAATAGTTAGACACCTATTGACACTTTGTGCAGTCTGCCACGCCTCCTTCTGCCTGTTACATACATTCGCACAAAGTTGATATACCCTTGTGTGACCATAGACGAAGAGTATAATTACTAGTAAAAGCAGAAAAAGAGAAAATAATGATAGCTCTAGACTTTTGTTTCGTTTCGAGGAATTGCTTTGAGAGAAATAGATCTGTTTTATTTTTTTTCAAATAAATAAACATATATAATAAATTTTGCAATTTACAGAGATGACAGCAACAGCCAGCTTAGTTTTTCCAGAAATCAGATAGCTTTGTTAATTTCACTTTGAGCATGGCAAACTATGTAGATTTGATTTTGCAAAATGCCATAACGTTGAATCGAATGCGACTGAATCGGATAAGAAGCAAAAAAAAAAAAAACAAAAAAAGACAGTTAAAGCTGCTCGATTAGTATATACCCGATTTGCGAAGGCTCAAGTGGGCGTGGTCAAATTTTAAAACACACTTATGTTGCCTCCAATAATAAGACATATTGTAATCCAATTTGGCAGCTTTAGCTACTATATTACCAGAGATCGGGGCGTTCATACAGACAGACAGACATGGTTGAAATGACGCAGCTTTGACACTGCAATAAATACACTTTATGGTTGCTTCTAATGTCTCTCGCTTGCCACAAATGAATCACATCCACTTACCCTGCGCACAGCGGGTATAAATATCGAAATAATTTTTTCTATTCGTTTCTTGCTGTCTGCCTTTATGTCGTATCGGTATCTGAATCTGAATCTGCAGCTATAGTTTATCGCATTATGTACTTTGTATGCATGATATGCTTTCAGATCAGAGTGTGTGTCTGAATAAAATGTATTCAGTTGTATTGAGTGTGCGGGCCTTAATTCATTTGATTCATTTAATTCGTCTCGTTATTTCCATAATTCATTTGGCGTCGCCAACGGAATTTTCTCGCCTATCGTTTTAATAATCTGCAAATCTTTTATGTCTCTACACAATTTCTATCCTCTGGCTCTCTACCACTCTGTGTGTGTGTATGGGAGTAACCCGTTAAGTAAGTGTGTGTGCGTGCGTTTGAGTGTGTGATGTGTGCGAAAAACGTGACGTGACTCTGTGGCGGGTTGCCGTAATTAGCATTGAGGCTGAAGCAGCAAAAATGCAAGTAATAAGCTAAGCACACAACAACAGCAGCAGCGACAACAACAACAACAACAGATGTGGCAGCGACAGCAGCGGCACGTTAACTGGGTCCTAATTGAAGTGCCATTGAATGAACATGGCAGGACACGTGCCGCGTAGCAGCAACGACAACGGCAACTCGGCAACTCGGCAACTTTTTGTGCTTGGCGGACAATCTTTAATTTAAATGCCGGCCATCTTCACGTTTATCAGATTACGCGACAGCCAACACCCACGCACACACACACACACACACAGACAGCAATGCTGTGAAACACGCACGCTCACACACTCACACACGGAGATGATCCCCGCATTGTTGTTGCTGTTGTGCTTTGTCATACACTCACCGAAAAGTGAATTCCTTTTGACTAGAACATTTCGTTGGCATTTCCCCTTAGGTAGCAGAGCTTAAAATATACTCTTGGCAAGCGGAAATATATCTATAAGGCAACTACAATACCAAAAAGTGTAAATATTTTCGATTAGCATTAAAAACTCGAGTTTACCTGTCTGTATGAACAACTAGATCTCCGGAACTATGCGAGCTAGTGCTATCAAATTTGCTGACAATTTGTCTTGTGCTTGCACGCAGGCTAAGAGGGTTTTAAAATTTAGCCACGCCTCTTTACGCCCACGTAAATCGCAAAGCAATTAAGTAGTTAGCGTTGTTTTGAAGCTAGAACATTTCTTTTTGGGTTCTGTACAAAACCTTTAACATTATCTAAGCTGTCAGTCAATTCCTGCATACACTACAAATCTATGTGTAGGGTATTTATCGATTCGTTGCTAATCGCTGTGTTGTTAAAATAACTTCTCCCGCTTGTTGCTAACTCAATTACGCAGCATTTGCTATGCAATTTGTCTACACCACGTGTGTGTGTGTGTGTGTGTGTGTGTGTGTGTGTGTGTGTGTGTGTGTGTGTGTGTGTGTGTGTGTGTGTGTGTGTGTGTGTGTGCTGCCCGTGCACAGCATCGCAATTTTCATTTTCATTTCGCCAGTCGTTTGGCTTGTTTCTGTTGTTGTTTCTTGTTTTTTCATGAAAATATTTTGCATTTGCAGCATCCGGTGACAATTTTCGCCGCAGCGCGCCCAAAACATTTCCGAGCATCATAAAAACAACAACAGCGGCAACAACAACGTGAAGACGAGAACATTTTCATTGCTGTCGACAACATTTTATGACGGTCACATAATAACGTGAAGCGACAAAACGGTAAACGTTCTCAACGGCAACGCGGCGAGGCGAGGCGAGGCAAGGCGAGGTAAGGCGAGCAGGAGACGAAGGATGCAAATTACGTGGCACATGATGCGCCAAAGCTTTTGATTTGATTACGAATCGAGTCATTTGCCCCAAAATCGTTTTCCTCTGTATCGTCATCGTCATCGGCCATCGGTCATTCGATTAATCGATCAATTGCACCTTCTTTGGGTGGAAAAGCCTTCGGAGAAGGCGTGCAACGTGAGCAGCCACAAAACGGAGCTGAAAGAGTTTTCCAGCAGCTGCAGCCGGCAGCGCATAATGAACAAAAAGCCGCAATTGCCGTTGGGCTCATTTCACGGCAACGGGGATAACAACAGCATTGGCATTGGCATCGGCATCAGCGGCAGCGGCAGCGGCAGCCACGGGCACGGCAACAACATCAGTCACATCAGCAACATCAGCAACAGCAACATCAACAACATTAGCCACATCGGCAGCATCAGCAACTGCAGCAGCATCAACAACAGCCCCATTCTTGGCAACGCCAACGGCGGAGGCGGCGGCAACGGTAACTCTTCACGTATGGCTCGTCAAGGCGGTGCCGGCTCATCCAATGGAGGTGGTGCCTCCGGTTCGGGTGCAGGCGCCAACGGCGGCGGCGGCGGTGGCGGGGGAGGCGGCTCTGGTAACTCCTCATCGGCCTCGTCCACATCGAAGGGAGACAAACAAAGAGACGGCGATGATGATGGCGGATTCGGACTTTGCGGTTGCCATAAGGCGCCCAAATCGCATTGCATATCAGCGACAGGTGGGTGACAAAATTTCACAGCCCTCTCTCTCACACTCTTCCTTTCCCTTTCTGTGTGTTTCATTATTTGAAATTTCTCTGCAAACGAATCGGCAAAGCCTAATGGCCTTGAAATCTTTTGTTCTGCTTACCTATTGAACTCTATGTTGTATGACAATTTATCGGCTATTAATTTGTTTAACAGTTTGGAAATATTTATGCAAAGTGTTTAATAAACTATTAAAATCGGCTTTGTATCGCAACAGCTCGCATCGCTTATCAAACAAAGGATGCACATTGCAAAGCCTTCAGCAATGTTTGGTTATGTTTTGCGATTAGGCTAATAAGCTTGTGTTGCTGTTTTTCCAATTAAGTAGCCCTTTGAAAGGCAATAGAGTAGACTTTGCTATGGCAAATTGTTTGCAACGGATTTTCAATAATGCGCAAAATTAATGGAAATTTTAAGAAACAACCCGATATAGTTCTCGGAAATCGATAAATTGCAGTTGTTCAGCAAAGTATTATCTTTGCATTAGGACGTACTCATGTATAGATACTTTATATACTTATCTTTCAAAATTCAATCCGATCAGAACATAAATAGAAATGTTACGTAACGGGTTTTCGTGGTTTAGGGTAGGGTATCTCACTTTTGGGCAACCGCAGCTGTTGCTTTGATAACTTTCGCGGCCTAATCGAATGCTTTTACTTGCAGGCGTACTGCTGTTGGTACTGCTGTACACGGCCCTAGGTTCCATTGTGTTTGTAACGCTCGAAGGAGAACTGGAGGAGGCAACTGCACTGGAGACAGCTGTGGCTGCTTCCAAGCCATATCCACGTACCGAGCTGGCCAATGCAGAGATACGTTCGCGGTAAGTGAAAGTTAAAGAGATTGACTGAATGAAATTATCGATTGTTTTAATAGTAGTACACACATAACTGTTATCGATTCAAATCGATTAATTATCGTTTGCATCTGTTCTTCTCCTCTTAGCACTGTGGATCGCTTGTGGTCCATAACGGAAGATCTCAACATACTCTACAAGGAAAACTGGACACGTCTTGCCGCTCAGGAAGTGCAATTGTTTCAGGTAAGCTAAGGGTACTACTCTCTCCCTTTCCCTCTCTCTCTCTCTTCTCTTCTACTTCGACTTGCTCTTGTCTTGATTGATTCAACTCATGCCTCTTTCCCTTTTTTTTCGCCCCGCAGGATACGCTGCTGCGTGCGGTCCGCCAATCGAAGGTTTATCAACCTGGAGGCGTGCAAATGAATGCACCGACACACAAATGGACCTACGCCTCGGCCTTTCTCTACTCCCTGACATTAATTACAACGATAGGTGAGTAAGCTAGCCTAGACTACCCTCCCCATGCCACGCCTGACTTCGCTTCTCCGGGTCGCCTTCCTTGCACAACAGAAGGCAACCGGATTGGACAATTTATTAGCACCCAGCGACGTTTTCAGTCTGCCAACTGCAGAAAGAGAGAGGGAGAGAGAGAGAGAGCGAGTGTGTGTGTGTGCGTTTGAGACGTTGACTGAGCGCCTCAGTGCACAGCTGACCGGGTGACTGGATGACCAGTTGACCGCCGCCCGACCGGCTACTGCTTTTAATTAACAAACTGTCAACGATAGGCGGCCATGGGGCAAAGGGCAAAGGGCAATGGGCAAGGCTCGTCTATGCCTGCTCCGGCTGCTGCTTTCACTTGTGCCTCTTGTTGTTTTTATTTCTTTTACTGCCAATATTCCGCCTCTCCTGACAACATTTTTCAATTTACGAGCCCGCGCGTTGATTTTGCAATTCCTCCCCCCAATTGACGGCAGAGACATGACTGCAGGCCCCACACACACACACACACACACACACACACACACACACACAGGACAACAGACAGACAGACAGGCTGACTGAAAGACAGAGAGGGAGCAACTGTCGGTGCTCCTGCTGATTTCTTTAGGCAACGCAGCGATTTCAATAAATTATAAGCAGCTCGAGGGCTAAGCAATTTGGCTGACAAGCGCAGAAAGACAACGATAGAGCGTGAAAGTGAGAGCGAGCAAGACAACGCTGTACGCCCATGGCCACGCCCATGCTGCCTGAAGGATGCACGCGGCAAAAAGCAGAGATACGCAATTAAGATGTATGTAAAATGTCATTAATTTGCCAGCCTACCCAGCCTTAACAGCTGACTCGCTCCCGCTCCCTCTCTCCCTCTTCCTCTCTCTTTTGCTCTTTCGCTGTCTTGCGACCGTGCTCTTGCCTGGCTTGCTGGCCTGTTAATTGTGTTTGCGGCTTGTAAATGGCAGAAGAATTGCAGACGGGGCACAGGCAACTTTGGGCATGACAAGCCAACAACAGAAACAACAACAAGAACTGTCTATGTTTTCCAGTGGAATGTTTCGTATAAGGCAGCGATACGTGTGGAACATATACACATATACATGTATATATGTTCTGCCTGAATTACATTTCCATTGTGTTTGCTTACAGTTTACAAAATTAAATGCATTTTCGTCTATCTGTTCGTATGAACATCTACAACTCGCAAACTATAAGAGATAGGGCTGCCATATTTGCTGAAAGCGTGTCTTATTATCATATGCAGATTTTAAAATTTTAGCCACGCCCACTTGAAATGAAAAAAACCCCATTTTATGCTTAATTTTAAAGCAGAAACCTTTCTTTTTGGTATATACAACAATAATCAGCACGCAAAAGATTTCTAAAAATTTAAGTGTTCCAAGAAATTGTTAGTTAACAATTCAATGGAGCCATAAACGATATGCAATCTTGCCATAATCGTATGCCCCTTGTGAAAGGGTTAACGTTTAACTCAAAATGCTATCGAAATGTGCTGCATGTGCGTGTGTGTGTGTGTGACTAAGTGTGGTTATTTGCGTGTGCTAAGCAGCTCGTATGCAATTACACACACATCAAATGAAGGCTGTCAAGTGGTCACACACACACACATACGCACACACACACACACACACACAGACAAATGCGGTCGTTTTGGCTTGTGGCGACATTAACGAAGCCAAGTCAAACGCAAAGAAACATCAAAAGCAGCAAAAGGCGGCGAGCGGTTGACCCGGCCAAAGAATTGTGGCACAAGTATACACACACACACACAGGCACAGGCGTAGCACACACACACACACACTGGCAAGCGTCAAGCAATACAAATGCGCTGTGAAATCAATCGAATTGTAGCAATCAGCGACGCCAGCTTTGACTTTGGCGCAGTGTCAACGGTCGCCGGGTCGCCGGGCCGCTCCTCGGGTCGCCCTTAGCTGGTCACACGCTCTTTTTGGCCCCAGTCGGTCATGGGTCGTTGCGTTGTGTGTGGTTTTTTTTTTCTTGTTGGTGTTGCCGCGCATCGCATTATGGGTAAATTGGGTTTGAAATCAAAACTCAATTTCAGGCACGGCTCAGCTCGATGCGCGGCATGGCGCGGCGCTGGCATCAGCTATCAAAAATCTGTCTAAATAACTCAACTGGGCGACGGCTGTGCTGCTAGGCTGCCACTCTCGCTGTCTCCCTCTCTCCCTCCCTCCCTCTCTCTCTCTTTTGTCATCTCTTTCCAACACCCTTTTCTCTCCCTTTCTGCTGTTTGTATTGAGGGCGTCATTGAAATTATTTTGACATCAGTCCAGACAGACAGATAGAGAGAGAGAGAGAGAGACAGTGCGATAGAGAGGGAGATAGCTGCGGTTGGCAGCAGCAAATACGACAGCATGAAGGGTAAACCTGGCAGCGAAACCCTATACCAAAATCGAAAATACAATCAACGGAACGCCTTAGCTGCTACGGCTGCTGCCGCTGCCCACATGTATCCATATCAGCTCTGATTGTATCTGCAACTTTGTCACACAATATGTGTGTGTGTGTGTGTGTGTGTGCCTGCACATCAATCAATTATGAAACAATTTATCCAAAATGCGTTTTGGGTACATTTTGTCTCGTCTGCTGGGGATTTTGATTGTTTTCATGCAGTCCCCGCACTCCCATCCCCCTCACCGCGCGCGCTCGCCGTAATCCCGACTCTCCCCAGATACTTACCCTATGTATTGCTGGCATCAGCTCACGGCGTCAGCTGTCGTAACTGTAAAACCAAGTTAATGTGTTTTCTATAAATATAATAAATAGCCACTGTCTGGGGACACACGCTCGAGGGCCCAACACACACAAGCACAAGCACACGCAGACATGTATATATGGAACAAACTAAATCGAGCCACAGTTATTACACAGGTCTACAGTGAATTTAGTGCGTGATATAAACGAAATGGCCAAAAATAAATATGAAAATCTGTTGCATATATCAAATGGAAATTGCACTTTACGAGGCAGCCTCGTAAAGCGAATTTTTTATTGAAAACGAAATTGAAACTGGACTGATTACAAATTGCAAAGTTTGGCGACATTTTGCCAATGAAAGTGATGCGAGGTTTTCTTTATGAAGTTTAGAATACAAAAGGATTTTAAGGGAATTATTTTTTTACATTATCATATGTTGGATTCTTCATTTTGTTTTTTAAACTTCTTATATTATATGTTTAATTTTTTATTCAATCTTTTATTTGAATCTGTCTTAAACTATGGCCATTTTGCATTCTTCCTGTAGCGCAGTGTTCGATTGTCATTTAATCGATCTATCGCGATTGCTATACCACCTAACCTAAGATTTGTTAAGCGTAGCAAAAGTTTCTTTGTTATTTGTTACGCGTAAGCGTTTTTGGTTAATGTAGTTAGCGAACTCAGGCTGTGTTGCTCAAGTTTGAATGCGAACTCAAACTTGAACTCGTATCGATTACCAGAAAAGGCAAAGACTTGGGCTCATTATGCGTATTTTGCGGGCCAAACTGTTTCCGGTTGCGTTGTTGAGCGCTTTTTAATGGCTTCGCAAGACACACAAACACACATGGACATGGACACAGACACACCTTTTTGTTTTAACGTGTATTTCTTGTACCATAGATTCTATAAATACCGTTAGTTAAATTTACAAAATTTTTTGAATAAAATTTCAGTTTAGTTTTGTATCTTGAAATCGATTAATAGTTATATAAATCGCTTTCTGCGTGATTTACTAGGCATATTGTGGCAAGTATCGAAAACATAGCGAGAAGGTATAGTCGAATCTATCTTCTTGGCTCTCCATTCTCGTCTTTCTCCCTCACTCGCTGTTTGCAAATTTTATTGCCTACTTTTGTGCGCAAATCCTTTGATTGCGCTCACATTCAGCTTTATTTTATTTCCAATTGCACTTGGCGATGGCAACACTCCCCTCCCCCCTCCAGCTCCTTCTCTATACTTGCCCAACTCCACTCACCACTTGTGCTAAGCTAATGAGCCGTTTATGCAGTTTAAAAGTGCGCTGCCGCTTGATTGATTGCACCCAGGTGGCAACGCTGGTGGTGAAAAAACCCGTTTAGTAAATCACTTAAGCAGCGCCAAAGCGATTTAAATCGGTTTTTGAAAATTCACATTGGCTTTCAATAATTTTTCAACGGCTTTAACTAATGTGTTTGTCCTGCTAAGGAGCGGGGGGCAATAGGCGCAAAGGGGCGTATACATAATTCATGTGTGTGTGTGTGGCATTGTTGCCGTATGCCGCATGTCTCCGCCTCCGCCTCCGCCTCCACCTTCGTCTCTGTCGTTGCGCCAATAACAATTTCAATTTATTTGCCGCTAATAAACGCGAGTTGAGATTATGGCAAATTAATATCGCGCATACGCCGCGTTGCGCGAGGCCGCATTCCCCCAGTGTGTTTGGAAAGTAATAAAATTAACACATATGCACATAAATATCCGAAACCGGCAACGATGTGCCCAAGCCAAATGCGCTTCTATTGAGTGGCGATCCATTGCCTCCGTTCCCGTTCCCGTTCCCGTCCCCGTCTCCCTCTACATTCTATTTTGATTTATGCCTTTCACGATTGCTGACAGCCCATATGCGCATGGGTTTAATGCATGTGTGTGTGCGTGTGTGTGTGTGCTTTGTCCCCCCCTCCCCGGGACCGTAAACATAATGTAATTATGACTGTGACAGCGGCAATTCACTTAGAGCAGAAACTGCAGCAGCAGCAGCAGCGGCAGCGTCGCCGCCACAGTCGAGTCCACAAATTTGTTTACCCTTCACCTGTGTTTGCCAGCCTCATTATTAATTTATTAACTAACAGCAAACAATAAATACACGCATGCACACACACACACACACACACAAATCGGGGCTGACTAATTCAATTTAGTCAGTGTGTTTAGTTTAGTTTTCGGAAAGCGCGCAGCTCAGCTTAAGCTACAGAGATTTTGATTTTGGAATCTAGTTTTGATTTCGTGTCCTTATGCAGTCCCCATGGGGCATTATGATTGCATCTCGTGTGTTCAGTTGATCCCAGTGGAACTAATAATGTCATATTTTGATGGAAGTTATTTGCAGGGATTTCAATGATGCTATTAAACTATGCACATACGAAAGAAAGATTAGCTTATGGACAGGTAGCAAGGGTTTTATAGCTATTTACAGAGTTTGAAGTGTCTGCTTAAAACGCATTAATTTAATTGCATTTCTTATACCATTCGATCATTTAAAATGGTCAAAAATGGTATATTAAGTTTGTACAAATGTATTAAGCAGGCAGAAGGAGACGTGGCAGGCCCCATAAAGTATATATATATGCTATATATACAGCTGTGTTCACAAAGATAGCAGTGCAAGAAATGCAATCAAGCAATGCGATTTTTTTTCAAGTTCCGTTACGAATATTTCAACTTGTACGCATTGTTATTGTAGAATGGAATGTGTACAAGGAAGAAACGAAAAAATCCCGTTAGATTTGCGAGAATTAAGCAAATGAACAACTTTTTTTGCTAGAAGCATCAGTCTTTGGCTGTTCATTAAAATAGCAGTGCGTATCTTGATAAGCAAAAAAAAATTTTTTTTGACTATTATTAACATAGGAAAACACTAAAATAAATTAATATTTTTTAACTTAGTGGGCAGGGGCAAACATTGTACTCCTGAAAAAAGAAATAGCATAGTGCGGCTCAGAAACCTGGGAAAAACATATAATGACATCCAGGAAATATGTAAATAATAAATATGTATATAATCAACAGCCGAGTCGATTGAGCCATGTCCGTCTGTCTGTCCCTCTGTCTGTCCGTCTGTCTGTCCATCTGTCTGTTCGTCTGTCTGTCTGTCCATCTGTCTGTCCGCCTGTCTGTCCGTTTGTCTGTTAGTTCGTCTGTCTGTATGATCGCCGATGAACAAAAGCTAGAGACACCAAAGTTTATTTAAGAGTTTTGATGCCACTCCCACGCCCACGCAAATCGATTATTTACGATCATTAGGAAAAGTATTAAAGTTACAGCATTGCCCTTTGGTATGAACATAGATAATTGAAGCATAAGTCTATTCCCCAAAAAAACAGTCCAGTTGATTTCCATAGTTACACTGCTTGCTCCTTTGCAGCATATCCCGACGTCATCGTCGCCGTAACATGTGTTAAGCTGATTGCTATGACATTTTCATATATAGATGGCGTTATTCAAAGATAGATCTAATATAAACAATAAGTACTGGATGAACTTGTGCAGAGATTCTTGTTGGAATCAAAAGTGTGCTAATTTGTTTCGAAATTGGGCGAATGATATTTAACAGTCGGATGCGCTCGACTGTAGCTTTTCTTACTTGTTTTCAACTATTGACAGCAATTACTTTTGAACATTTCCTTTGGCAAACTAGACAAATAATGCCATAAACAGTGCACAATAAAATTCAAATATACAATATATATATTATAGCATAGTTCGATGCGTGTTCTTAAATACCGTTTTGCATTTAACTTTTGCCTGACGTTATTATTCGGCTTAATTCATTGGAATGAAAATCATTTTTGCACATTAAGCTGCTTAGCAAGTGCCTTGTCGATGTCTTTGGCATTACTATTACCGTTATTATTAGCCGGGAGAGAATTGAAACTGGGCAATTTAGCTTTCGCATTGTGATTTAAGTCCATTGCATATTTCCTTTGAATTTGCACTCACTCTTAATTAGTCGACGAACGACAGCGATATACGTGAACATAAACCTCCTCCCCCGCCCCCTCCCCTCTCTCGCAGCCGTTCATCCCTTTGGATTGGCGAACAAAAGAAATGCTGAATTCGATTAATACAACTGTGCCTTGGCCCAAGCGATTTTGCAGGCAATGAGCAATGGCAATGCGCTTATGACTTGCAGAAAGGCAACAGGCCCAACAAGACGAGCAATTAGGCACATGCAATGTGGACTAACCGGCATGGCATTCATCCTTTGTTCGCCATAGGGTATGAGCTGTGCATCATCCAGTTATTCCCATCAATTTTCAGGTTATTTTGGAAATTCTTGGTTTTAATTACCAATTTACAATATTCCGTTTGTCTCATTAATGGTGAAACACACGAGAGGAAATGATTTTTGTTCGAATTTGTGAATGCGATTTAATTGGTTTGCGTTTGGTATGGCACACGCTATGCTGAGAGAGAGAGAGAGAGAGAGATATCATTTTCTTACTCAGCTTGGCAATGTGTTTTTGTGTGCGTGTGTGTGTTTGGGCGAATGGATCATCCTACTACAGTCCATTCAAACTGTGGCTACCGCCGCCTGTGGTCTATCTGTCTGCCCCATCTGCATTGTTCGATGCAACACCAACTAATGCACCTACAGTGCCCCCCGTTGTGCTTTTAAGCCACGCCCCATTTGGAAAATCCGATTTTCGTTTATAATGGAAGCCTAACTACATAATACTCACCAATTAACTGGCCACACAATGGGATAGGGGACAGGGACATGCTATGATTGGAACTGCATTAAGCGTATTGTCCCGTTGCGTCGCTTTGTAAACTACGTTCGCCGGCTTAAGTTCCCTTTCACTTTGGCCAACTGAATTTGCAAAGGTTTTCCCAAAGGGATTTATTAAATCTGCACGTACTAATTACCTGGGGGGAGGGATTAAATTTAACTTTGAATTTCAACTAATTCGCGGCGTGTGCTGCCTCTTTCTGAGTGTCATCTCATGCTATGAACTGCTGCACTTGTTGTTGTCTCTTTTCAACTTACTTAGTTCGAAGCTCACTTGTAACTTTTTTCTCTTTTAGTTGATTATTGTGTGTGCTTCTTTCTCCCTCTCTCTTTTATTTCCTTTTTAAAATTAAATAAATCTTTTTCCTTAGTTTTATTGCTAATTTTTTGTCTTATTCACTTGTTTACATTGGTTCTTTCCTACTCTGGCATTCCATCTCTTTCTCTCTGTCTCTATTTAAGTTTCTCTGCTCGAGTCTCTCTCTATCTTTCCCTCGTTTCGCTGTCTAAACATATTTGTAGGGACTGCATTGTGGGCCATGTCTTTCTCTCCCTATTTCTAGTTCACTCTCTCTCTTTCTATTCTCTGCCTTTCTACGCGCTTCTCATGTGTGCAATCTGCACGCTCATTCGCATTTAACATATTTGTTAGTCCCGCACTGTGTGCTATCTCTCTCTCTCTCTATTTCTCTTTCTCTCTCTTTCTGTTTGCCGTCGACCACTTTATTAAGCATTTTTGGCCTATTTTCCCATTATTTCAAGCGGCAGCTGCAGCTGCCACAACTCACATACGCATATAATACATTCGCATTCACAACTCATTTGAAATTCTCATTCACACACAAACACACACACACACACACAGCCGCACACACACACACACACCCAGCTCGACTCTCAGTCATTCATCGATGCTGACCTATGACAGACGACGTCACGTTTTGTTGTTACTTCTCTGTAATATGTAATAATATTATTATACAATTTGTATGCGTGATTGTTGTTGTTCTCTTTGGTGTTGCTTTTGTTGTTGTTTGTGTCTTCCCGTTGTTGTCGCTGTCCGGTTGGCAACTATAATTTGTGACACGTGCCGCCAAAATCTATGGCTCCATGGTCAGTCGTGGTTCTTTGTTAGTGTTGTTGTTGCAGTTGTTGGTGTTGTTGGTGTTGTTGTTGGTATTGTTGTTGATGTTTCTCTTGCTGTTGTTGTTGCATGAGGAGCGAGGCAGAAAAAACGCGGCAGTTTATTTTATTTTATTGCAATTCGTCGCTTGCTTCACATTTTTTTTATGGCCCCAAACGTTGCGTGGCTACCCATTGTGTCTCGGTATGTGTTTGTGTGTGTGTGGATGTCTGTGTCCTGTATGGTGTCAAATATAAAACAAATAATGCCAACAGCGAGCAAGAGTGAGAGAGAGAGAGAGAGAGAGAGAGGGGAGCGCGACAACAACTAGAATCACAGATAAGTCAACAAACATTTTGCTGATGCGAAGGGTTTGCGCTGTTTTCCACTGCCGGAACCCCAAGGAAGGACAACGCCTACGCCATATAATATGGCCAACACGCACACACACACACACACACGCACATAAAGAGACAGAGAGAGAGAGAGGGAGGGAGAGAGGAAGGCAGCGCGTAACGAACCACTCAACACTTTTATGTGCTACCCTCGCTGCCTCTCGACAGGCTGCATAAATTTTTTAATGTTTCGCAACAACAACTGCAGCAACAACAACAACAACAACAATGAGCGGCCTGAGTTGATATGTGTCATACTAACTGCACACACACACACACACATACAAATATGGAGAGCACAACACACACTCACGCACACGCACATGCAGACGGCATTTTGTCTTTGTCGTTTGACCAGACGCTGCTGCAGTTTTTCATCTGCAGCGGCAACAGCGCGCAGCAACAACAACAACAACGACAACTGTAGCAACAAGAACAACAACAATAGTAGCAGCAACAACAACAACAGCAACAGCAGCTGCTGCCTTAGCTTACAGTGCAGCCCATCAATCTTGTAAGCAAACAGCGAGCGGAAAAGGGCAGCGCAAGACGGGCAAAAAAAAGTGAAGGAGAGAAAGAGAGAGTGAGTGAGTGAGTGAGAGAGCGAATAAAAAAGCGGATGCACGCTGCCGAATGGTGTCCATAATATGCCAGCTTAATGTCCAAGTCCAATTTTGCCAATCAAGCGACGACGACAGACATTTTTCATATTACTGCAGATATGCTACATATGTGCATACTATATGTGTATATATATGTATGTATATGTATATGTGCACATATACACATGCCTGAGAAGCCTGCACTGACGCACAACTTTGTCAATGATGTCAGCTGTGAAATTCGTCGAAAATCAGCAGTTTCGTTGAGCTATCGCGTTAGATTCTGCTTCTACTTTTGCGATGATATTTGCCAAGTCAGTTTTCGGTTTTTTTTATAGTCCACGGAAATTGAAAGCTACAACTATGTTACAGACTCTAAGCAAGAGAATGTAGTTTGTTATACTACTAAAACGGAATTTAAGATGATAAAACGTAAAATATTTACAGAAAAAGGAAATTAATCGGGGAAGTAAAATCAGGAGACGGTTTTTTATAGATCTCGACCAGATAAAACGAAAAGATTAAATAGAAATTTTCGATATTTTGCTTAGTTATCGAGATAAAGCCTTCCGAAGTTTATAGTGTGGCCAGATTGCAAAAAGGAAAAACTATTTTTGCAGAAAGAGTTAAATAGGTGACATGTAATTATAGAAACCGACAAAATAAATCAAAAAGATTAAATACAATTTTTCGATATCTCACTTAGTTATCAAGATATAGCCTTCCGAAGTGCATAGTATGACCAGATTGAGAAAAGGAAAATCTATTTTTTGTCGGAAGAGTTAAATAGGTGACATGTAATTATAGAAACCGACAAAATAAAACGAAAAGATTAAATACAATTTTTCGATATCTTGCGTAGTTATCAAGATAAAGCCTTTCGAAGTTTATAGTGTGGCCAGATTGCAAAAAGGAAAATCTATTTTTGTCGGAAGAGCCAAATAGGTGACATGTAATTATAGAAACCGACAAAATAAATCGAAAAGATTAAATACAAATTTTCGATATCTCGCTTAGTTTTCGAGATTAAGCCGTTGACAGTTGTATAACAGTTTTAATTTTTCTTGTATGCCACTGTTTCTAAGCTGATAATCAGCGTGTTTTATCTCTAGCATGTTGGCTAGAAATTTAATTAGTATATTGTCAACCTGCAGGCAACAACAACAAGTGCAACCATATTCCATACGGCTTTAGCATTTTGCGCCATTCGAGCTTAAATTGCGGATTCGCACGCTTTTGCCGCGTTGCCAGAGCGCGCCGCCTTTCGAGTGGCCACTCTGTCACATGCCAACCCCTTCTCGCTCGCTCTCGCACTTTCTCTTTCGCTCTCTCTCTCTCTCTTAACCTTCAACATGCTGACAAATTGTTGAAAACTGTTGCGAAAAAACTGCAAAGCGCAGCTAAAAAACTATTCGCAATGTTGTTTCTCTTTCTTCCTTCTGCTCGTTCTGCTCGTTCTACTTCCCATTTTCGTTTTTCGCATTGAGATATGCAAAATTGCTGAAAACGAAAGTGTTATACAAACACATTAAGTCATTATGTACAGTTCTCCCATGGGGAGGTATGTAAACGGTAATTTTGCTCTGTGCATTTTGCGCTAGCTATGTCAATGTCAGCGTTTGTTATACTGTGAGTGCCCACTGTTTGCACAGTAAGTGTTATACAAACTTGGCTTTCAGCTTGGCTGCCTGGTAATTTTATTACGTATTGTTGCAGCTGCTTTGTGTATATTTTGAAAACTGTTATACAAACTGTTCTACAAACTGGTATACAAACTGTTATACAAACTGGTATACAACGCCAAATTACGCACATTCATATTGGATTTGCCAAAAACAATCCGCCTCTGTTCTGCCAATCAATCTGTTATACCACAATGGGCGTCATCATTGCAAATTTGCGCTCTGAGTGCTGCAAATAAACAAGATGTTTTACGATGCTCGAACGGAAACTATGATTTTAATGACGTCTCTATCTCATCTCTGTCTCTTTGCATCTGCTCTCTCTCTCTCTCTCCCGTTCTCTCTTCCTCTGTTGCTGTCTCACTTGCGCTTGTTCGTCTCAATTTGTTTGCTATGCATGTTTGGACATTTTTATGCATGTTTTGACATGTTTATGTCGCACTGGCGTCAGTTCACAATGCCATAAGCGCATCCATCGTTTTACGAGCGCCACGAGCGCCACGCCCCACGCCAGCAACGCCCACACAAAACGCGCTGTGAGTGATTGCAGCAGCTATGTTTGGTTTGGGGCCGCCATTGTTATTGTATTTGTGGACAGTTCCTCCCTTCGCCCCGCTGTGTGTGTGTGTGTGTGTGTGTGTGTGTGCGTTTTGGCTTTTATTCTCATTTGCTGCTGGCGCTGTGTTTGTGTCACTTAAATGGCCAGCAACGTGGCCAGCTTCGTTCTGTTGGCGGTGCCGGCGTCGCCACGTCTCGATAACAATTTTAATAGGCCATTTAATTTTTAATTAATTCCTCAAGCGGCAGTTGGCATGTCATAAAAATGTTTGCTGTCACGTTATTGTTATAAGTAGAAGCGGCAGCAAGGGGAAGGGGAAGGCGGAGGCGGGGTTGTTGTAGGCATTTAATGTCATGTTTCCTCAGTTGTTTGTTGTCTCTCGTAGCTGCATATCATTATGTGATGTGATGTGATGTGATGTGATGATGATTATATGTTATTTTTGATGCTATGCCATTTGCATATTACAAACAGAAAGAACTCCACCCATCCACCCATCCAGCCAGCCAACCCTCAACTCGCTTTTTATCTCGCTCACTCATTGTCTGCCTCCCTCTGTCGCCTCGCGCACATTGTTTATTGAACATTTGTCTATTTATAACGATGAGGCGCGCGATTGTGTCGTAATTTCATTATTCAATGTTTTTATAACACGCACACTTACACGCTCATAAATACACTCTCACTCATACTCACACCGACACTCAAACACTGATGCTCACACTCAAAAAGTAACGGCAATGAATACATCACGCCATGGCACGTGTAATTAAAGCCTTGAGGCAGCGTCAAGTGTTGCAGCAAGTGTGTGCTGTGAAATTGAATCGCGCCATGAGATTGAAAAGCCAGCAAAATAAACGCGTTCGTGACACGAAGGAGAACAGGGAACTGAGAAGAGAAAGAAGTGCTACACGCTTTACTTGCCTCGTGACACGAAGAGCAAAAGAATTGGCTTTGCTTACGTTGATCGTTTTAGAAACTGTCTGAAAGAGGGCGTGGCTAAATTTAAAAAGTAGACTTTACTTGTGTGTAATAAAGAGATATACTGTCGCCAAAATTGGTAGTCCTAACTTGTATAATCGCTGAGATCTATGTGTTCATACAGACACACATTGAAATAGCTCATAATACGCTTCTAGCCTATGCATTTTATCTGTTAAGTCATTTTAAGGCACCTTTTTATCTTATTTATAAAATTTGCCTATTTAGCTGCTGTATTTCCCTTTGTGCTATTGTCAAAAATAATCGCCTCACGCGCACATCTCTAGCGCCGCGATGAGACGAACGCAGCGCGCTTTGAACCATCGCAAATTGGCCTCGAGCCGCGTTTGTAGTCTGCCACCATCCGCATCCTTTAGCAATATCAGTGACTGACGGTCCAGTCTGTCTACCGACCAGCCATGCCAACGACTCTGCCCCCGTTCCCCACTGGCCTCCCACAAGCGGCGCCTCTGCTTCGCTCGCTGCCCCGCCCATTTATGCGCATTGTTTGGTTTTATATTTGAGCAATTTTTGTGACTCTCTTAATAGCTTTTTGTGAAAATTAATTTCTTAGCTATTAGAAACGGAGCCCCTCTGCACCCCCCTCTGGCTACGCCACTGTACTCAAGTGTAGCTCGTTGTGTGTACTCTGTGTGTGTGTTTGTGTGTTACTGTTTGTGTGTGTATTTTGTAATTACTTTATGCCCGAAAATTGCCGTAGTAAAATATTTTGTTGGTTTTGAGGAAGGGAGAGAGAGAGAAGAGTGAAAGAAGCACAGTGGAGGCAGCTAAGTGGGCTGGGGTGCGTGGAAAACTAGGAGAGTTACGAGGGGGTCAGCCTTTGAAGCTCGAGGTCATGTCCATGCCCTGGCCGAGGCGAGGCGAGGCGAACCGAGGGCGAGGCCGGACGTTGCTCGTTGCTTGCTTTGCATTTATTGTTGTATTCGCTTGTAGCGCACGCTTTTGTTGTTGTTCTAGCCATTGTTGTTGTTGTAGCTGTGCGCTATAATCAATGGCCACTAATCAAATCAAACGACTTGCGTCGCTGCATGCGCAATGTGGCGGGGCTGCTGCTCAACAGGATTGGGGATTTTGTGCCCCACCGAAAAAGCGAAACCCCTTGGCCACTTTGCGTGCCATGGAACTGGAAACTCAAAGTGGCAGTGGCAGCAAGCTAGAAAAGAGAGTCCATTTTCCAAGCCGAAACTGACCGAGAGAGAGAGAGAGAGAGAGAGGGAAAGGGCCTGCGCTTGTTACTTACAGACCAAGTCGCTGGAGGGAATGTCCAGAGCCATATTCAATGTCTAATTAGATTATCTGACTTTAAGGCATAACAGGCTGCAACAGCAACGGGCCCCACACACTGCCAGAGTTGGAGTTGCTAATGAAATGCCACAGAGCTGAGCTAAGCCAAACTAGACGCAACCTGACAGCTTCACTCGCATCGCATCGCATCGCATCGCATTTTGCCCCATGCCATACGCTGTTCCATTTCGCATTCATGTGCTCCACACAATTTCGGTCATTCAGCTGTCAGTGCCATAAGCACACGATTGCCTCGATTGCCTCGAATTGAATAGGCAAATTTTGCACAGTACAAACTGAAGTGCCTGCAAACTGCTAAGAAAGAGATAGATTAGTTTGCCTATTTCGATTTACAAAGATGAAGAGGGGCGTGGCCAAATTCTAAAGCCCACTTGCAATCATAATAGATATTGTCACCGAATTTGAAAGCCCCAGCTCTTGTAGTCTCTGAGCTTAAGGTGTTCATACGAACGGAAAAAGTGGAAAATCCGCATGAAATTACTTTGTTGGGTCGGAGAAGGCTTCAACTGCCTATCAACTGAGTATTGCATATAGAAACCTTTAACAAAAATCTATAAGCATACATAATGTTTACAAATTTGATCCTTTGTCTCCTTCGCTCTTGCAATTTCTATTCATAACTCAATCATTTTTCACTTAGCAATAACTGCAACCATTACATACTATATACATTCAATTTAAGTGCATTTCAATTTGCACATTTCCAAATTGATCGAATTTATTCACATATGTCGAAGTTTTCTGCCATTTGAAATAAATAGTATTTGCTTTTTGGTTCACCATATCCATTCAGTTGATGTGAATGCTCAAAGTGTTTTTTTTTTTTTGAAATTTCGTAAAATTCACTAAAAGGCGCCTCTGAAAAACTGTTATACTACTACTTGCGGCTTGTATTGGCATCTTTAAATGCCATTAAAAACATAACAAATTGCCAACTTGAACAGCCTCCCAATAAGAGGAAGAACAACAAGTTTACAAGAGCAACAGCAGCAACAGCAGCAACATGTTCGAATAGTTTTACTTTTATGCTGGGAAAAACTTGAAAATTGCCACGCATAATTGGCAGTTTTTACAGGGCCTTTGGCAACACCCTCTACTAGGCCACACCCCCTCCCCTCTCCCCCCTCAATTACCCCCTGCTTCAATTACGCTCTCCTTTATTCCCCTCACACTCTACTTGCCCGAATAGAAATCTTCATGAGTTGAGAAGGGTCTCAAAAAGGACTCTAGCAACAACGAGGCATGTGTGTGTGTGTGTGTGTGTGTGAGGGTGCACAACTTGAGGCCGACATGTGCTGGCCGTTAGTTAGTTAGTTATAACTACATACAATTTTATGCAGACCATATTGTAAATGTTATAATTTTCACTAAAAATTTTCGCCCTGCTGCGGGTGGGCAAACTTGCCATGGCTTGCCAGGGGCGTGGAGAGGGCACAGAAACGGGTAAGGGGGGGGGGACGACCATGCCCAGAGGGCAGTTGGCTTTCGGCTGAGCTGGAGCAGAAGGGAGGCGGGACGTTAGACGCAGGCTTTAAGCCTGATGATGATAATTTTTAGCAACTTTTTCGTTGCAAGTGGACAGCGAGCGGGTTGTGACACGACCTCTCTGCTGTCTCTGTTCCTCTCCCTCTCTCTCTCCCTCTCTGTCTCTCACTCACTCATCCCTCTCTCGCTTTTGCAATTTCTCTGGCTCATCCTCTTGCCTGTTTCAGCACATGTGCACTTAAACGTGCTTGGGGTTTTAAAGTATTATTACATTAAGGCTATGGCCGAAAAGCATGTTGCGCTGCGCTTGTTTGGCATACCCTGTAGGGTAAGTTGTGGGGCATATGAAAGTAGCGGTTGCCTTGTCAAGGGTGACTCTCGAACAAATTGTCTTTGGGCAAATGCATAAAACTTTGCTTTTTACGACTCTTCTCATTTTGTGTGACAAGTTTGAATGTCTTGAATTTATTGAGCAAAGCATTGCAATGGGGCGTATACGTAATATTTCAATATACAAATGGGCTTAGGTGGTTCAGGAACATATATGATGAGACTTAGGAACATATGTATTTTATGCTAATCACAATTTACTTAATGTTTTAGAAATATCTGGAGATATAATTCCATTAATACCTATACTCTATACCTCGTAGGTGTCTTCACTATACCCTGTATTCCGCTAGTTTCTCCCACTTTTACGTAGTATTCACCACAATGAAATCCTTTTGCAACTGGTTCAATTTCAGCTTGTTTTTACTGATATTTTTGCTGTCGCTATGCTGGCTTTTTATTTTTGAGTAATAAAATTTAATACATGGGTACAACGCATAGTCGCATCGCACACACACACCCACACACACACACACACTAGCACACACCAGCACTCACATTTATATGTATACGCACATTTTACTCAATTATAAAAGTTTCCACATTAAAAGTTCATTGCTGGAACCGGCCAAGCGAGTTCCGGCGCCGTAGTTGCCCCTCCTCCCTCCCATCTCAGCTCGCCTCGGTTCGGTTCGGCCCGGTCCAAGATTTTCTTTCGGGTAACACAGCCGGCACCGGCCTGAATACGGTACGGCACAGAATGGAGCATGGGCTACGTTGATGTTGGGTTAGGTCGTGTGCCCGCCGGCTGTAACGGCTACTGTAGTTGCCACGCCTTCATATCCGCCCCTGCCAATCCCCTCTCGGACTGCTAAACTGGTATATGGGCGACAACATCAAAGCTGTAGTCAAAGCGAAAACGTCTGGCCGTAAAAGTTGAGTGTGCGTGTGTGTGTGTGTGTGTGTGTGTGTGTATGTTTTTTTTTTGTATTTTCTTTTCCTCTTTTTTTTGTGGGCAACACAGGAAAAATTAAAAACGTCCTTGTTGTTGCAGCACGCAAATTACTCTATCGAGTAGGGCGGCCAGCCGAAGAGGGTTGCCAGCTCTGCTTGGGTTGCAGGGTTGCTCCCCTCGCTCGGTTATCCGAAATGGTAATATTATGTTATGCCCTTCCGAGTTCAGGAATGTGATATTAAGCTGCACAAAAATGTTACTTTATTACGAGTGCGGTGACAGTGTCGCACTATAACATACACAGTACATATTTTAACTGTTATACAGGGGAAGGGGGGGGAGACATGTCATGCGCCAAGTGTCAAGTGGCAGCGCTGACTTCAATGAACATGACAAAAATTATGGCTGCACTTGACATGGGAAGTGCTTGTGGGTGCTATAGTACAGGAAATAAAATGAATTGAACTGTTATACGCAAGGGAAACATAAACATAGGAAACATGGGTACTTCAGACACGTGTATGTGCGTTGATAAGTAGCTATTTCGCAAGTTGCGGGTGTAAAATGAAACTGTTATACTGTTATACAAACTGTTATACACGTTGAAATTAGGTGCCCCTTAAAGCGATGTGCACTGTGTCGTTAAAAAGCAACCATTTATGACAATTTAAACCAAATGTAAGCTGTTATACTGTTATACAAACTGTTATACGCCTTTAAAATTAAGATTCTTTTGTATATATGCTTAATTCCAGCAGACTGTTATACTTATGCAACTTTGCGCTCTCTCCTTGCAGGCTTTGGCGGCGTCTCACCACGCACCCAATGGGGTCGCATCGCGGCCCTGGTCTACGCTCTCTTTGGCATACCCATCGTACTGCTCTATCTCTCGGCCATGGGCGAAGCATTGTCAGCCGGCATGCGCTGCCTGTTCCGACGACAGCGCGTCAAGGGCACCGTCAGCAATGGCACCGGCACCGGACCCTGCCCCGGATCCAGTGCTGCCGGTGGCAGTCGCAGTGGCAAATCGGAAAAGAACAAGGGACAGCAATACGGAGGTCATTCATCATCGAAATCACATCAATACGGAGCTTCTTCTTCGGCTTATCAACAGCAGCAGCAACAACAACAGCAGCAGCAGCAGCGCGGAGGCAACGGTGGCAAGGACAACGGTGAGGGACGTCAGAAGGAATCATCCAGTGTGCCCATCTCGATTTGTGTTTGCGTACTCGTCTGCTATGTGACCAGCGGTGCCATATTGTTCCACAAGCTGCAAAACTGGAGCGTGCTCGAATCCTTGTACTTCTGCTTCACCTCGCTGGGCACCATCGGCTTTGGCGAGCTGTCGCCCAGCGGCACATTGACATTGTATACCGCATCCGCTTACATTCTGGTCGGCATGGCTGTGGTTGCCATGTGCTTTAGCCTGATTCAAACGGAAATTGTAATGTGGCTGCGTCGCTTCAGCGTGCAGGATCATGTCAGCCCCAAGACCGAGGAGCTCGCTATTGTCACCGTCGCTGTGACACCGAAGGCCTCCTGACAACGACCCAGTGCCGAAATGGTCGGCGGCGGTGTTGCTGGCACAGGACCGGGTCCATCCGGTCTGCAGGCGGGCAACAACATTGGCCAGCATCAGACCATGTTCTTTGGCCCGGCCCACACGCTAACCCAGTACAGTTCGCTGCCACGTCGCAGTCATCTGCATGGCGGCATGGGCGGAGCTGGAGCTGGAGTCGGACTCGCTGGCTATGGTGGTGCAGTTGGTGGCGCTTATGGCGGCTATGGCGGACTTGGTGGCGGCGTCATGGGGCCATCGACTTCGGCTTTCCAACGCAACACACCGATTAGACGATCCACTGGTATTCCGGAGCATCACATGGAGTACTTTGTGCCACGCAGCATCAGCGAGTTTAATTTATCCGGCGTCGGCGATTTGGCACTGCCACCGCCGCGTCGCTTCTCACCCAATGGTAATGCGGGCAATGGCAACAACAACATGGGCATGGCTGGCATGGCTGGTATGGGAGGCATGGGTGGCATGGGCGGCATGGGCGGCATGGGAGGCATGGCCGGTATGGGTGGCATGGGCGGCATGGGTGGCATGGGTGGCATGGGAGGCATGGGAATGGGCATGCCACATGGCCTGCAGTTGGGTCCGCCACAGACGCTGCTGTGCGCTGCTGCAACGCCGACGCAGCAGCAGCAGCAACAGCAGCCTCCTGCTCAGCTGCAGATTGTGACCATTAAGCCGCGTAGCGAGAAAATGGTCACCTTTGAGGATGAATCCAAACAGCAGCAGCAGCAGTCACAAGCGGGGACTGCCTCCTCATCGGCTACGCTTTCTGTAGCTGCCTCCACATCGGCAGCAGCCGCATCGGCGGCGGCGGCAGCGGCGGCGGCAGCGACGCATTGCCCGCATGGTGTGCCAACTACGCCGCGTAAATCCGGCGCTGTTTCCGCGGCAACGGGTGACATCTTTATGTGACCAGCCAGTTGACAGGCGGCGGCCGGGGCGGAGCCCATCGAGCAGGGCGGCGAGCTAAGTGCAGCGCTGCGACTGCGCGACAGCATCGATGATGCGCTCTGCCCCAAGCCGGCGCCGGGTGAGGTAATACGCGTCTAAGCAGGCACAATTTACCCCACCCACCCCTAGACACGCACACAAGCAGAGGGGGTAGGGAAAGGCAGGGGGGCGTGGCTAATTGGGAAAAGAGCCCGCAGCAAAGGCTACGTCGACAAGTTTTCGACTATTTAAATAAAACGTAAGTTAAGCAAATATTTCTGATTATGTGTGTAAATACAAATACAACTACAAACTACATATACATATATTATTACGGAATGTGTGAAAAAGAAGCGGCACACAAAACAAACAACACACACACACACACACACACACACACGCACACACACAAGACAACAACAAGAGGGAAGTTTGCAATTTGAAAATGTTAAATGTGAAAATGCATAAATAATTTGAATGCCTTTGGTTTGCCTCAGTTGTTGTTGTTAATGCAGAACAACAAAACAAAACAACACACACACACACACAAAGACAGAGACAGCGAAGTGAGAAACAGAAATTAATAAATAGAACAAACGACTAACAATGAATAATAAATAACTCGTTGGGGGCAAATACAAAAATGTTCGTGTATGTAAATTGTAAATTGCAAATTGCCAAAAATGAACAAAATACAAAAAACATTGTGTATGTGTGTGAATTATACACATACACATTGAGTGGAGCTGCTGCATGGCCACGAAAATACCAAATAGGGAAATACTAAATACTAATAAAAACTGGCACAAAAACGAGCGAAATGACAAATTGTGTACAAAAGCCAAAGGACAAAGTTTATTTAAGCGATTTGTTAGTTAGTTTGTTTATTGTAGTTTTTCTATTCATTGACAAATACACACACACACGTGCACGCACACCCACACACACACACGCACGCATGAATGGCGGCACTTTGTGTGATTGAAACAGTTTGTTTGTGTGTGTGTGTGTGTCTGTGTGTGCTCATAAAGGTCAGCGCAATTGTGTGGTGCTCATTTTGGGGCTGTATAACAGTTGTATAACAGTTGCAAAAACTGTTATACTGGCTGTGCAAAGTGTACCCCATGATAAAGAGGCTCATTCGCTGCGTATGACATGTATAACAGTCGTTAAAGCTGTTGTATAACAGTTGCTAAAACTGTTATACTAGCGCAGCACAGCGTAACTGCAGTCAAACAAAGTCAGCACTTGCATAATATTTGTGTGTCAGTCGTCGCACAGTTGTATAACAGCTGTTTAAACGCCATTGTCCAATTGTACATATGAAAAATGGGCGGGCATTACGATTTATTGGCCCACCGGCAACCAAAACCGTTATGCATACATTGTCAACTGAAATGAATCAACTGACCAAAATCGCTGCTAATTAACAACTAAGTCCATTATAATTGCCAAAACTGTCAGTTTCAACTTGTACATAAATTAAATCCCAAACTCCCGTCCTATCCACCCATGCTTTGTGTATATAAAGTTGCTTCACCTCCTCCCACTCGGCTTTGGATAGAATTACGGTATAGAGTTTATATAGCAGATTTATCATTTCATTTTTTTAATATCTCTGGTCGCGCCTTTTATGGGAATTAAAGTGCTGCAGCAATTAGGTTTAAATGCTTTTTAAATGCATTTTGATTGTAGGTAATTGAGCTGATGGCCAAAATATCGAAATTTTCGTCATGCTGTACATGTTTTGCATGGCGGATGGGGGGGCGGACATGCCAACTCGCTTTATGGCGCAGCCTCACTCACGCAATATACATTTCCGTTTTTAATTGAAAATAAATTAAATTTTAGTCCGCCGGAGAGCCCTTCAGTTTGCACCAGCCGTGTGTATGCGAGGGTGTGGTGTGTGTGTGTGTGAGTGAGTGAGTGCGAGTGAGAGTGTGTTCAAGTGTGTGTGCGTGCATTAATATTTTTTTTTTTTTGTTGTGCCATAGTTCATTTGTGGCGTTAAATTAAAATAATCGAATAGACCTAAGAGAGAAAAACAAAAAAAAAAAAAAAAAAAAAAAAAAAGAGAAAATGGAATGCGGGCTCGCTGATGATGTCCACTAAAAAGGTCGCTTTAATCTATGGGTTGTGGTAGCGAGATCGAAAAGAGCAAATTGCAAAGCGAACAAAGAAAACCAAAAAAAAAAAAAAAAAAAAAAAAAAATACAAAACCGAAAAAAAGAACAATACATAAACAAAAGCATAAATAAAATAAATAATAATAAAACCAAAATTGAGAATTACGTTAAACGATAAAAGTTAAACTAAATAAGCGCAAGCGAGAGGGAGATATAGCATACAACTAACTAAAATAACTGTGCATTGTGCGGTGCATTTGTATTTGTAACATTCCAATTGTGTCATACTACTGTCATACTGTCATACTCACTTTCCTAGCTAATAACGAACAATGCAAACTGGCAGAAAAACCAAATATTTAACATAAGTTTATGTAATTACAATTAAGTCCAGTTCACACACACACACACACACACACACACACACATTGACTCTTTTAATACACATATGGATATATAAATATATCAGTGGGCAAGCAAAGAAAATACCTAAATATACATATATATATATATATATTAATCGAAATGAAATGATGATATTTGTGTGATACCCTTGCAGACGCTACAACAGATTTATAGGGTACATATGCAACTTAACTAACCAATGCGTTTAATCGGTGTATCTTTTCAGTGTCAACAGTTTAACGCATACATACATACTATAAACACATACATACGATACATACATATATACGATATGCGATCGATATCCGATCAGAGCTTAATTGATGTTTCAGCTATTGTCGGACTATGCGAGACAAACAAAGACGCTGCAAGGGTGAAACACAGAACAAAAGAAACAACAGAGACACTTAAGAATAACTCAAGCTAAACTAAACAAAGAAAGTAAGAAAGAAAAGTAAATAAAAAACAAATGTGAAGAATTTTTTTTCAGTCGATTCCTAGCCAAGTAAGTCAAACTTTAGCATTTAGGTCAACTAAATCGGCAAGTAAATCTAGTGAATGTACTTCTAGTCGAAACTATTATACGATATATGATAAATGTTAATGCTAAACTACTGTGCAGTAACAACAACAGACACATCTATATGTATGACATACTAGAAATCGGCGAAAGCGTCTCTGCGTCTATGTACCGGGTTTAACTATACGACAGGCGACAGACGACAGGCGACAGGTGACGCACGCGTCTCTGTCCCATGTCTATCTCTCTCTATCTATCTATCTATCTCTCTCTCTCAGTGTCTGTATGTATGTTACATATATGTATTATTTATGTGTATGTATTACAAACATGAAACTAATTGAACGTGAAACAAAACCCAAAAGAGAGAAACATAAATAAATAACGCAGTTCGCATAATGCATACATATACCGAAAAAAGATGTAACTACACATATATAGATAACTATAAATTACATATACAATATGTATATGTGTAGCTACATCAAATTATATATATAAATATATATATATATATATATATATACAAATAAATACATCATGAAATTTAGTCAAACATCCAAATCAAAAAGGCGTGTTTCATTTCCTTTTTGCTCTGCAATTGTGTTGCATACTTTTTTGGGCATGTTTCTGTTGCGGCTTCAGGGACCACATTGTGACAACACTCTGGGCCAGAAACTCTTCACTCCACACTCTCTGCCATCCATCCACTCGACTCCACTTCGTACTCAACTAATGTGAATGTGAGTACATACATATATGCGCATCTGTTGACATTCCAAGCTTAGTTGCTCACATAAGAACAGCATGATGAGGATTCGTTGCTAACCTCAAACAGAGAGCACTCGCAGCACAAGGGCTAAAGTTGAACCCCCCCTCTGCCCACTCTCCCCCTTTACACAGGCTTAAAGTGAACTATTTGTGTGTGTGCTTTTTTCGACTGTTACCTATCATAGGAATTTCAGAGTTAAAGCGACAAAATAGAGAAGTATGTGGAATAACTCTTTGCATGAATAACTCGAAAGTTGACAGAGACTTGCCTCGGGCAGACAAAGCAATAAAGATGAGACGACTGCACATTCTGTTGCTCGCACTGAATGCATTGAATGCACTTGCAAGTACCGAGTACTTGTCGGAGCAATGAGACCAACTTAGAGCCATTTCGTCGCACCTCAAAGTGTAACTACAATTCACTTTCAAATGAAATGAATTATATAAACTCGTAAATCAAATAAGTATGAAATTACTGTACTTTCTGTAGCTTGAATCGAATGCATTGAATGCACTTGTAAGTACCGAGAGTATTTGTTCGAGTAATGAAACCACCTTGTAGCCACAGGGTACTCCATCATCGCTTTGTCAAAAGGCTTGACATGTCACCTGAAAGTGAAACTTCAATTGCAAATCACTTGCAAATGAAATGAATTAAATGAAATGGTGAATGCATTTGCAAAGAATCGAATTCATTCGAATAATCGAATAATGCTAATTGGATTGTTAGCAGCGACATCTGTATATGGTCTTATCTTGTATATGCATTTTGCACCACAATCTGCAGGTGACACATCTGTGTGTGTGCGTGCGTGTGTGTGTGTGAGTACATATTTACTTATGTGTGCGTGCATATGCATAAAATCAATTGGCGCCTTAATTGGCAAGCACAAATAAGAGAGAGAGAGAGAGAGTTGGGGCCGCAAGATATTCTATATAAAAATCGAATGCGAATTAATCTGGAATCATTAAAATTACCCCACTTTTCTCTCTCTCTCTCTTTCCCACCCACTTGACTGGAATTGGTTATTTCATTTTTGTTTGATTTTACGCATTATTTTGTTCTTTTTTTTTCGTTTTTTTTTTCCATTTCATTCAGTTCTTCTTATCAGTTATTTCGCGAATAATTTATAACAAACAATTCGCGTTCGATTTATCAACATTATTATTATAATATGTTTTTCTACCCTCTGGCTATTAAAAAAAAAAGAAAAGGAATATGCTGGGAGTTCAAAATGCCCCAGCGATTCATTTGGCAAACTAAAAGAAGTCGAAAAGTCACGAAGAATCAACTACAATATATTTAAAAATTAAAATAAATTATATTAATATAAATGGCAACGCTGCTTTACAGGGTATAGCGCAGTCTCTAAGCTGTCTATGCGAGAGGGTTTTATACGCTGCTCTCAGCTTGTAAATTTTATGACATTTTTAACTTTTCATTTTTTTTTTTTTTTTTTTTTTTTTTTGATCTGAACGACAGTTGAGCTGTGGCAGGTATGCAGGTGGTGTGTGTTTGTGTGTGTGTGTTGGCCGGATGTGTGCACAGCATGTGCTTTTTGCCAGAGCAATTTAATTTACTGTTGTGCGTGTGTGTGTGTGATTGTGTTAGAGTGTGCTGTCAGAGCGAGAGTGGCAGGAGGAGGAGGAGAGAAAAGAAGCTCAATAGAACTTTCAGGCAAATGATGAAATGCGAAAGGCATTAGCCATCAAATGTTGAAGAATAACCGGGAGGTGTATGGAGCGCACAATGAGTGCACGAGTGTGCTCTGTCCTCTCCTCTCTCTCTCTCTGAGAATGTTTCGCAATTGGAGTCAACTCACAGACGGCTCCTTCAAGATCTGAACAGATTGCAATATATTGTCGTGGCACACATAAAAATATGTCTGAGCGTTTTTATTTCTTTCCCTGACATAAACATGTCGCAAAATGTGAGTGAAGTAAAGCAGGTAAGGGTCGGGTAAGTGAAGCAGGTATAGACTGGGAACTGAATGATACATCTGATATAACAGAAATTACTCTAGATATTAAGGCGTTTTTCTTATTTACATTTTCATAATTTACGCATATTTCACAGAAATATATCTCTTTGATTTGTAGCAACTAACTGAGATTTGCAGAAGCTTTCTAAATTCGAAAATGAAACTAGAAATTTGACTATAATTTAGCAAAGACTTTGGCAATCTTAGAATCCATGATTTGTTAGGCTATCAATATCTTGCTCGAGACTCTGCACGCCCATAAATAATTCTCGATTTGGACTCATGCGACACATATGTCTCTATATACGCTCGTAATACCCGCTAAATGCGAGTTAAATCGAACATATGCATAGCCAGAGATGGCATATGCCAAGCCTTAGCTGCTTATATAGTCAGGCTCTCTCCCTCTCTTTCTCACAATTTATGATACAGTTTTTAAGCAAATTTCTTGTGTTGCCTCTGATTCTACTTGTGCTTCTGTTGTTGTTGTTCTTGTCGTGTTCTTGTTTTTCGGGGCAAGAAAAGAAAGCAAAGAAAAAGTCATCGGGGCAATAAATTCGCTTAAATGCTTTGTTCGAGTCATTAAAATCGCATTTGGAGCTCGGTTAACTGACTTGGCCCGTAATGCTGATGATGATGATGATGATGATGATGACGATGCGACGATGATACCGATGGGCAAGATGATGAGTAAAATGTTGCTCATAATGTTCATAATGCTCGGCTGGCGTCGCAGTCGCAGCCAACGTCGCTGTCGGCGTCACAGTTGGCGTCACAGTTGACGCTGTTGACATTAACGTTGAATGTTATTCGTTGTCAACACACTTGACATATAATTTCATTACGTATACGCATTTTATTAACTCATTTTTAGCAAGCAAGCGGATAACGACAACGTCTTCCTCCTTCTTCCCCTCCAAGTCCTTCCCATTGCGCTCGTCAGCGCCTACGTTGGCAAGCCACAACCCGCAACCCGCAACCCGCAACCTGCCATTGGCAGCGCTTGTCCCCCCCGGCGCAGCCCCTCCCCCTCATTACAGTGCTTGATGCGTATATGATATACTCCTTCGCTCTCTCTGTCTCTCTCGATCCGGTCGATGAGAGGTGGCAGTGGAGGAGCAGAAGGAGCTGGGCTCAACGTTGCCTGGGCGACTGCCAAGCACTTCACATTAACGGTTACGCTGTGCAGATTGCCTATACACATATGTAGCATATAATATGTATAGGTTATATAGGTATTGCTTGTGCCACGTCTGCCCCTATCGCACTGTCCATCCACGGCTCAATTACAGCTACAAGCAGGGGGAGGAGAGGGGGGAGGCGTGGCAGATTTTGCAGGCAGCAACTAATTTCTTTTAACAACTGTGCAGCAGTTCTTAAGCTTTATGGCACAGCCAGCCTCACATACATATGGGTGCTGCATGTGTGTGTGTGTGTGTTTACATAGCCGCACAGCTGGCGTGCCGCATAGTCATGCCAGGCAGGCAGGCAGACAGGGAGAGAGACAGGGAGGCAGGCATCAAGTCAAGCCAATATACCGAGAGCAGCAGCAACAACAATAACTGCGTTTACTTAGCACAAGCTATCCTCACACACACACACACACACACACACACATGCACACCCTTGCACACACATGGCCATGCAATGCCGGCAGAAAACTTATGCCGTAGCCATTGAAAAGTCGTTAGCAAAACGTCAAGAAGGAACGAACCCCTTTTTGGGAACCCGCTTTGCTTTTCTCTTGCTGCGTTTCGAAAACTTTTCCTCGAGCAACAACAACACCAACAACAACACCAGCAACACCAACAACAGCTACAGAAAATAAAACAATGTCAGCCCAAAATCCCCCATTGACGGCCGAAAAAACACATTCCGGGCTAAGTAGACCCAAACATGAGTGTCGAGATCCCAACCAGATAGGAGTAAAAACTCCCGCATGGCAAGGACGGCACGGCAAGGGGAGTGGCAAGAAGCAAGGGGACTAAGTGATATTAAAGGAGTTTTCAGTGCAGAAGATAATCCAAGAAAACTTAAGAAAATTCTCTTTAATTGATAAAGCGAAATTAAACTGATGATATGATGATCAGCTTTCTACGATTTGAAGCTAAAATTAAGTATAAAGACTTTGAAGTTCATTTGAAAGCAAACGACGAGAAAGAGATGCATACATCTTAAAATACATATATCATAAAGAAATAGAGAAAGAGTTTTGCAGATCTTTTGTACTTCTTCCTTATAAACACACCATAATAAAGAAAGAGAAAAAGAACTTCCTATAAAAAGGCTATTATATAATAGATAGAGATAAAGGGAGTGAGAGATATAATAAATTATATATAAATTATAAAAAAGAAGCAGAGAGAGATGAAGAGATATAGACAGAGAAGAGAGAGAGAGACAAGAAAATATATTTACGACCATTAAAAAAAACTCCCCGCTCGAAAAACTTGCAAAAAACTTCAGTTTCTTTTAAAGACATTAGCAAATCTCAGCTCTCCCTTGCAATGCCCATATTTATCGATAATCGTTTCGTAATGTCGCTCACTCGATAAACTCTCAGCGAGAAAAAAATGAAATTTGCTAACAATTCGCAGGATTTTAGCCAACTTTCCGCCTCTGTTGTTGCTGTTGTTTCTGTTGTTTCTGTTGTTGTTGTTGTTGTTGTTGGTGCTGGGACTGCACAAGCGGCCATTGGTCACGCAAAGCTGTGGGCAATCTTTGTGCGTTCAGCTGCTGCTTAAATCCAATTGGAATGCTATTAAGTCGAGCTAATGTTGCCACCGGGCACGCCCAGACCAGAGCAGACCCGACCAGGCCAGGCCAGACCAGGCCAGCTACCTCCTCCTGCTTTGGCCAAGCCAAACAAATGGGTTGTTACACGGGGGAAGAGGGCAGGGAGCGCTGCCCAAGGCGAATTGCGCGCAAGCGAATTAAAAGTCCTGACCATACCCCGATGTCCAAACTGTCGCTAGTAGCATTTCCGTTTCCGCTTCCGCATTCGCATCCGCACGCGAGGCAGAGGCAGCGGCGGCGGCAAAGGCAATGGCAAAGTGCAGCCATTTTGCGTACGCCCATTAATCTATTAAGACAATTTGGCAGTGGAAAAAGGCGCAAAGTTTTGGACGACTTTTTAGGGAGGGGAAGGGCGCCGGGAGGTGTAGGGGGCGGGGAGGGAGGGGCACGCAACTAGAGGCCACTGGAGCCTCTGCTTGCCGCTGAGGGAAAGAAATGTAAACCGCACTGATTTAAAACGCAGCTAGGCAAATAGCGCTAAAATTGCTGAGCCAAGGCACAACATACTTACACACACACACACACACGCACACGCACATACACACATACAGTCGCAGAACCTACTGAGAGGCTGGCAAACAAAAGTCAACTTTTTTATCCTCATTTTTAAGTACTGTCAAGGGTATCGCTATCTATCTATACATGCATGCGTGTGTGTGTGTGTGTGTGTGCGCGTGGGTGGTTATGTGACAAGGTGCTGGTGCTGCACATGAATCCGGCGCTTCCTTCGCGACATCGCAGCAAACCCACAGCATACGCTCCATGTCTCAGTTTTGCCACTCATCTCTGCCAGCACAGCCCCCCCTCTCCTCCTTGCCCCCGCACCCTACCTCCCTCCCTCCCTCTTGCAGCGTTTATATGGCATTTCTTTTAGCCAAGCTCTCGCTTGATTCCCCCACACCCAACCGCACCCTCATTGCCTTTCCACTTCACGTTAGTGTCAACTTGGCGCGTTTGCTTGTGCGCCTCCAAGATACTGTCACATTCGCGTTGCCAATCCCCAACAAGCACCCCGCCCACTCCCCCCTGCTTGCGTCACAGGCAGCGTGCCGCATTCTGTAATAATCTATCAAAAAATTGTACGCAAACAAAATGTGATTTGGCGCAGTCTAGCAAACATATATCTACATACTTTATATATACGCCCCTCTGTGTGTGTGTGTGTGCCCAAGTGGCTCAAGTGGCGCCTCGCCCTCTGTGTGGGAGAGTGGGAACCCTAGTCAGACCCTGAGCCAGCGCCGTAGCTGCTCTGCATAAATTTTCGTTCGCTTTTCGCATTTGACAATTGCATGGGAAATATTAGCACCGCCATTTTGCAAATCGCATTTGTTTGCCAGAGGGGTGAGGAGGGAAAGGGAGCGGGGGGTGGGGGAGGAGGGAGGAGATCATCACCTAGATATGCAACTAGTTGAAGTGTATGAGTAAAAAATGTGGCAGATAGAGCGCACAATTGCATTGCATACCACAAAACGAGTATCTTGATAATCAACTCGGCGCGAACTAGTTCACAGCAAAATCGCCCATGCGGAACTAGATATGTTGCCTGCATTCTGTTGACTCTGGGCAAAGAGTTTTAGCTTAAGTCTCGGGGTTGAGTCAACTATCAAGTTGCTGGTGGAAAAATATTGAAAGCTTCTTTCGCTGCTTGCAGAGCAGGGAGTTGGAAGGGAGGGGCGTAAGTATTTCTCACATTGTATGTGGGTTTTGGGTCTTTTGTTATCTCGAATATCTGTCAGCAGGCTTAGGGATTGTAGACTATGATTTGTAGATTCAAGAAACTGAGTTTCAGTTATAAAGGCTGCTAGCTTAGCCTAAGTCTCTAACTGCATACCCCACTTTACGTCATAGGGGAGATGGGTTTTGTCATTTTATGTCAATCGACTTGATTAACTAAGGCACAAGTTATGGTGGTTGGAAAGGGAGGTTAGGCGTTCTGTCGAGGGTAATACATGTCTAATTAGTAGGTTATTTACCTTATTTACTCTATAAGATTACAATACACACTCTGCTCCTACTTTTTTGCTCAGTGTTCTCATTCTATATTAGGGTTTCCCCCTACTTTAATAGTCCGAATCCGATATTCTCTTAATTACTCTAACATTTTGTGAGGTGTTCCTATTATGTTGTAGAAGAAAAAAATCTGTGCCCACTATTCTTCTAAGCGTTCTCACTATTTGTAAGGTGTTCCCATTATTTTGTAGAATAGACATTCTGTTCCCACTATTCTTCTAAGCCTTCTCACTATTTGTAAGGTGATCCCATTATTTTGTAGAATAGACATTCTGTTCCCAGTATTCTGCTAAGTGTTCTCAGGCATTATTTTGTAGAAAATTCCCACTATTCATCTAAGCGTTCTCACTATTTGTAAGGTGTTCCCATTATTTTGTAGAATAGACATTCTGTTCCCACTATTCTTCTAAGCGTTCTCACTATTTGTAAGGTGATCCCATTATTTTGTAGAATAGACATTCTGTTCCCAGTATTCTGTTAAGTGTTCTCACTATTTGTTAGGTGTTCTTACTATTTTGTAGACAAATCTTGCGCGTTCCGTTCTCAGTATGATATGTGTCATATCGCATCTAATAGGTCAAATATTGAAAGATCGCCTAGACAGCTTTTGCAACAGTTTTTCCAAACATCTTTAAGTTAAAGTGTTCCTTAAAGGAACTACCACTAATTTAACATAAAGAGAGAAGAAAAGTTAGATAAAATCGCAATGCACTCTCGAATTTCATGTGAAATTTTTATTGAATTGTTTTATTTTCTGATGTGCCCGATGTTCTCTGCCTCTTGCATTGTGTCTGCATTTGTTGCTGCTTTCAGTTTTCGGCTTTTATTTTATTTCACTTTTTTCGTTTCGTTTTTGTTTTTGTTTTTGTTGATTGCATTCATTTCATGTTCGATATAAAAATCTGTCTCCGAATCACTTTTTAAATCGTTTTTGTTTCAAAGTTTGTCTTTGCCTGCTGCAGTTGTCGCTGCAGCTGCTCTCTTTCTCTTTCTCGCTCTCTCTCTCTCTCTCTCTCTCTCTCTCTCTGTGACTTTCTCGCTTTGTGTCTGTCTCTGGCTCTCAACACAGTCGCAATCTGTCGCTCAATCTCCCCAGAGCCAACTATGCAACATTACTTGTGTGCCACAGTTTTTTCTCCAAAAGCGACAAAGTTGAAACTCAACCAGAACTTTGTGTGCCTCACACACGCACGACACATATGCCTTGCTATCTGCACCTCTCTCTCTCTCTCTCTCTTTTTCTCTGTCTCCCTCGCTTCTTGACTCGCTCACACACTTGCCTAGTTCGCCTATCTTATCGAGTTCTCTGTGCATCTGCGGTGCTTTATGTCTCTGCTCATATTCACTTGGGCTGCACGCAGCGAAGGAGGTAAAGGGGTAAGTCGGGGGGTGGGAGGGGGGCTAGTACTAGCTGTGAGTTTGAGCCTGCTTCGCTTTGCTTTGCCACATCGTTTGAAGCCTGAAATTGTCCTTGGCTCGGGTAACTTTGCTTACACACAACTCGAATTGAATCGACGCGACTTTGCTTTTACTTTTGCCGCTTGGCAGACGAACAAACAAACACCCAAGCAACAGCAACAACAACAACGTTGACAGTCAGTGTAGAAATTGCAAGCAAAAACTCGATGAATTGCAACTGCTCGCAGCGCAACTGGCAAAGGCAGCGGCAACGGCAAAGGCAACGGCAAAGAAAGAGAACTCAAAAACAACAAGATAGTCGCAAGGCCGCAGCGAAAGATAGTACAGCAGCAGCTAAGCGGGAAAGCACAGCTACAAAGATACCCTGTAAAGCAAAGTATGCCTAAAATTGAAGCTATTTGTCAGCAATATTATATGCCCTTATTCTGCAACTTGAGAGTCTTGTATAGGTAACTTTTCTATCAAACTACGTTTGTAATACTTATTTTTCGATTAATGGATGAATAAAGAGGCGTGGCTGAATTTTAAAATTAACTTTAGCTGTGTACAGTAATAAGTAATATTATCACCAAATTTGATCACACTAGCTCTTATGGTCTCTGAGATTTAGATGTTCATACAAACGCTTCCATCAACAGGCATAGCTTGATCATGTCGCCTATTAATGCTCTCTAACTTTTGCACAACAAAAACTGCACAGCTGATATACCCCAATCTTTCTTCTTCCCTATTGAGTAAAACAAAACATTGACAAATCGTGGCAAACAAATTTTTCTAGAATTACTCAAACAAGACGTACGAATGATGAGAGACAAAAGGAAACTGCAATTTGTGGCTAAGTCGGCGACGCCAGAAGGGGCAGGAAGTGATGGAGTGACGGGGGAAGGGGGCTTACAGTTGCCGAACTGTCTGGTAAACATTTACCAACCACACCAGCTCGTGGCCAAGCCACCCAGCTGCACCCACCTGCTGTCCAAATCCTATAGAAATTGCATTTGTGGCTGCAATTTGAATTGCAATTGCAGGACACGACAAGCGAGCGTACCCACTCCGCTTCTTCAGGCACCGCAGTAACCACAGCCACCCTTCCCCACTCCCCACTCCTTTATTCCTTCACTCCTTCACTCCGCCATTTGCCATTTGCTCTTCTTTTGCGAAAGTTTTTCCATCTCAACTCGTTTTTTTCATTGGCCTGGCACTTCGATTTATACCCATGGCTCTCCGAGAACCTAACCAAACCAGACCAAACCGAAGCGAACCGAACTGAGCTGAAGTGAACTAGCGGAGTAGTCAAAAGATGCGCAGAGAATAGCAAAAGAAGCGGAGAAGAGAAGTCAAGGATGACGAGGCGCAGCGAGGGAGAGATGAGAGCAGCAAACGACGCGGTAGCCGAGGACGAAGGAGCCAAGTGGGAGTCGGGCCGGCACTGGACTAGCCAGAAGGCGAGCTGCAGCTCGTTTATCAAAGCCAACGCTTTGAATTTCTGAAATGTCCTTTCCGGCGCCGAATTCGAGGATTGCGAGATTGCCGGCCAGCTACGAGGAGCTTCGGTTACGGTTTCGCATGGCTCAGGAAATGTATTTGCTGCAAATTACGTTGGCGTTGTCGCTGTCCTTGTCTACCCACCCCCTCACCTAGCCCGCTGTTTTTTTCTTGCGCCCGATCTGTGCGCGTACAAAGACAAATAGATTAGGCTAGTCCACTGACAGCCAGGGCCGGGTCGAGGGTGTGACTAGTGGAGCCCTGCAGAGCAGCAGGAGGGGCAGGCAGGACATTTAATGATGACGCCTCCGCTGCAATTAGTTGGGCGCGGAGGTGCCAGTGGCGTGGGCCAGTGGGTTGCTTGGGGGTGGTGTGAGAAATTGAAACTATTGCTGCGTCAGTGGTGCGTTTTCTTTTATTTGAAATACCCTGCATGGATTAGATGGCCATGCGTAGGGGTATGCCAGGCTGTTGGCTTAGGCGGCTCAAAATACTTCCCCATTTGGCTAGAACTATGACATAGTTAAGCGTGATTTTTGGAGGTTAACTGACTCCAACGCTTTACAGCGTATCTCTTAGCACATCATTGTCGTACTCTGCGCATTTTGTTTGATTTTTCTTCTCTTGTTGCTTTGTAAAACGTCAAACGCAGAAAAAATTCGAGTAAAAAAATAATAATAGCAGCAGTAACAATAGCAACAGTTACAGCAAATCTAGCAGCAACAATAGCAGGTGCTGCAACACCAACAGCAGCAGCAGCAGCAGCAACAACAACAGCAACAACAATGCCAGACACACGTTTTAAATAATAAAATTGGCGCGTGCAGCGGCAAAATAAAGAAAGAAATAAACAAACAAAGGCATAAAAATAATGGCAATTTCTCTCTCTGTCTCCCACTGTGCGTGTATGTATGTGTGTGTGTGTGTGTGTGTGTGTGTGTGCAAGCATGCGTATTTTTGTATGCCCTTTGCTAGGAGCAAAACAACTTTGTGCAACAGTTTGCATAGCGAAATAGATTCGGATTCGATATAAAGCTGTCTCTAATCTGACTTAATCGATAGTAAAGATGGTTTTATATCGATAGTTTCAGCGATTATACATCAATTTTAGAATTGTAATGCCAAAAGAGTGTACTCCATTCGTGATATTTCATGTAGCTGACAAAATGCCTTCTCGCAAGCTGATCTATGAGCCTAATAGGTCCGAGAGTAGGACCTATACCCATAGCGAGACAGAGAGAGAGAGAGAGAGGGAGAGAGAGAGAGGAGCAGGTGGACCACGAGAAATTGGCATTGAGCGCATATGTCACCGCTGGCCATTTATGGATATTAATTTTTATGCAACACTCCCAATTGATGGGGCATAATTGTTTATCGCATGTGCTGCATGCCGGCGTAATTCATCGCACACTTTTTGGGGTTGGGGCGCGGCATTTTTAAGTGTGTCACCAATGGAATTTTAAAAGAATTTTAAAAAGTTTCAATAAACAACAAGTAAATTACCTCAGCCTGGTAAAGCAATCAATTTAAGATCCATGGACAATTGGTTTCAACTGTTTTTAATGAAGCCGTTTCAATATCAACGGAAATTTTATATTCATGAGTGCGTGTAAGTGTGTGTAAACAAATAGCATGAATATTGCGATGGTTATCGCGTGACACGCGTGCCATGCACAGAAACACGATGAGGGAGTGAGGTAGTGAGAGCAGGGAATGCAGGAAATGCAGTTGTGTTAAGAGCTTGAGTATGGTCAGCCCACAAAATTATTGCTTGTATGTGAGTCATAGGCTTGTTGAGGTAATTTTTTGTATGGTCACCCTAAAAGCATTCAAACTCCCATGGACAGCATTTCTACTCTATATGCAGTTCAGTTGCAATGCAGTAATAACTACTAAATGAGAAACTTGACTACTCTTTAAGATGGTCACCCTAATTCAAAACCACGCTTGGAGAACTGTTAATATGGCTTCGAAACTCAGTTATAATGTCTAATCTCAGCTTGTGCAAAACTTATGCATCCATTGCAATGCTGCACTATCTTCCACAGTCGTTGATCCGTTAAAGTTTATCGAATTAAATCTCATCTCTGATGAAAGGTTTCCACTCATTATGGGCGCTCACGTAGTGTGCGAGGGAAAAGAAGAAGACAGAGAGAAAGCAAGGCAGATGGAAAGAATTTCTTGATATGAAATTTAGATGTTCAACTCATTAAGCGAATGCCGACAGCCTGCTGTGCACCTTAAACTGAAGCAACAAGAAGAGGAGCCGAAACAAACATGCTGACAGAAACAACATTCTCATACACATCCAGCTACAGCTACAGCCACACCCAATCCCCACCCACACTCACATATACAGCTATAGCTACTGCTACACCAACACAAAGACAATCCCAGGAACATTCGCATTCACATTCACACTCACATTCACATCGAGATTCAAGGCTCTCCGGCCAGATGGAAAAACAAGACAAATACAATTTATAAATAGTTTGGCCTGAGACGAGAAAATTGAAAAACCAAAGCGTGTGCAAGCAAGAGCAAAAGGAATGGAAAATCAGCTCCAGTCAGCAACTGGAGAACAACACGAAGCATGCACAGAAGAACAAAAAATCCAAAAAAAAAAAAAGAAATGTGGAAGGAAAGTAAAAAACAAAAAGAAAGAAAAAAAAAGAGACTGAGAAACGTAGCAAAAGGCAGAAATAATAAAATAGAAAAACTTTTAGCGGCGCATTAAGTAAACCGAAAAACTGTGACTCTGCGGTTGTCCTTGAAGGGAGGTGATAGGTGGCGCCGCCAAGCGGTGCAGGCGGTGCGAAAATGTGTTGCTAACTTAAATTTATGCGACACTTGCACCGCCCCCGCCGCCGCGCCCCACCTCCGACTACCGATCAGGAAAAACCGGGAACAGCAAGCCAAGGCAAGAAAAAAAAAATGGGATGGAAAAAAATCAGAAATGAAAAAAAATATAGGAAAACAAAAAAATGAAAACGAGAAAAACTCGCATAAAATTCAAACGCAAGCGAAAAGTTTTTGCAAAGCTCAACCGAATGGCAACTCACAATCATAGCACAACAGAACCCACCCCCGTACCCCCATCCAACTGATATCTACCACCCCCAGCAGACGGTTCCTGCCCCCACATCCCGAACTCATGCGAACCGTACTCCCAGCCTGGGACCCATTGATACTGGACAATGCTTCGATAGGCCAAGAACAATACATTCCCACACCCTCTTACACACACGCACTCCCACTCCTAAGCTGGGACAAATCAGCGACATTTTGATTTATTTATTTTGACACGCTGCGAACCTTGAATATATTCACAGTTCACAAGGCAGCACGCTTCCCTTTCTGACGAGGGTGCGGTGCGGAGTATGCAGTGAAGCGGGATGACACGGGGTAACCCCCCGTCCTTCAGGTAGTAGGGAAATAAAACAGAATGATATACACCACAGAAAGTGGCTTAATTAACACGTGAGCTCTGTTGACTAGTTGAAGCGAGCGCAGTAGAGTAAATCAATCAAGAGCTGCTTAGCAAGTGGAAAGATGGAGTAACCCGTACACCGGAGAAGAAAGAGTTCCCCCTGGGGGCACTTGAAGTTGAGGAAATTAATGGATTAATGCCATGGCTCTTAGCGTTCGTGGGCATAGAAAACAATTTTAGGAGTTTGGTGAAGTTAGGCGAGGTCAGTTAAAAGCTTGATGAGCGAAGTTTGACTTGTGTTGAGGTTAGAGTACTTTGAAGCAGCTTAAACTTAGTTAGGGCTTGGTTTGGTTGGAATAAGTTAGACTAGGTAATAAAGCAAGAGCCTTGGTTATTGTGGGCTTGGTAACGTAAGATTAGACAAGGTAAGGAAGGGTAAGTCATGGTTAGTGTATATTAGGTAAGATTGGGTTAGACTAGATGCTGGGTTGGCCTTGGTAAGGTTAGGTTAGGTGAGTCAAGCTGCTGCAAGGCTAGGTTAGGTTAAGGTAGGTTAGGAAATGTTAGGTTAGGCTAGATAGGGTAAGCTTTGGTATATGTGAAATAGGATAGGTTGGCCAAAGTTAACTCAGGTCTTAATCTTAGTTTCGCTGAGGTTAGGCTCGTCTTGGTATCGTTAGGTGCAGTCAGCTCTGGTTAAACAAGATTTGGTTACATTGGGTAAGCTTAGGCTACGATTAAATTAGGCCAGCTTGAGTTATTCTCAATCACATCAGTCTGGCTCAGTTCATTTCGAAATTGCCCCATTTAAAACATCATTCCCTTTGGTCACATTTAAATTGATTTCAGAACGAGACGCAAAACGAGAGCGATTACCTTGTCGGAGCTCCTGTTTCTGCCCTAAGCCGTTGGCTAAGGCGATCCTCATGTTCTATGGCATAGGGAGGCAAAAGAGTTTAATAATAAACTAGCTTGTTTATTCATTAGCAGATAATCCCCATAGATTTGATATCACAGCTCACTGGCTCACAGGGCTTACAGGAGCGTACCGGGTGTAGACACCCGCTTGAGTGTGTGTATGTGCTACGATTTGTTGTGTCCCTGAACTGCAGCAACTACGGCACTAATCTATTTATTTACTATTTTTAGTGCAACTACAGCTACAGTTACAGCTACAGCTAGAGATGCCAATGCTAGTCTCGGCAAATCGGAGTGAGATAGACAGGAGTGAAGGTGCTGAGGTGCCGAGGGTTCTGGAGCGTGACTCACTCATTTGGTTTTCCGTTTGAATTTCCTTTGCACTCAATGAAATTTCAACTTGATTTCCGTCTGGCGTTTGTTACTTTTATTTTGAGCTCAGGCGACAAACCGTCCCACACACACACACACGCACACACACACAGTCGCACACACGGCTTGGACCGTTGACAGCTGTGTGTGGTGTAGTTCGTGTGTTTGTTTGTTTATTTGGCTTAATAGTTGCCAGTGCATCTGTGCGTGTGTGTGGCGTCTAGCCTTCACAAGTTGCTGGCACAAGGAAAAGCATAAAAAAAGGCAACACACACACACACATGCACACACACACACGCATAGATGAAACATATAGCCAATTTTGCGAATCCGCTTAAGTGCGACATTGATTTCCGTCACCGATTCTTGACACTGCGCCAGCAGAGAGTCACAGAATCTGAGGGGCAGAGCAGCACCCACACTGTGACAGACGGGAAGAGCTAGAAAGGGAGGTAGAGGAGGAAAGAGGGGGAGAGAGTGAGGCAGCTAGCCGCACAATCCCAGTGGGTGCGGCGTGTGAAACTGAAGTACAAACTATATTGAAATAGCAGCTAAAAGGCGCACACTGGCACATATATCATATTAGCAACGCATTTGGACGCACACCCACAAACACACAACCACACACACACACACACACACACACACACGTAGTGGACAAAGTGAAGCTTTAGGTGTGCCGGCAGCAACTGGCTCGCATCCTTCGCATCCACATCCGGTTTCACACGTTGCCACTCTCTCTCTCTGCGGCAGCCTGGCGCCGTGAGCCTCTGGCACTTGCAAAATCTATGAGTTTGTATGGCTGCCACACACACACACACACCGCACACACACACACACACACACATGCTTGTCGAATCAAATATTGCTGCCAAGCGATTTTTACATACCTCACAATTTGTGTTCGTCTTTCAAGTGCACTGCGTGGGCTGTGCTTGCGTAGGTGTTAGATTAGATTCAACTAGGTCAACACATAGAAACGCACACACACACACACACGCACAACAACAAACGACATGTCATTAATAACTTAGCAATCGTATTGGGGCCACCTGCTTATGGTCATGTTTGAGCCAAACCGAGTCGAGTCGAGCTGGACCTGGCCGGGCCAAGAAGCCTGCCTGCTTTGGCTTAGAAAGACTTACAGCTCAACTGAAACTGACACCTGCCCGAATGACCCAACCAAAATAATAGAAATGCTCTCCTTGCATCTCCTTCTCTCTCTCTCTCTCTGTCTTACTCTCTGTGTGCAGTCACAGTTGGGCGTAGCTTTATGCAGTCCGGGCAGGATTTATACGTTATCGAACTTCAAAGCGAGCCCACCTCGTTGAAATTCCAAAATCAACTGCAAAACATTGAGTTGAGTGCGACTATGGTGCAAATTGGGCATTCAAAAATGACTTTAGCCACAACTGGAAAAAACCAAACCATGCATAGGGAGAAAGAAAGGAGGAGAAACGGAGAGAGAGAGAGAGAGGAAAGGCGTGCGACTCTTGTGCAGATTTGATCGCACTTTGCAAACGCGAAATGGACAAAAATTTACAATCGGCTTAAGTCCTATAGCTTCAAAAATGCAACATACGTTATGGTTTTTTTTTAATGCATATACAATACTGACATAGTCGAGTCGAGATTCAAACTGAGAAGAATTTTTTAAAAATAAACTTGGGATTTACTCTCGGAAATTAAAAGGAAAACATCAATGAGTGAAACAATTTTAAAGTAGAATTTACAAATATTAAAGTAACTCAGGGAAACCAAATGAAAGCAGGCTTAGGTAAATTGAAACTCAACTTCAGGATGGATGAGGTACGAAATCAAAAAGCTAGACCCTAGAAAAAGATGCTTAACCCCCTTTACTTACAGGAGATAAGCCAGCGGGAGTTACTCCCTTTTTTAGCTCTGGTCTCAGTCTCTGGACTCTGTCGTTCCATTTTCCCATTGAAAAATTTACTCAGACACCATTCTCGGCTCATTCCAGAGACTCAACTAAACCTTGCTGATTGAGTGCATCGTATGCTTCGAGTTAACTAAGCACATTGCACGAATAACTTCAATCACGGTAAGGCAAGACATGGCCAAGCCAAGCACAAGGCGAGCTTAATAGGCTGTCCATCAATCTGTGGCAGCAACAACAACGACAACAACCTGCAGAACCTATTGACCATGTGTATCATATAAAATATGAAGGCATAAGGCAAGGCGAGGGACAGCAGCAGAGGCAAGGGACACAAGACAGAAGAGACACGACATAAGGTTATCGGCATCGAGACAGGAGAAAGGGGACATTTTAGCAAAAGGTCAATCAGTTGGTACATTTATCTCGAAAGCTAAACAGGCAGGCAGGCCATTTCGTGTTCGAAAAGTCCTAACCACTCGCACTCCTCCCCGACTCTCCGACTACGACTCCGACAACGTCAACGTCAATGTCAGCGACAAACTGAAAGATTGGAAGATGCTTTCAATCAGCGCTCGCCCGACGCCCGACGCCCGTCGCCAGCCGTCCCCCTGCTCGTGCTGCTCATCCGGTGCGTCCGTCCACGTCGATGATTAATTGCCGGAGCATGCATTTTAAGAATGTTAATTTGTCATATATGCCACGTTTCATCCGCCTGTCCCCAAAAAGGAAACAGAGACAGACCGGCAGACAGATCGAAAGACCCACGAAGACAGGCTGACAAAGAGCGAAGGGAGCGCAAAAGGAATGGAAAATCTGTGTAAGAAAATGCTTCAGACAGGCTACAGAAATCAAATTAAAAATGTATAATCGACAAATGAGGGGGGCGCAGTCAAGAAGGGGAGAAAGAGGCGACAGGGATTATGAGAGCGTAGTCAAAATAGATGGGAAAAGGAGCTATCAAATCAATAATTCATATTAAGAGAACGATGTGCCAAAAAGTTGGCTACAAGCGACGTGGGAGTTGCCAAACAGGGGGAGTTTCACACAGTTCCACAGCTCCACAGTTGACAGTGGGTGGCATATTGAACGAGGGTTAGCTGATTGCGGACGCCAAGGCAAACGTGCATGTTCAATGACAGCGATAAGTGCATGTAAATACAGAAAAGATGAGAAGCAACAACGCCAAGGGGAACAGAATAAGGAGGAGCAGGATGTGAAGAGGGAAAGGGCAGGAAAAGAGCAGATACAGAAGTAGCAGCGACAACGGTAGAGTGAGAATATTGAACGAACAACATGTAACACACAAGACCCGCAAAACACACACAGCACACACACACACACAGAGAGAGTTGACAGTTTGCAACTGCAATTCGCATAAATTCTCATCTATTTTAGTTTTTGGTCTCTGCTCGGACTCCTCCATTTAGGACTCCTCCTTTGCCCCCTTTCCCCTCTACACCACGTCTGCCTCTCTCCACGCAGCACTTTTCCACTTTAGCTATATTTAAATACTTGCACGATTTCCGCTTGTTAGCGCTGCTAAGTTTCAAAATGGCTGCCACACACACACACACAAGCGCGCAGAGGGGGCAACAAAATTTCATAGTCTACTTTTGAGCGTTGTCGCCCAAAGTTATTGACTGCACAACAACAAGAATATTGTTACTGTTACTGTTCTGTTGTTGTTGTTGTTGTTGTTGTTGCTACAAATTTAGCAGGCAATGTAGCAACAGCAGCAGCTGCGATTGAAATGAATTGTCTAACGCGCAGCGCCCACTCCCCCTCACCATGTCGGCCTGACAGGGTTAATTTCAGTTATTTTTAGCAATGATGGATGATGCCTATTGGCGGGACTGAGGAAGAGAATCGATCAATCGATTATAATCGTTGTTGCTAACAATTAAAATCCACTTTGATCGATGTTTTCGATTTGTAGCAATTGCTGCGATCATCAATTTTAGCCGCAAAGCTCACACTGAGAAAAATATTTGGCTAAAACGGGAAACTCTTGCTAACTGCAACACAATTTACTGGTTTAAAGAGAACAACCCACATTATAGGCGTTCAATTTCTCAGTTATATATATGGAGAATCTGCAGCAGCCACGCAATAAGCTAGGCGCCTCGAGCTGCCACGCGCAACCTCAGGGCGCCGTCATTGTCGCTGCAGCGCGCATCGCTGTGGCCTCTTATATTGGCGCACAACCTGTGTGGGTGCATACACACACACACACACACACACTTCCACACAGAGCACACCCACACAGCATACAATGAACTACCCACACACAGGCAAGAAGAAATCTCTCCGCCCTCCACCGACAAAGCGGCGGCGCAGCGTGTTGTGCTTTCTCTGCATTCCTGTAGTTCTTTGGCTTATATTATTATCTTTTGTTTTGCTGCCGCTTTGGCTGTTGATTTGTATACCCTGTGAATCTGTGAAAGCAAACAAAGAGCGCAAAAGGCTGATATTATCTGGCGTGTGGAGTATGTACGACACGACAAAGCTGGCAATTTACAATGCTTTATTTCATGCCAGGCAGTTCGTTTGCGTTTTCGCAGCGAAATCGCTCCAGATAAGCGCAACGTTTCACTAATGCGGCGAATAGTTTAGCAGTGAGTGGAAGAGATATAGAGACAGGGAGAAATAGGAAGCTCAGAGGGCTCACTAGCGGAAATAAAAAAGTATTGCATACTTTTTTGGGCTTTTGGATAAAACTTTGAATAAGCTTTACCACTTTGAATTTTTAACTTAGTAGAACTGTTTCTCGCCCAACAGGGTATTGCGTACGTCGTGCACACCCAGCGCCCAACGTTCATGGCCAATCGCACAGGTATCGACTTGCACGGACTTGTTTATTTTCGCATTGTGCGGAGGAAGTTCATCGAAGGAATTCGCAGCGGCATTTCAGACATGCCCTTTTACACGCGATGCTTGGCGCTCGGGGCTGCTGCGCCCACAGCCAATCACTTGAATGGCATGAATAGCTGCATGAATGAGTGACGCAATGAATGAATGAATGAATAGCCTGATTTATAATGATTAATGCGCGCCCAAGCTGCTTGAGTGTTTGCCTGTGGGTGTCCCCAACAATTGCCTGGCATATTAGCTGTCGCACCTGGTCGCACACACACACACATACACAGGATCACACCTTAACACGATGGCAGACAGTTATTCAGTTATTAGACATGGCCACTGCTAACGATGGACACGCTGCCCCACCTATTCTTACCTGGCCGTCTGCAGCTGGCTGATAGTGTGTCGGCCAAAATTGTAAGCTGCTTAACGGTCTCAATCCCAGAAGCCCCCCCCCCCCGCCCTTCCTCCTTTACCTGAGAAAGCTGCTTTGGTGACCTAATGTGAATTGCGACTTCACTTCCAGCTGCATGATGAGTGAGTCCCAATGAGGCTTTCCCTCCCCTGCCCACCCCTTGTCTCTAATTCAATTTCCATCTCGCATTTCCATTTCAATTCCAACTTGAGGTTTCTCCACGCTGCCAGACATCGTAAAATATAATTATGTATTTGCCTCACTCACGCCAAAAGTGAAAAATAAACTGCCAATTTTGGCGCTGGCCACCGGCTAACAATAAGCTAACTACACCAACAACAGCCTGCGGTACCAAGGAGCATGAGGAGCGAAGAGAAGAGCCACACAACGACAATGAACGAAAGTAAGCTATTTGTTTAACAGCTGCAAGTCAGCAGAAAAAAGCACAAGACGAAAGAAAAGCAAAATATGTAAGCAAACGAGCGTGGAAAAAGAAAAGAAGACCAAAAGAAAAAAAAAAAACCGCAGCTCGTAATACACTTCAAAACGAGCAGCCTCAAAAGGTCGCAGTGGGTCGCAGAAAACGAGTGCGAAAAAAAAGGTCTGAAATTTTGATGCTCAAATTGAAATTTGGCAAGACGCTGGCCGAGAAGTGCTCACTTTAAGTACTCACCTAATGCCGAAATACTTAATTAAATTATTATTCCGAGGCGCATTGATTCGCTTGCCCCTCTTTGAGTAGCTCTAATTGAGCGCAAATATTCCGCTAATTTAATAACGATTTGAGCTTAAAGCGAATTTAAGCTGCGGGTTGTGTGCGGAAGTCATTTATGAATATGGGCATTTCTTAATATACGAAAGTTCTTTGGATTTTAGAGAATCAAATGTGTTTGTGAACACATTTGAAAGCTCAAACTTTATAAGCAAATAGGGCTTCCTTTGAGTCACTAAGTTTTGGGGAGCATCTCAACAAGAGTTGTTAGAACTATTTGAATCGGCATCAAATTTGCCATTGATCATAGATAACTCAAATGATTTCAATACAATATCAAGTATACGACCTTTCGAACTGCTGTAACAACCTTTTCGACGTATTCGTAGAGCTTCTTGCGCTGCGGCCGCAAGAAAAAAGAGCACAAAGAATTGTGGGAAGCAAATGAAAAATTGCTGCTGTTCTGCCTAGGTGCGATTGTTATATGGTTTTTTTTTTTTTTTTGGTGGCTGCCGCTAGCCCCATGGACGGAAACCGAAACCGCATTAATGCCGTACACCCACACACACACACACACGCGCGCTTATAGGTGTGTGTGTGTATAGCCACTCGTTGTTTGCTTTAACCGCCGCTTGGCCTACAATTTTTACCAGATTTTTACCTATGGGCAAGGCGCGTGCTGCCACGCCCCCGCCCATTCGCGTTGAATTCATTAAAAATTTAATGACCTAACCAGTGCTGTAAAATGTTGTTATTGTTGTTGCCACTGCCGCCGTTACTTCAGCATGCAAACACAACACCAGCAACAGCAACAACAACAACAACGACAAGCGCAAGTAAGGGCAACAGCGATATTAAAATTCATTAAAAATGATTTGCGTAAAACGCAATTTTATTTTTAACATAAAAATGCGCAGAGCAAAAAAAACAGAGAAAAAAAAACTGGCAGCAGCAGCGAAAATTTTGGTCAGGCTTCAAAGGAGAAATGGGAGGGAAATGTACGCGTAATACACAACACTACAAAATGAAACAAATAAACAAGCCAAGGCCCCCAACCCCAGGCCACTCCATAGCGCCGACACGGGCCCCGAGCAGGGTCAAGCTCTACCCGAGAGAGCGAGAGAGAGAGAGAGAGAGCAAAGCGACCCCGAGCAAAATGCTTTCGAGCTGGGGCTGCGCAAGTTGCCTTCGGCATTCCTCGAGATCGCCCAAGCGGGAAATGTTCATCAATGAATGAGTCGAGTACTCGCAACTAACATAGTCGCACTCATGCATTCATTCGCAGCCTGCAGCTTGCAACTTGCAACTTGCCTCGACTGTTCAAGGGCTTATGCCGCGTTATCAAATTACCCATTTCCAGCGAAATCATTTTCCTTCCCTTCATGGCCAAATGCACAACTTTCGCTGCTGTTATATGTGTGTTATATAACTGTTATATGTGCATATAGAAATCGGCGCACAATGCAATGCTTAATCCGCTCGTCTTGTTACTCTTTGTTCGCATTTTATTTTCTCAATCGATTCGTTGGGATTCGGTTTCGGAATTTGATTCATTTTTGTTAAAAATAAATTTAATTCACAATTTATTTTCTTGCGCTGCTTCAGCTACTCTTTTCAGATACCCTGTACGAAGGGGGAAGTGGATTGAAGAAGGAAGGGGTAGCCATCATAAATTCGAGTTATAATCCGTATCTGCTTTGTTTTTGCCCACAAAATTCTAAAAAATCTAAGTGAATTCATTTTGTATTTATTTACAGGGTATGCTGCAGTTGTGCTTCAACCGTTCTCTGCTGCTTGTTCACTTGTTATTTTTGGTTATTTTATATTTTTGATAAGTAACTTTTAATTGTCTGTGTGTTCGCCTCTTCAATTGTCTCGCTCTCTCTCTGTCTCTCTCTTGTCTCCTTCTTTTCTCTTCAGGCTTTATGCAGTGGTGCAATCAATTAAATGATACTTTGCTCTTTGGCTGCTCTCCGTAGAGTCATGAGAGGCTACCGTTTATTGATAGGGCCGATGCGACGCTTTGGCCGCATCACAGCGAATAATCCTCCCCTGTTCACTCCCTTTCCCCTTTCGCCCCTGATACGCTGCTACAGTCGCCGGACACTAAAAAATTAATGAAAAAATTGGCACACAGACAGCACCACACACACACACACACACACATGCATGTATGCACACTTACTTATACATACATATACATATAAAATTAAAAAATTTATTGCTTTCACTGATAGGCATCCAGGCCATTGGCTGTCCATCGCCCCAACTCGGCCTCGATTCTCCCCTCCTCTCCAGACCGTGCGCCTCTACGTCGCGTCCCTTCGTCGGGATGGCAGCAAATTAAAAACAAGAATAACAACAACAACAATAACAAGAGCCGATAAAAAAAAGTTAAAGTGCTTTGGTAGAGACTACTCGACTAGCAGTTACCTAGTTAAGGGAAACGGGAAGCAATAGCTGCTACATTTATAAGCGGATTGTCAGGAAATTTCAAAATTATTTTCTAAATATATTTCTCTTCTTAAATATGAAATTTCATTTATATACCTTACAAACTGTAGATTTTCTACACATTTTTCCAAAATGCTCCAAAAGAAAACGAACTAAATAAACTTTCTTAGATGCTTGCGCCCTACGTTGTATAACGCATTCACTTCGTGTGCCATCATTAGCTATTCTCTTTTTCAACCTTTGCTATTTGCAACCTCACTCACTCAATTGATTGCAGGGTGTAGAAAGAGAGCGAGAGAGAGAGAGAGAGAGAGAGAAAAAGCAACATTTAAAAATATTTCGCATCGCATTTATTTTTAACAGTCCATGCATTTTATATGACGCGTCATGGGCGTGGCATGTGGTGTAATTTCGATGTAGACAAGGCAGCAATAAGTGTAAGAGCAGCAACAATTACAACAACAACAACAACAACAATAAAAAGAACAACAACAACAACAGCAGCTTTCACCTTGTCACATTTTCAATTTTCATTTCCATTTCAAAGATTTCACAGACTGTTTGCCAATTTTTAAGCTTTTTCAAAAGATAGAAAGAATGTCGCGACCCCTCGGAAGGGAAGGGGGAGGCGGTGGGATGTGCGAAGCATTTACAGGGTGGGCATTCACAGCATTCACCGTTAGACGTGCCCGATTTTGAGGCTCATTAAATTTGACAAAGATTTGCGCAAAAGTTTTTCTCTCGCAGCTTTCAACTTTTGCGACTTGGCTTTTTATGAGTTTCCTTCCATGTCTGGTATCAAATTGATTGCCCAGACATGTGCACGGCACTCTGTGTGCGTATGTGTGTGTGTGTGTGTGCATTGCAAGTGCTTTGTCAGAAGTCACAGGCGGCGTTCGCTTTCCCTTCCCCTTCCCCTTTCCCTGCCACGATGTCAGCTCGGGCCCAATTAGCCCAAAAGGTGACAAAGTGGGCGACGTTGAACAACTGCCAGCCACGCCCCCACAGCTGCAACAACAATTGCCGGCCAAAACTGGCATTAGACCCGACCTGAGGCATGGGCGTGTCCGTGCATGCAGCACGGCCCAAGCTGCTCAAAAACGAACGCAGTAAAAAATTCTAAAATAGAAACGCATGCAACACGCTGTCATGCAGAAGTTGAGCTGCAACGAACTGAGGGTGCTCTGTAAGGGAATTCTTACTATATAAATCCAAAATAAATTGAATCTTTAAGCTTCATATAAGTTGTTCAAAATCCTTAAGACAGATGATATAAAAATGCCAGATTAAGATTTAAAATATACAAATTAATTGTTCTTTTTTTTGAATTGATTAAATTAGATTATAAATTAAAATTAATTAAAAAGAAATTAATAATTATATGTTGAAGAAACAGATCTTTTCTAAGCTTGCTTTTATACCTTTCCAAACTTTACCCAATAAAATTAAATTTTTCAATTTGCCCTCAAAAAATGTATGCAAATTTTAAATTTGTTTTTCATTTTTTACTTTTTTTGTTGTTGTTTAACTTTCTGCAAAATAAAATAGCTGCAGCCTTTCGTAGAAAGTTTCAGGTTCAGAGATTTCTTTTCTTCAGCAAATATCGTATGCAATAAAAGGTATATGGACGACTCATGTGAATGAATGAAGTCGCCCGAGTCGCCGGAGTCGCTCGATTTTATTACATATTCCTTATTTAATCTTGTATTTACTTTAAAATTCTTTTGAATTGTTGCGCTTGTTGTGGGCATGGTCAGCCCCGACCCGAAGAGCACCTGAATCAAATGCCGATGGCCAGAAGGGAAGCGGGTAGAGGGGGAGAAAGGGTGAGGCGAGGGGACTGCATGGGCAGGTTAAGGGTGGAGCCGAAAGCGAAGCGAAGTGAAGCGGAGCAAACAGAGCAGACCAGCTTTGCCCAAGAGCAAATATGCAAAGCTACACACACACACACAGACACACACACACACATACAGACACAAACCGTTGGCGGCTGAGTTGCTTTTCTTGTTGCTTTTCCAGCGTCGTGTAAAAGAATAAAAAATGTTTGGCAATGCCTTCATTGTTGTTGCTTGTCTAGTTGTTGTCGTGTTGTTGTTGTTGCTGTCATTGTTGCGGCAAAAACAGGTGGGAGTGCCTAGACAGGGTCAGCGGGAATACTCGCACGGTGTGCGCTGTGTGTGAAAAGCAGCGTAAAAAATGCTTAAGCTAAAACGGGATTAGAAACAACAACAGCATCAGCGGCGGCATCGGGGCGCAAAGGACCAGCAGACAGAGCCGATGTCAGACGGCAGCCTCGGGGTGAGGCGGCACACAAAGGAAAACACGCTGCGAGAGAGAGAGAGTGGGAGAGAGAGAGAGAGAGTGGGAAATCAACGTTGTTGCTGCTGTTGTTGGCCACGTTGCCAAAGTGCTGGGCTCTAACGGGCCTATGTGTTTGTGTGTGTGTTTGTGCGTGTGTGCGTGTGTGTGTGTGAGTGTGCGTTGTTTGCCTGCTGTTGTTAGGCGAGTGGCCACACAGCTGGTACATCAAGAAAGCAACAAAAAAGCGCTCACACACTCGAAAACAGAATAAACGCACTTTACGGACACCTTTGCGAATAGGGAAGACAGCGAGAGAGAGTGAGAGGGAGAGGGAGCGAGCGAGCGAGCGAGAGGGGGTGTGACAAGAGCAAAGGCAAATTGACTCTAATTGGTGCACAGGAGCCGAAAGTTGTTTTATGGCTCTAAGATCAGACAACATATCTATCCCGAGTGACCCAAATCAATGGCACAGCCGGCAGATTGAGAGGGCATTGGATACCAGCCACCTGCCCCCTCACCCATTCCCCTAGATACCTAGGAAGATTGAACGATCTCAGGCTGTCAGTGTTGTCTGTGCTGCTTCTGCCTTGGCCTTAACTAATATAAGCACCTGTTGTTGTTGTTGTTGTTATTGTTGCTGTAGGTGGCTTATTATGTTATGCCGCCTGCCCCAAAAAGTATGCTATGTTTTCTGTTGATTTTAAAAAGAGCTTAGTACAAGGCGCATTGTCTCGCAAATTTAAGCTTATTTCTTAGCAGTTCGCTTATACACGCACTATACAGCGTGTAGCTGCCCTGACATAAGGTTAAACTAAATCGTAGGGTATATGCTCTGCATAGAAAGCTCGCCCTAGTTGTTTGGACGCTGAGAGAGCGTATTGGCCATGCGACTTGTTGGCATTATTGACGAGACTCGCGTATGCCTAAGCCATGTTGTCGTGTCCAAGCGTGGGTGCAGCTTCAGCTGGCTTAGCCTGCCTGAGCGGCAGAGAGAGAGAGAGAGAGAGAGAGAGAAGGAAGTAGGCTAAAGCTGTTGCCACACGAGTGCGTGGCGTAAAAATCGCATTAAACTTGAAGCAAAAATCGTCAACACAAGTGAAGGGAAACAGAGACAAAGAGAGAGGCAACCAGAGAGAGAGCGAGTGCCTTGCTGTGTGATTTGCTCCACGCTGTTCTTGCGCTTTGTCCTTTATGTTTGTGCTTCGGCTTTATTCTTACCTTTTCGGCGCGGCAGCTTTTGATGTGGGCTTATCAGATATCAAAGCGCATAACTGATAATGTGGCAAATGGGGGACAAATCCAGCAGCAGACAACAGACAATCGCAACAGGTGGTTTGCCCGGCCCGGCCAGGCCAGGCCCAGCGTGCTGTTTGTTTCGTCTTGCTTTCGTTCGGTTTGGCTTTGCCTTGAGTTTGGGTTTGGGTTTGGGTTTCTTTTCTTCTTCGGCCTTGTCTTGTCATTTTCTGGGCCATGTGGTCGCCTTTTAGCAGTTGCTGCGGCAACTAGGCCAAGTCGACGTCGCTTGTTATTTGCCTTGGCTTTTCCACATGAGATTATCTTGATTGGAGCTGACTTGCTGACCTGATGCAGCCCCAACAACAACAACAATAACAATAATACGAAGAGCAACAGATACAGAAAGAGCTTGACAACTGCGTGTGATGGACAGTGGCATACCCTGCAAGCAGATAAAGCGGAGCACTGCGATTAACTTTGTGTTTTTATAAACAGTTTCTTAGGTTTGTTTAACTTACATTAGCTTCAGCTTTAAAGCGCATCTAAGGACTTCAAATGTAGGGGTATTATTTCTGACTATATAGGGTACAACATTTTTTGAAATTTCCGTTAGGGTAGCTAGTTGTTAAGCTGATTAAATCTGCAACACACTTACAGGGTATGCAAAGGTTTAGCGTGTTTGCTTTGCAACACGCGCTTATCGCAAAGTTTCTCTCTCTCTCTCCCTCTCTCTTGCTCTCTCTCTCTCTCTTTGCAGTTTGGGTTAGCTTCCATGTTTTCCACTTGTGATTTCAGGCATTTGATTTGTTTATGTTGATAATGATTACAATGTTTTCGCTGTCGTTGCCGGGGCAAGTGCAGGGAGGTGGGGCAGCCAGGCAGCCACCGCCCCCTGGGGCGCAGAGAGCGCCCCGTATCCGTATCCGTTTGGCCTGCGTTAGTCTCCCCAGCCAATTGGCATATCGGGCATAAAGCCACCCACTTCCGGCCCTCGGGACCGAACCAACCACCCGCCCTCCCGCTGCGGCCCCGACTCTCATTATCGCGGCCATCTTTCAAACGTTGCCAGCATATGTTAGTTTTGCGTAAACTTGAAAAGCTGCTTCGCATTGTCAGGGGCAGGGGCGTAGGCGGAGACGGAGACGGCAACGAGGGCCAAGAGGCAGGTGGCAGTTGGCAAAAGGGTAGTGTACTAACACACACACACACACACACACACGGTGCACAATCTGATTTAGCCTCGACAACGGCAGCGCCAGCAAAAGTGTGGCCTACTTTTTGGGGCGCCGGCTCATTCATAAGCACACACACACACACACACACGACACGCGCCTGCATGTTAGCATAGCATCTGCTAAAACGTTGCCACATCTAAACACACACACACACACACACTACACCTACACCCGCTCCGTGCGCATATTTATGCGTCGTGCTGAGCCCCCGACACAGTCTCCACACCTTGTGGCATTTAATATTTGTGTCGTTGGCAGCAGCAGCAGCAGCAGTCGAAGCAGCAGAGGCAGCCAGGACATTGCCAGGACACTGCCAGAACGCTGCCAGAGCATTGCCAGAACGCTGCCAGCGGCGTTAAGTAGGCGACTAACGTAAAATGTTTTCCATTGCACTTTTTCCCCCAGCCCCCAGTCTCCTTTCCTTCTCGCTCTTCCCACTGCCTTCTTTCGCTTGTACTCCCTCTTCGGCTCAGGCTTTTGGGGCAAATATAATAATGTCAGGGCGTCGACTTGTTTACGCTTTGTGCAGGCTTTTCCAGGCGACAATTTATGATTGACCGCATGTCCTGGCTGTGCCTAACTGTGCCGGCATTTGCCCCACGGTGTAAGATAGTCCTGCTGCCTCTGCTGCCCCAGCTCCTGCACCCTGTGTTCGTACCTTAGCTACAACGCAATCAGTTGACGCTGCCATCGCTGCCATCGCCGCCGGCAGCAACAACAGCAACAGCAGGTGATTGCGAAAAGTTCCCTCAGGGAGCGAAAGTTTTCTTGTTTTTTTCGCTTGCTTGAACCTGTTGAGAATTTCAAGCGTAATGCGAATATGTCTTGCTTGTGGAGCGTGCTAAGTATTCGAAATGGCTGCAAATTAGCTCAACTCTAAGATGTTTTGTCCTCGATTAGTGGAGACACGTTTTTAAAGATACAAAAGTATCTTTTGGTTGGCAAATGTAAAATATCTCACAGATAGAAAAGTATCTTAAGCAAGTAAAAGTAAGTTTTTAAATGCAAATTTATTAAACTACACCATAGATACAAAAGTATCTCACAGCTACAAAAGTATCTCAAAGATAATAAAGTATCTTACAGATACAAAAGTATCTAGCAGCTGCAATTAGGCAGTATTACTGCAGCCCTTATCAAATGTCACCAGCTCCGGCTTTTCCATTACACTTTCATTCCCCCCCAAACAATCCACAGGTTTTACATGCATTACAACAATCTCACCAGTATGTTAATGAACACACACACACACACACAGGTCGGAGAGCTGTCGCAATTTTATTTAATTTGCAACGAGTTGCATATTTAATAAAATTAATTAGTTCTTATCACGTGGAACTATTTTAACTTTTACGTTTTTTCTTTTTTCATTTTCCTTTTTTTTTTCTCTTTCCTTCTTTTTTTGTATTTCATTGGCAAAAAACGTTGACAGCTCTCTTGTTATTGTTGTGGGTTATATTGCTGTGGTTGTCCCTGTTGTTGTTATTGTTGTTGCTTTTGTCGCACATTCCGTTGCTGTTGCTGTTGTTGTTGAGCTTTTGTCAGGCGTCATAAACAATTAATTTAGCCAGCACCTTTTTTCGTGCGCTTGATCGGCTTCTAATGAAGCAGCAGCAATAGCCACAACAACAACAACAACAACGGCAGCCACAGTGTCAGATGTCAAAGCCAAAAAAAAAAACACCTTAGCTACGAAGAAGAGAGAGAGAGAGAGAGAGAGAGAGGGAAGGCAAGTGAAAGAGAGACGCCTTTGGCATTGTTCTCTGCTACGCGCTCTGCTTTCGCTGCAATCAGTTCGCTGTTTGTTTAAATTAATTAAATTATCATTATAATTGATTAGCTGGCAAATACAATTGGCTATCAGATTACTTTGCTTGACCAGCTCCCGCTCGTCCCTTACCCGTACCCCCGCTCCTCACTCCCTCACGCCCTGTAACAATGCGAGCTTTGGTTTGAAGCATCGCATGCTCGACTTAATATAAATCAAATTGCGCGAGTGAAGCCATTGTGTATGCATGTGTGCACGCGCGCGTTTATGTGTGTATGTGTGTGTGTGTGTGTCGGTATGCATATGTATATGTGTGCGTGCGCGTGTGTACTGTGTACTTGTGTTTACATTCACTTTATACCAACTCAAAGGCAGCGTCCGAGGGTGGCAAATGTTTTTTGTCGCCAGCTGCTGTTTATGGCACAAAGTCAAAGCAGAAGAGGGAAGAAGAAGGGTGGGGGAGGGGATGTGGAAAACAGGACGGTGAATCTGGCAACTGGACCCGCGTTAAAGCACACAAAGCACATAGCTAGAGATATCATAGTAACTTACAGTCAGATATATTGCAAATATATATTCCAGCACAGCAAGAGAGAAAGAGAGACAAGGACAAAGGACAGACACAAAGCAGTGGGACAGTCGGTCAGACAGCACGAGAACGGGATTCGAATAGCATTTCGTAGACAATATGCAAACATATAGCATACTAGACATGCCAACGCACACACACACACTGACACACACTCACACGCCGAGCTGGACTCGAAGATGAAGTTGCTGTGCGATTTGCTTGTATTGTAAAAAGCTTTTTCACTTTGTCGTCGCCGGCGACCAAGGAAATGCACAAATATTTGCATGTAACTATGGAGATGCTCTAACGGTAATAAATATATATACAGCACATGTGGAAAAAGGTAAACTTAATTAAGCTGGTTATTTATATGCATAACATTTTCATTCGTGGCATTTGTGGCACATAAAATTGAAAGTCTACAACAATTGTGAACACAATTTGAATTCCTAAGCCTGAACAGAAGTTAAGTAAAACAGAGAATTAACATGGCAGAAGATCAATAGAGTTAACAGTCCATTAACAGCATGTTAAGTTAATGCAGAGACTTAACAGATTAGCAGCATTTTTCAAAGTAAAAAGTGCGACAACATCTGAAAAGAACAGAAATATCTTTTAAATTTAGATGAAACATTTGAGGACAACTCACAGCCAAACTCAACTGAAAATCCCCCTGACTTATCGCCAAAATTGTAATTAATACATTATTAATAAATAACCTTCAATTTAATGCACAAATGTGGTCGAATAAATAATTAAATAGTAAATATTTATCGAATTTGTGTGGACAAAAAACTTACTATGATTATACTAATTGAGCTTGTTTATGCCAGCGTATGATTATTCAAAAGTTACCAAGCACAAAAATATTTGAATACATGAATAAATAATCGTGCATGAAAAGGGTAAAACTATCGAATGCGTAATAAGCAAAAACTTACCCCAAATAATCGCTTTAAAATCATTGAAAATAATCGCTTTGCTTTTTTTTCTTTCATTCACTCTCCCATTTCATTTCATTACTGTAACTGAGCTAATAATCTCCAGCAGGAACTTCCCGCTTCGAGCTCTAAGTAATTGCTTTGCTTTCGTCTAACTATCGCACTGGGAGCGAGCGAGTCTAAAAGGGACCACATAGCGCAGATATCCAGCGGAAATTTGAGTACGCGCTTCGCACTCGCACCAGCTTGCCAGCTTGGCCATCTATCTACTCTATATATGTGTGGGTGTGTGTGTGTGTGTAGTGTGGAATATTTATGTGTACTTGTGTGTGCATATATCTAGCCTCGAGAAAGCAGAAGCTGCCCCGGCAATAGTCAAAAGTGGACACTGCACATAACTTTTGCCACGTAAATCGAACGGACAAGGCGAAGGCAGAGCGGGGGCGCCGGGATGGGTTGGCTGGCCATCTTTAAGATGACCTCCACACACACGCAACGCACACGCACACACACGTGTGTGTGTGTGGCTTACACGCGTGTGGACAAGTCGAGCAACAGCCGCAAATTGTAATGCGACGCAATGCAAAAGCACTTGCCCCATGCTGGGGCAGCATCAGCAGCAGCAGCAACGACGCACTAGATTGATAAACATGGCGAACAGACGAAGCTGTTGCATGTAAGCAGAGACAGAGATGGAAATAGAAATCAGATAGAGATGGCAATAAGCACTACACTGCTTCGACTGATTGCTGTATTTGTAGCGGCGGCGGCTGCTGCTGCTGCTGCTGCTGTTGCTGCTGGCTGTGGCATGTTGTACATTGTTTGTCGAGCAGCTTAACGGCTTAATGGCAAATAGTTTAGCAAATTTAATTAATAATATTTGAGGCACCTCTCCCTCCCCCCTCCCCCCTGCCTCCCCCCTTGTGCTCTGCTAATAATCAAACAATGTTGTGGAGACGAGCTTGTTTTTCATTTGCCATTTGCCGCTTCAGTTAAGCCTGACACTTTTGCGGCTAAAGTTAGCTAACGATAAACGCTATTATCGTTTATCGATTGCCTTCCGCTTGATGGCCATTTAAACGTGCATACATTGCATAATAACTTCTGCTCGTCGTTTGGCTAACGAGCAAACGAGCCAACAATGATTGAATTTCAATGTGTCAATTGACAGTGCAACGCAACATGCAGCACGCAGCACGCATCACATTCCATTTGCATGCCACATTACGTCAACATTCCAAACATTACAATATTATGCACAATAATTGAGGTTAGGCGCGCAGAAAGCACAAAATTGTGGCTTTATAATTATTCTGCACTGAGATTTTGTGCTTTGATTGCCAACCAGAACTAGTTCAATCGATTACGCTCGAGTTGAGTGTGAAAATCTGTTTGGTTTTTGGTCAAAAGATTCCTTTGCATATTACCTGTTTGCTTGGTCAGTAGAGAACTTAACGGGGGACGGGTAAAGGGCAAACCCAACGTATTGAATGCTGCTTAAGTTGTTTCCATCTATTTGTATGCATAAATACCCGGTAAATAAGCATGTGCGTGGGGTTTGTTCGTATGAACACGCAGATCTCTGAGAGTATACGAGCTAGGGTTGTCAAATTTTCAGGCAATATGTCTCAATATGATACACACACAGTGTATATTTAAGAATCTGACTATACCCACTTCCGATGCTGTAAATTGCATAAAATCGATTTCCAAGAAAAGTTGATTTGCTTATTTTAGGTACGTACAATATTTGTCAGTATCTTAATAATGTCTGTGAATTTAATGGGTCTCCAATATGCAAGCATGCAAGTTTTTCAAGAGGAAATGTTTGCGTAGCGGGTATAAGCCGGCCGAGCTTGCTCAACTGCAGCTTTCGCTACTTGTTTTTCGCCTGTAAGCAGCTTACCTTTTATGAAACTTAAAAATGAACATAAAAACCCCATTTGATAGACTTAAGAACTTGGCACACACACACACACACACACACACGCACGAAAATGAAACCGAACAAGATTAACAGACTTGGAAAAATAACTTTTGACTGTCGAACAAATATAATAATGTAAACGGATTAGACGCAAGACATATGTATATATACATACATACATACATAGTGGTTAAGGTCTTCGGCTGGCACATGCTCGGCCAGGTCAGGCCACTCGAAAGGGCACTTGCCACAAGAAATGCTTCACTTAACAAAGCAGTTAAGCTGCAACAACTTAATGAATATCTAATCATCATCTATGACAACTGTCCAGGCTCCTTCGAGCTACTCTCCCTCTCTCTCTCTGTGTGTGCACTCAGCCTGCTCTGTATGTGTGTGTGTGCTAAGCTCACTCTGCTGCAAGTGCGGCTGCAACTGGGCTCGGTAAGTGGCTGTAAATGTGTGTGCCTTATGCCACATTTGGGCATGAAAAGTTTGCAACAATCCTTGTGGCATTTACGTTGCTAATTTAAATCTCAGAGGCACTTTACATCCACGTCCACGTCCATGTCTCGGTCTCCGTCTAGGTTCACCTTGCAACTGTGACTGGTTGCCAAGCTGCCGCATTGCCAGTGGCAGAGGGTGTTGCAAGTTTGTGGTAAATAGTCAAATGTAAACTATTTACCACACATTGAACAACAGTTGCATAACTAAACATTACAAAGCGACCGACTGTGGTCGCTTCAAAGCTGACCGAACTCCCGAAGGCAAGACAGCTTGACACGAGGCGAAGGGGCGAAGGGGTAGGCAAAGGAAGTGTATGCAATTTTAACTATGTCACACACACACACACCCACTCACACACACAGGCAGGCAGATAGTGAGATGAAGCAGTCGAGTGGCACTCCATTAAACATATAAGTACACCTATTAATGGTCAAAAAGGAAGCCCAAGAGCAGGCAGAACGGAAGCAGCAAAGAAGCAGATAAAGAGAGCGGAGAGTGCGAGGGAGAGCGAGGTAAAGTGCAAAGGCGCAGCAAATGGGGCAAATGGGCAAACGAGCGAAATGCGAAATCAAAAGCAGACAATATTACACTTTATACTTTTGCCACATTACAAAATGGCATTTCCCTCGCACACACACACACACACACACTGAAACAATTACCGCGTGTGCGAGCAAGACAGCGCCAACTTGTGCCATATAATGTAACTCATCTTAAGCACATTAAGCAAGCGAGAGAGAGAGAGGGAGAGGGAGAGAGGGAGAGCGAGAGCTGCGAGGACAGCGGGCTACCGAAGATGGGCCACAAAAGCACATCTACTGCGGTTGCCTCGCGCTCGCTTTCATTGCACAGTGTCATATAGATATTTGCCAGCTTACTCCAGCTCCATCTCTCTCTCTCTCTCTCTCTGTCGCTGTCGCTGTCTCTGTCCCTGTCTGGGTGCTGTGTGCGTTGAGTATATGGATTAAAAGTCCATCAAAATGTACATAAAAGTCATTGACTTAACAGGCAGCCAAGTTGGTTACCTGCCTACCGTTTGCCAACTTTCGCCTCACCTGAGAGAATCTTGAGGCATCTTTTGCCATTTGCATGCTGGCATATATGCAGTGCGTGTGTGTGTGTGCATATATGTGTCTGTGTGTGCGTGCACGTGCACTGCAAGAAAGGAGTATACATTTCAATTTGATTAACATACACTTGATAAAGGTGGAAAGAGGGCAAGAGAGGGCGAGAGAGAGGGAGAGAGAGGAAGAGGGGAAGAGGGAGAGGTACTTAAGAGTGCACTCTTCATATATCAGCACAGAGCTACAGACTTAAGAATTCGTATAAATACAAGAGAATTTTGTAGAAAATATCAAGCAAACCTCTCGCTTTCATGCCTAGAATTTCAGCATGGAAGACCCAGCAAAATGAACTGTAAGTTCTTGGAGTATACGAAAAAAAAGTGTTGGGTAACTCTATTCCTACTTTAATCATATATCTACTAGCTATGCTTCTTGCAAACAAAGGGAGGTAAACACTTAATAATTTTCCAAATATTTCTCATTTTCTTTTTGAATAATTTCACTTCCTTCTTTACTTCACCCCCTCCCCTACCAACACAACTCGCTTACACACACACACACACGCGTGTTTTAACTAGAGTTTTTTTTTGTTAATTTGAATCCTCTAGAGTTTATTAACTTTGCCCGGAACGGGAGTACGTTGCGCTTGCTTCATTGTGTTGTTATTAAAATATTACGTATACGCACGCATATTGCACTATTTTTTGCTGTGCACTTCCCCCTCTGCCATTCTTACATGCGCTACGTATGCGTGTGACTGTATGTGTGTGTGTGTGTGTGTGTTGCCGTATCGGCTGGCTGATTTCACATGCCGCACGACAACACTGGCGCTCGCGTGTGAAATTAAATTGTTTGTTGGTTCGCGCAGAATAAAAATAAAGTTCTTGTTATTTCTCGTGCTGCCGCTGCCGCTGCTGCTGCGTCGACGGCCCCGAGCAGAGGCCTCAGTGACAGTGACAGCAGCCACAGGCCCCACTCCCTGCTTCTTCCTTCCTCCCCCTCCCCCCCCTCCTTACTTTCCTCTGCCGTGTGCTCACCACGCCACGCGAGTGATGAAAAGCCGCCGAGCGGCTGTCACCTGGCGGCTGCGGTCGTCGTCTCAACCGGGGGTTTTTTCGCTATACATGGGGAGGGGGTAGCGGGTAGCGGGTAAGAGGGGCGCCAAACGTGAGCGATCAACATTTTGTGGCAAGTTGAGTTAGTGCGCACCTAGATTGAGTTGTGTGTGTGCTTCGCTGTGCGAAAGTGAGGTTAGTTTTGCGTGCACAACGGTTTACTTTTTGACACAGCCCAGAAATGCTGAAAAGATGAGCAAACTGTGTGTGTGTGTGCAGCCAACAGCTGATTAAGTGAGGTTAGGTTGAAGCGAAAGTCAAAGTTGATTAATTAGTGGAGTATCTAGCTTAAAATGTTGATTACGTGTATCTAGCATGTTGATAAAGATTGATTAAGTAAGCTAAATGAAATGCACATTCAGCCTGGCAGGAGTATTGGTTGTATATAGAAAAGCAATAAGTGAGGTTAGATTGAGACAATGCGCAACTAAGTGAGGTTAAAGAGAGAGAATTTATGCATATAGAGACCAGAGACGCAGCTAAGCTGATCGAAGTGAGGTTAGAATGAGGCACAAAGTAAAGATCAATAATTTACTCAGTACGGCAAATGCTAATTGATTGATTTCCGTTGGATGAAACCGACTGCATGTTCCAGCTAAAGCTTTACGCGTAGCTTTGCTACATTTTTCGCACTACCCCCACCCCACCCCCTTTGGGGCCTTATTGAGCCTGGGCAAACATTTTCGCTCGCTATTATGTGCCATATATCATTTTTGGCGGCCATGAGAAGGACTTTTGTAATGAGCCGAGCATGATTTTGAATGATTTTTGTGGATGCTGCGCAGTGTGTGAAATTCCGTTTAGATGCAAAAACAGGTAACCGCACACGCCCCCCCACCCTTTCCCCCTGGTCCACAATGGCATGCACATTTTATGCCAGTCATTCAATTTACCTATCTCTAGCAGCACCACTACCCATCCCCTTCCCTTCCCTCGCCAGGTAACGCTTCCCGCTCGGATGCTCCATAATAAAGTGTACAACAATTATGCGGCGGCTTCTCGTTATGGCCACCTTTGCTGCGGTTCCCATTGTCTATGCTCGACATGTTTTTGTCTTGCACACACACACACACACTCGCACACACTCGCACAAAACACTCATCAATCGACGCACGCATTTTGCAAACATTTTACTTAGTTTATTGGTGAAATTTTTGTGCCAATGCTTTGGGCCAACAAACCACAACAAGTACGCGGCAAGGACCCTTGAAGCGTTCAGTACGTGTGTGTGTGTGTGTGTGTGGTGTGTGTGCGTTCGTGTGCTCACCCATTCAAAAATCACAGCACCTAACAATGCCGAGAACCACAAAAACGCCATACCGCATCGCACACTGCAACGCCTGCCTCTTCCCTCTCTCTCACTCTCTCTCTGACTCGGACTGTTCAGGCGTTGCCTAACCGATGTACTCCCCTCCTGCTCGCCACACTCCCCAAGGCTCAAAATGTATTTACATAGAATGCAACATATTTGATAGCGAAAAATAACTGCATTTTCAACTGCAACATGTGCTCTGACTGTATGTAATGCAGCAAATGCCGAAATTCTCGCATTAGGTTGAATATATTTGTAGAATCGATTTGCAACATGCTCTATGTGCACTAACAGAGAGCCATACGATAGTTGTAACGACTTCAATTGCTCGAAAACTTCAATAGTTCCGACTATATTGGTTCATACGAACGATTGCTATGCAAACTAATTCGCCATAGAGTAAAAATTCATAACAATTCAGTTGGATATTGAATAACTTTTTGAACAATGCGAATAAATAACCAAAAATTCTGGTATTATAAAAATAAATATCGGTTGCATCAACTGAACAAACTATCGTACATATATCGTGTATATATCGCTTGAGTATTGTATCGAAAACGGTTAGTAAGCATCTCCAAGTTTTTTTATATCCCTCTCTCTCTCTCTCTCTTTCTTGCTCTTTCCATTTCACTGTTTCACTTACTCTGTCTCTCTCTCTCTCTCACTTTTTCTATTTGCCTCTCTTTCTGTTACCTGCGAATCCCTCAATGGATTCCGCTTTATCCTACTTTGTATTCACGCGAAGCGCAACCAACATGAGTTTTTGCCAATCGAATTGCGCTCAGTGTCATTATTTATTTGCCCAAAGTCGTAGGAACAGAGCGAGAGAGAGAGAGAGAGAGAGAGAGGAAGCAAAAAAGAGATTTACATTTATTCACCTTGGGGGCAAATCGGATTTTCGACATTTATGAATTATTGGCAAAAAATAATCGTAGCGTGTGCTGCGCACATAAAGCTTCCCCCAACTGGGCAAAAACTGTGCTCATTGTGCCCACAGCTAATCCTCGTTGTCAACTAATTTCAACCAGCTTCAGCTGCACTCCCCCTCTCTTTCGCACTCGCTATTGCTATGGCAGCTGTGGCCGCTTTCATAATTGTGTCGAATGAGCCACAGAACTTTTGTTTAATAGACCCAATCACAAATACAACGCCCACCCCACCGCACCGCACCGCACCTCACTATCTCACATGAGAGACACATCTACTGGGCTTTCATCACACACGCACACACACACACACACACACATAGAGTGGGGGCCACACACACATTCGGCACACTTAACTCAAGTTTCATTCAATTATTGTTAAGCACCTCAAGTTTTCTTAGCCACACACCGCAATACGCCCACGCCCACAAGCACGACCACGCCCATACCCAACCAGAAACGAGGCCACTTACTGGCGGTGCCGTCACCCATCCAAGCCGCTGCCGCCGTCGACAACAACAACAACAACAACGACGACAACGATAGCATTCCCAGAATGTCCTGTTTTCTGTCTCGACGGGGGGAAGACAGAGAAAGAGAGAAGAGAGAGAGAGAGGGGAAAAGATAGTGGTGCCTATAAGCCTAGCAGCTGCTTGTTTTTGTTATTGTTGTTGTCGTTGTTGTTGCTGTCTGCTCCATTTTGCAGTTTGACAAAAATGTTGGCGCACAATTTTCATGTTGGCCAAATGACGCGCCAATGTCTACACTTCAGGCCAACACACATGCACAGGCTGTGTGTGCGAGAGAGAGAGAGAGAGAGAGAGGGAGAGAGAAAGAGCAGCCGAGCCTAGACGTCATGGTGTGCACTCCCATGGCGCGTCCCGACGAGCTCCTGCGGCCTGACACCAATACTAATGCCTGCGATTAACATTCCCAATGCTGTTCGGACACGGCCCAAGACAGAGCGAGAAGCAGAGAAGCTGCAGAGGCACAGGAGAAGGAGGAGATGAAGGAGAAAGAGGGGCTGCAGGTAGAGGGGGACAGAGAAGTAGACGCATAAGCAGGCAGAGTAGCAGACAGAGGGAAGCAACTTGGGTACGCAGGCAGGGATTCATGTAGGAGCAGCAGCCTGAGCTGCCATCAGTGGAGTCGTCAGTGGAATCCAAAGAGCTCAAGCTGTAGCCAGGCGCAATGAGCATGGACAGACGTTGGCAAACACGTACGAAGATGGAACACGGCGAGGACACGGTCAAAAGCAGAGCTATACCCCACCTATGTTTCCATAATATAAGCCGCATGTTTGCACACTCACACAAACACAACCACCCACACACACACACACACACACACACATGCATATGTTGTTATAAGTTTGCCAGCGAAATTGTGCGATAAACTACTTGGCACTTGGCAGAGGCTCAGCCAGCTGAGGCAGTGGCAGTGGCAGGGGCAAGGGCAGGGTTCAGAGGTCGCCATTCGCCGTCGCCCGCAGCAGCAGCAGCAACAAAATGGCGGCAAGGGAATCAGGGCTGCAGAGTTGGTGTAAAAAAGTGCACACAGGAATTTCGACAATGCGATAGGGTTGCCAGATAAGTTACAGCTATAGAGTTCCCGCATATCATAATATTTATTGGACTGTTTTCTACTTTATTACTCTACCCGGTTTCAGGCTTCTCTATTTTGTTTCTCTTTGATAGTTTCTCTCTCACTTTTTCACTCACTATCTCTCCCTTTCTCTCTTGCTCCCTTACTCTCCCTTTCTCTGTCTGTCTTCATGAGAGTCCTCTTAGCGATTCTTCTGCTAACTCTTTTTTCTTTGACTTCTTCATTTCACACTATTCATTCTAAAAACGATTTGGTAGCCCTAAAAGGCGCCCACGTAATTCGCATAACTTCAGTACACTTTACGCCTATTTCGCATAAAACTTCGCCCCTTCCAAAAAACACACACACACAAAACAAGTAAAGGAATTCATAGTGAAGCGCACTCGACTCTAAGATACCCTTTGCAAACATAAAACAACTATAATAGAAAAACCACAAGTAATTACTTTTAAAATACATATATAACTTTGAGTGCATTCCATATTTATCATACACTTTCGCTGTATATCATATAGAGGCACCTTTATGCCAACTTTGGTGTCCTTAGCTTTCAAAGTTGCTGAGTTCGACGCGTTCATACAGACACAAATAGCTAAATTGACACGTACATTGATGATGACTGCAATATATGAGATGTACATAATATATAAATAGTTTGGGGGCTCTGCCAAGCAAGCTGCTCTGCCCTTAATACTAAATACATTTACACAAATTGGATATACCCCTTTTTGAGCAATTTCCATGGTCGCAGGATATAAAAACGAGCGAACAAGCAAAGCCAAAAAGGGCTGCAGATTGTGTGCGTGATGTAGGTGGAAGCAGCTTAGCCATGAGTGTGTGTGTATGTGTCTGTGTGTGTGTGGGTGTTCAGGGTGTGTCCTACTATGGTTGCCCAACGCGCCTGGTCGGGCGCGTCTTGAGTGGAGTTGATTTTCAGTGCGGTTTGATTTCATGCAAATGATTTTGCAAGTCGAGTTGCGAAAGGATGCTGTATGCGGCATGGATGATGGCAACGTGCTACACAACTTTCATCCAAATCAATTCGAGCTTGCCACAGTGACACACAACTTTCAACACACACACACAAAGGGAGGGCGAGCGAGCGAGCGACAGAGTGAGGGGGAGGGCAGAAAGTTGGCGAGGCGAGGCGTCGTTTTTGCAATTTGTGTGCGACGCTTGTCAAAAAAACATTGCCAACAACAACAACAGCAACAACAACAACGAGAGGACAATGGAAGTGGAGCATCGCAGAGACAATGACGAGCAGCATGTAAATGCCAAATGGCCGTCGAGTGGATGGCAACACAGTGCAGGATATGCAAATAGTCAAACGACTTTAGCGATCCCCCCTGCCCCTCCTTCCCTCGCCCTTACCGCACTTGACCTTGTTGCGCCGCCAGCGCCATTTGAAGTTTTGGGATTCAGATTGGAATACGAATTTGCCATGGGCCCCACATTGACCTCGTGATTCCCATAGGGTATATTACCGCCTAAATATGACATTTTTAAAACAATTTATTAACTGGCAACCCCCACGGTCTGTCTTCCCCTCTCTCTATCTCGCTCTCTCTTGCCCTGTCTTTTCCTCTCTCTCTCTCACTGTCTCTCTGCCTATCATTTTCTGCGTAATCTACATTGAATTCCGAGAAACTTTTTTGCCGGCAATTTATTTATTATGCCTCTTCCCGGAATCCCACGTAGGTGTCTTTCGTATAGCCTGCCACGTTCTATACGAACAAATACGATATTACTTTTTATGATTTCGCCTTATTTTCCCATAGATTATTATATGCTCTGCGGGCTGTGAAGAGGAAATTTTTTTTTAATTTTCTACGAATTTTCTTGTTGTCTTTGGGCCAACAAAATGAATTTGGCTTATGAAGCGAAATGTTCAATATCTTTAAAAATACTTGGAACTCAAACAGCACGCAAGAGTTTTCAGTACACATACATATGCGCATTTATCTAAGGTCTTTGGACAGCAATTCTATCGCCAAAGGTTGTAATTGAGGAGATTTTCTCGCGAAATGACAATTTGTTTTTTTGTTTCGAGATGCTTCGTTATTTTACATTCCCTGAAATTGTAGAATAGACATTTTAAAATTTGTCTACTTTTTTGCAGGTAATTTATAAAATTTTTCAAAATTTCAAATTTTTTTGTGCCACGCCTTCTTTTGCCTGCATTTACTTTACATTTGCACAAAGCATACGCAGTTTTATTTGACAAAGCGTGAAATAAACTTAGAGTAAAGAATTTTCTCAAAGATTTCTCATTTCTCTTATGTCACCGTTGAGTGCGACGTGTAGCTAGAATTGTGTCCGGCACTGTAGATGCCTGAAGTGAATGTAACTGTTGCTATTGCCCACGATGTTGTTGTCGCTGTTGTTGGTCGGGTACGTGTGGCGTGTTTATTTGAAGGTTAAAAATGCATAAAGTTTTCAGCGCAAACACACACACACACACACACACAGAGAGAGAGAGAGACACACACACACGTGGCGCAGTGCACAGAGCACGTTTTTGCTTAGTTATTAATATTTAAACTTGAAATTTAAATGCAATGCATGAAACGCAAATGATCGAAGCAAGGACAGCAGCAACAGCAGCAGCAACAACAACAGCAACAACAACAGGAATAACGAATGAAAAAACGTAAATTTACAATTTCTGCTTTATCTGTCTCACTTGCACTCTCATGCTCTCCCTCTCTATCGCTCTCTGTCTCTTTCGCTTGCTTTGCTTTTTATGCCATGTGTAAATAGTTTTGCTAGTGTGTTTGTTTGTGTGTTGCCCCAGTTGTTGTTGTTGCTGTTGTTGTTTTAGCAATATATTAAAATTCAATTTAATGCAATTTCAATTGTTTGTGCGTGCGAAAGAGACAGCAACAGGGGTGCAACAGAGATGCGCAAAGATAGCTTTAAAGATGGCGATAGCCAAAGAACATGCGACAAAATGGCAAAAGGTGTTGATGTATCTGTGTGCGAGTGAGTGAGTGTGTGTCTCTTTGTGTGTGTGCGCTTGGTATGCAAAACGTGCGAGCAGCTATTGCAATTGCTTTTGTCGTAGATGTTGCTGCTGTTGCTGCTGCTGCTGCTGTTGTTGTTGTTGTTGTTGTTATTTATGCAACGCCAGCGTCCCTTTGCACATATTTGCATGCAGCGTTGCCAGTGACAACTTTTGTGGGAGTTGTTGCTGTTGCTGTTGCTGTTGCCGGCAGTCGCTTAATGATGAGCCCAAAACCTGAGCCCTTCGGCGGAGTCGAGGTCACTTCAGCTCATGCCAGTTGTTCTTGCTGTTGTTGTTGTTGCTGCTGCTGCTGCTGCTGCTTGCTGCAATTTGCATTTAATTTTCGCCTTTGTCGTGCAAAAAGTCATTAAATTAAAGGACGCCAGCAATAACCGAAATTCACAAAGCCAACAGAATCAGAGATAAAAGCTGCAAACACGCACACACACACACACACACACACGACACACATACACAGCCAGAGAGGGAAACTAGTTCGTGCGTATTTCTTATTATTTCCACTGTAAAACTCAAATCTGACAAAAGCACACACACACACACGCACACACACGCAGCACGCATTGCAATTTAGTATATCTCCATGGAAACTATTTGCACATTCAATCGAAATTTAGTGGCCCTGCTGAGTTTTCTAGGAATTAAAAGGCTGCCTCGCCATACAGACAGAGAATAAACCAAGAACAAATATTACACAACGAAATGAACTAAGAAAATTTCACTCACCTTTCAATCAAATTCAAAACAATGTGAAAACCCAACAGCAAAAAGGCAGCCAATTGTGGAATATAAAGAAAAACAAGAATGATTATTAAAACATTGCACATTGTTCTATTGTTTATGCGTATATTTTTCCAATTTCAAATCGAATGCCAAACAGATAAGGTGCGCAATAGCTTTGTGCCATCCAAAAAAAAAAGAGGCATACCCTTATCCATAAGTAAATTCCACTGCGTCCATTACAGACTGTCTGTTTGTATGAACACGTAGAGCTCTGAGACTATAAGAGCTAGAGCTATTAGCATATTTTCAAATTTGGCCACGCCCCTGCCGCCCTCGTCAAGTGAATCAAGCAAGCGACGTTTTTAAGCTGAAACTTGCACTTTTGGTGCGCACATTAAGTAGCTTTATTTATACATATAATTTCTATTAATAGCAGAAGGTTTAGGCTTGCATAAAGGGTATAAAACAGTTGAGCTCATGTAACTGTAGCCTTCTGGCTTACTGAATTTAATTTTGAACCTGCCCCAAGATATCCCACAAAACTAACCACAATAATTAGCTGGCTAACGGAAGAAACAATCATATTGGCAAAATGTTGCAGGAATTAGCTAAAAAGAATTTTAGCAAATTTTAGAGAGAGCCAACAATGTTCGATACAATTCATTCTCTCTCGCTCACACTCTATTTCTCTCTTTATCTTTCGCCTGTAAAATCATGCAAATGTAGCAGAGGCATTTTTTCCTGAAATGCAAAAGGGAAACTACGCAGAGAAAGAGAGAGAAAGGAGGTGGAGAGCAATTGCGAGTGCTAGTGTGAAAGAGAGAGAGAGGGAGAGAAAGAGAGCAATTGTGCGATTCATTCTTTTATGATGTGAATGTCAGCATGTGGTAACCGTAATTAGTATTGAGCACACACACACACAGCACACAACACAGTGGAGACTCGCCTCGCTTGTGACGCACATGTCGAAGCTCGACTAGGGCCCCAATTGCAGACAGGATGCTGCCAATCAAAGTGGCATGCAACATTCTAGCATTTCCAAGGTGCAAGGTGCAAGCTGGCCATGCTGACTGTGTGGCATGCAAGCTGCAATTAGTTCGAAAGCAGCACCAATCAAATGCCACAGCTGAATGCTGCCTGCTGCCTGCTGCCTGCTGCCACATCCTGCTGCAGCTTCTCGGTCAAGCTGAAAATGCGCAATTTTCAAATTGTAGCACAAAATATTTGTGGCAATATTCACACTTTTACAGCTCACTCAGGATAGTCGGGGGCAGTCGCAGGGGCAATGTGGCAAGCTTGGTGGCACACAAATGAACAGCCGGCGGGGCGTTTGGCAGCAACAAATGCATGAAGCATGTTGCCCAAGTCGAGTCGAGTCGAATCGTTTCTGCTACAGGGTCGAAGTCAGTCTCCCTCTCTCTCGTTCTCTCCCTCACTCACTCATCACCATTGCAGAGTCTCAGACTCATGATCGTAATTTACTATTCACAAAATATTCAAAACTACTGCACAAGTGACACTCAAATGTCTTTTCGCAGTCCCAGCCAGAGTTCCTCAGCTTTCCGTTCTCATTCCACTCCCGCTGCCGCTCCCTTTCCCATTTCCATCTTCATCTCCATCCACATTCCCCGACTCATTTCCATTGCCAGCTATCCAGCAGCGCAACATCATCATCATCATCAGCATGAGCATCAGTATCATCCTTATTATGCTGCTTCTCTCCTCATCATGGCCAGCACCGTCTGCCAAGCGCCGAAAGTGTTTTTTCTACTTCTCAGACATTTTTAAAGGGTATCTTAGCTTTGCCAGCAAGTTTGCTAACAATGCTTACTTTGGAATCTAAAGACAACTCAAAGCTTTACACATAACTCTAACAGACAAGCAGCTTAAAGCTTTCAAAAGCTTCTTGAGCTTTTCGAATTTATTCGAAAGTTGCAGGTCTTGCAAATTTTATAGCACTTTGAGCACTTTGGTAATGTTTTGATCTGTTGTAAACAACATTTAAGAAAGCACATTAAAGCTCTTTAGGAAAGCACATTAAAGCTCTTTAGAAAAGCACATTAAAGCTCTACGCTGAGAGATGAAAGCTGTTCACAATCGCAAGCATATTGAAAGCTTTTAGTTTCAAACTAGAAAGCTTATGAAAGTCTGTCCAGAAGCAATTTAAAGCTTTTCAATTTCAATTAATATTCGACAAATGTTAAAGTTTATCATTTATCAATTTGCTATGCCATGCCTCATTTCGCTTGAGTCATGTTTAACTATTGAAATTAACCAACAATTTGAGGCAATGCTGAAAGTTTAAATTACAAAATTGGCAATAAATATTTGAATGATATTTGGCGCACGCATGAGAGCCCGACTAAATGCATATTTATCTATTTAGCCTAACTGTGTGTGACCTTGACAGTCAGTGTTAAATTTCAATTGCAAAATTAGCAGCATACATTGCACACACACACACACCCACACACACATGCACACATGCAATTAAGCGGAATTCAAACTCGTGGCAAATCGCTTTAACTGATATCAATAATTAACTTATTTATTTGTTCTTGTTGCGTAATTTGTTTTACGAAAACAATGTGTGCGTTTTTGCAGCGCATTCAATTTTCGCTAATATCCGACTTTACCTTGCAGCTCGTTTCTCTTCCCCGTCACCCTCCCTCTCCTCCTCTCTCTCTCTCTTTTTCTCCTGTTGACCCTGTCGCAGTGCTTGTTATTGTTGACTCTCTGCATGATTTAAGTTAAAATAGTTTTGGCCAAAAGTCGAGCGGGCCCTTAAAGTGGCAACAACAACACACACACACAGTTAGACACACACACACACACACACACACACATGCAGCAGCACGCCGACTGCACAAAATTGCGTTAGTAAATAAGTGAAAGGACTTTGTTTCGCTCTAGCTTTGGCTTTAATTTACCACACGCACACACACACACACACACACTCACTGTCTCATTCTCCCACTCTCTCTCTCTCTCTCACTCTCTCTTTCTTTTCCCTTCCTCACTCACACACAATGCCATGAACAGCGACATGGCTGTCTCCACTTCAAGTCCAAATTTGGCCAGTCAAAGCTTTCGAGACTTTCGAAATATTTTTGCACTACTAGGAGCCAGTTCAGGCCTTTGTCCCTCTGCCCTCCCCTGCCCTTCCCCCTGCTCTTGCTCTCCGTTTCTGCCGTCGCTTCGTTGTCTACTGCCTGTGCAAAATGATCGACTTTACGATGTTAGTCCAAGTGGCACGTGGACGCCTGCAACTTGCACATATGCAGCAGAGCAAGGCAGAGAATGAGAGAGAGAGAGAGACAGGTAGATGTGAAGGAATCAAAAGGAGTGAAGAGCGGGACAAGTGGAAAGACTGAGAGCCCATCGAATCACCAGACAGACACGCAGATGGGCAGAGAGGCTCAAAGAGATTCCTATCTATTCCTAGCAACGTGAGCCGAGAAGATAATCAGCTTTGGCTCTGTAAACAACTGGGCAAAAGTGGGCAAGTTTTGCCAATCCATCGAGCAGCTGTTGCCCTCCGACCCAGCTCTTAACCCCCTATCCATTCCCTATCCCTGCTGCGCTGCTGCAACCAAGTCGAGTCGAAGTTTTCGCCGCATTGTGCGGCACCTTTGGCTGCCTGCGACGGTTTACAGTGCACAGTGAGTGCAGTAAGTACTCGTAAAAGAACCAGCTAAAACTATAAAACTTACAAAAAAACCAGATACAACAAGAGCGAAAGGCAGATAGAGAATAAGAGGGAGAGAGAGAGAGGGAGAGGGAGATGGCTAAAACAGGCAGATGAGGCAGATGAAAGCAATTACAAATGCAAACTACACAAGCAACAGCTGCAAGCTGCCATCAGTGCCACCTGCTGCGCTGCCGCTCCCTTCCCCCTCTCTCTCTCTCTCTCACTCCCCATTACTGCAGCTATCTCTATCTCGCCAGGCATATGTTTATGATGCTTTGCTAATAAAAAATGTTTTTACGACTTGCTTTAAATCTGCCCCGACAACCTGACCCCCTGCCCCCTAGAGACGTGCAACTTGCTGCTCTGCTTGCCACTCTCTGTGGCATTCAATGCTTGGGCGTGTCCCACACGGCGTATGCTTGATATTCGACTCGACTGAATGCCGCCGCCGTTGCCGCAACTATTTATCAAAATGTGGCGTATTCCAATGTGCAGCGTGCAGCGTGCAGCGTGCAACAGCGAAGCCTGTTCTTGATGCCACCTGCAATGAGTTAATTCGCCAATGCGCCTGCCTCACACACACACACACAGACACACGCACACAGAGGCGTCCCATGCCGCCGGGTGGCCATAAAGTGCATGGATACGTAATGCAATATTTAGCGTGCTTTGAGCGCGCCTCGAGTTAAGTGACAAAAAAGGCAGCTAAGGCGGTGGCAGCTAAGCGACTGCCAGCTTGCAGCAGGGACAACTTGCAGCAGTGTGGCATTGCCTCATGGCATTCGCATCCTGCTGCAGATCCTTAAGCTTTGCTGCTTGCTACGTGCAACTCGACGCATATCAAGTTGCAACTTGCAACAAATATTAAATCAGTAAAATGTCCTTTAGGGCGCACTCAAATGTAATTGTTGTTGTTGTTGTTGCTGCTGTTGCTGCTGTTGCTGTTGCTGCTGCTTCATCTTCAGTTACAGCATGCGTCAAAATTGCTGCCTGCCCGCGAGTGTTTATGGCGCCCCACGTCTCTGTTCACCCCTCTTCCCCCCTTGGTTTTCTTTCTCACACATTCTAGCCCTCCTCTCTCTCTCTCTCTGCCTTGCTGCCTCTCTTTGTCACTTTCTCGCAGCACGCACAGTGCAACAAATCATCGCACTCGTGACAGGCAGCTCAGGCTGTCAGGCTGCAACTTGATATGACTGCCAGAGTTGCACAGGTAAATAAACTGTTTGCATTTTAAATGCAACATTCTAAATGTGCTGTAAGTTGGGATTGGGTTAATTAAATGACAATTAAATAGGCTGCATAACCGTTTCAAACGGAATATCTGCTATATAAGCTATATAAGAGTAACCGATTTAGCTATAATAGAAGCATGGGCTAGTAATAATTGCACTAAGCGATGATCCCTTAAGCAATCAATTATAACTTATGCATAACCGATTCATAACCGTTTCATAACCGATTCGCAACCGTTCCATAACCGTTTTAATAGCCTATTCACTGGCGTTCCATAGCCGTGCTATAATCTTTTTGTAACCGTTTCGCAAACGATTCATAACCGTATCATTACCGATTCGTAACCGTTTCATAACCGTTTTGATAACCCATTCACTGGCGTTCCATAGCCGTGTTATAATCTATTCGTAACCGTTTCGCAAACGATTCATAACCGTATAATTACCGATTCGTAACCATTTCATAACCGTTTGATAACCTATTCACTGGCGTTTCATAGCCGTGCTGTATTCTATTCGTAACCGATTTGCAAACGATTCATAACCGTTTCGCAAACGATTCCGTTTCGTAACCGATTCATAACCGTTTCAAAGCTAAATCATACTCGTTTCAGCACTTTGTCAGAAATGAACAATTTAAATGTTTTTCAAAACATTTGCAATTTCTGCCCACTTTTCCGGCAACTGCACCCACTGTGCTGCATTTGCGCTGCTGCTGCGCATTCGTTTTTTATTACGCATCCTAGATGAGACATTGTTGGCCGCGTGTTGGCCGCGTGCTACTGATAGATACCGCTACTTAGGCAGCGTCGCAAGATTGTGCAAGTGCAAATGCTTTTCACGGCATATGAAATTACGGCAAAAGCAGCAGAGCAGCAGAGCAGTCCGGCCACGAAGTTCACAACGAAACCGGAGACTGCGTCTGGGCCTGAGCCTGAGCCTGGGGACGCGCCGTAGCCGTGGCCAAGTGGCGTGGCTAAGTGCAGCGACAAGGAATGCGGCTGGCGTTGAGGTTGGTTGAGGTTGAGGCTATAACTGCCAGTTGGCAATGCAGCTAGCAGTGGCTAGAGAAGGCTGCCCGGAGAGAGAGAGAGAGAGAGAGGGGAGGGGGGATCATTGTAATTTGATGTTGCGGTAGCAGGTACAGTTGTGTCTCGCGCTGCTGCCGCTGCGGTCAGCTGCGACTGCTGCTGCAACTTTTTAGCTATTGCCAACTGCTTTGGCATCCTGAGTGTCGCCTGCAATTTCCTGCCCCGCCGAAACACGTTCAACGTGCAACCTGTCCGAGAAAGAGAGAGTGAACGGGAGAGGGGGAGCGCACTGGCGCAATATGTGCATATATTTGCGCAATTATTTATAGGAGCTGCTCGGGTTATTATGTGTGCGCATAAATATACATGGCAAATTTATTAAGTTTCATGCTCGAGCGCACAAAAGTCGACTACAATTTCTTGCCAACGCGACAAGCAGTGCATCTGCTTAGCATTCCCCTACCCCCCGTCTTTCTCTCTATCTCTCTCCTATCTCTCGTTCTTGCGCCCTCTTGCTTTGACATAGCGCCATGCGTGCGTGGCTTTAAAGCAAGTTTGTCAACTTTTCTGGCAGCTAAGTTGGCTACAAAAAGCAAAGAAACCTCAACTAAATCAAGTAAGAGTGCAAACTAGTTGTAGGACGGGCACGACTAGCAGATACCCTGCATAAATCTCATGGCTGACACACCTGAGGGTAATTTTCCAGCGAAAATTGCCTTGCAAATCGATTTTAATCGATTTAAAGGGGGCGTGGCCAAATTTTAGAATAAAATTTAGCTGAGTGGAGTTAAAAGACATATTGTCAGTAATTTTGATAGGGCTAGCTTTTATAATATCGGAGATCTAGATGTTCATACAAACCAAGTTATTTCACAGGCAAGGTAACCCATTTTTCTTAGTAAGGTGAGTTTTTTCGCCACGTTGCTTTAGGCACGTGTTACCACGCTAAAGCGATCCAAGCTCAGATTGCTGAGATTCCAGAGAAAAAGAGAGAGGGGGAGAGAGAGAGACCCCCTCTCCCGCACTCCTCCCTGTCATATGGGCGTGGCATTGTCACCGCTTTGCGCATTTGATGCACACACTTTCGTTTAACGAGCCAAATTGTCTGCGCCAAAGTTTCCTCTTTCCTTTGCTCTGCTTGTCGACTTTTTTCTTTGTGCCCCTCCCCCTCCCCCCTCTCTTTCCCTCTCTCAATTTCTGTGCAACTTGGTTTTTGCATTGCAACTATTTAGTTTCAACTGATTCATCAGGCGGAAAGAGGGGGCTGAGTGGGAGAAAGAGAGAGGAAGGAAAGCTTGGCAAAGTTCAAGCCGCTAAGTGATTGATGGGGTAAAAGAAGGAGTAGAAAAAAAAACGTTGATGTGCTGCCGGAAGGGAGAGACAGAGAGCGAAAGAAGATAAGAGGGGTAAAGAGGAGGGAACATCGTCTAAATGGATTATGTGGATCCGCAGTCAGAGTTCAGCTATTACATTTATTGCCATCTAATCTATTTATATTTTTATTAACTTTACAGATTCGTGCAACGCATTTCTCTTGCTGCAAAGGATTAAGCCCGCAACAGAGGGAGAGAGAAAGGGGAGAGAGAGAGAGAAGAGAGAAAGACAAATGTTCGATGAGCTGTAAAAGGAATTTAACTTGAATTTAAGCTGGGAACCTTTGCAAGAGAATCTAATCAGCTTGCGGTGCAAAGAGTTTTCTTTGCTAATTAGAAAATAACAAAACTCGACTTTAATTCACAAAGAGAGAGAGAGTGAAAAGTGCAGTATGTATATTGTGCTTATTATCTAAGTTATAATCTGCAAAGAGATAGACACGCCTCCCTTTCATGCCTCACAGGATTTCATCAAGTGTCAACCCTCCCCCCCCTGCCATCAGCAACACCTTCAATCAAAGTATCTAGTATTGCCAGGAGCTCAAGCTCTAAGGCCAATTCAATCTTCTTTCTTGCCACACCCCAACCCCCCCCCTCCCCATCTCTATTGCCACTCTCTCTCTCCCTCGTGAAATTCCTTCACATTACACATCAAGTAGACTCACCATGGGAGGCCAGAACCATTTCCGCACTGCGTGCCGCTGGCTGCAAACTGCAACGTTGACAAACCTCTCTCCCCCGTGCTGTCCCTGTTCCAATTCCCCCAGCCATCCCCAGCCCCACAACTTCCCCCTTGGCAGTACAACAACTTAATTTGCACTATTCAGTGTCGTTGTCGTCAACGTTGCCGCCGTTGCCGCTGTGCGTTCCCATTCCCCCTTTGTCGCCGTCGGCTGCCAGCGCCAGTCGCATCTTCTATGAGCTTTCTTTTTTTCTGCTCGTCTTTTTTTTATTATTCCTCGCTCTGCCAAATTGTATCCGAGCCATTGTCGTAAAACATACGAAGAACCTCGGTGCGTATGTGTGATATTTGTTCAGCCAGGGCTGGCAAACGATGCTGGCTTTTGGCTGTCCTAACTGAAGGCAAAGCGAAGACAATTATTGCAAATTTAATTTGCATAAATTAGAGAGAAAAAGAGAGGTAAGAGAGAGAGAGAGAGCGAGATGGAGCGAGAGAGAGAGAGAAAGAGCTGAGTGGATTCTTCAAAGAAGCGATAAATGTTTAGTCAAGAAAAAGTAAAAAAGAATTTGAATACAAATCGAATAAGATTTCCTAGTTGACCAAGAATATATATACAATATATACATATAGATTATAAAATAAAAATAATTATAGTTAAAACAAATGCATCAATCAGCCCCCATAAAATGCGCAATAAAAGCAAATCCAACACATGTTTGCCCGCCTTATCCCAATCGCTTTTGCCAGCCCTGATTGTTGTTGTTGTTGCTGTTGTTGCTGCTGTTTGTTTGTTATTTTTATAAAATATTTTGCACTGTTGTTGCTGCCATTTTTGATTTGGCTTTCTTTTTGCGCCTGCCGTCTGTCTGTTTTCCTCTGCGTTTCACAGTTTTCCACCAACTTTTCGCCCCTTCCGCCTTCTCTCCTCATCTGCAGCTACATCTCTGCTCGCCTCGTCTCGTTTCGCTCTGCTGGCAAGCGAGCAGCGACGCAGCAGCTACGCCTTCCATATTTCAAATCGCTCACACACACACACACACTACAGAGCAAGTCGACGTCAGGAGCCATCAGAGTTTTTGCTAGTTTTCTATTTCTAACCGCGCACTTCTTATTCTTTTTCATATTTTGCTATTCTCCGCTGGCTCTCTTTGCCTTTTTTGTTTTTGGTTTTGTTTCTTCTTTGCGTGTGGCGTGTGTCACAGTTTTAGTGTGTAAAGTGCAAACAATCAACGCAAGCGACTTTCTGCAACTGCGGCATGATGCACTTGCCACACATAAGCTGACACACCCCAATTCCGCCTCATCACTCGCGCTACCCCTCTCGCTCTCGCTCTCTCTCTCTTCCTTGCCTTCAACCATATTACTCATTCCACAAGTTTGTCTCCCGTTATTGTGCCGTTACTTAGTTGCCGCTGCTTGTCAACTGCTCGCAGCATTTTTTCACCCTTTTTCTCTCCCCCTCCCTCATTCTCGCTCCATCTCTCTCTTTTTTCTCAGCTTGTTTCTGTCGCTATTACATTTCATATTTCTATGTTCTCCCCATGTTCATCAGCTTGCTCTCGTTTCACCCTCCCCACCCCTTTTGCCGGCTCTGCTATCACTTTCTAACTCCATATTGTCCTTCTTCTTCTGCTTCTGGTTCTGCTTGTTGTTGTTGTTGTCCTGCTGCTGCTTCTGCTGCTGCTGCAGTTTCACCCAATCGTCTTGCTCACATTTGTTTGTTTGTTTGCCTTAGTTTCGCATTAAGCTTAGCGTGGACATTTTTACTGTTCATCACGCTTCGCCTCCCCCTGCCATATCTTTCCCCTCTTCTCTTCTGCTTTCATTCTTCTCCCATTTCACGCGCTTAGCAGGTGACTTCTGTTTCCGCCAGCTTGAGAAACACCTGCAAATTGCTGGCACTTGATAGCCAAATGATTTGTGTGTCAACGAGACAATTCACTGAACGCCATAAAGCAGATATAGCCGTTTCCCCAGATCGTGCGATAGGAGGGAGAGAAAATGCAGTTGGGATAAAGAAAGACTTGGCTTTCCTCTCACTTTGTAGCTCGATTGTTGCTTTCCTTTTGGAATTATCGAAAATGAAGATTTAAATTGGAATATTAATTTTGTTTATATAAAGAGAGTCAGAAAACCAGATGGATTTACTCAGCTATTTCAACTTCTTGGCCCAATAACTTTCTAATGTAATAGCCTATTATATTTCAGCTCAAATCGAAAACGATCAAGAGGCTAATAAACTTTTGCTCTAGGTGCAGAGAAACTCTGATGATGCAAGGCAAGGCAAGTTAAGAATAATTGACAAAAAAATAAAGATAAAAACCTTTTCGTTTCGCATAAAGAATTTGGTATATCCTTGCACCGATTAACCCTTATATAAACTTAAATTTTGTTCGGTAATTCCTGTTCAAAATCAGGGCAAACAGCTCTCCAATTTGATTGAAATTTAATAAATATATTTAGTATAGAGCAAAGACCATATTTGGTAATTTTGTTTACAGTATTTTGAAATATAACCAAAATGGATCCATTAGTTCTATGTCAGCTATATAATATCTTGCCTTAAACTGGCTTTTTTCGCCCTATTATCAGTCTACAATCTATAAGGAATATATATGCAAAATTCCATCTAGATATCTTTATAAATGCGCAACTCATTCGCGTTGTAACAGACAAACGAACTGAGAGGTATGACTAATTTGACTGCAATGTTGATGCTACATAAGAATCGAAAGTATCTTCAACTGCGCGTTGCAAACTCTCAAAGAAAATGAATATACCTACCTGATCTGTAGTGCCAGAGTAAAAAACTGCCAGAATCTTGTTACCACCTTCCCTACGCATAGGTTACACTATGCAATAAACCCCCTACGGCATCAACATTCCACCCCCCAATAGCTTGCACCTACCCCCCTTGAGTAACGCTCGAGTTGTTGCCTGATTGATGTCAGTCAACAGGAGCAAGGAGGGGGAAGGAGAATAGTAGGAGGGAGGTTGGTAGCGCTTTAAAATATTGTCATGTTCAAGCATGTCTTGAGCTCGCAATGAAAATGCATTTTCCGCAATTTTTTCCTCAACTACTGAGAGAATTAACCTCTTGGCCTCGACTCGCTCGAAGCGGATTCCACTCGACTAACAAGATTTATGAGAAAATTCCTTATCAATAAGCCGAGAGGGAAGTGCATGAGAGACTCGAGATTGTTTCATTAGTTAGTTAACCTTCCTCGCCCGGGGCATGCGAATCAGTGTCTGTGAGTGAGTGTGTGTGTGTGAGACCTACTGCGTTAAGTTGCTATGATATTTCATGACCCTGTAACCTTTGATGCTATGCAAAGAACTCTACGACATAGCCCCCTTATCAGCCTTGCTATACGGGCAAACACCTTCTTGCCACAGCTGGAAGCAGAAGTTGGCATTTAAATTTTCAGTTCACATTGTTTCACCAGCTTTTCCTTTCTCCCGTTTCGCTCCCTCTTTCGCCCAGTTTAAATGTCAGTTTTATACTGCATGCTGAGGCCAGTAAAAGCGCACATAAAGCAACAAAAATAACTCCCCCAACTGTTTGGAGTGAGTGATACACGCGTACCCAGTGTCCACTGTGAGTCCAAGTGAGGTTTCAGCTACGACTTTCAACCAATCCAATCCCTTGCACAATTCACTGCTGTCATAAACGAGGCAGACAACAGGAAGGAGCAGAAAGAGAGGGGGAGTGGGAGGGAGGCAGCTATATATAGGTACTGGGTACTGGGTGCTCGGAATAGTCGTAATCCCAAAACATATACTTGCAAGTGTGCTTCAACAAACAGACGGAACAGATAAGCAGAGAGAGATAGCGAGCGAGAGGCAGGGAGGATGGGCAAACAAACATACAATAAACAGGAAGCGTAACGAACAAACAAAGTGAATGAAAATGGGGGGCAGGCTGTAACTGTAGCGAAAAACTGAATAAAAATAATTAAGCTGCTGTTGACGCACTTTTTCGGCACGCTTAGCACGTGACTGAGAGGGAGAGATAGAGAGAAGAAGAGCTGCTACGAATTAGAGTTAGAGGTACGAGGATAAGACAATGGCTTGTAGCTGTGACACGTAACGCCATCAACGAAGGTGCCCATTAAGCATGAGCCGCGCAGCTGCTCCTCCCCTCTCACCCAAGGCCTTAGCTCATCCTTACCCGTTACCCGTTACCCGTTACTCGTTACCCGTACAAGTTAAGTACTAAGTAAACCCTTTGCAAGTGTTTCTAATTTTCCATTTGCTCGTTTAACCAAAATAACTGAGAGAACATTCCTTATATTAAGTATACGTTGAGATTTCGCAGCAAGTCGAGACTATATAACAGTAAAATAAGGTATTTTAAATAATGTAGAAATTAGCGAATCTTCACAACGAATTGAGAACTAAATAAAAACTAAGCAACTAAACATTTAAATCGCTTTAAAGCCCTAACTAAAACTCTCTAACTCCAGTTGCATTTAGCGAAATAACATTAATAGTTTAGTTGTGTTTTCAAAACTGCATAACTGTTGCCCATTAAGTATACGCAGCGTGTTACTTCACAATCCTACGTGATGTGTAAGTGAAAACGGAAGTTCTAAAGCTGCTTACAATACCCGATGGACATTCATATTTATTCAATTCAAAGCGTTGACCATTAAATACTCTTTTTGTCACTCTAAATAGTTTTCTCACTCTGCCATTCCATTTCCCTATCTCTCTCTCTCTCACTCTCCCTTCGCAAAGTGAGTTTGTTGCGCAGGCATTCAATGTACTTTTGCGAACTCTTTGCATGTCAAATGTTTTTCTGCTGTTGTTCACTTTCGAAAACTGCAAATAGCATTTTTATAATTAAATTCGATCAGTCACATAAAATAGGATAAATGCCGTTACACGCAGGTAAAGCATGCATATGTTATAAGTTTTATACACTCTCCCATTTGTGAATGTGTGTGTGTGTTTTTTCACGCTGACATTTTGTGTTCACGTTTCACAACTTTTTCTCTTTCTCTGCGCGTGTGTGTGTGTGTGTGTGTGTGTGTGTCGGCTCAATGTGCCAATGTGCAGATCTTAATTCAATAAAAATAAACAATTTTATGCTCGAATAATTCGACATAACGATTGCATTAATGCATAAACCGTTCTACTATCAGTTTCCTTTTCATTGTACCCCACGAATCATGGGGAATGCTGCAATAGGTAAATGCTCAGTTGGTGCAAATGCATGAAACATTTCAAATAATTCTATATTTATTTGTTCAATGTCTGAACAGAATTCAACAACGCTTTCTTTTCAGAATTGTGTGTAGGGTATTCTAATGTTGTGTGCGCTCAGCCGTAGCTTTCGCTGGTAGTTTTTGTTACAATTTTCATATTCCATTTGTGCGAATTAACTTTGTGATTTCTGTTTCATTAAATTGTTTCCACTCCCTCTCTCTCCCTTTCTTTCTCGTTTGCAATTCCCAGTGAACATGACCCACTTTGACCCCAATTGGACCACACTAACTAACCAACTAACTAACTAACTGGCTAATCTAAGGGTGCCTGCTCTCTCTCTCTCTCTCTCTCTCTCTGTGTGTGTTTTCATTGTTGCCTTTATAGTTATTGTTGTTGCTGCTCTTCTTTTTATTATTGTTGGGTTTACTGTCTAATGAATATGAAGAGAGAAGTTTGCATAATTTACAATGCTGCAGACAGCCGAAAAAGACGACAAAAGGACAATGAAAGCAATGGAAATGGGCAAAAGGCAAAGCAAGCTCAAATTGCATTGAATGACATGCGTTTTGCGGCTTGATGGCTCACTCTGCTCTCTCTCTCTCTCTCTCTCTCTCTCTCTCTCTCTCTCTCTCTCTCTCTCTCTCTTTACTCTGTCTTTCTTTTTCTTCTTCTCTCTATTTTTCTCCTCCTCTCTTTAGCATTGCTCTTTTCTTTCTTTCCCTTTCAATGTGAATACAAAAAAGTGTTGAAAATAAGCAAGCTAAAAACTATGATATACCCAACTGTGATATACCCTGCCATCAAGCGTTAGCCAACACTGAATGAAGCTATATTTTCTAATATGCCTTGCAAATAGTTACACATTTCATAGTAACTCTTAATTGGACACTTAAGCTGGCTTAAAATCAATAAAGAATTTGCAATTGCCTTGTGAGTTTTCAGCAATTTAAAATGTTTTTAATATTTAAAAAAATTTTTTAAATTTTCATTTGTCGGAACAGAACATATGGAAGACTTAGTAAACTATTTTAGAATTTTTTAAAAATTTTACACTCGTGTTAAAACTAGAAAGCTTTGCCATCAATGAAAAGTTAGGAGTGTCGCAATTGCAATTCCAACTAACTTTACACGCTACACAATATACCCCTCTCTGTCGCACATTCATAGCTCGTTTCTCTTTTTTGCACGAGAATAAACATGCTGCAATGTAACAAAGACAAATGACGGCGAAAAGTGCCAGAAATGTGCAAAACTAGCGAGCGACAAGCTTTTGCATAATTGTTAAATTGTTTTCACACTTTCGCTGGCTTCCCCTGCTCCCTCTCTCTCTCTCTCTTTCCCTGTTTCGAGTTATTTTAGCATGCTTTATATGTATATCAATTTTAGCATTTTTCCATTCCAACTTCGCCTTGCGTGTGCGGCATGTGGCACGTGGCGTATGCGCAATGTGAAATGGCAAGCGAAATGAGCTGATTAAAGTTACAGCTAGACGGAGCGGGGAAGTGCCGCAAAATGGCCAACTGGAGTCGGCCTTCGCATACGCAATGTGGAATAGGAATAGCAAGGGGCAGAGAGGCAGAGGGGCAGCGGCATGGGATCAGGAAGAGGCACGCACATTGCTACAATAAATAAATAAATAAATGCAAAAGTCAGTTTGGCTTTGACGCGCGTTGCGTCGCAAGTTTTTGGCTTTTTTTTTGGCTTTTTTTTTTGGGCGCACGCATGTCACTCGCAAGGACTCTTGGCACACGAGCAGAGCACAGAAGGTACTACGCATTTGTCAGCTGGAAATGGTAGAAAAATGTTTGACGCTTTGACAGCTGCGGCAGCTTCGGCGTTGGCATCGGTGATGGCGATGGCGATGGCAACGTCAACGCTGCCAAAAATCAAACGGGCCAAAAAGCGCTGCGCTGCGCGTCGATGCGACGCTTTCAGCGCCAGCACGCAAAACGTCCGCTTCAATGGGACATTTTCACTTTGACAGCGACTTTCCCCCTATCCCCCTAGCTCCTCCTTCCCTTCGCACTGCCTGAAACAATTCCCAATGAGGGGACAACGTCAACATCGTGTTCATCATGATGACGATTGCCATGACGCTGACGCTGACGACGATGATGATGACGTTGATGATGACGCTAACTGTTCTGCGGGCTCACCTTTTTTTGGGATTGCCACGGGAGAGGCAGTGGGGGGGGGTGGTTCAAGAGGTTACCGTGAAACATGTCGCGGCTGATGCTCAAATCGACTTAGGCCAACACTAGCCTGCTGCCAACTTTTTGCCCGCTGGAATGAGCAGTGCCAAATGGCCATGCATATGTGTGTGTGTGTGTGTGTGCTGTGCTTGTGTGTGCGCGTGTGTGTGTGTCTAGTCGAAGCCCCCAAAATATATTTCACTGCACGTTCTCCTGCCACTTACAAACACTTTTCGGTTATTTTTAATATGAATACGTGACTTTCTTCTAACAAAGTGAAGCCGCCACACGCCACTTGCCACATGCCACTTGCCACATGCCACATGCCACTTGCCTCTCACCTTTGCCAGGCGCCTGTCTTTGGCGTGCTAACTGCGCTGCGGCAAGGGCTACCGAAATAAGCCTAGAAGTGGTCAGCTGGGGGCAACACTTAGTCAGAGAGCAGCAGGAGCTTTGACTACACTGAAAGCTCTTGAAAGCTTTCTTAGTCAAGTTGAATAAACTTCAATGATTCAAGTGCCAGGGGTGACAATTAAATGTTACTTTCAATGAGCTTTAAAGCTCATTTGCAACATATGTGAATAACCTTATTTTAAAGCTTTCAAGAGCTTTCAGTGTACGCTAACATAACCTTTAAGTTAAAGTTTGCGAAATTAAGCTTTACAAATTTTCTTAACCCGCGTCTAAAACAGCTTTTGGTGAACTTAAGTTTAAGGAGAGAACTTTAAGCGAGAGCTTGAATTGAAGATTTAGCACGAGTTGAAGCTCTTTTTTTTAACTCAATTCAATTACAAGCTAAGCTTTAATCCCAAACTACAATTTAAGCGCACTAAGAGCTTACAATAAGCTCGCTCTCTCTTTTTCTCTCCCTTCTCTTTCTCTTACAACAATTATCTGCAATGATTGCAGACAGAGACGGACAGACAGAGATAGCTATGGGGGCTATTACTAAAGACGATGAAAATCAAACAGATATTTCTGTTGATGTAGCCCTGGGCCAGTCGAATAAGCTGACCTCTGCCTGCGCACGGGGAGCAGCAAAGGATGTGGAGGGAGAGGGAAAGCGAGCCAAACGAACGAGAAGGAGAGGCATAAAGTACAAATGTGCCAAATGATAACATTTTTGGGCTGCATCTGCATCTCATTCACTGTGAGTGTGTGCGCGTGCGAGCGTGTGTGTGTGCGTGTGTGGGTGTGCCATGATACCAATCGGGCAGGTATTCAGCTGGCAGCTTCGAACTGAGCCCGCACACTGACTGCGTGTGGCTGCAGCGATTGCATTTCTTGAATGCTCATTTGGCTACGCTTTCGCGCTGACCCCCTGCCCCTACCGCTACCCCACCCCCACCTGCAACGCCCAACAATTGACACGCCCACGCAGCCAGGCAAATGTAAGTGCGTTGTTGCTGCACGTATTGGTATTGGGCCAGGCGCATTGATGCGATTTTATGTATTTCCATGATGCGCTTATTCGACTTGGGCATAATCCCCCCCCCACAACTGCCCTACCAGGCACACGCAGCGCTTTCCATGCATACAAATTGCTAAATTATTTAAGCAGCAACGGCGACGGCAACGACGACAGCGACGGCAACTGACCGCGCCGCCCTCCGCTATTAGTTCAGCTTGTACCAAATCCTGTCCAGAAATGCGCGCACGCCCCACAGCACCAGCACCAGCAGCAGCAGCAGCAGCAGCTTAAGGTCAGACCGCACAGCGGGTAGGAAACACGATTGTGCGTGCCCCCTCTGTATGTGTGTGTGTGTGTGTGTGTGTTCGGGCAATAATAAATAAGTGGCCAAAAAGCGTAGCATACTTTTGTGCGCCGTGTAACTTTCTGCGTAAATTTTGCTTCACTGCTGCAGCGCATAACTCTCAACACGCCGCACAGACGCGCACACACACACACACACGCAGACAAACATACTCTCCCTCCCTGCCGCTCCCTGCCTGCCCGCTCACATGCGCATACGCATTAAATTCAATTTAAAATTCATGGCATTAACTTTAACTTGAGCTTAAGTCCGCCGCATGCAACTTGTTAAGTGAGTACGGGAGGGGGACTGCGTGTGTGTGTGTGTATGTATGTTTCTCTACATATGTGTGCGTGCGTGCTGCTGTGGCATGTGCGAGTAAGTTATCTGGAAATCTGGCCAGTTGCTGCAGTTGCGCGCGCTTTTAACTTAGTTTGCTATCTGCAGCTGTCTGTGCCGCCTCTGCAGGTCGCTTTATCTCTGTGTGCGAGTGAGTGTGTGTGTGTATGTCTCTCTCTGTTTGTGTGTCTGTCTATCTCTCATGCTGTCTGTGTCTCTGTCTGTCAGTCTCTCATGCCATCTCCCCCTCCCGTCCCTGTGTGCATTTCATATGCCCGACAACATTTTTGCAGTTTTATAATTTCATTGCAGACTTTTGGGACGCACATTAACACATTGCGTGACTGCATGAGACTCCCACAGTGCTCCGCCCCTCTTCCTCCCTCTCTCCCCCTCTCTCTCTCTCTCTCTTGGTATCAATTTAAAGCACAGCTAATTGCGGCCACAGCGCAACTTTTGCCTCCAATTGCCCGGCAAATGGCAAACATAGCCGCAAAATGAAAGCAGCAACAAAAAAAAAAAGAAAAAAAAAGTGCTAAAAAATAAAAAACTGCAAAAACAGAACAACTTAAATAAAATCTAACTAACTAACTAACTAACTGACCAACTAACTAAGTAGGCGACTTGCAGTTGTGTTTATGCAAATGTTGCTGCTGCTGCTGCTGCTGCAAGTGAAATTTCCCTGACAGAGCAGAGACAGCTGTATAGACAAAGGCAACACGCCCCCCCCTTGCCCCGCCTCCTCCTCTCCTTCGCCATCAAAATGGAGCAGAGCCGCCCTGGGCATTTGCATACATTTTGCAACACGCCTACAACAGCAGAACTTGGCCCCAAAAAGGCTAAAATTAGAAAAACAAAAAAATACAAAAAAAAAAAAAAAAAAGGAAAAAAGAAAAAAAGTAAAAGAAAATTGTGCAGTAATTACAAACTGCAGAAAAGGCAAAGTATTTCTCGCTTGAATAATATGCAGAAAAGTCTAGATATAATTTTAGGCTGTTGCATGTCTTATTTTTAGCCGTTTTTTTGACGTGATTTGCAGCCAAAAATGTCTGCGAAAAATGCCAAATTTTATTTAAATTTTGTTTAAAATTTTTGAGAAAATTAAATTTCTGATAAATGAAATAGAAAACAAATAAAAATATTTAAAAAAAATTATTGATGCAGTTTCTTTGCGAGAAACCTTTCGCTTGGCTGCTTTAAGTCTGTCAAAATCGTAGTTGACTTTTAGCGAGGGGTGGCAATAAAATTGCATGGCGTAAGTTGCGCAAATGTCCGACGGCTGTTGTGACAACAATCTGAAGGGGGAAGGCGTGGGGGGGGGAATGGCTTGCATGCCACAAGTGCACTGCAGTTGCGACACGACAAGCAAAAGCAAATGGAGCAGATGGAGCAGGCAAAGCAAAGCTGCAGATAACCAAGTCAATTTTGCGTTAGTCTTCGCTTTCGTTCGGTCTACGCTGCCATATCGAGCTGGCATAACTGCAGCCAGGCCAAATTACCGCAGGTAAAACAAACTTCTTATATGGGCTGTCCCCTTTTTAGCTCCCCCCCCCCCCTGCCTCTTCTCTACACTTGGCAGCACTCTACTGCGCATGGGGTATCTCGTTTATTATCGTATCCCGTGGTTGCCATCAAGATTATCTGCAAGTCAAGTTTGGCGCTGCTGCGCGAGTGTGTGTGTGTGTAGAGGTGTGCATGTGTGTGTATTGTTGTGCATGTGTGTGTGTGTGAGTGCGCGCACTACACGCTGCTTGTAAGAACTTCAAAGGACTTCAAGCTGAAAACACTTTGGTTTATTAGTTCCCAGTAACCCCAGTTGCCAGCACCCCCCCCTTCCACCCCACTCTCCACCTTTGCCTATGCCTTTTCCCAGTTATGCCATATATAGCACATATAAGCCCACGCTATTCTGGCCAACGCATTGACGTTTATTGAATCAAAATCGTTTGTGCCGACGCCGACGCCGACGCCTTCTCCCGTTGCCTCCTTTTTGTCCCGTTCTCCGCCTTAAACTTGCCCACCCGTTAGCGCGTTTTTCCGTTCCCCATTTCCACACTTCCCGTTGCATTGTTGCCGTGCCTCAATGTGTGTGTGTGTGTGTGTGCAAAAATCCGCGCAAGCTCAATAAAAAAGCGCAAAAAAACAAAAGAGATTTCCCCATGGAGCGTGTTCAGCAACTGCGCGCAGCACGAGCGTCCAACTTTGCCGCCCCCGCCCCTACTTCCTTCTGCCCCTGCGTCCACGCCTCCGCTGGCTGCCACACGACGCTAGAGCGCAAACATTTCAAATCGGCGGGTCATGATTCAAGCACTCAGTCAGCTGTATTTTATTGAATTAAGGCGAACGGAGCAGAGGCGTGCCAAGGGGCAAGGGGGGGACGACAACAAATGCGACTCTGGGGGGCAACACACGTATGTGTGCGTGTGCGTGTGTGTGTGTGGGTGTGTGAGGGAGCTATGCAGCCGCACACACAGTCAATAACTTCATAAATCAAAGCGTTTGCTCAGTCATTTTTCGAATTTGTTTGCTTGCTGCATCGAAATGAAATGTAAACCGAACAGGCTCAGCCACAGCAGCTAACTGCCCCCCCCCCTTCTTCTCATCCCCCTCTACACGCCTCTTTTATGCACTTCACTTACGCCTGGCATAAGCAAAGGGAAAGGAAGAGAGCTTATCCCTTTTTGCATAATTGTTGTTGTTTTCGATACCCTGTAAGCAATTAGTGTAGCGGGGAGTATGATTTATGGAGTAATTATGCAGTATAAACAAAATACCCCTCAAAGATGTTGCCTGCAGGGTATTGGCGAGCAAGCTAAGCTCTGCTGCTATTGAGACAAAAAAGTAGGCAACACTTTTTTGTTTAGCAAAGCAAGAACAAAGCGTGTCTAGTTGCGTAGGGTACATGCAGTACCCCCAAGTCAGCCTAATTAGTGTGTTACTTGTTGTTTAGGGCAGCATAAAATAAAATAGAAAATAAAAATCAAAGGAGCCAAAGAACTCCCAACAGGCAGCGGCGGCGGCGCCTGCAAGTATGCAGCAAGTTTTACAAAAAGGCAAGCAATAAAAAATGAACGAAACAGAAGTGAGCGAGAAACCAACAAGGAACTCGCAAAGCAGCAGCAGAAACAGGAAAAACAAGTGAAAACTCATTGAAAACCTGCAGAAGGGAACACATTTTTCCCCAGCGTGCGGCGATCAACAAAGTTTTCCCAACTTGTTTTTTGCTCGCAAACAACAAATTGCCCAGTCGCGTTGTTGTTGTTCAATTTATTTGTTGCTTGTATTTTTATTTACACGCCCGCTTTGACTTATTTGCGGAACAATAAATGCCACCTTAGTCTAGACTCGGGTTTCACCAGCAATTTCATCGACTCGCAGCAAGCACGAAAGCATCAGCAACAACAACATTCGAGCGAAAATAAAAAGTAAAAGCAAGCAAAATACGGAAAGGGATTGCAGAGAGGGGGGGGGCGGTGGCTTGGCAAAAAGGGAAAAATAACCTAAACAAGAGCAAAGTTCTTTCGACAGCCGCAGCCCAACTTGAACCTCAAAAATGGTGGCAAGAAATGAAATTTGCGGCATGCCACAGCCAAGCCCCACACGCCCCACACACATATCGCAATAGAGACGTTGCAACAGATTCTGGCAACACGATAAGCGCCCTGGTCAGTTTGCTGTTTACTGTTTGCAATTGGATTTTCGTTTCACCTACACACGTACAAAAGTTTTGCCAATCGGAGCAGAAGCAAGCTATCGGAATTTCTTAATATCGAAACGATTTGCTTCGTTTGAATGGCAGCTGTTAGAAACAAGGCGATTTCTTAAGCTGGCGCTGCTAAGGCGATGCAAATTGCAGTGCAGAATTATGTTAAATGCATGAAATATCGATTGTTATTGCTGTTAACTACGATAAAAGCTAGGTAAGATCGATTGCAAGGTGACACTGTTAACTGTTAGGGTAAGCCACTGTTAATGCTAATAACTCAATGTGCACTGTTAATGCTAATTACTCAACCTGCACTGTTAAAGCAACAGCAGAGAATCGCAGGGAGAGTGAGAGAGCGCATTTTAAAGTACTGCTGTTACTCTTGCGGATCCTCTGTTAACATTCACGCAGTCACTGTTAAAGCGCAGCTGCTTCTATGTAAGCATGAGGACAATTTTAATGCTGAAGCGATTTGTCGCCTACTTAAAATATCATTCGCTTCAAGGCATGCGACATGCGGCATGCGACTGTTAAATCTCAGCAATCGATTGTTGCTTGCAATACGCGACAAAGCTAAACAAAGCTTCCCCTCGAAATCGTATTATGCTATTAACTGATTAACTGTTCTATATAGTTATTTTAAAGGCTTTCAGCAGCAGCGGCAACAGTAGCGGCAACGGCAGCAGCTTTTACAGTTGTCTTTTGTGTGCGCTTTAAAAATTCCCTTTGTTTGCGTGTCAGCGTGTCGGCAGTGGGAGGTTAGGGACGAGCGACGCATGAAAAGGGTACCAGGGTTGACACACGTGCGGACGATGCGTGTAAGCAACAATGTTAATCGGTTAAGGGAAGCTTACGAATATGCCATGAGCGAATGGACAGGATACACCCAGACAGAGCAGCACACACATACACATACACGCATACACAGACACATGAGTGTGTGTGTGTGTGTGTGCGTGTCGCCATGTTGAACTTTGCTGCGCGTTGCACCTCCTGTTGCTGTCGTCGCCGTTGCCTTTGTTGTTGTTGCTGTTGTTGCTGTTGTTGTTGTTGTTGCTGTTGTTGTTGCAGCATTAAAGGCTTTAAAATTGTCAACAATTGCACAACGTTAAAGAAGCGGACGTAACGGAAAGGACGCACGTTACGTTGCATTACGTTACGTTACGCGTTATGCCAATGACAGCGAATTCCACTCGCATTCGAAAACGCACAAAAATGCGCATAGATTGTGCATCTGTCTGTATGCATGTGAGGGTGTGTGTGTGTGTGTGTATATGTATATATTAATACATTGCGTATACGCCGCATTGGCCGCGTTCACTTAATTGCAGCATAATAAATGTTAAGCTCGCATTGTTCTGCCCCCCAAACACGATACAGGCTATGAATGTGTGTCAGCCTGTCTCTCTCTCTCTCTCCCTCTCGCTCTCTCTCTCTCTCTCTCTCTGTGTGTATGTTTTGCGTGCACTTTACATTACTGCGATAATTAAGCGGCATTTGTGTTATGTTACATATGCTGAATACTCGATAAATACCACGGCCACCCTCCCCCATGTACCCCTCTGCTGCATGCCGCACCTGCCTCAAGGCACTGAAAGCTGAAGGTGACCACCACAGTGGGTTGCTTTGCCATTGCCATAATTTGGCATAGACAGGTAGACACATACACCCCCCCCTTTCCTCTCTGCCTTTTTCCCATGCACAAAACTCCATTCAACGCATAATCCCCGCCACGTCCACCCACATAGGGCATCTTGGGTTAATCCTATATTGCACACAGAGATCTAACGGAAGATATGACATGTACCTCCGCCCGGGATTTGACTAATTATGGCATATACCTATTTTACCATTGTTTCCCATTGCATTCTCCATCGCATTTGTGCTGCATTACGCGCTGTCAGTAAAAGCTAATGGAATATAGTACAATAGAACCTGGACCAACCACGTGAGATATTGTGTTACAAATGTTATTATAACCTGCTACCTATATAATCGCAATGACGGCTTCAAAGTGAACATCAACATTGTGAAAAGGTTTGATACCCTACACTGATAGATGAAGAGTTATTAATGCCACAAGAACTCTACATAGAATGCTTTAAAATGAACATAACCTCAAATGAAATTTAGGGTAATTCTTGCAGAAAAGTAACTTAGCTTTGTCCCTAACTCTTTATAAACTATCAATCAATATGCACCTCGTTGCCTGCACCCGCATTTGCTGCCACGTGCACATAACCTCACAAAACCTTACAACGTTCAATTCAGCGTAACCGAGTTACCTCTGCGGACAATGTAAGAGAAATATAATTTTCGTTTTTTGCGATTACATATCGTATTACTATGCACAATGGATGCCATACGAAACAAAGCTATTTTTAAAAAAATATTTAATTTAAAAAAATTTCTTAGCAAGAAAAGTGTCAAATTTCGCCCCACGGTGCTGATTATAATTAAAACTCTGTGATTTTCTTAGCTGCAACATGCAACTTGTTTACGCAACCTGCCCGCAGTCAATCTACGTCGGAAGGGAAGGGGGAGGAGTCCATTCCGGACCTAGCTTGGCTGCTTGTTGACTTCTTTGTCAACTGTCCATTTCACGTTGTACGCTATCGATGGAGAGAAACACTCAAACGTCGCCACACAATGGCATGACTTGGCGTGAAAAGTTGGGTTATGTTAACCAGCGCCTTCGCTTCTGTTACTCTCCTCCTCTCTCTCTCTCTCTCTCTATCCCTATCGAAGCCTTTATGCAATGTGTTAGCGTAATAATCGCAACCGGTTGCTTTTGTGACCCGAACGACAAAGACGACGACGACAATGGACTCACTGCATTGGGGCTTGTCGGTCTCGATGTTGCTCTAATGCTGTTGCTCTTGAGCGTTAATGATGTTGAGGTTAAGGTCGACAGGCGGCTAACAAGTTGCAGAAGGAAGCCACAGACGGACATCGAGAAGGCAAAGGAGAAGGCGGAGGCGAAGGCGGATACTGAGACAGAGTCAGCGCTCTCTCTCTCTCTCTCTCTCTCTCTGGTGTCATAGTTCTTGGAAGTCGCTTTTATATTTGTATTAACATTGTCGACGTCGCTTTGTGCTTTCCCAGCCAAACTTCTCTATTCCCTCAGATCTTCTCTGCCCCATGTCCAACAATAGAGGGGGGAATGCTTCCGCGTTGCGCCTGGCAACGTGTATTCCTACTCGCTGTGGTCTCGTTCAAAAATTTCACAATGAAATCGCTGACATTTTTTGCCAATTTTGCGCAAACAACAATGAGCAGGTCGAGTGTTTGGTATACCCTGTAATTGCAAACGGAGATAACATGTGGAAAGAATAAACAAATTAGCACTTAAATCCATGCATTGATTTGTTGTCGATTTGTATGTTTACGTTTTATGTGTTATCGATTTGTATGTTATCGATAACTTTTTTTTAAAAATATCAAAAAATTATCGATAAGCTCGCTTTCACCCAAAGTCTGCAACAGCCAGTCAATCAACTTAATTTTGCAACTCGATAACTCTGAGTAATGTTGTTATCGATAGGCTCAAAGCAGTTATATCTAACTTTTACTGTTGTTATGCAAGCAAATAGCCTTATTTCACTTCGCGCTGCCCACTAAATGTCTACCTACCTCTATACCTCCTCCCCTTTCTCTCTCTCCCCCATCTCTCTCTCTCTTTCTCTCTCTCTCTCTCGCTGTCACTTTAAGTCATCCATGCTTGTTGTGTCGCCTGCATTATTTTGCTTGTTAAGCAGCTGCCGGCAAGCTTTGACTAGCGATGAGTGCAAAACAACGCCCGAAACAACAACAACAACAACAACGAGCATAATGCCTTGACTTTCAATTGCACAACAACAAAAGCGGCAACAGCAACAACAGCAACAGCAACAAGCGACAGGGACAACAATAAAAGCAATCGCTTTGCGAGTTTGCAGCGAATTCAATGGAAAGCGGGAAACGAATGAGGGAATCAAATGGGTGGAGACCCTTGGATGCCACATCCAAATCAATTCAAGTGCGGAAACTGCTGCAGTTGTACAGTTGAGCGGCCAACCGAGCAGCCCCTCCCCTCCCCACCCTCCACCAGCTTCTTTCTCTTTCTCCTTCTCCCCTTGTTTCCTTGCTTGATGCCAGCTCAATGTAATTGTTGTTGCTGTCGTTGGTGGCCAAAACCAAATGGATGAGGCTGCATTAGATGAACCCTTTGATAAGACCGCAACGAGAGGAACAAGAGCCCAAGCAGGAGCAGGAGAAGACGGAGGAGGAGGAGTAGAAGCTGTAGTTGGCGCTGGTATCGAAATCGGAGGCGGAGTCGGATTCGAAGCCAGCGCGATAAGCGATGAACGAGGACCGCAAAAGGCATTTCTTTTTGGCTGTCAAGCGGATGGAGAGGCAGACTAAAAAAGAGAGAGGAACAAAGAGAGAAAGAGAAAGAGGGAAAGTGGGAGAGCGGGAGAACAAGTGAGAGCACGTTTCCAATCAACATAGACCTCAGCGGAGAAGGCGCCGCAAAGTGTGAGAGCGTGTGCGGTTTGTCCAAAAACGAAATAGGCGCCAAGCTCTACAAACCTTTCTAAGCAGCCAAAATCACAGCCATTTCGCCTACATTACGCCTTTATTTCGTCGCGATTTCCTAAAAATTTCGCTTGAATTCGCTTCAATTTTGTTTTTGTTTCACTCGCGCAAAGTGAGGCAAGTTTTATGTAGAAAAGTTACTTCTAAATTTGCGCCACAATCAAAACGGGATAAATGCTCCATGGAGATATCATTTTCGGGAACACACACTTTCGTCGGGCTTTGTCGTTTTGTGGGCCACCGCCACCAGTTGCCATCGATGGTCACAACTGATTAGAGTCTAATAAGTATGCGTGGGGCGTGACCAAGGGCCCTTTGTTAATGGGTCTCCAAAGGGTAACACACACACACACACACTCTCACACACTCTCGCACACACACTGGCACGCACTCAGGTGCCGGTGGGGCCATAAAAAGAGCAGCACGAATTCAAATTGAAGGCCAAGCCGAAAATCTTAATAACAATAAAACCAGTTCAAAAGTTACACGCAACAAGAACAACAACAACACGAGTGAAACTAAAGGCAGACAAGGTCGAGATAACCCTGAACCATAACCCCTACCCCTCCCCCCGTCTTCGTGCCTTTTACTGTTGCCCTTCAACTTCACCCCTTATTGTACGCACTGAAACTAACGCCATACAAGGTCGAGCACCCTTCTCCATGGAATCCCCTCCATCGTTACCCCCTACTCCTCCATTTGCGGCTCCTCTTGACAACTACACACATCACTAGCACTACCAATCCAATTCAATCCAATCGCATCGAGTCGAGTCGAGTCGAGTCCCATCCAATCCAAGTCGCGTCGCTGCCTTTGTATTTGCTTCGCTCTTCGCACTTTGATTTTGATGTATTTATTTGCGCCTCGCAGCAAGGATCTTTCAGGATAAATTAAATTTAAACTGATAATAAAAAAATTTACGAGCCAATAAATGCGGTCATTGAGACACTGAAGGGTACACACAGAGAGAGACAGAGAGAGAGAGCGAGAGAGGGAGGGAGGGAGAGCGGGATAGGGCGAGCGCTGCCAAGAGCCCCTAAGGAGCATAGATCGTTGGCCTTGAGAGGCACGAAAAGCTCCATTGAAATAAATAATAACAAAAGGACTTCGCACGCACACACACACACACACAGGCGCAACAACAATGACAGCTAAAGGAGCAGCGGCAGCAGAAGGAGCTGCAAAAAGGAACTACGACTCCAAGTTGCCTCGACAAAGCCAAAACAAGAAGGTGCAGAGTGGAAGGGGAAAAGGAAAGGAGGAAGCAGAGCAAGTGCAATGCGAGATAAAACCGAACAAACGAAGCGACAGGCAAACCAAGACAAGGTCACACACACACACAACACATAGAGGCAGACAATAAAGGAGACAATGAAGGCAGCGCGCAGAGCTGATGAAAGCGGCAAAGGCAGCGGCAAAGGCAGCGGCAAAGGCAGCTCCTTGTTTTGGAGAACTGCTTTGGCTATAACAGCAGATTCCAACTGCTTAGTTGATACTTATCTAACCCCCGCCCGCTCCACTACACCTCGTCACCTTGTCATTGATACTGCACAGAGAGCAAGGCAGACAGGCAGACGGGCAGACATTGCGTATACGCAATAAGTAAACGTATACGTATTATTTGTTTAACGTGCCCGCAATAACAAACTTAAAGGGATTACAAAGAGCATTGCAGGCTAAGTCTAAGCTCGCCAAGTGCGGGGGGGGGAGGGCAGCTGGGAAGGGGAAGGGGGCAGGGGGAAGGGGGAGGGGGAGGGATTGTTTGAATTGAATTGAAACCGTGGACCGTGAGTAGAGCTGACATTTATTACAATACAAGTATGAAAGAGATTTAGACAAAGCGAGTGAAAGAGAGAGATAGAGAGAGATAGAAAGGGAGAGAGAGGAGGTAGACCGAGGCAAATGCCAATCAACACGCACATAGTGAAATATTTATTTCACTTGAATTTCAATTTCTAAATTGAAATATTTCCAATAAGCCGGGAAAAATATTTGCTAAGAACCTGCATGGCAAATGGTGCGTGCTGTGAACTGAGCTGATTTTAATTAAGTTCTTTATTTCTTCACCTCTCTCTCGCTCTCTCTCTCTCTCTCTCTCTCTCTTTTGGTTTCTTTGTGTGTGCAGTTAATATTACTTCATTTGGTTGACCATATTTCCTTTGGCTGCCTCAATCAAAAGAGTTATTCAAGCTCAACTATTTCATAACTTTGTCTGCCTCTCTCTCTCTCTCTCTCTCTCTCTCTCTCTCTTTCTCTCTTTGTCCGCTTTTGTCTCGCTTGAAACGTTTAAGGTTTGCTTTAAAATAATTTCTTGCTGCAAATTCTTTTCTTTTGCACACTCTCTAATGAGATTCATATAGACGTATCTTACACACAGTTTTTTTCATCTTTAAGCTCTCTCTCTCTCACTCTCTCACACACACACACACACACTAGCATGGTGGCAATCAGGCGGCGCGCCCGAAACTATGCTAAATGATTTCAGCATGGGAAGCAGAATGAAAACCAGAAATGAAAATAGAAATGAAAAAACTAGAGGGAGGCAGCGAGACAGAGGGAGAAAGAGAGAGAGAGAGAGAGAGACAAAGAGAGAAGAGAGAGGGAAGTAGCATGTGGAAAGAGGCTGAAATGTAATTGCAACAAATGAATATATGAGACGCAGAGGCAGACACAGACACCGACACCGGCAACGACTGCGACAAGGGGCAGGAACAGGGACACAGGCGGGAAAGAGACGGCTGTGTGTGTGTGTGTGTGTGGCTAGCACTCCGCATAAATGCAACGCATGTTGTTCTGCGCCTTATGGCAAGAAAAAGGCACACGAAAGCGGCAACAACAACAACAACGACAACAACAACGACAACAAGCGAAGGCAACAGCCCCAAAAAACGTTGATAAACCTCGAGCGATGCGAGGCCAGACGAACAAGCGACGCACAAACACACAAACACACACACACACACACTCGCACACACTCGCACTGTGTATGAAAATGAGCAAAAGTAAGTTGATGATGCTCCCGCTCCCTGCCTGCGCTCCTCCTCCTCCTCCTCCTCCACCTGCTGCTGTTGAGTTTTCCCGGCTGCTGCTGCCGCTGCTGCTTCATAAATTCAAATTTGATTTTCATGTTGATTATGATGCGAGGCGCAGATGATGATGGAAATGAAGATGGCAATGCTGAATGGCGAATGCGGCTGTGGATGAGCAGCCAAACAGCGGGCAGGGAGTAGGCAGTGCGGATGGGTCGCTAACGGTAGCACCGCGGCAGCAGCAGCAGCCGCAGCAGGCTGAGGCTCAAAAGAAAACTGCCGCTGATTATTGCCGCATGCTGTTCTCCCCCCCCCCCCCTCCCCTCACACAAGTCTCCCCTCCCGCTGAGGCTTCTTCACTGATTTTAGAGCCCGCCACTTGGCTTCTTGTTGTTATTGTTATTCCAGTGCTTGGCTTTTATACGCATCTCTTCCCCTTTCTCTGCTCCTCCCCTCTGGCTCTTTTATGAGTTTAACTACTCATAAGCATATAGCCGCCTTGCGTGTGCGAAGGAGAGAGAGAGAGAGATATGATTTCGATTACTACTCACCGGGTACTTGTGTGGGGCCACTCGTCGTGCGCGCATTATGGGCCATTTGACCGGGGCGACATGGCCAATAGCTTCAAGTGCTTGCCGCCACTCCTTGAGTAGCTTTACTGGTTCGGCTATCTCGCTCTCGCGCTCCTTATCTCTTTCTCTCACTCTCAGCAACTCACTTCTTCGCTACTGCACTCAGTTTCTGCTTCTTTACTTGCTTAAGCCACCTTAAGTTGTTTACGCTGCGTATACGCAACTTAACATTAAGTATACGCAGCGTTATATGCAGCTTATTTCTTACAATGCACACACACTCTTAATGTGCTTAATGAACAGCAAGGATGAGAGGGAGAGACAGAGAGAGAGAAAGAGAGCTGAGCTTATGAAAAATATAATTAAGAGCATGGGAAAAGTTAATGAAATTTCAATTCCTTGAATATTTCACATAACTCTTGCTCCCTCTCCCTGTCTCTCTCTTTCGCTTTGTCTCCCTAAGTCCACTCTATTTGCCATCATCAACACCAGCAGATTCGCACCTGTGTTTACTCATTGTGTCTGCCCTCGGTTATTTGCAGTCAAGTCGAGGCGAGTCAATTTCATTTCATTTCTCACAACTTGCTGCATATTTTTTCTATCTCTCTCTCTCTCTCTCTCTTCCCTTTTCTCTCCCCCCTTTTATTATTACTCAATTTATTTTAATTCATTGCAAACATCTGTCGGACATCAAAAGCCAAGAGAAAACTTTACACAATTTAGCTGAACTTGAATGTTAATTAAATCGGCTCTTTGCTCAGATTCTGTTTCTCTCCTCTCTCCTTTCTCTCATCTCTCTCTCTCTCCCTCTCTCTGTCTCTTGAGCTCGGCTGAGTTGGCAAGTTCGAAATCAATTTTTTAGTAACGATTAATTTGGGCCTCTACAGAGACTAGACAAACATAAATAATGCCAACAAGAATTTGCAATTCCCTTGCCAGATGTGGGCAGAGCAAGAAAGAGAGAGAGAGAGAGGGAGAGAGAGAGATGGAGAGAGAGCCAGCTGAGTAAATATTGCAAAATGCAAAGCGGCAAACTATTTTATAGCATACTTTTTGGGGCTGCAGCCTCAGACAATTTTGTTGATTTTCACAATTTATTTTCAATTAAATTGCAGACGACCACAGCTCACTCACACACTCAAACACACACACACGCACACACACAGGAGACACTTTAAGCGAAAACATCTTGACGGGCAAGTGGCATGTGGCGTGCAACGTGCGGCGGCTTTCATAAAGTCAACTGATTTTATGGCAAGCCTTGCAACATGCAGCATGCTCAATTCGCTTCGATTTGGCTCGCTTGCTTGCAACATTCTGGCCAATATTCGTTAGCGCGCTTAATGTTCAAAGTGGCGACGCGTCGCCACGCTCCCTGCCACCATTCCCTCACCCTCCCCTTGCCCCTTGCCCCCCTGCAGTCGCATACAATTGCCATATCCATTGGCATTCGCATTCGAATTCGCTTTCCCATTTCCATTTCCATTTCGATTGGCATTGGCCATTGCACTTGACCGAAAGAACGCGTACAACATGAGGCAGAAGAAGGAGCAGCCGCGGTAGCAGCAGCCGCGGCAGCTGCGAAACGGAGCGAAGCAAAGCAAACCAAAACCAAACCCAAACCGAGACGAGGCAAGGCGAAGCGAGGCAAATCGAATTGAAGCGATGATGGCAATGCAGTTTTATAGCTGCCGCTTCAATGGCTGGCGACATATGGACGCGAAACAATAACAAACAGACGAGCAGACAGGCAGACCAGCAGACAGGCAGACCAGCAGACAGACAGACCAGCAGACAGACAGAGAGACAGACAGAGACGAAGCCAAGTGCAGTGGGCGAACAAAAAAGCAAAAAAAACCAAACTCGGTTCGATCTAAAAGGCTGGCGCCGCTCTGATACCTGCGACCCTCGCCGCCTAAGTGGGTGCTATAAAATTCTCAATTACCATTTGAAATTGTCAACGGACAGCGGCACAAAACGACTACAACAACAACAGGAACAACTGCTATCACATGAATTGTGCTGCAGACAAATATCAGTGCGCTTTTCTGCCGACAAACAGGTGGCTACAAAAAAAAAAAAAAAAATAACTAAGAAGCTTAAAAGTCGTGTACGCTCGACACTTATATACCCTGTATGTACGATTAGCTATATTTAAAAAATTATTTGGGTAGTAAAAATTACTATATATACCGAAGGTTCAAGCTATAAAAACTGCGCGAGCTATTGGTTTTTCCTCAGTTTGAGAAAGTGCCTGAGAAATAGGAATAGAATAGAATACGAACTTTCGAGTGAGTATAAGAAGTATAAGTAAGAAGTATAAGTAAGAAGTATAAGTAAGAAGTATAAGTAGTAAGTACAAGTAAGAAGTATAAGTAAGAAGTATAAGTAAGAAGTATAAGTAAGAAGTATAAGTGAGAAGTATAAGTAAGAAGTATGAGTAAGAAGTATAAGTAAGAAGTATAAGTAAGAAGTATAAGTAAGAAGTATAAGTGAGAAGTATAAGTAAGAAGTATGAGTAAGAAGTATAAGTAAGAAGTATAAGTAAGAAGTATAAGTAAGAAGTATAAGTAAGAAGTATAAGTAAGAAGTATAAGTAGGAAGTACAAGTAAGAAGTATAAGTAAGAAGTATAAGTAAGAAGTATAAGTAAGAAGTATAAGTAAGAAGTATAAGTAGGAAGTACAAGTAAGAAGTATAAGTAAGAAGTATAAGTAAGAAGTATAAGTAAGAAGTATAAGTAAGAAGTATATGTAAGAAGTATAAATAAGAAGTATAAATAAGAAGTAAAGGTAAGAAGTATAAGTAAGAAGTATAAGTAAGAAGTATAAGTAAGAAGTATAAGTAAGAATTATAAGTAAGAAGTATAAGAAAAAAGTATAAGTGAGAAGCATAAGTAAGAAGTATAAGTAAGAAGTATAAGTAAGAAATATAAGTAAGAAGTAAAGGTAAGAAGTATAAGTAAGAAGTATAAGTGAGAAGTATAAGTAAGAAGTATAAGTAAGAAGTATAAGTGAGAAGTATAAGTAAGAAGTATGAGTAAGAAGTATAAGTAAGAAGTATAAGTAAGAAGTATAAGTAAGAAGTATAAGTAAGAAGTATAAGCAAGAAATATAAGTAAGAAGTATAAGTAAGAAGTATAAGTAAGAAGTATAAGTAAGAAGTATAAGTAAGAAGTATAAGTAAGAAGTATAAGCAAGAAATATAAGTAAGAAGTATAGGTAAGAAGTATAAGTAGGAAGTATAAGTAAGAAGTATAAGCAAGAAGTATAAGTAAGAAGTATAAGTAAGTTGACACCTAAAAGAAATCGAGGAGTCAACTTTACAGTTTCTATCTCTCTCTCTCTCTCTTTTATCAATTTCTAACTGCAATGCAATCCTCTTTATTTTAAATATTTCTACTTACTTATTTTCTTCCTACTCGATTTCAGAAAGATATTTCGAATACCTTTATATTAGATCTAGCTTCGGGCAGAATTCAAGTCAAGCTATGCAGCAGTAAAAAGGTGTCCATGCGCATAACTGGAGGTCATTTAGTTGCTAGTAAAATTCCCAAAACGAAATTTCATAACTCCAGTTGTGTCAAATTCAAAAATCAAGGTCATCAAATGAGGCATTCGTCTGTTTAGAGCTGCATGTGCTGCTCACTCTGTCGAATTTGTGGCATCTTCTGCTCGTCTACCTGTTACACACATTTTCCATTTGCGCTTGCTGCGAGGTATGATGAGGTAAGTGGGTAAATCGAAAGAGACAGATAGACTGAGAGAGAGCGACAGTATGCCACACAAATTGCTGCTGCTCGTATCGGGCAGGGATTGTGGACTGTGACTGTGCCAGTGTGCAAGTGTGGGTGCTGGCGAGGCATGCGGCATGTGGCAGCCACATCGTTGACTTTCGCTGCCACAGTTGGTGAGCATTTTCGGAAGAGGCAACGGGCACAGGCAACGGGCAACGGGCAACGAGCTACGGCCTGTTATTGAAATTTGTCGAGCGTGTGCTGTCGATTGAGTGTCAGGCAATGGCAGTGGCAGAAGCAGAGGCAGCAGCAGGCGCCATTAAGTATGCAACCAATTGGTGCACACACACACACACACACACACACAGAGTGACAGGGCAATTGCTTTATTACCAATCGCCAAGTATTTCAGTTTCGTTACCCTGTTTTGCAATCAAAGACAGTTCGCTATTCCCCTCTCCCTCCCCCTGTTTCTGCCCATCTCTCTCTCTCTCGAAAGTGTTAACCATACTGGCATCTTATAATAGAGAAGTTTGTAACATCTATTATCATTATCATTCATATCAAGAGCCGCCCACAAATTCGACTTGATTAATGCTGAGAGCAACAGTGAAAGAGGCAGAGAGAGAGGAAGAGAGAGAGCGAGAGGGAGACAGCGAGAGATTTAATTAATAGTTACGAGTTCAAGCAGCGCATAACCTCAATTATTAAATATTTAACACACATGCTGCATACATACATATACATATATGTCGATATACATATATGACGAATGTAACGCTTTGCTGGGCGTTCGCTTCTTAATTGATATTGCATACGCCCTTTGTCCTCTCGCTCTCTCTCTCTCTCTCTCTCTTTATCTGACTGACACTCGAGTTTCAATTGCTGCATTCGCTTTAAATGTCAAACATAACCTCAATTTTAACACAAACATAACCTTAAAATGCTTTGTGCATTGCGCATTGTGTTGTGGCAGATAAGTCTACGCGCACATTTAAAACTTTAACAAACCTTTAAATACTTTAAGCATGTAGTTAACTAGTTCTCTCTCTCTCTCTTTCTCTCTCTTTCTCTCTCTCTCTCTCTCTCTCTTTCTCGTTAGTTATTTGATTAAGTTTCTCATATTTTTGCATTTCAATATAAACGCAAAACTAGCGCCGCCTGCAAACATAACCTCAATAAACGTAACGCGTGCATAAGCTCAATTTTTCTGAAGTACTTTTCTCGCATATTTTTATGATTCTACACTAAAAACAAGAAGACGCTGCAAACATTTTCACAGCTATCACTCAGCTTAGCTCAGCTCAGTTCAGACTTGGCCAAGTGAAGAAAAAACGCAACATAACCTCAAATAGCTGAACTACCTGCTAATGCGACTACTCTGACGCAAACCCCCCACACACATACACACACACACCCTCACACGTGTTGCCCAACTGATTTGAGTTTTATGCACACACAACCTCAATCTCGAGAGAACAGATAAAAAAAATCATGGGGAATATATGCTTAGGTTCGACAAGTTGAAGGCCCTATACCCTTGCACCGATTTCCACAAATTGTTGATGGATGACTTATTTCGTAGATTTTTTTGTAATATTTGAGCAGTATATACAGGGTATCATAAAACTGAAGCTGAACTACTTTATTTGTAGTATATGAAGAAATCAACAGGATTTGAAAGAAAAATATGAATTTTAACCGATAGCTCCTATGACAGCTATATGTTATTATATATATTATATATTATATATTATATATTATATATTATTATATATATATAAATTGGTAAGTGAAGATCTGCTAAGTTTGGTGGCAAAATCTTGGAAAGTAATATAAAAACAGCATAAATAAGATAAAGAAAATAATAAAATCGGCTGATAAATCAGTTCGATCTGGCATATTCTAACTTAAATACAGCCAGCAGCTTATAAGAAACTTGCATGCCAAGTTTCATCAAGGTCGCTTGAAAACCGAACGACTTATACGCGTTGTAACAAACAGACAAGTCAGTCAAAAGAATAGATATAGCATAGTTTCACTTGCCCGATCAAAAATGTATATATAAACATTATATCGCGAGGAAGATATGTCTTTCACTGCATAACAACGCACTTGCCAAAACGAATATACCTGACCTACAAGAATATAAAAACAGACAACTCAACCTAACCTAAAAATAAAGAAAAAAAAAAAAGAAACTCAAATGCAATTTAAGACTGAATATCTTTATGAGCAAATCATCTGACAGCTGCCAGGCACTCACACATGCACTCACGCACACACACACACACACACACGCATACAACAACACGGTAAAAGCATATTCTATGCAAACCTAACCTAAAAACAAATTGTGCGTTACTCGCAGCGGCAGCGGCAGCGGCAGCTGTTGCTCTCAAGTGCGTCACGGTGTAGCTAGAGAGCTGGTTAGAGTTTACAGGCGCTATGCTGGGCTGGGGAAAGGAGGGAGAGGAAGGGGAGAGAGGGGAAGAGAGGTAGGTACAAGTACACCTACATTTCGGTTGGCCGTACATCAAAATGCGAAGGAGCCGCCGCTGCTGCCGCAAAAGGCTACAAAATTCAATTTACTATGCGCGCTTTATGGCCGAGTCCTGCCGGCATTGCCAACGTCCTGCGTAACAGCTACCCTCTGGCCTTGCCCTCCCCCCGCCCTCCCTCTCCTCTCCTCCCGCTGGCAATCCCAGTCAGGCGCAACGAATCAGACTTTATGGCTCTGAGCCATCGTCTGCCCATTTCTTGTGCTGATTTCCATGCATGGCACACACGCACACCCCCCGCACACACACACACACACACACACACACGTACGCACAACTACAAGCTTGTTCGCTCTCGCACTTCTCCCTTGCTCCCTCACTCCCTCGCAGAAAGAAGTCATTACAAGTGCTTGCTTATTAAGTTCCATGGCTCATTAGGCGCTGACAATAAACGCTGTCAAAACACCAGCAACAACAACAGCAACAGCAACAAGGCGGGGATTGTGTAGTAGACAGGCTACTTGCCACCCGCGGTGGCAGCAACAGCAAATGAGTAAAGCAACAAGACATGCCAAAGCCACGCCACGCCGCGCCAAGTCAAGCTGAGGCAAAGCAAGCTGCCTAATCCGGAGGCCGCATTATCTAATTGTCAGTCTTAACAGATGATTACTGTACTAATTTCGCTCGCATAACCTGCATGCCACCCCCACTGTGCGTGCGTGCGCGCGTGTGTGTGTGTGTGTGCAGCTGGCAAACAGACTAAGCCGCCGCGCCTGAACCATTGGCAATCAGCGAAATTGTAAAACCGTAAACAACATGACCAGCACGAGGGACAGGCAGCAGGCGGCGTCAGGGGGAGTGGTAGGTGTGGAAAGAGTGGGAGGCTGGCACAGTGGACACGCGGCACCGCGGGATAGTGGGGACAGTGGGCCAGTGGTGGCCTGCAACTGGACGGCAGCCAGCAGAGCAATCGAAGCCGCCGATGCTGCCACAATCGAAATCGCAAATGTTTACACTGTGTGCGTGCGTGCGTGCGTGCGTGTCCCCCTCTGTGTGTGTGTGTGTGTGTGCGGCATGGGATGAAAATGATGTGGAAATTGGGAAACTGGGAATACGCGTTTCTCGATTCTCTGCGGTCGCTCATACCAAAATCAGCGACGACGCCAGCGGCAACACGACAAAATATTTGTCTGTCTCTCGTGTTTTTGTTTGTGCGTGCAGCGCTTTCTCTCTCTTTCTCTCTCCCTCTCTCTTACTCTCTTTGTCCCCCTCCCCCTTCTCCGTCACTCTACTAATTTGTCGATGCTGCCATTGTGCCTTAGCCCCATTCACTGCGTGCGCTGCCGCTGCTTCTTCTTGCGCTTTCAGTGTTGGTTAATCGATTTGGATTTCTTTTCGATTTCTCTCCCTCTCTCTCTGGGGTCTTCTAATTGCTGCTGTTCAAAATGATTTAATTGACTTATTTTATTTTTTCTTTCGCACTTTGTGCACGTCTCAAGTTGTCTGTCCCTCCCTCTCTGCCTCTTTCTATCTCATTGTAATTATCTGTTCTGGCTGTGTGAGCCTCGTTTGGTTTAGTTCTCTCCTTCTTTGTTGCTGTTCATTAGTCTCCAGTTTCCGTATTATTTTAATCTGACTATGATTTCATTGCTTTTGACCCTCTCTCCCCTCTTGAGATTCCTCTATCTTGGCCTTATCTCTTCCCACCTTTCTCTCTGACTGCTTTTAGCTCTTTTGCACTACCTGAAAAGGACTTAACCCATTCTCATCGTCTTTAACATCTTCTCTTGCTCTCTACCCTTCTATCTCTTCTCGACTCCCATTCCCTCTCTCTCTCTCTCTCTCTTACGCCGCTTTCTCTTTGCTTTTCTGCTTCTCTTGCTGTCTACTTTTTTCAGCTTCATGCTAAAGCCACAACTTTTGACCTCATTGTGGAGGTCCACATCATGCTTAACCCCATGACACGCCGCCCCCTGCTCCGCGCCACGCCCCACTCGACTCCCCTCGGGGCCCGCTCCCTGGGAAAATCACCAATTAAGCTCTGTTTAAAGCACAATTAAGCGCCCCAAGCCAACCAAACTGGCAGCGGGCCGGGCAGGCAGACGAAAGGCGGGAGGCCGACGAGCAGGCAGCGGGTGGCAGGCGGCAGGCGGCAGGCGGCAGGCGGCAAGCTCATCATCATCAATGCAATTATTGACTACAAATCTCAACGTAGTGGCAGCACCAACTGCAACAACAGCAACAACAACGAGCAGCGCAAAAAGAACGAGCGCGAACAACAACAAAAGCAACGGGCGGTCAGACAAGGCACAAACAAGAAGCGCAGCTTCTCTTCCCCTCGACTGCCTGCGGCGGAGCGGCAGTGGAAGGGGCAGGAGGGGGCGCCAGGCAGCCAAACTGGGCCAACAAGGGAAAATGTGGGCCACATTCGGGTGGCAAGTGAAAAATTGGCCACTGATTAAATTCAACACGTTGTGGGATTAACTAACTTGTATTTTATTTGCGGCCAAATTGTGTTGTTAACTTGGCTCACACAAACACACGCACACACGCACACACACACGCACAACCGCACAGCAGACCAGCAATTACGTTATCCCAACTGGCAGCAGTTTTCTTCTCAAGAGAGACAGAAGTGAGGGGAAGTGAGGGTGCGGCGGGGCAGTCCCCTCGAGCATTGCGAGACACAGAACACTTCGCGACTCTCGACAGGCGGCGACGTAGCGTGCGCAGCTTTTTCTTTTTTCTTCTTATTTTTTCAATTTTCCCTTTAGGGCTAGTCAACATTTGTTGCCCCTGCCACGCCCCCCTCTTCCCCCCCCTCCCAGACGCCGCGCCACGCCCAACGGCAAGCGCTCCCTGGCCGCCAACGCTGCTGCCGCTGCGTCATTAGCGACAAAATAAAAAATCAAGCAAAAAAAATATAATAAAATAAAAACAAGTAGCGAAAGCTACAGTTGCAAGTGCCCAACTGTGAGATACCCTTCGCTCAGTTACAAAAAAATATTATCCTTATTGTCCAATTAAATTGGCACCTGGCAGATAGGTGCATATATGTATATTATCTATAACTATTAAGGAAATTGTTGATTTTCGTGGGCGGTGGGCGTGTCATTCAAGATTTGAACTAAACTTGGTCAACGTATGCTATACCTTAGCCTACTTGCTAAATTTAGTGTTGCTAGCTCTCATAACAGCTGAGTTCTACGTGTTCATACAGACATGGCTCAATCGACTTTTCTAGCAGCTCTGAGCCTTCTTGTGCCTTGTACTTGTATTATACAAAATGATTATACACCTTTCTGGCCATTTCCACTGGTCGAAGGATATTATAAAATAAAAGCTAAAAAGCGCGCAAAAAAAATGGCTAAAGCGTTCGGACAACGCGACAAGGCGGCAGCTGGTGACGCCGACGCAGCCGCCGGCGGAAAATCGTTTTTGTTTTTCAAGTTTGCTCTCAACTCCGGCTAAAGCTTCACCCAAGGCACCTACCAGCTACGGCTACCGCTACAGCTCTGGCTTGGTTTGTGTCACCAGCTCCCGTCCGCCGTCCCTCTCTGCCCCAAGGCTTCTTGCACTCCTTCTTCTTCTGCTCCCTCGCAGTTTTACCGCCAAAAATCGGGCGCGCATCACTTGCGGCGACTTTCTGCACTCATTTCGCACGTACAAGCAACGCACTCACACACACACACACTAACTCCCTTAGTTAGGCTGAAAGCTTTGCTGTCATTTGAAGTAAGTAAGAAATCTTACCATATGCCCTGGCAACATCTGCCCCACCTAACCTCACTCTTTGCGCTCTCTCTCTCTCTCTCTCTCTCTGGCATTCTCGGGCTATCCTTAAACGCTTCACTCTGCACGGTTTTAGTGCATTAAATGTTTCTTTGCTCAACTTTTATAGTTTCCCTCTGCTTTCTTCACTTTATTTCTGGCAACTTTCTTTGGCTCCTTAGCAAATTTAGTTTTTCCGCTCTCCTTCTTTATTTTCTGCTATTTGTTTATTGTGTTTTTCTTTCGCTCTCCAGCCTTGAGCGTTCCTTCTTACCTTTTCCGCTCGTTTAATATTTTCTTATATACAATTTTCTTTTGCGAAATTTTTGTGTTTTCTTATAAGTTGTTTGTTTTTCCTTCTCTTCCTCTCTTCGCCTTTTTGCTGTGTTGTTCCTTCTTCCTGCTTCCTTTTATGGTTTCTTATTTTATTTGCTTTATCGTCATATTCTACGCTGATGCGTTGAAATTCAACTCATTTATGCTAATTTATTCGTGAATTCTTTTTTATTTTATTTAAAGTAGGTCCCCCCTCTCTCTCTCTCTCTCTCTCTCTCGCCACTTCGCCTCTGCCCTTGTAATACTGATGTAATATGCGGCAGTCTCTTTTTAGTTCCTTGTTCTGAATTTAATTCTCGGTTTCGACTTTTCGTTTAATTCGGAAAAAGAAAACTTAGCCCTTAAAGTTATTTTCAAATTAGTTTGTGTGGGGCTTAACTATATTTTTATACCATTCGACCATTGAAAATGGTAAAAAATGGTATACTAGGTTTGTGCAAATGTATGTAACAGGCAGAAGGAGATATGGCAGATCTCATAAACAATAAATATTCTTCCCTAGGATCAGTAGCCGAGTCGATTGAGCCATGTCCGTCTGTTCGTCTGTCCGACCGTCCGTCCGTCTGTCCGTCCGTCTGTCCGTCCGTCGGTCTGTCTGTATGAACGTCGAGATCTCAGCTATTACAAAAGCTAGAGACGCCAAAATTGACCTTGTGGTTCTTGTATACCATACGCAGATGAAGTTCATTTAAAATTTGAGTTGCCACGCCCACCGCCCACGCAAATCGATCATTTTTAAATATTAAGAAAAGTATTGAGATACGAAGTTAATCGATTGGTATATTACGGTCGGGCGCACTCAACCGTAGCTTTCCTTAATTGTTCTACCTATATTTTTTATATTTCTTTCAGTCTTCGTCTCGCTCTCTCTGTTTTTTCTATATATCTTTTTGTATTCTTCACTCTTTAGTCCCAATTTCTTTTTTTCTCTCTTTCTCTTCTTTCTTTCATTCTTCTCTCCTGGTGGAACCATTTTCGATTTATTCTTACCTACATACTTTTCGTTCACTTCTCTTTCTTTATTTCTCACTCTTCCTCTCTCACTCTCTCTCTCTCTCTCCCTCTCTCTCCCTCTCTCTCTCTCTCTCTCTCCCTCGTTCTTCTCTCACTTCCCTCCACGCGATCTTGCATTAATCTCATTCTTATCTCTCAACCACCAAACTCTTTTTCACTCCACAAAACTGTCTGGCTCTGCACCGCCAGCTCTTTCATCTCTCCTTCTTCTTCCTCCCCCCGCCTTCCCCTCCTTCCCTCTGCTCGCCTGTGCGCCATATTCTTTAACGTTTGCTTTGTCGAGTGGCTTTAGGGGACAACAGGGACAATCAGCGGAGGCAGCCAAAGGGAAACACACTGGCACAGACACTACCGAGCGAGCAGCCAACAAAAGTAGGAGGAGAAGAAGAAGAAGGCGAAGAGGAGAGCGAGGAAGCCTTCCTGCTCGGCTCATCTCAGCTCTAGTGGGTGGAGCAGGGGGGAATGGAGGAGAGGTTGTTGAATTAGAGGCTGAATCCGCCGTACATGAAAATACAGTTAGCTTTAAGCATTTCCCGTATTTTACTGTCATGGCACCAAAGTGCGCCTCTGTGTGTGTGTGTGTGTGTGTGTAGGTGAGAGGCCATGAAATAGCCTGGGCTGGGCTGGGCTGGTCTGGGCTAGTCGTGGCTGCTCTCAGCTTCGAGCTCTGAGCTTTGTGCTCCAAGCTGGGCTGGGACGTTCGGCCGGTGCTTTGGGGTTTTCGACTTAGTCGTTGTAAATTACTTGATTCGTTGTTGGAATTTAATTAACATTTTGCTAAGTTTTACTTTAGACTTTTAGTGGCTGTCTGGGCGAGCAGGAAAGAGAGAGTGAGAGAGAGATGGAAGATGTTTGTCTGCTCTGGTTTTTAACCTTCCTTCCCCCTCCCTCTGCACTGCCACACTTTGGCCTTATCTAACTGCTCTGTGTGTGTGCGTTTGTGTGTGTGTGTGCCCCGTACTTAAAAGCGACTCAGTTCACCCTCGCTCTTTCCCTCCCCCCTCCCTTTCCACCCCCCTACACCTCCCCTTCTTACCAGGCAGCTCCTCTTGCCACTGCACTTAATGCGGGCAGCATTGGCCCAGCTTAGTGAGGTTATGTTTACACGCTCCACTTTGCATGTGTTGCCAAACACACACACACACACACACACACACAGACAGGCATATAAAATAGAGAACGATCCATTGAGCAATGTAAATTCGAAAGTGCAGATAATTGCGCGTGTAGACAAAATGCTTTTTCGACTATTTATGTGGTTGCCAGGCAAACAGCTGCGTCTAGGACAGCAACAACAACAACAGCAACAAAGAAAAAAAAGACTAGCTAGAGATGTGCGCGTGACACGACACAAGATGCAAGATGAAAAAAAACTATTAAAGTAATGAAAAAGTAATAAAATATTTGAAATAATTTCAGCATCTACATTTGATATGGGTGAACTAAAAAGTCACGCGTGTCACGACACGAAAACATTTGTCTACATATTGAATACAAATAAACACATAGAAACAAAATGGATATATCTCCCAGACTCGTGTCACGACACCGAGCATATGCATTACAGATTATCGAATTCGAATATCGCCAGCTTTGCCTAGCTAGAGATGAAAGCGTGTCACGACGCGAGCTTAAGCATGGCATAAATTTGTTAATTACTTAACTTTTGAAATAATTGCATAAAGTATCGTCAACTGGAGATAAACGCGTGTCACGACACGAGCTTAGGAGCTACAGAATTTAAGCAATATTCATTTAAATAATAAACACTTTCGTCAACTGTAACTCGTGTCACGCAGTCTGTCTCAAAATCACATTCGGTTTGCCGCAAATAAAAGCAAGTAAAATAAAACTTGAATACATCAAAACATGATTGTTTAAAAGAAAGGGAAAGAGTGAGAGGGGGAGAGAGAGAGGGAGAGGGAGAAAGACTGCACACATTCCTAGAATTTTCCAAGCAGTTCAATTTAACTCGATTTTACTAATCAACACGAGCGTGTCTAAATTTTTGTGTCTACATATGTACGCATGTGTGCGTGTGCGTGTGCGTGTGTGTGTGTGTGTGTGTGTGTGCAAAGTACACAAAAAACAGACAACTGTAAATTGTTGCTTACGCCTGCCAAGAACGTCTTCTGGTCAGGAACTACAGAACATGAGCCAGTTATTCACTCGATTATTCACTCTCGTTACTCACTTGTTATTCATTTTATATTTTATGAATTTATGTATGTCTGCTGTGTTGGATTTGAGCTGAACAACAACTGAAAATAATCATTTACAGAAATAATCATGCAAAATAGGCGAAAATAAGAAAACATCGATAAACTGCACAAACGATGCAAATAAAACATAAACAAGTTTTTCAGCTGCAACACATTCACATACTCGATTAACAATCGGGGGAGAAAAAATAATACTCAAATGTGCGTGTTATGCTTGAAATGCGGTTGACAGCAGAATGGAATGTGACAGACGGGTAGATACGCTGTAAAAATAGCAAGAAATAACTCCAATGTAGCGAGAGAAAACACGAAAACAATTTCGATACATATCGTTCTTTACAATCGGACTCTCTCTCTCATCTCTAGTAAGTACTTTTTAGTACTAGGCCTTTTCTCCGCTAATACGATCTAAAATTATAGCAAATTACCCGCTAAATATCCCCACTGAGCTCAACACTTACAGGGTAATTTCGAATGCAATAAAATTGCCGGACATGTTGCGATTGCACTCTGACCTCTGGGCAGGCGACACATGTGTGTGTGTGTGTGTGTGTGTGTGTGCATGCACGCACTGGCATGTCCGTACATGTCTGTGCTTGTAGTTCCCGGCAATAAAACAAAGTGAAATCAAAATTTACAATTGAAATCGTAGAGCGACAGAGCCAGCAAATACCCGGTTCGATCCCCAGATGAGATGAGATGAGATGAGGGATGCCTCCCTTCGCAATAATAATTGCAAAACTAATAGCTTAATGTCAAAATAAGAAATAAGAAAAATCACTCACAGCAGAAAGAATGGAAGAGGAAGGGGGAGAGGGGACGGAGTCGGTGACAGAATTGCATTTGCCACTGCAACTGACAGCCGAGTGTAAAATGTAAAACGGAGCTTGATAAATACGCAATATGGCGAGAGAGCGTATAAATTAAATTGGATAAACGCTCAAATATTTATGCAGATCAAATTGCCCAGATAGTCGTATGAATGCAATGCCATCTAACATGGCCAGCTTTAATTGCGATTGCAGCACACGTGGTTGATGCAATCTTCTGCCATGTTCATCGGTAAACCAAAATCCATCTATATAACACTAAATGGGTTACATTCTCAATGGTTTTATTTAACAACAACAGCTTGACTAGCACTTTTTAAAAAATTTATATTTATATATATTTAATTAATATAATTAAGACAACATATCACTAGATTCACTCTTTAAAAATTAAACTTTTTAAAAAATAAATTTCTTATTACAAAAATGGTATATTAAGTTTGTATATAATATTGTATATATCAGGCAGAAGAAGGCCACTCCCTACTAAGTGTATATATTCTAGCTGAGAATCACTAGCCGAATCGATTGAGCCATGTCCGTCTGTCTGTCCATCTGTCCGTCACGCGTCTGTGTGAACACACAGATCTCAGCTATTATAAAAGCTAGACACATCAAATTTGGTATGAAGATATATAAATATAATAAGCCCCCGGAGTTTATTTCAAATTTGAGGTGCCACGCCCACCGCCTCTGAAAATTGTTAAATACATTTTTGAGTTAGCTTTGTGACGAAAGTATGAAAGTTTCAACATACCAAGCAAATGCTTGGAAGATTAGAAATTTCCTTATACTGGAAAAAGGACACTGTACAAACCAGCTAAACTCATAAGTAACGATGCATTCCCAGCTGCTAAATCGCTCTATAGTATATTCAGGAATTGCTATAGCACTTCACAGAGAAAGAGATAGCAATAGCACAGCGCTAGAGCTACCTTAAAAGCTTTGGCCATGCAGCGCAGCGAACTTTGCAATTCGGACCAATCAATCGAACCGGATATCCTTTTTGCAGAATGGTTTAGTTCCGTAGTTTTTTCGGATTCGGCATACGAAAATAACTTTTAATAACTCTGATGCATTCCAAATTGTTGTTGCTGTTGTTGTTGTTGGCACATATCGACGAAGCAAGCTAGAGAGAAGCAAAGAAGAAGAAGAAAGCAACGTACACGGAGAGTCAACGGAAAGCAGATAGTGAAGTACAGTTAAATATAAATGCATCTATCGACTGGGCAAACAAGTTCCTAGCAGTATGGAAGCAACTTGCCTAAACCTTCAGCCCCCTCCCCCTTCCCTCTCTCCTTCTACGTCACTGCTTGTGCTACGCCTCTGCTGACATAGCGAGCAATATGGCTCGCAAACGGATGTTCGGTCAACAACAAGAACAACAACAACGACGGCAAAGGCAACGGCAACGGCAACGGCAACTTGCTGCAAGCAGTCAACAAGTTTGCCAAGTGTCTACCCCCAAGTACAGTCCCGTCAAGCATCTTCTCAGCTAACGGTAACGATGTGCTCAGCCTGAGAATAGTTTATGCGCAAAACGATGAAATCATATCGATCGGAACGAGGATGGTGGAGGGAAAGTGCGTTAATTACGCTCGTGTATGTTTTATAACTTTAATTGCCACCCTTCCTCCCTTCCTTATCCCCCCTACTCCTCTGCTATTCCCTTTGATCGCATGCCTCTCTCTCTTTTCCTTCACTTTGTTCGCTTCTCATTAAACATCATAAATATTTGCATTGTTTGGCGTGTATAAACAAAATTTCACTTTGCTGCAGAGCGAAAACTGCCAAATAACCAGATACCCAGCACATTCCTCAGCCCCCCCTCCCCCTGCCCTTGCTCCCGCCTTCGCTTCTCCTCTCATCCCTCTGGCATTTGCCTTGCCAGCAGCATCTAAGCAGGGTTCACTTCCTTATGACATTGTAAGCTTTAACAATTTCATTTGCACACACACACACGCGCACACATACACACACACACACACACATAACGCTACATTAATTGATAATTGTTTTGTGCTCAAAAGAAATTAAACAACAGCAGCTAAAGCGGCATTCGTTTCGCTTCTCTACACCCCCTACCGCTCGCCCTACTCGCCCCCTCCCCTTCCCCTCCCCTCTGCCCCCTGCCGCACTCCTCATTTACAGCGATCTCGCTTCCTTTTCGCCACAGCCAGCAGCTCCGCAGTTTGCGCTCTCCACGCCCCATTACGTTCATGGGGTGTGTCTGTGTGCGTGTGTTAGTGCGTGCGTGTGTGTGTGTGGGGGACTATAGGTTTGTCTGACATTTCGACTATTTGCAGGCTTTGCATAGGTTGCAAGCCACAATACCCTTTGCTTGGCATTTTTTAAGATATTACAGGGTATTCATATAGTGTCATATAATGAAACGTCTGTTAAATAAAATTTAAAATAGATTTTAACTTTTTAATATGTATACAATCCATTAGCAGTCTACCCCCTCCACTCTTCCCTCTCTCTCACTCCTCCCCCCACCTCTTATATACCCCATCTGGTATCGTTATAGACCACTGTTTACAGGGTATACGCATATGCAGCTTAGCTCTAAGCTTAGTTTACTTTACACTCGCACACACACACGCTCGCATATGTGTCACATGCACGTCTAGCTCTCTACAAGCGTGTGTATGTGTGTGTGTGTGTGTGTGCGTGTGTTTGTGTGTTTATTTTGTGTTTTTGCGTTTTCATTAACTTTTTGTGCTCGCTACTTGTTCTGGACATGTTGAGCAATACGAAAGGAGCCCTGCTCCCTCTCTCTCTCCCCCTCACTCGCTCGCGCAGTGGCCGGCGTCAATGCTGCCGCTGTACATTTTCAACTTAATTGAACGATTAGTTTTTGTACGTGCTGCCACGCCCACCACCAACGCCCGCAAGGCACCTGCCCAATGTGGGCGAGCGAAGCTCAGCTCAGCTCAGGGTAGCTAAACGCAACGCCCACACACACACACACACACACACACTGACAAGCGGGTCCGCCCCATTGTAGGGTAGCGCTTGTCTGTTTTGGCCACTATTTAATTTTATCTGCTTTGCTTTTATTTTCGTTTTTATCGCAGTAACAAACTATGTACAACAATTTGACCATCCCCCTCCCTCCCTCCCTTCCTCCCATCCGCCCCTCCTCCTTGGCAGTTTCTTTTTGCAATTCGCCTTTTTCACTCGTTCGCAGCGCAAGGCAAGGCAAGGGAAAAAGTCAAATGCCAAAGCACTAAAAAGTCAAAAGGCCACAAGAAGAAAAGCAACAACAACAACAGCAGCAGCAACAACAACGGCAACAACAACAACGACTAATAGTGGTAGTTGTAATGACAGCGAAAACAACAATAAAAAGAAAGAAAGAAGCTGCGACAGAAGCAGAACAAATTCTATTTTCGGCAATAGAGTGAGGGGGATGGTGGGGGTAGTCGGTGGGAGGACTGTGTGTGTGCATTGGGCGCAAAGTTAAAAGCGCACAATAAATAAATAAAACAAAGCAAACGCACAAAATGATACGCTGAGAAGGAACGCCATGTTTGTTGTTGCTAATGTACGCGCAGCGCGGCAGTTACCCGCGCCTTTAGGCAACACGGTCACACAGAACTTGCCTAGGGTCCCGCCCTCTCTCGCACACAACAGTGGAGCACATAATAGAAACACAGTGCAATTATACTTATGTCTGCTAAATAAATGATTTTGCGCACAAATTTCATGCAATGTGCACACTGTGTGTGTTTGTTTAACTAATTCAGACGTTTACATTTCCATTGTTCGATACACAGATTTCATTCAATCGTAATCGTTGCTAATCGTTTTGCCTCCACTGTCAGTTAGTTTGTTTGACAACGACCAAAGATGATGGCAAATGCGGTGGCAATTGAAGTAAGGCCTGCGAGCAGAGCGCAGTGTTAAAGAGCGGAAGAGCGAGGGAGAGCGTCAGCACAGCTGCTGTGTTAGCTCTGTTAGTCAAAAGGAGCAAGAGTGGGAAAGTGGGAGAGCGAGCGCCGCGCTGCTGTGTTAGCTCTGTTAGTCAAAAGCTGCAGGAGTAGAAGAGAGTGCGAGAGTGGGAGAGCGGGAGAGCGAGCGCTTCGCTGCTGTGCTAGCTCTGTTAGTCAACAGCAACCGTCAAGCTGGCAGCATTTGCTTCACTCACACACTTACACACTCACGCACACACACACACGCACGCTGGCTGTCGTAATTTAAAGCAACACTCAACGGGCGACATTATGCCTTGAGGCTCTCACGCTTCTCCTGCCTTACTTCTATTCCTTCCCTTAGCCTCTCTTGCTATGCCCACAGGCTGTAACTGCAAAGAGAGGCTCGCGCTCACACGCGGCTGGCAACTGTTGATAATGATGATGAAGAGCTGCCGTCGACACGTGCACAGTGAAGAGCGAGTGAGTAAGGAATAGTAATAAAGCCAACAAACGGAGCAGCAAAGAGATCAAGTCGAAAGTAAATGAGCTTAAGATCTAATATAACTGCGAATGATGTGTGAGAAATACGAAACATTTTAAAAACATAAAATTTGTGAATTTTAAATATTACAAATATTTGTTTTCCATGATCACAGTTAAATATTTTCATAGCATTCAAACAGAACACAAGCGAGAAACAGTTTGAGCAGAGCTCCGAGTCCCACACTCGCTCTCTTACGCTCCCTCGCTCTCTCTTTGCATGTGCAGCGTATTAAAAGCTTTGTTATTCTCTCAGCTGTCAATGCGACAAGGCGACGCTGCTGATCGCCGCCCAATGCGAGGGCTGCACTTGACATACTCCGGTCTGGGTGGGCGGAAGGTGTGGGGGAAGGCGCGTGCCTCAATTTACGGAAGCCACTGTGGCAGCGATTGTTGTTTGTAGCTGTCGCAGCCAACGCACACGCGCGTGAATCAGCGCGTGCGACTGCCATGGAGAGAGTAACAGGAGCAGCGACAGCGGCAGCAGGAATTGTAACTGCGACAACCGCTGCTGCGTTAATGTCGACGCCGCGTGCCTTTTGCTTTATGTGACTGTGTCTGTGTCTGTGTCTGTGGCTGTGTGTGTGCGCGTGAAAGCGCTGGCAGTGCCTGTGCGTGAGTGTGTGTACAAACAGTAATTAATTTTATTTAATTTTCGACGACAATAAAAGCGACAACAACAAGCAAGAGTCAAGGAGCAGCAACAGCAGCAGCAGCCGACGCAGCACTCAGTGCCGACTGCCGACTGCCAACTGCCGGATGGCAATGATGATGAAGGTAAAAGGGAGACGACAGCAGAAGGAGGAGAGGATGAAGCTGCTGCTGGTGCTGGGCGCAGGCAGGAAAAAACAAGTTAACAAAACGTCAACAATAAAAAAGAAAGCCGGCCAAATGGCCGACGCGGCCAACGGTGACGGCGAAGACAATGCCAAAAAAGCAGCACGAACAGAAGTAAAGACGAAAAAAACAAAAGTAAAATGAGAGAGAATGAAAGCAGTGTCCAATTGGCAGGCACGCAGGCGGCGGGCGGCGGGCGCAGGGCGGGGCAACTGGGTGGACATGGACACATAATTATCAACCACATCAGCGTCAGCCTCAGATTCAGTGTCAGGCTCAGCATTGATAATCAGCAAGGCGCGTCAAAGGGGCCGGCGTGGAGGGCAGATGAGGAGGCAAAGGGGGGCTGCACGATTGCCAGGGCATAGCAAAGCGCACGCACTCCACGCAAAAAGGAAGGCGAAATTGGCGAAACGAAACGAAGTAGGAAAACAAGTTTAACTTAATTGTCAACATTGTGCGAGGCAGGCCGAGGCAGCACTGGCAGCAACAACCATGCGGAAACGAAGCAGACAGTAAAAGGGACGCATGAAAGTGGCGAAAAGAAGTTGCTGGCCCGACGAGCGGAAGAGCATAAAATAACGGTACTAATGATGCAGCACGCCAGTGCGTTACTTGTTGTTGCGTTGCGTTGCGTTCCACTGTAAATGGCAGCGGCTGCGACGCACACTGTAAATAGTTAAAGCCGCTGTTAAAGTCAGTGTTGGGCAGCGGCGAAATGAGCTTTGATGCTTTAATGCGTGTTCGCAGCTCAGCAAGGTAATGACAGCTGGTGATGGGAGCAGCCAGCAGGCAGCATATGGCAAGAGAGGCTAAGCTTAACCCCTTTTTTGTTACCCTGCCGCCAGTTAAATCCAATTTCATGGCAGGCAGCATTCCTCCCCCTCCCCCTACCCGTCCGTAACGCACCCCACCTTGCGAAAAGAAAAGAAAACAAAACAAATAAGTTGCGCTGCCCGAACCAGCGAAAAACCGCGCTCGCGTCACTAATGAGACTCTCCAAACAACACCCGAGCATACTCCAAGCTTACTGCAGCTCCCTCCCCCTTCGCCCATGGCTCCCTTGAAGCGCAAGTCCTGGCTCAGCCCGCTCAACTCTTGCCACATTCCCTAGACAACAACATGCCAGCATGTTTCTGCCCCGCCTGACACAAAGCACACACACGCACACGTACACGGCACAAACACAAACACACAGCGCGCAAATTCAACAAGCAGCAGCAGCAGCGCGCCACAGCAATAAAATTTAAAAGCGTGATTATTTCTATGCGCAGAAAACAAACAAAGCCAGACATCAGGACTTAGCCGTATAACACAAGCCGGAGGAGCTGTGGCCCCGGCCAGCGCCTGGCTAATTATGATTTGCTTTAAACAAAAGCTAATTGCAACTAATTTCTTGCTAAAAGCAGAGCCAAAAATAAAATAATAATAACAGCGGCCGCAACAGAGAAAGTGCATTATTAATTAAATTAAATTAAGTGATGAATTTACAGAGAGCAAAAGAGAAAGAGGGCGAGCTTGTGCAAAAATGCAGTAGGAAGTAGAATTATTTCGTATTTTTTACATGCATTTTTTTTTTTTAATTATGCTTTTGCATTTCTTTACTTCTGCTGCCACGTCAGCTTTTTTTCCCCGTCAAATCTGGCAGTTTTTCAAATACAGCGGGCAGCGCCAAATAAATCGCTCTGTTAACCATTAACAGTGGCGTTAACAGCGTGTCAGTATTTTACCATGCTATCGCCGCGTATCGATAGTTTATTATTCACGGTGTTATTTATCGATTTTTGGTATTTTAATTCGGCATTTATTTGCGTTAAATTCTTCCTGGTTCTCCACTACCAACTACCAAGTGGCTTCGGGTGCGCTGCACACAAAAACAATAATACATTGAGGAGCAATAATAACAATGGGTGATGTTGACAAATGGATTGAGATTGTGAAGGAGTGCAAATATTTGCCGGAAAATGAATTGAAGAAACTCTGTGATATGGTCTGTGACATACTGTTGGAGGAGACTAACATACAGCCAGTCAGCACGCCCGTCACCGTCTGTGGCGACATACACGGCCAGGTGAGAGTGCGCGCGGTCAGCAGGCAGCATGCAGCATGGTCACCCTGCACACCAGCTCAAGTCGAATCGAATGAAACCTATCAATAATAATACTTTTGTGTATCTCAACTGTTTTTCGATAGTTCTATGATCTGGAGCAACTGTTCAGAACCGGCGGCCAAGTGCCCGACACGAATTACATATTCATGGGCGACTTTGTCGATCGGGGATACTACAGCCTGGAGACATTCACACGTCTGCTCACGCTCAAGGCACGCTATCCCAGTCGGATAACGCTGTTGCGGGGCAACCACGAGACGCGGCAGATAACAAAGGTCTATGGTTTCTTTGACGAATGCTTCAGCAAGTATGGCAATGCGAATGGCTGGAAATATTGTTGCAAAGTCTTCGATCTGCTCACAATTGCGGCGGTATGTAACACACACCTCCTGCTCTCCGCTCGATATGTTATCGATAACACACTCACACGCTTTTGCCCCCCTCCGCATAGATTATTGACGAGGAAGTGCTGTGCGTGCACGGCGGCCTGAGCCCTGAGATTATTACACTGGATCAAATACGGACAATCGAACGCAATGGCGAAATACCCTACAAGGGCGCCTTCTGTGATCTGGTCTGGTCCGACCCCGAGGACATGGAGTACTGGTGAGTGTGTGTGTGTGCGATATAGGGGAGATTCTTCTTGATGTAAATTTGACTGACTCATCTGTTGCTCCACAGGGGCCAGAGTCCTCGCGGTGCCGGCTGGCTGTTTGGCCACAATGTCACCAAGGATTTCATGACCATTAACAATCTGGATCTGATTTGTCGAGCACATCAGCTGGTCAACGAGGGCATCAAGTACATGTTCGAGGGCAAATTGGTCACCGTTTGGTCGGCGCCCAACTATTGCTATCGCTGCGGCAATGTGGCCGCCATTCTTAGCTTCGAGACAGCGCAGCAGCGTGAGACCAAGATCTTCCTAGCCGTTCCAGACTCCGAGCGGGTGATACCCAAACAGAATACGACGCCTTATTTCTTGTAACCGCCAAACAAAACAAAACAGAAGCAAACAAAACAAAAACGAAAACGAAAACAAAAAAAAGTAGCAAAACGAAACAGAACGAATCGAATTGAGGGATCAATCCGATCGACAGACTTATCAATCAATCAATCAGTCAATCACCCCTAGCAAACAAACAGCAACAACAACGTATTCATTATTATGCTCAAAACATTTGTTCAACCTTGTATTTTGTTAGCCTTATACATACTATATAGTTCAGATTTCCTAGCCTCTATCATCTCTTACCGCCCTCCCCGCAAACTAACTATTTATTTGTGTTTACTCGTGTACAATACTTTCAATTTTGGCAAATCAAATGTTATGGCACTAAGCGCAATCAAATTAAGCAACTTTATATATCCTCGGATAAACCACTAGATAGATAATCAGAAAGAAGCAAAGATAAAGATAAAGTTACAAATTTCTAATATCAACATAAGCGAGACTTAAATTGTAAATGCATTTTCTCTATACATGTACTTCTACTATATATATATATGTATACATATATACTTCCTACGCCCTACGCCCTCGCCACCCATCGGCCTGCCTCCTCCAAAGAGAAGCTCATAAAGCTTGTATTCAGCTGCCTATAAAAATTGCAAGTGTGATAGGTTCTTATAAATTATAAACTGAAGTTTATGTACTTGATATGAATAAAAGAAAAACGAAAACATGGATTTGAAACGCAGCTGTCGATATATAATGTATATGATATAAGGGTATAAACACTTGAGAGTTCTATTCCCCATGGGTTTCAGATTGATTGGGAGGGGCTTCATTGGCATGTGTACGGTATTCTCTATCTATAGAAATATGATAAACTTTACCATGAAGTTGGCTGATTTTAATTCATTCATTCATGGTGAATCGGCTTATTGTATATAGTTTATGAAAAGCAAAACAGATTAAATTTCGAAATAATACAAATATATATACAATATTAATCGGCAATCCCCTCCCCTCTCTAGACATCTATTGCGTAGCGCGCAAAGTTCCCGTCGAGCTGATAGAACCCACAAAGAATGATTCATTAATTCGCACCAAAAATTGCCAATAAAAATCTATTGCTATCTCTCTCTCCTCTCTCTCTCTCTCTCCCTCTGTCTCATTGCGTGCAACGACTCGTTGTGTTCCGTAATTCGACCAAAATTTATTTAACAATTTCTTTTTGACTTTGCGTAGACTCTGCAAATTGGATTCAACGAAAAAGTTGTAATTTACAATATTATTTAATAAACGAAATCAACATTTGCTAAGCCGAGCTGAAATTATAAATAAAAGAGAATTCTTTTCTTTATCGATGATTGCAATAATAAACAATTGCAATTTTGGGTATATATATATATAGTTATTATTTCTGTTTAGGGTTTCTCAATTTTTCAATGTTTTAGGTTTTCATGGCGCCCGGCCATGTCACAGTGGTGTGTCTAGTTGTGTGTGTGTGTGGGTGTGTATAACAACAAATTACAAAACAAAATATAATATATAAAGCGCTAGGAATTACATATATAGTAGAGACTAGGCAACAAACAACGGCAAATTTGATCGAATAAAAATAACTAGAGAAAAAAAAATTAATGCAAAATTTTGTTAAGTTCTAAAAAAAAAGTGAGAAAAAAAAACACAAAGTGAAAGTTAAAAATTTAAAATAATTGCCTAGCGGTTTTGTAGTCAATGTCGTCGTTGTTGTTGTTGTTGTAGTTGAAATTGTTGTTGCTTTGCTGCTCATTGTAGCTTCTCAGTTGTTAAACATGTTTAAAGCTTGCTTCAATCATTTATCTGTAGCCCGCCCGCCCTACTCCATGTGCTGCTGCTGCTGCTCCTACTGCGGCGCAATGTAGTTGTGCTCAAAGATGTCCAGCTCATTCTGTATGTAGTTGGCCTTGTTGCGCAGCAGCTTCAGTTGCTTCTGATTCGCCTCGAGCACATTCAGCTGCGCCTCGAGCGTTTTTAGCTCCTCGTTCATGTCGGTGGTGGCGGTGTCCACGGTGCGGCACAGACGGGCAAAAGTGCTCGACAGTTCCCTGAGGAGAAGTGTTAAAGAAAGAGATTATCCACACAGTTCACACACATCAGCTCGTCCGGCACTTACTGCTGCACCTGGTGGCTGCAATTGGCCGACGTCAGATCCACAATCATCTTGAGCTTCTTGGTGGCATGTCGCACATACTGCGCCTTAAAGGTGCGCTCCTTGGCCGAATTGGTCCACGAGAGACGCTCGTACAGATAGATGCAGCCGTAGAGGGCGCCAATGCCGACCAGGACGCGCCATCCAATCGTTTTCAGCATCTGCAAGTGTTCGGTATTCAGGACATAGCGATATAAAAGCACCTGCCAGGCAGCTCAGGTGAATAGGTAAAAAGGTCGCACGTTTGGAACGTGGGGAAAGCACTTACAATGCCCGCCACAACGAGTCCGCCCACGGTGCCCTGCGAGCCAATCGAGGACATGGCAAAGCGAGAGATAAGCGACAACTGTTCAGGGGTTATGCCGCCAACTCCAGGCGTGGGCAGCAGGCAGACCGGTGTAGTCTCCACGGGAGTGCTCACAGGCGTGACCACAGTGTGCTAGAAGTGAAAAGAAACAGGATCAGTTTAGAACTCACATACACATACGCGTACTCACCCCAATACTGCTCTGGCGATTGACCAAGGCGGGCGTGTGCTTTTTGCTGCGCTCCCGCACCTTGCCCGTAAAGCGTTGTATCATCGCCGCAATGCCCCAACTGAACTTGAACTCGAGATCCTCCTGAAAGTCGGCGCACAGATTCTGGCAATTCAACGAGTAGAGCATCTCGAAGGGCTGTGTGCGCACCGCCAGCTTGGCGCTGTTGGAGATCAGTTGCTCGTTGGGCACCAGTGCATGCATGCGATCGGTCATGTCTGTCTGCGCAGTCTCCACATTCATGGCCAGTGCCATGGAGAGGCGGGCGCGTAGATTGCTACCCAAACCACTCTCGACGTGGGCATTCAATTCCTTCTTGTAGATATTCAACACGAGACGCTCCGGATGGAAGGGCATGTTGAACTCATCGATGAGCACGCCCAGACGCCAGATTTCCTCGTTCAGTGCCTTGGACACCTTCTCTTCCACCTCTTCGACCATGTTGTGTATCTTCATTTTCATTTCCCGCGTCACCTGCATCATTTGCGTCTCGGTGCCCTGTATGCGCTCCGTCAGCATATTCTTCTGATCCTGTTTCAGATTGCGAAAGATCGTGATGCGCTCATAGATGTTGTCCAGCATGGAACGCATGTCGCCGGACACGCTCTTGCCACGCGAGCTATGCTGCTGGAATTTTGTCTTCACGGCGCTCTGTGAGATGCATTCCTCGAATTTGCGCTCAAAGTCCTGGAACTCAAAGTAGCGTATCTGGAAGCCTTCGGCAATGGCGCCCATATGCGGCGGATTACCCTTGGATTCCTCGACGCGGGCCTGCAGAGTTTCGCGAGCGGAGACAAAGAAGACGCGTTCCGCAGCCTCCTTTTCGTTGCTCACTTTCAGCTCCTTGGTGAGGAAATCAATGCAGCGTTCCGTGTGCTGTGACTTGACCTGCGGCGGGAGCAAGGAAGGGGGAGCAGCAAGGCGGAGGCAAGAAAGTGGCAAAAGAGAAGCATAAGTTAGTAAGAAACATCTTCAGTTTGGCTTCTCCTGGCTATGGCGTATGCCTTGAGTTGATTGCTTTTGGCATAGTCTATACGAGCTACATATAATATTCCTGATCCACAACTCAAGGCATGAGTCATAGGGAGAAGCTATGCATGGCGAACTCAAGCATTGGGACACGGCAAATCAAAAGAAAACACAAGCAACAAAGCGAGTCTAGAGAGAGCTTTTCAAGGGATCTGCGGGTCATCTGGATGACATTACCTTAGCCAGCTCCTGATATTGTTGTTGTTGGTTTTTAGGGAAGGGTATTTTGAACGTAAGATTATGAAATATACAACAACAACAAACAGTTTACAAATAGGCTTACGAAAGAATATTACGGGCAAAGATAGATATAGATAATTGATTCATAATATCAGGTAGAGAACGTGTGGATCTTACCGATTCCTGGCACTCCGGCTCATTGGCCGAGGCATCCCAACGATTGTTCAATATAAAGATATTCGGCTTAGACAGCTTCTGTGAGACTGTATGAAAGAATTGCTTCTCGGCCCGCGTCATGGTCGATTCCGCATTGAGGACTAGCACAAAGACATCAGCGTTGAGGCAATGATTATCAATCCAATCATCCAGATTGGCAGAGACATCAACGCCCGGCGAGTCGACAAAGACCACATCGTCACGCAGCAGACTGCAACGTTCGCGGGGCCAGAAGATGCGCACCAGGCTACTCTCGCTGAGCTTCTCCTGGCACAGAGCATTCGCCAGTTGTTTAATGTTCTATAAATTTGAGATTTAAGTGAGGATTGCTTGCAATTACTCCTTATTCTCCCATGAGCTTACCACCACATTGAGCTTCTCATCGGAGCCCTCCTTCATTAGATATGCCTCGCCACCATCGCTGCCCTCCACCTGACAGAAACAATTGGTTGTATGACCAATGCCGCTGGGCAGAATCTTCTCGCGCAACATGGCATTGATGACGGAACTCTTGCCGTTGGAAGTGCGACCAAAGAAGGCCACCTTCATGTGATCCCGCTGCAGTACCTCTCGTATGGCAGCCACCTTGTGCACATAGCTCTCGAATAGCTCCCGCTCCGCCTTGTCCACAATCTCTGCATCCGCATGGAGAGCTAAAAGAGAGCACGAAGGGATAAGTCATTGGGATTATAGGCTATGAGACGCAACTTACCATTGATAAATGTGGTGGTCTCCAGAACATATTCCTCGATTTCGCCATAGATATCGTTGATCTTTTTCTTGGCACGCACAAATATCTGCAACGGCGATTTGTCATTGGTTTGATACATCCGTGAATTGTCGGCCATGGCGTTATAGTTGGCCGATGTCGACGAGGCAGACGTTTGCAGCGACAGATTGTGATGCGAGTCGTCGACAGAGTCGGTGTTCGTCGAGTTTTTATCGTTGTCGTTGGGGCCCGTTTGGCCAGTCACCAGCGAAATGGTGCGATTCAAGTAGGCCGCCATTTTTTGTTGTGTTGTATTTTAGTTATTAAAATTGCGTTGCGTGTTTTTTCGGATACAATGAAGAGAGAATTTTGATACAAAACAAAAGGTATGCAGCCTATGAAAGACCAAACCAAACCCGCACACTCGAGTCCCCTCGGCCCCACGGGAACAAAAACGATCCCAGAAAGGAAAACAAGCAAAAACGAGAATCAACTTGAAATGATAACGATAATTGTGAAATGTGCACGTTGATTTCGGTACTGTGGTGATTGCGGGTAATCGGTATCGGTATTGGTATCGGATTTAAGCTCTGGTTCTTATTTCCACTGTCTTATTTTCTGTTGGCTTCTGTTTTTGTTATTTATATATATTTTTATGACTGTTTTACGTTGCTTTTGGTTGGAATACTCAAAAATCAATGGCACAAAACTGAAAATAAAGGAATAACGTAAAAAAATATGACATCAAAGGCAAAACGGAATCCAAAGGTGTTCGCACATAATATAACAGAAATTTCCAATTGCTCTCGTACGCAAACACACACACACATACATAGTCACTGACACACACACACATTCAATACAGATGCTGCTGCAACGGCGCAGTTTATTTTTGTTTGTGTGCCAGTGTGTATATGTGTGCGCGTGTGTGTGTATGTGTGCGTTGAGTGTTTGCAATCGTAATCAACGAAAAATTTCTATACTGATAATTCTCGAAACGGGCCCCCAGACCCCCCAAGCCCCCGTGCATTGCACATTGCAATTGAGCTGCTTATCCTGGGGCAGCAACTAACCTGGTTTGTGCTTTCGCTCATCGTATGTTTATGTTTCCGGCGAACGCGATCCAAAACACGCAACCCACACACAGTTCACGTTGACGTTGTTGCCTTCGGGTTCAGCTTTGGTTGCGTTATGAAATCGCGTTCCAATTGACAAATTCCATACACATTTCTACTAACTACAGCTAATTGTTTTATTTTATCGCCTCACAACGCACAATTCCCTTTTATTTTGCCTATAATTTGTCTATAAATGATGTAACGCGGTGCACAAATCCGCCAGCAGAGCTGCAAAACAATCGATGCTACATCGATAATTATGCAACTATCGATATCGCAACTTTTACAGTGGCGGCCGGTCGATAACTTATGCTCTTGTGTGACCGTAAAAGCTTAAAAGCCTGCACACAATCAGCTGTGCAGCTGCTGCGCGCCATAATTCGAATATGTGTGCCAAGCCAAATGAAAAAATACATACATATTTGGAAATTGTATGTTTAATTAATATTAATCCTGGTTTGTTTGTATATTATTGTTCTGTTTTTTTTTTATTAAGTTTTTTAGAGGTTTTTCATTCCACTTGTTTGTTTGTATTGTATTTTTCATTATTATATTTACTGGTTTGCAATAAATTACATAAGATAACAATATGTTTCCATTGTTTAAAGTAAAAATAAAAGAAAAAACTATATAGTTATAGGGTAAATTAAAAGTAAAGTGTTATCAAGTTAGTTTTGTTTTTGTTTTTGCTTTTTTTTTTTGTTTCAGATTTTAGGCGAGGGGGGTTTGCTTGAGTGCTTCGGGTGTTTTCGGTAGGTCGAGTCAATGTATCAAATACGCCTCAAACATAAAGTAATCGCTTAATGTGTAGTTAAGTAACAAACTAAATAAAACAGAATAGAAACAAAAAAGTTCGCTGGGCGGGGGTGGGGAGGGTAAGGGTTAGGGAATATTACGAAAATGAAAAAGTAAAAGAATAGTAAACAATAAGCGATGTGCGGGTGTGCAAACAGTTTTCTTCGATTATATAACTTAATATGGTATAAATAGCGCTTATACAAATAATTAAGTGTTTTTTCTTCGTTTTTCTTTCTTTTGCTATTGCTGTTCCGTTGCTTGTTTTGTTATTTTGTATTCTCCTCATAATTTAGCTATACTACTAAATATAAATTTCGTCTTATTTTCAACTTATTGTTTTGCTTTTACAGTTGTTTCTGCCTTGCTTTCTTGCTTGTGATTTCGTATTTGGTTTTCTCTTGTTTCTCTCCCTGTCCGCTCTCAATTCTCTCCGTTTCTCTTTTGCAATATCAACGTTGTCGTCACATCCAATCGTCACCTCTTTCTTTCTCTCTCTCGTCTATTCGCTTGCTACTTGCTACAAATTTATATATTTCTCATTTGTTGTTGTTATTGTTATTGTTTATGTTGCTTTGCTACATTTGCTGAACTTCCCACGCGCCGCGTCGTCTACTTCATCTCCTCCACACATCCTGCCATCTGTTCTCGTCCAACCTATCCCTTCACGTCGCTTAGCTTACTTCTTCGTCATCTTAATGAGCATGTCGGTGGAGAAGGACTTGGGACGCTCGATGGGCAGACCGAGAGCGCGATCCCAGACAAGAGAGGCGAGCACGCCGAGGGCACGGGAAACGCCAAACAATACGGTGTAGTAGTTCATCTCCTTCATGCCGTAGTATTGCAGCAGAACACCGGAGTGGGCATCTACATTGGGCCAGGGGTTCTTCACCTTGCCGGTTTCGGTGAGGATTGGGGGCACCACCTTGTAGATCTTTGACACAAGCTGGAACAGCTCATCGTCGGGCAGATGCTTGAGGGCAAACTCTCGCTGGCAGGTATAACGAGGATCGGTCTTGCGCAGCACAGCGTGACCATAGCCGGGCACAACCTAAGCAACAAAGAGAAAAAGGAAACCCAAGTTAGCTACGTGAGAATGGAAATCAAAGCGGGGAGGGGTAAATGAACTAACCTGTCCGGACTTGAGCGTCTTCCAGATGTATTCCTTGAGCTGCTCCTCCGAGGGGTTGTTGCCAGCCTCACGCTGCAGCTTGCGCAGCCAGACGAGCACCTCCTGGTTGGCCAGACCGTGCAGGGGACCAGCCAGACCGTTCATGCCGGCGGCAAACGACAGATAGGGATCACTGAGAGCGGAACCAACCAGATGCACAGTGTGGGCAGATACGTTGCCACCCTCGTGATCACTGTGGATGGTCAGATAAAGACGCATCAGTTCGGTGAACTCGGGACTGTCATAGCCGAGCATCTTCACAAAGTTGGCCGACCAATCCAGGTTCGAGTCAATCGAACGGGATCCCTTGCCGCCGCGATAGGTATTGCAGTAAATGGTGGCAGCGACCACTGGCAGTTTGGCAATCAGATCCATGCTGTCCTCATACACATATTCCCAGTACTTGGACTTGTGGACACCCTCTGAGTACGCCTTGGCGAACTTGCTGTCATGATTGAGGGCAGTGACGGCGGCAGCCAGCTGCGACATGGGATGCAGCGTGGTGGGCATGTTGTTCAGCATGTTCACCACATGCTGGGGCAGTGCAGCGCGATCGGCCCATTCGTTGGAGAGCTGTTGGACCTGTGCCTTGGTGGGCACCTCGCCGGTCATCAGCAGCCAGAACAGACCCTCGGGCAGTGGCTCGTTGCCACCGGGTGCGGCAGGCAACACCTTCTGGCATTCGGGAATGGATAGCCCACGGAACCGGATACCCTCATCGGCATCCAGAACGGAGGTCTCTGTCACCAGGGCCCTGATGCCGCGCATGCCACCGTACATCATGTCGATGGTTGTTTCACCCATTTTTGTGTTGCCAAACTCCTTGCGGAAGGCCTTGATGCGCTCCTGCTCCTTGGGGATTTGTTTGGCCAACACTTCGCGCAGGGTGGCGCCGTCAGAAGAGAGCTGGCGCGCATAGTTGACAAGCGGCGCCTTCTGCAAAGAGCGAGAGAAAAGAAGAGAGAGAGAAAATAATATTAAAAATATTTCGCATTTCTATTTCATATTTTATGATATAATCTAATTGGCAAAGTGAAACCCCAATGAGATCACTTCGATTTCTTCGAAACAAAGTAATATATTTATTAGTAATAGAAATATGCATTTCTCCATTAAAAAAAATCCCATTCTAAATCTTGTTACCACAGCGATAATATGTAGTAATAGAAAACATATGTACGTAAATGGAAAACATTGCAATAAAAATTCCATTTCTAATGAGCTTTGTTATTCATGCCCAGGTAAAGGTTAATGTTTTCAAGCGACAATCGTTGGAACTGTGCTCAGATTACGATATCGATAACAATCAGCTGGGTCGAGTATGCTGTAACAATCGGCTGTCATTGAGCTGCACTTCAAGCTGCAATTACGCATAGAGATTTACTCGTAGTTCTATTGATAGGCCATAAGGTAAACTAAGAGAGAGAGACAAGAGGGAGGCGGCACTACATAAACTGATAAGCATCGTCGCCAACGTCCAATGCAGCCGCCTTCCTTCTTCACTCCCCATCCCCCATTGCCGTCACCGTTCCATTCCAATTACCATTCCATTCCCCTTCCCATTCCGATTCCGAAATCTCGTGAGTCAGAGCGCCGCGATCTGATCAGACATTGCCCTAGTGGCTGCACTTGTTGCTACTTTTGTTGTTGTTGTTGCATAATTCACTGCGAAAGCACGCGCAAAAACAGAACAACAAAACAAGGCGTACAAAAGCACAAAAGGAAGGAAACAAGCGAAAGAATGACAACGACAACGCGCCATGCGCAAAGTTCAACGCAAATTTGACCGTTGCTATGAAGAAGAAGCAGAAGCGAGACAGAAAAACCGAGAATCAAGTCCGGTTTCAACTAGTTTCGATTCTTCTTTCGTTGTTCTTCTGTTCTATTGTGTGTTCCGACGTCAGGGTATTCATGAGCCACACTCTTTAAGCAGGGAAATTTCCAAGCCGCCTTCGTTTTACAACGTGCTGTTTGGGTTGTTGTTGCCATGCCGAGACACGCGTGTCGTTTTGCCAGACGAAACGAAATGGAAATGAAAACGGAATGCGAATAGGAATCGGAATCGGAATTGGAATCGCAAGCCAAGAGCAAGCAGCAACGAGCGAGCTCAAGCGCAAAGTGCAGTTCGCCTATTGATTGACAGCTCGCGGCGGCGCGCAAGCTTTGGCGGCCGTCTACACGCTCTGCTCTCAGTATGTGTGCTCGTTGTACCCTGTAAGCTGTTAGAAATTGCAAAAGGGTCGACTCAACTCAAATATACAAAAGTTTGCATTTATAATTAAAATCAAAATGGGAAATCGATTGCAAGAGTTAAACAAATTTATCGCTTACTCGTTTATCGATATGCTAGCTAAATATGCACAGTATTTGGTAGTTCAATTTTTCTGCATACCAAACAAAGTTATCTCTCTATAGGGTATCTGCAAGTCCATCACTTGCACAAACATCACATTGTTGTTTTTCCTTTCTGTTTTTGCGGCTAGTGGGTCAGCAAATTCAATTAACCATGTGAACTTGTGGCGCCGCCGCTGCCGCTGGCAGCGCCACCAAAGCGACGGCCGTTTTTGCAAATAGAATTGCATGCCAGTATTTTCCAGCTTATTGTTGTTGTTGCTGCATATTGATTGGCGCACACACACACTAACTAGGCGCACACACAAACTGGTTTTATGGACCAGCCCCAAAAATGCGGTTTCATTGATAAAACGGCATAATAATTTGCGCGTACGCGCAGCGCGCTCATCGATAATCGATTGTAAAAGATGGCCCGTCAGACAGCTGATTGCTACGTCACCGTCGCTTACAACGTAGAACGTTCACACTGCCGCAGCACATGCAAAGTGCAAACGATAATGAAATGCATCATAAGCAGAATAATAAAAACCACAGTCAATGTGCCCTGGAGAGCAACTGTAAATTATAAATCCAGACTCTTGACACGTTAATTGCCACGAGTTGAGCTGTTAAAGCCAAAACAATTTGCAATGTGGACGCAAAGCGACTATCGAGTGTGCAGCATGCGTAACACGATATCGATATCGGCTGCTGCTGAGCGGGAGAGGGAGGGAGATAATCTCAATGAGGAAGATGCTGCTGCTGCTGCTGTAATCAATGCAAATCTCACCACACCACCACAACCAAATGGCGTTTTGTCAGGTGCATGTGGTTTGGTAGAAAGAGCAACCGCAACAAAGATATCAACGTTAACATACGTACATACACATACATATATATGTAAATATATATATTCTTATTTCGAAGGTGTTAATTGAGCTATTTTTTTTTTTTTGCCTTCCTTTTCCCGCTACGAACGGGGGCTAATCATGCGCCAAAAGCCAGCAGCAACAACAACGACAGCAAGCAGAACGTGCGGAGAGTGAGAGCGGGAGAGCGCGAGAGAGAGTGGTGGAGAGCGCGTCTGAGAGATAGCGCGGCGGGTGTGGATGAGTTGGCATTTAACTGCTTGCGTAACAATGCGAATTAGATAGACACGCACGCACGCACGCACGTACGGGCGGGGAGGCAGCGGGGGGACGCAATTCTGCTTTGCTACTACGGAGGTGAATGGGAATGGGAAGTCGCCCGCCGTGCGCTGCCTTTGCTCATCTTATCTTATCGCACACAGTTTGTCGGGCAGGCAGGCGGCAGTGTTCTTATAAATAATATAAATATAAATTTATATATATTTTTTTTATTTCGCATATTTGATGCATGCAACTTTTGTTGCTTTCGGGTGAACATAATCAGATTAGTATTACGGGCGGGGCGCCGTCTCTAGAGCGTGTGTGAGTGGGAGAGGAAGAGCTCACGCTAGAGGTAAAGACGGGGGCAGCGCTGCGCGTAGCTGATAAGCGGCTGCCCCATTGAAATTTGAAGGTCCCCACAATGGTCTCACGCGCGGCCAACTTATCGCCAATTATCAACAGTCATATACAATGTCTGGGTGTGTGCGTGTGCGTGTGTGTGTGTGTGTGTGTGTGTGCGTCTATATATACCACTTGTTGAAACATATGATTTATATGCTGCTTCGAACTTAACGCCGATCAAGGAAATCGCTAACAGTCGCGTGTTGCCGCCCCGTCTGGGGGGCGGGCGGTAGCGTGGAAATCCAGCTAGAGTTCAGCTGGAAGTGTTACATAAGCAATAAATACCCTCTAATCGGTTAGCTGCAAAGTATTTTATTTGAAAACCGGGCAACAATTACGAATCGCATGACAGCTAAATTAAATACGGACAGGCAGACAGTGAGATCGAGAGACAGACGGACAGATGGACGGACGGACGGACAGACAGAGTCGTAAACTGCACATTTAACAATCATTAAAGTCGCATCGACCTTCGCCGCATTTGAGAGAAACACTAAGGGAACTTCAACCAACACACACACACCACAAGTCAACCCACCGCACCGCACCTCAACTCATCTCACCACAGTTTGTCTGATCTCTGGGTTTTGGCCTCAAGGTGAACAGCAGAGCGAGGGAGCGGGAGAGAGAGGGAATTGCATTTGTTGCACTTGTCAGCTAAAGTTGCTGCCATGACATGTCGCCTTTTTATGGCTAAATAAATAATACTCGTAGAACACCTCTGCCGCTCTCTCTCTCTCTCTGTCTGTCTCCTCCTCTCTGCGATCTCTCGTTTCATCTTATATGTTATATCGTTCTGTCTGCTCTGCGACTTTAATTATCTTATCAAGGTTCTTGCTCCCTCTCGCTTTTGCTCTTGTGCTTCCTTATGCTGCCTCCCTCTCCCTTTCACCCTACCTCTCTCTCTACCCCTTAATGGTAGCGTGACTATTTCAATTGTCGTTCGCTTTTTATTTCCCTTATTACCCTGAATTTCGTAATTGTTTAATAAGACGTAGTGACTGATAATCGCGAGATTGGATACGCTAGCTCGTGATTCAAGTTATCTCCCTCTCTCTCTCGCTCTTCCTCTTTCAAGGCACAGTTGCTTCATCCTAACTCATTTACATACGGCGGGTATTACCCGCACATTTTCGGGAATCCTAATCAGTCTAATTAAATTCATTTCTCTTTCCTTTATCGTTGGAGGAAAAAATCCGTTCGGCAGCCAAACATGACGTAACCGCACAGATCATTTCGCTGGGGTTTCTGGCCAGTCAATTAATCAGAAAACTCGGATGAGAGAGACTTCCCAGATACACGATATAAGTATGCATATTACATAGTATGCACAGAGTATGAGTCTGAGTCAGCCTTGAGCGGGTGAAGGGGGAAGCACACACGTACAACGTATGTATGTACGTACAAGCCAGACGACACGAGCGAACAGTGCTCGACAACTCCCGTCGTGCTGCCTCCTCGCTCACTCCCTCTCTGGTCGGTTCAATGAAACAGTGTCAAGTGTTTTTTTTTTTTTTGGCGTGAATGTTCTGCTGTGAACCTTAGCTGATTTCACGAACTTGACGCTGTTCGCTGCACAGTGCAATCGATCACAGTCTAGGACAGTTGCATAGCTCATCTCTGCAATCTATTTCGCTCTTTATTCCTCCCTCCCTCTCTTTCGCTCTTTTGCTTTGCGTTTTCGCAACACTTTTCTGCGCATTAGCTATGTAAATATTTGAACTGCGTGTCAGGATCGATCGCAATTGTCACCATAAATATTTTAGAACTATTCTTGTTGTTGTTGTCGCTACGTTTATCGGGTCTGCTAATTAAATTAACACCTTGTCTTTATTTTGATTTCATTTTGCCTATTTCCCTTTGCTGTTGCAGTCTTTATTTTTTCTACCTACCTATCAGTTCACGTCGTGTGTTCCGATTCGATTTCGATCATGTGCCCCCACACAAATTTGTCATGCTTATCAGTTCAGTTAAGCTCCGTTACCGTTAGAAGCGGCGTAGCTTTAGTGGCGACAACTGCTTGCAATTAATGTAAATACGTGCACATACACACACACGCACACAGCTAGACAAGGCAACTGCACTTAGAGGCAACATTTACCGCTAGAGTGCTATTACGTCACATGCTGACGCTGATCTTTGCAATCTCACAGCGAATTCTTCTTATTACTATTATCAGACTTATCACCGGGGGAAACATTTAAGTTTCCATGACGCCATCCTGGAGTGCATGTGGGTGTGTATGTGTGTGTTATCTCACACACGACTCGAGAGCTAGCATAAAACTTCAAAATTGCTGAGGTATTTTCAACGGGCCTCAAGAGTTAATTCAGGTGCCACTCGAGATTGGCACGAGCGTTTGGCGATTAGAAGAAGTCGCTTGGTACCATAAATTCCATAATAAACGCCCTACTATAATATAATAATAACCTACTAATACGTATACGTAAAAATATGTGCAGAGTGTGTGTGTGTGTGTTCTTAATGACTGCATAATGCTTATATAGCACAATTTATTTTCGAATATTCTCAACTGTTGCGAAATTGGAATTGCAAGAGGGTAAAAAAAATGTGTTTCTCCAATTTGCAATTACTGTAAATTACTGAAATGCTCTCATTAAATAAATAAACAGTATTCTTTTTTTCGAAATAAAAGAATCGATTATCCAATTTCGTTTGCAGTATTTTGTTTTGCGCATTTTTCGGCTGCATTTGAATTTCAATTCGATAACAATTCACAACAGACAAGAGAAGATCACAATTGTTATGCAATCGTTTGATCAGCTGTTTGGACAACAGCGACGCTGTTGTTTGTTTGTATTGGGCGCTCTTTACTGCGACCCACCCACCCAGAGAGAGAGTGAGGCACTACTTACACACACACACACGCACATGCAAATGCAAAAGAGCAAACACAGTTGCCAAAAGGGCAGACACTTTTTCGCTCCCGTTAAAAATACGAGAAGCTTTTACGTAAGCATTGGTCACGTATCGTATCGTGACGTATTAGCAGCTGGGCGATAAAAAATTTCGCGTGTTTGTTATTAAGTCGCTTGGACGTGGAAAAGGCCTTGCGTGTCTTTTTTATTGTTGTTGTGTTTTAGTTGGCATTTTGCATTTAACAAGCTGAGCCACGTTAAACTGCAATTGCACTCAAGCCGGAAGAGAATGCAATGCAAATGTATTGAGCCCTTTTTCAAAGTTTGGACTTATTTCGTATTTTTAGCAGGGAGAGAGAGGAAAGAGCGGGCGGAAAGAGAGAGAGAGAGAGACTGAGGTGGCGGTGGCGGCGGCGGCAGCAACAGAAATCGAGTGAAGGACGTTCGTCGCCGTTGCGCGTTTTGGCGCCATGCCAAATGTGCTACAACACAACAACAACAACAGCAACAAGATGCGAAAAATTAGTACAACAAATACGAAAAACAGTAGAAGAAGCAGAGGAATAGAATAAAGGCTTATGCATAACATTTCGAAAGCGCAAAATAGATTATTCAACATTATATTACGCATCGATAACTGTTTGCGTCACATTCCCACCTCTCTCTCTCTCGCTACTTCTTCGGCGCTCTTTAGGCTCTCCCTTTGCGTATTTCTCTCACAGCAACAACAACTGGCAGTAGAAGACACCCCCAAAACAAACGACGACGACAACAGCAGGCGGCAACAACAACGAAAATGCCGCTCAAAAGGAGGCTCGTCCTGTGAGCCGCTCCATGTGTGCGGGTGTGTCTGTGTCTGTGTGTGTGTGTGTGCGGCTCTATTGATTTTTCGATTAAAAGTTTGCCCAGGGCATGTGAACTGATTTTTTCGAAGTTACATAATACATGCATAAATGTACGCTGTGTGTGTGTGCGTGTGTGTGTTGTTGTGTGTGTGCTACGTGGCGTTTTCTTTTTATTTCTTTTTTTCATTTTGTACCGGTGGGCGGCAACGGGCGCTCTTTACTTTAAGGTCATTCGGCGGACAATCTTCTTGGCAGCAGCAGCAGCAACAACAACAACAAATAATAACACAAGATGCAAAATCACTTTTGGCAGCAGCGCCGCCACTGGCTCTCTCTCCTACAAATGTACGTAAAGAGAAGCGGCAGCAGCAACAACAACACGTGACGCGCTTTGTAAATGAAACGACGCGCTATGAGAACGAGAGAGTAATAGCCACAGCAGCAGCGGAGCGACAGGGAGAGAGAGAGAGAGAGAGTAAGATAGGTAAAGAGAGCCGCTTTACCTGTGCGACGGCTGCTGCTGAGAGCGTCTCTCTGGGAGAGCGTCTGCTTCTTCTGCTGCTGCTGCTGCTGTTGTTGTTCTTGTTGTAACATTACAAGAATAAGGCCAGAGACGCCGCGTGGTTTTAAGCCAAATTTCAAGCCAGCGACGCGTTTATGGAGATTAACAGAAAACTACAAATTAATTCTCGCACAAAATGCAGCTGCAGCAGCAGGCAGAGCAGCAGCAGCAGGAGAAGACGAAGTTCATTAAACTCAAATTGCGACGCTTCTCGCAGCGACTGCGACTGCGACTGCGTCGCTGCTGCTGCTGCTGATGTGAATTTTATTTATAAAGAAGATTCGCAGCGCTATTTTAGCCAAGTGAAAATTTGTGATTATGTAATCGCGGCAAACGGCCGGAAAATTAGCACATCGCAATGCAAAGAAATGCCACAGATAAATACATAAATACATATGCTGCTCGACAGGATTTTACAAGCGCTAATATATTTCACTTATCAGCTATATATTTGCCTCTGGTTTTGGGCGGGCAGGGGCGGTACAGTACAAATTCACACATGCTCGCACACACACACATACATATATATACGATTTTTGCGCTGAGTAGTTTTTTAATCGCAAGCACATGGCTGAGTTTATTTTTTTTATTTTTTGGCGTGACGTGCCCTTGCCAACACCAACGCACAAGCACACACACACACACTCACACACACGCGTACTTAGAGAGCGAACTATCACATTGCGTGTGTATGTGCGTAAGTGTGTGTGTGCGTATGTGTGTGTGTGTGCGTTGGCAAGCCACGCTTGATTCCGAGGATCCTTTTGCAACAATAACAACAACAAATGCGGCAACAATAATAACAAACTGCAATAGCAGCAGCATCAGATATAACACGATTGCACTTGGAAACAGTTATAACACACTTAATGTATAGGATGGCGCAAGGAGATGGAGGCGCAGGAGGTCATAAAGTCGTAAATTAATGTTGAAACTCACCTGTGCCTCGGCAATTGTACGTGCAGTAATGCGATAGAACGACATGATTTATGTTAATTTGTCTGCTGGATTTGAGGAGAGACTCTGATGCTGTCGCAAATATTGAACACTAACACGTACACACACAGAAAAAAATTACTTTCCCCCAGTGAAGAATTTGGAAATGTTCTTTTTCTTGTGGCGTTTGTTTGGCGAGCGAAAAAAGTTTCCTACTCTCCCTTCTTTTACGGCAGCTGCGCGGCAACTGAATGTTAAAATATTATTCGAATTCGAATGGTCGGCTTTCAGTTGGCCACCACCGATTGTTGTCGCGCTCGCGGCTTATTATCGATAGTTAACTGCGTGGGTAAATAAATTCGATAGCGCTTGGATAATGCGTAATTATGTGATAAAGACACTCTGCTAGACATATCAGTTGGGGAAACTTTAAAAAGTTTAGCAATTAATTCGCTATGCATTTTATTTAAATGCGCAATGGGCAATCATGAAATTTGTAATATCGATAGCAATGAAAATACTAAAACACCCCCGCAGCGAACAGCTGATCGAAGCAAATGGAAGGCGCACATGCTTCAAATTTAAAAAAAAAACGCACACACATATTTTTTATATTATACCTGTGGCAGTTTTAATGTTTCCTCTGGTTTTGGTTTGACGACTTCTTGCGTTTCAGCCTGAGCTTTCGCGGCAGCTAGCTTTCGTTCATCCTGTAAAGCGGATTTACTGTAAAACTGCAACTTCTCAATACTCTGTTGTTGCTTTTTCAGCACGAGACGACGGTTAGCGGATGTAAACAAGTTATAAAACATTTTAATAAGAAGAAATCGACAGATTAAAATATAAAATGATTTATGTATGTAAATGTTTGTAAAATAAATTTTTTAAGTTTTTCGTCACAGCTTACAGCCACTTGACGCAGTCAGCTGTCAGAGTTGCCAAGTTGCCATTTCGACACACAGTCAAAAAAAGTGCTTCAGTATTTTACATTTACAAATCAAACTTTTAGTAGCAGTTGCAATTGTAAATTGAATCATTTTTCTTATTTAAAGCGATTTAAATTGATCGATTCTCCACAAAAATTGCAAAGAGAGTGTTATTTAATTGATTGCAACGAGTGTGCATTTTTTTATTAGTATATTTTTGGCTTTTAACTTTGGTCACACTGCGCTGCTGTGTTATGCAAAAGGCGTCGTGAATTTTTAACTGGCCGATTTCTTTATTCTCACCAAATTATCAAAGCGTAAGTCGTCTCCACTGTGCACCCACAAGCGCCAACAACTGATCCATAAATTCTTGTGTCTCTTGCAGCAGCCGCAGCAACATGGCGACGGCCGTGCCGCATGTGACCCCCAAGCAGGACTTGCCACCACCCGGTGGCTACAAGAAGATTCCCTTCGCCCGTGTGCCGCCCAAGAGCTACTTTACAGGTGATAACCATACGAAAACTATATATACCCCTTGATCTATAACTGATAACGCTGCCCCCATTCGCACAGGCTTCACAATGATTGGCACCTACATTGCCTGCACTGCTGCCGGACTGTGCATCTACTATCTGACGGCCAAGAAGGTAAAGCGCGACCAGATCGAGATGCGCTCTGCCCAGAATGTGATCTTTCCACTGCTGATTGCGGAACGCGACCGCGAGTTCTTGCGCCAGCTGCGTCGCAATCGCGACGAGGAGGCTGAGCTCATGAAGAACGTGCCCGGCTGGGAGGTAAGCGCTCTTCGCCTGGCCAAATCCGCAATAAAGAAGCTGCTACACACTACACACTTCTTTGTTTCAGGTGGGCACCTACTATGGTGAGCCCGTGTTCAAGACACTGCCCGAGGATTCACTGGTCACGCCCATCTTCAAGGAGTTCTACGCCCACAGCGACTGGAAATCATACGCCAAGCGCGCCAATCTGAAGCTCTGGTCGTAAGCGAGGAGTGGCTCAGGCGGAAGGCCTTCCCGCCCGCTCTTCGGCTTAATTAGTTAATGCACATTGTGAAACTTATTTGTTTGTAGAATTGCCTAAGCGCTCATTGAGATGAATAACAAAACGAGATGAGAATGAAAACTGTGGCATAGCGTTTTGCGTGTACCTGCGGGAGAGAGCAAGAAAGTGTGAGAGAAATAGAGAGGGTGCCTGGTTCTGTCAGAGCTGCAGCTATAGCAAAAGTGAGGTTAAATTTGATCATGAATTGATTCCAGTTAGTGCCCATTAAGAGCTTCCTTAGTTCTTCAACTTAGCTTAACCAACATCAAAGGAAATCTCAAAGATCTTAACTTCCCAGAGAGAAAGAGATAATACCAGTAACTCCTCGTACTAGAATATTTCCTTTATTCTTACAGACATATTCAAAGTGTTAAGATTATTTGTTGTTGTTGTTGTTTTTTTTATCATTTATTTAAACTAAAGTCTAGTTAAAATCTAGCTTGAAGACTTTATTGAAAACAAAACAAAAGTTATCCGAAAAAAATTCTTAAAGAAAATTACATTTTTTGGCTGCTACATGAAAGAATTTGGAGGCGTGGCGGGGAGGGGCTGGGGGGTTTCGAACTGGTTTTGGTTTTATATGCTATATAATTATTAACTGTACATAGTTGATAAAATAAAAATCGTATGCAAATTGAAAATAATTCCGAATGAAATTTATTTCGGTTTCTTTTTTGTTTTTGTTTTTACTTTCTTTCGTTTCGTGTTTGTGTGTATTTGTGTTTCATTGAACTCAACATCGATGAATGCATTTGTATTTGTATTTATATTTGTTATAACCTATGGAGTTACATGTGGCATAATGGAGGCGACGGGCTACGCAGTGCTACGAAGTATCCCAGGATGGGAGATGACATCTCATTACGCTAACCCGTCACCTTGATGATGATGCACTGCCCAGAGAAGATGACGATGATGATGGTGAATAAAACGTTTATGCCTCGACAACACGCCCGAATAACAACATTCTTACAATTATTATTACATATTAAAAAAAAAGTGGTTGTTGTTGTTTTTTTGCTGCTGTTCTTGCTTTCTTTTTCTTCTGCCCTCTTCCCGCTTGCTAAATGGAGGAAAAGATCGTGTCTGCGTGAGGGAAATAGACTGTGTGTGTGTGTGTGTGTGTCTGTCTGTGTGTGTGTGTGTGAGCGGGTTTGTCTTCGCTATGAAGTCGAGAGAGCAAACTGGGTAAACTATGCTTGGACAGCCTAAGAGCTAATATATTTAACTACAGCATGTGTGTGTGTGTGTGCGTGTATGTATGACTGTGTGTGTGTGTGTGTGTCTGGATGATAGCAAGTTTTTCTCTACGACTGCTGCTCCTGTTCCTGCTCCTCCTCCTCCTGCTTGATAACAACGTAACGCATTGGCGGCGACAACAGCAACTGCTTAACTACCTCCTCCTCCTCTGCAATCTCATCCAGCTGCTGCTGTTGCGCGTCCACCTCCAGTGCCTCTGCTTCCTCCGGCTCTGGCATCGCCTCCTCCTCATACTGGCGAGGGTTGCGTTTGCGTCGACGACGCCGCCAAGTGCCATCACGTTGCTGCCAGGTCTACTTCATGTCACGACGGCGCTTAATGCTGCCATCGCAGGTGGGCAGATGCCGCTGCAGGAAGCCCTCGAAGACAAATTTGCGTCCACAGCGATCGCAGCTGAACTCACGTTTCTCCTCCACCTGCTGTTTGTGCTGACGCAGTGCTTCGGCATTGGAGTACTTGTCGCGGCAAGAGTCGCACGCATAGCGTCGCTTCACCTGACCCACATCGAAGACCACAGTGAAATTTTGGGAACAGAAGGAGCATGTGAACTCCTTGACAACGACCTTCTTGCCACCGTGCTGGGCCGCCAGTGCCTCGGCTTCGGCCTCCAGCTTATCCTGATGCTTGTGCGAATCCATGTGTGAATTGTACTTGGCTTCGTCCACGAATTTGCGATAGCAGCGCGTACAGCGAAACGGCTGCTCGCCCGTGTGACGCAGCATGTGCTCCTTGAGGTAGGCAACCGAATTGAAGATCTTGCTGCACTCCTTGCATTTGCGATCCTCGGCAGAGACCTCATTGCGCTGGCGCAGGCAGGCGCGCATGTGAAGCTTTAGCGAGCCGGCGGCACTATAGCAATTGCCACAATTGGGGCAATAGAAGGTCTTGTTGCGCGACTGCGAATCCGATTCGGGACTGTTGTCAATGGTGCCCTCGAAGACAATGGAACCCATTTCATCCTCCTCCTCCTCGCCATCTTCCTCACCCTCTTCGCCCTCCTCATGTTCCACGCCAACAATTTCCTCCTCATCATGTTCGATGGCATCGTCGGCATCTACGTCGCCTTCATCATCTTCGTCATCCTCATCGTGTCCCAGATTCGGTACAATATGCAGTATGGTATGTGTACCATCGCCCTGCTCAATGGTTTCCACTTCCTCCACCGTGCTGTTCTCCACCAGCTGCTGCAGCGTCACCGCATGCCCGTTCTCATCGATAATCACCTCCTGCGCATTGGCCAGCGCCTCGTGATCACGATCGCTGAGCGTCACCACAGCCGTTTCGGTATCATCGTCCTCGTTTGTCGTATACGCGTACGTATACTGTGGCGACTCCCCGCCGCCATCGACATCGTCGCCTCCGTCGTGCTGTATGATAACGGGCATGATTTCCTCCTTGGACTGCGCGTTCGCTTGACTCGACAGCGTCGTGTATTTGATGCGTTTCGAGTTCATGTCAGCAATTAATACTAGATGAATGTTATGTTAATAAATTGCTAAAGCAATGTGGAGTCCAGTTCGGTTTCCGTTTTGTTGATTGCGTTTTGGATTTGCGTTTCTATTTTTTGTTGTTTTACGCGGCGTGGCGTAGCGTCAGCAGTGCCTCTCCTCCAGCTAGCGCGATTTTCTTTTCTTTTTTTTTTTCTTTTTTGATTGTGTGCGTGTGTCAGTTGGCGTTAGTTGAGCGTATTCGTTTGATTTACGCACCAATTGTCGCCGCTGGCACTGTAAAATATTTGTAAACAAATTGCCAGTTGGTAAATTACTTTTGGCGCGTTTGAATTATACTTTTTTCTTACAATAGTCAACACTCTTTCGCGACTTTCTTGCCACCAAGTTTAATTCTTCCACTTCAATATCACAATTTTCGTCGATTGTGGCAACATCGGCAAACAATGGTCACACTGGCTGACAATGCTTGATGCGCTGCAGTATTTTTCGATAGAACGCGAAGTTGGCTGCTATGCGTACGTCATGCATACGTCACGTAAGCACCGATTACGTCACACAGTGCAGAGCAATGTGAGTGACATGAGCGTTACGTTGCAAACGCAATGGCAATAAAATTGATTTTATACTAATTTAACATTTATGTTGCATTTGAGAAAATTTAAACTAAAAATTATAAGCATGCAACCAGAGTTTTTAAAGCAAGTTAATTTGAATAACTACGTAATTACAAGCATTGGCACTGGCACAAAAAGGTGGCAGCACCGACAAACTGGCGCAGGTTCAGGGTACACAACTGTTGTGCAGCTGCTGAGCGCGCAGACCGGGAAAATTGAAAATGAATTTGCATTCGATCTGCAGCGCACAATATATATGTGAATTTATACTAGATGTATTTGTATGTATGTATTACGTAGATGCTACTGCAGGTACTGCCTGTTTGCTGTGTTATATGCTCATTTTTGGGTTCTTCGCATTTTTGTCACGTTGCCAAGGCAGTTTGGGTGGAAAATGTATTATCGGCCATTATTGCAATTCGTGTGCGCTTATAAAATGTATTAAATGCCCAAAGCTATTTATAGGTAACCCCCTTCCCCCTCTCAACGAACTGTAAGTGTCCTTGACACGCTGCTCGATCGACTCTGAACCGCTGACTTTATAAACCATATACATATGTATTTGCTGGACACTTGGGTCTATTTTAGCAGTCGAAACACTTTGCCATAGACTATATGTGTAGGTATTATAGTCCAGTAATTTGCAATTGTGACTAATTTGAATGGGCAATCGGGTGCAGCTTATCGGATTCGCTTAGTCAGTATTCCCGTCTCTGTTTTTGCCTTAATTAACAAGCCGTGATTCTTGCGCGTACGACCTTGTGCCAATTGCAAGGCGAATGCGATGATTAATATCGCACACACACACACACACACACCACACACGCACAGCTTTATAGCGCTGTAAAAGTATCGGTTTTGGATCGACTTTTATGCCTCTTGCCTTTCACGTGAACAGAAAATTCCCATAATGCTGGCACAATGCGATTTCGCAGCTTGTTTCGATCACCCGATCATCTATATACCCTGTATGTATGGAAAATTTGCAGTCATAAGGGATAATGCGAAATTCGAGATCGAACAGAAGTGCATACGTCATGCAATAGAAGCATCGAGAGATATTGCACTGCGTAGATTGTTAGACAATCGTGTGTGTGTGTGTGTGTGTGTGTGGGGGTGGAAGAGAGCGGGGAGTGAGTACCGTTAAGTGCCAGCTGCAATGGCGAAATACTTTGCAAGTTTAGATAGAGAAACTCTGACTCAATAATGCCCCAATGAAATGCAGTCACGTTTCAACGCGGCGGGGCGGGATATAAGAATTATATAGACTGCAAACACACCATGATCACCATGTTTGCTTAGTATATGGCCAAAGGTGGGTAGTATATACATATGTATGTGTTTACGCTTCATTGCGGTAGGGCGGCCCACTAAGTTCCAAGTTGGCCGAGTTTATTATCTCGTCAATTGCATCAATAAAGAACTGCAGCGAAAAAGGTGTAGGTGAATTCGCCGCTGCGCTCCACGTCATCAACGTGTGCGATTTCGATTAGTTGTTAGATTTCGATTGCTTTGCATATGTATATCATCCACAGACAGTCTGCCTTGCTCTCTTTCTTGCTCTCTCGTGTGCAACTGCAGTACGTGCCCAAATGTTAATTTTCATATCAAATTGCAACATGTCGTCTGGCAGAAAAAAATGACTTGTTCTTTTAAACTTGTCTGTGGAAAGTTATTTGCGCTATTTAAAGCGTTGCATGCGTAATGAGAAACACACACACACACACCACCACACACATTGCATTGGCTGTGCATAATTAGCAGGGCGTTGCCAGACGCAGATTCAATTGCAACGTTCGTTGACTTTGACTCTGCGATTTATTAAAGTTCGATAAGTTTTTACTTTTTTGGCACTTTTTCTTTGGTCTGGCGCGTGCGGCGAATATGCGGCGTTTTTGTCATACGCTGCAACCGTAATTGGTTTATTGTTGGCATATGTGTGCGTGTGTGTGTGTGCGTTTGCCTTTGCATGCTTCAACTTGATCGATAAAAAGCACAAACACACGCACACACACACACACTCTCATATGCATGCACACAAACATAATTCAATTCAATATCATTTAAGTGAACAAAGAGAGAGAGAGAGAGGGGGGGAGCGGGAGAGAAAGAGAGTTGTGTGAGGGCGAGCGCGCAATGCAACAAAATTCACGGCGAGTGGAATTTTCCATGCAATTTTTCGTGTAATTGTTGACGGCAGCAGCGGCGGCAGCGGCAGCGATGACGCGACGTCAGCGTCGGCGGCAAGTTCAATTTTTCGTTTCATGCTGTTTTAACCCTTATGCGCACACACGCCATTCGACTTTCGAGTTTGTTTGCGTGAGTTATTTTCTTAATAACTCGCGCTGCCCCCAATTAATGCGATAGTGCAGCACTAATTTTTTGTAAGCTTTGATGGGCATAAAACATAGGCTATGCGAACATGTGCGAATGTGTGTGACAGGTAAGTGGAATTTAACCCATGTGCCTTATTGGCAGAGCAAAAATCGAGGGGCCAGCATGGGTTAAATTGCACTCTCGATGTTGTTGCGTTTTTTGTTCTTGCTTTGTTTGATGTTGTTTATTTTCGCGCTAATAGCATGTGAACGAACGGGCAAGTGAAGTAAGAGGGAGATAGAAAGAGAGGGAGAGAGAGAGAGGGAGAGAGGCAGCTGTAGTTAGCGGCAATTTCAATAAATTTGCTTTTGACGTTGTTTTTTGTTGTTGTTGTTGTTGGCGTTAACTTTTTATTTTAATTGAGTTATCAAGCTCACCAAACACTCACACACACACACACACCCCAACACACACACACACACACACACACACACAGAGTTCAATTAATTATGCATTTAAATGGAGCAATAAAGCTGAGCGCGCTTAGCCAAAAATGGGATTAAAAAAAATAAATGGAATGAGTTGACAGAATTTGTTCGCTCTTTGGAACTGGTTCGCACCAGTTGGACTAATTGGACTTGGAGCCATCGATCACCACCGTCTCCATTTGACTGTCGCCCAGCTTGTTCGTTGTTCCGTTCTGACCATTTTGACCATTTTGCTCCGTCGGCGGTGGCGCCTCGATTGGCGGCAATCCCACCAGCTTCTCGCTCTCGCGCCACAGCCAATTGGCCGTGTCCATGTTGCGTGCCCACGGCACCAGCGGGAAGCGCAGGCAGTCCGAGTAGTAGCCACCCGTGGAGCACTCCAGCGATGGATCCAGTGCCAGGCGCAGCGTGGTCTGTGCCCCGGCACGCGGCGTCTTGAACAGATACAGCGAGATCACCTTCAGCGCACTCTTTGTCCATTCCGGTCCGGCAAAGTGACGATTCAGTTCCGTACGCACCACGCCAGGATGGCAGCAGTTCACCGTGACGCCGCTGCCTTTGAGCAGCTCCGCCAGTTTCCGGGTGAAGAGCACATTGGCCAGCTTGGACTGACTGTAGGCCCCAAAGAATTTGCCATAATTGCGCTCGCTCATCAGATCCTCACGATTGATGCGACCCACAAGATGCGCCGCCGAACTGACCACCACAATGCGACTAGGCGACGACTGCTTGAGGCGATCCAGCAGCAGATTGGTCAGCAGAAAGTGGCCCAGATGATTGACCCCGAACTGCTGCTCGTAGCCATCCGCAGTCAGGGAGCGGGGGCAGGCCATGATGCCGGCATTGTTAATAAGCAAATCCAGACGCGACTCCTCCGACTTGAAGCGAGCCACAAAGTTGCGCACCGACTCCAAGGAACCCAGGTCCAAGCTGCGATTGAAGAGCTGCTGATTCTGGGTGCGATCGATAATCTCAATGCGGGCGGCCTCACAGCGTGCCGGATCACGGCAGGCCATGTAGATCTTGGCTCCCCTGCGCGCCAGCTCCAGCACCGTCTCCTTGCCGATGCCCGTGTTGCAACCCGTCACGATGACCACCTTGCCGTCGATGCGGTTCATCTTGCGGTACGCGGGACCTTGGATGAATTTCCTAATGAGCCACATGACGAGAAGGGCGGCAAGTGCAATCAGCAGGATCAGTACCAGCCAGGCCCAAATGCCACGGAAGCAAAGCACTTTCTCGGCGTCGGCTTCGGCTTCGCTGCTTGCTATTATTGTGGGCGTGACAGCCTCCGACATAGCTAGATGACGTCGTCGCTGCGGATGGGTGGGTGTAGGTGTCTGCGTGTGGGTGTATGCTGGAGTCTCCGCTGTATCTGTGTATGTGTGTCAATTGTAAGGTGCGGGAGAAAAAGGTATTTGCGACTCCTGCAAATAAAATAGAAACGATTTAGACATTCGATAGTAAGTTAGTTATCGATAAGTGCAATCAAAACTATCTTAGAACTTGGCACGCACACTGACTTTGCGGTTTTTATTGCTTTTTCGAGGGTATCAAAATGAAAATCAATGTCAAGTTATCGATAACAATGCAATATGCAGTATATAATTTGATAAAATCACGGCTTGTTTGCGCGTTCTAGAATGTAATTTGCGTTGAGGCTTCGACTAAGACTGAGTCTTAAGTCGAATTGCTTGTTCGATTAGCTCTCGAGAACATAAAACAAGTTCCAGCGTACTACATTCTTTACTATATACACAGACAATTAATTGTACATATCTGTAAATAGGCCAAGCTAAAGCTCGCTAGAACATGCTTCGGCTGCGTTTTGGTTCAGCGCATTGAGTATTCAACTAGACAGAGAGGTATTCTAAAAAACTTGACGTGCTGAGATAAGAGCATCGCGAGAGCGACAAAGAGAGAAAGAGAGAGAGAGAGATCATTGTCCAAGGCAAACACATTTTATAATCGATAATCAGATTCTATTTTAAGAACAGCATGAATGTTAACTTTAATTGTGATTGCGCGCTATCTCGTTTCTTTCTTTCGCTCTCTCTTTCTGCAAGTCGTTGCGACAAAACTCTCTCTTTCACAATTGATAACATAATCAATGGCCTTGCAGTCTGGAAATTCAGAAATTCAAATTATTTATCGATAACATTCAACTGGCAATTTTAGTGCGTTCGCGTATCCTTTGCTTGGCGGCCAAGCTCGGCCTTGCAGTATTTTTTGTCAGTTCAAAAATTCAAATTATTTATCGATATCATTGCAAGGGCAATTTTAGTGCGTTCGCGTATCCTTTGCTTGGCAGCCAAGCTTGGCCTTGCAGTATTTTTTGTCAGTTCAAAAATTCAAATTATTTATCGATAACATTCAACTGGCAATTTTAGTGCGTTCGCGTATCCTTTGCTTGGCGGCCAAGCTCGGCCTTGCAGTATTTTTTGTCAGTTCAAAAATTCAAATTATTTATCGATATCATTGCAAGGGCAATTTTAGTGCGTTCGCGTATCCTTCTTGGCCTTGCAGTATTTTTTGTTAGTTCAAAAATTCAAATTATTTATCGATAACATTCAACTGGCAATTTTAGTGCGTTCGCGTATCCTTTGCTTGCCGGCCAAGCTCGGCCTTGTAGTATTTTTTAATTTCTATTTGCTAGATAAGCTGCGCTCAGTATTGTAATGTGTGTGCTATCGATAACAAAGGAATTCACATTTTAATTCATGCACAAAAATCACTTTAATAAAAAAAAAAAACGTTTCACTAGCAGCGCCGCTTACCACTTGCCGAGCGGACGAGCGAACAATGCGTTGTGATGTGATGTGATCCAAAAACTCTGTGGTATTTTTTTCAATTTTCACTTTTATTTCGAGTTATGCGTAATTTGGCATTACACTGGCTCACGCGCCAATTTCACACTATTCAACAACAAAACAAAAACAACTTTTAAGCAACAACAAATACTTTCGTTTACTTTGCGCACAACTTGACGAAACGTTGCCGGCTCAGCCAATTGCTATCTCTGTCGCACTCGAATCTGCCTATGCTTGCGGCGGCTGCTGCTGCTGCCTCTGCCTCTGCTATTGTTGTTAGCTGCGTCCAAGCGTCTCGCGCGATCTCGGCCAACTAAAGACGCTGGCTCCCGATTGATCCACCTGAGCCGCGCTAACACGTCAAAAATAACCTGAATAAAATCTTTTCGTTATTTCTTTCGTTTCTTTTCTCTTCTTTCCTTTTGCTGTTGTTGTTGTTAAGTTGTGTTTAAGCAGCGGCGTCGACGTCTCTGTTTGGCTTCTGCTATAAACATGGTTAACTTTATGCATCGCAGTCGCGCTTGCTGTCGCCGTCGCAGTCGCCGTCGATGTCGGCCGGCTTGGGCATGTACGAACATGCATGGCACACATTGTATAGGGATGTAGTACATGCGGGCTAACACACACACACACATTGTTGCACATGCATACATATTTGTACCATATTTTGAGACCACATCGACCACGGCCGGCGTCATTCCCATATCTGCTTTGTATTCACTGTTGGCTTTCATTTCTTTTTTCTCTTCTCTCGAATTTTTTTCGTTTTCAACTTTCACTTTGAAGCGCTTTTTTCGCTTCGCTGCAAGCGTTGAAGCCGACGTTGGCGCTGGCGTTGGATAATTTAACTCGTATTTTGTTTTGTTATACCCCCGAAATGCTCAAAAAGTGGGTATACTCAATTTGCGCGTTCGTATGAACGTCGCAAACTCAGCAATTATGAAAGCTAGAGACATCAAATTTGGCATGCAGCTTACTGCGTACTACACCTAGATGATAGTTGTATAAGTTTGTGGCTAACGTGACCAACATTGCCGAAAATCGAAAATTAAATTTTAAATTTGATTTCTGGTTAAAGTTTTACTATCTAAATCACTTTATTTGGTATACACAAAGCTAAATATATTATCCACTTACGCGCGGAATTTTATTCCAATCTATAGTTTTCGAATCTAGGCAAAGGGTATCCTACAGTCGGTTGCGCTCAACTTAAGCTTTCGTGACTTGCTGATTTTCTTCACTTCTTCGGATTCTCTTTGGCTTGTTTGTTTTGATTGTTGTCACCGTCTCACTTGCCTTTCGATCGACCCGCCCCCCTTCGCCTCCCCGCCTCTGTACTTTGTTGCTTGTCATACTTCCGCTTAGCCGCAATTTAAATCATCTAAAGAGTTTTTGTCGAATTTTCGAAACTTCATTCGACGAAAGCGCTTACCGTGGGACGAATAAATTTGAATTGGAAAACTTTGAGGGCAAGGTTCGCTTTGGCACGCCGACTGTTTAATACCCTTGCAGTTTATATTTTTTATTATTTAAGCTATTTTATTTAAATAAAATAAAAACAATCGATATACATCGATATGTACACTGTTGGAGAAAATAATAGAAACACGTTGGTTGAATCTTGGACTTTAAATTTTGTGCTCAGAACGAAAGTAATATTTTTTAATTTTTATTTTTTTTAATTCATATTTAAGTATATTTCACAATAAGGAACAAAAATATTTTTTGTGTGCAAGCTTCATTTTATTTATTCTTTATAAAAAAAAAACATAACCTAGCATTGATTGTTCCAATGAAAACTATATAGTACGACTTAACAATTTCGAAAAAAATTGACTAAGTTAAATTTAGCTAGCTGCAAAACCTTAAGTTCTACATTATAGCTAAAGTATTGATTGATTGATTTTTTAAAAAACACAAGAGAAGTATCGATAGTTTGACGATATATCGGTTCTAGCTGTGTAGCTCTAAATTATGCAGTTCTTATATGTAGTACAGGCATAAAAACGTAGAGGTTCGGGATTGAAATAACCCTTATATCGCATTCGAATCCGCTCAGCTTTATTGCTCGACTGTTTTACGATTCTCCAGGTATGAAAACTATATATGCTATGAAACTCCTAAATTGCACTGCATCAACTGCGGCACGTTGGCAGGCGAAGTGAATGCAATTCGCAGGACCAACTTATCATGCTGCACGCACACACACACACACATCGATTCAATTTACTCTGCAGGAATCGCAAGGACGTGACTCGCTGCATTTGTACGCCGCAGGCATCATCACTTAAGCCATTAAGTCGCCGCCTGTCCACTTACCGCTCCAGACCGCTCCATCCTCCGCTTCGCTCGGCTTCCTCGAATTGAACATTCGATTAATCTCGTTATGCGTCAACGACGACGCTCTTCATTGACCCATCGTCACGAGCTGGAGGCGATTCAATTGGCGGCAAGCCGACAAGACGCTCGCTTTCGCGCCACAGCCAATTGGCTGTCTCCATGTCACGTGCCCACGGCACCAGTGGCCAACGCAGACCATCCGCATAGAAGCCACCAGTGTGGGAGCTCCCCGCCAGCGCGGGGTCTAGTGCAAGACGCAGCTGGGTCTGGGCACCGGCACGGGGCGTCTTTGCCCAATACAGCGTGCAGATGTCGATGAGACACAACATCCAGTTGGGTCCTTCGAAGTGACGATTCAGTTCGGTGCGCACCACCCCCGGATGGCAGCAATTCACCGTCACGCCCGTGCCCTGCAGTAGCTCAGCCAGTTTCCGGCTGAAGAGCACATTGGCCAGCTTGGACTGGCCATAAGCTCCTATCTTGGAGTACTTGAGTTCACTCATTAGATCCGCCCGATTGATGCTGCCCAGCAGATACGCCACTGAGCTGACAACCACAATGCGGCTGGGCGCCGATTTCTTGAGAAGATCCAGCAGCAAAATGGTCAGCAGAAAGTGGCCCAGATGATTGACCCCAAACTGCTGCTCGTAGCCATCCGCAGTCAGCGGAGCGGGGGCAGGCCATGATGCCGGCATTGTTAATCAGCAGATCCAGACGCGACTCCTCCGACTTGAAGCGAGCCACAAAGTTGCGCACCGACTCCAAGGAACCCAGGTCCAAGCTGCGATTGAAGAGCTGCTGATTCTGGGTGCGATCGATAATCTCAATGCGGGCGGCCTCACAGCGTGCCGGATCACGGCAGGCCATGTAGATCTTGGCTCCCCTGCGCGCCAGCTCCAGCACCGTCTCCTTGCCAATGCCCGTGTTGCAACCCGTCACGATGACCACCTTGCCATCGATGCGATTCTCCTTGCGGTACATGGGACCCTGGACGCACTTTCGCACTAGCCAAATCAGTAGAGCTATGAGCAATACGATCAGTAAGATGGGCACCAAGTATGCCCAGATGCCGCGAAAGCAGAAGGCGCTCCCTGACTTTCGCTGGATTGGAGTGCTTGCAGTGTTCCCCGCTGAGCTCTCTGGCATAGGCGGTACGGAAGTAGTGTCCATGATGTACAAGGAAGGTTGGGCTACGGATGAGTGAGAATATTAAGAGCTGAAGAAGCTCTTCCAAAGTGTATCTACAATTTATACTCATATAGTATAATCAATAATCAATGAAACCCATTGGAATTTCCTTCATGGGGTTTTCGGCCTGGGTTTGATTTGGTTTCCCGCTTTACCGAAACTATGTTACCTGGCACGCTTGAGGTCAAACTGTTTTGTCCCTTCCATCGCTGTTGGTTTTTATAGCTCGCCCTGGGGAATTCGATTGAGTTAGTGAGTTATCCCTACGATTTATGTCGCCAGCTGTTGAGTAGCTCACAATTATGGGGGCGCCTTAAATTATGCATAAGTCGGCTTTAAATTGTTGTCCATGTTGAGCTCTCAATGGTATTAATTATAATTGCTACCTTTTCAGGGAACTCGAAAAGCACCAGCTAATCAGTGAATTTTCATTTGCTAAGCTCTTTAGAGCGTAAGTCCCTGCAAGTGGACAGGGTGTATAGGGTACTCGATATGCCATATACTATATAGACAAGTTGTGTATGCTGCACATTATTAAGTTCTCTTTACTATCTGTAAGCGGCTTAAAAAACTTTTGCAGCGGAAGCTGTTGGCGCTGCTTTTGTCCCACTCTTTGGCGAAAGGGCAGGAAAGGGGGCCCCCCGCAAGCACGGCAGAGCAGAGGAGGAAGTGAAAGAAAATGTCAAGTACTGTGTGGGGAAATCCGTTGGAATACAAAATCAATAAACCTGCTAATAATCCGTAAAACGCGCGTGTGGCACAATTGTATGTCCTTGACACAGGCCCGCGAAGAGGACACGGATCTGAACTAGTCGAGCGAAGGGGTGACTCGGGTGGCCTGCCTGGCTGCCTGGCTGCCTTGGGGGCCGGGTAAGGTGTGTCGTCGCTGTTGAAGGTTGTCATCTTTGCCGGCGCAGACAAGCGAAACCCGACGCCGTCTGTCGTCGCCGCTTTGGCTGACGTGAGTTTTGGCATGCCGCATGCCAAGCGGGGAGGCTGCAGGCTCTCTCAAAGGCCACGGCGTCAGAGAGCGGCGAGCGGTGAGCGGTGAGCGGTGAGAGGAGAGCGAGCGCTGCGCATACGGTAAACTTTGACTAGGTCAGGACGGCAGAGGCTTTTGTCGTGTGCGTGTTGTTTAATCGATGAGCGGAGCGTGTCCATGAGGCAACGGCAACAACCCCCTCTCCCAGAGAGCCGTAACCAGCTGCTGTTTGCTCTCACCACGCCCCGCGCATTGTTGTGCCCCCCCCTCCGCGTTCCCTTCTCCTAACGCAAGGCGAGTTTTGGGAATTTTCCATTGCATGATTTGATTTTGACGACGCACAGTGAACTGAAAATGAATCGTTACAGTCGCCGTTGCGCTGCCAATCGATAAGTTGTCATGCTTTCGATCGGGCAATCGATTGACGATAGCTTATTGTTAATGGAGCACAACAGCTTGCATGGCTAAATGTAGAATGATAACGATTAATTAGCTTAGCTCTACAAATCGATTTATCGATAACAATAAGTTTTGCGTAATCGATTTATGTAGTGAAGCACATGTTAAATGTGAAAAGTAATCTACAAGTTGCTCTTCTTTGCTTGATATCGATAACTGATGAGTTATCGATAAATCGATTTGCAGAGTTTGGCTCAGTTTGAAGCTTGTTTAAACTTGTTAGGGAATCCTAATGGTCTAACGAGTTTTGTACGCTCTTGCCCCACTGTATAATGTTCCCCTACGTGATGTTTCTGTCTATTCCTTCTTTGTCCTTGAGTGGCCTGTTGTGCGTGCATATCCTGCTCGTTTCACTTGCTGTTTGTGCTGCACTTAAGTACGCTTATCGCCTTTACCGTTATTATTGTACGTTAATTTGCGCAGCAGTCGCATCTCCTGTGCGGCAGGGGGGGGGGGGGGGGGTGGTGTATGCGGGTGACGTGTGGGCAGGACCATTGCATTTGATAATCCTCTAATGTTCCTTTGAGCGTGCTTTCATCCGTGCCCACGCTGCCCCGACCACGCCCATGCCCACGCCCACATGGCGCATGGTTTTTCACAACCAGTGCCTGTGACGTCAATGCAAATTAGACCGGCCAGCAGCAGGCGAGCATCTTTTAGCTAATACAAAGAGAGAGTGAGAGAGCGGAGTGAAAGAGAAATACGCAAAACACACACACACACATGGACACACGCACACGTGCGCTCACATTTCTTTGCATACGTGTTTTTGTTTTTCAATTGGAAATTTGGCAGCGCGCAGTTTTACACGCCGCCGCCTCACCTTGATCTTTAGCAGATCTGTAAACAACAACACGATGAAGAGGAAGCAGCAGAGGGAAGACGAAAATAAACAAGTAACAAAAACGCTGCAATAGAGAGCGCTCGACAATTAGATATCCTACGCGAATATTTATAATTTTATAAGATTTTTGATTTTTGAAATTTCCACTAAGAATATTTTATGCTGTAAAATCTTTATTAGAGAGAGAGGGAGTTAAAGTTGGCCGAAGGGTATTTAACTATCGGATGTGCTGAACTGTAGCTTACATTACATGTTTAAATGCCAAATCCGACTATTATAATTTGCGTCTAATTGCAGCCTGCAATTAGATAATCACTATCACGCATACACTCACACACACACACGCAATGCAATGATAATCGCTCTCTCACACGCAGAAATCGAATTAAAATCGCCGATTGAAAGATGCCGCAAGATGCGCCTGCACGTGTGAGAGCGTGTGTGTGCGCCTGTGTGTGCACTAGTTCGACTCGGGAGAGCGAGAGAGCGGGAGAGCGTAACTTAACGACATTTGAATGGCAAAACTGCTGTGGGCTGAGTTCATGCAGCCGTCTCAGGTGTCAGTGGCCGCGCGTGTGACCGGTGAATGGTTTTTTTTTTTCGCAATGTGAGTGAAGTTGGACGTGGGAGTGGCCTGTGTGTGTGTGTGTGTGTGTATGTGCGCGCGCGTATGCGTGTAATTGACGTGCGATTGCAAGAAATATGCTTCTGCCGGCCAAATCGAACGGGATAAAACGAGAAATTGTTCATCATCAATTCATAATTGGAAGAGAATTGAAGGAAGCACGCGCAACACATTCATGCGGTTAACATTGATTGAACGACAGCGGGTGGGAGCGAGAGGAGTGACATGGCTGTTAATATTGTTGTTGTTGTTGTTGTTGCGTTTCAATGAGAACCTGTTGCCATTTGTTGTTGCCTCGCATAAACATCAAAAAAGCAACAACAACAGAGAGTGCAACAACGACAACAAAAGCGGCGGCCTCAACCAAGTCGTAAATTAGCAAATAGAATCGAAGCAACAACAACAACAACAACAACGATTCTTAACCCGTGTCAAGGGCAACCCAATTTGTTATTGTATGCGAGCAGGCAAGCTGAAGAGCGCAAGGAATGACAAAAGCTGAAACGCAAATATGAGTTGGAGAGTGGCAGAGAGAGAGAGGATGCGAGCGCGAGCGCGAGCGGGAGAGCGGGAGTGCTAGGTGAAGTGGGAGAGGAGCGGCAGTAGATGAGTTTGGCATGTAATTGAATTTCACTTATTTAACTCTGCACTGTTGCATAGGGATGGGAGTGTGTCACCGCTCTAGTGATGGGAGTGTGAGTTGCTGCTCTGCTGCGTGTGGAACTGTTGCTTGGTTAAGTATGCTCAATTGGCAGCGCATTACACAAGTGGAAAAGCATCTCAGGGAGATCGTCGTCATAGCTAGAGAGTGACTGAGTGATATAACATGTTATTGTATCGAATGAATTGCAGATTGCATTAGACGCATTCGATTTGGCAGTGTGCGATGAAGCATGAAAAGCGCCCCGCTGCGCTGAAAGCAAAATTATATACTAGATTCTAGACAGGGAAAAAGGGCAGATATACAGCTGCCAATCAATAGAGATATTAAATTATCTAACAAAAACAGGAGTGTAATAAACTTTACATAATAGCATAATAAATTTTATAATACATTGTATAATACTGTGTAAATAGTGTGTTACAGCTCAAAATCAGTAATTTGGGTCGATGATTTGCAACTGTTTTTCGTACTTTTTACGATGCACAACGCTTTCAATCAATCATTATTGTATCGAGTGGGACGAAACGCTTGTAAATCACAAAGAAGCTGTCAAGTCTGAATGCGTAACATGGCATAGAACACATATCCATCTACATATAGCCGATATCTGAGCAACGCAACTGCGACGTTATGTTGATTGTCATGTGAACTTGAAATATGGCATGCCAAAACCGACTCGAACCGCTTTTTAGCCATGACAAGCGATAAGGAATCAAAGATAACGCACACACACACACACACACAGAATTCTATTCTATATCTATTGTGAATTTATCTACCATTGCACTTGCACTTGCTTTCATTTCCATTTCAATTCAAAATTCTCGCTATGACTAATTGAATGACAGCTAAAGGCAATAACAATAACAACGAAGAGAATGACCGAGGCGAAGAAGAAGCAGAAGGAGAAGCAACGGCGCCAGAAGAAGCGTAGTTGAAACAGTAGCAACGTTATGGCACAGTCCTAAGTTCAGTTCCCGTTCGCCTTTTACTCTGGCGACGTTTATTTTTATCATTGGGGACTCATTTGATGCAAATTTCACAGCGCTCTCGCTCTTTCTCTCTCTCTCTCTGCCTCTGATTTTTTGGCACACCTAATTGAAATTGAAATGCTACAGTCCGTTCAATCTAGAAATGAGACGCCGCCGTAGCCGCCGGCGCGGAAACTGTCTCGACTAATCGTAAGCAATAGATTAGCTGAAAATGTGCGATTCTATTTGAATTCCGAAATAAATTATGTTTTATATGCTTTACAATAAATTTTCTTTGTCTACATTTCAAATAGATGACTTGTCCAATTGAATAATTGATCAATGTTCATAGACCTTTTAATTGAATTGGGCCGTTGCCTTGGCCTTGACACGATTCTCAGAATGGCCACGCTACCCTATCGACCCTATGCGTACATACAAATATTTAGTAGTATAATATCGTTAGATTTTTTCAATTCTATTTGCTATGTTTTTTTTTTCTTCATTTAGAATTTAATTCCTTTGCAATCGCCTTAGAATCGTTGCTAAAGACCTTAACGGAATCAGAAAAAGTTACCTTGTGTACAGTGACCTAAGCTCCTCGCTCTCTGTGCGCGTGCTAAATTTCCAGGTAAAACGCTTTGCCACATCAAACAAATGAAAATTCCTAGGCTTCCCCAGCTCCACCCTACTTTGCGAGTAAGTTTTCATGTTGTACTTAGGCACTTAGCGACTTGTTGTCCCGCGTACTGCGCATAGCCGGTAGCATCGAGATAGGGCACAAGTAGGTAAGGGCATACCCTCTAGTTTATGCAGTACTTTCTACCATGTTCTACATGAAGTTTTTTTTTTTTTTTTTTTTTTTTTTTTTTATTTATTTTTATATTTCTATTGCTCATTAGGAGCATCTATGGTTGTTACTTCTCCAAGACTACTTAGGATAATTATAAGTAGTTTCTCTAATATTCTACATGAAGTTGAAAAATGAAATATGGCAATTAGATCTTGAAAAAGTACTTGCGAATATAAAAAGGTCTTGCTGGCAGTTTCATAATTTGTTGAAATCAAGCTTAACCTGATTGTGTAGGGTATTTGGTGCGTTGCGCTGGGCTAATTCAATTTGCTTCCTATTTGTTTGTACTTTGCTGTTGTCATTGTTGCTCATTGATTTTTCTGTGTGCTCTGTTTTCTGCTTTCCGCATGCCAAGGCAGAGTGCACTACCTACATGCATACCTGTGGCAGGTAGGGAACACACACAGTCGGGTAGAGTTGAGGGCTGTCTGTCTGTCTCTGAGGTGGATAATAGTTGTTTGCCATTGCCGCAGCACCCAACGCATTTCTGCGCATTTGGCATGCAATGACAGCTGCATTTGCCAGTGTCGCCGCCCCCCCCAAACAGTCCCCACGTAATCTTTTGCCACACCCAACGCTGTTGCTTTTCCCCCCATTCGTTGAACCCTTTGCGTGTTAAATGAAAATTATACAGGTTTTTCCTTTGTAATAAGCATATTTTTTTATGGTTTTCTTTTATTTTGTTTTGTTTTCTGTTGTTTTTTTTTGTTTGGTTTTGTTTCTGTATTCGTTTTGTGTATGTTTGTTGTTATAAAATTAATAACTAATCACTAACAAATTTAGGTACATTCATATATATTAAAATATATCATTAAGTGAAGCAAAAAAAAAAAAAAAAATTACATTTATAATAAGTAGGTACAAATATACAATGTACACATATTCATTACACACTATAGTGTGCATAAAATTATATCATTTATTTTTGTTTTCTTTCTCAAGTCTGTTTTTGATCAGCTTTTGTTCGCAATGCTGCAGTTACATATAGTATGTGTATGGTACAGATATACATATACATATATATACCATATAGAGGTATAAATAAATATACGTAGTACATATATTGTCAATAAATTGCACTTAAACTAAGTTGTTTTTTTTCTCGTTTTTTGTTTTTGTCAAATTCTTTAGTGTTTATTTTTAGTGTCTTTTGCTACTATTTTTGTGTGTATTGTTCTTCTCTCTTTTGTTTTCGTTTTTCTTGTTATTGTACAATGCAATTGGCAGTTGCAAATTTACTCAATTGTTGATGGTTCTTTCTGTCTCTATCTAGCGAAACCGTTAGACTTGGTTATTTTTCTATGGTTTCTCTTAAGTACAAGTGTGTGGATGTGTTTGTATGTGTGTGTGTGTGGAAGCCTTTTTTGACGCACTTGTAGCATATGCAAAAATACACACATGCAAATATACATATAGTACGATATACACATATTTATGTATGGTATAAATAGAAATACAGTTAACTGTTGCTTATAGACGCAAAACTTATCTAAAATTCAAAATTGCCAGAAAATAAAAAGGAAAATTCACAATTACGTTAAATAGAAACAATATAAACATATCGCAAACAGCTGCAAACTCTGACTCCTCTCTAACTCGTTCTCTCCCACTCTCCCACTCTCTCGCTCTCTGCCTCTCCCCACGCAACGAATGTCCGTTATAGGCCGCCTTCTCTTTCGTTAAGTGTGTCGCTCTGCCGCCGTCGCCGTCACCATCACCGTCGCTCAGGCTGTTTGGCTGCAGCGACCCAGTTTAAATTTAGCTCAGCTGGCGTCGCTGCCAGCGCCTGTGCCTGTGCCTGTGCCTGCGCCTGCCTACGCTGCCTGCTTTAGCTGCACTTGCATCCCGATGAAGGTAGCATGTGGCTTATTTACTTGCCAGCTGGCTTGCGTCCAAGCATTCCACATACAATCGCAATTCGAATTTCGAATTCCGTTTCCGAATTGTCTTGCTATCTCACATCATATCCCTCTGCCGACACCAACGCCGCCGCTGCTACGCCGCTTCTATCCCGGCGATGAGGTGGTGCGTCGCAGTCGCAGCTTCAAGCGATTCAAACTGCTGCCGCTGCTGCAGCGACGTCGATAGCGGCGCAGCGAGTAGGGACTGCTTGCAGTTAACTGCTCAGCGCTGCCGCCGCTGCCATCGGCATCGTTAAAGTCAAGCTCGGGCGCTGTGCAGTCAACGTCAGCGTTGGCGTTGGCGGCGATAGAGCCGGTTCCTTTGCTGTTGGCGGCGGCTGCGCCAAGCGCTTGACAGCAGCGTCTGAAGCGTCGCCCCAAACGGCTGACGACACCGGGACGATGTAACGGCGATTGCGACTGTGACTGCGACTGTGAGCAGCTCTGTCGACGTCCTCGTCGATGCTGCTGCTGCGGCCTGCTGCTGGCGTCACTACAATCTTGCCAGGCCTTGTTGTTGTCGTTCGCGTGGCTGCTGCTGCTGTTGCTGCTGTTGTTGATATTGTTATTGTTGTTGTTACTGCTGCTGATGCTGATGTTGTTGTTGTGTGTGTGCGTGTGTGTGACGTGTTCTCATGACCGTTTGCCATTGTCCTTGCGAAAGGATTTGCGCAATTTGTCAACCAAACGCAAATGGAATTTTGTATAATCATTACTGCTCTGCTCACCCCCAACCGCTGCCGCCGCCGCTGCGCGCTGCTGTTGCTGTGCATTTGCCGCTGCCGCTGCAGCTGCCGACTGTGCGGCGGCCTGTGCAGCCGCCTGACGTTCCAATGCCGAAGCCGTTTGGGTGCGACTAGGCGGACTTGACCTGGTCGGGGACATCATCATCGTCTGCTGCGACATTTGCATCATCGAACCATGCGAGCTGCGCGACGTGTTGCGCGTAAAGCCGCGCGAACTGTGACAGCGCTGCATCTGCATGCGGTGGGCGCCCAACTGACCATGCGACGGCGATGTGGCAAAACTCTCCGACTTGCATTCGGACACCTTGCGGCGTCGCTGCTGCTGCTGCTGCTGCTGCTGGTGTTGTCCGGCACCTGCTGCCGGTGTGCCCAATGCAGTGGCCAGCGATGTGGTGTTGTTGCCGCTACTCGCATTGGAGCATTCCGATGTTTTGCGCGACCGCGAGCGCGTGTCCTTGTAAATGTCGTAGTTGTTCTTCATAACCGGCATCATGAAAGCCATTTTCGTTGTTTGTTTTGTTCTCTCTTCTACTGGGACTGAACTGGTAACAAGCGCCGAAACACGAAATATAAGCACAAAACACAACAATGCAATACAAAATAAAAAAATACAACTCGATTGAAATGCGCTTTGCTGCTCTACAATTGTGTCTCTATTTTCGCTGTTCTAGAAGTTTCGCACGCGCTCGTTTTCACGTTTTGTTTTGCTTGGTAATGAAAAAAAAATTACAAAAACTTTTTGTAACACAACTCGAATCGCGATGTGGGAGTTCTGCTTTCTTTTGATTTTTCGTTTTTCGCTTGTTTATTTAGTTTGCTTGTTTTGCGAGCGTTGCACGTCTTCTCGCTGCGACTGCTGAATTGTATTTGAAATGTGTTTTAAGTGAACGTTGCAGATTTGCCTCTGCCGACCGTCGCCAACAATGGAACTGAGCATGGCACACATAGCAAGAGCGTGAGAGGGCGAACGTGAGTGGCAGGGAGAGAGAGCAAGCAGCCTTTGCGTGCGCTCTCGCAAGCGGCGCTCGCTCTCTGCCTCCCTCCCTCTCTCTCGCTCTCCCTGTGTCTCTCTGGCTGCCAATGCGACGTCACCAAAAATTACTTTGTTTTTCTGTTGCTTTGCTCTTTTGTTTGAATTTTTTTTTTTTTTGGGAGAGCGCGTTCGTTTTAAGAAGAAGGCGTTGCCCCCCCTTGTGCCTATATTGATTATTAATAACAGCATTAATAATTCAAATCTACTTGGAATCATAATGTAAACAATATATGCATACATGTGCGTGTGTGTGTGCGTGTGTGTGTTTGCCTACTTTGCAGCTCAGGTAAAGAGGAACTTACTAGAACCTTCAATATCTTATGATAGGCTCAGGCCTAAGCCTGCGTGGAATTATAGGACTAGACGTAAAATCAATCTTTAAACTTCTTGTAAATAAACAAATACAGTAAAACTTATTTAAAAACGTTTTAAAGAACATGCTTAATACTACGCAATACGATCTAATGCATGCAGTTACGATATTTGACGAAATTACGACAAATATCGTAAGTCATACAAGCATAATTGCGTCATTTAACCAGCTTACGACATTCAGTATCTTCAATTGCTGATCGATATTCGTTGCATCTACGATATTCAATAGATCGATCGTTGGAGCATACGATAATAGCGCAAGAAGCATATCCAAGATACGATATTCGCGCTGCAGCTGCATTCGCCTCTGTGCACGCACTCGCAGCAGCAACAACAACAACAATTTCACAGCAAATGAGAAATTTCGCACATCTGTTTATTTAGGAAGAAATATTCTGTTGAGAGAGCGTGCACGCGAGAGATTGCCTAGCGCACGTGAGTAAGACGGTGAGCGTGGACGGGAGCGACTGACGGGCATGATGGGCAGTCATGGTTTGTGTGCGTGTGTGTGTTCTGTGAGAGCGAGAGAGTGCATGAGTCAGGGAGCGCGCCTGCGCTGTTGCGCGGGTCAGTTGTGTTTGCAATGTGCGCGTGTTTACACGATGCGCTCTTTGTGTTTAGCGCGTTTTCACGATGAAGAAGCAGCATGCGCTGCTGTAACAACAGGTTAAGTGCAGTCGCTGCTGCTGCTGCTGTTAATGTTGCTGTTGTTGTCGTTATCGCAGGCAGCTGATGCGAGGCACTTAACGGCTTCGTTTCGCCTATCGTAATCATGACAAATTGTCAACGTAATGGGCAGATTGAGACGTTGCCGCTGCCGTACGCCTGTGAAATACGAATGCAAACAGGGCCACTATAGAGTGTAAAGCTCGCAATAAATGCATAGATAGTAAAAGTTATTTATCAGCTGACTGAAGGTGACTTACCTGGTCCCTAGTCCCCCTTCTTCCTGCCAAGTAAATCACCGTTTTAGCTTGTTTAAATATGCTTTGTCACTTTAATGAATAATTTCAATTAATGTTTTGTTTTGTTTTTAGTTTCTGTGTTTTCGTTTTCGTTCTAGTTTTGTTTCTGTTTCTGTTTTGCAACTGATTTTCTGGTTTCACATACATAGTTCTATATGAATTTATTAAATAATGAAAGTGCATATACGATTTTCATTTGCTTTTCGTTTTTTTCTCATTTTTTGGGTTTCTTCTTTTTGTTGTATATATGTATGTATGTATGTATGAATGTTTAAATTTTGTAACAATTAAAGTTAGGTATTTTTTTTTTGTGTTTTGCTCAATAGATCTTTTAACTCTTTTATTTTGTTCTTGTGTGTGTGTTTTAAATGCATTTTTAACAACAGTTTTTACTCTTCTTCATTTTTCTGCTCTTTTGCCTAGCTTCTCCTCATTGATCTACTACTGTCAGCGTTTTAAGTTCTCTCGTTAGTTCATTGTTTATGGATTACAATACAATAAATAGTTCACAAAAAATCGTTCATATATGTATTTATGTATATATGTATCAATACGTATATATAGAAATATGTGAAGCAAAAAAGAAGAGTCGAAAATCGAAAGGAATCTATATAAATCTTTTAAGATATACCATACAATATATATGTATATATTGTTTAAATTATTGTACAAATTTGTAACACTTTGCATAATCTCTTATATTGTTTTTTTTTTTTTTTTTTGTTTCTTTGTTTTCTGCATTATTTGCGTATTTATCGTTTATCTTATTAGTTCGAGTGCATTTTTTGTGCTTGTCCACTTGGGTCTTTTCAAGGGGAGCAGAAGTAACTTGCATAAAAAAAAAACACATACACACTCACACATGCACACACGCATACAATCTTTCACACACACCGATTCTCTCGTATTGGGAAATGTTTCATCGAGTTAAATTGCCCTTAGTTCTCTGTTCTTTGCACATTTTCAATGTATTTCATTTACGTGTTTCTTTAGTATTGTATATTTACCTAGTATTTTAGTTCATTTCTTTTTTTCATATTTTTCTTCAATTAAATGAATGTCCGTTGCGCTAATATCAATCAATTTCGTATTTAAACTCTAGCTAAAGATCTTTGTTTATTTTTTATTTATTTATTTTTTTTTTATTTTGGTTTTTCGATATCCACTAAATTCTGTTTTTCGCGATTCTATTTTTGATGAAATTCTTTTTAAGCATACAATGATTAAGCTATGACATTAACTACACATATACTGCAAATTCGTGATATTCTCTCTGCGCATAAACGCCGGGAATTGGAATTTCTACCTGTCGCTTGTCTTGGTATCTAGCAAAACTCGTTTCGATTCATAAGGTGAGACCCCGCTTAAAAGAAAATCATACAAATCGGACAAAATTCGGCCAGTCGAAGATTGAATACTCTTCTTGCATAGAGCTAAGATCATGAATTAGACAAAGAAGCTTAAGTCGACTATAACAAATGTTTAATGAAGGAATTCAAGATAATATAAAGTTTTACCAAGGTTGACAGACGGACTAACGGTGTAAACTTTATTTAATTTTATTTAAACTCTTCAAAAACATCTTAACGAAATGCTGGCAGTTTTGGGGGCTTTTGTATTTGTTGTTGTTGTTTTTTTTTTTTTTTTTTGGATTCGAAAAATTCAAGAATATTTTGAGTCTAAATTGAAGAAAGCATCGAGTGCAACTATGGCCCGATCAGGGGCGCAATATATAGAATCGAGAGTGGCTAAAGGCATATACTTAATCATTGGTTGGTGGGCGGGTATACATACGTAGATACATGCGGGGCATACGGGCTTACATAGGTAGGTAGTACCTACTAGGTACATTATATAAGTCAACTACATACGGATGCTACACCGAAGGTTACCAGTTATTTTCAGTCTTCAGACTTGTTATTTTATATATTTTTTCATTTCTCATTTCTTTATATGTATGAGATAGGAGGTATATGGGGGTAGAGAGTGCCACACCCACCGCCTTGTTGAGCTTTAACGTAACTAATTAATGGTTGTCATACTAATTTGGGTTAATCGTACGATAAGGTTAAGGTATAAGGTCTGAGCTACTGAGTTGGTTAACGACTACGTTGTAATAGTACAGCGACTTATGTGTTAGGCCCCGACAATTACGTCTCGAGTTACGCTTAGAGTTAAAGCTACAACAGAGATATACGTAGTTACAGATACAGATACAGATCGAGACAACATAACATTCTGAGATCACATAAAATTGTCAGCGATAATATCAGACATACTTTGTATATATACGTACATATCTAACTGTCGATCGATCGCCTCCAAAAAGCAGTTGCACTTGGGTTTATTCGAGATTCCTTTAGAGAGGGTATAGGTAGAGGTAGAGGAAAAAGGAGCTGGGGTAAGAGGGAGGGGCGCTTAAAGTGTACATATATATCGTTTAAGTATGAGTTAATTGTTGCTATCAAAAAGTTACCCTAGATACATATACCATGGCATACGCACTGATGTATGCTTGTATATATAGAAGTTGCATTCATTAAATCGTATATTTAGCTAATTCGAATCGAAAGGAAATACTCGTTTCATCATAAAGATCGTTTCTTTTGTTCATTCCTTCTGTCGTTCCATTTCTTCATTTCTTTCATTCTTTCATTCTTTCTTTCTTTGCCTATAACAACCGCAATGCTTGAGGTACATATATTAAGGATATTGACCTTTTGGTCTTTATGTAGATAGAAGTTCGGTTAGCTACCCTGAAGATGCGTGAGATTCGAAAACAAACTAAGAAAACTGAGGAGAGAAATAATCGAAGAGAGAAAAGCGCTTGCTTTCGCTTACTTTCGATCGGGGAATTTGCGATTTCTGGAACTCTGCGTGGCATCGCGACGTGGAAACTCCTCCATCTTTGGGCGTGTTGGCAGAGCGAGAGAGACAGGTGTAAAGAAAGTGAGTATCATAGCAAGCAGAGTTATGTCATGCGGCAACTTACCCGAGTGCCTGCGTTTTTGTTGCTGTGACGCGTGGGCGGTGGCAGCGGTTCATTCGTGTAGACTCTGAAACAGCGAGCGGAGAGAGAAAGAGAGGGAGAGCGAGTGAGTGAGTGACAGCAGCAAGTGTTATACTACACTCTTTTCAATTGTTATGCAAAAGCACGAAGTAAGCGCACATGTTATCACATATTTTACACAACTGTTATATTGGGTTGAAATTGTTATACAACTATGCAAAATATGCCTGTCCGTTAAGAAAGCCAAATCGTTGAACTGTTGAATAATAATATTATGCAGAAACTGTTATACTGTTATATGAAAAACTGTTATACTGGTATACAACACGCTATATATGCTAACTAATATACTGCTGTACGTAAAATGCTTATACTGTTACCGTTAAACTGTTATACGCTAGCTGCTAAACTGTTATACGCTAACTGTTATACTGCGATACTTTAACTTTTATACCGTTGTGCTTTAATTGTTATACATACGTATATACACTAACTTTTATATGGTTAAACAAAAACTGTTATACTTAAAGCAGAGTGCCTTGCAGAAAACCCGGTCTAGCTTAAGTTCCGGTCTTACCTGGCTTCCGGCTGCATTTCAGGCTCCAACAGCGGCAACATATCCTCACCCTGCTGCAGCAGCTCCACATCCACCGATGCCAGTGAATCACTGCCAGTGCCAGTTCCCGTACCAGTGCCGGTGCCCGTGCTGGTATCCTTATCCCTGTCCCCGGTGTGAGCAGTGGCTGTTGAGGATTCACCACGCTCTGCCTCATGGCACTCGCATTGACAATCCTCGGGTTTCACATAGTTATAGTGCAGCTTGTCGGCAGTGGCCACTGTTGCGCCGGCTCCGGCTCCGGCTCCACCTGCACCTCCCTCCTGCCGTGCCTGATGATGATGCCCGTGACCGTGGCCATGTCCATGTACGTGCGCACCGTGACCATGTCCATGCCCATGGGTGTGACTGTGATGGGCATGCGCATGGGCGGACGGGCGATGGGTGCTGCTGGCACAGGCCGAGGCAGTGGCGGCGCTGGTGATGGCCGTCGTGGTGGTGGTTATTGTCTCTTTGGGCAGCGTGGTGATGCGCTTGGCGGGCTTACGCTTCTCCGGTATATTCTCGAAGTCAATCCAATGCCCGGAGAGCTTGCGCTGCGTCGACACCTTCGGCTTGGGCTCCTCCAAGCTGGCCGGGGTGCTGGGCGTGGCTGCCGTTGCCGTCGCAGGCGTAGGAATCGGAATGGGATGAGTTGCGGCGTTGGCCGCGAGTAGCTGCTTGCTGGAATCCTTGCGCTCCAGATTGTTGGCACGCAATCCCTCCTCGGCGAACTCGAACCACGATTTGCCGCTGGCATTGGAGATGCGACGCGGCGATTTGCTGCTGCTGCTGCCGGTGCCGGGGCCGCTGCCACTGGCTGCCTTATCCTTAATCGTTGAATCCTTGCGTGGCAAACTGATGCGCAACTTCTCGCCACGTGCCAAGCCCGCGTCGAGTTCGTGGCCCGTCGCATGCGGCGACTCCTGGGGTGTCATAATGCCCGTGCAGTATTCCTCCAGGTGCGAGGGATTCAGCGGTGTCGTCGAGCGTGGTCGATCCACGGGACATGTCTTCAATTCCATGTTGGCACGCTCCTTCATCGGTATCAGCAGCACACCCTGGGCCCGCTCCTCCGGCAGCGTTGTGGGTATATAGGGAAGCTCGTCGTCGAAGGACTCCTGCGACACCAGGCCGGTGCTCTCGTGCTCCTCGATGAGGCATACGTTGCGTGGAAAGTGATGTCGCTTCGCCTCCGCTCCCACAGGCACCGCTGTGGCCATCGATGAGCTGCCTGCCATGTCTGAGTCGCGTTCACTCTCGGATGACTCAATTGGTTCGTGCTCATCCGTCGAGTGACGCTCCATGCTGCGATCTGCGCGTGGTGCCAGCTGTGGCGAGTTGGCTGCCTCCTCCGATAGCTCCGACAGTGGCTCTGCCTCGGGCTCTCCCTCTGTGCCGTGCTGTGGGGTTGGTGTTGCTGCTTCTGCTTCTGCTGCGGGCTCCACGAAGATTGTTGTTGTGGTTATTGTTGGCGTTGTGGGCGTCATCCCACTGGGCGTGTAGCTGCTGCTTGGGGCGTCGGCGGCGGCAGCTGTGGAGGCGCAACAAGGCAAAGGAAAAGATTAGCTAGGTATGGTGTTCATGGCGCAAGAGCTGGGTTAGCTTCAGCATGCTTGCTGCAAAACTATCGTTGCATTGTTTACAACAAATTTCGAGAGATTTTTCGCGATAATTTAGCCTAGAGATGATAAAATAACTGAGTGATTTTACTTCGATTAACTTGGCAGATTTATCGGAAATATCGATAAATCTTAAAAGAGCTATGTCACGATACTATCGTGACTTTGGATACATTTTCTAATGTAATAAGCGATAGTTTGGCGATAGTAACAATAGTTTTCGATAATCGATAGCTTTGCACTGTCAGGCAGGAAATACAATCAAACAATTGGAATCTAGCTATGCAAACTATATCACCAATATCGATAGTCGTATCGATAGCCATATCGATAGTTGTATCGATAGTCGTACCGATAGTATCGATCATTTTAACTTAAGAGCAGAAAACTTTATGCAAACACATTTCCTATCGATTGTCATAGCTGATGACGTCAAATGTATCGAAGTTATCGATATAAGCAACGATAGTTTTGCAGCTAGGTACCCAGCTTGCCGTAATCTCATCTACTCACGCTTGCTTTCCTGCACACTTTGTCGCTTCGGCTTGCGCGGCACGCTGCCCTGTCCGGACACCTGAGTGGGTCCGGCGACAGCCTGAGCCGTGACATTCTCGTGATACTTTTCGCGCACATCGAAGTTCTCTAGGTAGCGCGAGTGTCGCACATCGGCGGCCTGTGCCGGTGCCGGTGCTGGAGCAGGAGCAGCGGCAGAGGCAGAGGCGGGAGTAGACGACTCCTCCTCGGAGTTGGAGCAGGATTTGTGCTTGGAGCGCATGACGACGGCGGCGCTAACCACTATGGCCGTTGGACCCTGATCCTCCTCGGAGCTGGAGGCGGCGGCGCCACCAATTGGTGTAGCGGCAGCAGCTTCTCCCGCTGGTCGCCGATGGATGACGGTGCCCTGACGCTGCAGGCCGTCTGTGGTGCCATCGGAGGCCGTCGAACCGGAGTCGGGCAGCTGCACCTGCTCAGACAACTGGCTGGATTGGCTCTCGGTCTTCGAAATGCTGAACTGAGTGGAGAACAGCTGCTCCTGGCTGCCAGAGCCAAGACGCGTGGCAAAGAGCAAACGTCGTCGCTCTTTGGCCACGGGATCCTCGACGGGCGCGTTGACTGTAGCCACCGTCTCCACCAGGCGCGGCTCACAGGCGCTTTGTGTGCTATCCACCGAGGGCAGACGCTGCATCTCGGCCAGGCCATTCTCACGCACCTGCGACACGTTGGCCGCACCGCGTGCACCGCCGGAGTGCAACGTCTGCTCCTGCGAATCCTGCGACGAACTGTGACGCTGCACCTCAACGCTCCAGTTACGCGACTGACGCGTCTCCTGCAACTGCTGCCGCTGCTCCTCCTGCGACGGCAGCGTATGTATGGCATCCAGATCGACCTTGCGCTGACCCACCGGACGCAGTGCAGCGGCTGCAGCTGCCAGTTGGCTAGCCGTAATGGGTGCACCGGCTCCTGCCGGGGCGGGATGAGCAGATGTGGTCGACGATGCCCCTGCTCCTGCCGCCGCCGCTGCTGCTGGCGGCGTAGTCATTGAACGCATAATGGGCGGCGGCGAGGGCGCCGCTAGCATCTGTATGCCCTGGAGCAAGGTGCGTGCCTCACGCTCCTCGGGCGGCGTGTGCAGCGGTATGTGAATGACACCCTCCACGGGCTCATCGTAGTACCTCAGGCGACTGTTGGGACGCGATCCGGCTGGCGTGCGACTACGTGCTCCGCCAGGCACCGGTGGCGGCGGCGGTGGTGGCTCGACGGCGCCCTCAATGGGGGAGGAGCTCTTGGAGCTTTTGGTGCCATCGGTGCCGGCGCTGCTGCCCCGTTTGCCGGGCTTAAAGATGGCCAGCACCGACTTCTGTTTGCTGGGCGTCACATTCTGGGATCCGGTACCGGCACCGGCAACGACTCCCGAGGAGCTCATGCCCATCGCCGTGGAGGGTCGCTCTTTGCTCTTGCTGCGCGAGCGACTTGTCTCCCGTGGCGAATCCGGTGAATCTTTGCCCAGTCGGAAGAGCGAACTGAAGGAGCTTTTGCGCGACACGCTGCTGGTGCCGCCATGTCCTGCGGCTCCAGCTACGGCAGCGGCGGCGGGCGAGGGTGAGCGACTGGTCAGACGCAGTGCATGTCGCGCCGGCTTGGGACTAGCTGTGGGTGTCAACCGATGCTCGTCCAGGCCACCACTCTGCAGGCTCAGCGATGCCGGCGGCGGCTTCGATTGCGACTTGGAGTAGACCGGCGTCAGTTGGTTGGGCGCCTCGACGACGCGTTCGTTGGCCGCAATGCCCTTGTCGCTGTACATGTGATCGGGACGCAAATTGATGCGAATGTATTCGGTGCCGCTGGGCGTCTTGCCAATGACCATCTGGCCGGGGCTCTTGGTGCTGCGTCGTTGGGCGCCCATGTGCGTGGGGCCGCTGCCGGCGCCAGAGCCGGAGGGTTTTGGCTCTGCTTTCGCCTTGTTCCTATCGCCGCCACCATTGGCCAATGTGCTGGACTTGACGCACTTCATCTGTATGCCCTCGGCCAGCACCACCTGGGTGGGATCGTGTCGCGTGCGTGCCAGCAGCAGTTGCTCCACGGCGAGCGTAGCTTCGCCCAGACTCTGTGCCGAACTGGGCGCCGTCGAGGCATTGCTAGCGGCGCCACTGATGACGCCATCGGCAGCGCCGGCCTCCACGGGTTTGGGGCCACAGAACGAGGTCTCCAGCAGCATGCGATGCGGTGAGGGCGAACGTGATACACACGACACGGCCGAGAGACGACTCACTGCCGATCCTTGGCTGCCCACGCTCGAGATGCGACTGGTGCGACCCGAGATGCAGAGCAGGGCGGCCACTTCCGAGCTGGCCGAGTCCTTGCGCTGATGCTGCTGCAGATAGCTTTGGTGGTCGTCGAATTTGAACATGTGCGGCGAGGAGCGTTTCGCCTGACATGGAGGAGAGAGAGAGAGAGAGAAGAGAAAAAGAGAATTAGAGTGGGAGTGAGATAGAGCGAGCGAGACATCAAGTCTTATTTTCGGTTCGCACCGAAACAAAGGATTCGTTAGGTTTCTCTGAAAGAAGCAACACCTTTGGTTCCAGTTCCGGTTCTGATTCCGAAGGAAGCAACACTTTCGACTTCGCTTCCAGTTCCGAATTAGCAACTGGTTCCGAAACTTCGGGTTTTTGAATTTGGCTTCCGTTTCGATTTTGATTCTGGATTGAGTTCTCAAGAAGAGTTTCGCTGACATTCGTAATTGCTTTCTGAGCTTCCAAGCCTTTGCTTTCGATTCCGGATGCAAATACGCTTTCCATTTGGTTGCTAGTTCCGTAACTTCACCTTTCACATTACTTCGACTTTTTGACGTGCTCCGTTTTGCGTTTCCCCTTCCGAATTCCATTGGCTTTTCCTGTTGCATTTTCCGCTTACATCTGACTTGCTCTTTCGGTTCCGCTTTCGATCCCATTGCCGGTAACTACTTGACTTTTTCTGCCAAAATTCTTCACTTTGTCGCGGTCTTTACAAATATTTCTGGTTGATTTGATTGTTTCGAAATGGTTCCGAAATGATTTTGCTGCTTTGGCGCTTGGCGCAGCAAATCGTACGGAGTAACCACTTGAAAAATTGTCGATTGTCATTCAAAGTGCTCAAGGGGACATCGATGTCGATTGGTGTCCTTGCTATTGGCATTTCCCTCCCATGCTCCATCCATGCCCCTACCCAGCCCTACCCCGTCTACCCCTTGTGCCCACAAACTACTCCTAAAACTGGATGGGATAACAAACCATCGAGACAATCTCGGGCGTTCTCGTTCAATCACATGTCAATTGCAGTCACACTGCAGATGGCAAAAGAGAAAGGGAGAGAGTGTGCGAGAGAGAGAGAGAGAAAGTAGAGAAAGCAAGCAGAGAGTGCGACAGAGACAGAGAGTGAGAGAGAAGTTTGGCAAAAAACATGAAACCGAACTTAAATTATTACTACAATTGTCAGGATTGTCAGGCAGGAGGGGCGGGAGAGGATGGCCAGGGTAGGGAGCTCTAGGGGCTGCGGCCTGCAAACACATCGATACATGCGAAATGCGACACTCGAAAAGCAACTAAAGAAAAGCGAATGGAAAGCGCAGAATATATTAATTAGCAACTGCGACTCGCCTTGTCGATTGTCGCGTGCACTTAAGGATATCCCACAAAAGAACTGAATAATTGATAAGCCGACTAGCTGTGGTGTTAAAAGATGAATTTCGCGAAACTACAGGGTTGTCGCGACTACGGTGAGTACGACACAAAATTGAATTATCCTGACGACATCATAGACTGAGCTGTTTCACAGCTAAGCTGCTTAACGATTTCAACTAAAGTGGGCGCCCAACGACTGACTCAGCTAATTGAGGGGGAGGATAAGTAGACTGCATGATTAGCTCTTATAGCTACTTAGCAAGGGTTTCCTTCTAGGGTAACTGAGCTACCCCCCCACTTTGAGAGTGCTGCAGGCTATTGATGAGCGATTAAGTTTGCTGATTAGCGCTATTAAATACTGTAAAAGTCCCAACCGAGTCGGATTCAATTTCATTCCTATCAGTTGCTCCCTTCGTTCTAGCTACCTTCCTCATTTATTCTATCATAACTGTTTATATTATATGCCATAAGTTGGCACCGTCGAGTTTCGCTTTCAATTTGATATTTGCGCTAACTAACTTTGTGCACAGTTGGTAATTAAGTCAACTGGTGGATGCCCCCTTTCTCTTGCTCCATGTCTCTTATTAAACTTCACGCTTACAGCGTGACGCTCTTGGTGGAGAATTGAAAAGTTCCTGGCTGGAGTAGCTGGAGGTAACTTCTGTTAGCAGGCATCATTAATAAGTTTCCTGCAACTGTTGCCTGTTTGGCAGTTGGTAAACATTTTGTTTTGATTATTTGTACGACAGCAAAGCAGCGGAAGTAGGTGCCGCACTGGCGTTGCCACCTTGTTTCTGCCGTTTCAATTAATAGCGTCGATTGGGTCGGTCGCGTTTACTTGAACGTGGCCACCTCCGGTCATGGCAAACTTTTGTCCCACGAGTACTTAAAATAGAAGGTAACTTGAAAACAAGATGAAGAAACTGTGCAACACTCTGCCAAGTCCCTGTTGTGTCTGTCCACAAACTGCTTTACTTGCTCTCTGTGGAGTGGGAAAAGAAATATGTTTTCCTTTGGGTTACCAAATCTGCATAGTAAAGGTTGTATTGTTTTGCATACAGGGTATGTTTTGGTCAGTCAGTGTGGCACCACAAGTGGCAGCTTGTTGTCGTCGTCGCACTTGTGAGCTGACATTTTAAAGTTTGCCCTTCGTTTGTGTTGCTGTTGCTGCTATTTATTTAGATTGCACTTGTGTCAGTCGCCAGTTTCCCGGGCAGGTAAACCAGCGCCACCGGCATGCCCAACCGTCAGCCATCACCTGTCCTCCGTGTCTCCTTCTCCCCCTGCTTACCCCTCTTTGGCCCCGACTAGTCTTTGGCAAGTTCGCGACTTCCGTTTTGTTGCTTCTGTCTTCTATCTTTTTTCTATTTTCTTTTTTTCTGCTTTCCTCACCATCCGCCATCAGGTCGCAATTTTAAATTATTAACGCAACTTTGTTTGCGCGGTTTTTACTTGGATTTCCTTGGCCCATCAATGCCAGTTAACGCTGACGAGGAAATGAGGCCATGAGTCTTTCAATTTCTACCAATTTCCGCCTTGTCATAATTTGCATATAACAAGTTGCTGTCGAGTGTAGCTTGGCTTACAAAGGATATGCAGTGTGCAGTGCACTTCTATCTATCCCAAGCATTTTCTTACTCTAGGAACTCAGCTGCCTGTGTGGGGTTTTCCCTCAAACTTGATAGGATTGTTGCTCTAAGCGATCCTCTCATTTAGTCTTAAAATCAGCCTAATCCGTCAACCTTTCGGTTTGGTATATCAGGAAATTGTAAATGCAACCTTAAAGAGAGTCAATCTCATCACTATCAAAGTGGACTTTCTACAGATTTCTCTGGTTTCGTGAGCAAACCCCTAAGGTTTCCGCTCTCAACTGCTTAAGGTGCCCCATTTTCGGTTGTTTCCCCATGTTCTCTGCTTGGAGAAATGGAACGCCTTAAGGTTCTTTGAAGCAAGCAAATTCATCAAATAAACCAGCTGCAACAATGCGACGAGGCCAGTCATGAAGGGGATGCAAAGAGGGGGGTAGATGTGTGAAAAGGAAGAACCAGAGTAAAACCCTTTGAAAAATATCCTTCTTGAAAAGCAATTGCTGCAATTGCGCAAAGCTTTGGCCCTGACAGATGATTAATGATGGGGTCCCCTGTGGTGAACCGAACCGAGTCCAAGTTGTCGATCCACAAAGAGTTTGTTGCCATTTCGTTGCAAAGTTGCCTATGTGGGGCAGCTTGCAGTATAGATTGAAGAGAAATCCAGCAAATCTCGATAGAAACCTCAACTCGCCGACAAACTATGCGAGGTACCCTAATAAGAAGAAGCAACAGGGTTTCGGTTTAGGGTTTTCCCACCTTTGTTTGGGGTTTCCCAGAGACTTTTTAATCGATTTCGAGATGGGGAAATTTATTTTGGACTATGGGATATTAAAGTGCGCCTTGGGTAGGGTCTGGTTCTAGGGATGCTTAGCGCTACCACACGAAGGCTTTCTTTTCTTACCTCACTCACCTGCTGCTGTTGCTGTTGTTGTTGCTGCTGCTGCTGTTGCTGCTGCTGCTGTTGCTGGCGTTCCTGCTCCTCTTTCTTCTGCTCGGGATCCATAAAGTAAAGCTCTTCGGTTGAGCTGCGCAGCTCGAGGGCGCCCTCCTCGCGAAAACCGAGCCCGATGGTTTCCTGTAGGGTGCCAGTGCCGACCTTCATAGCATTAGTTTCAACACGGTAACCGCCCAAGACACACACACACACACACACGAACACAGAGTACACACACACACATAGTACACACACATAGCACACACATTAATAGAATTTCATAGCAAATTTTCGGTTGCGGGAAGTTTGTTGGGGATTTCAAGGAAGTGCAGGTTGGGGGTTGGGGGTTGCGGATGCGGGTTGAGGTGGAGGTGGAGTTGGAGTTGGAGGTGTGTCAAGCATGCAGACGAAGAACAAACGAAACCAAGAAGAGAAATCATGAAATCAAGAAATCAACAGCCAATTGTGGTGCATTGCGGTGGGGCAGCAGTGCCCAAACAGGTGTGTGTGTGTGTGTGTGTGCGTGTGTGTGTGCGAGTGGTTGGGTGTGCGTAAGTATTGAGTTGAGTTTGAGGTTGTGTGCACACATCGAGACGAGCGAAAGATAGACAGTGAGTGAGCGGGAGAGAGATTGAAAGAGAAAGAAAGTGGGGAAAAGAATGAGAGAGAGAGAGACAGTCAGCAGGGCAAAGAGCGATGGTAGAAAGTAAATACAAAAAAAAGAAAGAAAAGAAGAAGAACAATGTACAAATAATTAGCACAAAATGATTACAGCGACGGCAACGGCGACTGCGACTGCGGCAGAGACAGCGACGTCGTGTCTTTTGGTACAGGAACAGGACTGCAAACCGTCAAGGAAGAAAACTTGAGTTTGGTTGAGAGTTCGATTGGTTTATCCAATCGGTTTGCAGCTCTGTTTCCGCCATGTTGTTGTAGTTGTTGTTGTAGCTGTTGTTAGCATGTTCTGTTAGTGTCTTTGTTGTTGTTGTTTAGTGTTGTTTCGCTCTAAAAGCCAAGCAGCTAACCACACTACAAAGCCGTCTAGTCCCACGCCCAAAAAGAACGACACCAACCCGCTGGGGAATCCCCATACCCGCCCTTGGAGCACGCTGCTCTATGTTGCTGCTCCTCCTGCTTCTTCTTCTTTTGTTTCTTACCTGTTCGAAGACATTCTCCGGGCTGCTCTCGCGACTATCCTCCTCATGGTGGGACGAACTGGAGGCGCGACTCAATTCGATGCGCGGCGTTGAGGGCGTGGTCAAGGTGGCAGTGCCGCGATAGTTGCCACCACCGGCCGCCTGTGCCGCTGTCGGTGGCAAGGGTTGTCCGCCCTCATTGCTGCTGACCAGCGTCGTGGTGACCGTTGTCGTTGCGGTCTTTAGCGGCGGCGGTCGCTGTTTGGCAACAACGCTGGTGTTCGCGGAGCAGGTGGCTGACGACACAGTGGAGGATGAGGAGGAGGACGCCGAGGCCGAGGCCGAGGCGGAGGCGGAGCTGTTGCCACTGCCTCCACCGCCACGCCACGGCGCCGGTGTTGCCAGAGGCTTTCGATGCAGTTGCTCCACCTGATATGCTTGGCGCTTCGCTGCCGTTGGCATTGGTGGAACTGCGCGTCGTTGTCGTTGTCTGTTTGCGCAGCGATTGCTCCATTATCTGCAAGGAAGATGAGACGAGAAGGATCACTTGGCGATGCTAGGTTGAGTTTTGTGCGATATATCGCATAGCTGCCATCTGGAAATTATCGTTATATGCTTCTTACTTGTAGAGTCTCAACAAGCTAACTGCGCATAATTCACTCTGACTCTTGCTTTCACATGCTTGCAACATTTCACAAGAATCGAAGCACTATATCACTATATAACATTGAGTTATTCTATGAAATTTCAAGCTATCCCTATCTCATTCCAATCGGACAATGAAATTCCCTACTTTTCATAGTAGAACCTAAGGGTTTCTGCTGTTTTGAAAAACTCTCTCGAGTTGCTGCTAGCTAAGCTTATATTTCATTCCGATATAGTGCTATATGTAGACTAGTTTTAGTGTTTCTATCAAATGATGTCCGAAATCGGATCTGATGACGTGAAACTTCACTTTCTACTTTGGCTGTCAGGTTTCATTATTTGATTTGGGTTCGCATGGTTTTTCAACAAAAATGTAGAGCACAAAAAAGAAGAAGTTTGCAAATACCGTTAGCAAACTGTCCTGGACACACACACACACACACACACACAGAGAGAGAGCGAGAGAGAGGAAAAGGGAGAGGGATGGCGGCATTTGGCATACATAGCGCAAAAAATTGAAATCAAATGCTTTGGCACAGTTATGCCAACAATGTGCGACGCATAGCAACACACACGTACACACACACACACACACAGAGAGAGAGAGAGGCGCACACGCAGGCAAACACAGCAGCAGCACAGTGGGACATTGGGACAGTGGCAGCTGGCGCAGTGTCCCCGCGGGGTTGCCAATTCCATGGCCAGTCCCTCTCCCCTTCGCCTTCGCCGCTCGCAATTTAACTTTATTTCCTTTATGGTTTTCATCATAGCATGTGATTTTAATTAAAATCCTGTTTCGCTTTCGTTGCCAATTTTTTTCGCATATTGTCTCACATGATTTCCACACCTACACGTCCGCCCCCGCCCTTCTCCCCGGAGCGTGTATGCAGTCGTATAATTGAAAGCTCTATTAATGCTGCAGGCCAAACGATGCCAGTTCGACAATTTGCTCGCTTCCCCTTTCCCCCTGCCCGGGCAGGGCAAGTTGCACTTGTAACGTAAGGGATACATGTACAAATACAAAAACACACACACACACACACACACACGCACAGGGGACCCCTTCATGCGATGCAAAGCAGCATGTGGCATTGCGCCTGAGCCACAAGGATAACCAAATTGCCTTCGTACTCAGCAGATTTCCAGGGAACTTCGTCAGCTGCAGCAGCAGCAGCAGCAGCAGCTTTTCCGGGAAATTGATAATTATGCAAACAAAAAGGGGGAAATGTGAAAAACATTCAATGGAAAATTCTAGGAAAAATGCCAATTGAATTTGCATTGAATTCTGCGAATTCTGCGCGATTGATTGAACGCGCGCCCCCCGCGTTGTTGACAACAAGTTGCGTTTTCCACAATTTCCACAAATTCCACAAGTTGCTCTAATTGGCCCCCCCGCTGCACTGGAGCGGGCGGGGGGGCAGCATAAATAATTACCATGTATGTGTGCATAAATAAATAGGATTTTCCGCCCCAACAAATTGATAATTTCATTATGTAATTCGATTTGTGAGCTACGCATTAAAGATTCAGCGCTCTGCTTTGCCTATGGTTAATAATAATGTAAGGGGTAGAAATCTCTCGAAAATATTTCATAATTAAAATGGTAAACATATTTCATATTTCTATTTGAAACATAAATAGAAATGCAGCATAAACATTGCTTAATATTTTATTAAGCTTTTTGCAATGAAATTTCGTAAAAATTTCGTACTAGAAGATCCTTAACGACAGACATCAAACAAATCAAAAATTTGTGCTGCCAGAAAAGTGAGGTTAGAAATTCTTTTGAGGCAATTTCATGTCTGCATTTGTCTTAAATTTTAACATAATTTTTGGAAATTTTCATAGTTTTTAAAGCACATACTTAGACATATATTAGAACAATTTCACAGCGATATATTTTGAAAAAGGATGAAAGTCGGCCAATAGGTTCTATGGCAGCTATACGATATATCGGTCCAATTTCGATCAAATATTTACAGCCTTTAAATGGCTAACGTGGTTATACATTGGGAAAGTTTCAAAGCGATATCTTAAAAAATAACAAAATTCGACCGATAGGTTCTATTGGCAGCTATACGATATATCGGTCCGATTCGGCTCGTTCGGATTTATTTACAGCGTGCAGTAATGAGAAACATATATACTAAGTTTCATCAGGATAGCTCTAAAACTGAGAGACTTGTTTGCGTTGCAACAAACAGACGGACAGGCGGACAGACGGACAGGCGAACAGACGGACAGGCGGGCAGACGAACAGACGGACAAGCGGACAGACGGACAGGCGGGCAGACGGACAGGCGGACAGGCGGACAGGCGGACAGATGGACAGACGGACATGGCTAGTTCGACTACCCTGCTGATTAAGAATATATATGCTTTATAGGGTCGGAGATGTCTCCTAAAGTGCGTTCCAAACTTTTGGCCAAAATTAAGTATATACCATCTGCAATGGCATAAAAATCTACATACAATAGCTTTTAAAGTTTTCACAATCTTTTAAATTTTAGAATCCCTTAAGGCCTCGCGTCAAAAGCCAAAAGTTAATCCGCGTGAAAATCTCCAGGCTTTTAGCTAGATCTTGTTTTGCTTAGCGCTCACAAATTGCATTACGCTATGCATGCCATATGTGCTAGTAGTACCTACAATATCGTACCCTATCCTTCAATCAGTTCTGTTGCTGGCACTTGCGTTAATTGGTCCTCGCTTTAGCCGCATTTGTTTATCGCAACACGCGTAACGGGGGCTCGCTCGCTGTGCCAGTTCCAGTGTTTAGTGTTGGGCGAAAATTAACCTCAATTAATTGCATGTTTTTCGCATTTGTTTTGCCAAGCATGTTAACACCCACTTAAGGCTCGAGTGTTTTCACTTGCCGTCGACCTTGGGCCACAGTGCAGCGTGACTAAAGCGTACGAAAGTGCTTAGCGATGGCGCTTAATGCGGCCACAGTTGTTTATGGAGACTGACTTGACTTGTAAGCTCATCTGTCTCTCTTTCGCTCCTTCTCGCCTGTCAATTTGTGCGCCTTATGCAGTGATTACTGTGCGTGCTGTGCAACTAACTGTTAGCCGGCTTTAGCTTGTCTCCAAGCTGCCTGCAATGTCAATGCAATTATCCAATTCAAAGTTAAGACAAGCGCAACTAAAGCCAGACCATGCCAGAGACCCCCCACGCCCCGCCCACGCATAGTTCAGTGGAGCAACAACCCGAGCACGTTCGTTGCTGGCTCTGGCTCCGTCACGCGTTGGCGCTGCTTCACCCACTCCCCCTTGCTGGGGCAGAACGTACATTTTGTCATGCAATCGCATCAAATGCGCTCAAGGAGAAGACTTCGCACACACACACACACACGCACGCACGTAGTACGCTGATTGACAGGAAGGGAGGGAGGAAATGGGGGTGAGGAAATGCAAAAAAAATGCAAAAAGCACGCGCTTATTGTCCTTGGAAATGCCGAACTTACACACGCACAAGCAGAGCGAGTGAAATTATGTTTAAGCTGGCGCTGAAAAGTATGCAACGTTTTTTTCACGTGCTAGCCCTCGCCTTCTGCTTCTCTCACACGCGCGCGCTCGCTCTCGCTCTCCCCTCGCTTAGCCTCTCTGCGCGCTGCTGTCGCCGTCTCTGTCTTAATTGGAAACCGCATGCTTAGCGCATACATAAAAATCGTAATTAATTTGAATAAACAAGAAACCGGCTAGAAAACGCGTCGCGTCGCCTCGCGTTGCGTAGCGTCGCTTTCTCTTGCCTCGCATTGTTGTGGTTCACCCCGCAACCCGCACCACTCGCAGCCTGTGCTGCCTGCTCCTTGCTGTATTATTTTTGTTGGTGTACAGAAAATCGTAGGCAAAGAAGCAGAGCAGAGCAGAGCAGCGCACATGGCTGGCACGAGGTGGAGCGGAAATGGGGGCAGCCGAAAAATGTGCTGCATACTTTCAGGCGCTGCGTTTTAAGTGCTCTCGCCTAGCCGTGGGGCCAGTTAAGCTAAGTCTTGTGAAATTAATTATAATTATACACATAATTTTAATAAAAGCCGCTCACACACATACAAACACACGTGGCTCTCTCTGTGTGTGTGTGTGTGTGTGTGTCGCTGTGTGTGTCGCTGTGTGTGTATGTACAGCGTGAGAGTTCGAGTACTGCCGCCGCTTGGCTGCGCTCCCTTTAGGCCTTTGCCAGGCAGCGTGCTGCTGTTTCTGTTTATTGTTAACACACACACACACTCGCACACACTCGCACACTCACACTTACACACTCGTGCAAGCACTACTCACCGTGTGCCAAAACTTGCCTGACTTTGCTCTCGGTCGTTCGCAGCGTCGCTCTGTTTTTATCTTTTGTGTGTTTTTCTTTGCTTTGCTTTGCCTTGCCTTGCTCTTCTTCTTATGCTTCACGCTGCCGGATTTTTGTCCTTATTAATTTTTCATTAATTTTCAGCTTCCTTTAACTTTTCACAAGCCAACAAAAATCCAAAAAAACACACACACACCCACGGCAGTAACAAGAACAACAAGAACAACAACAACGAACAATAACAACAATGTGAGCCGACAGCGTGAATGAACCGGGGTAGGGGAAGGGGGTCAAAAAAAAACACACGCACACACAGACACAAAACGTGAATGACAACGACGCTGCGCGGCGCGGCACGGCACGAGGGAAGCGCAAAGTCAAACTACAACAATTTCTACTCTTCTTTTTTTTCGGGCTTTTTTTTTGTGCTTCTTTCTTCTTCTGCTTTGGCCTGTGCCTTGCTGTACGTTCGTTTTGTTCGTTTCGCAGCGCGCGCACTTGTTCTCTCTCTCTCTCTCTCGCTCGCTCTCTCTTTCTCGCTATCTCAGTCTCCCTCTGTCTCTCGGTATTTTGATTATTTCGCTCCGTTCAATACCGTTAGACTGCACGCACGCAGCGCCAGCGTCGTACTGGCCCGCAGCCGAAAAGTATGCTACGCTGATTGTGACTTCTGCGAGGCGGACGCAGCAGCAGCAGCAGCGACGACAGCAGCAACGGCAGCAGCAGCAGCAGCAGCAACGGGGCGGAGGCAATTTAAGAAAGCTGGCAAAGCTCTGCTGCGAACGTTTAACTAAAAGCTTTGCTCAGTGCCGACGCTGCCTGCCGCACCACGCTCAGCTGGCAAAGCTTCCGCACTGCACAGCACTGCGCACGTGTTTAGAAACAAGTCCAGAGAGTTGATAAGTTCAATTTAAGCACAGGCATGCTTAAACAGCTAAAATATTTTATAACATTTATTTAGCAAAATTTATTTATTTATGAACAAATTTAATAATAATATTAGAATGTGTAAATAAATTTAAAATAAAAATTGTTTATTAATTAAAATAAAAAAAATATTTTTCATTGCTTATTAAAATGTAAATATTTAAATTCTGAAAGTAACAAACAAATAAAGTGACTTAACATTTAAATAAAACAAATATACATATATAACTTTATTATTATTAGGGTTGAAACTTTTTTAAAAAAATTTATTGAATTTATTTTTCTTTTTAGAACTTGGATTTTAACAGGCAGAAGGAGGCCTCTGCGACCCCATAAAGTATATATATTCTTGCTCAGCATCACTAGACGAGTCGATTGAGCCATGTCTGTCTGTCTGTCTGCCCGTCTGTCCGTCTGTATGAACGCCTATATCTCACAAACTAAAAAAGCCACCAAATTTGATGACAACACAAACATTTTTATTAAAATTTGGGCCACGCCTACTTTCGCCCCCGCAAATCGATAAAACCGAATAGTAAGCGTAATAATAAAGCTACAGTATTCAGTTTTGGTGTATATGATAACTATCAACAACCAAATGATAGCTGAATTTGAATTTGGTTCAGATCGGATAGTGAACATAAAAGTTATGCAAAGTTTCATAGAGACTTGCACTGCGCCCACTGCAAGCAAGCGAGCAAGCAGTGTTTTTTCCAAGCAGTGTTTTTTCCAACTGCTTGCACTGCTTGGCGTCTATCTAACGCGTTTACCAATAACAGTTTTTTCAATCTGATTCATAATCTTCAAAAATCCATGGTCTTATACAGTCCAAGCTTGACTGTAGCCATTCTTACTTTTTTAGTTATAGCATCTTTATTATTCCTATGTCGACTGATGTACGTGTATGTAAGTTCACTTTCGAATTTATAAACTACACTAAAAAAGCTTAGTTAAAAGTTCTGTCAATCGCTTCTAATCAACTGGCGCGCACTGTGGCCAAGCTCGACTTGCCTTCGCTCTCATTGCGCTCTGCTCTTCGTTCCCCAAGCTGCCGATGCTTTAGCATGTTTCATTTTTTCGGCTGTATTTATTCACCCCCGCCGCGCTGCTGTCCACCCCTGACGCACACACACACACACACAGACACAGACACATACTGGTACATGGGTTTCCAATTGCTGCTCTCAATCTTGCCCCATTGTGGCATGACATTATTTGGAGCACTTTCCACTTCACATTTGATTTGATGCGTGTCAAAATATTTTCGCAGTTACGTGAATGCCAAACTGTGAATGCCAAAGCCCACACCCACACCCACCCACCCCACCCCCGCTCCCTCACCCCTTACAGTGCACAGTTTGAGCGCTTTGTTGGGGCATTTCTTTGGCGGGCCTCGCTTAAGCCTCGTTTTGTTTATTAGCCAAGAGCCTTTTGGTTCGCCTGCCATTTACCATAAGTGGCCATTTGCATGTTTTTGGCAGCACGAGCAGCTCCACACTCCCTCTCACTCTCCCTCTCTCTCTCCCACTCGCTCCCATTGCTTGTCCAGTTGCTACGTAGTTCAGGTTGATTTTATGTTTGGCCTAATGAATTTAAGTTCCAATTGCTAAATAATATATAGACAGAACACACACACATACGTACATATACTACCATATAATACTTACCGTTACTTGCTGCTGCGCTGGCTGCTGTTGCACTGCAGCTGGCGTCGCTGTCGCCGTTGCCGTTGCCGTCGCCGTTGCCGTTGCTGGCGTCGTGGTATTGTCCTCAAATGACTTTTCGAACGATGCAATTGGCGCTGGGCCAAGTCGCTTCTGTCGCCGAGCATCCATCCTGCTGCTCAGGCTGCACAACTAGGTCTTGCACACACACACACTCGCACACTGGCACACACTCACATACACACACAGAGCGAGTTACATGTGAGCATCTACAATGATGTCGTCGTCCTGCAGGCGTCGCCTCTAGCTGAAAGAACGAGACGAGGCGAGACGTGAAGAAGCAGAGGGTAGGGGGAGGGGGGCACATTAGATGGCTATTGGCACGCTTCCTTTTTCTTGGCTTTCTCATAATTGCCACTGGCAACAACAGCAACAACAACAACTACACCAACAACTTGCATATTTATTTTTTTGCTTTTTTCTTTGCAACTTTTAGCGCCATCAATCAACAGGGAATAGGATTGAAGAAAGCAAACGTACAACAAATGCGCAGCGCATGTAATAAAGGGGAGGGGGGGGGCTCAAAATATATTTACTACTTGTATGTTTGCAATGGCAACAAAAATTATTGGCGTAATAGCCGTAGACAGCGCAGACACGCGGCCCCCCAGACATATCGTGCCTGCAGTTCGTTGAACTGCCTTCGTATAATAATGATATAATAACCCGCCCAGTTATGGCAACAGCAACAGCTACTATAAATTGCAACAACCACAACAACAACAACAGCAACACCTTCGACCACAACAAGAGCAACAGCAGCAACAACAACAACAACAAGCCGTAATCAATATTTGAAACAAAAGCACACGATGAAAATTGAATTTGAGCCGCGTCAGCTGCAAATTAATTTGGAATTTCTAATTGAAATTCTTATACAAGCAGCACAATCTGCTGGCCACACACACACACACATATGCAGGGTATTTGGTGGCCATAAGTGCTAGCTGTGTTGCTGGCCAATTAACTGCAGTTTGTTGAACCCGCTCGATGAAGATAAGACAATTTGTGCTTGGGCAAACCTGTATCAATATTTAAGCACACATGTTGTTGTTGATGGCGTTTTAATTATAGATACCCTGGCATAGTTTTAAATTTCAGTTTTACACTAGCAGCAAGTCGTATTATTTTCTAAAATTAATTAGTAAGTTTTGCTAGTAAAAACTTTTGCTACAAACTTTTTTTCGTAAATCAAATTTTGTGGCGAAGCCTTTAAAACGAAAGTTGAAGTAAATCAGATTTTGTTTAAAAATCTCACACTATTCCATAACTTTGTGGAAAACCCCAACGATTTTTAAGTGCCATAACTTGTTGTTGTTGTTGTTGTTGTGCATGATTCGTGAATGATTCGTGAATGATTCAGTGCGCGTTTAGTTCGGCAAACGTTTTGCTTTGGTTTGATTTGTTTCTCGCAAGTCGAGCGTTATAACTTAACATTTTGGGGGTATTTCCATCAACGTCAACGTCAGTGTCGACGTCTCTGTTCCTGAATACATTAACCAATCCCTACAGCCACGCCCCTGCCGCCCCCCCCATTCTCCCATCAACTTGCTGACAGACATTCAGTGCAAATGACACTGCCAAAACTTGCTTCATTAAAATGATGACGAATTCAGGGAATTGCACAGACATACACACACACACACACACACACACACACGCACACAGACACTAATGCACACATACATAGTTGATTGTAAGGAAAACTGTCAGTAAATTCTTGTTGAATGACTTGAACTAAGTAAACACCTCAGGTTCTATAGAGCAAAAGACTTTACGCAGCATGATGCGACAGCCAAATGACTTCATCACACTGGCGCGTGGTGTGTGAGCTCAGCGTATCGAACTGCCAGACACCCTGTAGTAGTGTAGATATTGACCCGCTATATACCCGCACAATTACAGGGTAGCAAAAACTAAAGTTGCAGTGAAAAAGCGCGACTGGAAATTGGAATCGCATCCAGTTGACATTTTGACACGCTTGGAATAGTGGGCGACGCGACGGTTAATAAACATGCACACACATGCACACACACACACACACACACACTCACACACACACAGACACGCCCGCAGTGGCACATAATATTATTGCAGTTGACTGCAAATAAAGCAGCCAAAAAAGTTTTCACAAAATTTTATTTTGCAGTTTGCTTCTGTTGCACTGGTTGCAGTTGTTGTTGCAGCAGTTGTTGTTGTTGCTGCAATATGAGTAAAAGCTTTTGCCGTTGGGGATTTATAGCGAGCTGAGGATGCCTGAGCCAACAGCAACCCCAGAGAGAGAGGGAGGGAGAGGCAGCGGGAGAGGGAGAGGCAGAGGGAGGCAGGCGCCTCGCTTGTATCGAATTGATTGCCTACTTTTTGGGGCAGCTTCGTTGTGACTGCTCTGGGTAATTATGCACATTGCAGTTGGCAAGCATATTGAATAAGCTCTCCTATGTGTGCGTGTGCGTGTGTGTGAATATGCTACAAATAAATTTAAAAATCAATAGAAATATAAATAAATAAACTACATACGCACATTGGAGCAAAAACAACAACAACGCTGACAAATTCGCTGGCTTTGCTAAATAACGGTATTATATGCAGTAAACATACATACATACATACATACATACATGCGTGTAGGGTGCGTGCAGGCAGTCAGGTCGCACTTTGATTGGCATTTGGTTAGCCAGCTTTGATTTCCCATATTAAGCGAGCAAACTAACTCAATAATCGCAGTGGGCTCAACCTTGATTTATCGTATACATATCTGCTTATGGTATATGACAATGGCAAACAAATGTGCCTGTGCGTGTGTGCGTGCGTGTGCGTGTGTGTACGTGTGTGTGTGTGCAGGTAAGTGTATTTATAGAGGTGTTTGACATTGGTTTGGCAACGCAGTCGAAGCGCAGGCTATGCCACAACAGTTTGCGCCAACAACAACAACAACTGAACCGAACCACATTCACACACACACCCACACACACACACACTTACACACACACGCACACGGAGAGGGCGACACAAACTCAGCATAAACCGTGGCGCGCCAATGTTGATGTAGTTTGCTGATAAACTTGTCAGCTACGCTGCTGCCTCATAAACACACACACACACACACAGATTTCTACCTGTGTGTGTGTGTGTGCGTGCTGGTGAACGGGTGAATGTGGGAGCTGGCAAGGGTTTGAATTCATGGTGAGTTGTCGCGCTTTTTAGTACATGCATAAAAAACTGAAAGTGCAAATGAATACACTCATGAATGCACTCATGAATGCACTCATGAATGCACCCATGAAATCATGTATGATTAAATAAAACACACAATTACCCAGGCGCATATACCCTGGCTTCTTCTAACAGCTGAGTATGTGCTAGCATGTGTGAGTGTGTATGAGTGTGAGTGAGTGCGCACTCGAAGTTCTCGCAAACTTTGCAACTAGGTGGCACAACTTTCAACGTTTATTGAAATCTAAGTAAATGAGTGCAAGCCAGTGCCAAGTTTGAACTCATGAGTGTATTCATTTAACGAATGAATACTGAATAGCAAGTGCAAATTGTGAGCACGAGTGTGAAGCTAATTAACTGCATAAAGGCATAAAGATATGGCAAATAAATGTGGTGGGGGGGTGGGGGGTACTCATTAATATTGTGAATGCCATGAATACACTCATTCACCACACACCAAAGCAGATGGAGCCAAAGAGACTTCATTAATATTCCATGTTATTTTGCATAAGTGAGGCCATTAATATTGCGAATACACTCATGCACATATGAATACACTCAGTCAGCAAGTCAAGCCCTTGGTAAGCGGCTTATGAGCTAAGCCTGCATCATTTGCTACCCCTATCGGCGACTAAGCGAATACCCGCGAATCCCTTTTCCCTTCTCTCTCTCCCTTTCGCTACTCACTTCGTGTCGCGTGCCTCGTGCCTCGTGCCTCGTGCCCCGTGCTGCGTCTCCTGCTTAGCTCCGGCTAAGTTTCTTTAAGCGGTGACAGTTGCTCTAAACCTCTTAGCGGCATTTAAATAATGCCAACATGCGCAGCCTCCCACTCCCCCCCCCCGTGTTTGCCTCTCCCCCTTATCGAAAATCGATAACATGCTGATAGCAAGCGAATGCGAACGGGGGGAAGGCAGCAGTTGACAGACCCCGCCCCTTTTTACACCCCCCCCCCTTTCTCTTTCCCCATACACAACCCACTCCCTCGATTACGCTGCGAACATAACTTTCTAGTGCGCTAAACTATCCGAAAATAAAAAAGGACCTTTAGCAACATTGGCCCCAATGACATTGGCAAAACGCGCAGAGACTCTAAGGGTGGGTGGAGTGTGTGGTGAGGTGCGGGGGGTGTGGGTTGCGCGACTGTCGTCGCTGTGCCCAATTGCCTTAGCAGTCGCGGCGCAGCAACAATTTCATTGACCTCATAAATTGTGCCGGGCCAAGCGGTCCCAGCCAGCCCCTGGCGCCGCCGCCAAAATGGCACCCACAAAACTTGCGGCCTTTTAACGGCCCCCATAACCTCACTCCCCTCCCCCCCCCAGGCAGTATGAAAAAAGAAAACAAAACAAGGATAAAGAAACGGCTAAATATTAATAGCAGCTCGAGGCAAAAGGAGGCCGAAGGAGGTCAAAGCAGGCGAAAGGGGGAGGCACATCGGTCAGTAGGCGGAACCGGCGAAAGTCCAAGGCGAAGGCAAAGACGTTGGCGAAGGTTGTCGCTGACCTTCTTCCTGTCAAATGAATAAGTTAAATGGCCGGGCGGAAACGGAAGCGGAAGCGCATATGCAAAAAAAGAAAAAGAAAGAAAAAAATGCACTACAACAAATTGAACTAATGAATTTTTCCTAAGCCCAATTGAGGTTAGGCTCAAGGATACGTGTTGCGGTGCGCTGTGTGCGTGTGTGTGTGTGTGTGTGTGTGCAGTATGCAGTGTGCGGTGTGTAATAAGGATGGGACGGAAAAGAAGTAAACAAGACGGTATAAATTGAATTAAATTGGCTAAAGTGGTAGCAATAGTTAAAGAAGTCAAAGTAGTAGAAGAGTGTAGAAAAAGTAGTAGAAGATGTTATAAGAAGATGTTGAAAATAGAAGAATATAGTAAATAAGATATATAGAGGAAAACTAAAAGAAGACAATAGTGCAAGTCGTAGTAGAAGATACAAGAAGATAGAGCAGACGATATAAGCAGAAGTAGTAGAAGATATAAGCAGAAGTAGTAGAAGATATATGCAGAAGCAGTAGAAGATATAAGCAGAAGTAGTAGAAGATATAAGCAGAAGTAGTAGAGGATATAAGCAGAAGTAGTAGAAGATATAAGCAGAAGTAGTAGAAGATATAAGCAGAAGTAGTAGAAGATATAAGCAGAAGTAGTAGAAGATATAAGCAGAAGTAGTAGAAGCTATAAGCAGAAGTAGTAGAAGATATAAGCAGAAGTAGTAAAAGATATAAGCAAAAGTAGTAGAAGATATAAGCAGAAGTAGTAGAAGATATAAGCAGAAGTAGTAGAAGATATAAGCAGAAGTAGTAGAAGATATAAGCAGAAGTAGTAGAAGATATAAGCAGAAGTAGTAGAAGATATAAGCAGAAGTAGTAGAAGATATAAGCAGAAGTAGTAGAAGATATAAGCAGAAGTAGTAGAAGATATAAGCAGAAGTAGTAGAAGATATAAGCAGAAGTAGTAGAAGATATAAGCAGAAGTAGTAGAAGATATAAGCAGAAGTAGAAGAAGATATAAGCAGAAGTAGTAGAAGATATAAGCAGACGTAGTAGAAGATATAAGCAGAAGAATGTAGTAGAAGATATAAGCAGAAGTAGTAGAAGATATAAGCAAAAGTAGTAGAAGATATAAGCAGAAGTAGTAGAAGATATAAGCAGAAGTAGTAGAAGATATAAGCAGAAGTAGTAGAAGATACAAGAAGATAGAGCAGAAGATATAAGCAGAAGTATATAGTAGAAGATATAAGCAGAATTAGTAGAAGATATAAGCAGAAGTAGTAGAAGATATAAGCAGAAGTAGTAGAAGATATAAGCAGAAGTAGTAGAAGATACAAGCAGAAGTAGTAGAAGATATAAGCAGAAGTAGTAGAAGATATAAGCAGAAGTAGTAGAAGATATAAGCAGAAGTAGTAGAAGATATAAGCAGAAGTAGTAGAAGATATAAGCAGAAGTAGTAGAAGATATAAGCAGAAGAAGTAGAAGATATAAGCAGAAGTAGTAGAAGATATAAGCAGAAGTAGTAGAAGATATAAGCAGAAGTAGTAGAAGATATAAGCAGAAGTAGTAGAAGCTATAAGCAGAAGTAGTAGAAGATATAAGCAGAAGTAGTAGAAGATAGAGGCAGAAGTAGTACAAGATATAAGGAGAAGTAGTAGAAGGTCTTAAGAGAAGAAGAATATATGATAAGAATGTAAAAGATAGTAGAATGTAGTAGAAGACAGTAGAAAAGATAGTAGGAGCAAAATGAAGACATGATTGAAGACAGTTAAGGCTAGTAAAAGACAATTAACATAAGTAGAAGATAGTAGAATCAGTATAAGAACTAATAGAAGTAAGTTGCACTATAAAATGAAAAGTAGAAGGAACAACTGACTTTGCTAACGCTTTAGCATACCCTGTATTCGCACACTTACAGGGTATATGCGCACACTTCTGGCTCATCTTTGAAATCGGACATTTTGCTTTCAAATCATATAAGGTATCAAGAGCAACGTTCTCTGTTCACTTTTCGCCATTGTCAAAACCACAGGCGCCCCGCACGCCATGTAACAAGTCAGCATGCTCTGTGGGCAGGGGGGAGGGGGTAGTGGGTGGCAGTAAGGCAAAGGCAGAGAATGGAAGGCAGAGGCAGAGAGAGAGAGAGAAAAAAAATGGTTGACGTTGCCTTTGATCGCCAGTTTTGATAAGCGGCGCTGCTTGCAGCCCACTAAATCAGAGCGCTCTCCCTGTCTGTGTGTGTGTGAGTGGGTGCGATAGTGTGTGTGTGTGTGTGTGTGTGGGTGTGTGTGTTTGCAACTGTTTTCATTATGTATTGTACGCTGTCGCTGTGTCGTTCTGTCTGGCAATTTAGGCCAACTTGCGGGCAGGTGCACAGGCCTCCCTCGCCTTTGCCTCATGTTGCCGTTGCTGTTGCTCTTTGTCTGCTGGCAAGTGGCACATGGAGAGAGAGCCAACGATGCTAACTGTAGTTGGTCTTCTCTGCCGTTGCCCCGTCCGTCTGGCTTGCTTTACTTCTGTGTCGTCGTTTGCCTTCTTGTTTGATTGCAACGTTAAATGCGATTACATTTTTTACTGCATACTTTCAGGCGGCCACAGGGACAGCAACAGAGGGAGAGAAAGAGAGAGAGAGAGAGAGGGGGGCAGCTAGAGTGGGTGAATAGAGAAAGAAATTAGCATGCAATAACAAACGAGCAAACGCTGGCCAGGCTGCCTCGGCATGCCCCATGACTAATTCTCAAACTGTGACCCGCATCGCGTCGAGAGGAGACGCGTCTACACAGCGAGAAAAGCTAGAGCATAAACCATTCGAATGAGATCCAAGTCTAATGTTATGGGAGACCATTTTCTGTGCCGCTTTTTCTCTCAGTGTATGCGACTGGCTGCTTTCACGTTGTTGACCCCGCCCCCGTCTTTTGGGGGTAGTTCAGACCGACAGTTATTGCTGTGTAATAGTGCAATAGCGTGCAGACGAATGCCAGTTTCTAGGTGTTAAGTAATGGCACACACACACACACACACACACACACACAGAGAGAGAGAGACACACACAGATAGAGAGGGTAACTGATATACATGAGTGTACATTAGGGTTATTCACTGCATTTGCTTGTTTGCGCCTCATTTGCTAATAGGAAGGAAGAGCGCAGGGGGAGAGCAGTGTGGGGCGTGGGGCAGGGGGCAGGGGGCGTGTCGCGAGGCCAAAAATTCAGCGAAAGTGGCAAAAAAGAACGTTGGCCATGACAACATCATTGGCAGCTCGAAAATAAACTCCAAATTCGAACATGCTCTGATGTCATTCGCCATTGCTTCCCCCCTTCCCGCACTCCTCCACCAACCCCCTGGCTTGCTTGCAAACTAAAATTGAACAATTAGTAAATATCAATCAAACTGTTAATCAATGCATTTCCAGCTGCTGTCATTGAAATTGCAATCGACAAAACGTTTGACAACTTTTAATTAATTTGCTATCGAAAAGTTTTCGACATTTCGCTGCGAACTTTGGCTAAAACGAGTTACTTAGCTAGTTTCCTTGAAATTCAAGAACTATTTATATTTTGACTAATTCTTTTTTGTCCCAAATAAGTTTGAAGCGTGAATTCTTAATTTCTTCTAACTAGTTTCTTGACTTTCGAGTTTATCGAAAAACCAAACATTAATTTCGAATAAATCTTACTTTTTATAAGGCATACAGAAATGTATATAGGAAATTTCATTATGCAGTCTCTCCTTATAGCCAAGATCGTCTCATAGAAGCTGAAATGGCAGCAAACCTAGCGAGTAGAGGGCGCCATTCCACCTGTTACATGCAGATTGCCGCAGCTCACTCTCTATATGCATCTCTCTCTTTCTCTCTCTCTAGCAAATATGCATAATACATATGAATGAAAATATTATAATAAAACAATCGTAGCATGCCTTTCTGCCTTTCGATTTCGCCTCAATTTCGCCCTTGTGGCGTCGCACCTCAAGTTGTCGTTAATCAAATTGAAATGCTAACTGAGTGTGTGTGTGTGGTTTGGGGGGCAACAACAATAACATTAACAACAACAACAACAACAACATGAAGTAACATAAAACTCATTCATTATTGATGTAGCTAACGCAATGAATGCCTAGTAACAGTGCTCGAAGCGATTTCACTTACATAATGACGGAGTATTCCGTCCGCCCCAACTACAACTACAACTAACAGCTAAGGCAATAAACTGCAAACAACAACAACAACTGAAACACACACGCAGGTAGCGTATTTGCTAGCACTCAGCATAAATGTTCCAAACACACACGCACACACGCACACACATGCATACATACCAGAGCTGACTATTTTGTTGCATACTTTTTGGGGCACTTGAAAAAAAACACCCAGAAAAAAAACGTTTCTACCGCGACTCGTTTGAAAATGGCGCGCAGCAAATAAGCTAGAAGAAAAGCACAACAACAAGCAAAGAAAGTCCAGTTAGATCGCAGTTTGCTGTCTCGCTCGCACTCTTTCCCTCTCACTTTACACGGACACGCTAACCGTTCACGGCGCCAGCCAAACGCCAACTGAACTTATCATTCACTAAGCAGCGGCAGCAGCAGCAGCTGAGCAGCAAAGCAGCGCTGCCGACAGCGCAGCCGACAGCGACGGCGACAGAGCAAAGCTTCGCCAAAACTATTCTGGCACTGTGTGTGAGCGCGCGCGTTTGTCTGTGTGCGTGTTCGAGGCTCTCTTTGAGCGTGTGTGTGTGAGTGAGTGAGAAACTGGCATTGTTGTTGACTGCACATGGCGCTCGCCTGCCTCGGCCTCTGCTGATGCCGCTGCCGCCGTTACTTCCTAACCTCAAAGCCGAAGTCAGCTGCATGCAAATGGGGTCGACTGTGCCGGCCAACATCGTGCGCTTCTTCCGATTGTTGCGGTAAATGCAAAGGCAGAAATTGATCAATTTGGGGTCTAAGACAAGGGGCGTGGCAGTGGGCGGGGCGAGGTCAGGCGACAGTTTAAACTGGGTGTGCTGACCAAACACACCCACACACTCAGATGAAAATACAATTTGCAAGGCACACACACACACACACCCCTCACATGCATACACCCCTCACACGCAGACTTGCACACAAGGATGATGTGCAGCCGGAGGGTTACAAGCGGCTCATTCGGTTTCGGTGAGTTTGGTACGCCTTAATTGTGTTACACATTTGCCTGTCATAATAATGCACAGAGTTTGCTGCAGCAAAGTGTGAGGTTAGGTTGCAGCGACAGGCAGCATGCGCTGCAGTAGAAATTGACAAACGAATTGTCTATATACCTGATCTCTTTAAGTATTTATAAGGTGTAATTTCGTGGTATAAAATTAAAGCTATAGACAAAATTCCGATTTATTTTTTTATTTATTTTTTTTTTTTTGTTCTGAAAAAACTAAGAGCACCCTAAGGTATGCTCTTTGGTGCATCAAGTTAGCAGTAGAGCTCCCCAAACAGAAGATTCTTCCAGTCTTGCAGGCTATACTTTTATCTCAAATTGCTCTCGGGCATGCCCCATCGTGTGTTGTGTAGGGTGCAAGTGCAGCTTTGTCTAGCCCAGCCCCGACTGGACGCTCGAGTGCCCCATTTTGCGAGCCACGCATGTGTGTAGGTATCTGTGCATGCATGCAGCAGGCAGCAGAGATGAGATGCAGGGGGAAGGGGAGTCCTGCGTATGTGAACTACCAAAAAAGCAGAGCAAAGCAGAGTTGCCACATAATTCGATTACCTTGCAATTGCATGGACTGCACATCGTTAGGATAAAAGAATAAGCTAGCCGTTCCCTGACTGCCTTCTATGGGTAAGGAGGCAGACACAAGGAGCAAGGGGGACGCTCGATGGGCAGCGAATGTTGACTGGGAGTGGCACGCACCACTGATGGATGGCTGCAGCGCTAAACGGTGTTAAGCGGCAGGGAGGCACACCCACACACATTCAGCATGTTTGCATACACACGCGCGCGCAGCACGTAGCCAGATAGGAAAAGTATCGTTTATTGGGTCTTTCGTATGACTGATGAGACTGTGAGATATGCCACCGGTAGAGGGCATAGAACAAGAGTTTTTAAAGCTCCACTTTAATGTGTCAGATACACACACACCACACACTCTCACACATACACTCTGCTATTGAAGCCCTTTGAAGAGGGCTCTCTGTTCAGGTCCCTTCGACGAGAGGGACAGGACGACGCATCAAACATGTCGATATGCGCATTATGCTTTCAAGAGCTCTGCTCCACTTATACCAATACACACGCAGACGGACAGACAGAAATATGAATTCATGCTTGCATACACAACAGATAGATATATATATATCTGTCTGTGCCCCTGTGTGCGTGTCATGTATAACTATGGCAACAAGCTGCTCACAATGCCATCTCCCTGTGTACTATCGTAAGTCGTGAGCCCCGACTGACTGGAATGCAAATGCACTGCCCAGTCAAAGCTCATTCCAGAGGATAATCCCGCAACTGGGCTCCCCTCCCCCCAATCCCTCTGAGCATCCAGAAGGGAATGTAATTTGCAATTCCAGTCAAAGCTTTCAAGTTCTTTTCTAAAGATTTACATCTCAACATACTACGTAGTGCATAAGTTGGAAATATCTTTCATTCTTTGAGCTCACTTCGAAAATCTTCAATGAATTTCCACACTCGACTAGCTAGGCGGGTTTTGCCTGAATCCATCGGTCTATCACGTCCCTATTCGCCTGCCTGTCTAACTGTTTTACAGTCTACTCCCTCATGCGCCCCTTCCCCTTGCGCTTCCCCTTCACCATCGGCGCGCTTGCCATGCCAACCACTTAATTGCATCAGGCAGGCAGCGACGATGCCATTGATTGAGATTATGTCGCTCCATTAAAAATGAGCAGAAACCAGGGCGCTATGCGATGGCAGTTATGCGACAATTCGATACTCTGACAGGGCATTGCTCTCTATAACAAACCAGCTTGACTTCTTCTGTCTTCTGTCTTTGGATTTGATAAAGCCCTGTCTATGTGTCTTCAATAGCTGCAATATATCTTTAATCGTTCCATATATAGCCACCTCCAGGGGGAGTACTCTCTTGCACTTCAGTTCACATAGCTGTTGGCGACAGCGTTATGTCTCCACCATTGTTAGGGTGTCAAAAACGCTGTAAGTGCTCAGCGGGGCTGCGCAGGACAAAGGATGCTTTCAGGGGTTTCAATTAAAAGTTGCAAAGCAAAACAAAAAAAAATTATGGAAAAAAAGTTTGTCGGAGCTCCAACTTCCATCCACGTACATTGTGTTATCTACGCACAGAGCTCAGTCCACTTTAAATATCGAAAACGTGAATTATTTACTCTATATATAAGCCAAGCCCAGCTGGGGATAGATAAGGTATTTACAGGAAATAAAGCTATACAAGCTAAAACGAATCGTAAGCTAAGCCTAATCAATTTCAAGCGTCTTGAGGCTCTGCGTCACTGCGCTGGCTCCGCTGCTCGCGCCCTTTTTGCACTTGTTGAGCTGCCAGTTGGCCGCATCCATCAGATAATCTCTGAGTGGAAGAGAGAGAGGGAGATGGAGATAAGGAATAGTTGATTAAATATGCTGCCGCTGCTGGTGCAGCTGCAACTTACCGCTGTTGCTGTAGCAACTGCACCCAGTGCTGCTTCAGATCCGCCATTTTGCCAGCCTCGCCGCCATATTCCTCGGGCAGCATGGCGCGCGGAAAGTGCTTGTACGGCGTATCCGCATCGGGCAGATGAAAGTGGATAAGCTTGAAGACCTCGCTCTTAATGAAAGGCTTTACCACGGTAAGCACCTTGTCGAGAAAGGATGGACAATTGAGCACATGAATCTCCTTGAGGCGCACTGGATGCGCCTCCTGCACAAACTTCATGTAGACGCGCAGTGCCGTCAGTGCCGTCTTGGTTAGATGACGCAGTGTATACCCGGCCATGTCAAAGATGGGTATTTCGCCATCGGACAGTCGGCCCTCGGTCTCTGTGGCAAAGCGACAGTCGGCGACCATGAAGAACACCTTGATGCTTGCTGTGAAGTTAAACTAGAGAGAAAGAAGTTCGAGTAGATGCGTAGATTGAGCTAACTTGAAGTTTAACAGCTGGTTAGCCAGGTAATTCTTGTTTAAACCTAAGCTAGGTTGTGTAGTAAGTTGGGGTGAGTTATTGGAAATTGTTTTCCTAACCGCAGGTCATTATAAATCTGCACCTCACGCTTACGATTGAAATGAACTATGAAATTCAGTTAACTTGCAGTTTAACTGCTGGTTAGGGAGATAGTTATCTTTCACGAGCTGAGATGGAGCTAAATTGCAGATTAACCGCTGGTTAGGCAGGTAATTATGATTTGAATTATTATTAAGAAGTTAGCATGAGTTATTCTGGGCTGTTTCTTCAACCTCATGTTAAAAGAAACATGCAGTTAAACCATGGGTTTAAACTCATAGACGTAAATTTAAGTTACAAACAATGCATGTTATGGTTAACGCACAGATTGACTCCTTTCAATTTCCATTTGCATATTTTAAGTGCGAGTTATGCAGTTGACATTAAGTTTAACTGCAGGTTAAGCTGCATTCTAGGTAGAAATGTTCTAGTACTATACAGGGTATGCTTGTGTGACCTTTTGAAATAGTTCTACTGTCTGCAAGTAACTTTGACCTGCAGATTAACCATCACTCATAACTGCAACTTACCTTATCCGCATCGTAATCAATGAGGCGATAAAACAGCAACTTGTTGTTCTCCGGCGTCAGTCCGGGCAGCGGCACCAGGTCGCTGCACAATGCAATAAGGTCTAATTAGATGTTGCCACAAAGGGGGAGTACAAAAAGGGAGGGGGCGAGGAGAACCGGTTGACTTACGCGACTTGCAAAAGTTGCTGCGAACTGGCGTCCATCGGATCGCGATCGATGAAGATCTGGGCGTGCTTGTTGCGCAGCGCATAGTTCAGCTCCAGCAGGCGCTGTGCGGCAGCCAAGTCGCCGCGTGTTGTATGCAGAAAGCGGCGCAACAATGTGGACGCTAATAATAGTACCGAAAGAGAGTAAAACAGAGAGAATGAGAGATAGAGCGGTGCAGGTGCATGTGAAGGAAAGGAGCGATTTGGCTCTGTGGTTAATATGGGCAACTGCAAGCCAGTTATGCAAGCACGTAGCTAACTTGCAACGTCGCAGCGCAACAATGCAACCTCAGGGTAATTGACCCATGCTCAGAGCGTGACTACAACATGACGACGACCACGACCACGACTATGTTATGTCTTTATTCAACAGAAGTACACCGAGAGAATAAACACACAAACTCCGCTCCCCCCTCAAAGCAATTTCGGATTTCACAATTGACAAGCAATTTCAATTTTGTTCGTTTTCCAATAACTTCAAATTATACAATTATTCTTCACAAATTGTTCGGAGGAACGTAAATTCTTGTGATAATCGTAATCTATTGCAACAATCTACCACATAATCCCATTCAAACTGACTTGATTAACAGCCTAATTTGTATTTAAACGTTCGACCAAATCGATTTGCCTCAGTGTATGTAGTTAGCGTTAGCCCACGCCACATGTTATCTCAAACGTAGTATCTAGTATTGTAGCTCGTATTAGCCGATCGGAGTTTACGTAAATCTATTATTATGCTTGGCGGATAATGAGGCTTGGGAAAGTTCCATTCGTTAGTTAGCATTTCGTATTGGGCCCAGCTAACCTTTAGTCTACCTCTGAGCTTTAGAGCCAACTTCATGACTAAGGTCTGAACAGCGAAGGTGACAGGCAGCACACACTAAGAATAAACCGCTTTTAATTGCATCGCAAGTGCGAGCTGCACTTAAAAAGCTCAAGTTATTGTCAACACTTTAGCTTATGCGATAAAAATTATGATATATAATTCAGTTCAAAATATCATCATTGTTTTTTGAGACTATATTGTATACAGTATACGAGGCTGGTCTGGCAAGTTTGTTGTTGAGCAGTATGCTTTATTTGTTCATAGGGTATATACAAGCATAGCTTGGGAAAGTGTATTGACTTACGTAAAGAAATAGATAAAAAATTTCTAAACTCTCAGAAACATTTTAAGCCACCCTCGCATAATACTTAAATCTTATACTATATAAGAAACAACGATATTTCATTTCCCTGTGCGAGCTGAACTTAAGTTACCAAATGGAACCTGAACCCGAACCTGAACCTCACTTAGCGCTCAATTAGAACCTTTCCGAACATTAACCCTATAGTGCCCACACTACTCTCATACCATATACAGTGTTGGAAAAAATAATAGAAAAATCTTGTTTTCGTCCATTAACTTGAAATATTTCTACGTACAAATATTGTGGGGCAATTGCGGCTGCGCCTTGATCAGCTTCTCGAACTCGATCAGACGCTGTGCCATCAGTTGATCGTCGTCCTTTATGTGCACCATTTTTTCACAACAACAACAACAAAACACACGAAAAAAAAACAAGCAGAAAAAGACGCAGGAGAAGGAGTGGGAGAAGGAGCCGAAGAAGTTTCCAAGCTGCGATCGAAATAAAAGCGCGTCTATGCGACGCTAATTCGCGACTGCAACTGATTGAAGTGTGTGAAGTTTCTGAGTGCCGCCGCCGTCGCTGTCGCGCTGCTGCTGGCGTTGCTGCCGCCGCGTCGCGTCGCGTCGCTTGCAAAAATAAACCGCTCTGCGATCGAGACTAGGGCGGCCGAACGCGCTTGCTGCAGCTTGAGAGTTTTTTATTTTCGGCTGCACTCAGTGAAGCCCCGCCGCGCTCTCTCCCGCTCCCTCTCTCTCTCTCTCTCTCTCGATGTCGCTAGCTCTCTACCCTCCCCCCTAGGCTTGGCTTGACAGGCGGCGCTTGTCGAATATTTTTTGTTTTGGATCGCTGTGCTATTTACGTAACCCATTTGCAATTGTTTTAAGTGCCGGAGGTCGAAGGTGTACGTATTTGTGTGCGTGTGAGTGTGCGTGTGTGCGTGAGTGCTTTTGTGTTCTACGGACCATGCACGTGGCCGTGCCCATAGGTGTGTGTGTGTGTGTGTGTGGCCGAATTCAGCGTCTTTTTGGCCGCGTTGGCTATGTTTCACCTCTGCACGTTTCACATACCCTGTAAACATGAAAGCCCTCTAGCGGGTGGATTGTTACGAGATCTTAAGAAACTTAAGGTATTTTGAATACGATTGGAAAATAATAGTAATAAAAAAAGCGTATGTTTAATGAAACTTTTCACACTTCAATTGCATACAGGATATCTGCAAGTCCATCAGTTATTTTGTATTACTTGTGGGTTTCGGCATTTTATCGCGACATTGGCAAACGATTTTTGTACGCGCTCCACTTGCTATGCCCCCGACGTTGCGACGTTGCGACCCACCTCGCTGCCGACGTCGCTGTCCGCGCCGCTGTCCGTCGACGTTCGATGTTTTTACGTGTTTCGCAAGTTAAGCCATATAACAACAAATAGCAGCAGCAGCAACAACAACAACAACAAAGGCATCAACTATAACACACAACTGGAATTAAAACAAAACGCTGGAGCTAAAAAAAAGGAGAAGAGAAGAAGAAGAAGAAGCAGGCGGGCGTTGTATTCAAAGTAGCGAAACAGAAACAGGGAAACAGAAAGAGACAACAAAGCAGAATGACAAAGCGGCCGCAACGCAACGCGTCGCAGTCGGCAGAACGCGCAATGAAAACAAAAAAGCCTGAAAATTAATAATAAAACAGAGGGAAAAACAACGAAACAGGTGCGCAAAGAGCCCAACAGTCTCGGCTCCGCTCGACTCGACTGTGTATTTAAGTCTGGGCCATTTCCATATTATTTAGCGTACTCGTATATTAAATGCAGCCATAAAATAGCTGCCAAAAGCAACAACAACAACGGAGTCTGTGTATGACAGCTAGCCTAATGTTGTTGTTGTTGTTTAATTGAAAACGATTTTACCTTGGCCAACACAAAAACACACATACAGCACACATGCAGCCAACTAGTTTGCAACTTGAGAAAATCTACTAGCCAAAACTGCAGCAAAGCAAACGCACACACACACACACACACACAGCGCATGTTGGCCATAATTAAATGCCAAACTTGAGACAGGCTAGCAGAAGTCAAGAATGTGCAAACCACACAGCGAACTCCGTTAATTAGCATAATATCATCAAGCTGCGCATTACTGTCGTAATTTGAAAATTCATATTTACGTTAAATTATTTAAGCGCATATCGATCGTATCATCGATGAACGCAAATAGTTTTCGATAGGCGACAATTGCCTAATTGCATATTTCCCAAAAAGAAAAAAAATGTCCCAAGACTTGTTGAGTACTTTTTTTGTTTGGTTAAAAAAGTGCCAGCGTCATTATAAATTTGCAATTTGCACCGTTAAAATGTCATTTGCAGATTGCATTTAGCAATTAAATTTTAGTTGCGCATAAGCTGTTCTATGTATGCGTGTGTGTTTGCTGGCGAACGTGCAGATGCTGCAACAGGCCAAGAGTCAGCTAAAATGCAGATTAATTTGGACCGGGTTGCTTCATTTGCATTCGCCAAGTGACCACTAAAAGTCGCCACAATGCCAAACAAGTCTTTGTATGTACATAGTAGATTTTCAGAACTCTAGCAGACTGTTTAAAATTGAAATTTTGACTTTAAAGCAAGTCAGCCTTACTTCAGGTCTGCCTTCCAAACGCAAGCTGTGCCACCATTGTGTGTTGTAACTGCGTTGCATGCAAATATACTGCTTAAGTGTGTAACAACAATATATAGATATAGATGTAAATACATGTTTAAATCTAATTTGACCCGCTAAAATGAAAGCAACAAAAATTAACTTAGTTCAACTTGGTTTTTCTGAAGCGCGCATCCAATTTGAACACGCGTGCTGCATTAGTTAGCAATTTTCCGTATGCGCTCGTTACTTGTAAAGCAGCTGTATGTCATGGTGGTACTGCCGCTGCTCAACACTGTTAGCGGCTGCCAACTGTCATGAACTGTCAAGAACGCGCCATGTTTTTGCTCACGCACGCATTGCAGTAGCAAGAAGAAGCACGTGCTACAAAAAATCGGCAGGCAAAAATAGCAAACAAATTGCTTTTGTTGCAACATTGGCAACAACAAGGCAAGGCTCAGTGCACGAAACGCTAAAGAAAGTTTGCAATCAACTCTACTGCAAACATATGCAAAAGGTAATTAATAACGCTCGATCCCGATAATAATAATAATAACAATGCTGAGCGTACTCGTCCGTCAAGAAGAAGAAGAAGCACGCGCCGCGCTACAATAACACGAGCCGAGGGTGAAAAAATTGCAATTGGCAGCGGCAACATTAGCAGCAGCAGCAGCAGCGCAGACTCTCTAGGCCGTGAGCGCACATACACGAGAGCATTTACTGCCCCCCGCCGGACGCCCAGTAATTGCCAATAACCAAAAAACCGCGTGGTTAGCCCAATTGTTGTTGTTGTTGACAGATTCAAAAAAAATTGCATTTTCTTTGAAATTGAAAACGAACTTAAACGCGAGTGTCTGTGTGTGTTTGTGTGTGCTGTATCTTTTCAGAGTTAACATAGAAAGAACACCGCTGAAGTAGAAGAATAATAACTGCCATGGTGCCCATTGGAGCCGTGCACACGGGCCATCCCGGCGTTGTGCATCAGCAGCCACCGCAACCGATGCCAACAGCTCCGAGTGGGCCCAACACTCTGCAGCCGAGCTCTGGCTCAGCACCACCCTCGAACACAACATCCAATAAAAGTTCCATGTCTGTGAAACCGAATTATACGTTGAAATTCACGCTTGCCGGTCACACCAAGGCTGTCTCTGCGGTCAAGTTCAGCCCCAACGGCGAATGGCTTGCCAGCTCATGTGAGTAGTACGAATGCACGACTGTCCAACTATCTGTAAGTAAGTTTATTTATTTGTATCATCCATTCGCTTGCAGCTGCGGACAAACTTATAAAGATCTGGGGCGCGTACGATGGGAAATTTGAAAAGACCATATCGGGTCACAAGCTGGGCATCAGCGATGTGGCATGGTCATCGGATTCGCGCCTTTTGGTCAGTGGCAGTGACGACAAGACACTCAAGGTGTGGGAGCTAAGTACCGGCAAGAGCCTTAAGACACTCAAGGGCCACAGCAACTATGTGTTCTGTTGTAATTTCAATCCACAATCGAATCTGATTGTATCGGGTAGCTTCGACGAGAGTGTACGCATATGGGATGTGCGCACGGGCAAATGCCTGAAGACGCTGCCCGCCCACTCTGATCCCGTTTCGGCGGTGCATTTCAATCGCGATGGTTCGCTCATTGTCAGCTCCAGCTATGATGGCCTCTGTCGCATTTGGGATACGGCTAGCGGACAGTGCCTAAAGACACTGATTGATGATGACAATCCGCCCGTCAGCTTTGTCAAATTCTCTCCGAATGGTAAATACATTCTGGCCGCCACGTTAGACAACACACTGAAACTCTGGGATTACTCCAAGGGTAAATGCCTGAAGACCTACACAGGTCACAAGAACGAGAAGTATTGTATATTTGCCAACTTCTCCGTCACCGGCGGCAAGGTAAGTGCGCAACTAAAAAGATTGCATCAAACTTTTTATGTAAATACAATACGATACTTATTGTCGTCTCTGTTGTGCAATATTGCAGTGGATCGTCAGTGGCAGCGAGGACAATATGGTATACATTTGGAATCTGCAAAGCAAAGAGGTAGTACAAAAGCTGCAAGGGCACACAGACACTGTGCTCTGCACCGCCTGCCATCCCACAGAAAACATCATCGCCTCTGCAGCGTTGGAGAACGACAAGACCATAAAGCTCTGGAAATCGGACACATAGAGCTGGGCGTTCGGCAACGCTTTACCAGAAGCAAGCAACACACACACACATATACACACGCCCCTACACAAATCACACACACACACACATTTCTTGATAATCTTATTTTAAAAACAAATTTACTTATAAATCACATTTTTTTTTTGTTCTTTATTAGTAAAGGAGAAGAAATTCTTTTAACATGCTATTCAAAGTCACATAACAAAAACAAAAAAGAGAGGAATAAACATTCTAAGATTGCAAAACAATTGCATAGATTATATACATATATATATTTAAATATTTATTAGTTTAATGAATGTATTGGCCAGTAAACAAAATGAGAACCTTCAAATTTTATACTTTTTACCACACTTTTAAACTAACTAAATTCTAAGCCCCAAACCCACGCACACACACACACGCCCACATTCATACAAATGCATATAAACAAACAAAACAAGAGCAACCAGCGTGCAAGAAAGAGAATGTAAATTTAAAATAAACAAAACAACATAAGATCCGATCAATTTATATGGGAACATTGCTGTTTAACTAATTTGGTGATTGGAGGCTTAAAGAACTGAAAATTTAGACCAGGTATAAAGTAATAATATAATTTTATTGTTTTGCTTACAAGAAAATATAGCCTTCGATAGATAACGTCCAGTTTTATAAACAGCTTTTCCAACCAAAATGACCAGTGTAAACAAGTTCCTAAAAGTTGCATCTCTCCCAGTGTGACCAGCACTTGGACATAGCCTCACTGACAATCAGCTGGGTTTGTTTACAATTTGCTTTTGAAGAATTATTGCGCTTTTTTGGTATATATTTTGCTTACGGAACCCTAGAACATCTAGGTTGAGTTTGTTTGTTTTGTTTTCCATGCAATTTTTTTTTACTATCCTCCTATTTGAAGACACAGATGTCTGACTAAGGTTAACCAATATAGATTATTTGCAATGTTGTGTAAATTCGCCCACCGCTTTTGCAAAGCTTTTTAAAAAAAATGGTCAATGGTCAACCCTTACCCACAGATAGCAGAAGAAAAATATCAAGCCATAAACATAATGTCATTCCGCTTGATTTGTACCAAAGTTGTGGTGGGTGGAAAGTGAGGTTAGAGGTCCTGTCGAAGCTACTGCATCTTATTTTTAATCGATTTAACCTTACTTTTGGCCAAAAAATAAATATCGGTTAAAATAGATTTAAGCACTTGCTAAAACTTTTTCCCGTAAGCTACGCATAGTTTAATTGTTTGCTTATTTTGGTAAGTTTTATAGAAATCAATCGTCAAATTAAGGCGCCATAATGCTTGTTGATGTAGTCGATATTTTCCGTTGCATTTATCGAGTGTGTTCGATATTCAAGTGTCAAGTATAGTGTATTCGATTTTGGAGTGACAACTGTAGCTTTCGCATTCCTTACCGTATTGGATATATACATGAATATAGTAGTTCATGTAAAATTCCCCTAAGCTGCGCTATTCCCATTGAAAATGTGTTTGCTGCGTTACTTGACGCAAACGCGCTTGACGCTTGCCCGTGTAAGATAAGCTGCTGCCGCTGCATCTGGGCGCCCAAACATTAATATGGTTTCCATTCCGCCCACAATTGTAGTACCTACTCGAAGGGACCTTACCCACCAGTTCTGGCAATGGAAGCACGCAAGCAAGAGGCACCGAAAATCGCCGCCTGCACATTGTGATGGGCAACGAGTCGTGCGACCTGGACTCGGCAGTGTCTGCCTTGACGCTGGCTTTTATCTACTCGCACCGGCAACAGGATCGCGACTATGTGCCAGTGCTGAATATACCGCGTTTGGATTACCGACTGAAGACCGAGGTGGGGCACATGCTCAGTAAGTGTAGCATCGATGAGGACATGCTTGTGTTTCGTGATGATCTGCCTGATCAGTTGCCCAGCGACGTGAGGGTCATCCTTGTGGATCATCATGTCAATCAACTGGCTCCTCTAGTCGTCGAAGTGCTTGATCATCGACCCAGGGATAACAATCAGCTGCTTAACTCAGCTACTGAGCTACATATTGAACCTCAGATTGGCTCCTGTGCCACGCTTGTGGCCGAACGTTATTTGGCCCAGCCCGAGCCGCGTTCTCCAACGGTAACGCAGCTGCTGCATGCAACTATTGTGCTGGATACCATCAATTTCTCCGTGGCCGCTAAGCGTTTCTGCGAACGTGATCTGACAGCGGTCATACAACTGGAGCAACTGCAGCAGCGAACGGACGAGCCGTGTGCACTAGACGAGGAGCAGCACAAGGAAAAACGCCGCAGCTTGTTCGAGGAACTGGTCGCAGCACGGTCTGACATAAGTGAACTTACGCTGACCGAAGTGCTGCGCAAAGATATGAAAATGTTGCAGACAGAGCATCACCAGGTGCCACTTGCTGGGCTGCCCTTGTTAGTGCGTGAGTTCATAGAGAAACCAAACGCAGAGCATGCCATTCGCTCTTTTGCTGGCAACAGCAATCTGCTGGTTATACTCGGTATGTTTGTGCCCCCCGATGGTGGCACCACACAACGCGATATTGCCCTGATCACACTGACAGGGCAAACGCTGCTGCTGGAGCGCACCCGGCTGGCTCTGGTCAATAGCCAGTCGCCGGCCTTGGAGCTGCGCCCTCACCAAGTAGATACGCATTTCATGGGCGGCTTCTATCTGCGGCAGAACAATGTGCAGGCCACCAGGAAGCACATTCTGCCCATCATCGAGCGCGTTGTGCGCGAGTGGGAGACAACACAGCGCAGCGACGATGTCTACTTTTTCAAGGAGAAGCCCAAGCTGGGCTTGTCCTAGGTGCGTCCTAGGCGGGGCGTGGTAAGCAAAAAGACTGGCAACTTTACAGGGCGAGCGAGACACAAAGAGAGTGAGAGATGAAGGAGAAGAGAGTGAAAGAGAGAGGGAGTTCCCTACCCCCCCAATCGAGTCCCTCGTCATTCATTTATCCGACTTGTGTTACATTTATCCTCTTGCTATTGACAAATCACAATCGCAACGGATGACGCCCAAGGAGCAACTGCATTCAATCTAACCAAAAATTAATGAAACAAAACGGAGAAACCCTTTAGCGTAAAATCAAAAACGGGCAGAGCAACCTCAAATGTGTCTTTGTCCATAACTAGCTGAATCTGCTGATAAATATATCTAGAAAATATCTGTGCTATAGCAATGTATATTTATATATCGATACGTCGTCGTATTATGTCGATCGTAGCAACTAAGAAACGCTAGCTCAATCAATAAGTCCCAAAAACAATGCCGATTTTTAAGTTATATTCCATGGAGGTAAAATACAAATAAAGAGTTAAAAAAGATTTCAACTTTTTTCTTGGCGATTCCTTCTTTTATAATGTTTACTTTATTCGCATTTCGCAATAAAAACGTATGTACATCTGAATACATAATGGATTAACATAGATACGACTATAACTGTGGCTCCGTTCCGCCAGTCGCATCACCCTCCTCATTTCCCTCGCCCATCTCATCGTCGGCACACTCGAGCGTCAAGTCCTCAAGCATTTCCTCGAGCGTTACCTGCGGCACATCTGTGGCGCCTGGCTGTGCATCGACGGGCAACGTCTTCTTGCTATCGCGATAGATATTGATTTGACCACGTATATCGGCATTCTCCTCAATATCGTCGAGGAACTCATGATAATCGTATTTGCTACGCTCATCTGTCGCCTCATCGGCCAAATGCTTGATCTTCCACAAGCGCTGGCTTAGTCGAGTCTGGCGATCGTAATGCTTGCGCACTAGCACCACGTCGGGAATCAGGTCAGGCGATAGCTTATCGAATTCCGCATCATTAATGTTTGCCTCGCCGGTGTTGTAGCCCATTACAGAGTCGCCCACCTTGAGCAGATGACCCAAGTGCGAACGGGTGTGTATGGTGTTCTCATTGATGCCCAGCTCCGAGGCACGCACCACCCAAATGTCACAGAGTGCGTGCTTAAAGGAGACCGTACCCTGGCCGGGATAACTCTTGCGATCCTTATCGTGTATCAGATCAATATCCATGACAATATACTCGACCAGTTGCTTGGGATTGCAGATTGCTTCGAAGGGGGCACGGAAATAGACCTGTGAGTGGATTTCGGCTATTTGTGCCGTCAAGGGATCTATTAGATGGATGCTGCTTGAGACACGATTCACCAGGCAAATGGGTGATATGTTGCCCAGTTGCTGGCGCAGTTTCTTCGATAGACACACCGCACTATCCTTGGAGACGGGTGCAATTTCCACCGACCACGAGTACTTGTAGTTGTAGTTGTTGCTGTGTATATCGTGCGAAATGAGACGCTTCGACGTGGTCACCCTCAAGGGCACCATGGTCTGAAGGAAGTCTACCAAGCGACGGGCATGATTTTCGCTGACATAGTAGAAATCCAAGCCACCATGTTCGGGTTTAATGCCGAGTGTATTCTCGTGTGCCTTGTATTTGAGCACCAACTGTTCCAGGTAGTAGAAGGTTTTCTTGTTCTCGGCACGTTGGCGCACCTGGACGAGGCAACGCCAAAAGTCTTTGGCTTCTGTCCGATGGCAATCGTCGCACATCTGATTCTGTACGGTGAACTCCACAACAAAGACCTGCTGCAGGACTGTGCCGCCCGAGACTTCGCCATGCACTGTCAGCTTGACCTTGATACGTTTCGAGTGCTGTTCGGTCCAAATGAATCCTGCATCGACCAGTTTAACTTCCTTGAGACCCTTCAGTTTTTTCAAGCACACCGCCAGCAGCTCCCGGGACTCCAGCGATGCCTGTATCCATTCATTCGGTGGCTGCAAATACCGCTCGCAATTGCGACAAAAATGCAGTACCGCCTGCTTGGGTATGTTTTCCGTAATGTCAACATGATTGCGCAGACATGTCACACACATATTTGCTGGATTTGGTTGAATTGCGACGCCACATTCGCAGCAGAGAATCATTGCTGATGCTGCTGCACTGGCGTCGGCGCCCAACGGGCTGACGCCGCTAAAGTCTAGCTGTTCCATGTGTTCCTGTTGCTACCGCGTTATTTTTCTAATGCGCTGTTTCTTGTTTCGTGCAACGAAATCAATTTCAAAATTCAAAATAACCAAACACGTGCAACGTTCCCAATTTCACAATGTTGTTGCTTTTAGAGCTGATAAAACACAGAAACTATCGCTATGAACAGTAATCGATGTTGCCATAAAATAATCGATGATAAGAGCTTTTCCAATTGGAAGTTGGTCATGCAGCATCGATCGAACCGTTTTTATTGCCTTTAAGCCATACAATTCGGAAACAACTTAGTTATATGTTAGATAAACCATTATATACATTAAAAATTACATCGCATGCAGTAAAGCTATGAGTTGGCTACAACTTAAAAAATCCAGCTATTTTATGGCACCGAGCGACGTTTATAACCGTCTGTAACCAACACTGGCTGCGGTCTCAAAAATATCGCTTACACCGTGTGAGTCATCGATTGTTGGTAGTCATCCGAAGACATCGACGTTTTGCCAGCTCTACTCTAGGCAAGGTTAGTCAATTCAACAAGAATAAGATTTTCTACCAGCTTAGGATAGTTTCTAAAGTTTTTCTAAGAAAATGGAAGTAGATGAGGAAGAGTTCGAGGTTCCCTCAAGCAGTAGCAAGGGAGAGAAGAAGCGCTTCGAGGTGAAAAAGGTAAATACAATAGCCAACAGCAAAAAACTAAAAACAAAATGTCGCCAAGTCATGTCGGCATGTTGCTAATTTTCATATATGTATGTCTTTTTCTTTTGTTTGCACCAAACAGTGGAACGCCGTGGCGCTTTGGGCCTGGGGTAAGTTGAAGACAAAGCTGCAATTTGCTTTTACCATTTCCAAGCTGATAAAAGCGTCGTCTAGCGCACATATATTTCTCATATTGCGGTACTTACGCATTTATTGCTGAGCAACAACTGAGTGTCCGCGGCAGTTTTAATCATAATGTACAAATACTTTATGTTTAAATTTGACAAGTCGCATCTCACATCACACTGCTGTGGAGAAAAAGCAAATTGTTAAAACTTAAATCATGAAAATTCCAACTAATATTTCGAAACGAATATATCCAGATATCGTTGTTGACAATTGCGCCATTTGCCGCAACCACATCATGGACCTCTGCATCGAATGCCAAGCGAATCAGGCATCGGCCACCAGCGAGGAGTGCACCGTCGCCTGGGGCGTTTGCAATCACGCCTTTCACTTCCATTGCATCTCACGTTGGCTGAAGACGCGTCAGGTATGCCCGTTGGACAATCGCGAGTGGGACTTCCAGAAATATGGCCACTAGCAAAGTATGCGGCGGCAGCACAAGACAAAAAGAAGAAGAAGAACAACAACAACAAAGCACAGTGGATACAAAGAGGAACGATAGAGAAAACAAAAGAAAGAATTTGCTAAAAACGCTTGCACATTGCCAGGTGATATCACAAAAAATCATGTAGGGGAGCTCCCGAGCTCGCCTCTCGCAGCAACACGCAACATACAACATTCATTCAAGCTAATCATAGGGTAAATTCATGATTTGTTTTAAGCTTCAAATGAGCCACGAAAGAATAAACAAAAAAACATGTGTTTTACACTTAACATAAAGACCATAATTATCGATTATTATGGGAAACACCATTTCTAAGAAAAACAATAAATAAGCTCAGCCCCGTTCTTAGTTTGATTTGCTCTTCCGGTGCGTGTGGGTTGATACTTTATAAGAGATGCCAAGAGGGCACAAAAGAGAGAGGGGATATATATCTCTCTCAGTTTGAAAGAGCAAACTGACAATACAACGAACTCTGCATTTGCAACTAATAAAACTATTTTATAACTGAATACAATGTATTTTAAATTGCAAATTGTTTGTAAAGTTATTCTTATATAATCCTGTTCTAGAATGCATGTCCGGAATTTTGTTTCAAATAAAACACTTCCCACATGAATAACTTCCGAACCACCTGACTTTTTTTTGAAGTGGTTATTTGTGCATATCATCTAGTTTGATTTGAGCTTAGTCGAATTATTATTTATATACACCAAAGATTTTTCAATGTTTTTGAAAAAATCGAAAATATTTTTGTTTTGCAATCGTTTTTAATGGCTTCTTGGAAGTATAAGATCTACGCTGACAGACAACTTGCAATAATAAAGCGTTTCCAAGTTATAAAAAATCATAGTAAAATAAAAGAATGCAAAACATCCCAAGATAATGGGAATTTCAGTCTGAGAATATGCGCTCAATTATAGTACAAAGCTTTTGAAAGAGAGCAAATAAAAATTTGTATAACTTAAAATTTTTGTCTTGTATTTTCGATTAAAAATAATATTCTTAATTGTATATTTATATTTTCTATAATGGTTGTATTTGTAAATATATGTATATGTATTATATATGTATAATTAATTAGTATGCTAGGTTTTAAAATCGAACTTAGGCGTAAACAAAAAAAATTAATTCAAAACTGATTTGTAGGCCAAATACATTATGTATGTAAGTGTGTTTGTGTGTAGTAAAGTTAAATTATTTATAATAAACTAAAAACTAAATTGAATTCTTTTGCTAGGTATAGTCAGAATTTCCGAATCTTCTTCAAGTCATTGAATGATTAATCCTTTTTGTTTTTTTTTTTTTTAATTTGCAGCGTTTATTTTTGAATGGATTTCGTTTTTTTTTTGTTGTTTTTCTCTTTCGTTTTTAATTTTAAATATATGTATGTATATATCCTTTTAGTTTATAATTTAAATAGTTGTATCTTTTTGTTTTTGTTACTTTTTCCTTGTTTTCTTTACTCGTTTTGTTTGTTATGTTTTATGTACAATTTTATATGTTGTTGTTGTTGTGTGAAATAAATTTGGTTTGCTATGCTTGCATTCGTTTATGTATATTTTAAACATATATATGTATATATATACCCATATAATGTGCCTATGTAAGCTGAGTTGGTATAATATATATGTATATATATATATATTGTTTTACTGCTATTGTTGTTCGTGTTGTGGTTGTCATCGTCATTGCTGCTGCTGCTGCCTTTTCTCAGATCTTTCCCTGTTGTTGGTTTTGCTCTGTTTTCAATTTGTTGGCTTGCTAAGTTTCTCTCGTCTCTTCTCCTCCCCATATACATATACATATATATTATTTAATATACATATATATATTATTTATGTTTAATTGTAAGGCGTCTAAAACCGCTGCTAATTGCGTTCGGGTCTGTACGTGTGAGTGTGTGTGTGTGTGAATGTATTTCTGTGTGTGCATTGCATTTAGAATATAATTTTTGTTTAATATTTCTTTTTTTTTTTTTTTTTGTTTATTAAATGTTTAACGTTTATTTTTCCATAATGCTTCGCTTCATGGTTCACTAAGAAGTGCGAACTCAGTCTGAGAGCGAGAGAGTGAGTCGAGAGTTAAGAGTGTGGCTTGGCTCTCTTCGCTCTTCGCTCTCCGCTCTTCAGCTGCTGCTGCTGCTGTCGCTGCTGCCGTCGCTGCTTCTGCAATCAATGGCAATAATAACAATCAATCCCTGCAGTTATTTCTCTTGCTGTTGTTGTTGCCGCCGCCGCCGCTGCGCTGCGCTGCGTTGCTTTGTATTTGTTTCTGTTTGTTGTCTTGTCTTGTTGTTGTTGTTGTTGTTAACTAACTGTTCGATCGTTCTGTTTGCTTGGTTTCATTTAATTTCGTTTCGACTGTACATGATTTGTATGCGTTTTAATTCTACCCTTAATTTTTTAACTATAAAATCGCTGCTGTTGCTGTTGTTGTAGCTGCTGTTATAATTATGGCTGCTGCTGTTGTTGTTGTTGTTATTGATGTTGTTACTCATATTAATCTCATCATTCTCATTACACTTATCACCATCACCATCACCACCTGCAACACTTGACTTTTTGCTACTTTTATGCTTTAAATATCCATCTGCAATTTCAAGAGAGAAGAGAGAGAGAGAGAGAGAAAGAAGAGAAAAAAGAGAGGGAGAGAAATAAAAAGAAAAGCAAAATAGAAATGTATAATCAATATTTAAATTGCTTTTATGGTTTAATTTGAATTTGTTGTTGTTTTTGCTTTGTTGTGTTGTTGTTGTTGTTGCTGCTGGTTCCCTAACAATATACGCTATGAAAAATAAACGCCGGTTTACTGCGAAATCGGAAGTTGTTCAGCCCACTGTGTGTACGCCACACAGTGTTGCCAGACTATGCAAATTAGCCGAAATCAAGGCAAACGAGAGACTGACGACGGACCCAGATGGAAGATGGAGCGAGCGTAAGAGTCAGACGGAAGGAGCAAGAGCAAGAGCAAGACACAGTGGAAGTGAGAGAGGGGCGGACACACCTGAACCTGTGTAGTCGGAAGAGAAGAAATGAGAAAACCAGGGCTAGCAGCAAGCAAGGGCAGGCGGGGGCAGCGCAACAGTTGTTGTTGTTCTTGTTGTTCTTTTTGCCAGAAGCGAACGTTGTTTTCCTTAGTGTTGTTGTTGTGTTGTTGTTGTTGTTGGCAATAGGGCAGCAATGCAGTCAATTAGCATAGAGATCAGTCGTTGGTTATTTGCTGCTGTGTTGTTGTTGTTGCTGTTGCTGAAGATGCAGATGATGGTGATAATGATGCTGCTGCTGCTGCTGCTGCTCCAGCGACGATGACGACGACGACGACGGCTGCTGCTGCTGGTCCACAGCATTAGCAACTGTAGCAGTCGTTGATGATGATGATGCCACAGTCAGCTGTTGCTGCTGCTGCTGCAAACTGGCAAAACTTGTGGGCGCCAGCAGGGCACAGGTGCCAAAGGTGTGCTTGGGCATGGTTAGCGCCTGAGGCAGGAAGGTATGTGTACTCGAAACGCTGCTCGGTGTGCCGCTAGCTCCATTGCTGCTGCTTATGTTGGAGCTGCTATTGCTGTTGCTGCTGCTACTGTTGCTGTTGCTGTTGTTGTTGCCGCCGATGACATTAGTGCTGCTGCTGCTGTTGTTGTTGTTATTGTTGGTATTGCCGCTGCTGCTGCTGCTGCTGCTGACAACAGCCTGCGCCTGCTCTGCAGTGCGTTTGCTGCTACTGCCAAACTTGCCCTGTTGCTGCTGCTGCTGCTGTTGCTGCTGTTGTTGGTGCTGCTGCTGCATCTGATAGTAGGCCATGTAGTTGTTTAAGTGATAGCCGCTTGGCGACTTGGAGCGCGTAAAGAAATTTGTTGTTGATGTGCACGCAGATTGGAACGAGCCGACGCTGGATGTGGTCGATGTGGGTGAATCTGCTGCCGGCAGTCGCGTTGTTGTTGCTGTTGCAAGAGTTGCTGTCGCTGTCGCTGCTGCTGCTGCAGCTGCTACTGTTGTTGTTGTTGCTTCTGCCGCATCGCAACCCGAGGAAGCTGTGGATGTGGGCGTGCTGTTCAGCGAGGATGTGTTGACGGTCATGCTGGTGCCGCTGCCGCTGCTGCCGGCGGCACTGACATTGCTGCTGCTGCTCGCATAGGAAGCGTTAAAGGATTCATCGCTAGCACTGATGCCGCTGCTATTGAGCTCATCGATGCCGCTGCCAGTTGCCGTTCCTGCTGCTGTGGTTACGACGCCACCGCCTGCTGTTGTTGTTGTCGTTGTGTTTGTTGGTGGAATGTCTATCGTATGCGACTCGTTGCCAAAGATCAGGCGCAGTCGCTTCTTCTGTGGGGTCCCGTAGATGCTGTTACTGGCAGTGGGTGCAGCAGCTGCAACAGCAGTTACTGCCTTGCGTCGACTGCGTCGCGTCTTCTCCTTGTTGCGCCATTTCCTTGCTTTTGTTGCAGCTATCTCTTCTTCCTCCTCCTCCTCTGCCGCTGCCTGCTCTTCTGCTGCTAGCCCACCGTCATCAGCAGCAGCAGCCGCAGTAGCAGCAGCAACATCTTCTGCCACCTGGTCCTCTTCCACATCAAGCTCTTCCTCCTCCACTTCCTCTTCGTCATCACCATCCTCGTCTTCGTCTTCATCATCATCGTTGCCATGCTCCGAGATACCTTCCATGCGCAAGATCTCATACTCGATGCCGCTGCTGTTGCTGGATGTATTGTGTGATGAAGAGGCATTAGTGTTGACGCCGCTGTTAGTGCTGCCACGTCTGCCGTCTGGACTGCAATCGGTGCCACTGCTGCTCCTGGCTGAATTTGTTGCATTGTTTGATCTGCTACCGACGCCGCCTCCGCCGCCGGCTCCACTGCTTCCGTTGTTACCGCTGCCACTGCTGTTGTTGTTGCTGTTGCCATTATGCAGCGCATGCTGACGCTCCTCGCTGAGGCTTGTGCCCAGCTCGAAGACCTCATCCAAGATGGGTGAACGCTTCATGCGCAACGTCAGCTTTAGTCGCCGTTCCGGTGTCTTCAACAACGGCTCCACAGTGCTGCTGCTTATTGTTGTTGTGGCAGCAGCAGCTGATGTTGTTGTTGTTGTTGCAGCTGCGGGTGTTGCTGTTGCTACCGATTGTTGCTGATGTCGCTTCCGTTGCACAATGCTGCCAACTGCCTCGCAGTGTATATGCTGTGCGGCAGCCAATGCAGCAGCGCGTCGACTGCGTTTCTGAAGTTTTGCTGGCTCTGCCGCTGATGCTGCTGCTGCTGCTGCCGCCGCCTGCCGCTTGCCACTTGTTGTAGTTGCCTGCTCAAAGCTCGACATCAGGTTCTTCTTGTAGGCGGGACTGTTGCTGCGACTGCGACTACGTGTTGCTGTTGCCCGTTGATGTTGCTGCTCTTGCTGTTGCTCGCTCGGTGGCGCCGAGCCGGACGTAAGGACTAACGATGTTGCCATAGTCGTTGCTGCTGATGTTGTTGTTGTTGCGGCTGCTCCTTGTGCTGCTGCTACTGCTGCTGCTGCTGCTGCTGCTACCGGCTCGCTTGTCCTCAATTTACGTTCACTAAATCTACTGCTAAGATTATTATTTCTACAGCTATTACTACTTAATAGATTATTACAATTTGTTATCGTTGTTTTAATGTTGTTGCTGCTGTTGTTGTTGTGGGCAGTTATGGTTGCTGTGTTGTTGTTGTTGTTGCTTATGTTGCCGATTGCTGCTGCTGCCGCTGCAGCTGCACGTCCAGCGCTGTTGCGCGTTACACGCTTCTCCAGCGCCGAGGAAGACGCTGGCATTGCAGTTGCACTTGCTGTTGTTGTTGTTGCCGGCACAGCTGTTACTGTTACTGTTGTTGGCGTATCACCTGCTCCACCATGCTCGCTGCTGATATACACCTTGTGTGGCTGCTGGTGCTGTTGCTGCAGATGCTGCTGGAAATCCGTATCACTACTCTCGCTATCTGTCAGATACTTTCCCAGCAGCAGCTGCCCTCCGCAGCTGTCCGCCGACACCTTCTGTCGCTGCGTCTGGCGTTCACTGCGTCGCAGCTGTCGCTGGCGATGCTGTTGCTGCTGCTTCTGTTGTCGCTGGTGTTGCATGGCTGCGGCCACTGCCGCAGGCTTGTAGCGCGGCACCAGCACAACAGGTGCCTTAGCAATGGCCACAATTGCTGACGGTGACGTTGCTGCTGTTGCTGAGGCAATGCTGCCGCCGTTGCCATTTGTTGACGGCGGGGCAGCTTCCTCTGTGGAGGCTGTGGAAATGCTGCTGCTGGTGCTGTTCACTCGCATTGATTTGCGCAACGTGCTGACCACCGCACGGCCATTGCTCAGCTCGGCGGCTGCTTGTGGCTTCTGCATGGCCGTCGCTTGGCTGGCGTCCTCCGCATTGGAACTGGCGGCGTGTTGCTGCTGCACATGCACAGCCGCCGTCTGTGTTGGCAGGTGGTTGTGGTGGTGTGTATGAAATTGCTGCTGCGAATGCGTCGTATGTGAATGATGATGATGATGCTGCGCATGCTGATGCGGATGCTGATGGTATACATTGGCATTGGCCATTATCATTTCCGCATCGTATTTGGTCATGCCCTTCTGGCGCAATTCCTTCATGGTCAGCGGCGAGACAACCACATTGGGCAACTTCTTGTCCATCAATGCAACAGCGTTCAGTTCGAGGCTACTGCTCTTAGGTCGACCAACCGCAACAGCTGGCTGCGAAATACCACCACCGGTTCCTGCTGCTGCTGCTCCTGCTCCGCCACCGGCAGTTGGAGCAGACGCTCCTCCTTGTGCTGCTGCTGCTGCTGTTGTGGCTGCTGTGGATCCATTGCCAGCGTTGCTGCTGTCATTGCTGTTACTGTTGGAGGTGCTGTTGGTGCTGTTCGCACGGCTTTTGATGCGATTGATGCGATTATCTGTCTCACGCAGCCGATAGCCACCGCCATTGGCGCCGCCGGCAGCGCCCAGACCCAGGCCTAGGCCAAGGCCATTGGTCAGACCCAGCATTGCTTCGTTCAACTGATTGGCCGAGTGTTTGCCCGCAAAGGCGCCAGTGCCACGTCGCTCGCACGTCTCGCACTCGCAATACCGATTGCTGTCGCCAAAGAAATCCTCTCCATAGAAGCATGTGATCTCTTCGCCCACCTCGATGTCTCGCAACACTTTTACGCATGCCGTGTCACGGCCAGTGGCCAGAAATTTGCAATTCGCTCGGCAATCGTGATTGATATAGGCTGCAGGACCCAGCCAGAGCTGGGCACAATTCTTGCGACAGCTATACATCACAGAGAAATCATTCTTGCCCGAGTGCAACAGCGCGGCCTCCTCCGCTTCGGTTAGCTCGGCTATGCAGCCCACAAGGCATTCGATTTTTTCGTTCTTCGACCAGCGTTTCGTCGAGCTGATCTTAGCGCCGCGTTGCTCCTCCAGCGAATAGCGATAGCAGGCCTCAATGGCAAAGCCGCTGTCCTTGTCGAATACACGCAAATACCGCACGATCTGCACACACAGATGAGAGCAAGACAAAAAGAGAGTGCGGGAGGGCGAAAAAAATAGAGAGAGAGGTTAATCGAAGCTTTCTAATTCCATCAAGCGTTCAATCGATATTATAACACACTAATCTGTATATATTATCGATCTATATTGCTTTACTTCACAACTTACATGATCGTGCAACTGCTTGGTGGCGATCTTGTTCTTGTTCTTCAGATGACGCGGTATCCAGGGACCCTCGTAGATGCGCTGTATGGCCACATCGTAGTTCTGCGTGTGTATAAATTCATCGACAATCGCCTTTAGTTGTTGTGTATCGACCTTAAGTGGACGAAAGCGTATGTTCATTTTGTGCGTCTGAAATCCCAGATGGGGATCCAGTATCAGCGATGTGGCCAAGTCATCGTTCTCCGAGAGCTCACGCGGCGACATGCCCGTCGATTGCGACAGGCGGCTAACTGCGCTGCCGTTGCAACCGTTGAGGCTGCCCACCACGACACCCACACCAGCCCCACCACCACCACTTGCGCCTCCAGTCGCACCGCCATGCGATGATGATCCGGATGCAGAGCTATGATTTGTTTGCGTTGTCTGCTGATGATGAGAATGATGCTGCTGCTGTTGCTGCTGCGTTTGCGACTGTTGGTAATGTTGTTGTTGTTGTTGTTGATTATGATGATGATGATGGTGGTGATGCTGCTGCTGATGATGATGCTGATGTGTGTTCGTGTTGTTGTTGAGAGAATTGAGGGATGCGTTTTGGCTTTTGTTGTTGTTGTTGCTGTGTGACATAGACAACGACGACGACAGTGTCGCCGCCGTCGCTGAGGATGCGGTCACAATTGAAGACGTTGCGCTGGTGGAGTTGTTGCTGCTATTCGCGTGGCTGGCGTTATTTGTGCTGCTGCTGCCTGAGTTGCTGTTCGTAAATCTGCCGGCAGTTTCACCGCGCCGCGTGTGATTCGAGCCGACGACCATTCTGTTTTTGTATGCAGTCTGCAGAGAAAACAGAGAAAATACCCAATTAATAAAATACAGAATTGAAGAAATTCAGGATATTTCAACAAATGATTATGCTTGCAGGGCTGATCGAGGTCAATATTAATATTAGATTCGTTTCCAACGAAACCACTCAAATATTGGACAGCTAAAGCGAGCGGCACTTTTCCATTCGATCGAAATTTAAATTTTCGAAAAAAATGTAAACATAAACGGTTTTTTTCTTTTTGTAATTTCATTATTTTTCGGTATTTTTTATTTAGTCTTTTTTTGAGGCAGTGGTCAACGTACTAGTCAGCTTTCAGTTGTAGCTAAAGCACATATTGCAGAGATATGGCAACATGCGTGCGAGGCGTAGTAAGAGTGAAAAAGATAGAAAGATTGCATGGTTGGCTGCTGCTTTTCACATCTGAATTCGACCCTTCCGTTGCGTTGTTAATGTAGTTTGCACGTAGCTGTATGTACATGCAGTCGCATTTACACACACACACACACACACACATTGCCGCTGTAACCTAATGCATGTCATGGTCGCATGAAATATACAAATAAATTCGCTTAAAGTGCCTCACCACTTTCAGTCTGCATGCAAATACTGTGAAGCGTAGTCTTCGTCCACGATTCTACATAGAAACAAACGAGATGGCAACACTGACTTCCAGGCACTCTATAGAATGCTTGACAACACTCACACACACGCAAAAAAAAAAAAAACGCAAAATAAAAAAAAAAGTTCTCAAAAGCAAAAGTTGTTTCTGCTGACGCCGCTGATAATGATAAGCGTATACAACTCGTAAGTCACTAACAGTAATGCACAAAGAAACGAAAAAAACAATGCGAAAAATACAAATATGCAACCATTTCAATGGATAATAAATGCAATTGGCACATTCAATTCGATTTGAAATTATTTTATGGCTTCGCCTAACGTTTAATAGTGTGTGGGACGGTCGGTGGGGAAGAGGAAATGATGCGAGGTCGACAGACGGCACACGTTCGTTTATTCGCTCTCTTTCTATCCGACAGCTCTCTTTGCACACATACACGTGCAGAACAAAAATCAATTAATATAGAAGCACATGTGCAATAAAAGCGTCTTTATATACTTATGGTCAGATTAACACAAGCAAAAATATTGATAAAAAAATATGCAACAAAACTTTTTTGCTAAACTACGCACTGTGCACACCAACAGAAACAAAAATTGTACGGCGAAATGCGGCTTTGTTGTATTTTTGATAGCCACTGCTGCAATAATTGCAAATACACACACACTTTATGCATGAGTATTATATACATACGTATGGTATATACATGCATACATATGTATTTTATTGGTGCCCAAGAGCTGCAGCGGCTCTCAGCTGTTTACTGTCAGCGACCAGGCATATGCATTCACTTGGCGAGTAAGAGCGAGAGCAACTATGCACTCATGCGCATTTGCAGACTCCAAATAAATGAGAGTGACCTGCGCAAGGTTGCCACTTCGGGAAAAAGTACATTTTGGTGAACACTTTTTGTCTTTTGTTTAAAACACTTGATTTTAACGCAATTAAGTTGGTTGTTTTGCGTTTTGAAATTTTTCTCGGAAAAAAAATAACTTAAACTAGTGGCAGCTCTTCACGCACAAATACACACACATACAACAGAAAATGTCAACAAAGAAAAAGGTCGCAGGGTTGTCAGATACTTTGCAGTAACAAACATTGCAAGTTTATGCTGCCGAATACAAACGAAGTGGCAATATATTTGGTTAATTGCTCTTGCGACACTCATGCCAAATTATTAACAACAGCAAATAGAAAAATATCAAGCTGTCTGATAGCTGCTGACACGGCTCGTTCGGTTTCGAAGCGTGCATTGCCAACCCTAGGTCCAGGTTTTTTCAGCTTGTTACATGGATCACACGGAAAATGGCGGCGCCTATTACACATATACACATGTACGCACGTATGCATGTATGTATGTACCTTTAATAATATTCACCGAGGTGCTGCTCTTGCGATAGCTGATGATTCTGCGTCTGCTTTTTTCGTCCCTGGGCGATGCCGCTTTGTTTCGTTTTTTAGCTCTGCTTTTGATATTTCGTTTTCTATCTTCTCGTCGTTGTCGTCGACGTCGTCCAGCGGCAGAGGCAGACAAGCGTACGGCGTACTCACGTACAGGGCTTGTTTTCGGTGCGGGGCGGCTTTATATCCAAATATCACAGTAGTAGCCGTAGTAGAACATCGTACGTACTTTGGCGTTTATGGTTTAGTTGTCGTCGACGGCTGTGCCAGTTCATTTTTACGTTTTTCTTTCAACGCTCAAACACCGCTGCCGTACTGTCCCCACCCCCTTCTCTTGGAGTCGAGACTGCCAGTAGCTGCTAACGCACGCACACACACACAAGCGCACAACACCAGCGTACACTCATACATCCATATGCATATGTAGATACATATATTCCTTCGCAACGACGTGCGTGCGTATGTATGTATGTATGTTGTATGTGTGTGTGCCTTCTTTTTCTTCTACTTTGCATGAGCGCGATGTCTCATTTTCTCATGATTGCCTGGCTCAAGACGCGATCTAATTATCGATTAAGATCTGTATTTTAAATCCAAATGCTGTGTTGCAGTTGAGGAGGAAGAAACACTAACACGAGAAACGAATCTTTTTTAATGTACTTTCCGCGTTACAGTTCTCCGCGATTCCGTTTTTTCGCATTTTATGTAGTGTGTGACCGCCGCAAGTAAAGCGTCAAAATACCTAAGGTACCAATTAAAAATACCAAAAACCATGGTTTCAAAAGCCAAGAACATTTTGTATTTTCCGCATGAAAGTTTTGAAATAAAACCAGAAACTGATCGACTTGTAACTTAATTTTAATAGAAAATAAACCTTAAAGCGACATTAACAATTTGCAGCAGAAATTGCCCCAGCGCTGCCAGTAAAATAGCTGTTTCAGCAGGAAAAGTCAGGACATTGTTTTTTTATACGATAAATTTGGGTAAATTTAGTGTTAAAAACCAAAAAAAAGCGTGAAAAAAACTAGCTTTTTGCAAAGCAACCGCGTTCCGCTGCCCGCAATTCTTACATTTTTCCCGCAACCGTCGGCAGCACTGACCTGTTAGCTTACAGAATGTTGTTGTTGCATTGAATGGGTTTTGCAAGCAGTGCAAGCGTTGTTGCAGAGCACTGCCCTACCGACACTGTAGTGAAAAAACAAGCAGTTTTAAAATTCGAATAACGGCTGTTTTTTTTTTAATTTCACAAGTCACAAAGTCGCGGGGTGGGTGGGGCGACCTGGAAGGGGGCCCAAAGTTTCTGCCAGTTTTCTCGAAAAGGGATGGACGGAAAATGATTGAAAACGGTTTTTCTGTTTCAGAACAGTCCCGGCCGTCCGTGTTCGAGAGGGTTTTCGAACAAAATGAAAAACGTGGACAGCGCACGCGCCAAAACAAAAAAAGTGCTCTTTTTTGTGGAATTTTTTCAGAAAACTGGCTTGCGCAATCTTTTTTTGAAACATTTTGCAACTGCTTCAACGTTGTTTCGAGAAACTGCAGAATATTTTCGAAGCCAAAATGCCCGCCAGGAAGGCGGGGGCGTGAATTCTCCTAGAACGCCCTTTTCGAAGCAGATTCGACCTAAAAGTCGGCAATGAAATATTTTGCAGTTCAAAATTACGCGGTCGATGGACCAACTTATCGATTTTGGAGCTGGCGATAGGTGTGGAACGCGATTGTTGTGTGCGCAGAACAGCTGTTTGCTGAACTGCCTAAAAATGGACAAAAAAAGTACAAAAACAACTGTTGTCGGTGTTTTTGAAGAAGTTTGTTTGGATGTTTTTTCTTATAATTCGTGTGGAAATCAAATTTTAGCTACGCCCAGTTGTCAGGAGCAGCCTTGCCGGCACACTCAGATGTATAATGCGGCTCTGTCAGTCTCTAGTTGCCGCCTGCTGCTGCATCCACGTGCTATTTGCGAGCAATCACTGGATCCTCAAGGATGACCGCATTGTGCAGAAGTTGGACTCGCCGTTCTTCATGAGGGAGCCGCATAATCTGATCGCGTTTCTAGAGCAGATGCGCTACAATGACTATGTGGAGCGTAGCTATCTGGAACTGCTGCGCAAGAGGGAACAAATTGTAGAGCATTTGCGTTTCTCTATGCGCTTTGGCGAGGATCTCGCAGAGCAGGCCAAATGCGCCATGGACTATTACCTGCTGGAGAAGCGTATGTCGTACTTAAAGATCACACCGGATCAGTTGAAGCGCATTAATCTGCCCGATCAGCGGGAACTGCAGCAGTTAACGCCGTCGCCGGTGGCATTGAAAACGAACTCGGATCGAAGCTCAGAGCCCATTTGCGGGAAATACTACGAACTGGCCGTTGGTCCGGCTACGTACGATCATCTGGAGAGCTTTCAGCCCGAGGTACTGGAGTCGGCGTATGTGGATCGTGAACATGACAACAACATTGGCACCGCCACCATCGAGCTGACGCGTCGCCTTGCCCTGGATGGATTGCAGCGTCAGCCGGACTCTTGGAAATTTCACACGCTCAGCTCGTACTATTGGCGCATGCGTGGCAATGCGCTGCAGGCTCTGCCCTGTGCTCGTCTGGCCACCATGCTGGCGCCGCCAGAGCACAAAGACATCCCGTTGCTAAGTCTGGGCACCATACTGTTTCGCATGGGTCGCTTGGTCGATGCGGATCTCATACTGAGCGCTGCAGTGGATCATGCTCCCCTTGTGGCTGAGAATCATGTGGTGCTCGCCTCGGCGCTAGCCATGAAACATGACTTCAATCGTTCACAGCATCATTTTGATGAGGCCGAGCGCCTCGACCCTAGCACGTTGCCAAGAACACAGCAGGTGCGCAACTTCATCAGTTGCCTGGAGAATCTCACCAAGAAGACGTCAAAAATGTACAGCTATGTGAAGTACATGAAGAATGAGGTGAAGGAGTTCAAGAAACTTAAGTATCGCATATCACAAAATCACGAGCGGCTCATTCAGCTGCAGATGCCGTTGGGCGCGCGTCGCTTCCTTGACTCGGGCCACAATAACGAGGATTTGCATCGACGCGGACAATACTGCAGTACAAGGACTCCAAAAGGCTCCGATGAGCCGATTCTTTTCTGTGACTTCTATTCGGACATGCAGATGCGGCTGGAGAGCAAGGACATCGACATCGATGTGCTCGAACGGGATCTGATGGCCAACACAGAAAGCGTTATACGGCAGGTTTCGGCGGAAATACGCAAGCAGTTTAATCTGGAGCAGCTCAAGGCAGCCAAGGCACAGCAGCCGGCCAAGGCAACGTAGAGTCGGAGAAGGAGCCAAAGCCAGGATAAAGCATTCCCCAGATATTTCGTCGGGTCACAAAGTAGCTTAAGAAAAGTAGTAAGGATAACGATTAAGAGAGGGACGAAAATACCGAACTATGAATTTGCCAAAGCAATTCCCCATTTTATATACAAAGCTAGTGATAAGTTGTGATTAGTGTCTACTTGTCGAGTCATCCTACTCCGTGGAACACCCTGCTAAATAAGTATTTTTAACGATTCTATGTAAGATTTGCATTTTCAGTTTGTCGCTTCTGTTCTTGGTGTCGCTTTCAAATCGATTCCACAGGAAGATATAGTTACTTGATTTTATAACTATTTTTAAATATACCATAGTTACATATATCGGATGGAGAATAGAGCTCTTTATGTTTAATGTTTATCTGCTGTTCACTTTAGATGTGCATGCCTTACTTAGTTTGTATTATATACAAAAATTTCCACAACACCAAACAAATCCTTTGAAATCAGACTAGAGAAGAATTTATAAACATTGGTTTACCCAATCCGATGTTGGCGCAATAGAATTAAAATATAGAGTGAATATAGAATTTAGATTGGGAATTTCATTTCGCTCTTTTGTCGCAACAGGTTCCCCTCTTTTAGCAATAAATCATATATGTATATAAATATATATTTAAAATATGTATAATTTCCCTGTTTCTGTAAAGATCACAGCTAGTGAATGGCTCTACAATACTATAGTATAGATGGTATCATTATTTTGGCGTCGAAAAGGGTCAATAATCCGATCGGTCGGTCACCATGCAATTTTTTTGGTCTGCAGCGCCTGCAGCATGTCGGCGAGGCTAGCAAAACTGTGTTCGGCTGCTCCACAGTCGGCAGGCGATTGAGAATCCGGCTGATTGTGGACCAGAAGGCTGCTCCAGCCACTATTACGTGCGCCCATGTAATCCATATCTATCTTGTTGCCAATATGCAGCGCTTGCTGCGGGGAAATATTTAAATCCCGCACAGGTATGGCGAATATGCCTGGATCTGGTTTCATGAAGTCCGCTTCGTAGGAGGTCAGGACGAAATCGAATTTGCCGCCAAAGCCCATGGCATCGAGCACCCTGGTCAGCGAGGGATCAAAGTTCGAGATGACTCCGACACACTTGTCTGCCTCGCGAATGCTTTGCACCAGTTCGGCGGCGCATGGCACATGCGTCCAGCAGTCGCTAGTGCGAAACTGCTCGAGCAGCTGGTTAGCAATTATATTAACCTTGTCCTGTGGTATGCGAGCGTCAACGCAGGCAAATGTTTGCGTCACCAGCTGCAGCCACCAGCGCTCCCAGCCCATGCCGCGGGAGTTACGTCCAAAATTCGCATGAGTTTTACTCATCATTTTGAACTGCTGCCGAAAACACGATCCCATCTTCTTTTTGTCCAGCCCAGGAACGCCGCACGACGCTGCCATTTTCACATATTGCGCGATGGGATCATTAAGCTGGAGCAGGGTGTCCGTTACGTCAAATGTAACCAGGCGAAAACGCTTTAAATTTTGTACAAACTGAGTGGACAACGCCATTATGGCGTACACTGTGTGGACTGTGTGAACAAACTACAACGGGTTGTGCATAACAGTCTATTGTGACGTCACAATGAGAATCTATGTCGGCGTGCAGTATATGCAGATAACAGTATTTTTCCATTTAGATTATTATGGGACTCAGATTAGTGCAAGGGCGACTAATCCCCCTGTAAACAATGCGTTAATTACAACTTAAACTGTATAAAAATCAATTCATAAAATATATTTCATGCTATAAATGTAATCAGGACATTTAAGTTTGTAATAATTTGCAGCATTTCACAAAATTATGCTTGCTACGCTGGTGATTGGCATACTGTCCTCAAATCGCAAGCCACAAGTTTTGGTATACGTAAAAAATACTAGTTCGGTATTTGCCCATGGAATCGTACGTGTGATAGCGTTGGTCACACTTTCTCTAAAACTGCAATATCATTAGGCCGACACAATTTACTTAAGCGAAAAGTTTATGTTTATAATTTATTAAAAAGCATTGCACCAGAACAGATAAAATGACCGTGACTGCTGTACCAACGACGGAGAGTATACGCGAAAAGGCGCTCTCCGACTACAGAAAGAAATTGCTGGAGCACAAAGAAGTCGAGGGTCGCCTCAAAGAAAGTGCGTAGCATAAAAGTAAAAAAGTGAGAAAAAATGCTAATAAAAATGAGTTTTTATTGTAGAACGTGAAGAGATCAAGGAGCTGACCAAACTGTACGACAAATCGGAGAACGATCTGAAAGCGTTGCAGAGTGTTGGACAAATTGTAGGTGAAGTGCTGAAGCAGTTGACCGAGGATAAATGTAAATGTTATGAGCAACTCCTCTTGGCAGTTATCTAAATTTAAAATGCTTTTTAGTCATTGTCAAGGCAACCAATGGACCGCGTTATGTGGTTGGCTGCCGTCGCCAGCTGGACAAGGCCAAGTTAAAGTCGGGCACTCGGGTAGCATTGGACATGACCACATTGACGATTATGCGCTATTTGCCACGCGAGGTGGACCCACTTGTGTACAATATGTCGCATGAGGATCCCGGAGACGTTACCTACTCGGCCATTGGTGGTCTGACTGAACAGATTCGTGAGCTGCGCGAGGTGATCGAACTGCCACTGCTCAATCCTGAGCTATTCCTGCGCGTTGGTATTACACCGCCCAAGGGTTGTCTGCTCTATGGACCTCCCGGCACGGGCAAGACGCTTCTGGCGCGTGCCGTCGCCTCGCAGTTGGACGCCAACTTCCTGAAAGTCGTCTCATCCGCCATTGTGGACAAGTACATTGGTGAGAGTGCACGTTTGATACGTGAAATGTTCAACTATGCCCGCGACCATCAGCCTTGTATCATCTTTATGGACGAAATTGACGCCATTGGCGGTCGTCGTTTCTCTGAGGGCACATCAGCGGATCGTGAAATTCAGCGTACGCTTATGGAGCTGCTTAATCAAATGGACGGTTTTGATTCGCTAGGTCAAGTTAAAATGATTATGGCCACCAATCGACCAGACACACTGGATCCTGCGCTCTTGCGTCCAGGTCGTTTGGATCGTAAAATCGAAATTCCTTTGCCTAACGAGCAGGCTCGGTGAGTAATTTTAAAATATTACTAACCCCTCTAGATAAATAACATTCGGTTTTACGCTTTAGACTGGAGATTCTCAAGATTCATGCGCTGAAAATTGCCAAGCACGGTGAGATTGACTACGAAGCCATTGTCAAGTTGTCGGACAATTTCAACGGCGCCGATTTGCGCAACGTCTGCACTGAGGCGGGCCTCTTTGCCATCAGGTATGCAGAATTTATCATCTAAATCTATCATCACATATAGCAAACCTATTTTAATACCTTTGCAGAGCTGAACGTGAATATGTTATCCAGGAGGACTTCATGAAAGCCGTGCGCAAGGTGTCGGACAACAAGAAGCTTGAGAGCAAACTGGACTACAAGCCGGTTTAATTTACCCAATTTACAGCCCACTTAATAAATAAATATAACAACATATTATGATATATATATATTGTCAAGATCTATTTATCTGTTGAGGGTATAAAAAGTAACTGGCGTCTGTCAGGTTTACAACTAAGAGAAATTCCATATGCAGGAGGAAGTGTCAGCACTTTTTCTGCTCCTCAATGCGTCGCTTCTTGCGCTCCATGTAATCGCTGACATTGTCAAAGCGCTTCTTGAACCATATGGACAAATCCTCAGGGACACATACTTGGTCGGCAAAGACCTCTAGTACCATGTCCACCCAGCCAGCAGGTACGCTGGTGGCCACCTGACCGTCGCAGCTATTGTAGACGCGCAGCTTGAGTTTATCGTCTAATGCACCCGCCACGTAGATTCGTTCGTTGGCCAACACGAATGCACTTATGTTCCAGGTACCTGCATCGGCGCCCACAAGTTGCTCACGTGTAATCTTCCAGCTATCGTTTGTATTATCCTCCAGTGCCAGATCGAAGAGACCAATAGCTTCGCTGTGATCGTAGAATAGCACGGCCACTTGATATCGCTTGGCGGCCTCGAGTTCGCGCAGCTGCAGACGTACTGCCGGTGCGGGTAATTCATGTTTTAGCAGCTCCTTGCCCGACACATAGTTCCAAACGCGCAGCGTCTTGTCGCCCGATACGGAAACAATGTGCTCACCCGTCAGCAACGCCAGGCCCGAGACAAACTCCTTGTGGCCCAGGCAGTAGCTGTGTATATCGTAAGTATCCGGATAGTTGGTCACACGGATCTTATCATCACGATCGCATGTAATGATGTGCTTCTGGTCCGCTGTCCACAAAATGTCGTACACGATGCTCAGGTGACCGAACAGTAAACGTGGTGCAGCCTCAACCTGTACGCAATCGTATTGATAGCACTCTCCCGTCTTGTCCGTGACCAGCACAGAGCTAGAGTCGGCGGCAAATGTGAGCGCACTGGAAGCACGCTCCAGCGAGCGAACTGACAACAACTGGGCATGCTCTGGACGGCTTTTGTAGAGTAGCAACGCCTTTTGACCTGCTGTAGTTACTGCAATCAGTTGGCGATCGGGTGAGTAACTAATGTTCACGATGGACACCTCCTGGTTGGCAACTGCTGGCGCTTTAATGTCATCATTATTCTCCGACTGCTGCTCCTCCTTGGGCGTTTCACTGGCTGCGATTTTCAGGCCACATTTGGTCAGGTCTGTGGGCACCTCGATCTCCTTGAAGATTTGCAAGTCATTGGGGTTCAGGAACAACACCTTGCGACCATGCGCAAGGACCAGTTCGGGCTCGGTATAAAAAATTGTTGTCATTTTTTTGTCTGAATCACCGGCGGCGGCTCAATACTGTTGTTAGTCAACACTGTCGGCATGCAGCACATGTTCCCCTGAACGAGCTGTGAAATAAACAAATGAACTTGTTCCCTGTGTGGTGAGCAAACTTGCGATCACGCACGATTGTGGCGCCATCACGCGATAGATTTCGAATTGCTTGCAAATTATAACAAAATTGCCAAAGAAAACGATAAAATGTTTTGTAATCGATAAGTTCAAAAATAAAACGCATTGCTTTAATGCAACTTAAACTGTTTTAATTCCTAAGAAATTTCATAGAAACTAATAAAAAAAATTCGAAATAAATGTATGTATGTACAAGAGGCGGGCGAACTTGGAATACCATTGCGATAGGTGGGGAAGTGGCTACGTGCTACGTGTTGATGCCGATAATTGACTCGATAGAGAAACTCAGCTTGGGCTTCTTTGCCGTGGGCGTCGTCGTGGTGGGCGTGTGTGTAAAAAGCGGCATTGATTGATATCCCTGATGATGCTGTTGCTGTTGCTGTGCAGCTGCTGCCGCCGCTGTAGCTGCAACTGCGGCGGCATTACCAAATAGATCATAAAAGGCGCTGCCAATGACGGCAGGAGCTGTCGCTGTCGCTGTCGTTGTTGCGCAGGCGGAGCTGCCAAGTAGCGTGGTATCCATGGCGTAATTCAGTTCCGGATCAGCGAATGCGCGACGCTTGCGCATGCGTTCCAGCAGCGGCGAGTTGAACGTGGGAAAGCGTTGCTTGTACTCTGCAAAGGGAAGGGGATGAAACGGATGAGATGAGATAAGACAAGTGATTTTTGGGGGGCAGGACAAATAACACGGTGCAGCAAAGTGGGAAGGGGAAAGAATTCTTTGATGTCGACTCGCAGGTCGCGCATCCGTGTCCAAATCCAAATCCAATTGCTACAAATTGCCTTCAAATTGCTGCAATTGATGCGGCGGCCGGGCGACACATGAAGCCAACGCGAGACGTAATCGGAGCCGCGCCCAAGTCGCGCCAGACAGCACGGCACCAAGTTGTGTCTGCGGCTGTGCTACTTGGAAACCAGATGGGAAAACTGAAAACCCAACCAAGGCGAGTCAAGAGGTTTTTCCGTTTTCGTGTATCGATTTACAGCGCAATGAAAATGGAAAATCGAAAATGAAGAAGGTTGACTTCTCACTTGAAGCTGGCTGGTATCGCTGTCGGGCCCAGGCATCCAATTACAGTGGGCGACTTTTGACAAATTTGTTATTGTTGTGCCCAGCCCGGGCCCAACTGTCCCGACGGGCATTTCCTGCGGCGCGCTGCCCACGTTCCCCTCCCCTTCCCCTTCCCCTGACCGTCATATCGGTCATATTTCCCTGCTCGGCCAGACAGTCTGGCGACGAGGCTGGCTGACCCTACACATGTCTACCTACCTTCCATGGCGGCGGTGATGTGCAGCGTGGACTGCTGCAGGTTGCGCAGTCGCTGCTTGTAGATGCGTTTCTGGGCGATCAGAGCTTGGCGCGTGCGCAGCGTATTCGCTGCCATCGACTGGGAGCTGGGACTGCAACTGGGGGGTTGGGATTCGCTGAGCAGCTCCTCCTCACTGGTTGCTGGCTGCTCCACGGTGGCGTTGCTGGCTGCACCGGCAGTGGCATGACCCACCTCCAGCGCCTCCATGGTCTGTTGGCGTCGCAGCGCCACTTGGGCAGCCATCACGCGCTGCCGATCCACGACGAGTTGGCAATTGGGGCAGCAGCATTCGCGCCAGCGGCAGAGCTTCTTGTGCCCTTTGACGCACGAGATGACGCCGTGGTTGCGGCAGCGGGCGCATTTGGGTGTGCGCAGCAGGCGGCGTTCCTTGCCCGTGGTTTGTTGCATGCTGAGGCTGGGAAGACGTCGGGTTGGGACACGTAACGGCAGGCGGAGATACGGATAGACACGTACACGTACACGTACACGTAGTTAACAGCAGCGCGTTGTGGAATCGACTGAAAGGATGCGGCGCGAGCTGAGCGTATTTAAAATGAGCCACCAAGGCAGACAAAGAGGCAGACGGGATGGCAGACGGGCAGGATCGCGGTGAGGGCCACTTGAGCTGATCTCTGCGCGCAGACAGACAGTCTGGCGTGGCTGTCGTCGTCAAGTGGTCTGTGATGCTGACTTTGCTTGCGGCTCTGCCTACTGCCATTGGCTGCTAATCGCGGCATCCCGAAATAGAACATCCAATGGCGGCACAGCTGGCTGGCATCAATGAGATTGGAAATTCCCCCCTTCCCCGCCTTCCCCACCTCCCGTGCAGCACAAGAGAAACCCAGAAAATTGAACATCTCATGAAATTCAATTGAAAAACCGCAGAAGATACAAATGTATCTCAAACTCGCCTCCGTCTGTCCGCGCATCTGTCCGGGACGAAAAAGTATCAATTTTAATTGCTTTCGCTTTATTTGTATAACAATCTGTAGCATTTGCATATATCATTTACATCCAATATAGATTTATGTATATGTACGGTATATGGTATATGGTATATGGTGTATAGAGTGTGTATATATCTAGGTATATCCGGCATATGCCTATCTGTGTCTGTATCTGTATGTGTGTGTGTGGCTTGTTACTTAGGCGTAGGTAATACAAATTCAACGCGATGAAAAATTTCGACTTAGTTGTCGCTCGTTTAACAATTACGGAATACACAACTGATATATATATATATGTACTATATATGGTGAATATATTCACCGTATGCATTATCTTTTAACCTCTTTTTGGTGCGTTTTAAAGCTGCGAAAGTTCTGTGAGTTTTGGGGTTTCCTTGGGGTTTGCTTTGGTCGATCTGGATGCGTGCACGGCTATAGCTATAGCTAGGGTGTAGGGTGTAGCATGCCTTATAGCAGGAAGTATGTATGTGTAGAGTGTGCAGATAGATTGTGCAAATGGGCAGGTATATACACAGGTGCGCGATAAGGAGATAAGAAAGGCAAGGAAACTTTGTCGCCAGCGTGCAGGGGGGGGGGGCCAAATGAAGCATACTATACCATCGTATTTATTGGGCTTGGGAGTGGGTCCAAATTCCCGAATAGAACTATAAAAAACCTTCTCGTTTATTGTTTTGTGTATATATTTTGATTATATATTCTGGTAAATTATGCTTCGTAAATGCTTGCAAAGTTATTGTCTTTTGCTTTTCTTCCTCTTCTGCTTCTTGCTGCTGCAGTTGTTGTTGCTGTTGTTCTCTGCTCTAAAAACAAACTCGAACTGGAACACAATTGATATACATATACATATCATGCTATATACTTGTATGTGTGTATAAATATTAAACTATTTAACTGCTAATTGTTTAATTTGTTGTTTAACTTGCCCACTGAACACGCGGCTCTACCAGAAAGAACTCGAAACGAACCAACGAATTATCATGAATCCCCGAAACGCGAACCTAACCTCAAATCTCTTAGCTAAGTCGGGGCTGCGCAATACCGTGTGTCTGTCTGTCTGTCTGTCTGTGTGTCTGTGTGTGTCTGGGTGTTTAGCCAATTTCTCAGTTATTATATATCACATTGCTCCAGGGGGTTTTCCACTTTGGTATTTCCATTTTTACGGCCAACAAGTTTTTACTTTAATCTTCAAAGAATTTAACAATCATGATTGCCCGAAAACGTTCTATCTACTATATGATATATGTATTGTGTATATAAATCGTTGCTAAACTCGATTGCCTATCGAGTGGCTAAGCTAAGCTGGCTGGCCACAGTGCGCTACAGCAGTTCCATCCCACTTGGATTATCGAGGATATATACTGCATGGAGATATCTCTGATCCTTCAGCTGCATCGCTTGACTGCTTCGCGCACTGTTGCCTGAGCTATGCAAATTTGTTACTATCAAATTGGGTAGGGGTGGAATATCCTTGCAGTGCCTTGTGGGATTGGAGGTTTTTGGGTTCCATATGACATAGGGGTTAAGTACTCCCGTATATCGTTTTGGAGTACCAATACATGAGCAAATATCATAGCACACAGATTGACATATGAGCTGTGAGTCTTTCTTGATTCGATTATATCTTTAATCGATAACTTAGGTAGCTTCTTTAACCCATTAAGTCGCAAGGATATTTTCCGTAATCGGCAAGCCGATAAGCTCTTCTGCCTCTTTTCGTTGTTGGACGATAATAATCGATAACTCGTATAAATACTCGATAACAGTGAGTGCGTGCATTATAAATGTGCTTAGTATATTCACACACACACACACACACACAGCGTATGCATGCATGTGTGTGTGTGTGTGTGCGTGTGCTTAAGAATTGTGCTATATATGCTGCTCTATATATGCATGTAAGTCTAGTTAATAGGCTCGATTTGTCCTTTGGTGCGGGGTTTACTATATATACTGGCTGAGAGTTAACATACGTTTGTATATCGCGTAAGTAGCATCTGGTTTATCTGGGTAATACTTGAGTAGGAAAAGTGTAGTAGAAAAGTAAGAAAATGCCTCGAGGCTTAATTTGGTAAATGCAACTCGCAACTCGCAGGGAGGGGGCGGAGGGGGAGGGGCCTACGCTAAATGCATATGTGTACATACACTGTGGCATGTACGTACGTGTTCGATACAGATAATCGATAACAGTCGTCGATTACCAATCATTGTCATATCGATCGTATCGATAGATATCGATATCTATCGATAGTCAATAATCAAATGTTATTTCTTTGAGCCTTAACGATTTGACAACGCCTAAGCGATGGTTTGGCTAACCGATAACCGATAACGCGATATCGATATTGCTCCCTAGACAATGCTATTGCGCTTGGCATTCGCCCGCTGCAAGGTGCTCTGCATGGCAGCTACCACAGCCTCGGCGCCGCCCACGAACACGGGCTGATTGGCAGCACGGCGCAGGACGTGCCACATGGCCACCGGCTTGCGCAGCGAGGAGAGCATCTGGTGCCAGTGGCGCAACCCCTTGCCCACGGCACAGCTGCCGGCGAGGACATGGCCCAGCGGCAGAATGCCCTGCTCCGTCACTCCGAAGACAGTCAGGCGCAGCTGCACCGTGGTCAGCCCCTGAGGCGGCACACTGAAGATCATCGACTCGTTGAAGATGGGACAGCGATCCTTGCGCTTCAGCGAGGTGCGCTTCTTCAGCACCTTCTTGTCGTTGTTCATCAGGTAGACCTGGGGGAGGAGATGGAATTGAGCATGGCGGCTCGAGGAATGCAAGTGACGCCTCACCTTGACGAAGATGTGCTGCAGTGCGCCGGCACTGGGCGACTGCGACTGTGGCTGACCCGCCTGCTGCTCCGGCTGCGAGTCTGTGTCCAGGTCCAGCTTAAGATTGCGCGCCTTGACCACGACAATGGTGAGTCGCTCTGCCGTGGGCAGGTAGCTCAGCGAGAACATCAGCTCGCCCCAGCGGGCGTTGCACTTGCGCGAGTCCGAGAGCGGTATCCAGGTGGTGATCGGACGCGCCATCTCGCCGATCTCCATCTCCGCCTCGCCGATCAGTGTGTGGGCGGGCCCATTGTGGTAGAGATGGAACCACAGCGAGTGGCGGCCGTGCTGCCGCTTCAGGCGGAACTGGAAGCTCTCGTTGTACGCCGGCGTCAGCGTGGACTGCACCACCTGCAAGGGGTTGGAGAATGAAATGGAGGGCAGGCCAAGCCATAGCAGGAGCTCACCTTGGTCTGCATGCCGCCCGCATGGTCGGGCACCAGGTAGATGCGCACAAATGTGTCCAGCGAGTCGAGGCCCATGCTCAGCGGGCAGAGGAGGCCCTTCGCCTCCAGCACGTTCACCGTCAGCTGCACCTGCTCCTCGCTGGCGCAGCTCAGCCTGTCAGAGAGAGAGAGAGAGAGAGAGGGTTACTCCTGCTGTACAGCTAGCTCTGCTCCTCACTTACTTCTCGAACTGCAGCCCGACGCAGAGATACCCCGTGATCTGCGTGTAGGGCTGATCCAGTTGATCCAGGCTGAGTGAGGAGGCATCCGAGTTGACCGAGTCGCACGAGATGGCATGCTCCAGATTGATGCCCTCCATGGAGCCATCCAGCGAGATCTGCGAGCTGTTGCGCCTGCCCAGACCGAGGCTGATGCTCGACTCCTGCCGCAGCAGGGAGCGGCCGAAGCACCAGGTGGAGTTGCCATTGCCATTGCCATTCGGGTGGCCATTCCCGTTGCCATTTCCATGTCCGTTGGGCAGCTGGTGGTGGCCATTGACCACGCCCAGCTTGCGGAAGAGATAATCCTCCGAGATGGTCTTCTGCAGCATGTGCGGCCCCTTGACGCGCTGCGTCAGCCCCGTGAAGGGATTGTTTGCGTTGTGCAGCTTTAGCAGGCGGCTCGAGAGGCTCTGCCCCTGGCTCTGGCCCTGCTGCAGGCCATGCACAAAGGGATTGCCATTGTGCTGCGGGGATGAGCAGGCAGCGGAAGCGACAGAGGGTGGGGGAGTAGCTTCCGGTGCCTCTGGTTGTGGCTCAGGCTGTGGCTGCGCCTCGGGCATCTGCTCCGTTGATTCGCAGAGAAAGGGATTCGTGCTCGAGTTGCGTCGCTTCAGTGCCGGCGGACGACGCTCCGCCACGGCCTGTGGCTGCGCCGGCATCTGCGCCAGCGCCTGCGCCTGCTCCGTGCTGCGATTCATGCCCTGCTGCAGCGAGATCTGCCGCTTGGCAATGGGTCGTGGTATCGCGGTGGCGGACAGCGTCACCGATGCCGACGTGGTTAGTCGCGGCGGCGGCGGCGCCTCCAGCGGCTGTGGCAGCTGCTGCGCACTGGCCGCACGCAGGCACGACGAGCGCGGCTCCTGCGCCCGCTCAGTGCTGGGCGAGCTGAGCTCGTTGATTTGGCTGAAGGAGAAGGTGACCGTCTTGCTGCTCGGTCCGGCACTGTTCGGCGCCGGCGCCGGTCGCAGCGGCTGGGGAGGAATGCTCACGTCCGCCTGGGGCAGGTTCCACAGCGGCGTCGTGGTGGTCGAGGAGGGATCTGCGAAGCCTCCGTTGAGCAGCGGATGCTGTTGCTGGTGGTGGTGGTGGTGCAACTGTTGCAGCTGCAGCTGTTGCTGCTGCTGCTGCTGCAGCTGCTGTTGCTGGGAGCGATTGTGGTCGTCCTTGTCGATGGTGTCGAAGCGCTTGAAGCTGCCGCTGGTGCTGAGTAGGAACTCCGAGCCGGATTGGATCTGCAAGTGGACGGCAGGTGATTGCTTGATTGATTGATTGATGGATTGATTGATGGATTGATTGATTATTGAAATTGGTGAAGTGGAGACCTGCCTAATGCAATGTGTGATGTAGATCGATGGACGACTGATTGATTGATTGATGAGTAAAGCAGAGACATGCTGGCAATGATTGATAGCTTGCTAAGTTTGATTGACTGCAGCTGGATTGATTGACGGATTAATTGATTGACCACTGATTGATCGCTCGCACTTACGCTGGCCATGTACCCGTTGGGATGGAAGAGCTTGTGCTTGTGATTGGACAGGCCGATCTTCTCCTCCTTGCTGGACCGCATGCGCATCCAGCTGGCGGCACGTGGCCCCAGGCAGTGGCAGGCGAGCAGGAGGCACAGCACGAGCAGCAGCAACAGCAGCAGCAGCGCCGCGAGGCTGCTGAAGCTCAGCGCCAACGGGTTGCTGTCCATGAGAGCTGAGCGTGCGTGAGCGTGTGTGTGTCTCTGTTTGTGTGTGTGTGTGTGTGCACTCAGCACGGAAGGCGGGGGCGGAGCAGGTGCAGGTGCAGAGCGGCGACGGCGGCGGCGGCGGAGGCGAAGTCAGCAGAGGCGTCGCTTAGCGGCTGCTGTTGGCGTGCATCCTCCTCGGGGTTGCCTGCGATGAGAAGGGGGTGAAGGGGGTTAATCGAATGTGCTTGCTCTCTCTCTCTCCCTCTCTCTCTCACTGTCTCTTTTCCTCTGTCTAGCTTTGCTGACTTCTCTTTCTCCGCTTCTACTTCTACTTCTACTTCCGCTCTCCCTCTTGCTTTCCCTCTCACTCTTCCTGCCTCCTCTTACACTTCCCTCTCTTGTCATGGGAGTCAGCACCCTTGGGAGGCTTCCCCCCTTCCTCTTCTCCCGCCAGGCAACCCCTTGAGCACGTTGGGGCCTCCACCGCCATCGTCACCGCCGGCACTTGGCATAGTTGTGGCTCTGTCATCAAACCAAAGCGAAGCGGAGCAAAGCAAACAAAACGAAAATAAAACCAAAATGTTTTCATAGGAAAATGAACGAGAAAGGGGAGGGGGCGGAGCACGAAGAAGAAGAAGCTAAGGAGTGGGAAGGGAGGCAGAGACAATTGAGACAAAGCGTAGCGTCAACACTTTCATCTCGCATCGCCTTACGACGCCTCGTCCAGCAAGAGATTCACTATCATCGCCCATCATCGCATTGTGTGGGCAGGTGTCACTAACTATTTCTATTTTCATCTCTCCCTCCTCTTCCTCTCCCGCTCCCGCTCCCTCCCCCTCTACTCTTGCTCCGCTTTCGGGTTGACAGTTTTTTGATTGAATTTGTAACCGAAGCCGTTTCCATTGCACATCAAAGACCCAAAGCGGGCAATGCCGTCAGAGCGCATGACGTTGGCAGGGGAAGCGAAGTGTCCAAAGATCAAACTGGCCGCAGGGTGGCGGAAGAGAAGGGGAGGGGGCTGGGGAAGGGGAAGGGCGTAGAAAAGAGACCTAGAAATGAAGAAGGAAGTGGGAAGTGAAAGAAAAGAGGAAATAAATAAATAGATAAGCGAGCAAAATAGAAGCTACACCTACGGATTCTGTTTCTACTTCAATTCAATTTCGCAACGTATCCATCGTTCAATCAATCAATCATTTCAGGCGCAGCCAAGCAAACTTGTTACTCTTTGTAAATCGTGATGAAGTCTACAACTTGGCGGCCCAGCCAACTCATCCCATCTGAGCCCACTCAGGCAGCTTGAGTGCTCCCACGCACACACTCGCTCGCACACACACACACACACACACACACAGTTGCAAATCAAGCCGAACTAAGCCTCCATTGCGGAGTGCCGCCCACTCCGCTTGCGCTTCCTTCGCCTCGCAGCTGACATCATCTGCTCGGGGGCAACAGCCCATTAGCCTAATCCGACGAGCACTTGCCACTTCCACACACACACACACACTAACACAACACGAGAATGTGACCCCTTGCACCGCGTGTCCTCGTTGCGGGCTACCGAAAAAGTTGCAGCATGTCGGGCTGCTCTTTTAATTATGCAGCAGCGGAATTGCATCCTAATTAAATAAGCGCTTAATGAGCTGACACCTCGCACACACACACACACACACACACACACACACACACACACACACAGCACGCACGCACTGGTAGCACACACTGCGCAAAGTTTTGCCATAACATTTTGTTAACCTACTGCGAGGTCATTCCACTGTGCACAGTGTGACAAAGCTGCAGCGCCAACACGCACACATACACACACAGCAATACAGTTATACACACACACACGCAGACACGCTGTAACAGTGTCTTGTTATGGCGGATACACTCGTATCTGGCGAGGCACTTATCTGCTCAAACTGGGCGCACTGTGGCACTGCCCTAAGACAATGCAAAGCAGGGGGAGCGTGAGCAGCAGGAGGGGGGTGGCTGAGGGGGGGGAGAGGGGAGCAGAGCAGTGAGAGTATCTGATGACCTGCTTTCGCTTTGCTGTGGCGACGAGTGCGCTGGTCCAATTGGCAGTTGGTCCGAAATGAGTTTCGGTCACGTCACAAAGTCAGGCAGTCCCAACAGATAACCAGCTCGGCCCCTCTCCCTTGCCCCCCCCCCTCCCTCCCGCTCACCCACTGTGTGCGTTTTATAAAGTTTGAACAGCGCATTCCTGCTGCCTGCTGCCTGTGGCCACGCACAACTTTCGCCACTTGAAAGCGAAAGTTGAAGCATAAAAGAAAGCACAAAGTGAAAGTCGCCAAGGCGAGTCAAAGATAACACAAAATTGGAGCAGCAAGTGCTGCCACACACACACACACACACACACACACTCAGTCACACACCCCACTGGCTGCATATTTTGTGCAGCTTCGTTTTACCTTTTGTTTTCGTTTCGTTTCTCGCGGATAACAGTTTAATTTCTCTGTGCTGTCTCTCACTTCACTTCACTTTGACAAAAACAATTGCCGCTGGCCAGAAGAACAACAACAACAATCACACCGTGTACCCCAATCACTCGACAAGGAGCAACAGCAGCGCGTGCAGCAGCAACAACAATTGAAATTGTTCAATCGCGCCGCGAACGCGTCGTCCATGGCGTCCCGTTTATCCGTGCTGGGCGAAAACTCGCGACCAACTGAACGCGTGCCCCCAAAAGCATGCTGCAAGTTTTTTTCGTTTTCTTTTTGCTTGTCTTTGGCTCACGCAGCGTATGCGCAATCTGTGCGTGTAGTTAAGTTTCGTTTCGTTAAGTTTTGTTGGTTCTTGCGCTCGATAAAAGTGCTTAGTACGGACTTTTTCGACCTATTCAGCTGGTTGTGTTCCCGGATTTTGGGACAAGATCCACTTGCCATAAAAATGAATTTAGGGTTCATGGCTTTGCTAAGACGCAGCGTGTACAACAACCCATTAGAGTGGATGGTAAATCCTAACGAAATGAGTTAACAGTTCCACACTCAACGAGCTGTTAATTAAATACAATAGAATTGGAATTGGTATTTTTAAAATATTGTTTTTGGATTGTATGCGAAATCCACACGAATTCCAAGTGGATCCTAAATAAAAGATTTTAATCGACAGCTCTAAAGTAGGCTATACTTATTTACTTCTTTTACATTTTCGACATAAATGACCAACTTGTGGAGGAAAACTGTAGCATACTTTCAAGCTGGCGAGTAAAACCAAATAAAATATTCAGACTGCTTTCGTTTATAAAATAACCACTATGGATAGATATTTCTAAATAGATATTTACATAAATTATACCATTTGAGCCACGATTATCCAAATAATCAGGTCCTCAATAATCAAAGCCGCAATCAACTTTGCGGTATGCTTAGGCCATGAAATTGATTGCCCCGCTCCCCATGTCCCTCAACGCATCCCCAACAAACATTTGGCTTTCGCTCTGGCTCTGGCTCCGGCTATGGCTAGCTCACAATTTCGGTTTGTTTTTCTACATTTCGAATTGTTTCTTTTTTTTTGTAGCAGCCTCTTGTTGTTTTTTGTTGCATTCCACAATTTGTGCTGATGCTGCAGCAGCGGGAACAACAAAAAAAAACAACTAAAGCTATTGAAAGGGAATTTCGTAATTCAAATACAACTGTCCGAGAGCGAAAAGTTGAAGAGTCAAAGCAAATAAATTACGCAAATTCGCATTGTGCGAAAATAATAAAACATAAAGCACAGTTAAATGCGCTGCTCTGTGTGTGTGTGTGTGTGTGTGTGTGTGTGTGTACTTTACACAATAATTCAAAATGGCAAATTATTTCAATAAAATTTCAATTGAATTTCTGGCCATGCCTCCTAGCCCACCTCCCCCACTCTCGCAGCCCCTTTGGCAGAGCAAAACAAACTTTAAGCAAAAAGTTTTTACCTCGCTTTGCAACAAATACAAATACAAATACCAAACACAAACACAACAAACGCACACACACCCGCGGATGTGTGTTTGTGTGCATAACGGTAACTACGCCAATTTGCGAGCAAATTTCATAAATTGTTGAAAATGCAACTGCAAACGCCGCGCCATACTCTCTCCCTCTCTGTCACTCTCATTCTGCTCCCTCTCTCTTACAATTCGCCATTTGGACATAATCGCGGAAGCCGTCAAAGTATTTAAGTAAGTGGCAATTTGAGCAAATTACTTGCATTATTATTGCTGACCAAGAACACAGAACACACTACCCCCTCCCCCCCGCACCCCCGCTCATGTAATGAATGCGCAACTAATTATAATCGTAACTATGCGACACGTCAAATTAACGCCAAACGAACTAGGCGACAGAGAGAAATGGGGAAAGGGGAAAGGAGAAAAAGCGAAGCCAATGCAGCATAAAGCTGCTATGCTGTTTTTAATCCATTATGCGTGTGTTTTGTGTGCATTACCAGCTCCCCCCTTCCCCTCGGCTGTGATTGCTTTGACATGCTTTGAAAGTTCGTTGCGCTGCAATCAATTAACAGCTCGCAATCCGTTATCGCTATTTGCGACGCGATCGTATTTGCAGCTGTTAAAGTCAACTGATGCACCCTGTGCTGATGCAAAAGGTGGCAACGCACTGAGTGGCCTGCGTCAAGTGCAGTAGAGTGCAGAAACACACATGCATAGATAAATATGTACACACTCTCTCTCTCCCATACACACACACACACACTTCCAGAGAGAACGAGAGAGAGAGATGGACATAATTGAGAAGAAGGTGCAGGCAGATTAAGCATCACAACAAAGCTTGATAAGTGCCGCAATTTGCATGTGTTGCTGCAGCTGCTCATCGCTCTCCACACACACACACACACATGCCAACACTCTCCCTGCTATGCTCTCGCACTAACACAGTCTCAATAAAGTTTAGCATAGTTATCTAGACGCTGTTGTTGCACAACAAAACTGGCAAAGTTATTAAAATCAACAGCAATAAATTAGCATGCTTTGCGTTTTATCGTATAAACAACAAGCGAATGTGTTTTTGGGTGTCTGTGTGTGTGTGTGTGTGTGTGTGTGGTGTCAACGGGAAGGGGAACAGCAGGCGTCGAGGGCTGACCAGGACATTTACAGTGCATCGCATCGCATTTTTGGGCCAAAGCACAAAGTGCGCATAAATCAAGACGGGCCAAAGACGAGCGCCAAGTGCCACCCACTCTGGCAAGGGGCTGGCCGACGGGGCAGGGTGTAGAGCGAGGGACGGACGGCTGACGGAGTGAAACGACAATTTCACCACATTTCTGGCTACTCACAAATTTATGCACGAAACCAGAAAAACGAAGGCAAACAGACGAACTGGAGAATAGTCGCAGGGAAAGAGAGAGAGAGGAAGAAAGAGAGACTAAAAAATTAAGCGATGCGTTGACTTTGACCCCCAGCAAAACTGAAAGCGACAGAGATCGCATTTACCATTCTTTTAAAACAACCCACCTACCCCTTCCCCTCCCTCCCACCCACACTCTCTCTCTCTCTCTCAGGCCTTGCTACAGTGCACAATGCGAGAATGCGATATTATCTCGACATTAATTGCATAATAAAGCACTTTTAATTAGGTTTTGTGCGGCGAGTAGCCGCAGTCGGGGTCGGAGTAGCTCGTGATTGTTTCTCGTGCCAGGAGCAGGATAAGGGGAAAGAGGCAAAAGGCAAAAGGCGGGTGGATCGGTTAAAATTGAGCTGAAATTGCGAATTTTCGATAGACAAAGAGATAAAGGGGAACCCCGAAAGAGCGAGAGGAGGGGGCCGTAGTGAGGTAAGTAATAGCTGCCTTGGCGCCAACAACGAAAACTGCAGTCGCTGCCGACAAAGACGACGACGAAGAAACTCATTAAAAAAAAAGTTCTCACCCAAAGCGAAAGCGACTTGCCGCCGGGGAGCGTGAGCGAGTGGGGGAGGGGGAGGCGAAGGAGAAGGCGAAAGAGGCAGGGGTCACGCGTGGTAGGCTGGCAACAAACTTTGTCATTGATATTTGTTGTTGTTGTTTCTGCTGCTGCTGCTGGTGAAGGCGCTGCTCGCATAGTTCAGCAAGCGTTTCGATGCGAAATTGCCATGCAAAACTTGAGCTAACAAATTTCGTTGCCCTCTGGCAGCTGCGGCGGTGGCGTATACGCAATGTCATGTCGCCAGAGCGACCTTCAGAGCAGCAGGCAACGGGGCAAGGGGGCGACGGCGCAGGCAGCGCTGTTTGTGCTTCAATTATGCCAAAAATGCGCACTGACACGTAAAAATAATGCATACTTCAAGGCGTGCGCGCGTCCCGCAGAAGCCGCAACGAAAAAAGGAAAACAACAGAAGCAGCCGCCGCAGTCAGTTGCAGCAACAGCAGCAGCAGCAGAGTTGACAATGCCAGCGCAAATGAAGAGCACACGCAACGGACGACCAGCAGCGGCGACGGCGACGTCAGCAGCGACTGCAGTGCACTGGCAATGCATATAGCATTTTAATTTCCTGCTTATTAGGCAGCCAAAGCTGCCGTCGACGCCGACGCCGACGCCCACAGCCAGGCAGACCTCGCGCTGCACTCGCCTCCGCTCTCTCTTTCTCTCGTGCACAGACACACATGCATAGGCTGGCACACAAAGAGATGAAGCGACAAAGATATAGCGCGTGTCTGTCTGCCTGTGTGTGTGCGAGTGTGTGAGTGTGGCTGTGTGTGTGTGCTGTGTGTGTGTGCTTGTGTTTGCCATGCCGCCTTGGCGACATCCAAGCAAGCCAGAGCCAGTGCCAAAGCGCTGCTCCGTTGCGTCCCCTATCCAAACTACCTCGCTTCACCTTGTCTTACAATTCAGTACAACATACACCACAGGCAAACTGCACACCAACACACCACCCCACCACACCCCACCAGACCGCATCAGAACCATTCTTCATCTTCTACCCATGCGCAGTTTTTCATTACACGCTGCTGTCCATTGCAGCGGAATTTCGGACGCGCGCCTGCTCCTCTGCCTCGGGTCTCGGGCCTAGGCCCAGCGCGTCTGCAGCACATATAAATCACAATCTACGCACACACACACACACACGCATAGGCAAGAGCAGGCCGAGGCACCCAGCTGACCACAACGAGCAAAGGGGCAACGGGGACACGGGGGACATTGAAAATTTTGATAATTGAATTTACACGTGAATGATCACATCTTTAAGCCTTTACTCTCTCTGGCTTATTGCAAATGGCAAACGCTGAGACGGAGGGGTGGGTGGCCCATAACCGAGACCGAGACCGAGATGGAGACGGAGATGCAGCGACAAGCACAGGCACAGGCCGAGGTCGAGCCACTGCACCACTCTGTTTGCTCTGTGTGTCCTGGGCGCAAGATTGAAAATTTGCGATTGTTGTAAGTAGCCCAAGGCGTTGTGTAGGAGAGAGAGAGTGTATGTGTGTGTGTGTGTGTGCTGCCAAGCGAAGCTAAGTAATTATGATCAGAAATTGATTAGGGCATTTGAGCAAATTGCAAGTTTCAATGCAAAGCAACCAAACATAAAATTAACTTCAATTTAAAGCAAAACAACAGGCCGAATGGCTAGAAAGGGACGCAGGGCTAGCCAATGCGATCAGTTGCACGAAGAAGAGCGAGACAGAAGCAGTAACTATAGAGTTGCCATCATTCTCATTGTGATAAGCGGGCTTAGTATTGACAAACATACACACATACATACATACATACACATGTACATATTGATGGCAGCCTGCAAACATCCTTCTGTATTAACATATTAATTTGCCTAAAATGTGCTACAAATCTCAACAGCAAAAAGGAGGCGCAAAATACCAAAGACAGCGACGACATGTGATTGATGACACAATCAAAGAGGCAGAAGCCAAAGCTATGCCATCTGAAAGCAGGCGACGTTTCTGGGCTGAAAGGGGGAGAGCACGCGACGCGAAGGCATAAATAAAACAGAACAGACCAGAGCAACGGGGCGCACAGCGCTCATACGAGACATCTGGCAACCTAAATGCAGTCTTCCAGCAGCGCCAATTGCAGGTGCAGGTGCAGGTTCAGGTGCGAGAGAAAGATGGCAGCTACCCCTCAGTTGCCAAATAGAAAATGGATTTCGCTATTAATTTCGCTGACGAAACGAAGTAAGGCGAGCAGCGCAGCGGATGAAAGTACGAGATAGAATGCGCGCGGACGTTGACAACATCAAAAGCAAAGAAAATGCTACTGACAGGCGCCTCCATCCCCCCTCCCCCTCCGCCGCGCTCTAGTCCTAATCGTGGTCTATATTCACATCTAAGTATGTGTTTGTGTGTGTGTGTGTCAGTCTGTCTGCAATGCGCCGCAATGGTTACAAGAAGAAGAACAACAACAGAGCCGGCAAGAGTAGCAAGAACAGAGGCTCCCCAAACCATGTTAGCTATGCCAGCTTTCGCTTTTATGGCGGACACACCTATTTATAAAAAGGATTTGCAGCTTTTGCGGCTGAAGGAAAAAAACAAAATAAATAACAAAAAAAAAATGTAAACTACTTTGTTACGTTGATTTTTTGTCTGTTTTTGCTGCTGTTGTTTTTCGTTTTGGTTTTTTGTTTTTGTTTGTCGTGCATACAAAATAAATGGAATATCTTTGCCGTCTTGCTTTCTGGGCTATGCAAATGCCTGTTGGCAAAATGTTTGCGCAGAGGAAGCACATGCATAATTTATGTACATGCATATACACTCTATATAGTATATATAGATATATATTTTCTGTATACATTTATTTTAAATTAACATAATAAGCTGACATAATAGCGCGATGGAGTGGGAAGGGGAGAAGAGAATACTTGTACTGTCAAGTGCGCCTTAATGCACAAATTGTTGGCAAATTGCATCGGGATTAGGCGCGTCGGGCCAGCTTGCGTTCTTGGTAGCGTGCAACAGCTGCATCAAATGCCTCGCCCACGGTGCGCTTACGCCAGATTAGAGTGCGATCAACGGGCGGCTTGGCAACTATGGGCACCTCTGACTCAGAAGAGTTCTTAGTTGAATCGCTGGCGGCGTCGCAAGGCTTGGTCTCCATGGATGGCGACTCCTTTATATGCTTGTCCTTGCTAGAGTCAACGGTTTCTTGGCTATTTGTTACTTTATTATCCTTACTCGCTTGCTGTTTACTATCTTTATCCTTGCCAGTGGCAGTTGATTTTAATTTCTCCTCTGGTTCTTCCTCATCATCACTGGAGTCAATGCTAAAATCCGAGTCTGCATCTATGTTATTAGGAAGATGTGACTTCGTGATGGTGCCAGCTGGCTTGGATTCGTCTGTTGCTGCAGGTTTCTCCGACGCCTCTTCCTCATCCTCAGAGGCACGGCGTTGTCTGTAGGTGCGTTGCTTGGCAGAGCTGGCCAAATCACACTTAATTGGCTTGTATGCTACTTCTTCTGTGCTGGGGGCGGTCTTTGGTTTTAGCACCGGCTGCTGTGTGCCCAACTTCTGTTCGTATAAATGTCTGTAGAAGCCATCGAGATCCTTTTGTTTTGTCACATCGCCAATGGCTTCCAGATATTCGTCGCGCTTATCCTGCTCCTGCAGCTGTCGCAGAGATTCGAGCTTCTTACGATATGTTGCTGTTACGTATGTATCCTTATCTTTATACATTTCCCCCTCGGCTTCGCGATCTTTTTGTACTTGACGGTCAACCCGCAGTTCGTTTTCCAATTTTCGTCGTTCCGCATGCTCTATTAACCGGCCAATGTACTTGGCTTTACGTGGTTCCTGCTTTTTCGCTTCTTTGGCCTCATCACGTTTACTAGCCATTTCGTCGTACAGTTCGTCATATTGGAAAATACTCGCATCCTCGGCCAGGGCCTTCTCTTGCATGTTGCGCGCCAAGCGACGCTCCATTTGACTAGGTCCACTGACTGCTCCGGGCTTGCGGGTGGGTGGTTGCCTTTTCGGTGCACCGGCATCATCATCACTGTCCCCACTTTCACTGCTTTCGTCAAAAATTGATGGTCTTGTTGCTTGCTGCTGTGGACGGGCCGGGGCCTTCTTCTGCTGCCCAGGTATTATAAGGCCAAATCTGTAAAACAGAGAAAAAAGAAATTGAAAAAATGATAATAATATTTGTAAACACTTACTGTTTTGACATTCTGGAGAACTTGTAGTGCTGGTAACTGCCCAAAAGCAGTGCTATATACAGCCAATATAATCAAAATACCAAATTAATACGTCAAAGCAACACTGTGCTTAGCAACCCTGCGCATGGGCTCACAACTGACGGCTGCAGCTGTCAAATGCGGCAAGATGGACTTCCTCTTTTCCGATACGTTCGCGGTCGTGTAAATTTGTGTTGAAAAACCACAAACTTAAATCTTAGGTAATCCGCGTTTAAATTTATCAAATTTCTTCAGTTAAATACGCCAAATAATATACAATAACCGAATGCTTCAATTGCGCTAAAAATTGTGTGCGTGTGCCTTGGAAATTCTGTGCAAAAACTTCAAATAATTTTTTTTTGTGTATGAAACAAAATGGAATGTTGCGACGACGCGACAATAGAGTTATGCCATTTCAAAACATTACCAAAGCCATTTGGTCTCAACTATAAACAATGCAATGCAGCTCGCGATGCGGGAAATTTTTTATATTCTTTTTTTTCTGTGATGCAGCACTTAAACCAACCGCTGCATATAGCCGCGGCTGCCGCTTCAGTCATCATCAGCTGTATTGTTGTTGTTTTAACCCCTAGTTGTATCTGTGATTATTGTTGTGCTAGTACTGAACGGCCAAGGTGGGCAGTAATTGTCTAGATCCCTAGACTGTAAATACCATGAAATGGCTTCGAAATGGGAAAACATTCCATTGTTGTTGTTTACATGCCCGGGCCGCCTACATCTTTGTAACCCCTTCCACAGGGGCTCGAGTTACTGCATAGAGAGTGACCGGCGGGGTAGCTGAGTTTGCACAAGCGTATTTTCAAGGCGACACATTTGCACGTGTTTTTGTATACTGTTTGTGACCCTGACATTTTTTCTTTTGTTTTACTAAATGAGGAAAAACAACTAAAAAACTTGTCTTATTATTGCAGCCATGGTGCGTATGAACGTATTGGCCGATGCCCTGAAATGCATCAACAACGCCGAGAAGCGCGGTAAGCGTCAAGTGCTGCTGCGTCCATGCTCCAAAGTCATCATCAAGTTCCTGACTGTGATGATGAAGCACGGCTACATTGGCGAATTCGAGATCGTTGACGATCATCGCTCCGGCAAGATTGTTGTCAACCTAACCGGACGTCTGAACAAATGCGGCGTCATCTCGCCACGCTTCGATGTGCCCATTAACGATATTGAGAAGTGGACCAACAATCTGCTGCCCTCTCGTCAGTTCGGCTATGTCGTTTTGACCACATCCGGCGGCATTATGGATCACGAGGAAGCCAGGAGAAAACATCTGGGAGGCAAAATCCTTGGTTTCTTCTTCTAAGAGCATTAATAAAGGACGAGCCAACAACATCTTAAAGCTAATTTGTGTGTGTGGGAAGTTGGAATTATGTACAAATTCTTTTATTTCCCCTCAATGAAAGCAGTACTACAAATTGTTTTCATATGTGAATAAAAAACAAATAATAGGAAACAAGAAGAGCATCAACATCAGCCCAAAAACATCGTTCATTCAGTCCACCATGAATGTTCCATGCAAAGAACGCGAAATAAAAAGAATGATACATAATTTTTAATTATGAAACGATTTAATTTTTTTTCATACCAACTAAGATCAAATGTGACGAAACTACAGTAAATTCCACTGTTATAAATGACTATATGTGTAGTATATGATTATGAAGACCGTCTGGCCCAAGACAATACACATGTAAGAGCTAGGGAGAAAGTTATTGTTTAAGTCAGATTGACGCGGTAGTTGGGCTACTATATCTAGAAAACACTAATATAGAATAGAAGAAGACAACCTGAAGTCCATAACGTCCGTAAATGTATAATCCATGGGTTTGTTCGCCTTTGGCTAGATATACAATAAGTTTAGACCAAGTTGCATCCCATAGGTAAATTCTTGAGTGGCGAGCAGTGCTTTAATACAGAACGTGACTTAAAAAACTAATTTGTCTTTAGTTGTCCAGATCATAGGCCTAAGTTCTGGAGCATACGTATGAGTTCTAGGCAAAGCCACCCGTTCCTGTAGTTTCGGACCGTTCGACAACAACAATGCAATTGCTTCGTGTCTGCTGCTGCACGCACAAACGAAACTTAAAATTGTGTAAGGATGCCTTACCAGTGTTACCCATTTCGCTTTTTCTTTGCAAATTCGGCCTTTTTAAGCGAAAATTTCGCATTTTTTAAATTAAATATAATTATTTTCACTTTGTCTTTTGACTTTCTAAAATATTGGAAGAAACTCCCATTATCCTCATTTAAAAAGACTTATTTTTCAATAAACGTATGCCATTTAATAGAACTTACTATTTTTTGCAATAAACAGTTTATTTTGGTTCTTAAAAGCTGGCAGCACTGTGCCCGACACCGGTTTAATTGTAAATAATTAGTATTCAAGTATTTTCCGAGAGGTGGCAGCTCTGCAGTGCAAGCGAATTCGCTGCATACTTTTAGGCTCATCAATAATTCAGCGAATTTGCCGTTGGGTTTCGAACGGTCTCACGCAACAAATAACACCGTCCCAATGACCCCCTTCACAGCAATACACAAAGGACTTGGAATCAATAATAATTATTGCTAATTGTAAATGTAATTACGGACTAATCGACCCTAGGGCACACCTGAGGTTTGCGTGTCTATCCAATCTAGTTTGTTCATCGAATCATTCAATTGACCTGCCCGAACCCGTTTGCCCTTTTCATTAGCATGACAGACCCGCCCATCTCTGGCCCGACCAGCTGGGCTTAAGTAAGAGGTATATGTACGTGTGCAAAAAAAGTTCGTGCCTGATTGGGAACTTTAACGGGACATTTGACATGTCGTATCAAGCAAAGGCCCCACCCCTTCCCTCACGGCCTGCTACTCAATCGCTTATCAGTGCCCAACCATGTACATATGCGTGTATGTACATGCATATGCATGTGTGTGTGTACGTGGTTAGTTCTATCAGAGCACACCATAAAAAGTTTGCGGCAAAATTTAATCATATTTAATATTGCCCGACAGACAGCGCCATAAGTACTTTATATGTATGCATACTATAATGTGTGTCTGTACATGTATTGCCCGCTCGATTTTTGTGATTTGCCATTGGAATGTCATTTCCTCTAATGCACTGTAGCATTCTCGCCGCAGGCGAGCTAATTCGATTGTGTTAATTTCTTTTTGCCAGCTGTCAATATACTCGTACATATTTCCCGTTCCAATTGCAAAAGCTCGCCTGCCCTCAATTGGCCATAACTGAATTGAAGCGAATTTGGCTCAGACGACCAAGATGATGAGGCGGTTTATATTTTTTTTTAGTTTGGTACCGCTTCTCTATCTAAGGTCTGTACATATGTATGTATGTATGTATGTCTTCAGCTTGGCAATGCTCACACAGGTAATTGAAATTGTCGCAAATGAATCAGCAGTGCCGTTGTTCGGCAAAGGCAGTCGCGGCAAGTTGAGAGCGAGCGAACCGCCTTTAGACTAATTGTTTGCAAAACGATTCATGTCGATCGGCACGACGTAGTGAGGGATTTCAACGAGTCTGCAAAAGGTTGAAACAAAAACACACAGACACACACACACACACACACACATGCCGGCATGACAATTTGCTTTTCACAGACACAACTCAGCTTTGGCAGCTGTTGAAGCTCAGCTAAAATATGTACATAATTATATACATCACACACATACATATATGTATGTAACTGCCTGTGTATGTGTGTGCGCTAAACAAAAGCTCGACAGCCGGCGAGCAAGATTTGAAAGGGATTCGGTTTCTGGTAGCTTCGATCGAGATAGTCGACGTGTGTGAAATGTTCTTTGCCCGCTTGCTAATGTGTGAGTGTGTGTATGTATGTTAGTTTGTGCAAAACTAGTTTGGCCAAAGCGACGGGGACGTAGACCTTGTCTTAAATGGCACAGCGCGTGATGAGCTATGGCAACAACAACAGCAGCGAGAACAAAACGCCGCTCGCCTGACGCATAATTCGCCGCAAAGCGAAAGCAGACACCTCTGTATGCACGCACACGCACACGCACGCACACATGCAGGCACAGTCAATGAAAACGAAAACAAGCGTGTTGCACTTGGCCAGTGGGCCACGATCGCGCACAGCTGGGATGTGACGACCCACGCGTGTGAGCAGTACAGACAGAGATTAAAACAGTACAGCCCGGCGATTGCGCTGCTTGGCTTATTTCACGAGTAATGAGATGAGATAAAGCTGTAGTAGGAAATGCCCAGATAAAGTAACATTTTCAAAAAATCCCCTTTGATCGGACTACGGCTACGGCCCTAGTTTTAGTAGTAAAGATTTGGTAATCGCAATCTTGGCTAGACGCAGCGGCTATTCATAATTTAAACGTGCTAGAGTGCTGCAGATAAGGCCAAGGCGGAACCCAGCAAGGCAGCCGGCAACAAGGCAGAAAGCTGAAGATAAAAAAAGAAAATGGAAAAAATACGTTTTAAATAATAAAGCAAAGTGCACCCACGTGTTGCTTAGTTCGATTTGATTACTAATTCAATACGGCTTTATTTTTGCAAGAAACAGAACTCGTTACACTGTTCACTTAAAATACATGTATGCAGGGGGGCAGGAGTGGGAATTGCTGTACTTGGTACATTCCCATGTTGAAAGGAAACATAGCTCTAGTTTCTAATATGTTTGTGTGTGTGTATAAGTATTATCGTATATATGTAGGTGTGTTGTGAGCAGCCTCTGTGTGGGTGCGTGCGGTGCATTTCGATGCGCTCCTCTCCCTCTCTCTCTCTCATTTTTATTTTCCTCGTTCCCAGTTACAACTGCCGGCGTTGTAGGCACCGCACAGCACCAAGAAAAAGGGGGGCAAACGCATATTATTCGTAGCTGCTGCTTGGCTTAAGCTGTCGCCTCGAAGTACTCCTTAGACTTGGTGGGATCGGCCACCATAGCCTTCTGTCCAGGCTTCCAGTTTGCGGGGCAAACCTCTCCGTACTTGTCGGTGTACTGGAAGGCCTGAACCAGACGCAGAGTCTCCTCAACGCTGCGACCTACGGGCAAATCGTTGATGGTGATCTGACGCAAGTTCTGTGCCTCATCGATGATGAAGAGACCACGGAATGGAATGCCGGTGGCTTCATCGAGTACTCCATAATCGCGTGCGACCTTCATCGACTTATCGGCCAACAGGGGAATGTCCATGTTACCCAGACCGCCCTGCTTGCGTGGCGTGTTGATCCAGGCCAAATGTGTGAACTGGCTGTCGGTGGAGCAGCCAACCACCTCGCAGTTGATCTTGCGGAACTCAGCAGCATGCTCGGAGAATGCAATGATTTCGGTGGGGCACACAAAGGTGAAGTCCAATGGGTAGAAGAACAACACCAGGTACTTGCCCTTATAGTCGCTCAATTTAATATCCTTGAATTGTCCATTCACCACGGCGGTGCCGGAGAATTCAGGTGCGGGCTTCTGCAGATGGGGCATCTATGTTTGGAGTACGTACACAACGTTTGATTAATCTTATGCAATTACATATTAAGTTCACATAAAAATATGGCGGAAATAAATCAAACATGGCTGCCACGCAATATTCCAATTGGAATTGTGATGGGCACACAGACACACACACACACACGCACACAAAGAGTAACGCAAGAATTTAATGACTTGCAGACTCTCGGCTCGAATTCGTTTTACGTTCTTCTTTGCTTTGTAATTATGTGAGAAATTTTGCCAATCGGCACGAATTTCGTGCCATTAAAGCCAAAGACCACAAGAATGCCGTTACAATTGTGTGTGCTTAGGTAGAAATTACTTTCAATCAACATTTATTTTACAATTTGCCTGCGCCATGACGATTTTCAGCCGGCTAAAATTGCAAAACTACGGAAACGTTTGTACATAGTTCATTTGTGTGTGTGTGTGTGTGTGTGTGTGCGTTTCTCTGTTCGTGCCAATAAAGCTTTGAAAATGTAGGTTTGTGTATGTATGTACATTTGCATGTATGTATGTAGGTGTACATAGAAACTGTGCGCAAAAAAATTGTGAAATTATCTTCTTCACAACAACCAACAACAACAATAACGACAGTAATCATCATCATCCGTTGTTTCTTACGCTCAGCTGTAATTTCTCTTTGATTTTTTCAAGTACTTGTGAAATAAACATGCTTTGTAACTAGGGTTATATTAATGTAACTGTTGCTCCTTCTCCCCACCCGGCCAAACACTCACTTTAACTTGTTAATAAGATTCGGCTGCTGCACAGAGTAGTATACACAGTTAAAAAAAAAAGCGCGTCGATGCTAACTTTTTTCTTCAAGTTTACGGCGAGAATGAACCGGGACGTCTACTCGGCTCGGCTATTTTATGTGAATTGCTCGCTTGGTTTATTTTAAAATGCGACCGCGCCGATTGTTCAATAGCGAACTGAGTAAGAAAAAACGAATTGAAAGAGAGCAATGAAGCGGCAGAAGCTGTCAGCATTGAGAGCGCTGAGTAATCAAAAGCACATGGCAACCTTTGGCATCTGAAGTTGTGACGTCACATAAGTCATGGTGCTACAATACCTATGCATTCGGATTATAACATTACTGATATTAACTGGAATATAAAAATGTATATTACTGACATTATGTTGAATTGTGTTTTCCAATTAATGGTTGCATTAACTGGTTAATTTAATTAACATAAACATGATAATGACACTGCAATTTTTGACGATATGGCAACACTGTGCATATCATGGCGGAACTTATTGAAAACCTTTATCTATTTCTAGAATGAACCTCACATAAAACTGACTCTACGTCATTTTTGTCATTATGCGATAGCACTATGTGTTGCCCTTCGCGTCTTACAAGTCATTGCGTTATTCATGAGTTCCAAGCTAGCATGTAATACCTTTTTTATTTGTAAGGAAAATTGAAATATTTCATGCGGGCGCTGGATGATGGACGGATGATCTAATGATAATAAAATAAAAACCAAGACTTATTTTGATAGGCTGCAAAAACGTACATTTCTCTCATCGCTCACCTTGTTGTCGGCGATGATTCAGTTAGCAGCGCACTTTAGTAAATAGCTTGGATAATTGCGAAATCTGTAACCCCACGTACTTAACCATGTGTGATGCAATAAATAAAGCCGTTGATGTAACATGATTTTTGTTTAATCATAGAAATTTGTAGCAAATGCGAATTAAAATTCTACAATTTGCTATGAACATGAAGTACGTAAATTTATACCACAATACAACTCGTAATCAAAATCCAAATACAAAGTACATATCTATGTACATACACGATCTGCTTTTTAGTTGACATTGTGAACTAGTGAAGTAAATGACATACGAAAATTTATCCCACACAGAAGAACCAACAAGTGGCATCGGCCCACCAACTGTTGAACATGTTGTACTGAGGAGAATTACTTAACATTTAATTATTAGGGGAAAAGTGGGGCCTGCCCATCAAAGTGTGAACACCTATAATCGAGTTCAATGGAATAAAAATAACTTGACTAGTTTGTATTGACTTTTGATGAGCTGGATGTCCCGCTTTCCGCTGGAAAATACTATACATGATGCAAATTATGTTTTCCAACATTGAATAACGGTATTGGTCTTTGGGGTGGGGGTGTGGGTGTTTGGTGTGGGTACTCTTCCTTAGTTTAGTTGAGTTGCATTGTGAGTATTAGGCTAATTGTATAAACCTAATCACAGGATCCGTCTAGCCAACCGTCACGCCATCTTTCATTAACTTTCGAGCAATCGAAGAGCGGTTTCCCAAGTTTGCCGTTAACCCGATTATGGAACTTGCATAACCACAGTGCCAGATCCTTTTGCGAGTTCACATTAATGGGATTAACTTCAATGCTAAAACAAAAAGAAATTTAACTATTGAATAAACGGGAGGGAGGGCCTATTTCAATTTGATGACTTACTCCGTGCGAAAGTCCTTGGCACAGTATTCACATGGATAGAGTCGTGAAAGTACCTCAAAAAATGTTCGCATGTCTCGCTTCTCGGTGTCTGTTGGATTATCCGAGTAGAATGCAGCCATGGTGTGCAGCAAGCCCCAGGTTGAGATACCAAGGCGAACCTTGTCCAATGGGCAATCATCACGGGGCATCGCAACGCCAGCTGCATTCACCGTCAGCTTCTCGGCTGCCATATGTTTCTCCTGGCAGAATATGATATTTATGTGAGAGGTTGTGTGGAAAGAGAGAGCAAGCGCAGGTTTTCGCAGTTTCTTACCTTAGCGGCTTGCGTATTTGATATTAAACGCTGCTGTTTCGACCATGACTTGAAATCATTACAGGTGCGACAATTGCTATCCTGTTTATTTTGCCTGTGCGCCGTGTACTGCATGCCATCGACTGGTGGCTCCGGTGCGGATTTCTTCTGTTGAAATGTTGACGGATCGGACATTCTGTAGTCGGGATCACGCAGAAAGCGCAAAATGGTCTTCTGAAGACGGCGTATAATCAATCGAGCGCCTTCTCGATTGGGGGCTACCTTACTTTGATAGCTGTGACGTCGAATGAATGTTCTCCACATGGGCAGTCAGCTGCTTTCCGTTGGCGCAAATCAGAGTCGAAATAGCAGCGCTGTTAACGCCAATTTGTCTATGTTAACGCAAATTTGAGATGCTGTTTATGTACATAGCTGCAATACGACGACAGTCTGGCAATGCCTCATTCGCCGCAAACTGTCTTTTGGGTTTGAATAAACTTAGAGTTGTTTCGAGTTTATTTTCTTTTTGTGTTTTAACGAACACGTGATATCTAAATAACACAAAAAAATTTTTTTATTTTTTATTTTGAAACTTTTTAAGATTTGACAAATCATAACGTTAAAAGAAAAGCCCTTCTTATATACACATACATGTATTTGTTGTAAATTGATATACAAATTACGCATTTATCTTTATTTGTTGATACAAATTATAGTGTAGTAATGTATAAATTCATTTAGTAACAACTACGGCATGGTACCAACGGTAAACACACGAGTTAACAATGGGGGAAAGCTTAAGGGGTTAGCTTCTGTTACCGGGGCCAAGCAAAAGGCAAGGCAACATCTCACAATGGGTTAGAGAAGGCACACACATTCATATACTAGATAAACAGTTAGGACGAAGCACGGAGATAACTTGCTCGTTCGTTGTTGTTACGTTTCTTTAACGATTAAGGCATGCATAAATTATTATTATTAATTTTATAACAAAAAAATAAATGTTAAAGACACTGAATCGGCAAGATGCACTTAGGCGTAATCCCTGAACATGGTAAAGAGGCTGTAGAGCACACGCAGCGTCGACTTCAGGTCCATGTTGACAATATCCTCGGGACGTGCCTTAGGCTTGGGCAAGCCAACATCCTGCATCAGATCAAAGGCAAATGCCACATTGTTGACCATCTGATCGACATCCTGTGGCGTCAAGTGGAACTCGTGCAGTGGCACAAAGAAGCCACCTAGGAGACCCATCAGCAGGCACAGATAGACGCCGTCCCGGAAGTCAGTATTTAAGTCTTTGATCTCAAAGTTCAGTTTGGCTAGATGCTTGTTGACAAAGGTTATAAGCGACTTCTTTACTACTGTCAACTTGTCGGGTGCAGAGTCGATTAGCGTGTCGAAGGCATCTTTCTCGCATCTCATGCCTAAATCATCGTATTCGGAGGTGATCTGCTCCAAGAATTTTCTGCAATAAAGTAGCAGTATTTGAGATTATACTCAACATCACATATAGTTGCCAAACGAACTTACTGTGCATTCAGGACTCCGGCGTTTTTCTCAGCAATAACCACTGTGACGAAGACATTCTCCGGCAGCCGAACCGGGGCACGGAAGTGACGAACTAGAGCGACCAATAAATGCAGAATGGCCACAATATTTTTCGAGTGCACGCTGGCCACCGACCATCTGGGAATTTTCTGATGGAAGCCCAGTGTCTGTTATGGGGAAAAACAGTTAGCAAGGGATACTTTGCCAGCTTGTTTAGTGGTACTTACGTGATTTACGGCCTTCAACACAATGTTAAGTTTTTCGTGCTGACCCTGCTCCGATTGTGTCACCTCGGGCACATCCAGTTTCTTGCCCGTAAGCTTTTCCCAGAGCTTGTGCAACACCTGACCATCGTACATGTCTTCGTCCAGCTTCTGCACAATGATACGCTGCTCAGCAAGCTCATCGTTAATCCAATCGATGAGTATCCTTTGCAGTTTGAGCACCTCTGGATCGTTTATCGATTGCGGATCGATAACGGCACGTTGCTCGTGCTCCCCTATAGTTTGCAAAAGGATTTGCAATTAATATCAGTTTAAAGCACTATTTCATCCTTACTTACGCAGTGCATAATCTTCGGGTGGTATGTCAAACTGACTGGGAGAGCCTGGTGAGTCGATTGCGTATTTACCCTCCTCTTGAATCTTCTTAACTGAAGATATGAATAACGGAGTGGAAGAGAGAAAGCAATATTAACTCAAATGTAAACAATACGTAATGACGTCATAAATGTGACAACAGGAAAACCCCAACCCCCATGCAAACGCGAACTCATAGACTTGCTGCATATACACACACACACACAAACACACACTCGTACACCCACAGCGCAGACTGATCTCATTTGTTTGTTTGTATGCGTCACAGATTTAAATGACGCAATGTTTTTTAATATACACAAGCAGAGAATGCACATCTGCTGAACGAAACGCTGACCAATCCATATCACGGGAGTTTTGTGTGATGTTCTTTGCTACATCGGTCATTGTGATAATGTAACCATCCTATCGTATCGTTGTGGTCAAGTTATGTCTCCCATATTTAGCCAAATTAAGTAGATTTCTCTACGTTGTCCTGATTTGGGGTGCTGCTCACCTTCGCGAGTGCCGCGTTTGCGACCGAGTGTGCTGAATTTGTCCCAGAAGCTATCCTCTTTTTCGCCCTTTTTGATGGTGGTGGGTGTGTGTGGTGATTTGGGGCGATTTAATGTCGACATTTTTGGCCACGGGCAAACAGAAAAACGAATAAAACAAAACGAACAAAGTGATGGAGCTGCAAGATACTCGATTGCGATATCGGTAAATTTAGTAGTTGGGTGTAGGTGTCATCAATATCGATGTTTGTGCAATCGATGTTCGGCTTGTAGTGAATATCACGAATACTTTGCACTATTCGATAGATTTTTGAACCAAACCCGCGTTGGTAGCATTAGTTGGTTAAACGCTAGCATATTTGAGTGAAATAAAAGTTATATCCTTTGCTCACTAATTTCAATCGGGAGATCATGATTTCCCCACTTCCTTTGATGTAAAGCAATTTTTAAAGCTTATCATATGTATTTATAATTAAAAAATAGATTACACAGTTGAATGATTTTTAGATAGAATTGGGCAGCTGGCAGGCGCGCACAGCGACCAATTGTAGCAGAACAAATATGGGGGAGAAGACTTCGCTGTACTCCAGGCCCGTCTTGCCCGACAGCTTGAGGCACAGCAAATACTTGAAGATGGCAATGAGTACCAGGAAATATGTGCTCCACATAAAGCGATGTAGAGCCTTGCGTTTGTTATCCGAGTCTAGGTACATGCGTATGCCAACAATGACGCAGAAATATGCATTACAGATGTCAATGAAGAACAGTGGGCTAAATATGCTAAACCAGTCGCACATCACGTCGGGGAAGACATTATTAAATGTTCCCGAAATTTTAAACGCCAGCATTATGGTAAACATCAGCAAGCCACAAAGATTCACTAAAATTTCAAACTCGGTTAAGCCGAGCCAGCGCACAAGTTCGGATAATTTGAACATGATTATCTGCTTTCTTCTCTCTACTTTTCCTTCTTTGTGTTCTGTTGTTGCTGATGTGGCTTGCGCTGTTGCTGTGGCTTCGGTGTGTGCTTCTTTTGTTCGCTGTAGTTGGGCGTGGGCAGAGCTGGCTGTGCCGGCAACTTGGGTACAATGATATCAAAGAGACTGCTATTGAAGATCTTGATGTGCAACGCCGAATTGTTGCGCTGTCTGAAGGTTATATCGTCCTCATCACACAGTGGATGCAGTTCATCCACCAGCTTGATAGTGGACGTATTAATTGCGTAGCTGAGGGCGCCTTCCGAGTTCTGGATGAGTCGCAGTGCCAAGTTAAGACCACGTGTGATGGAGAAGCCCATGCAATGCAAGTAGATTTCCTTAGCGCCGGCGTTCAGGAGATCTTCGCATCGCTTCTGTTGTGCCTGTCAACAAATCACATTTGAGGTTATATACTATTTATTGGAATCTGGGTCTTACATACCTTGAAGTCTGTCTTGCTGGTAATGTAAATATTTCGCCTGTCGGTGGCAGCACGCGGCGGCACCTTACGGACCACTCGATGATTCTGGTTGCCCCGTTGCTGATTGTTTCGGTTGGTTCTTGGCTTTGCCCCGCGCTCAGTTGGATTGCTGTCCATTATCAAAACAAACAAACGAGAGAAACTTCAATCTTCCATAACTCCCCAAAGAATGTCGCCTTCAGAAATAAGATTGCTTCGTACTAGAGATGGTAGACTACAGCGACATCGATATTTAATCCAAATAAACAGTGTGCCATCGATTTTGATGCTGCATTTGCCAAGAGAAATTTTGGATACTATTGATTCGATATTACACTCGATAATTCACAATGCGTAGGAATTTATTCTTTCTAACTAGGTAATTACACGATTCTTTATGAAAACTAAGATTAATTAAGTTAGGTTAAAATTAAAGCTGTCTCTATCGTATTATTCTCGATGTATCAACTTAAAAGCATTCATAATAGAAAATTAACATCTGGCAACGCTGCTCTAACTGTCATTTCTGACATTTTGTCGATATTTTCAATTCGTTTTGCTCATCACACACACTATCGTCGACTGGTTCGTGTTCGTAACAGCGAGAATCGTCCATCAGTTGAAAATTTTCTCTTGTACTTTCGGAACAACAAAGGTATGTGTTTAACAGCAACCACAACAGAAACAGAAAGTCATCAAAACGCAACTAATACAAATTGTAAGCCCGTCGCTCAAAATATTGCATTTATGCAACTACATTAACTGACAGACACTCACGCCAAGTATTTTGTCATAAGTTCGCGCACACATTCATACACACACACACACACACACACACATACACACAAATACATTTCCAACGCCGCTGGCTATAAAGGCTTTAGCAGCAGGCAAAGAAAAATTACATAACTTCCAATATATTATTACTGCAAAAACATTTGAGGTAAAGTTCTTTTTCGGCATAAGTAAGTTACAAATTAAGCAAACATTCTAAGTGCTATATCGTTAGTTACATAAGTGCGCGGAAGGTGCGCAGCAACGCAAATTATTGCAATGGCCATTTGGCTTTGACGCTGTCTTCCTCCCTGTTAAGTATTCTTCGTATCCGTATCTTACCCCCATATATCCTAACCACAAAGAATGTAGAAGTACCATAAACTAAAATGAGAAATATGAAAGAAAGAAAAAAAAAAAAAGAAGAAAAAAACGTAATAATTATAAACAAACTCCTTGCACAGCGTTTTGGTCCAAGTAACGTTTTGTATTCATGCGTTCAAGTTCATTTTTCCATGCAGGACGAACAATATCCGCTCCCAACCGATTTCAGTTAAACAGTTATAAAACCAGCAAAGCAAAGCAAGCACAAAACACTCATAAAACGCACGCGCCTCGCCTACGAACCACATCAACTGCATCAGCTCTGTTTGCAGGCTGGGAGGCCAGCAACCAGCAGGCACTAAAAGAAATAGGTTGCCAGCACCTTGTGGACCTCAGCAGCGGTATCAACCACAACAACAACAAACATCATTTACATCAGTGGCAGGAAACTCAACGGTCAAGCGGCGCAACAAGATCAAGATCAACAACATCATCAACCGTGGGATAAACTAAACAAGTAAATTTTACATTTCCTTACTACAAACCACAAAAAAAATCAATTGCAATTGCATAAGATTATCAATTTGAGTGCGTATTCTGAACAACTTTGACCCCCCGCCCCGCCCGCTCCCACCGGCAGCTTTCAAGTTTCGCACATCCTCGTCATGTGCTGCAGCTGCACTGTGGTCCGTTAGCACTCACACACACATACACACATGCACTCACTCTTTAATCGTAGGTTTGGCGAACGTAAGTGTAATGCACTCTAAAATTAGTCCTACAAACAAGTTTGAAGCTCTGTTACCATTGTGGGCTGCACTTACATAGTTATGTCAGCTCAATGTGAAAACTCTAACCTTCTTTAAGTTCCTTTCTCTTTTTGTCGCTGCTGTGTTGTTGTTGTTGTTGTTGAATGTCACAGCAGGGCAAAGGGAGAGTGATTGATAGGAACGAGTGAACGAGAGTGAGTGGGAGAAGAGAGATTGAAGATATAAATTCTTTGAGAATGTTTGTGTATGTGCGTATGTGCGTGTGTGCGATGCCACTCGATTGTTAATTTTACGTCTGGCAACCCAGTCAGCCAGGCAGGCGAATTTGTGAATCAAATACAAAATACAAATGCAGAGAGAGAAACGTGAACAAAAGGCGTCGCAAATCGAAATCGATATCAAAAACAAGCAAGCAAAAAAAGAAAAGCAAAAAAACAAAAGAAAAAAGAAACCTCTGTATATTGTGTATAGGTATAACCGCATTTGAATCGTCCCCCAACTGCAACTGATTGATTTAACGCGGCACAGTTTGAATTGCAGATCGACAACCGGCAGCATCGCCGCAGCAGCGTGTTTGGCAAGCAAGCGACATGTCTGCGGCACGTTTACCCTATTATCAGCAACAACAGTCGACGGAGGAGCAGCAGCAGCGGCGGCGAAGCGTTAGTCGTGGACGTAGCGGTGCCGGTGGCCGCATCAATGGAAGTGGACAGCGCAACATGAGCGGCTATGAGCGAAGCAGCAATAGACGCGAACGCTATACGAGTCGCAGTCGCAGTCGCAGCCGTTCCACAGAGCGCAGTCAGCGCCGGCGACACAGTCGTGATCGTGATCGTGACCGACGTCATCAGCAGCAGCGTTATCAGAAGGATTCAAGGGATCGTTCATATGAGCGTGAAAGAGATCGGGATCGAGAACGGGATCATGATCGCGATCGCGAAAGGGATCGTTCAAGGCGTAGCTACTATCAGCGTAGTACACGAAGTCGGAGTCGTTCCTCGACGCCGCCACGTCGTGATGCCACACGCTATCATCATCATCAACAGCCGCACCACCAGCATCAGAGTCAACATGGCAGCAGCAGCAGCAAAAGCAATAGCAGATCAAACCTGGTGGACATAAGAATGCCAGGTTCATCGACTGCCAACAATGTAGCTGCTATCACATCAAATGCGGTCTCCGCCGTGGGTGCGTACTACAATCTGGATACCGATGAGCCGTTCGACAAGGAGCGCATACATCGGGAAATCGAGGAGAAACTGCGCGAAACATTGGCACGCGAGGGCAAAGTGTATCCGCCGCCCAAGGTGGAAGCATCACATCCGGTGTTTGCCAATGATGGCTCCTTCATGGAATTGTTCAAGAAGATGCAAGAGGAGCAACAACGTCCGCCACAACCACAGCAAATGGATCCAGCGATGGCTGCCGCAGCGGCTGCAGCAGCAGCGGCCGCAGCAGCATTGCGTGAACAACAACAGCAGCAGCTGGCGCAGTTGGAGAGTTTGCCCAGCGTAGGTGCTTTCGGTACACTGCCAGCCATAGCCGCCGGTGCAGCCAGCAGCGCTGCGGCTCCCTATATAGCTGCTGCAGCAGCTGGTAAATCGGCACCACCGCCTCCCATGGTGGGACGTCGTCGCGGTGGAAAGATCCTCAAAACAGGCGTCGTTGCAAAGCTTAAGACGCCCAACGAAAGGGATGTGGATCCCAAGGATTTCTGGTCGCTCTATTTGGCCGAAGTCAATAAGTACAAAAGCAATGCTTGCGATACGGACAATGGCAAGCGGCCACTGGTTAAATAGGGCTAACCCACACTACACACACACACACGCAGACACACACACAGATATCAGACACCTTCACACAAGCCTTATGGAAAGATGGAGATGAACTTGAACGCAGGCAGATCTAAAACTTATTGGACCTTTTTATTATGCAAGCATGAACATACAGACACCTCCTCTATCTATATATGCATATAGATATCGATTATATATAACTACAAAAGTAGCATAAGGCGAAGGAGAAGCTAAAACAAATAAGAATAACAATGTGAATACTTAAAATCATTTTCTAGACCCCGTATAGGTCTCAATTCCTTTAGAATTTAGATATAAATACGTATGTATATTTATATACCAATATATATATATATATCAATTGAACATATACATCAATATATATAAAAGAAAATATTGTTGCATATGCTGTAACAAAGGACAGGCCAGGCAGGGAAACAGATGAAGAAGAAACCCGTAAGAAGAATGGAAAAAACGAAGCAAAAGAATTGCCTCAATAATAATAATAACACTTAGGTTAGCATTTAAGAGCGATTAGTGTGTACAGATCCTCAAGACATATACAATTCATCTATATATATTAACTATATAGCTCTAACAATGCCTTTGGATATACATACATCTTATATACATAACATATATACCGTAATTGTGCGAAAGAGAAAAATGTTCATCGAATCATCTCAACATGAAAATACTAACGTATTACGATACTTTGTATCTCTGTCTTTGTCTCTTTTTTCTCTCTTTTTTGGCACAACACACATTAAACACGAATTGAACGAAATTGAATTGACAATTAAATTAATTATCACTATAATTTCATTTGATTTCGGTTTTGAATTTAATTTACATTTTGATCATATCACGCATTCTACATTAACGCATACTCTACTCTATATCTATCTCTGTCTTATCGATTACTATGCCCTGTGCGGGCTTATGATTTCTATTAATGTTGGTTTTGCTTCGTTTTATGCTTATGATTTTGTTTTGTTCAACTAAAAGTCAATATATATGCAATTTTTCATGTCCAAAAACAAAAACAGCGACAAGTCGTCCGCCGACAACAGCAACATGTCCGCCTATAAACTGGAGACCGCCCCCTTTGATCCACGTTTCCCCAACCAGAACGTGACACGCTACTGCTACCAGTCCTATGTGGACTTCTATCGTTGCCAGAAGAAGCGTGGCGAAGATTTTGCCCCATGCAACTACTTCAAGAAGGTCTACAAGACGATGTGCCCCAACGCGTGGATCGAGAAATGGGACGAACAGCGCGAGAACGGCACATTCCCGGGCCGCATCTAAGTGATGTGGTCTTCTTCAGAATGCAGCGCCCTATAACCAAAACAACAACAACACACACACACACAAACAAGTTACACATATAGCAAGATTATACTAAACACCAGAGATAAAAGTTATATCGTTTAGGCGGAGCGCAACAACAACAATAAGAAAATACAAAACAGAATTGTTAAAACTAATCGGTCGTTTGTTTCTACTTCTCCACACATATGATACACAAAGACATCTACACACAACTACAACAACATCCCATCAATTAGGGGCGCCAGCTAAGCAATATAAATTTGATCTAGGGTCTATAGTACTGATATACACAAACAGCACACAGGCAACTGTACTACGAATGTGTATTAATCCATTAATAAAATGAAAAAATTGAAAGTAAAACTAAAAGATTAATCGGATGTACGTATGTTTATGCGTAAAATAATCGGTAAGATCGAGGAAAGATCATTGCTCAGAAGATCGAATTAGTTGGATTGCGGGGGACCTCAAAAGAGATCATATCGAAATCGATAATTGTTCTCGCGTTGATGTCGGGTTCGCTTACAAATGGAGCAAGTTAAGTAATGGTTAGATACATACTTACGGATACAGGTTAGATATTTAATCATCAGTTAAGATTGGTTTAATTTGAACTATATTGTTTGATTGCCTCTAATCGTCGGGATACAACTTTGCTTAGATTTCCAAAGTCATTTCAATCATAATTTGAATGTAGGACATCATGGATGACTTGGATTGTCTGATAAATGTACCTGGTACCCCATAGATATATAATAGGATAGTAAATAAACAGTTGCTCATTTTATTGGCTGGCATTGATCAAGTGTATTTGATTTCAATCTTTATCTGGATCTGGATCTGTGTCCCACGATCATTAAATGCGTACAATATTATTGTTCCTAGCCTCTGTTGAGTATATGTAATATTAATATATATTATATAATGTTGTTTACATTAGGTTTTTTTTTTTATTTCTTTTTTTCATGCGCTACTCTTAATTTGATCCTTAACTTTTTTTAATTCATTTCATTATAAATAAACAAAAGTTTGCAACTTTTGTTAGACAACAGTTTTGTTTTGTTTGGTTTCAACCCATTTATAAATGCCGAGAGCTATGATAGATAAAAGAGCCATTCACCAGAGCCGAAATCCAATTGGGTATTACGATAATATATGGAAATTATGCGATAACTTAACAAAGACAGTTGAGAACATTTTCGAAATGCAACTGAAAAACCGATTGAAAAAGTCAACAAATTGCGGACGGCAGCAATTCTTATCGAAGGACGCGGACTAACAATGGGGACAACTATGGGTTACAGTCATGAAACTTAATATGGAACCTAATATAGATTGTGGATTGTCCCATTGGCGATTCGACTTGGTATCAGGCTTAAACTTGCTCGAATATCGTGGATATTCAATCGAGTTTTGTACTGCAGTTTGCATGGATCTTATGCTTAAATTTTACCTTAAATTTATGATAATACGTCGACGACCGATCAGCTGACGCATAAAACGAGCCATGATGCATCTATGTAATTCCTATTGGGCATATACTAACTCCCATCAATTAATCAATCAATGTTGTCTAGTTTGGCTTAATTTGTGCATTAAAATTCGCTTCGCTCGCAATCTGGACATAATTTATTGTACTTAATAGGTAGATGCAGATCTATGAAGATGCAACTATATATGTATGTATGTCTGTACGTATATTTATATGGATTACTTGATCAAAATCGAAGGAAACATCAGTTGTAATTAGTAGTATATACGTTGCATATGCACTTATCGTTTAGGAGCGGATCAGAAGTCGAATAATAATATACAGGTAGTATTATCCTAATCAATATATATATATAGTATAATACTAGGTATATTCAATTGAAATGCCCGACAAGTCGTATAATTATAACACAGATCACGAAATCATTAGTAATTCTTGCATTTGGTTAGTGTAAGTTCCAGTTTGACGTGAGCACACGAGGAATATGTAACTTAGATATATGTATGTGTGTGTACTATATACGCTATATATATGTCGTATATAGTAGGTGTATTATAGGAGAAACAATGCTTGATTCCAACTGGCCCAACATCACGAACTTAACGCTATCGATTCCTTGGAATCTGCTACATATATTCATACACATTCTCGATGACTATATGTTTCTATATATAAATCTATATCTTATATATGCTGTTACAGTAACATTTCCTTGGGTTTTACATTTTCTTTAAGCGAGTTCTGAACAAAAGTTACTTATGATTTATTTAGCTATAGATTGGAAAGATTATTGGGCGATCGCCCCTTAAGTGTTTATATACCATATATGTATGTATGTGTGTATCGTATCTGCTGTAAGATCTTGCAAGTGAGTATCGTGTGGGATACTGTGTGAATACTTGTTTGTGCGTCGTCGATCCTAAATCCTTTCGACTTTCCCTTTCAAGTTAAAGCTTGTCTTTGAGAATTTTAATTTATTTCCGCTAGCTACATGAGCGTATCCAACTATAACCGTATTGTTCATCCAAATTCCTTTCTATCTTTCTCGTAATGCCCCCGACCTATAGCCTGCACTCTTGCCAGCTGCCCACCCCTTGCCCCCCTTACGGATATAGTTACATGTAGCTATTGCTTGTTTGTTATCCAATGTCGCGCACGATCTCGATCTTGTCGCACATCTCCGGATCGTGTATGGTCGTGAAATGGGTGCGATCGCTGCGGAAGGTGTTGCGCTCGTTCGAGCTCGTCTTGATCGAACGCTCCGATGGCGTCTCGGTGCCGCTCAACTGGATGCGCTTTTGCAGCGCCGACACGAAGTTCTACAAGGGAGAGTGGAAATGGAAGAAGCGTTAGACTCGCCGTGCCACAGGTGCCAGTTGCGCACTTGCTCCTCACCTGGGAGATGATGTCGCCACGTGCCGTGCGCACCTGATACAGATAACGGAACTTACGCTGCCTGGCCTCCTCGCGCGTCTCCCGCGTACGCGATTGAGAACGACGCATCGGCACATGCGGATTACCCGGCGCTGGCTGTGGGCCGTGCGTCATGTGTGGTCCATGCTGTCCATGCTGTTGGTGTGGATGATGCCGCATATAGATGCGTTTACGATGATCCACACGCCAGGCGGTAATGAAGCACTGCACCATGATGCTGATCACAATAGTTAAGGGCCACGCGGTGATCAGCAGGCCGCCATAGCAAGGCGGCGGCGAGGGATGTGGCTTCATGTTGAGTATCTGAGGGAAAAGGGATTACAAAAAGGTTTGCAACTAAACTGGGATCTCTCTTTATCTAAGGCTTACCCAGTTAAATGTCTCCAGATCGTGCATAAAGAAGTCAATGGCACCTAAAATCATGGCCGTGCCCACAATGCTGGACGTGAGTATGGTTACGTATTTGACGCAGCACAGCGTCAGTACGGAGCAAATGACAGCGCCGCCCACTACGGCTACGTATATCTCGCGATACTGTCAGGGGAAGGGAGGAAAGAGTTGGTTAATTAATCGGTTATAGCTTCTAGCGTTGCTCCAGTACTTACGCCAAACTCATTGTCCGGCATGGTGGCCACACACACAGCCATCGCTGCGCCGGACAGCAAAGCGCCCGCAAAGGCGCTGATCAGCACCGAAGCCACCGGATATGTTGAGCCCAGCACTGCGCCCAACAGGCCAGCAACAATCGCCAATGCGGAGTCAGCCGGTTTACCCAGCCAGGTGATCTGAAAATCTTGCAATATGAAGATGCCATTGGCGCCGACCATGAGGCCACTAAGGAAGCCCACGGCGCGCAAACAGCGATAGCCCAGCAGGGCGTAGACAATGCCAAACACGGCCAAAATGGCCCACAGAAGTGCGGAGAGAGTGTCGGGTGTGCTGGGCGCACATGTCTGGCTGCTCTCCAGGATACCCTGCAGCAAAAATGAAGGAGATGGGGGAGGTTGTTTAATTAACTCAGTCAGGCGTGCAGCGAGAAAGTAGGGGGAGTGTGTAGGGGAAGGTTTATTTTTAATATGGTCAACAAGACTTTGAGGGTGACTCAAAAAGGGCTGAAGCGGAAGTTACTGATACATATTGATATATATATATAATATGTATGTGTTTTTGTGCAGGTGTTCGAAAGGCGATCAAAGCGGAAAGAGTAAAGCATTTCCTGGTACCTATGAGGTATTCTTAAGGATTTGTGAAGTTAAAGCATCTATTTGAATAATACGAGAATTGCAGAAGTTAAGATTATGTGCTTCTCAGGACCCCTAGCATAATTTGCTTACTAAAATAAGTACCTAAGACTTTGGTAACATGACTTATTTTGCAGGTATACGTGGCCCCTTGGCACACACACACACTGCACACCCTTATTACGAGCCTGGTAAATGATGCTAGAAAACTTACAGCTTTAACATAACCTAAATAAATATCTTACTTAACCCTACTTTATATTAAAATGACAGGCGCTTCGGACTAGTATTTGAATTGTAAAAATAATTTCAGGATTTTGAGCTTTTGATGGCAGACATGTAAATAGAGACTGTATGACAACATACCTAATGTATGTAAAAATATGTACATATGTATGCAAATATTTCTGCATACACAAAACAGTGCAACGTAACCTCACTTTTGCAAAAACAAAAACAAACTCTTAAATTTGCATATGTATGTGTATGTGGCTTCTTCTTGCACATACACTGCATTTTATGGCACTACAGCCTACTGCGAGTGCTTTGTAATTCGATCAAGGACGACTTCTGCGCTCGCTGCAAGTGCAGTTGACACACTTGGCCGTCCACTTGGCCATCCACTTGACGATGACTCAGTTAGCTCGACTGTTGACACACAAAGCATTCACTTATGCACTTTACACACACACACAGAGACAGTGAGAGACAAAATGTGAGAGTGGCGGGAGAGTGACAGGATGAGCATGCAAATGTTCAGCAACATATTCAAATTAACCTCAAAATTCGCTCAGTACGCACCTTAATCAAAAAGGGCCAATCCAGATGCGACACACTCTTGGTGTCATCGTGCTCCTGTCCATCGTAGACCACATCGTAGCTGTCCAGCGAGTGTAGTGCGGCGCCAGCTGTAGGCGCCTCTGCTGCCGCTGGCACGCTCATTTTTGCACAGGTAACAACACAAATCCAATTGGATAACCACACGCAATCACACTTTGCAAATAGTAGGTAAAAAAAACCACAATATTTGTTGCTTGGCCCGTGATCAGGGGCGCCACTGTGGGGTGTGCCACATGCTGCTCCTTCTGCTGCTGCACGTTTTTCGCTGCTTTCTTCTTTTGTGTGTCAACGACGGCAGCTAAAAACAGGGCGGAGTTCTATGCATGCCAGGACATACTCTCGCCTGCAGTTGGACTTGTCTTGATTGGAGTAACTGCTGCAGGATTCACTGATTGCGATTTTCCATTTGCAATTTTTATTGTGTACACTTCAAAATTGTGGGTTGCAAGTTGTGCGAGTTGTGTGTGGCGAGAAGAGTTGCACGACGCACGACGAACGCGAGGGAACGCTTCAATCGGGGCCAAGACAAATTCGCTTGTGGTACAACAAAGTAAGCAGCGCTTTTCCCCCACGCATGCGTGCGACAAGGACAACACGACAAGTCGTGACGGTTGCTTGCGCCGCACGTAAGCGAGATAGATGCAGTGTCATGCAGCGATTTACAACCCTTGCGAGCGAAAAGCTCAGGCGAAGGCGAAAAAGCTTTCGAAGTAAGGCAAGGTGAAGCGAAGCTTTGGACACGGTAAACAGAAGCTCAGGTGAATATAAACAATTTACATGCAAGGCATTGTGTGCGTATGTAAATATTGGTTTTTATACCCTGTACAATTTGCATTTCATGCTATGGGGTATTTCAAATTATTCTTCAATGATAAGTAATCGCATTGGATTTGAACATTTTGAAATGTTGGATTACTCAGGCGACTAAGCCATAAACATAATGTTAGTATACCCTCTTTTGATAATGTTCCATGGTCAAAGGGTATATGAATGTTATTCTGCGTGATAAGCTCTTGAGAATCGCAAAGTTATGCTGAATAGAAACTGAGGCGAAGGGAAATTGTCTTAGCCCTCAAGATTTGGGTATTAACTTCGATCTTCCCTGTTTCCCACACGAACAAAAAACATAGTGTGATATATTGGATTACATAATTATTTTATATTATTATTTAATTTGTTGCTAGACACATACAGGTATATGTGAACACGTGTGTGTGTGTGTGTGTGCCCGCAGTCAGAACATAATTCGTCCAATTGGAATAATTCGACAGCTCTGACAGGGAATTCTGTTTGGAATGCGATGCTGGTGCACTTGTATACCCTGTAGGGCATTGTGAACAGGAAGGGGGTTACATAACATACACTTCTGTGGAATAGTTAGATTATATATGTTTGTATTATAATAGGTAATAGCATTAATAATACATATCAACTTTGCGATAATTTGGATTTGGATCTGAGGTTGAAGAATTTCTTTCATAATTTTTGTTTTTTTTTTATCTCTCGTTAACAAAGTTCGCAACGCGTAACATTCAAATAACTACAATAATAATATAGGTATATAGTATATATAATTTCGATTTTTGTTAGTTTTCTTCTATTTGTTGTTGTTGGGTGTTAATCGTCTCCTGCTTGACGCGCTTAGGGAGATCGAATGATCGCCTCGTAGGCAGCGAATATGATATTGGCCACCTCAACGGATCGCGACTTTAGACTGAGTGTGGCATCCGGATTGCCCGGCTGCAGTTTCAGCTCGAGCAGCACCCAGATATTGTTGGTCAGCTTCAGCGATTGGTATAGCATGTCCTGACCCTCGACATTGCGCTTGGCAATGGTGAAAATGTTGTTGGTGGTCATCTTGGAGGCAATGCCATCGGTGGTGCCAATGACACCGCTTAGGCTGTACTGCAGCTCATTGGCGGCGGGTATTTCCTTCCAAGTGTTGAGGAACACACGCTTGTCGAGCTGTCCATCCTCGGCGAACAGGACATTTCCGTGCACCAAGCAGGCAAAGTAGAAGATATCGATGTTGTTCTTGACGGCCACTTGAAGATTATTAAGCGGCTCCATGCGCTGTATGGGACCGCTGGTGGCTAGAGCCAGGCTCATTTCGGTACTTTGATTTGGTGGCAGCGGTGGCGCTTGCAACGGTGAGGCTGGCACCAATCCAAAGCTATTCTTATTGAGCTGTATGGCAAAGTTTGTCATCGGCTGCATGGCCTTGTTTGTGAGGGTCATGTCCATGAAGATTTCGCCGTTGCGTCGCGAGAATGTGCCCTGAATCTCTAGACCCTTGCCCTTCTCTGCCGGCAGCCAGACGACTTTGGGTATTTGCACTCCCACGGACAACGAGGTGCCCGCCAGGCCAAAGATGTCGCCTAGCAGGCTGCTGGCACCACCATGGCCAGCCTCAGCAGTAACAGCTGGTGGACCGCCCAGAAGTATGTCCAGGCCACCGCCCAGTAGATCGACATTGCTGGTAGTTGTTGCAGGTGCAGCGGGCATGGCGGGTGCATTGATATCCATCGAGAGCAAATCTCCAATAAGTGATTCCTGATTGGGTATGACCATGGCCTCTGAGCCGGCGCCAGTTTCGGACTGCTCCCCGGAACCGCTGCCAGCTCCGGCGGCGCGATTGGGCAATGATTTGCGTACGCCCGCACCGCGTCCCTCAACAAACGCTGTCGGCGGCTTGTGATAGACACTGGCCAGCGAGCTAATGTGACATATAAGCTCGTCCAGTAGAGTCGGCTCCAGCAGATCGGTTTCTTCTGAAATCAGTGGCTTGTCAGCAAGCACCACCTCCTTGGCGGCAGCCGGATCTGTAGAGAGCAAACGCCAGTAGATAAAGCCACGATCCCTTAAGTCGGGGTTGTCTGAATCCTGCGTGGCCAGCGAAAGCACATGCTGCACCAGCTCCTGTGTGTCCGATGGCCGCTTAAGGAACAGCTTGACCACGGCGGTCAACAGTTGCAGCTGCACTTGTGCATTCTCATCCTGGAAGCCCTCCAAGAAGCTGTCCAACAGCTCATCTGCGTTGTCAATACGCTCCGCATACTCGCCAATGATCCAGACCATGGATGCACGTGCCTCTGGTTCGTCCAGCGTGTCCAGATTCTCGCACAGAGTGCTAATGATGCTCTCGTATTTGTTGGGATACTTGCGGAATATGTCCTTAATTACAACGATGGCTTCCTGTACCACATAGTTGACCTTGGTTTGGATGAGATCAAGCAGTGTGGAGACACAACGCTCTGCCGACGGCTCCACCTTAATTGCACAACGTCCGATGGCACGTACAGCTTTGCGCACAAAATCCACATCCACCTCTGTGGCATATTCCTTCAGTTCGCTGAGGACTTGGGCAATGTTGCTCTGATTAGCCAGACGAATCATAATGTCCAGTTTCTCGAGCTTCACATAGATGGGATCATTGTACTTGACAAAGAAGACCTTCATCTCGTGCTTGAGAATATCCGGACGCTTTTGTACAATCAAATTGATGTTACGCAGCGCGACATACTGCACCTCTGGCTCTGACGAGAGCAGGGTGACTAGTGGCGGGGCCAACTTCTTGGTGAGCGTGGCACAAAAATCACTGTCACTGGACAGCATCTCCAGCAGTTTCATAAGCACCTTGACGGCACTAAGCACAACGGCTGCATTGGCATGGGCCAGGCGTGGAGTGATGCGCTCGCAAATGGATTGCGCCTCACGCTCATCCTTGGGACTGTAGTTGGCCAGCGAGTCGAGAATGAAGACTTGTCCCCACTCGGTGCACTCGTTGAGAGCCGTCAGCAACTTGTTAATGGTCACAGAATTCATCTCGACCAGCGGCTGTCCTGATTGACTTGCCTCATTGATCTCGCTAAGGGCGGCCACAGCGTTGGCCACAACCATGGGATTCGAGTCGGAGAGTAAATCTTTGAGCTGATCGAGGAAACCTTGATCCTCGACCATTGTCGCCGAAATGTCATAGAGCTTGGCCACGCATACAGCCGCCGTTTTGCGCACATACGGATCCTCGTCTTTGAGACACTTGCGAAGAGGTTCGCAAAGATATTCCGTGATTTTATCCACACGAATGCAGCCCATGGTACGCACGGCCAGGGCACGTATCAACGGATTGGAGTCTTCGCAATCCTTTACAAACGTATTCACTGCCATTATGGCCATATCCGGCTGCGATTTGGCATAGTTCATCAAGTACAAATAGACAAGCTTCTTCAATTCCAGATTATCTGTTTGCATGCAGTTGACGACATCGGGAAACAGAGCAGATACATCTTTGCCCACTGTCATGCTGGCGATCACTTTCTTGACCGCCTCCTTCTTCTTCTCCTTCTTGTCATTGTTCAGCTCCGATTTCAGCTCAAATATTTCGCCCTTTTTCGTCGTCGTAAAATACTTTGAATCGGTCATTTTGCTGCTGCTGTTGTTCTCGCACCGGAACTCACGCTTGGAACTGAAAACCGATATAAAATAAGAGTAAAATAGAGATTACTAAAATGTATACATGGAGTAGACTAATTCACTGATAAGCTTCCAGCGAGTTTTTGTGGTGAAACTCATGTTGCATGTTGTATTATTTCTTAATATAAATTTAAATTTCCCTTTTATGCTCTATTAATAATGTATGTATGTATGTGCCTAATTACATCTGTATATAACTGCAGCCTATTGATTTCAATTTTACGGACACTTCCTTCAGAGGGGCGTAGCAGCGCACACACACATAGCCTACAGTAAGCTCCACCGCACCAATACATACACCCACGGCGAGAGTTTACTCATTTACATATGACGGCTTTATTAACACGTCTCACAATTTTTATGCAAGCCGATATTCAATTTAAATGCACACACACGTATTAGATTTTTCATTTCTTAAACGCTCAACGTCTTGGTGGCAATATTTGCAACACTTTAGAATTATTGCAAATCATTCAATTACCTTTTAATATGCTTTTATAAAAATTGTTTGCTTATGTTACTCTTCTGCTCCTGCTACTTGCGTATGTATGTGTTGTGTGTGTGAGTAAGCCTGTATGCGTGTGAGTTGTGTTGGGTTCTTTCGCTGTAAGCGCAACCAGTGTTGCTTGTTGTTATATCGATAGCAAATGCATGCATGTCCGATTAATATTCAAATTTATGTTATGGTATTTCCAGGCGATTGCACCAAGTTGCTACATCAAAAGGGAAAATAAAAAAATGCATATTTATGAAAGAAAGAAAACCATTGCAAATACTTGTAATGTTTTTGTGTCATTGCGTAATTCACGAATTGCAGCGATCTAGTATAAGTCCAATGTGTACAGTAGCTGCTGCAGATGCATGCAACTGCACTAAGTACGTATGTATGTATATTTATTTAAGTATATGTGGGTATTTAATAAATACGTATCTTGCACACCTAAACTTATTTCCGTTGACTGAGTTTTGCGCAAGTGCAACGAAGCTAATACGCGGCGCGATGTCTGTGTCTTCCGTCTGTGCGAAAACGAAGAAAGAAGTTTACATGTAACAATAAGAAAAACCAAAGGAAATAAAAAAACAATGGAAAACTATGGCAAAGCCAAAATAATTGCAACGAATCTCCCATGCGCTGCACACGATGTAGAAATATATATTAAAGCTTTATAGATATATAAACAGTCTTAAATAAATTCTACAGCTGTTTATTGACCTAAAATCTCAATATAAGAGCTACTTAGGTCGTGCAGTATTTTTTTTTTTAATTTTTAACGGTTTAGGTTCACTTCAAATTCCGGGTTCATAGCGGGCTTGCAGACCTTAAAGTTAATAAAAAAGTTCCCAGAAAAATTCAATTTTAATTATTATTGTTTGCAGGGTACATATATAACTTACTCAGAAATGCCCAAAACAAAAACCATAGCGAACAAATCTGGGAACAAAAACGAAGCACGAGAAAACACCCACAATCAGCAGTACCAACAACAACACAACAGCAACAAGCTGATGATAGTTCGTTATTGCGATCTCTATCGACAATGCGAATCGTACTCGTAAATTGCAGGTTTGCTTGGATCGGCGGCGCGTGCGCTTGAGCTGGCGATGACGGAGATTTTGGCGTTGACGACGACGTGTGCCATGGCCCGCGCGGAAGCGAAGCCGAGCGCGGCGCCGGCGCATTCCAAAGCCACATTTACCGTTTAAGCCAAATGTGTAATGTAATGCATGTATACATATGTGTGTGGTCTGATGGATGGGGGCTGGCATGATCATAATTCGTGATATAAAATAATTTGGCCGCACTGTGCCAGCAATCATTCGATATCGAGTAACTCGAGCGGTCACATCGTTAAGACTTTTCCACGCCTAACCTCAAAACTAAGCTATCATGGATAATCGTAGTGTGGTAATGCATAAGCTCAAAGGCAGCATGAGGATTTCTGGATTAAAATTATGAAAATACGTTTGTTTTGTTTGCTTGCAGTTGATGAAGCTATCGGTCTTGGCTGTTCTGGTGCTGCTCTTTGTCTGTGTGCAGGAGACACAAGCTGGGTATATTTTCAATTTTCCGGATTTAAACTTGAATAAACTCATTCCCTCCTCCATGTAGGCATCAGAAGAAGAAGAAGATCGTAATACATGTGCCAATACATAAGAAGATCGAGAAACATGTGCATACGGTGATAAAGCATGTACATCATCATCATAAGCCGATTGTCCTAAAGGAGGAGAAAAAAATCATACACGAGGAGCATCGTCCCATTCAAATCCATCAAACCAAAGAGCATATACATCATCACGAGAAGCATGAAAACCACGCCCACCACGATCACCACGAGTACCATGAGCACCATCATCCCAAAGAACATGTTCAATCCGTCGAGGATGAGGAGGAGCACATTCATCATCATCACAATTACGAGCACAAAGACGGGTATGTGGGCAGCGATGTGGGCAGTAGTGGCAGCAGTAGCGGCAGCAGCAGCGAGGAACGCTGATAATATCCAGCTTGCACAGAGTGCGGTGATCTCCATTGCCGTCGTAGACTGATGATTTTATAAGCACAGAAATAATAATACAAAAATGAAACGCGGCTCCGAATGATCTGTGGGTGAATTGGCGATTCTTACTATGTGATGAAATGTCTAGATTAAGCATGAGTTGTTTTTTTTTTGTTTGGTTTTCTTTTTTTTGTGTTATAGGCTTATAGTTTTAATATTGGGGTGTTGTAAAAGATTAATAAACAAATCTACCGAATTGTTGTTAATGTAATTGATATTATTTGGTTTTTGAATTCACACTTTAAATGGGCGCGTAAGTTGTTCGATTTCTAAAATATCGCACTTACAACACTTGTGCGCTCCGATAGGTCGATATCACTCAATGTCGATAAAAATTGACATAGCGACGGCGAGAGCGAAGACAAGGCAAAATAAAATAAAAGAAAAGGCATATGAAACGAGGGAGCATAGGGAGTGAGTGTTACTTTGCAAAAAAGGGAAAAAGAAGAACAAGAACCCAAATAAAGAAAAGTTCAAATTAATGGCTGAAACGATGCTGATTATGTTTTGATAACAACAACAATGACATCTCTCGGATCAAAGAGAAAACGGAAAAACCTTCACGTACAACCAACAGCAGCAGCAGCGAAAATAACAACAACTACTACAATAGCAGCAACAGCAAGACCAGCAACAACAACAACAACAACTGCAACAGAAACAACAACAATAAGAGCAGCAACTGTGACTTCAACTGTGCAACTGCTGCTGCTGCATCCACGAAGACACTAACCCAATAGAAACAGTAACTGAGAATTGAAATCGATGTCGACGTTGATGTGGAAGTGAATTTGAAACGTATTTTCCTGAAGTGCAAGAAACCTGCAATCTAACATCATATATGTACATACTACACACTGTTTTGCACTGCGGCAGCAACGCCTTTATTTTGTATTATTATTTTCCATTTCTGCTTGCCCGTTGTTTTCGTCTTTGCCTCAGCCGCAGCAGCAGCAACAGCAGCAGCCTCTCGTTGTGCCAATTCGCCTTCACTTTCCCCCGGAAGGCAGCGACAAAGCAGAAGCAACAGCAAAAAATTACACTCGAATTTCAACTGCATTGAGTGAGCTTAAAGCTTGTCAATTCAATGATAATAAACAAAACAGCAACAAGAGCAGCACACTGAGTGAGAGTGAGTAGTGAGTGAGTAACGCGTGAGAGAGATAACGGTGATCCTTCGAGCGAATCTAGAGCCCTCTTAGGTGAGAGAGCGAGACGTCGTCTTTGGGGTCGTAATAGCGATGCTGTATAGGCCACCATGGGTTCACAAACCTTGGAGATCTTGCGCCAAGGCGTGTGGGCCTCACTGACCGGCGGCTACTTTTATGATCCGCATCAGGGAGTCTTTTGCAATGTGGTGCATCTCTATCTCTGGCTCTACCTGCTCTGTTCACCTTTTGTTGCCTACCTGGTGAGTACAACTTGACTATATACTATCAACTGTTCCATCAACTGTTTCTCCTCATCGAACACTTAGTACTTTCCGAGCACATGGCTGACCTGGTGCCTCTACTGTGTGCTAACCAGCAGCACCATATTGCTGGTGAAGCTGATCAATTTGGCGCTGCATCGCCTCTACGATCGAGCCCAGACCATGTCCGAGGTGAATTTGAAGAGTCAATTCTTCAAGGTCACCAAGGAGACTGAGCTGCGTGGCCGCGACGAGGATAACGGCATTGAGATGAAGGTAATGCGTGCCTCGGGCGGCGGTGTTAGTGGCGTCGGCGCCGGTGGCGGTGGTTCACGTTTATCTGTCGAGCAGGCAATCAACGAGGCCAGCGAGGAGAACAGCATCATGTCCATTGACAATGTGAATAGCATTATTGGTATGTGTGAAGAGTAACTGCAGCAGTTGCAGAATCTGTGGAATTTATTTCGTCTCTTCTTCTGCTTCATTTTAGATCTCAAGGTTGATGTGCATCGCAAGAACAGTTCTGAATCCATTGAACTGATGTTCTATGCCCCATCTATGCTCTCTGGCAGCAGCCAGCAGGATCAACAATCTCTGGCTGGCTCCACCAGTGTCACCAAATCCATACGCTCCACATTGGCCGCTGCGGCACAGAGCAATATGTCCGCCAATGAGCTGTTCAGCAAATACCTGACCGTATATCCCGAGGTAGTGGAGGGCAATGCAGCCAGCAGTGCCGGCAGTGCTGATGGTGGCGCCAGCAGTGGTGCCGACAGCACTAGTCGGTGCCCCAATGGCATTGCCCCAGTTGGTACGGTATGTGCATCAACAACTACAACAACCAGCACACGTACCGGACACTTATCGCGCAAGTGCTCCGAGGTCTTTAGTCGCCGACATCGACGTCGTTTGGAGCGTCAGAGCAGTCTGGACACGGCCGGAGCTGGTTTGGAGCCGACATTTAGTGCCAAGCTAATGCGCAATCAATCAGATACCATTGCTCCAACAACCACAGCCACTACGGTGGCTGCTCAAAGTTTCCTACATACGAAAGCCGGACGAGGACAGCAGGGTAATCCACGCCAACATTTTATAGCCAATACTGGAGGTTCGAGTTCAGGCGGAGGAGGAGCAACAACATCGTCATCTTTAGCAACAGTAACTGGAAATGCCGGCAACGCTGGCGGCGGCGATGGTGTCTCATCTTCGACGGTGCTTATGGTGGCACCACCCTCGGGTGCAACTCCCTTCTCTCGGCTGCAGCGTCATCGCAGCTTTGAGACTTATCATGGTCGCCTGAAGAATCAGGGTCGTGCCGGTGCCGGCCTATTCCAGTCAATGCAACATCAGCAGCAGCAACTGCAGCAACAACAGCATCACCAGCATCCGCACCATCACCTGCAGCCGCAACAGCAACATCAGCAGCAACAGCAGCAACAGCAGCAGCAGCATCATCAACAGCAGCAACAGCAGCACAACAGCATGGGCAGTGGAAACGGTGTCATCGAGTCGGAGGATATGATAGATAGCGCTGCCAACGATGCCTGCAATCGGGCCCTGCAGTCATGGATACTGGACTCCTCGTCGGATGTCTATCTGGAGGATGATAGCTATACCAAATCGGATCTGGGCATAGAGCAGCAGGCACACGCCCCGTTCCGGTCACAGCATCATCATCACCATCATCATCATCACCATCAGCTGCACCACAATCATCATCTGCATCATCCGCTGGGTGGGGTCATCATACGCAAGGATCCCATTAGCACCATGTCAGCACTGCAGCTCACCTCCTCCTCCACGGCAGAGACGGGCGTGGGCGGTGTCACCAGCAACAACAGCAGCAGCACCACCGCCGTCAGCCGTAGCGGCATTGGTGGTGGTGGCAGCGGTGGTGCAACAGCTGCCATGAAACGACGACGACATTCCAATGCCACCAGCTACCACAAGCACAGCACACAGAGCGGTTCCAAGTCGACGCTACTCTCTGGTAGCCAACAGACGGCTTCAGGCGGCGGTGGTGGTGGTGGTGGCACCGGTGGTGTGCGTCGCATAAAGAGCGCCGCACTGGAGGTGCTGTGCCCGCAAGCGTCTGTCTCAAATCTCAGTCCACATCCGAATAGCGTGGAGGCGATCAGTGGCCAGCAACAGCTGCGTAATCCACTGCCACCGCCGAGCAAAAGTCTTGTGCGGAATCAGCATTTGAATCTTTATCCGCCACGTCTGGTGGATCAGAACTATACGGAGAGCACAGGCAGCTGCAGCAGCGTCATCTTTGGCAGCTCCAGCGCATGTGGCTCCACGACAGCGCTAATCGAGCCACCAGTCTATCCCATTGTGGAGCATTTGGATGAGAAACCGTCGGATGAGATGCCCTCCTCGCTGAAATTGATGAGTGGCAGCATCCATGATGCGGGCGACGATGACGATGAGCTGGACGATGTACCGGTGCGTCGACGTACCCGTGCCCTCGGCTGTAGTCAGACACATCACAGTGCTGAGTCTGACGTGGGCGGCATTTTGGCCGACGATGACGATGATGTCTTTAAGGATTTCGATGAGAATTTGGATCATATACTCAGCGGGCTGCAGCAGACGCATAGCCAACTGGACGATGATCTTAAGACATGCGATCTGAAGTCAGCGGCAGCTGCAGTGGCTGCGGCGCAGGCGGGCGGACCCAGTGCAAGCGACATTGGTGGACTAATTGCATCCGATGATGAGGAGACGGACAACAATACTGGCTCCCGTTCGCCGTTGCTCAGCAATCGACAGCAGCAGCAACAGAGCGCCAGGGAACTGGCAGCCGAGCAGGCATTGCGACAGGAGCTATCGTTGCCAGCGCTGCAGCAGCAGCGGGATCATCAGCAGCCATCGTCGGCAACGGCATCCCACGCAGGTGCCCAGACTGCGCGCAATCAACTGATACGCAGTGAGGCGGACTCCGGATGCCCATCGAGCGATTGTGAACAGGTCAGTGCAAGCTCCAAGGATCAACTGCTAGCCGGCAGCCTGTCAAAGCAGCAGGAACGAGATCGAGATCGGGAGCGCGAGCGCGAGCGCGAGGATGACGAGGAGCAACCGTGCACGTCGCGCATGGCAGCCAGAAGCCTGGGAGCCATACCCAAAGTGGTAAAGTATCGGGAAGTGGATGAGGTTCGCTCGTGTCGACGCACTGCATCCAATGCCAATGTGACCACCAATAGTGCAACGAACACCACCACAGCGAACACGACGTCCAACACCAACACCACGCTAAGCTCCCAATTGGACGTGTGCAACAATGAGCTCGCGCTGGTAAAGCACTCCAAGCACTCCATGCTGCCTGGCAGCGTCGGCGTCGGTGCCTCACGTAATTCCTCTTCATCCAACTCGACGCACAGCATCAGTCTGACCGAGAGTCTCACCGCGGACATTCACAAGATGCTGTGGCTTATGCACGGCGGCGCAGTCGATGATCGTGGACGTCCCATAGCGGGCATCCTGCCCGATGGCACTCCGGTGCCGGCAAATCCCAGCATTGTGCCGCCTAACATGTCCAGTGCGCATTTCCAATTCTACCAGGATGCCATACAAGCGCTGCAGGGCAGTTATCCCGCTTCAAGTTCGGTGGAGCATTTGACGCATGTGGAGCGCGCCCTGGCACGCGACAAGCTGCGCATGGATGCGAAGTTAGTTTGTGAACAGCTAGCGGCAGCTGCGGCAGCAGCTGAGGCCAGCACCAATTCCCAGCAGCATCATCATCATCATCATCACCAACAGCAGCAGCAGCAACAGCATGTTGGAGGAACAAGCACATCGGGAGCAGGAGGAGCAACGGCATTGGCCACAGGCTCGTCCACAGCGCCGAGCAACTCGTTGAGCATGTTGCTCAGCAGCTCAGCGCGTGCGAACAGCGCTGCAGCAGCGCAATCGCTGCAAGGCCTCTTCAATATGATACGCAGCGAGAGGCAAGCGGCACGCAATGATGCACTGCAGCAGCAACTGAATGAGGCAGCTGCCGTAGCAGCCGTCGCAGCTGGAAGTAGCAACGTCTCCGGCTCCGAAGCTGCCGTCTCGGCAGCAATCGCAGCTGCCGCTGCAAGTCAGCAACAGCAGCAGCAACAACTCAGTCAGCCTATGCTTACCGTGGACGGTCACTATGCACCCTACTGCGACTATTGGCGTCCGGCCTGCCTGCTGGCCGCCGAGAAACCCGTGGCGCCCAAGAGTTTCTACAAGTATCGCTTCAAGTGGTGCGGTCAGGAGCATGAGTTCAAGATCGCCATGGATCGCCTAGAGCTGTTGGCCCTTTTCGATCGCGATCTGCATTGGCTGCACGTGCTCCTGGCCAGTGTGCTGTGCACTCTGGTCGCCTGCCTGGGTGCGGCTATACTGCAGCACAATTACTACAAGGATCTCTGTGTGCTACTCTTCTGTGCCGTCATTGCAGGTGCACAGTACTCCCTGGTTAAAAGCGTGCAACCAGATGCTGCATCACCTGTGCATGGATTCAATAAGACTGTCGCCTATTCTAGGGCCATTTACTTTTGTCTCTGTGGCGGATTGCTGCTGCTGCTTAAGCGCCTGGACACGGAGTATGCGCAACGACCGCCGGATGGTTTGATCTTCTTTGGCATCAACTATTCGCCGGCCCATGTGGTGGCCATGCTGCTGCAGTCGCTGTACGTGTTGCTTCTGTGTTTTCCCATCATCTTCTCGGTGGGCTTGTGCCCGCAGATCAATACGTTTCTCATGTATCTGCTGGAGCAGTTGGACATGCATCTCTTTGGGGGCAATGCAGCGAGTAGTCTGCTAGGTAAGCTACACCATACTCCAGATAATTCTCTCAGGCACTTAAGTTTATTCCGTTTCTTTCAGGTTCGTTTCTTTGCTTGCTGCGCTCAGTGCTGGCCGTGATGCTGCTCTATGGACCCTTGTATGCTGCCCTAGAAGAGCATCGTGGCACTCAGTACATACTCTTCTCCATCTTCTGTGCCATGCTTATTCCACTCGGTTATCATTTGTCACGCTCTGCCAGCGATTTCAGTCATCTCTGGCGGCTCATCAAGACTTGCATTGTGAGCACGTATCGCGATGGCGACGAGGATGAACTGCATCAGGTGCACACGGTGCGACAGTCAGGACAACAAAAGGAGCAGCAGCAGCTAAAGAGAACCCGCAGCAAGCGACAAGCAGAGCAATTGACCAGGACACGACAACAGGATCTGGTTGTGAGCTCTGCGGCAAATAGCAACGAGCACATTGAGCTGAGTTCGCTGGAGAAGCTCGAAATCAGCGAGGAGCAACAGCAACAGCAGCGAGATGAACTGGAGGACGATGAAGCCGAACCAGAGGAGGAGGCACAATTGGAATTGGATAACAAGCATAGCAAATCGAAGGCTTCGTCGCTGGGCAGCAGTCAGACTCTGGGCAAGACCATCAGCAGCAGCAAGAGAGCCATCACTGCGTCCAGTTCGTATGCATCCATCGGGGCCGAAGATGCTGGCGAAGATGCTGCCGTCGATCAGCTGCCTAGCAGCGAAGATGTAAAACACGAACAGGAGGATCACGTGTATGAGGAGCCAAAGACCACAACAGATGCGCAGGATGACAAAATATCAAGTTCTTCCACCACGAATCCGGGTGACATGTCCACCCTCACTGCAGGTGCTGGCACAGCCAATACGGATATTGATGCGGGGACAGGAATAGATGCCGAAGCGGATGCAGAACCAGTTGGTGGTCCACTACCCGAGCTGGATGGTGAATTGGAGAATGAGCTACCTGATCCGTTGCCACGTAAGCTGCAGGCAACAGTGACAACACGTCTGAAAAACGATCTGGTCGTGATGACCCTGTTGGCGGTCAGTGTGCTCGTCCTGCACTGCAGCACAGTCTTTACAGTACTCCAGCCAGATCTGAATGTAGTGCTCTATGCCTTTATAGGCACCTTGGGTGTGCTGCTCCACTACGCCGTTCCCCAGATGCGTAAACATATGCCTTGGCTATGCTTTGCTCGTCCGCTGTTGCGCCAAAAGGAATTCGGACAGTTCGAGGTGTTGAATGCACCGCAAATCATGTGGTTCGAGAAGTTATATATATATCTGTGTGTGATCGAGCGAAACGTGCTCTTCCCCCTGCTTGCCATCTCATCACTGACCGCAGATTCGCAGCTGATTGCGAATAAATTTGGTGTTCCATGGGGCACGCTCATCGTGGCTGTCTGTGCGCTCAAGTGTGAGTATCGATCCTAGAGATTCTACAATTTCATAGACTTTATTTTTAATATACATCCTGATAAGTGCTGCCAACTTTTCTGAAGCGAAATTGGCAGCACCTAACATGATATGAATTTGTAGCGGTTTCGAATTGTATATCCTTATCCCCATTACATGGCTTTAACTAATGTCTTTCTCTTGCTGCTCCCTTTCAGTTGTGCGCAATGCCTATTCGGATCCAACGAATCAATATCTGATCATCATATTCACCGTCCTGCTCTTTCGCATTGACTTTGCCATGGCCACAGAGAGTTTTATTATCGATTATTTCTTTGTCTCGCTTGCATTTCGCAAGTGTTGTGACTTTCTTCTAAAGGTAAGCAGTCTATCGATAGTAACTATCGATAAAAATGAACCCTAATTAATTGCGGAAACTTTGCTCACCTTTCAGCTGCAATTCATTGTCACATACATTGCACCCTGGCAGATCACATGGGGATCCGCGTTTCATGCCTTCGCCCAGCCTTTCAGTGTACCCCACTCGGCCATGCTGTTCCTGCAGGCAGGCATATCGGCGCTACTATCGACGCCTTTGAATCCTTTTCTGGGCAGCGCCATCTTTCTTACCTCGTATGTGCGTCCAGTTAAGTTCTGGGAACGGGATTACAATACACGTCGCATCGATCATTCCAATACGCGACTCAGTTCACAGCTGGAGCGGGATTTGGGTGCCGATGATAACAATTTGAATAGCATCTTTTATGAGCATTTAACACGGTCGCTGCAACATTCGCTGTGCGGTGATTTGCTCATGGGTCGCTGGGGCAATGTCAACCAGGGCGATTGCTTTGGTAAGTTAACCTGAATGACTCACAATCTGGTGCAGCAATTCATGAATTGATTTCAGTGCTCGCCTCGGACGATCTCAATTGCCTGGTGCATATCATCGAACTGGGCAATGGGCTATGTACATTCCAGATGCGTGGATTGGAATTCCGCGGCACCTACTGCCAGCAGCGTGAGGTGGAAGCCATTACCGAGGATGTGGAGGACAACGATGGCTGCTGTTGCTGTGATCCCGGTCATTTGCCACGTCTGCTCAGTGCCAACGCTATGTTCTCCACACGTTGGTTGGCCTGGCAAGTGGTGGCCGCGCAGTATGTCATTGAGGGCTATTCCATTTCGGATAATTTGGCCAGTGCAACGCTGCAGGTGTTCGAGTATCGCAAGGTGCTCATCACCTACTACATTAAGGTGAGTGTCTGCCGAGAGTTCTGGCGTGAAATGGTTTACTAATACCACTTGCATCCCCCTTTTGCAGAGCATCATCTACTATGTGGTACGCAATCCCAAGCTGGAGCAGTGGCTTGCCTCCGGGCCCATACAGGAGGCACTGCAGCACACGTTGAGTCGGCAATTTGTCGATCTTGATCCCATATTCAATTTCAATCTGGATGAAGATTTCGATTTCCGTGCCGTGGGCATAACCCGTTCCAGTTTCTGCTATGTCTACCTCAAGTGGATCAATTATTGTGTGGATAAACGTAAGGATGCGCAAGGTGCCAAGGAGATGCCCACAGCGCCGGCGACACCGGCAACGGGAGCAAGCAATTCACAGCCAACAACAACACAGCCTACAGCCGGCGGAGCAGGAGCTGTGTCAGGGGGAGCAGCAGGTATAGGGACAGCCACAGGCACAACACCAGCCACATTGCTAGTCACGGCAGGAGCCACATCAGTGGTGGCAACCACCGCAGCAACTACCACCAACACGACTGCAACAACCACAGCAAATACGACACCAGCCCACAACGACTCAAAGAGCACACCGAATCTTTCGTCACATGGCGCCACCACTACCCCCCAGTCCAAGTCGCAGTCACAGCAGCAACTGCGCAGTGTGCGACCCCAGAAGAGCGCCACCATGAGCGGCAGTGGCAGTGGCAGCACCGTCGTGCCGGGCGTGGTACCCGAGAGCGTCGATCAGCTGAGCAGTTCGCATAGTTTCGCCAACATTTCACGGCAGACATCGGAGAGTGCACCCGGCTTGGCAAACTATGTCACCTACATGGATCAGAATGTTTTTGTCAAGCTATCTAAGACAACGCCTGGAAAATCGCTGCGCAAGGAAGACTCGCCGCGTAATCTTCATCAGCCACAGGCAACTGCCACGGCGCAGGGCACACCCCAAGCCTCTGCCCAGCAGCAGGATGGCAACACGGCGCCCAGCTCAGCACAGCAGCAACGGCCGGCACTAAAGTTGAAGGTGGCAAGCGTATCCAAAGATGCTCCACTAGTTTCACTCTGCCTGGCGCTGGGTCTGCTCGCTCGGCGTTCGCTGGCCACAGCCTCGCATAGTTCACTGACAGGCGTCGAGTTCTTTCTGCACGGATTGCATGCGCTTTTTAAGGGCGACTTTAGGATCACATCGCCACGTGATGAATGGGTTTTTGCAGACATGGAACTCTTACATTCGGTGGTGGCACCCGCTGTAAAGATGGCGTTAAAGCTGCAGCAGGATCATATCACAAATCCAGACGAATTTCTCGATCCGCATGCGCTGTACGAGGCCATTGATAGCTGTTCCAATAAGTTGGTCATCTCGCATGAGGCAGATCCAGTGTGGCGCAGTGCCGTGTTACGTGGTGCACCCAATTTGTTGGCTCTGCGTCATGTCATGGAGGACGGATCCGATGAGTATCGTATCATTCGACTGACCAAACGTTTCCTCAGCTTTCGCGTCATTAAACTTAATCGGGAATGTGTGCGTGGTCTGTGGGCCGGGCAGCAGCAGGAGCTGATCTATTTGCGCAATCGGAATCCGGAGCGAGGCAGCATCCAAAACGCTAAGCAGGCGCTGAGGAACATCATCAACTCGAGCTGTGATCAGCCCATTGGTTATCCCATTTATGTGTCGCCTCTGACCACGTCGTATGCGGATACGAACGGGCAGCTTTGCCAGGTCATCGGAGGTGCCATCACTTTGGACACTATACGTCAGACTGTGTTGGACTGGTGGCATCGAATACGCGAGAGATGCCGTCAGGGATGCAGCTCTGGTTCTGCCATGGAGGCCTCAATGCAGCTGGGTGGCACTTGCAATTTCGGCAGCGGTGGCAGCGTAGTTGGAGGCACCAATACAGGATCAAGCGTGGCCGCAGCTGTAGGAGCCGTAGCTGTTGGAGGTTCGGCTGGCTCAGCAGTAGGAGTAAGTGTAGGCGGCGGAGCTGCTGGGGGTGGCGGCGGTGCCGGAGGAGGAGGAGCAGCGGGCGGACCAATCGCCGGTGGTGGCAGTGCACCCGGCACTGCGAGTAGCACGGGTGGTGAATCCGGTGAATTTGCTCCAGTCTTCATTTCGGCTCCACTTTACAACACGCTCACCGTGAACAGCTACTACGGCGTACGCTCTGGCAGCGGCATGACCGGCATGAGCGGCATGGCAGGTAGCCTGGGCGGCAGCTATGTCAGCGATACCCTGGCCGTGGTCCGTGGTGGCTTGGCTGTTATGCCCGTCAAGCCAACGTCGACGACACTCATTGCGGGTCTTTTGAATCGCGAGCGAGATCAAGAGGCCGCCTCGTTACGTGGCAGCAGCAGTGGACCACGTGCTAGGAGTGGTGGACAGCTGCAGGCGAGTGCTCGTCGTGCCACACTGCCAATTGCCAGCGGCGCCGGTGGGGCTGCAGGCGGTGATGCACTGCCCTCCAAGGAGACGTTACAAATGCGTCCGGAACTTGTTGAACGTGAGCCAAGTCCGCGCTGCAATAAGTTGTCCTCCTCGTCGGGCAGTCTGGGCATCGGTGTAGGAGTCGGTAACATTATAACCACCCCAGGGGATTATCCACGGAAGACCAAGGGTCCGATTTGCCTCATGACCGGTGAGTCAACGACGACAACAACAACGACGACGGGGGCGGGCACAGGTGCAGCAGGAGCTACAACAACCACAACGGGTACATCGGTTACAGCGCAGGCAACGCCTCGCAAGCCTCGCATCGATATCTACCGAAAGGTCATCATTGTGGACGACACGGGGGTAAGTTCGGGGTTGGCCTAAGATGTACTTGCGCAAAACTTATCTTGTCCTTTTCCCCAGATCTACGACTGCCTGGATCTTATCGATGCAGTGGTATGGCCCACGGATCACATGCGCGCCAATGGCGGTCGCCTGAGCTGGAAGGATTGGGAGCCCAGTGCCGGCATGGTTGGTTATGTGGTGCACGTGTGGGTGCCCAACCACAAGGATGTGATCTATCGCTCCCATGTCAATCACTGCGTTTACCTCATCGAGATTGGCGAGCATTATGTGCCCGTGGACGAGCTGGGATTGCGGGAATATAATCAAATTCTGGGCAGCAGCAACGAGGAGATGGCAAACTCACGACGTAGTTCCATACAACGGGACTTCCATGAGTATAATATGCAGTTCAAGCTGGCCGGCGTGACGCCCATTGTGGGCAGCAAGTCGCACAAGGCCAAGATACGCGCGGTGAGCAGCAGCAGCTCCGAGGACGAGGAAGAAGTTGCCCGCTGTAGCACTGTAGCAAAGTCAAAGCTGATGGCAACTGCAACAGGCGCAGGAGGAGGAGCTGCCAGCTCAACTAGCGCTGCAGCTGGAGCAGCGCTACCAGTTGCTGGTGCCATGGCCCTGCCACCGGGTGCCATAACCTGTCCGGCTGGCATCGATCTGATGAACTTCAATCGTCTGCTGAGCATGTGGAAACTGATTGCGGACAAGAAGAAGCAAGCGTTGACCATTGACACATCCGAGCCGTTTGCAGCGTTCGACTACATGGGCGAATTACCACCGGATCTGATGCGTCAGCTTGAGGAAAGTCGCTTGGCACAGCAGCTGCAGCAGGAGGAACAGGAGGAAGAAGAACTGCGTAAGCATTTGCAGCAGCTTGAAAATGAGGCGCTGGCATTGGTTGCGGAGCAGGCAGCATTGCCGATACGTGAAATAACAACGCCACCTTCGACGGAGGAGTTGTCACTCGAGGTCAGTGGTTCGTCTACACCCAACAGCACGCACACAACTGCAACGACGCCGGAGCCGCCAGCGCAGCCAGAAGGGGCGGAACCAATTAAGATTGAGGAGCAACCGCAAGAAGACACGACTGCAATGGTTACGACTCCGACGACAACACCGACGACGACAGCAGCAACGACGACGATGATGACTGAGACAGAGCAAAAGGATGACAACGAAAAGGAAGCAGAAGAGCACGAACAAACAACGAAAGAGCGTGAAAGCGTAGAGAATGAGGAGCCTGAGACAGAGCATGTTACGGAAATCGAAGCGCAAAGCGAAGAGAATCAGCGGGAGAACGGCACAACCGTTTAAAGCGATAGAGAAAGAGCGCCAGAGAGAGAGATGAAGTGCGTGTTATATCAACTGAATGAACAATTTCCCCAGCGTAAAGCCCCAACTACAAACGAATTCAACAAATACTTCCACAAAATCAAATTAGAGTTTTTAAAACGACTGTATAGAGAGAGAAGAAGAGAGCATAGAAATGTAAATATGAGAACTGCATGGAGGTACCCAAGAGGTATTCCAAACATGCATATATACTATTAGGCTATAGATTTGTTATACTATTGTCGAATGTGTGTGTATATAGCGCGCGCGAGAGAGAGAGAAAAAGAGAGAGCAAACGAGGATCAATGGTTGGATTAGCTTTTTCACTAAATCGTAGCTTAGTCGTAAACAAATTTAACAACAAATACACATATGTGTATGTAAATGTATAGGAGGAATTCTAATTTTAACTATGTTTGCTATTAATCTACATATACACATACATATTCATACCTATACATATATGATGAAAATTTACAAAAAAATGAAAAAACCCCCCCAAAAAAAAGAAGCAAAAATTACATTTTTGTTAGTATTAAAACTATATATATATATACACGCATATACGCATATACCTATTATATATATAGCCCATACTCATAAATATATACATACATATGTTGTTAGCTCGAGATCGAGAAAAGGCAGATAGATAGACGGATGGAGAGCAAACGCAGAGACGCAGAGACACAGAAAGACGAAGAATGTAGGTGTTAAATGTTATTGTAAAAATGGTTAAACGGAAAACGCAAAGGGAAAACTCAAAACCAAAATGCTTTTCATTAATTTTACTATCATATTGTAATTATTATTATTTTATTTCTACTATTATTACTACTATTATGATTATTAACTTCCCCTCTCCTTGCCCCATGTCTTCATGTGTCCTCGAAATTCCTCTTTTCTTCTGCTTATACTGCAATTATTGCTTTCCTAGCCAATGGGTTAAACAAATAGAAACAACAGAAATAAATAAGAAGAACTAACAAAGAATTTATATAAATTAATTAATGAACTAAACTAAACAAAGCGAAACACAAAACATACCAAAATTTTATTGTTAATATACAAAAGAAAACACAAAAACCAACCCTATCACTAATTACACACTATATGCATACATATACATATATACGTGTTTGTACAAGTATTTAACTAAATCTAAACTAAGTTGGTAAATTAAAAAAAAAAAAAAACAAAACGAAAAAAAAAAAAAAAAAAAAGAGAAAGCTCCAAAAAAAAACTTGTATTCGAAATTAAAATGAGAAAAATTTGATCAAAGCAAAAACAAAAACAAATCCAAATCGAAATCAATCCAAGTAAAGTCGAAAAAAATTGCTGACAACTATATATATGTATATTGTTAATGTTGGTGAATGATATACTATATACATATATGATATGCATACATATATTGATATATATCGTTCCATTGATGATAAATGAAAAATGTAAAGCTCTCACGTTGCCTTAATACATTAGACTGATTTTTTCTACACACACACACACACCCACACAACACACGTCTACACACCACACCACGCAAACTAACAAACTCCACAATACACACACACACACACACACCTAGACACTCCACACACACACATGTACTTGCATTGTCTGTATATATATGTGCATATGTAGCGTACAGATGCTGTCTATATAACGCGTAAGTCCTATCAATATTTGCGTCCTTACATAGCACCGATATCTTGCGTAATATATACACATATATAATACTGCAACTAAAAATAAATAATTCAGAATATGTATAATAATAATGGTTGCGAGTATTTACATAGCTAAAGGAATAAATAAATATCATAACAAATGGAGGAGCGAAACTACGAAACTAATTACAAAAAACCAAGAAGAATACCCTGTAATATATGTATGTATGGACAAGGTGCAATGTACATGCGCGTAAATTGAGAATGTAGCTCTAGAGAAATGCCCAAAAAAATATTTCCAAATACATATTGTAAAAAACAAATATATTAATATTAAAATGAAAAAGAAAAAGAAAAAAAGAAAACAATAACAAAAACAGCACACGAACAAATAGTTAATGTATCCTCTTCTCCCTTTCAGTATGTACAGTTATTGATTTCAAACAGTTAACTGCATCTGTATCTGAAACTAGCCAATCTTTATCGAAAAACATAACTAATTAAAACTATTCTTAATGGTACAATTAAAAACAAGTAAAGAAAAACATAAACTAAAGAAAATGTCTGTACACAATACATAAGTAGTTACATACGATTATATATATAAACATACATATACAAGGTACAATTCAAAAGTTCCAGGACTTTTTAAACAACGCGGCTTCTAGTGGCGCCCTCTGTCTGTCTGAAATTGTTATCCCTCAATTGTGTATCCTTCAGTGTTGTATAAAACTTATATAGCAGCTGATATATCGCGCCACATCTGACATTATATTTGTAGTGTCGGTCGGAACATGAGCATCGAACAAAGAGCCAACATTAAGTTTTGTTTTGAACTTGGTAAATCTCTTAGCGAAACTCATCGAATGATGAAACAAGCTTATGGCGATGATTGTCCATCCCGTAGCCGTTTTCAAGAGGGACGGCAGGACTTGAAAGACGACGAACGTTCGGGCCGGCCAAAAGATGTTGTGAACGAAAAAAAAAAAAAAACGAAAATTGTGCGTGAATTCATTAAAAAGAGCCGAAATCATCACTTAAATACTTGTAAATTTAAAGTATATGTGTATATACTACATAAAACAATTAAAATACAAATAAAAAACAACTTGTTATACAAAATGAACGTCGAAGCACGGTGAAGCTGGAATTTATCTTGGGAGAAGTTCGCTATATATTTAATTTTGAGCCCTTAGGTATCAGTTTCAATTGAAATAGCTTTGAAAGATATTGACTTGATCTCTCTAAAATTGGTTCATAAAAAAAGTTAATTTTTTCTTTCCATTTCTATAAATTTTTAAGATACCTATTACGTGCGGGTTTCATATAACAAAGGTTTATTACGCTTCACATTTGATATAGTATTTACAAGACATATATTAGACTATATTGGAAGGTCTTATTGCGCCTCCTTGGTTGGTGGCCAAATGGGCGTCAGTTCGCTTAGCGCAACATCGTATAGCAGATTCTGGTACTCCTCGAGCAGAACTGAAAATTCAAGTAAGAAAGGAATACATGATATACAAACTACGATTGCAGACATATCTTATGACTTACAAGTGGAATCACTGTCCCAAAGATCGAGGAGCGCTTGCCGCGAATGGATCTGTCTGGTGATAAGGGCGCGCTTAAAACGCAGAACTTTGTCATTGAGATTGGACCAGCTCTTGATGAGCGAGGCGGGTGTTGACTTAAGCTTGGGCTTGAACTGCGCAAGTTGTGGGCAAACACTTCCCTCTAGGAGAAACATGCCAAAGTAGCTGGAAGTGGGAAAGGGATTAGCACAGATGATTAGTTTGCATATTTAGGAGCTACTTACCAACAGGCCTTCTCGCTGAGCGGCATCTCCACCTCACCCAGCGGTAGTTCCCAGCCTGCTTTGCCGAACGTGGCATCCACATAGCAGTAGATTTTGCCCTTGGCCGGGTCGTACCGTGGCGCCGGATCCTCCTTCACCTGGCGTATGTTGCACAGCAGCGGCACGTAGATCAACAACCACTCAGGTTCGATGGCCGTGATGCCGCGAATAAACATCTTATTGCTGTCACCGTTGCGCAACTCGTACGCCTCTTGGTACACAATCCAGTCGGGTGTGCTCTGCTTGAGCACCGAGGAGGCGTGCAGGAATGCCGGATCTACCATGTCCGCACAGTTATATGCATACTTCAGGCGACGCTTCTCCTCTTTATCGCTTATCTCATCGAGCGGCACCTTGCGTGCCACCTGATCACCCATTCCCGCAAGAAGTATTTGACGCAGGAAACGTGCCTGAGCATCTGTCGGTGGCTTCAGATTGGGATCTACACATAGCTCCACATCGCTGACATTCAAGTTGATCTCGTTGGTCAGCTGAACGCGCAGCTTACGCACCTCATTAATGGCCTTGGGACGCAGCCCGTTCGACTCACAGAAATGGGCCAACTTGCCCTGGGAGCCGGCATATTCGGCAGCACCCACAGCACGCATCAGCACCATGGGATCACCGAGTAGTTTGTAGTTGCCAGTCGACGCCCAACTCATGCGTTTCTGATGGAACTTATTCGATACGGGCGCCACATCCTCCTCGCGCTGTACGCCCGTCTCGATGAGCAGCTCCTGCACGGAGAGCGCAGCGACCAGGCAAACGGTATACGGCAGCAATTGCTGTTGATTGGACAACGCAAGCATCTTGCCAAAACGTGGAGCAACGGGAAACTTGGAAATCACACGTCCCAATTTTGTTATGGCAGGCGGAGTATCCTTTTCCGCGCGTGCTTCCAGGGCGCCAAGCACACTCAGACGCTGTTCCGCCGCTTGTAACTGCACCGTATCCGGAGGAGAAGGAAAGGGAAAGTGAACGACACGATCGATGCCCATGCAACGCATCTGCAACATCAGATCATCCACGGGCTTCTGTTGTATATCCGGTTGACTAAAGTCTGCGAACAGATCATTATACACAGCGCTGGAATACAGACGATAACAATGTCCGGCACTGACACGTCCAGCACGACCAGCACGCTGATCTGCCGAAGCTTTGGACGTCCATGTGACTACAAACGCGCTCACGCCGGTCAGCTTGTCATAGAGACGCGTCTTCTGTCGTCCACTATCCACTACATACTTGATTTGCGGGATGGTCAGTGATGTCTCCGCCACGTTGGTGCTCACCACGCACAGGCGACACCCGCTGGGCACAGGCTCAAAGATGCGATTCTGTTTCTCCGACGAGAGCAGCGAGTAAAGTGGCAGCACCCACAGAGGTTGCTTGGTGGCCGGCTGCTCCTGTCCCAGCAGATCATTCTCCAGTTCCGCATCCGATTCGCCTTCCAGTTCTGAATCTTCGTCGTTAGCCTCATGCATATCCGCCTCGGTGTCATCTCCAGGTAGTTTATAGTCATCCAAATTGATCTTTGGCAACGAGATCTGTGTGAGAAACTTTTTCTTGGATTTGCGTATGTTTCTAATGGTGCGTTTCATGTCAAACTCCTCCTCCGGTTGCTGACTTTCTGCTCTCTTTTGCTGTTCCTTCTCCTGTTCGTTCTGCTGCTTCGGTTGCTCCTGCTGTTTGTAGGGAAACGTTCTTCGTAGTTTTCGAACTAGTTGATTCACCTCCTGCTGTCCTGTGACAAAGATCAGTATGCCGCCTTCGGGCAATTGTGCGTGAATTTTTATTGTCTTTCTAAAGGCCTCCGCCACGTAGTCATCGGGCGTTCGCTTCTGGAAGTGCACCGTGACCGGAAATTGTCGTGCCTCAACCTTTATCATTGGCGGTGGCGACTTGAAGAGACGCGCATTCTCAGTAAAGTCGCTGACGCGTAACGTTGCCGACATGATGATAAGCTTGAGCGGATTGCCTCGCTTGTGGCGCAACGGAACAATGCGCGACAAAAGGCCGACCAATATGTCCGTATAGACACTACGCTCGTGAGCCTCATCCAAAACAATCACCGAATACTTGCTCAGCAGAAAGTCAGTCTCGATCTCCTTGAGGAGCACACCGTCTGTCATGAACTTAATGCGTGTTGCTGGCGTAACGTTTCCTTCGAAACGTATAAGATAGGATACCTCGCTGTTGGGCAGATTCATTTCATGGGCAACACGTTTTGACATGGCAATGGCAGCCACACGACGAGGCTCCGTCACACCGATCATCTTGTGCTGCGCATATCCCGCTTCGTAAAGAAATTGCGGCAATTGTGTCGTCTTGCCGGAACCTGTCTCACCGGCCACAATGACAATTGGATGCTCATTGATTAGCTCCATCACTTGCTGCTCCTCGGCGAGTATAGGCAGACGCAGGCGAGCCGCCTGCACCTCATCTGTGCGATGCACTGGTACATAGACGGTCTGATGCTGATAGGCGGGAGTAGCGGGAGCCGTAACTACTTTCGGTTTTGACGCCACCACCTTCGGCACGGGCTGTGGTTCAACTGTTGCTGCAGCACTTGTTGTGGGCTGCTCTTCAACTTTGGCTGCAACAGGTGCTGGTTCAGACACAGGTTCTGCACTGTCGCTCTCTTCGTCATCTGTGCTAGTATCATCGTCTGATCCACTTGCATCGATTATATTGGGATTTCTGCGTTTTGCATCAATCTCTTCTTGATCCTCGACCAGTAGACGACGCTTGCCAGCGCCTTTGAGTGCATTAATGCGTCTGCCTTTGTGCTGTTCCTGTGCGACCTGTTGCAATTGCGACTGCTTCTCCTTCTTCTTGGCCAAGTACTCGTCCAGCGTTTGTAGACGCTTAAGTCCCACAGTCTGCACCTGGCTAATCGATGTATATTGCTTCAATTCCGTTTCAGGAATTTGCACTGCAGCCAAATCCTCCAACAATTGTGCACGCTTTAAAAACAAAAAAAAAAAACTGGTCACTGGCTTCCATACAGGGAGTTTGATGCACTTACGCCCTCTTTCTTCTTTTTCTTATCCACAATCTGCTGCAGATGCTTGCGCTGCTTCTTGGTAAGAATCTTGACATTTTGACGCTTCTCTACTTTAATTTTAGTAGCACGCTTTTGTGAGGGCAACACCAAAGCATTGGCCTCATCGTAGCCAGCCGAGTTGCTGCTACCGACCACATCTTCCACATTTATTTTGATCTGTTCGAAAACAAATTTGAATTATAATAAATTGACAGTATCGGAGAATACTTACATTCTTTACAGCAGAATTGTCGACAATTGTTTGCGGATTTTGTCGCGCCTTTGCATTGTACCCCTTTTTACCCATGTTTATTTATTGTGTTTTGTTTCGGTAAACATTTGTTGCTAAAGGCCAATGCACGTGCAGCTTCTGTTATCGAAGCTATCGAAATAATGGTCTAAAAACAAGCGCAATAATATATCGATGTGCGCACTTAAGTTTCCACAGCTGATTACCAGCACAATGCGCAGCAATGCCAGACAGATAAAACGCGAAACCGAATATATTTTTGGTGAACAGGTTTAAATAATTGTAAGAATGCTTGATTTTCTAATTATTATATTATACTAATTGTCAAAAGTTACTTCATTCCTTTATTTTCACATATTGATAGCTTAAATTAAACTGAGGTTAACCAATTATAATATTTGCGCGATTCTGTAAAACCACAAAATCACGAAGTGACATTAGACAACTACAATAGATGAGTGATAAAATTAACATTTCCATACAAAAAATAGGTTGTTCCATCAACTAACTGCCGCGCATTGTTTGCTGTGCTAAAAATGGTGTACTAAAACGAAACCCAATTTCACGAATAAATTGCATATTTCGAACTTGGTGGCAGCACTACAAATTCCAAAAACAAAAAAGAGAAGAGCGCATCAATTGGCAAGCGGCGCTCAATTTCGCTTAAGATTGTTGTTGTCATTTGAGTTACATTCACTGCTTAGCCATTCGTTTTAACCGTTAAATTAGCAGCTACAGAAAAAAATGGCACAGCCCATGGCGAGTAAAGCCGATCCACTGCGCTTGACGCTGACAAACCTCATAGCCGAACATGCGTAAGTGCAAGGGCCGCCGTGGAGTGCACCAGATGCTGTGGGTGCCTGCTGCTCGCATCATCTACTCGAGCGGTGCTGCGCCCGCCTATAACAATTATTAATAATACTATTACTTTGTGAATCACATCAAATCTGAAGAAAATCGAGTTTAATTTTTTTAATTCGGAATTACTTTCGCAGTGCACCCTTTACACCCGAGTGTATTCTACGCGAATTCCGGGCCACAGCTGATAAACGGCTTTCGGACGGTGAACTGGTCGCACTGCTTAAAACCATCTGCTTTAAGCGTCCCAATCATCTACAAATTCTCTCAGAGATCCTGTATATCTTAGAACGGTAAGTGTGTAAATTCGTATTCAACAAAATTTCTAGTGAAAATCGTTGATTTTATAAGCCTCGAAGTGCCGAGCAGTGTCACAAAACTGGCAATTTCGCGATTTGTTTTAATACGAAACATTTTCACTTGCCGTCACCGGATTCTGCATCAGTAGGCCAGAACATGGACTTGCATAAAACAAATTTGAAAATGATGAAATTTGGGAAACTAGAAGCGACCGCCAAATAATTCGTTCACCTAAAATCTTGATCAATATAACCCTATCAATAAAAATATATTAAAAAAAATCTGTGACGTAGACAGCAATATAAACTTTGCCAATGTGTTTACCTTGCAGGAAGGATCCTATGTACGCATTGATAGTGTTTTCGGAACGCATGAGCGAGGATAACACGAGGTCAACCAGTAATTCCAGCCGACTTTGTTACGAAATGCCACCACCAACACAAATCGGTAGCACGCATAGCCTAGCCGATGATAAGCCACAAGTTTCACGCACACGAAAATCTCTAGACTTGTCCACGTCCACGCCACTTACCAGCCGCAAGTCGGAACTGAATCCAATTCCTTTTGCAGCCCCAGCAATGAGTGGTACCAAGTTTTCACGCTGTGCCGCGCCGCCAACAAATACAGTCAACGAGGCAAATGCGCAGCGTGGTGACCTTAGTTTGGTAAGTACTGAAAACTATGTCCATACGATGCATGATCATCTCATAAATCTCTGAATTTTGCAGATTAAGAAACGAGTATTAAATGCTGTTTCGAATAAACTGGTTGCACTGGATTCCTTGACTAACAGATCGAGCAATCGTTCGGCTACCAGCAATGGGAGCACCAATGCCAACGGTCAGTATGCCTCGGGCGAACCCAGATCGGTGGCGTCGCCCAGCATTTACCTTAGTCCCGCCATCACATCAAGATCTGGTATTAGCATCGAAGCTGCGTCTATCAATTTGAACAGCAGTCGTTTCGTTAGAGCAAATCTTAGCGATGGCTTTCCGGATGGCTACCGTACAAATATGTTGTGGGATTTCGTAGAGGTCGATGATGGTATAAAGCCGATGGTCAAACATGAGATTGCCGCACTGCCACTAGAAAGCCAACAGCGTGTCTTGCTGAATGATCTGATCTACTGCTTAACTGGTGTGCGCGGCAGTTACATAGCGCCGTTTCTCGCGGAGGACTGTTTTCCCGTTTATGAGACGAACTTTAGTGTGGACATGCAGTTGGATCAATCCCTGTCAGAAATGGTGCAGAAGATTTTGCCCCTTGCTTCACATTTCATGGGTATTCAGAAGGTCATAGCTGCCACAGATGGTCGGGGGCCGGTAAACAACGCACTTAACGCTGCACTTCTCGATCTGAGTCATGATTATTATGTGAGTAGCAGATTGGATTCATTGCCTTGATGTATAGTTAATAATGAGATTTATCCTTGTCAACAGTTGGTGCTCAGCAAATCAGAAGCGGAGCTAGAGAAAGATGAGTTAACAGTAGCAAAACTGCTTTATTATCTGCAACCAACCATTTGGGTTATGGAAGAGATCTGGAATACTGTAGCTGAATTGCCACAGGTAAATGAGCATAAAATCAGTCAAATTTATTCAGATTTGGTTATTAAACCGTTGTGTATTTAATTTCGCAGAGCTATCAGGGAGCTGCCGTCCTGTCGCATTTGTGTGGACGCATTAAGCGGCTGGAGGGAGATAAGGCTGCCCAGAAGACAATCATTTCACTGACCAACAAGGCGGCGAAGCCGTATATGCAAATTCTACAGTTATGGATACAGAAGGGTATCATAGAGGACAGTACACAGGAGTTTCTGGTCGAGGATAACGAGTGCATACACCAGGGAGAGGTGCCTGCACATTACTCTGATGATTACTGGGAAAGGCGCTACACCATACGTAAGGAGTGTATTCCCACATTTCTGGAGAAGCATGCAGACAAAATACTTCGTACTGGAAAATACTTGAATGTGATTCGACAGTGCGGCAAGCGGGTAATGCCCACCCAGCAAATGGATCTACAATTCGATCCGACGAATGAGCAACATGTTTATGTGATCAATGATGCGTATTACTTTGCGGCACGAATGTTGCTCGACGTGCTGCTCACTGAGAACGATCTGATGGGCCATCTGCAGTCGGTCAAGCGGTATTTGCTACTCAATCAGGGTGACTTCACAATGCAGTTCATGGATGCCTGCGAAGATGAGCTTTCAAAGAATGTGGATCTTGTGCTGCCCATGACACTGGAGAATTTGCTTGGTCTGACGCTTCGTCTGTCTTCGGCACGCAGTGATCCTTATAAAGATGATCTGCACTGTGCGTTGCTGCCCTACGATCTGGTCACGCAAATGTCGAAAATTATGGATCAAAAGGAGGGTTAGTGCTTGCCAGATAAAGATTGTTTAAGTTTCTGTTTTAAATCCGTCTCGTTTTGCTTTCAGAATACTGGCAGACAACGGATCGGCTGGATCTGACCGGACTGGAGTGTTTTGCCTTTAGCTACGATGTAAAGTGGCCTGTGTCGCTGGTGCTGAATCATCTCTCCATAACCAAGTACCAGATGCTCTTCCGCCAGCTCTTCTACTGCAAGCATGTTGAGCGTCAGCTCTGCAAGTGAGTGTGCCGTAGATTAGGCATTAAACTATTGTTAACTACTATATATGTTTTTTTGCTTTTAGAATATGGAAAGAGAACTCCATTGCTAAGAAGTTCTCGCCCACCGCCGCGGAGCTTTATCGTTCCGCATTTACACTGCGACAGCGCATGATGAATGCTGTGCAGAATCTGGAGTATTATATGATGATCGAGGTCATTGATCCCAATTGGCATATATTCATTGAGAAGATGAAGAGTGTTGAGAACGTTGACATGGTGCTAAAGCTGCACAATGACTTCCTTGATCTGTGCCTCAAGAATTGCATGCTGACGGAAACGTCGCAACTAAATCGTGCCATATTTAAGTTATGTAAGATCTGTCTAAAGTTCTGCGATTTCATTCAGGTAAGTTGGACCACGATTACTGAACCTCTTTGTGAGTGCGTCTATTGTATTGTGCATACTATAGCATATTCCTTGCATATATCTTGTCTTGTCTCCATGTTTTTCTCTCTTTTCCCATGCTTGACAAAATTTCGAAATTATCTACAAAAACAATTGGAAAATTACTATGTAAAACACACACATGCATATATGAATATACACATAAATATAGCGTTCGCAACGGTTTTTTCTCGATGCCGAGCTCAAGTCAATGGTCTGTGATAGCAGCGAAGATAGTACGGATGTGTCCGAGTCCGAGCAAGAAACATCGGAACGGCCACAGGTATACGATATGTGTATATAAGTACATCTAAATATATATACATACATATACATATGCACTTGGGCTCACTGGGCCAAATTAACTTTTTAATTAAAATTATGATTTAAATATTTTTAAGAAAATTAGTTTTGTATATCATATATACATTATATTATTATTTTCATTAACTTTTCAAGTTGGATTCCTTATTTTTTGAGCTGACAACTCTGATCGATTGCATGTTCAATTATTCCCTTCCGCTCCGTTTCTAACTCCGTATCCCTTAACTCCATTGAGTTTTTGTAGCATATTGTCTATTGTATTATGTTTTGAATGTATCTATCTGAACTGTCTTAATTCTTGATAACATATTTTTCGGGTTTCTCACATTTCATTTTAATCTGATTCCTTCTGCAGGTCGAAACTTCAATGGATTCCACGGAAACGTTTTCGGAAAGTGTAAAACGGTTCGATCTGGAATTCACTGGCATGCTTATTTCGTTCCTTAAGCAAATCACCGATCTGTCCAAGGATAATACCGCCGATCGTTTCATGAATCTCGTGCATAGAATTAATTTTAATGGTTTTTATTCTGAACAAATGGAGAAGTTGTGCGTCAAAAATGCCATGGGTTAACATATGTATAGCTTAAATTTATCAAAAAAAAAAAAACCAAAAAAAAAAATAATAATGAATTAGAAACCCCATATGATATAAAATATTAAACAAGCAAAAAGAAAACAGTAATAAAAAGAGTATTAATTATTTATTATAAACTTAATTAAATAATATTTGAAAATTAATTGGAAACTTCTAAAGCTTTTCTTGTTATAAATTTAATAACTAACTTAAATTCGATTTATAAAAGAGCATATACCATCATATCATTCCCCTTTTTTTTTACCAATTTCGATGGCACAAGAAGATTATTCCCACTTAGTTGTTACCAATGTTTTTTTTGCCAATATATATCTACTTAAAAAAAAGAAACATGTAAACAATAAAGTTTATTTTAAAGAAACTTTTTAGTTCTTCTTTTTGGGTGCTGTCGTCCAAATATAGCTCTACTCAACGGCAATGGAACCGATATTTTGAATAGTGTTCGTTCCCAGAAGCGTAGAGTACGGCTATATCCATGTCTGGGCAAAAATCGAATATTCTATCAGATCTACATAGGTTGTTATATGTCTGGCAATGGCAGCTAATAAGGAAACCCCACTCTCACTGCCATAGTTACCGCATGCATATGACAGAGGAGAATCGAGTTCCAGTTTAGCTGCTGCATATGTCTAGGTTATATAGGTCCTACAGCAACGCGTACAGGTATTCTTTTTTTTTTTAATATTTAATTATTTTTTATTACGTATGACACCTTATGTTAGTCCGAATTGTATCCGAGCAAGATCGTTAGCCTATATAGACGTAACCTCATTTCTCGCAATAGTTTGGTTGTCAAGCGCGATAGAATAAACGAGGCAAAATAATGTATTGATGCCTCTGATTCAAATCGACTCCCTTCCTCCGCCACCCTCCCACCTCGTTGCCTCTTCGGATACCTTGTGTGCCCGATGGTCTCGTGCGAAAATGTGCCAATTTTAATTTGCTATGGATTTTCATCATGTTGCGCAGTTTTTGCACACCCAACGGCGGCCACCGACCACAACTGGTCGTCAGGGAGGGGGGAGAGAGGGGGGGAGCCACCAGACTACAGGACAACGACCCACACACACACATGCACACACTCACAAAGAGCCGTAAAAGCCAATTTTCTAAGCATACATTTATAAACACATGAGGCACGAGGGACAATTGATCGCTTATAAGTTTTAATGGGATTTGAAATAGTTAGTTCGTCAATCGGGGTGTTTCTGTGTTTATTCAGCTCTTGTTAGACTTTAACGTTTGTTAACGGAACATTTGCCAAATTTTTTAACAGGCAGAAGTAATCGGGATCATTCGCTTAAGCGCTTAAGCCCGTTTGTTAGCTGTAATATAAGCTAGAGAAACGAAATTTTCCAAAAAAAATATATAAAATACTAAATAGCAAACAGTTAGCCAATTCCGGGACACAATTTACCTAGCTAAGGAATCTATCTTGGAATCTATAAGAGGGATAAGGACAATAAAATGTGATTCCACGTAAAAATCACTGAATTTCTCAAGAAAATTTGAGCTAAGCTTACTTTCGATATCATGTCCTCACAACCTTTGCGGCAGCCCTCGTAATATTTGCATTGCATACTTATGTATAGCTGTACATACATACTTGTATGTATATGAATATGTTTTATGTTTACCATTAGCCGACGTAGTACCTCCTACGCCTATGCCGCTGCTTCTTTCCCGCTCTTCCTCCCTCTTTCTGATCCCACTTCCGCCTAGGTTCGCTCTAACCCCATCCGCCCCTTTGCCTCCCCCCCGCCACCACATGCAATTGGCAATTTAAGCTCGCATGAATTATCGACAATCAATTATGGTTTCTGGCCATGGCACTGGCTCTGGCTCTGGACACTGACATGGACATGCTGCATGGTCCTGCTTGTGGATGTGGATGCGGCTGGCATGCACATGCTGCTGTCTGTCTGCAGTCTATCTGTCTGCGTGGCTGTCTGTCTGTCTGTGTGTGTGTGTGTGTGTGTGCTTCTCTGTGTGTGTATGTAAATTAATCAAAAGCCCATCTATCTATCGATTGGGCATTTACTGACAGACATATGCAAATTAAAAGCATACAAGCAGCTCATTAATGTGCACTTGAAAGGCCCAACAACAACCCAAACAACAACAATAACAATTACAGAAACGAATGCCGACACAACTATATAACCAACTAATGGGGACACTAGCCCCAGCCTCACTTAAATAACAACTTTTTTTTTATTTTGTTCACTTTTTGTTGTTGTTGTTGCGGTCATTTTCTCTGCTGCTATTTTGCCTGCTTCCTGCCAAAGTTAATGTTTTTAATATGCTCGTTGAACTGAACAGCAAGTTAAATTGCGTTTGTCATCGGAATGTTATCAATTAGTCGGACAAAAGGCTCAAAGTATATGCATATGGTACGTATATATACCCTAATAGCTTACATGGGAAATTTGAAGTCCAGTTAAATTTAAATGCAAACTAAGTTAACCTATCGATATATGTTTGTTATCGATAGCTATCGATGACAAATCGATAGCCTGATGTTTAGCGTTCAATCACGCAACCCAAATTGTTGTACTTTATCCTTTTGAACACCATTCGATGACATGCACTTCCGTTTAATCGATAGTCGCTTTTGCCTCAGCTCCGTCTCGATAACGTGAATATCTCATCGACAATTTTAGATTCACACGATGAGACGCCCGCGCAATCGGCACTGGGTTAGACCGTAAAATATACACACACTGTACGCATGCTTATCGATAACGATATTTATCTTTTGGTTTGATTTGCTGTTGCTGATACAGTGCATCGCCATTGATGAGAACTAATCCAATGTTATAAACTCATTAGAGATGCTCTTATCAATCGCGAGGGACTGCACCTGAACTGGATTCACATATCGATAACTGATAGATGTTTGTAACATACATACATATATTGCGGCTTAGAGGTTTGTGATCGCAGACACCCCATACATCTTGTATTTCAGAAAGCGATATAATACTTGACATAGGGAGTATCTAAAATCAAAAACCAAAGTTTACTTGCGATCGTAATGAGGTATAATCGATAGGGACTAACCCGATAGTTGTTCAAGTGCCATTGCATTTGAATTGGAACGCGAGACTCACTGTTATCGGTCAAGTAAGCGTGTTTCTTCATAACAGCTGAGTTTCGTGATTCCAATTCAACTACAATTACTATCGATAGTATTCGATAGTCGTTGGATCAAACATTTCTCACATAATCCAAAAAATTTACTGCTATTGTTCCCATATAGGCCTCCAATAGAGCCGACGATTGAGGAAGTTCGAGTCATGGCGAGCGGGGCGGCGCCTCTTGAAAGGGAGCGCACAACTGGATACGCATACGATGAATATGTTCAATTAGACGCACCATACAAAATAGGCCCGCCCAATGCAGAATCCGAAGCACGCAGCACGCAGCACGCAACACGCAGACCCGCAATCGTCTGGACAATAGATGCTACGTGGTCGAGAGCGGAGAGCGTGGCAGGCAGGGCGGGGGCACAAGAAGACAACAAACAACGCATTTAGCTGGCACACGACTCGGTAGGCTGGCCACGTTGGCCACGCCCACACACTCCATGTGTGTGTGTGTGTGTGTGTGTGTGTGTGGGTGTGTGTGTAAAAGGTAACAGTTAATTGAACAATGAAATGCGAAATTGACATACAAAAAAGGTGAAGCAGAGTGTGACAGAGTGCGTTGAGTGAGCAACGACTGCGCAATACCCTGTTTGCAGTGTGCTAAGGGTAATTAGAGGGAAAATCTTTGATGTGTGTGTTGGGTGTGGGGTAGGGGGAACATTAGTTTTCACTATTCCTGTACAGCGAAATTCCAATTATGCGTTTCCCTCTCCCTTTTTAGCAAGCTGAGCCTAAAAAACTAACTAGGCTAAGCTACACCCAGGGTACCACAGCTCACCCGCGTAGGGTGCTTGGGGAGGGGCGGCAAATACAATGATGACATTTAATAAATGTACAGATTGTGTCACATAAGGCGTGACCTACATACACACACTCACCGACACACACACACACACACACGACAACAGAGCAAACAATCGAAATGAAAATTGGCAAAGATTTTTTTAGCACCAGCTGAGAAGGTGTGTGAAAAAGAGTGCAAAGTGGAGCAGAAGCAGGGGCAGGGAGGTCGGCCAGTGAGGTCGACAAGATAGGCCTATGTTGCAGTGCCAAAATTAGGCAGCTTCCACAGCAGCGACGGCAGCAGCAGCAGGTCACAAAATTAGCGGCAACACGCAGCCACGTGGCGGCATTTTTGACTTCTTTTCACTCGCTTTGACTTGTTTGCATTGTTGTTGTTGCTGCTGCTGCTGCTGCCTGTGGCACGTGTTGTTGTTTTGTTGGCTTTCATAAAGTGGAGGCACGTGTCTCGCCATAAATTGGGCTGCAGCGTGGCTAGAAGTGAGCATTGCATGGGCCGGACGAGCCAATGGCAGCGCAAAGTGGCGACGCGACGGCAGCGATGGCGTCGCAGTCGCAGAATAATACAAAATGGTCGCCACCATTGCCACCTGCCGCATGTGGTAAGAAATACAATGGAAAACGAAGCTGTCTTCCTCTCCCTCTCTCTTTCTCTCTCTTTGTCTGTCACGCTCTCTAACACACACAAAGACTTTCGAAAGTAAAAAGTTTTTAATTATTTTGTTCTCCTTCTTTTTTCGTTCTTTTTGGAGTTTATTTTTGGATTCCCTCGTTAAAGATATTTGGAAAAAGATTACGGATTTTATCTGCAACTATTTTGTATGCGTTTTGGCAACCTTGGCACTAATATGATATACATACAGTGTTGGAAAAAATAATAGAAAAAGCTTGTTTTCGTCCATTAACTAGAAATATTTCATAGGAAAAGAAACTAAGATTTATTTAATTATTTTTTTTAAACATAAATATAGATAACTTATTTAATAAGGAATACAAATATTTTCTTTTGATTTTCCATTAACGTTTAAAATTAATTTCATTTTTTGAGCTTGGAAAAAATAATAGAAAAAAACGCAAAAATACAAGTGAGATATGTTTCTATTTTTTTGTCCAGCCTAAACACGTGGTGACCTGTAAACTTAGCGAACAGCGCAAATATTTGCTGCAAAATTGACTCAAAAAGGAGAACAAAATAAAGCACCGTTATTAGTGCACATGTGTAATTGGTTTCATGCATATATTTTTCGTACATAATTAGCAATTGGGATTGAAGCGCAAAGAATAATATTTTTTCTATTATTTTTTCCAACACTGTATAATGCATATCGAGTCAGTTTTGTTTTAAATTCGATTTCGTTAGTAAATAGCATATAATCATATCGTACCCCCTTGAGTGTGTGCTGCCTAAAGAAGCGCATATAATATAGTTTCCTATGCCGTTTCCGTGCTCGTTTGTCTTTCGCATTATCTGCTCATCGTGCCAGCGCTACGTGTAATCAAAACCCAATTAGGCTATTTCAGCATAATAATCCCATATACAAACCACGACAGAGGGCAGGGCAGAGGGTGACAACCCTGTGTGTGTGTGTGCAACAGTGGAACACATGTACAAATTGATTTCAAATTTTGTGGCATAATTCAACAATTCATTTGATCTGCATTTGCCATTGTTGTGCTCTGCCCCGCTAGTTGCTGCTGCTGCTGTTGTTGTTGTTACAATTTTCCTGTTTCCTATTTGGCATTACCCTTGATGTTTTTTTTTTGCCCATTCCCTTGTTTTCAGTTTCCACATTGTGCGTGCGTGCAACAAGGAACATGCCCCTGGGTGCCCGGGCTAGCTTGTTGCCTGCTCAAATTACAAGCCCATCGACACATTTGGCAAGGGGTTGGGCGGTTGGGTAAAGTGCAGCGCAGCGGCAGAGCACGTTGCCTGCCACCACCACCACCAGCACCAGCAACACCTCCCCCTCCCCAGCCACATGCAAAAGTTGAGCCAAAGGGGCATTTTGAAAATTTTCTATTCGTCTGTTTTGCCAGCTTGTTTTGGACTCTGCTTTACGCGCGCTGTCCATCGGCCTCCCCTCACCCAGCCAGTGTATATGGGTGTGTGTGTGTGTGTGCAACAACTGTGCGCTTTAGTGCGACACCCCGAGGTGTTGACAACCGTCGTCGTTGCAGTCACTTGGAATGACGAGCTGCGTCTTTTGTCGCCGAATCGAGCATATGCGCACTTGGATTAGTTTGGTCCCGTTATTTTAGCTTAGACTCGTATTACGCCAGCCAAATGGGCCGAGTCTCAAATTCGCCTAAGATGTTAAATACAGGTTTTCTCGCTTCCCCCCTGATGCCCCCTAATACACTGTAATTAAAAACGTTGACAAGTTGATAGTGGAATGAAGCCATATGCGTTCTTAGCTGTTTGGCAGTTCTAAGGAGCTCTAAATAAGAATTCTCTCTTATCTCCCTCTATAAAATTCTATAAAAAATAAAAAATAATAATTTCAATATTTTTAATCAACAAAAGTTGAATGTATTATTTCTTAACAGAAAAAAAACCCTGCGAAAATGTTATTCCAAAGTTTTATGTTTTTCAAGATAGTTATAAGGTTTGAAAGTCTTAATCGAGTTAGATCTTTAAACGAAGGACATCTGATAAATATTCAGAGTATTTTGGTGTTAATGTGACGAGCTAGAGTTAGTATTGAAAGTAAAGTCGAAAGTATTTCTCACTTAGCCCGCTTTCGATTATAGATTTCCGATTTCCGCTGATCATTGAGTACACCATTTTGCACAATGACGGTTGCTAGGATTATCAAAGGCATCCGATAGCTACCGTTCAATGTACAAAAAGATATGCTCATACCATACGATATGTTAAATTGCACTAGCGCCTCTCTCGGAGATTCTCATCAATTTGTAGATGGCTTCAAATGTGCGTGAACTTAAAGTTGGAGTGAAAAGCTTGGTTAAAAACCCTATTAATGCAAAGTATGTCAGCTCTGGCAGCTCTCTGCTATTATAGGGTACACGCTAGACGGCTATGGCCGGCGCAATCGGTGCGCCACCTTATCAAGAAGGCAACTCGAAAACCTGCCCAAACATTCAAACACATCTCAATTGTAGTGCACTTGTGTCTAGCGCCGCTGTACAAATGTTGACAGCCCGAATGGACCACCATGTGCGACACCAGCAGCAGTACGAGGGGTGGATGGGAAAGGGAAGGGAGGCACCACGCACAGGCTTCATCATTCGCAATTATTTGGGCAATAATTACTATTGTGTCTTATGCGCACATTTCGCTTCGCTCTCAAGTGCCAGCGGCGGGGGTGAACAGAGGCTGGAGGGAGGGGGGGAGGTAAGGGGGTTGTGCGAGGGGTGGCTGCTGCAAACGCACATACGGCATGCAGCACGCCCAGTCGCTGTCGCCGTCGCCGTCGCACGCCCAGCCCATTTGGGCTTGTCACCCTCTTGACTTAATGAGGCCTTTTTGTGCTCTTGATGGATTTTAAATTGTTGTCATCATCTCTATTTGCTTTGCTTCCTCCCCCTTCCCCTTCCCATCCCCCTCCCCCTGCTCATACTACTTGTTACAGTTTTTGTTGTTGCTGTTGGCTTTCAATATTCTTGGGCAGACTTTTGACGCTGAAAGCGCATTTGCTGACGGATTAGCTTGCTTACTTAAGGCCTGAGAACTCAGCGGCTTTGGCACGTGCGTTAGCCAATTACACCTTCCAGCGATCAAACAGGTGCTATTTACTGTTCGATAACCCAACAAAGAGTCACATATTTGAGCACTGAAAGGTGAAATCTTTCTTTGGAACATGGTCTGATATGATATAGGATGGATTTCAGCATATCTAGTTGGGGTTTGTTATTTCGAACAACAATCTTAACATGATTTTCCAAGGCGAATATCGGGGAAAGTTTGGGAAACCTTTCATACATTTTCAATAGATTTTGAAGTTTAGCTTTATAAAGATAAAAACCTATCATAAGTTACTTTCTATATATGTTTTTTCAATGTCTATATGTTTAAAAGGTTCCTAAATGTTTTCAACATATTCTTTACCATGCTGATCGATTGAATTCTGTAATTATGCTTGATATTCAATTAAACTCCTTTGTATTCTATATTCTACTAAGAAGCACCTTCCTCTTCGGCTGCGTTAAATGATTTCTTGATTTGCCTATCTGCTGCCATATAAGATTGATGACTGCCCCACCAAACTATTAGCATTTCCATAAAGTTTCACTAACTCGATTGCATTAAATAATCATTAGCCTCGGGCAGAGCTGGGTACGAGAAGGAGGTTAAGAGTTGACTTTGTAGAATGGGGGCGGAACGGGGGCTAAGGTGCTTGCGCTGAGCTGGGCTGGGGGATTAGCAGTTGGTTAAAAGCTTTTGTCTTCCCGCATCCGAGGCACATTAAACATTTAACAACCTGTCGTCGTCTCATTGACTTTACCGCATTGCTGCAAACAAGTTGTCGTCCGTCCCTGTCACACACACACACACCCTGCGACATCTTTGAGCTGCCTCAACCCTCAATCCTCCTCCAACCGGGTACGGGTACGGCTACGGTCCACGGTTTGGTTTGGTTTGGTTCGGTTCGGTTTGGTTCGGCTGTCGCCCTTTTTGCAGTTGCAAATTACATTCAAATTATACGATTTTGATAAGAGGGACATTCAAAAGTTTCCAATTTCAAGTTGTGCCGCTCTTCAAGTGCGTCGCCTTGCCACCCTCCAGCCTCCCCCCTCCATCCACCTTCCTTCCCCTACCGCCTGTTTCTGGCTTTTGCTGCCAAAAACTTCGCTCGCTGAAGTTGTCCGCCGCTCAAAGTGTGCGTGCGAGGAGAACGACAACTACAACAACAACAATGAGGAGGGGGGTTGGGGGAGGGAGGAGGCAGGAGGGAAGAGAGCGACAACAACTTGGGCGGCACTGCAAAAAGTTGACATATGTGCGCCCCGAGCACTTTTCCGGAAACAGCAGGGCGACATTTTTCCCAGTTTCGGTTTTTTTTTTTCATTCTTCCTCCCTCTCTCACTCTCCCCCTCTCTGTCTCCCCTACTGTCTCAGTCTCTGCGTTGAGTTTTGAGTGTATCTTTGGCATCGGGGGACTTGCACTTGATTTTAGTTTGCGAGACCATGATAATCGCCTTGTTCATGTTGTTGTAGTTGCTGTATGACACCCTATAGGCAAGAGCAAGACACTACAGGGTATTCTGTTAAAACGATTGGATTAGAGACGGGACGGTTTTTAAGTTTTTTTTTGAGTATTCTTTGCTAATCTGCAGCCTGGAGAAGTTCTATTAGAAAGTATTGACTTCAAATCAAATGGAATATAGCTTTATTATCTCCTATTAGAGAGTGACTTTACGTCTTGCACGCTCCACTTGTTTGTCTCTAGTTGGTTTTTGTGCCTGGCGGCAACTCTCGGACGGACAAGCGCAGGAAGCGACGGATGGACGGACGACAGACGGACAGCCGGACAGACGCTGCTCGGCGAGCGCAGCCTCTTCTTCCGCTGAGCTTCGCTTCGGCTTGCTCAAATTGTATGATTGAAAAATTAATGGGCATGACCGTCGCAAGGCATGAGGGGGAGAGCCAATGGGGGCGGCATAGCCAGTGGAAGTGGGCGTGGCAGGGGGGGGCACAACTATTTGACTGACTGGCGGACAACCAAAATTCGCAATTCGCCGCGAAGTAAAGCCCAAGCGAAACGCCTTTTTACGCATACACCAACTCTCTCCTTCTCATACTCCCCTCTCTATCTATCTCTCTCTCTCTCTCTCTCTTGCACTGGCTGTGCCTCTGTCTGACTCTGTGCACGCGCGCTCGCTGTGTATTGTAATAATATAGCAGAATGCAAAATGAAATTGAATTTTTTAAAATGATGCTAATTAAATCGAAAGATTTAAATCATTTAAACGTCGTGCTTAACAACTCGCTGAGAGAGGTGCAGAGAGGAAAAGAGAGAGAGAGAAAGCTTTGGGGAATGGGAGAGGCAGAACGGGATGCAGCACACGACGCGCTGTTTGTCGAAGTTGTTATTTGGGTTAAGGCGGAACGTGCCTGGCACGCACCTGTTTCACTGCCACCCGTTCCACTGGTTAAGGCGAATTTTAACTGTGTTCCAATTCCAGTTGTTTCTCATGTTTGTAGCGATTGTTTTATAATTCGTTTTGATAGTTTTTATTCTATAAGATATCGTTATTTTTACTTTTGTTTCACTCTGAGGCGTTCCGTTATCTCTTTCCCTAACTCCGTATATATAGAAGTTTATATCTTGCTGTAGTTGGCAAATTGAACAGCTTCTCCTAGCGAACCAAAAAAGTCTTATTCGATTTCGCATGCATACAAATAATACTTCTCTGCTCGCTCAGAGAAAATGCTCAGAGAGATCATTGCATATTGCTCGATAAGGCAGCTATAACGATTATCAGAGATACACCTATATGTAGACAACTTCTACTCACGACCAAAAAAGTCTTATTTGAAATTTCAAAGCCGACAAATATTACTTCGTTGCTCGCTCAGAGAAGAGGCCTCTCAGGGGGGTTATTTTTTTTAAGACGTTGTAATTATGGATAAAGAAAGGGTTAAGGGGATAAATGGCTAATCTCTAGTAATAGTTAATAATATATATCTGATATCTGAATCGAATTTTTCTTATTTATTCTTGGCGTTGTTTGTTAACAAATACTTCTAGTGTCGAGGAATGAACAGATTTGTGGAATTTAAAAAAAAAATCTGGGTTCAAACGACGAGCACAAAAAGTAAATGTAAAATATATAATTATTATTTTTTTGATTTCTGGCATCCTTTAAGGGAGCTTTCTAATTTTTAATTTCTTATACGCATGCATTTTACGGAAGTTGTATCGATATACAGCTGTGTTCACAAACATAGCAGTGCAAGAAATGCAATCAAGCAATGCGATTTTTTTTCAAGTTCCGTTACGAATATTTCAACTTGTACGCATTGTTATTGTAGAATGGAATGTGTACAAGGAAGAAACGAAAAATCCCGTTAGATTTGCGAGAATTAAGCAAATAAACAACTCTTTTTGCTAGAAGCATCAGTCTTTGGCTGTTCATTAACATAGCAGTGCGTATCTTAATAAGCAAAAAAAATTTTATTTATTTTTATATCATTCGACCAATTCGAAAATGGTCAAAAATGGCATACTAAGTTTATGCAATGTCCGTCTGTTCTTCTGTCTATCCGTCCGTCTGTCTGTATGAACGTCGAGATCTCAGCTATTACAAAAGCTAGAGATACCAAATTTGACATGATGGTTTCTGTATACCATACGCACATCAAGTTTATTTCAAATTTGGAGTGCCACGCCCACCGCCCATGTAAATTGATAATATGCTAATATTAAGAAAATTATTCAGGTAACAGCTTTCTGCTTTGGCACACGTAAAGATGCTGATAATATGCATCTAATACCTGAATAACAATCCGATCGGACTACAAAGATAGAAGTAATTCAAGAAAATGTTTTCCATAGTGCCGCTGCCCGCGTCATTGCAGCATATCGTCGCGCATTATGTTAGTCTTTCTGTGTGTGTGTCTGTATGTGTGTTTGAGAACGAGTTAGTGCTAGTTAGTGCAACTACGAAGTTGGTCAAATGGTATCTTACGGTCGGGCGCGCTTGACTGTAGCTTTCCTTACTTGTTGAAATTTATTGGCCTATCATATCATACATTTCTATAATTAATATATAGGGGAGTAGCATCATGGTATGGTTTTCCTTTCTTTTAGGGGAACTTTAAAGAGTTCTACATTTCTTACATTTTTCTTCTCAAGGAAACTTGGCAATTCTCGAGTCGAGTTTTCTTAAGCAGCGACAGCCTAAAGCTCGCACAAACTAGGCGCATGTGGATGTGTGCGTAAGCATGTGTGAGTGCGTGTGTGTGTGTGTGTGTGCGTGTGTGTGTGTGTGCGAAAGCATCTACTGGCTAATAGGCTAAATTAGACGACGACAAGCAGCAGGCAGTCAGTCAGGCAGGCAGGCAGGCAGGCAGGAAGGCTGGCAAGAAGTAAGCAGAAACGCGAGAAAGAGAAGGTAAACAGCGCAGAGTGGGACAGCAGAGGAGGGAGACCGAGAAAGTAGAGCGAGATGGCAGCTGGAAGAAGAAGCAGCGAAGAAGAAGAGCAAGAGCAGAGCTAGCAATGGCAGCGGCAGCCTTTAAAAGCGTTTAAGCGCGACATGGAGAATAAAAGTGCGTTTTGCAATCAAAGTAAAAATGCGAAACGCTGCAAAAGGGAAAAAGATGGAAGGAAAAATGCGAACGAACCAAGCAGCGCAGGGGTGGGTGCGAAAAGGGGAGCAGCAGAAGTGAAAAATAAAATGAAAATGGGGGAAAAAAAAAAAAAAATAACTGACAGCAGCATCAGCTAAATGAGTTGAAGGACGGCAAAGCGAGCTGGCTGGGTGAGGCAAGGGGGCGAGGGGGGGTGGTACAACTGCGGATATCAAAGCGCTGGCAAAATGCTGGCAGTCAACGTGCGGGCGGGGTGGAGAAGGGAAGTGGGGGGGGGTTGGCACTTTGCGCACAGCCAACCATTTTTGTTGTCTACTCTGCTCGTCAGTTTCGTTTTTTTTTCTATTTTATTTTCCGCCTGCGCTGCCCTTCTCTCTCTCTCTCCCTTTCTCTCCCCCTTTCTCTCTCTCTCTGTAACTTCCTGTTGTTGTTGCGTGCACTTTTTGTGAGCTATTTGAAAATTTTTTAAAAGATGCTTTTAGCGGTAAATAATGAAAAGTTAAAAAGCCACATCAATGAGATACATTTTTGTATCTTTTCTTCAGCCGGTGAGCGGAGGAGGTGGGGAGAGGGAGGGGTGGGCACTTTCGGGCTCCATATGCCCGCCAGCTGTGCGTGTGTGTGTGTGTGTGTGTGTGTGACGCCCTTTCTCGTGGCCTTTATCATTTGCCATCGTCGTTGTCTCAGCTTGGCCATTTTTCTTTAAACCTTTTTTGTTTTCTTTGCTTTGCCAAAGATTTTGCCATGAAAAATAGTGCAACAAGACAAAGCAGAAAGGAAAAGAGAGCGAGCGGTAGAGAGAGAGAGGGCAAAGCGAGCAGCAACTAAACGAAGCGAGACGAGGCGAAGCAAGAAACAAATTTTTGCTGTGTTGCAGCTGCTTCGCTCTGTGGTTCTTGCAGCTTCCTCTTTCAAGTTGTTGTTGTTGTTCGTTGTCCATTCGTTTGTTGTTGCTTTGCAGGTTTTTGTTTGCGGCGCATTTTGGCTTTGTTGGTCGCATTGAGCGAGAGCTGGCAGAGCCCTAATTGATGTTATGATGATCATCGCCAGCATCATCATCATCGTCATCATCATTTACAACAACTAGATTCCAGCTGCTGCTGCCGTTGTTGTTGTTGTGGTTGTTGTCGTTGTCGGTTTGTTGGATATTGCATTTTGTGGTGCACGCTGCGTATGAGCAACGTGCGCTATGGGCAGGCGGGGCAAAGCGAAGCAGCGCAAGCGGAGGCGGCATGCAACGAAACGGAACGCCATAGAATGAATTGACCAAGTGTAGTGGCGGGGGAGGGGGCACGAGGGGTTGGCTGAGCTTACGGTACTTGCGCTGGCTGCCATTTTGCTTTGGCGTTTGCCTTTTTTGGGGGAGGTGCAGGAGCGGGCGCTGCAATTGGACTGCACAAACTGTAACTGTGTCTCAAAGGAGCGTGGGAAGCGAAGGGGGAGAGGAGGGGGGAGGGGCGTGTGTGTGTGTGTGTGTGTGCAGATACAATTTGTAATGATACACAAATTAGTATCCTAAATGGATGCTTAATAGCCCAACTGGTTGTTTTGTGCGACTGCGACAAACACACACACACACACACACACACGCAAGCGAGCACATATACATATGTGCATGTGTGGGTGTGCCCACTTTGACAACTTTGACAGCACACACACGCACACAGATACAGAGAGCGCAGTTTATTGCGGCCTTTTGATGTTGTCCCCTCCCAGGTTCAACCATATCCATTCATATCCATGCATATATATTCACATATATCCAGCCAGTATTGGGATTGGTAATGCTGACATGTCAGTCAGTCTCTCAATATGTGTATTCGTGTGTGTGTGTGTGTGTGTGTGTGTGTGTGCAGCTGCACTTAACGGACAGCTTTAAAGCGACTGCAATCGAATTTTGGCTGCGTTTGACTGGCTTTTTTTTTGTATTTTGGAAAACTGATTAAAGTGACAATCAAAGGGAAGGGAGTGTGCAGGGGGGAAGCTGGAGGGGGGCGGCATAAGAAACTCATACATAAATGAGAGATTAAGCTGCTTGAAAAGATGTGGTAATAAAATGCAAAATGAGATCAAAATTGCAGTAATTAAAGTTAAGGAAGAGAGTAAGGAGGATTAGGAGGCAGAGAAGAAATCGAAGATCTAACTGGTTATATAATTAAGGCACGTTATATGAAATACAGAATTCTTTAGCGTGTGATATGGCTTAAATAGATGATGTGTAAGATTAGTAATAATAAAATATATAAAGAATCAAAACAATTCTAGATATAAATCGAAGAAACTACAGCTTAAACTGCGCTCAATATGTTTAGTTTTGCTTGATATATATTTATATATATAACATATGCATTGCATATGCTTCTCTCTTGCCAAAATTCAAGCGAAACTCTTACTTACCAATTCAAGTTCAAGTTGCTTTTTCTTTTGTTGTAGATTAGCTAAAATTAGACACTTTGCCAATTGTTGGAAGACTTTTTCATTAGGAAATAAGTAAATGTATACTCTCTCTCTCTCTCTCTCCCCCCCCCCCCTTTGACACTACTAAGTTTTCGAATATTTTGGAGCAATTTAAGCGGCGCAAAGTCCACTCCAAGTTGACCTTAACGTCGGCTTGAGAAAGAGAGAAAGAGGGAGCAAGGCAGCGAGGTAGAGGCAGAGGCAGCCTGGGTTTTTTTGGCCTAACGATGCGGCCGCAGCCTTTAAGCAATGCACGCGTGTGTGTGTGTGTGTGTGTGTTCTCATGTAAAACAAAAAGTGGAAATCATTTCGAGCAGAGCGAAAAAGGCCCAAGCCGTAAGCGCCATAAGAGGATAAAGCCGAATTGAAAGACAAAAAAATAACAGAAAAAAAAACAATAAAGAACAAACAAATGAGACTGTATTTATACATATATAAAGAAAGCTATATACGACAGATATATATAAATATATATATGTACATATATACATACATAGGTATATACTGCGGCATAAACAACGCGACAGCAGCTTCAAAGCGCACGCCGGACGGGGCAGAAGAAGCAGAGGAAGAAGAAGAAGATGAAGCGAAGTAGGAGACAAAGAGGGAAGCCAGAACGAGCCGCAGCCCGACGCGCAACGCGCTGCCTGCTGCTCAGCCAAGTCAGTTTGGCCAGGCATTTTGGGGCCTTCAGTTCAAAGTATTGTTTTAAGGATTACAGCGACAGCGCGCGACAACGAGCGCGAGCAACGCACGCCAGCACGGCACGGCACGGCGAGCGAGGCTCAGCAGCAGCGCCGCCCACAGCCGAGCGGAGAAGCGCGCTCGCTCGAGAAAGAAGTGTGGCAACAGCGCCAGCATTGGCAGCGCCCCATGCAGCTCGTCGGGCTGCCACATTTAACGAAGACTAATTCCTGTCGCTGCCAGCGCAACCAGAAAAGCAACAACAAAAACAACAGCAAAGGCGGCGCTGCTAGCAGAGGCAGCGCTGCCAGCAGCAGCAGCAGCGCAAGCGAGCAGCAGCCGCAACTCCATTTTGTTGCTGCACGCTGATTGGTCGAGCGGCAATTGCGCGCGCGCATAGAGCAGAGCGAGACAACGATAGTGTCGCCGCCTGGTACGCCATTGCTGTTGTCGCTGCTGTCGCCGTCGCTGATGCGACTGCTTCATTTTCATTTTATGCGCTCGCCGTGCAGCATGCAGAGAGCGCGTCGCTGGCCAAGGATAAACGCAGCTGCAAGTGGATAATGCATGGGGGGCAGGGGGGAGGGGGGAGAAGAAAGTGGGAGAGCGCCAACTTAGTTGTGCATGGCGTTGCCACTAAGTCGAAAGTTGCATTCTGAGCGCGCTCTACTCTCTCTCGATCGTTGCTTGCAGTTTGACATGCACTATGACTGCCAAACTGTATCTCGAACTTTCGCCGCCTGCAGCCGCTGCAGCTGCATGCAGCCTGTCTCAATGAGCAAATTAGCCCCCATTCTCTTTGTTCCACACTGTGGCCACAAAAGCCGCCGCTGCTCGCTGCTCGCTGCCCGCGCCAAATGGAATTCCCCAAACTTTGGTTATGTCTGCGTCTCCGTCTGTCGCTGCGTCCCTCCGTCGCTCCGTCCCTCTGGCAGCGACGGAAGGAAGTGTGTCAGACATGTTGGCGGCTGGCGACTCCCAAGTTGGAGCAGGCGAAAGAAAAGTTTTGTCGTCTAATAGAATAAATGTTGTTTCATTTTTACCGCGTGCGCCTCTGCGTGTGTGCGAGAAAGAGAGCGCGCGAGCGGGGCGGCCAACAAAAATACACAACGAGCCTTATTGGATCAAGAGAAACATGGCATACATATGGACTGCAGCTCGGACAGGCACACACACACGCACACACAACACACACACACACACACACAACACACACACAGACACACACGCACACACTCGCATACTGTCGCAGCTTGTCGCTTCGCATCAGGCGAAGCCGTAGCCAACGCGTCGTGCAACGGCAACGGCAACAACTAACGAAATTAACCAGGCAAGTTAAAGCGAGACAGCACGAGGCGTTGCTGCCTGTCGCCAGTTGCCTGCACTGTGTGTGCCAGTGCCTGTGCGAGTGCGAGTGAGCCATGCCCATTTCACTTTCACAATGCGCCCTCGCACTGTCTCGCTCTGACAGCCGCAACAGCAGCAGCAGCAGCGGGCGAGGCAGAAGCAGCGGCAGCGACGACGGCAGCGACGGCGGCAGCGCGCACACAATTTTCATTATTTTTCAAATTATTAGTACGACTAACGATTCGTGGTCACACACACACACATACACATGTAGGGAGTAGACACAGACACAGCTGCAGCGACACACACACAAACACACAGGCACTCACAGTCGCAGAGGTGCTCAGAGGAGCTCAAACAGACACACACAGAAGTGTAGGGGGATATCAACACAGACACACACACACACTCACACAAGAGACATTCGCATTTGTATGTATTTGCACACATAGACACACACTCACACACACACAGGCAAATACTCTTGCTAGTAACACACACTAAGCTAGAGACACGCACACACAGAGCAGTCCATAGGCACACAGACTTTCGCCTCCACTTACACATAGACACTCACAAAGAAGCACAGACACACACACACACACATACCATGACAGAAACACACACACACATGCATACAAAAGTCCTACGAATACACACACACCAAGGCGACACAGAGGGACACACATAGAGAAAGGAACACACACACACACAATCGCACATTGAAAGGACTCTCCACACACACACACACACACCTACACAATCGCACGTGAGCTAACCACCAATCGTTCGCGCGCAGCCCGCAAACGTCCACACACAAACACAGCGACAACAACCCCCGACGCAGCAGCAGCAGCAGCAGCGACAGCAACGGCAGCGACAGCAAACGAAGCAACGCTGCAGCCAGCGAAGCCCAGCTACGTCGCCGTCTGCTGCTGCTACGCTGTTACGCTGCGTCCTGCGTCGTCGTGAGCACATGATCCTTAATTTCGTTATAATTTTGTATGTTGCCTGAAATTGTATATCATTTTAAGTTTGATCGGCCGCGAATACGTACCGCCCGTGCGTGCGTGCAGCACAAAACCAGCAACAACAACAACGGCAACAACAACAACGGCAACAACAGCAGCAGCAACGCGAGGCGCAACAACAGCAACAACTGCAACAACAACAACAGAGCGTAGAAACGCAGCCAAAGCAAACGAACGAAAGCAAAAGAAAAATTTCAACGCGTTTTGCCGTCGCAAAAATCAAAAATAAATTTTGAAAAATTTGAAACAATTTTCCACAACAATTTCGGCAACAATTTAGCGACAATTTGCCAAGCACAACAACAACAACAACGAATAGTCATACAGTGCCAGGCAACGCGCGCGCCTGTGTGTACGTGTGCGTGCGTGTGTGTGTGTGAGAGTGCATAACGGTATTTTTTATTGTACGCCCTGCTGCCAACCGACGCCGTGGCCAGTGGCAGTTGCAGCGGTAAAAGCGTCTCGTTGACACGTCGCAACATGTCGTGGTCGCATTATTGACATAACTAGCCGATTACCGATTACCGATTGCCGATTACCGTTACACGCGTTACTTACAGTTTTTTTGCAGTGCATTTTGTGTGCGACAACGAAGAAGAAGAAAGCGAAATGCAAACATAAAATACCACAACAATTTCTTTTATTTTTTCCAAGTGCCAAACGAGCAACAACAACAACAACGGCAGCAACTGTAAATGCAAACTCAACGAAAATAATTGAACGAAAGTGCTAAGCGGGCTGCGCATGAAATGCCAAAAGCGACAACGACGGCGAAAGCAAACAAAGCAAAGTAAAAAAATAAAGCCAAAAGGAAACATTTCGAGTGAATTGAAAACTTCGAATTTACAGTTACAAACAGCAGCAGCAGCAGCAGCAAAAAGAGAGCAAAGCGCAATTGGAGAATTAGACGAAAGAGCAGAAGAAGCGAAAGATTAAAGGAATAACATAATACAGAAGAAGCGAAGCTGAGAGAAGACGCAGCCAAGAAAGAGAGAGAGAGAGAGCTGCAGCGGCAATTGCTTATTGCCCAGGACAACAGCAACAACAACAACAACTGGCTCACTGCGAGCTACTCCTTGATCACACACACAACAACAACAACATCAACAACAACAACAAAGACACAACAATAACACAAGACGATATCAACACGCAGTAGAACAGGCAAAGCAACACAAGCAGCAACAGCAACACCCAAGCAGAGCAACAACAGCAACAGCAACACCTTGATCAACACACAGAGATCAACACACAACAACAACAACAAGAACTATAGTACACAACAAGAACAAGTCCAACTTCATAGCATACATCAAGCAACAGCAGCTACACTAACAGCAACAGCAACAATCGCCACAACAACTGCAACAGCAACAGCAACAGCAGCAGCAGCAGACATATGCAACTGGCAGCAACACTAACATAGTAGCTGCAACTGCAGTTGCAAACACAACAACAACAACAATAACAACAGCAAGCAGATCCGCAACACTTGCAACAGCAACCACAGCAACTGCAACGGCTGCAACACAAAACAATTACAATCACAGCAGCAACAACAACAACTAACACACACACACCTACACCCGACAACAACTCCAGCTATTCCCCTCCCCAACCCCCTTCGTGTGGCTCCGCCGAGTGCACACCGCGTCGCCGCGCCCGCGCTCACGCCCGGTACGGTCACACTTCATTCCCGCCCACGGTTCGCGCGTTCGCCGCGTCGCACAGCCTCCAGTTGGATTACTCAATTGACTTCTTCAAGACGTACATCGATACGCAGCGCTTCTACGCCAACGCCGGCCACAAATTGGATTTCAAACATCAGAGTTGCGCCGGCGGCCCTGGTTCCGGTGGTGTCGGCGCTGCTGGAGTGGTAGGCGTCGTCGGCAATACCAACAGCAGCAGCAGCAGCGGCGGCGGCAACAACAACAACGGCAACGGCAACACCAGCAGCAACGGCAATCCAAACAACAACAACAACACAAGCAACAACAACCACAACAGCAGCAGCAATCATAGCCAACATAGCAGCAACAGTCAAAGCGGTCAGCAGCAGCAGCAACAGCAGCAGCAATCGCTGCCCGCCAACAACAACAACAACAACGGCAGCAGCCTAGTCCACAGCAGTCACGCCCACGCGTTAGCAGCAGCACACGCACATCAGCAACTGCACGCAGCCGTGTTGCCACTGCACCATCAGCAACAACAGCAGCAACTGCCGCCACAACAGCAACAGGCACAGCAGCAACAGCAGCAGCAACAGCAGCAGCAACAGCAGCAGCAGCAACTGCCCCCGCAGCAGCAGCAGCAGCAGCTGATCGGCAACGGTTTAGGACACACGCCCACACTGCTCATTGGCAACGGACCCGGCTCAGCGGATCGCTGCCAGTCCACATCCTCATCCTCAGCAGCAGCAGCAGCAGCCGCCGCGGCAGCAGCAGCAGCAGCGGCAGCAGCAGCCGCAGCATCAGTTGCAGGGGGGGCGCCGGTAGCGTCCTCAATTGTTTCCGCATCGGCGGGTGTGCAATCCACGGCCGGCGCAACGTCGCTATCTTCGGTGGTGCCGCACGTGGCGCCCGTGGGGCATAGCCTGGGGCTCAGTCCGCAGTCGAGCGCCGATTCGCAGCAGTTCAACATCTTTCCGGCGATCTTCAGTCGGCAGCTGAACTTCTCCGCGGCCGGCGCGTGCGGCCAGGCGGGCAAGCTGAGCATGGACGAGCTGCGTCCGAATTTGGTGGGCGGATTGCTGGGACTGCAGCAGGGATTGCTCGAGGATCATGCCAGCAGTATGCAACATGGCGGTGGCGGCGGCGGTGGAGCTGGCGGCGTCAATAGCCTTGGCAGTGGCGGCGTCATTGGCGTGGGCATTGGCAGTGGCAGCGGTGGTGGCGGCGGCGGCGGCGGTGGCAATGTTGGACTCGGCGGTGTTGGTGGCATTGGACAGGACACCAAGTTCATGTCGTTCCAGGATAATCGCCTCATGGGCATTGGCGGCGCGCACGAGAATCGCCTGCTCAGTCTGGCCAGCTCCGTGCAGGACACACGCTCGCCCATCACCACGCTGGACAAGTCGTCGTCCTCGTCGTTGAACCATCAGCGCAAGTGCAGCAGCACGCCGGAGGATTTCAGTGCACTCTACTCCGGCCTGCCCACGCCGGGCATGGACTCCTCGTCGCATCATCACACGCCAGCGCATACGCCGCCCTCGCGGCTCTCCGATCACACCATATCGGGTAAGTCACTGTGCCTCTACCTCCTCCTGCCCAGCTGCCTGCATTATCGACGCATTAGTGCCCTTTGGCGCTGGCTTAACCCATTGTTGCCCATTGTGCGCCTTTTGACACCTTTTCGCTTTCCTATCCCCCTACCCCTTTATGACCACGCGCCCCGGCCCCGGATTATCTGCGCCCGCTGCGCATTGTCCTCCACTCTGGCCATTTGCGGACAACTCAATCGGCTTAGCGCAATTGTTGTGACTGCCCTCGGGCGCGGGCGGGCAAAAGACATTCAAATTACACAGCTCAGCTGCAGCAACCCTCTCCCTCTCCCTCTCACCCGCCCCCGCAACCGACTACAACTGTGACTACGACTCGTGCCTGCTTTGTTACCCGTTCTGGAAATCGTAGGATCTGTTTGGGTATTTTCGATTGTGCCAGAGGGAAATTTGATACCTGATGATCGACAAGGGGAGGGGAGTTTTGATAGACTACAATGGGAAAACTCAAGTAGTTAGACTACGAGCCACTTTCGATCGTTATATAATCTATATAGTAAATACGGTATATCAACGTAGGATAAGTTGTGTAGGAGAAGATAAGATAATCTACAGAATAAATTTAAAAAACATTGAAATGGATGCTTTGAAATGCTTGGAAACAATTTGAGCAGATTCAACATAACCTAACATAACGCTAACCTAACCTCACATCTAAAGCAAGCTTTGCCAAAAGAAAGATAGTTTGTTGTTATTATTATTATTATTATTATTATTATTATTATTATTATTATTATTATTATTATTATTATTATTATTATTATTATTATTATTATTATTATTATTATTATTATTATTATTATTATTATTATTATTATTATTATTATTATTATTATTATTATTATTATTATTATTATTATTATTATAATTATTATTATTATTATTATTATTATTATTATTATTTTTATTATTATTATTATTATTATTATTATTATTATTATTATTATTATTATTATTATTATTATTATTATTATTATTATTATTATTATTATTATTATTATTATTATTATTATTATTATTATTATTATTATTATTATTATTATTATTATTATTATTATTATTATTATTATTATTATTATTATTATTATTATTATTATTATTATTATTATTATTATTATTATTATTATTATTATTATTATTATTATTATTATTATTATTATTATTATTATTATTATTATTATTATTATTATTATTATTATTATTATTATTATTATTATTATTATTATTATTATTATTATTATTATTATTATTATTATTATTATTATTATTATTATTATTATTATTATTATTATTATTATTATTATTATTATTATTATTATTATTATTATTATTATTATTATTATTATTATTATTATTATTATTATTATTATTATTATTATTATTATTATTATTATTATTATTATTATTATTATTATTATTATTATTATTATTATTATTATTATTATTATTATTATTATTATTATTATTATTATTATTATTATTATTATTATTATTATTATTATTATTATTATTATTATTATTATTATTATTATTATTATTATTATTATTATTATTATTATTATTATTATTATTATTATTATTATTATTATTATTATTATTATTATTATTATTATTATTATTATTATTATTATTATTATTATTATTATTATTATTATTATTATTATTATTATTATTATTATTATTATTATTATTATTATTATTATTATTATTATTATTATTATTATTATTATTATTATTATTATTATTATTATTATTATTATTATTATTATTATTATTATTATTATTATTATTATTATTATTATTATTATTATTATTATTATTATTATTATTATTATTATTATTATTATTATTATTATTATTATTATTATTATTATTATTATTATTATTATTATTATTATTATTATTATTATTATTATTATTATTATTATTATTATTATTATTATTATTTATTATTATTATTATTATTATTATTATTATTATTATTATTATTATTATTATTATTATTATCATTTAAATATAAAAGCCGAGCTAAAGATAATAATTTATACAAAATTTAAACTTCAAAATTTTGCGATGAATCTGGTAAATTTAACTTTTAAATTTTGTTAATTTAAATGTTTCCAAAGTCAAGAAATATGCAAGTAATTTTACTATAGACTAGTTAGACTACGAGCAACTTTCGATCGTTATATAATCTATACAGTAAATACTGTATATTAACGTAGGATAAATTGTGTAGGAGTAGATAAGATTTCATATAGAATAAATTTAAAAATCATTGAAATTATTGCTGTGAATATGTTAAATTCTTGGAAACAATTTGAGCAGATTCAACATAACCTAACATAACGCTAACCTAACCTCACATAAAAAGCACATATAAAGCAAGCTTAATGAAGTCATCTAAGAAGGCTACAAAACGTTTGTGTAGCAACTTTGCATATATTCCATGTATATAGTATAGTATTTCTTGAACAGCAGTCTTATGCTTATTCTTATAATTCTCAAACAGTTTTAGCTGCATAGAAACTCCCCACAGCGATCCTGCAGCATTAATCTTGTAATCTCAAGTCTCCCAAAGGGAACCACTCCAACTTTTTGATTAACTTTCCGCATGACCTTGTCGCAAACTGCCGCTGCAATGGGGTCAAGCGAGTGCAAAAGAGATGGCAATTTGCGACTTACTTAACATAAATAAATGACAGTTTCACAGTGGGCTCAGGGCAGGGGCGTGGAGTTCAAGAGTGAGGGAAGGGGGGCGGTGGGGGGCTGTGTGTTATTCAATTAGTGCGAAAGCCCCAAAAATTTCCTACATAGTTGAAAATGTTGTTAACGAGCTAAGCGCGCCAATTAAGAGGTCGCAGGTCGCAGGTCGCCGGGTTGCCGGTTCGTCAGAGCTGCTAGCACGCAAGCAGAAGGTAACGGCAAAGCAGGAACTGGACAGACAGACGCATAGATGGACGGCAAGGAGTCAGGGCCAGGCAGTTTGACTCTTGGCTTGTCCCTACTTTGCGGCCACTTTTCGCGCGCGCTCTACGTTGCGTGGCGCATCGCTTTGACCTTTGCCCTGTAATTTGCCGCCTTTTGGCACGCGACGAGGGGGAGGAGGGAGGGAGCGGGTGAAGGGGAGTCTGTAACGTCGCCAGGTAACTTGGGCCCCAAAAATGCCAGCTCGATTAATGTGCCAGAAATTTGCATAAATTATCCCATATTGCATATTCATGCGGCCAGCGACGGCGACGACAGCGACGGCGACGGCGACGGCGACGTGACCCAAAGTGACTACAAAATGGCCGACAAGTGGACGGACACACACACACACACACACAGACAGCAGAGAACAGCGCGGTCGCGGCGTCTTGTGGCCGCAGTGCGGTTTGCCTGCGTTGTTGCTGCTTTTGTTGTTGTTGTTGTTGTTGTTGCTGCTGTTGTTGTCATTTGCGCCATAATTATGCAACATTTGTATGCAGCACTGGACGGGGGGGCTGCTTGGGGTAGGCGTTGGTAGGGGGGGCGTGGCTTAAACGCTTTACGCATTTGCATTTGCGACTTTGTTTTTAATATCTGTCTCTCTCTCTCTTTCTCTCTGTGTCTTTCTCTCGCTCACACAGCGGAAGGTGCATTCAAGAAACTCAAACCGGAACCCAACAGCGGCCTGTCAACGGTTTCCGCCGGTATCACATCGCCAGGAAGTGGACTATCCTCGCTGAGTCAGCACGCCGGCCACACCCCAACCACAGCATCCTGCCCAACGCCAGCCAGACGAAGACATCGAACCACATTCACACAGGTCAGTGCGGCACACGGTGCAGCGGTGCACAGCTTACCCTCTGCTTGCGGCACCTATTTAAGGCTCCACTCCCCGCCCAGCTCTCTCTCTATCTCTCTCTCTCTCGACTGGGCCGTCTGCCTGCGCACGTAGTGAGAAATTTTAATTAGATTTTGTGAAGGTTACGCTCGTAATTAAAACTTTGGCATTTTCAACTTACGGCAAGCCAATGATGCCCGGCAACAACAACAACAACAACAGCAACAACAACAGCTGTAACAAGTGCCTGTTGTTGTTGTTGTGCTTAAGTTGAAGCCTAAGCCCCGATAAAGTTGACGTTGTTAACACTGCGTCGGCTTTACTTTTTCCTACTGCTTTTTTTTTGTTTTGCTTGCTGTAAAAGCGAAAGCGAAGTGAAAAGTGTTAAGCGTAGGAAGTTTGCTTGCAATAATACCGGATGGGCATAATGAGCATATATAGCTGAAGTTACCTACAGATATATGAAGCAAGTAGAGTGAATTGAATGAGCTGCGTCTTTCATCTTAAAAGAGCTATTGCCTATAGCTTTCTCTGCCCGATTAAAGAAGTGAAGAGCTACTGCGTGAGATATAAGCTGATATGCCAGATACAGAGATTATAAAGCTAAATCAGGTATAGCAGTTAGTGTTATATATTAAAGTGGAATATCAAATCATACAAACTGGAAAAAGTTCGAGATTTTTATGAAAGGTTTTCGTTTCTTCTAGATAAAGAAACAGCAAGAATATAGCCTATAAAGCATGTCATTCCATTCCATTATAAATTGCAGTTTAAAAAAAATTGAAATTGTTATCAAAATTTCATGACTTAGAGAAAAACTGTCTGGAAAATGTTTTCGAATCGATCAATACATCGATTTGGCTTGCAGCAAACGAAGCCAAAGAAAGAGAAAGAGATGAACCAAGCAGCTTAAGCATATCTCTCTCTCTCTCTCTTTTGGCTCTCTCTCCCCCTTTCTACCCCCCTTTTAACGCACTCTTTGGGTCAGTTTTCACTTGAAGATTTTCCCAGCGAAATTCCGTCGCACGAAGCTGACGAACTTTGACAGGCCCCAAAAAGTAGGCAACACAATTTGCATTTTCGCATTTGCGAGCAGCAAAAACGCAAGTGAAAAGGGGAAGAAGATAAAGAGACTGAGAGAAAGAGAAAGAGAGAGAGAGAATGGAAAAGGGTAGAGGCATGTCCAGTGGCTCAGCGTTGTCAGCGTTGTCAGGCTGGCAGCCTGGCGCAGCTCATATAACAAATTAGCCTAATTAAAATCCGCTTAATTTCAGGAACAATTAGCGGAACTGGAAGCTGCATTCGCCAAATCGCATTATCCGGATATTTACTGCCGCGAGGAGCTGGCGCGCACGACAAAGCTGAACGAGGCGCGAATTCAAGTAAGTGGAAAGCTCTCCAAGCTCCCCAAATGGAGCCTAATCAAAATTGAAATACTTATGTGACCAACTCAACTGACTCAACGGGCCAGTGCGGGGGGCGTATCAAGTGTTTTTCAATTTATTTCAACAGTTGTTTGGACGCTGCGAATTCGCTGATGCGCATCGGCCAGGGGCCAGGGTTGCCAGGCTTGCCAGCGTTTTAGCCGTTTCCCGCTGATGATGATCTCGGTTAGGCGATTAGTCTGCGATTATTCCAATCGAATGCTTCGCTTTTGGGTGTCGCTCTAAAGTGCTCTCAATGGCACAGGCAATCCAATCCAACCCCCGGGGAGCTGTACAACTCACCGACTGACTGACTGACTACCCTCCTGCCCCTGCCCCTGCCGCTGCCGCTGCCCCCTCCCCGTTCGAGACTCTGTTGCGCTTTCAAGTGCGCCGCGGTAATAATTAATTTATAGTTTTTATCGTGACTGTGAAACAAGTGAGCGACTGCGGGTGGTGCCGCCGTCTCTTTTTGGTGGTGCACTGCACTGCGCTCAATGTGGTCAGGGGGCGGATATGGCTGTGTGTGTACGGTGTGTGTGTGTGTGTTTCCAATTTGTCGCTAAAAGCGTATTTCATTTGCCATTCAAGGTGTAGAATTACAGCCGGTAAATTCGGTGCTAACTTTAAGGATTTAAAGCATAAGGTGGCTCAGTTAAAGCCTGTGCTTTCACGCAGCTTTAATGTGCTTTTGCCTGGCAACAAAAAGTTTGCCTTTTGTGAAAAGTTTGTTTCGAATTTGAAAGTGACAACGAGAAAAAGTTGCGCTCCGCTTAAAGAAAGAAGTTTCTCAGTTAGAAATTGCAAAAAGCTTTAATGTGCTTTTTCAACTAGTGAGCTTTAATATTTCTTGGGCTACACTTAATGAGTAGGTGGTAGAGCTTCAATGTTTTCGAAGTAGATTCATTCAACATTCCAACTATAACTGAAATAATCAACTTGCATATCAAAAGCTTCTTGTAAAGCTTTGCCATCCAAAAGCAACTTTAAAGAGAATCACTTTCAAAATCAATTGCAAGCATATTTTCACTCTGCAACCCAACCTATCAGTCTGGATATAAACCACTTTATAGCTAGCTAGATCAAACTCTTGACAAGATTGAAAAGCTTTTTACTCCAGAGATTCATTGACAATCTCAAAGCAAGCACCTGATCTTGATAACTTCATCTGTGAACAAACAACCGATTGAAATATGAATGTTTATCCGATCTCTGTTTCTGTATCTCAATCTGCATGCGGAATGCGAACAACTGTCAACTGCAAAGGCAGCGACGACGACGACGACGACGGCGACGGCGATCGGATGACATGACAAATGCTGCGATTTGCTATTAGCGCGGCATAAACCATATTTTTCTACAAATGTTCAAATATTTACACACCCGAGAACGGGCAACCTGACAACCCTCTGCTGCTGCCTAATGCGACCGCAACCCTCTAATAATAAGGCGCACACACACACAGACACACTCTTCCTGCTGCTTCCCCCTGGCTGGCTCTGCGGGTCTGTTGGTAATTTGACGAGTGCGCGACGCTTACAACTTGACTCTGGCACTCACTTAGCAGCGACAACAACAGCAACAACAACAACGACAACGATGAGGGGCATGTCTACAACATAATTTGGAAATTGTTGCTGCTGTTGTTGTTGTTGTTGTTGCTGCTGGTGTTGACTGAAATTTGTCGTGCGCACATTTTATTGCAAATTTGATGCCCGCTTCCACAAGGCGCGAGGGAAATGAGGCTGCTTCAAAAGGGGAAGTGCAAGCGGGGGGGAGGGGAGGTGAGGCGTTGCTAGCCACATCTGCTTGGAAAATTCATCAGCAAGCAGTGCAAAATGTCAACCAAAAAAATAGAAAAACCCAGAAAGAGAGACGGGAAGGCAGAGCGAAAGCAAACTACTCGCATGACATTAGCCTTCACTTGTTTGCTGTGTCGCTCTCTCTCTCCCTCTCTCTCACTTCCCCTTCCCTGCGCTGTCTTAATTATGTGCCATCTCACTCCCTTTACGCATTTAGTGCGGAATTGTGTCCAAGTCCATTTCATGTCTGTTGTAATTGACTAGCTTTATGGCCGGGCACAACAAAGTCCAACTAATTACGCTCGTCCAATTCGGAATTCCATTCCGGAGAAGTCAAAGCGCAGCTAAACAGAGTATTTTATAATTGCAAATACCCAAATGAAACTCAAAGAGCATTTGAGAAACTGTGGAGTTTTGTGATGAGGTCTGAACTCGACGGGACTTCTAATCTTACCTGACTTTTTTTAAAATAAAGCGATTTTCACGCGGAATGATATTATATTTTGTTTGACCTCCTAAGTAATTGCCATATAGACTGTATGAACATTTGGGAAATTTTTCCGATTGCCCATTTCATTTTTAAGAATATTTTTTCAAAATTTTAGATCCTATAATTTGAATTTTAATCAATTATCACTTAGCAAGTGTTTGAAATTATTTTGGGCAATATTTACTTTTTGATCAAAAGTTTCAACAAAATAGACCTAAACTTTAGACATGTAACACCCTGAAACCCCACGTTCCACTCATCATAATTTTGTTAAAAATAAAGCGATTTTCACGCGGAATGATATTATATTTTGTTTGACCTCCTAAGTAATTGCCATATAGACTCTATGAAAATTTGTGAAATTTTTCCGATTGCCCTTTTCATTTTTAAGAATATTTTTTCAAAATTTTAGATCCTACGATTTGAATTTTAATCAATTATCACTAAACAAATGTTTGAAATTATTTTGGGCAACATTTAATTTTTTGATCAAAAGTTTCGACAAAATAGACCTAAAATTTAGACACCCTGAAACCCCACGTTCCACTCATCAGAACTTTGTAAAAAATTAAGCGATTTTCACGCGGAATGATATTATATTTTGTTTGACCTCCTAAGTAATTGCCTTATAGACTCCATGAAAATTTGCGAAATTTTTCCGATTGCCCTTTTCATTTTTCAAAATATTTTTTCAAAGTTTTAGATCCTATGATTTGAATTTTAATCAAGTGTTTGAAATTATTTTGGGCAATATTTACTTTTTGATCAAAAGTGTCAACAAAATAGACCCAAAATTTAGACATGTCCCACTTTCCACTCATCAGAACTTTGTAAAAATTAAAGCGATTTTCAAGCGAAATTTCATTTTGTTTATGTTTTAACAACCTGAGTAATTCCATATCCTAAAAAGATTGTTTGCAAGCTTTCCAATATGAGTTAAACTTCATTTATGTATCATAAACAGTTATATAAACTACCTGAGAACTTATTGTGACATATCACACGCGGAACCATAACAAACACACTATGACTATCGTATATAACTGGGCAATCTGCGCTATTGAATTTTCCGTCTTTGTTTTCCTTGTCGTCGTCGTCTTCTTTCGCAAATAAAATATGCATTTTGCTCTGCTTTTTCCAGATATTGCATTACGCTGCGCTGTTGGCGTAACTCGATATCGGTTATTGGCTTTGCATAAATAAATAAGCGATACAGTTATATAGTTATGTATGTATGTACACATGTATACGCGATATCAATTGAAAAAACGTTAAGCTGTTTTCAACCAATGCGCGTTGCCGAAAAGCGGACAGAAATGGGCGTACGTGCTGCGAGGTTGCATGTGGAAAGTTTTTAATTAGGTTGAAGTAAAATACTCGCCCAACAGCTACCCTGTGCTCAAGTGTATATACCCTATATATTATCAAAGTCATAAATAGAGTGAAATATGGAGACAACAAAAACCATTGCATACTTTTTTGGGCTTTATGGCAGATTCAATTGAAGCTACAGCAAAGTGGAAAATTAAAGTCTAAACGCACAAATATGACAGAATACTAAAAGCCCTTACTGCTGTTAGTGCGTATGCGTCATTTGCGCTGCTCAAAAAGTACAGGGTATATGGAATATTATCGTAACAAAAGGCACTTCAAACGAAGCGCAAACAAAGCAAAAAACGAGGGAAATTGAAGAATAAAATGACTTAAGTCATCGGTAATTATGGTCTGGACACAGCTACCCCATGTGAAATAATTTACATTTGTAATGCGACCCACTCGAAAACTATTGGATGGCCCTAAAAACTGAATGTCAATTACGAGCTACACAACTAATTCCAAAAGTTCAACTAACTCTCGAAAATGGCAACAACAAACGGGTAACAATAATTGCAGAAATCAAGCTGGCAGAGAAAAGGGGGAAAAAAAAGAAACTGTGCCCGAATTCACACAGAAATGAAACGAAAAAACCAAAAGGCAGAAAAGCTGACAAAGTGAACGCGATGCGGGCCGAAAATTTGATTAAATGTTGAAAGTAAATTTAATTTGAATACGTTTAATTTTCATATTTCCGTCGGTCCAATGTGTGTGTGCTCTCTCTCGCTCTTTCTCTCTCTCTGTGTGCGTATATTTTAGATGCATGACTATTTGTATTCATAATTCGCCCTCATCTAATTAAGCGTGTTTAGCGAGCCACAACAACAACAACAACAACACAACGTGGTTGTCAACAAAACGATTACTACATTTTCAGCCAGAGATCCATTGTCGTTAGCAGAGAAAGGGAGAAAGAGGAGAAAGACACAGGTATAAGGACCAGTTATATAAGCTATACGAACTTCGAGCTGAGATGAGGCAAAATAAACTTGGGAAACAGTAACAGGCAATGAGATTGATGGAAGTTGAAGGAGTTAAGAAATTGAATGGAAGGGTAGAAAATAAAATGGAATGAAAAAGAAGAATAAAATGGGTTTTAAATGAAAATGTATAACAAAAGCAAAGAAAAAACTAAAATAATAATAAAAAAAAGTGAAATAAACAGAAACAGAATGGATAAAATAGCATATGAATTGAAATGAAAGCAGATACCAATGGCAACGAAGAAAGTGGAGACATAAGGATTAACCTAAAAGACCATAAGCAAATAAACAGATAGCTTGGCAAACAGGATAACTAAGCAAGAGGCAAGCCTATTCATTAAATAGATTAGTAAATGAAATATAACTCTGCGAAATAGCACACAGAAAAGACTAAGAAAATGTAAGAAAAAGTGGGAAGCACAGCCAAGACTGAAAAAGGGAAGGAACTTACAATTTAAATCAAAAATAAATAAAAAGAAAACAAAAATAACCAACATAAAAGACAACCCTGCCCAAATCAATTAACTCGAGCAGTGCCAAAAAAAAAAAAAAAATAATAAAGTATGTCGACGCAAAGATAAATATTAAATTTCCTATCGCTAAGTTGTAGGGTAACAGGTAGTCAGTCAATTCAGCACGTTGCCAATCGTTTTCCATTTTCTTTTTTCTGTTTTTGTTGCTTTTTTCTCTATGCGCTGCTTCTATTTGAGAGCGTGTTCGTGTGTGTGTTGGTGTGTGTGTGTGCGCCATCAAATGGATCCTTAATTGAGTTACTCCGCCCACACACACACACACACACACACACACACACACCGCCAGCCCAGCTAGATAGACAGACCGGACGAGAGACGCAGCCGCTTTCAACCCTCCCAACAAGCAGCGTTGCCTTCTGGCGGATGGTTAAGAGCATTTTTTCCAGCACACACACACCCACGCAATACACACACACACCCACACACACACACACTTGTGCAGCGCTGGGCTGGCATTTTTATGCTGGCTACCAACCAAATGTAACCGAACGAGCCATAAACTGGGCACAAAACAACCCCCAACGGCTGCGACGGCAACGCCAGCTGCTCTGCCTCCGCCTGCGTCTCTGCCTCGCTCTGTCTCTGCTCCTCTGCTCAGGCAAGCTTGTATATTTTTCATTAAAACCAACACACACACACGCACACACGCTCAGCCGCCTGCACATAGTCATGGACAGAGATAATAATAATGATAAAATAAATACAAGAAAAATGCCAAAGACGTTGCTGAGCTGGCACAGGCGACAGCTTCTTCTTCGACTTTGCTTTCAACTTGCCTGTTACCAGCGGCATACCCGTGCCCGTGCCCGCCCCCTGTCCTCTTCTCTTGCTCTTGCTCGAGCCACCCTCGCAGCCCGTCTGGGGCGGCCATTACGAGGCGCTGCCCGTCTTGGGCGAAAGTAACTCAAAGCAAGCTGTGAGCAGCTTTCAAAATGTCGGAAATTTTTACACAGCAACCCCCGGCCTGACGCCTGACGCCTGCCGCCTGCCGTGCCCCTTTGCCAGCTCCAGCAGCAATCACCCCTCCTGGCGACGATGTCTTCTTGTCTATTGCTTGGCTTGGCGCGTCTTTCATCTTGGCAATTTCTTTTTGCCATCAAGTCGAAGCAGCACCCTGAAGCAGCCTCCCCCCCCCCCCTTTCCCTGCTCTCCTCCCTGACTGTGCAATCGTGAGGACCATCTTTAATAATGTCTAAGCAGTCCCTCCTCTCCGCCCCCGCCCGTTCCCTGCCGCACTCGGCTCTCGTTGCTCTGCCCGGCATGGGCAACAAACAGCGTCGTCAACTTATTTTCAATTTCAATTTTGTAGATTTTTTCACTCATAAGACAGACAGAGAGGAAACAGGGGGAGCAGTGGAGGGGAACAGAGGGGGCTAACTGTATTTCTGCTTGCCTGCTCTTTTTTTTCTGCACCATCATCGTCGTCGTCGTCGTCGTTGTCGTTGTCCGCTTTCCATTTTCTTTTCTGCCAGCTCGCAAGTGTTTTTCAAAGTGAAATTGCCAGGCTGGAGTGGAAGAGTGTGGGGGGGGGTGATTACTGCTGCAGGCAGTTTGGGTTAATGCAAACAGCTTAAAGTCCGGCAACGCTTTAATTGCTTCTCTGTTCTCTTTTTGCAGGTTTGGTTTCAAAATCGACGCGCAAAATACCGCAAACAGGAGAAACAGCTGCAGAAGGCATTGGCACCGTCTGTGATCCCCTCATGCAACGGCATGATGCGGAATATACAGGGCTACAGTGTGTCGCGCGGCTATCAACCGTATCCGCATCACAACACCATGAATCGCTATCCCCAGGTAAGCCCCAGCCTGTCTACTTCTACGCCTAATTCCATGCTAACATGCTAACATCTTTGCAGGATCTATTCCAAATGGGCGCCTCCTCGTATCCGGGCATGACGCAACCGTTCTCCATGGCGCACAGCACGAATATGGGATCGGTGGGAGTGCGTCAGGACTCAATGGGTAAGTTGCAGCAGGGCAAATGAAACTATCGATAAACACACAAAAGGTGGGGGCGATAACTCACATGTCTCTCCCTCGCTCGCTCCCTCTCTTTCTTTCTCTCTCTCTCTCTCCCGCTCGCTCACTCACTCACTCGCGCAATTCGCAATTCGCTGCACTTTCCACATCGCCGATCGCCGACTAATTAAAAGAGTCGCCGCTTTGATTTCCGCTTTTTACTGCCTTGCGATCGTGTGCTTTGAGCCAGGCCAAAGCTTTCACGCTCAGAGCTTTGCGCTCTCTCAAGCCGCACGACAGTGGGCAGCGTTGTCACATCACAATAAGAACTTGAGCAATACATTTTAGAGGGGGATTTAGAGATGGCATAGTTCTTGGATTATATTAGAGCTTTGTGGACTACTCAAAAGTAAATAAGCTCAGTTAGTTAGTTCCTTTTTAGCATTTCTTGTAAGCTTACCAGAGTTGCCACGTTTTCCTCGCCTTTTATCGAATACAAACAGCGAAATGCGGGAATTCTGCAATTTTTAAAATTTACTTGGCTTTTTTCCATATTTATTGACATTTTCCAAGTTTTTCATGTAATTTATTTCAATTCATAAATTTCCGAAACATTTTCTTTTGAGTAGATTACATATTTTACACTCTTTTCTTTAAACAATTTTTGGCTTTTTTTTTGCATAATCAGTTGACAACACTGGAGCTTACCCCGCAGGCTTGCTCTCCCGCATACAGAAAGAGAGAGAGAGAGCGAGAGCGAGAGCGAGCTTTCAAACCTCGCTTGCGTCAGAGTTGATCACTTGCTGCCTTTCAACACATTCCTCTTTCTCTGGCGCTCTCTTTCTCCTTCTCTGTCTAATATAATTTCCGAGAATTCAGCAAATAATGTTTATTTACCTCATTCAAACTGCATCCTCCCCCCCTCAGCTGATGTTCATGCACAGGCGAACTCAAGTTCCAAGCAAACCTTAAGCGATCCCGAAGCAGAGAGAGGGTCCAAGCCATGCAAAGATGCTCATAAACTGGGGAAATCAAATTGATTTGCTTATCCCCCTGCCTTCCCCTGCCCCCTGGCTACCTTGCTGCGCTGCCACACTCATTACTGACTTTGTTCAAGCTTAAATAAAGTTAACATATTCACGATATGTGAGTAAGTAAATTTCCGCTTTAGCTAGGCGAACGAAGGAGGGGGAAGGAAACGGGAATAGGGGGGGAAATACAGATAAACAGTGGCTCCATTAATCCGATCTGATTGTTGTTATTTTTATTTGCCTCGATACGGGAGATTGTGTTTTGTTTACGTGGGGCACATACTGGAAAATATTTCTAGTCGCGACGTCTCCAGGCGCGACACGAAGCCAATAAACAAAACGTGGTCCGCAAGATAAGCTTCACATGCGGCAGGTGCGGCGTGTAGGACGGGGGAAGCGCTGGACGCAGGGCGCAGGGCGCAGGCGAGTGCCGAGCTGGGAACACGCACATATGGAATGTGTCGCCTTGTGGCATGTGCATAATAAGCAGGTCGAGCACTTAGCCGGAAATTATGAAGATGAAGACGAAGATGAAGCTAAAGTGCAAATAGTAGAGAAAGAAAAAGAAAACGAAAGTGAAAAGGCGGCAAGGCAAAGCAGCAAATGAATTTCCGGCCAAGGTGCAAGCGAAGACACATTTCTTAGTCGGACCCGTTCCCATGTCCAGCGTGGACATTTTCGTTTACGTAGCGGAAATCCATAATAAGTTCTCGTCCTCCCCAGGCCCCGAAATAAGAAGAAACTAACTGTTGATTCAATCTGCACATTAACTAATCTCTCTCTATCGTTTTGTCTCTCTTTCTCTCCCCCATTCTGTTTTGCAGGCATGTCACCCGAGGACGAATGGTATAACAAAAGCCTGTCCGCATTGCGCATGAATAGCTCGCACCATCCGAACTTATCGGCGCCGATGCTGCAGTACCAGACATAATCAAAAACCTTTGACGACTTCTTCTAAGGGATTTCGGATCTCCAGCCGGAGACCCAGATCTTTTAGGGCGAAGTGCGTCAAGTGGCCAGCAGCTAAATCTATGCATACTACATAAATACACGGCACTCTCTATGGCCTAGGGGTACCCTAGTACTATCCCTGCCAGCACGCGTACATGCATATAGACACACAGATTTATCTAGCTCTATAGCCGAATGATATATAGCGGAGTGCGTGTATGCCCCCAAACTGTAATTGAAATCTATATCTGTATCTGTATCTGTAACTAGAACTCTTTCATGTCAAGTAGCTAAGTGTACGCGCGTGTGTGTGGGCGTGACTGTGTGTATGTCTGAGAATATATATGTATATGCAGATAAATATAACTATATATATCTTTATCGAATATATCGGAAATCATGTCGTCGTACTCAATTCTTGTGCACGTCACATAACATACATGTAAGACTTGTTGATATTTTTCTGTGTACTAGTTTTTTTTTTTTTTTTTTTTTTGCAAAATATATAAGCAAATCGTATATATGCAAAGTACATATATGCCTATAAATATACATACTATATATAGAAATATAAATACATATATATACCTTGCATAAGCATATTGTAATTGGCGACTAGTCATAGCATTTAAGCGAATTGTGTATTGAGATTTTAGCGTGACATTTAAAGAGCACAAAAGCAAAATAAGTCGACTACACAAACACACAAACACACACACACACACAAGTAACGATAATTGTATCATATGCATTAGCGAGAATAAGAAAAACAACACTAAACGTTTGTTGAAAACATAAGAAATGAAGAATATAAAAACGAAAAACGAATAGATCTAGAACTTCACTTGCTACTCGCCATTCATGTCACTCGCTTCTCGTTGCACCACCTGGTACAGTCAGAAAAAGGTAACGAGTTGTAGTCGGACACCTCTGAACTCGTTACTCGTCACTCGCCACTCGCCACTCGTTATTCGGTAAACATAACGAGTTGCAGTACAAAACAGAGTTTTCATTGCATACAAACTGATTAGCTAAATTCCCGCAATTGTAACGAGTTTCACTTGCGAGTTCCTTCCGTGCTAATTTAACTCGTTTCTCCTATAGTCCCAGCTGGTGTTGCGAGCATACACTACAGTCCCCTTAGTCGTTACTCGTTATACATATATTCCGATTAACTCAAGTTTCATAAGTGTAACGAGTTTCATTTGCTGGCAATGCTGGCGTGATAAGTCTCAGTTTCATGCAATAATATCCTTCTCATTTCTGGTAAACACTCGTTACCCGTCACTCCGTCACTCGTCACTCGCTGCACAGCACAAATTACAACGAGTTTCAGTAGCTTGAATCAATGACTGTTTAAACACTTCTCCGCTATCTTTGCTTTATCGCTCTCCCAAGAACTATAGCTACAACCGCAACACGCAACGCGATGACGAGTGTACGAGTAACTCCAACTAGATACAAAGGTTAAAGCTCCGCCCCCTCCAGCCCCATCGTCCCTTGCCCAATCCCCGCAAAAAACAAAATAAAAACAAAAGAAAAACGAAGCGAAAACGAACTTTCCAACTATTTAAACTTGTGTAAACTAATTGTAAGTGTATTTTTTTTAGCTAAGCAATGCATAAACGAGAGTTAAATTTAATAATTAATTATAATAAACACACACACACACTAAACTAAATACGAAAGCATCAAAACCAAAATGCAAAACCGCAACAACTACAAACCAAAAAAAAACAAAAAAAAAAAACCAAAAAAAAACCAAAACCAAATGAAAGCAAAAAAACCAAAAACGATAACGAAAACGAAAATGAAAATTGCAACAAATACATAAACTATATATATTTAAATACGAAAAACCAAAAACATGTTTAACAAATTATGCCTAAAACAGCAAAATGAACATAAATAAAACTAATAAAAAAAAAAACAAAACCAGTTTGCATTCATTAAATATTATCATAGAATACAAATCTCATTACTTAACGGTAGCTCAGTTTAGGGAAAGGTCGTTTTTATACCCGCTACTCATAGAGTAGAAGGGTATGATAACTTTGTTCAAACCGAAAACGATGTACCATAACAGGAAGAAGGAGACATCTCCGATCCCATATAGGATATACATATTCTGGCTTAGGATCAACAGCCGTGTCGATATAGCCATGTCCGTCTGTCCGTCCGTCCGTCTGTCCGTCTGTCCGTCCGTCCGTATGAACACCTAGATCTCAGCTATTATAAGAGCTTGGACTAGCAAATTTGGTGACAATATGTGTAATTATTGCACACTGATCAAGTTTATTATGGATTTTAACCACGCCCCCTTAATACCGAAAAAAATGGATTACAGGTGCAATTTTATTATATTGTTTATTTTCGGCTTATATGATAAGTATAGCTAGCTAGATGATCTCTGAAAATTGGGTAACAGTCGGATAATAAACACAGAAGTGATTCAACTCAACGTTTTCCATAGTTGTAAGCAGCGCTGCCGGCATTTGGATTTCATGTTAGTTATCTAAGCTAGTTTGTGCCACATGGGCGTGGCAGAAAGTAATAGCTTAACAAAAGAGGGTGGGTGAGAGTAGCTCCTTGTGCCAGGCCACTAAGCCACTTGAAGTACGATTAATCTCTGCAATTCTACAATGCGAACAAAGTATAAAATTTAACTCAAAATATCTATTGTTTCTTAACTATTTAATTTGTCATCTCTTTGTATTATTGTCTCATTGTTTTTGTGAGTTACAGTTGCAGTTGCAGTTGCAGCTTGTCCATCTTGGCCAATGGGAGACCAATGTAGATTCTCAATACCCAACAACATGTGTAGTTAAAACGCTAAAAGCTTAATGATTATGGAAGCCCATCCCTGAAATATCTCCTACTTGAACTGTACCATTTGTTGTATCAACCACCAAGGCAGCGCCGCTCTGCACACCTTCTGCTGCTGTTGCTGCAGTTGCTGCTTCTGCAACGGTCGACGCCCCCGCCATCTGAATGCTCCGCCCATGCCTACGAAGGCGTGAGCCATTCGGGCGGCAGACAGCGCTGTAGGAAGGGCACACAGCCAATAAAGTAGGCTAGCCGATTGACCCAGCCGGGTATGCGATGGCCGCACAGCAGGCGCGACATTGTGTCCGAGAAATGATTGCAATTGTTTGTGGTCAGATGGTAGCTATTCCCAGTGAACTGCCAGCCCAGTTGGTCGACAATGCGATTCACCTCTTCGCGCGTGAAGTGCGTGTAGCCCAGATGGATACTCTCGCGATAGTGGAAATTCTCGCCCAACTCCTGCTCGGCGCTGCGTGGTGCCATTTCAAAGATGCCCGAGTAGGAGAACGCATGTCCGCCGTATGTGAATTCCGATCCGTAGACCTGTACGCCGGTATGAAAGATGCCCAAACCCAGGGGCACAACATACTCGTTGATGTTGAACAGATCGTAAACGTTGAGTATTACCGGCTCCTTGTGGCCATTGCAATTCAGTGGCAGCAGCTCCTCGCAGCTATCGTGTGGTCCAGCGCAGCAATTGAACAAAGGCATGCGGCTGAAGAACATGCTCATATCTCGATCCCGATCCCGATCTCCAGCCACGCGCTAAGCCTTGTTAATCCTTGTTGTAATTAAACCAGATGAGTAGTAATCCCCACACAGTCCCCGTGTACTTCTGATCTTCGATAGGTTTCTCCTTTTGTTTGCGCTCTTTCTTTTTGCCTTAGCTTTGTTTGCTCTTATCGTTGTTGCTGGCTTCGTATTCTGCTTGCTTTTCTTCGTTGGTTTTAGCTTCTTTTTTGTGGCTTTTGTGTGAGGCTTGTTTGTTGTTGCTTGCTTTGCTTGTTGCTTGAATTTAGAATTTAACTTTTTGGCTATTTGGATGTGATGACTTTATTTTACTAACAACATTCAACAGATTTTGTTGACATTTTAACAAACGCAAAAGCAAAGCTAACATTCACAAGCAACGATCCCAAACAAACTAAAACCTCTCCCACTTCCACTCCCACTCATTCTCACTGTCTCTCTTACAAACTCCTAAGGCTTTCAGCTCGAGCGAAAAGTGTTGCATGCTTTTGAGCTGAGTTCGTTGCTGACACAATTCCACTGTTAAATACCCTGTAAGCAATTTTTGAAAAAGGTTTATAAAACATGTAACGCGTAGAAGGCGTTGCAGACCCTACAAAATTTCTAGTCGATTCGTTTTGTTCACTATCTTTGTCATTGTCGATTGTCAAGTTAATTTTAGTTTCTATTCGAATCGCAAAGATCGTATCAAAGACACAACTAACTGCTCAGGCATATATGTAGTAAGCTTATTGCTATATGGGGGTACTCTTCTTTACAAAAATTGGAAAATTTGATAAGTACTCCAAATTTCCTAAAGATTTTGTAGTAAGTTTCGCAACGGTTTTCCAAGTGGCCGAAGGGTATTTTACTGCAGGGTATTTTACCATAATTTGACTTATGCTATTATTTCACCTTCAGAGTTCTACAAAATATAAAAAACAGCTTAAAGAAAGGTACTTGCAGATCCTTCTTTAGTTCCTTAGCGATTCCATAAAAAACAATAAGAAAATTTTACTTTATATTTTATTTTATTTTCAAGTTCTGAAACGGGTTGCTCCTTTGCTTGTTGCATACATACAATATGTTAGCTTGTATTTGCAATTTCAGTTTGTCTCTGTATGTGTGTTTGTGTGTGTTTGTGTGAATTTGCTTAGGTATGGTATTTAGTTAAGGACAAACGCAAAGAAACACCTACGGAACTTATGGATTAATTAAAAAAAAAAAAAAATTATGTATATTATTATTTAAGAATTGTACCATAAAAAACATCTTGCTGCTCTCTGCTTGTGTCTGTGTTTGTTTGTATTCGTATTCGTATTTGTATGGGTGTGTGTGTGGGTGTGTGTGTTTGAATTGTACACAAGCCAAACCAACTCAAACTGAATTATGCTAAAATTACAGCACGGCAAAAAATAATTGTTTTATTTTTGTTATGCGATTTTATGTTTTTGCTTTTTGCTTTTTCCTTTTTTTTGTTTTTCTCAATTTTATAATTATACATATTCACGCTTGTATTAGTGTTTAATATTAATTTTATAATTATTAAATACATATTTAGTAGTAGTAACTTTATGTCTACTGTTGCTGTTGTTGTTGCTGCTGTTGCATGTGGCATTTAGTCGTGTCTGTTTTACGTTTTGCTGCTTTTCATTTTGTTGCTGCTGCTTGCGGTTGTTGCGAGTGTGTGCATGTGTGACACTAACTAACCGTCTCCCTGTGTATGTGTGTGTGTGTGTGTGTGTTTGTATTTCTACCAAATCTAATTAAAAAGCCATGCGTTAACTACACAGAAATCAACCGAATATCGACACGCAAATCGCCAATTACAAAGAAAACAAAATAAGAAAAAAATGCACGCCCATAATTCACAGGAATTACAAACATATATACAGTACAAGAATTACAGAAAACACAAAAGAAAAAAAAATAAATTTGGTTTATAATTGAAATCTCTCAGGTCTTGGTATTCATTCCGCAATCGTGATGCTTAAAGTATCGTATCTATGAACTATCGTTTAGTAAATATGCCATTTCTCTACCAGTATAGGTTAAATGCGACCCACACAGACTGTTCGGCTCGGCTCTCGTGGTGCAGACAAATGTAGATAGAAGATAAATCAATTCCAAGAACAAACTAAGTATGTGTGTGTGTGGGGGGGTGTGTGTATGATTACATCAGATACGTGCTGGAGCTCCATGCTCCTGATGCAACAATTCAAAGTATAAAAGAAAAAGACGCCAAAAAAACGTAAACAGATCGAACGTCAACACACGCCACAACCAACGAATAACGATGCCAGGATCGTTGTGCGATATATATATATATATGCTTATATATATGTGTGTGTATATAGGGGTGTGTGTGTGTGTTGTTTAGCCTGTTAACAGACCAGTCGAATGATTCCCCAACGAGCTGGGCGCGACTCTCACTTGGCGAGCAAGTCGGCGCTAACAGTCAGCGCCAATTTTTTGGCTGGCGGCAAATCGGCAGTGTTCTATATAGAATAGAATAGAATCGAAACATAAAATATAGTAAGAGTAAGTTCAGAGAGTGTGTCTATATTTCAGACTTACCAATTCGGAATTGTCTCGCTTTGAGGCGACAGCGCTGGACTTATGCGATGAAGAAGACTCCGCGCTGTCTGCCTCCTTGTGATTGTTGTTGTTGCTTGCGGCGATTGTCGATGCTGATGAAGATGTTGCTGCTGTTGACTTGACGGCGGGTGCGTTGTTGCTGCTGCTGCTGCTGCTGCTAGTGCTGCTGTTGTTGTTGTTGTTGTTGTTGCCACTGTTGCCGTTGCCGTTGCCATTGCCGGACGACGACAACGATGACGAGGTAGAATTGCCGCCGGCAGCTGTCAATGTGTTGTTGTTGCTGTTGGTCACATCGCTGCTGCAGCTGGTCGCCGTATCGGATTCGTCGACTATGGTGATGGTTGCGCTGGTGCTGGATGCGTTGGCAATTGCCGTGATTTGTGCTGCTGTAGTTTTTGCCGGAGCAGCCGCAGCAGAGCCAGCTGTGATTGAAATCGTTGCTCCTCCAGCTGTTGATATAGCTGCGAGCCCAGGAGCGTTGCTATCGCCGCCCTTTAGTGCATTCAGTTCGGGCTTTTTCTTTGTGTTGGTCTCCTCCTTCTTGGCCAGCATGTTGTGACCCGTGCCATCGGTGCTGGCATCGCTTGGCGTCGTTTTGGCATCTGCCGCTCCACCTGCTGCAGCAGCTGTTGTGTTTGTTGCTGTTGTTGTTGTTGTTGTTGTTGTTGCAGCAGTGGCAGTACTAGCAGCCGCGTCGTGCTGCTCCTCTGCTACTGCACTGGACTCTTCTGTTTTGGTAGACGCCTCATATTCCTTAACAATCGCATCGAGATTTAAACGACGTCGATTGCTCACATAAAAGTTACGCACATGGGCCTCCGTCTTGGTACCCAACACTTTGGCTATCATCTGCATAAGATTGAAGCAGGGTTAGACTGGCTCGGCATACAAGCTCATCAAGTGCTACTCACCGCAAAGTTTTTGCCCCAGTCGCGCAAAGCTAGAAGTGCCACCTGATTCTCGTCGGCTGTCCATCGGGCCGAGATCCGCGGCTGGGCGGCAGCTGTCTCCGTTGTGGCCGTCGCTTTGCCTGCGCCCTCCTGCTCCTGATTGCCATCGTTGCATTCCTTGTCCAGCTGTTCCATCATTTGCCTATTCTTTTGTATCTGCAATGGGCCGTCGGGTATTTAATCCAAATGTCAATTGGTCTAAGTCGGTTCAAGTCGTTGGTTCAGGTCATTTTCTTGTCGTTGTTATTTGTTTCTTTTTTTTTCTGGTTGTTCTTGTTGTTCTTGTGCAGCATGATACGATACACCGTGAATGCGCTTGATATGTATGAGTATGTGCGAGTGTGTGTGTGTATATGAATAGTAATTGTGTGTGTGTGTGTGTGTGTGTGTGGGTGAAAACTATAGAGTAGCTAGACACCAAACGCATGCAAAGCTCTTTAAGACTTATCTCAACCCGAGAGAGATTCTCGTCCTACCCTGCGTTACTTAAACTAAAATTAGTAAAACTGCAAGCAAAAGCTGAGAAACTGTTTGCTCTGGCAATTTCATAGATCTTCCAATAATTGAACTATACTTTTTGCCTACAATAGATTTGCAATAATAAAAGAGCTTAAACATCATAAAAAGAGGGGGCTTTTTGGACAGAGCCTTAGTCCGTTGAGGACTAAAGATCTGCCTAAAAGCGCAACACGGAGGCAGGGGGAAGGCGGAGCGGAAGAGAGATAGTGGGAGGAACGATACATCACGATGGTGGGGGGGGGGGTTTGAAAGAAGAGGAAGGGAGCACAATACGAACAACACGAGAAACACAGTAATGATGATAAAAATACAAATTACATTTCTTACTTCTGCCATTAGGGCGGCAATTTTGCGTTCGCCTTCGGCCAAATATTCACAAGGATTCTTGCATCCGGCCAAGGCGGTGAGATCATCGTGATTGATGTACATGCCACGCGGCGGCTTGCGCTTTGAGCGATCTGCCGCTGCCGCCGCTGCGGCTGCGCTGCTGCTGTGTGCGGAACGTTTAGAGGGTGTAAAGCTCTCCGGGCCGGAGATGGGACGGCGATTGCCGGTGCGTCTAACGAACGATCGAACGAACGGAGGAGAGGGTAAAAGAGACCCAATAGAAAAGCAGAGCGCGCGCGTGAGAAGGGGACACACAAGCAGACAAATGAAGGTGATAGTGGAAGTTTATGTTAATGTGTGTGTGTGGGAGATTGAGTGAGTGAGTGTGCGTTTGTGTGTGACAAGTTACAACATTTTTAGTCGTTTCGTTTCATTTTTTTTTTTTTTTTTTTTTTTTTGTACGGTTTCAAAGAGAGAAAGTGGGAGAGAGAGAGAAAAACTTAGCATTAGCTTTGAGATTTAACAACTTTTCGGGCAAGTTTCTAATTTTTTTTTTTTTTTTTTTGTGAAATTAATTTTTTTTTTTTTTTTTTTAATTCAAATATCTACCTCCAATGCGTGTGACAACTTTTACACATGCGCCCCAATGGCGAATCATACAAAATGTAACAGACAACGTTGCAATTCTTGCAAAAACCGCCCACAACGACGCGTCGGGCGTTGCCACCGTTTCCATTGGCAGTGCTTGTTGTGTTGCTATCGATGTTATCGTTTTCGCCACCGCCGCCGCCGCCGCCGCTACTGCTGCCATTATCGATAGACAGGCCAAAGCCGGGCAGCCCAAAGCCGAGCATATCGTCGCTCATTGCATTCGTATAGATGCACAGTTGATCCGTATCCAAATCGTTGCTGTTGCTATTACTGTTACTGATACTGTTGCTGCTGCCTCCGCCGCCGCCGCCAGCGATGCCGATGCCGATGCTGATGCCGATGCCGCCACCTATGCCACTGCTGCCATTGTTGCTGTCGCTGTTGCTGCTGCTATGGCTTCCTGGCGTCGCCTGTGCCCCGGCATTATGATTGCTGTTGCTGTTCCCATTGTTATTGTTGTTGTTCAGTGCGGAATTATTGTTATTCGCCCTCTGCCCAGCCGGAATGCATTTGTTTTTTTAGATAGATATAGATGCATGGATGTTAGAGCCAACGCAGTTGCGCAGTCGCAGTCGCAGTCGCAAATAGCAGCAGCAGCAAGCGAATTTCATTTAGTTTATCGATTTCGTTGTCGATTTCGATTGCGGATTTGATTCGATATTCATATGCGTACGTTTCGTTGAATTCGATTTTGATTTTTTTTTGTTTTTTGCAATATTATTTCGTCAATTTCGGACAGATTTGAATGACATTTTGGAGTGTCGTTGTGTGTGTGTGTGTGTGTGAGGAATAATTTGAATTATATTGTGTGAGTTGTTGTTTGTATATTTTGAGAGTAAATGCAAAGAGAAGAGAAAAAAAAACAGTTGTTGGTTTTGGCTTTAGTTCACTTGGTAACACTTAAGAGGTAGTAGTTGTTGTTGTTGTTTCTGTTGTTGTTGCTGTCTTTTGTCTCACACTCAATGTGGCACCACCCCACCCCCACGCCTCATTTCCCAAACTCTACATATCATCAGCACCACACACGCAGCACCCTACAACCACCCCACCCCCTGCCACACCGCCCCACGCCCCGCTGCACGGCAAAACGAAGATCAAACAAAATGCAACACTCTACATGTGTTTCTTCTTCTTTTCCTCTTATTGTTATGATGTTGTTATTGTTTTTGTTGCTCTTTCTCATTTTCTCTTGCTCTGCTGCTTTTTTCGACTGCGAAGCGCATGATTGTATTGTATGCATTGAGCGCGTGTGTATTGTATGTGTGTTTGTGTATGTCTCTAATGGGTTTGCGTTCGTGTGTGTGTGTGTGTGTGTGCGTGTGTGTGTGTGTGTATTTGAAATTCAGGAAAGCGTATATGGTCATACACACAGATACGCACATACACACATACACACGCGGGAGTATCCATTAACAGAGACGTGCATATGCATGTGTATAGTAGGATCAGTTGGCTTGGGACGATTAGTTTAACATAGGGGAAACTTCTTTCGCTCTCTCTCACACGCTTGTTCTTTCTCTCTCTCTCGCTCTCTTTTCTCTCTGGAAGAATCGTATTGGCACACGTGCTTGTGTTTGTGAGTGTGTATGCATGTATGTGTAGGTGAGTTTTTCTCTTTTTTGTTTGTTTTTTTGTTGAGTGCTTAAAATAAATCATTGAAAATTCCCACCACAGATCCAGAAAAAAATGAAACCAGAGAAGTTAGCTTGAAAACAGCTAGAAAAAGTAACGAGTGAACGCAACGAACGAGTAACGAGTGTCGACGACGACGACCAATTGAAACGAGTGGCGAGCCACAAATCAAAGCATTAAATCAAAACACAAAGTTAATCTCGAAGAAGGGAATTGCGAGTAGGGAGGGGCGCACCGTATTATATAGTCTATAGTAGGAATAGTTGAAGTATTTGCAAGTACATAAATCAAGAGGGATAAAACAAAAGTAAATTTTTACTTGGGCTAGAAGGGGGGGTAAATAAAATCCAAACTATGATGGTATATTCCATAAGGCATGTTATTTGCAATAAATAATTAGTATACGATAGTTAGCCCTAGAGCCGGGACAATTACTAAGGTTATGCAAGAGATATAATTAGTATAGATGTATGTTTGTGTGTGAGTGTCTGGAAGGGCGATGTACGATGTATGAATTGGACTAGGAAATCTTAAAACTGGATTAGTTGCGGCTCTAACTATATACAATATATATATATATAATATGCGTACAAATATTTAATATTATAACTTGTCTATCTAGTTATATGTCTGTGCAGGTGAGTGTCTGTGTGTGTGTGTGTGTGTGTGTGTGTGTAACGGTATTTGTGCTGTGCATTGTTTGCGCGAATTTGACAATTGGAAAACAAAAACCCAAAAATCTCTCGGCAAAAAAGACGTTTTTCTGGTTCTCACTTTTTGTTTCTCTCTTTCAGGCTCTTCTTTTATCGATTCTTTCGCTTTCTGGCTCTCTCAGGTTTATGAATAAGAAACACATATAAATTGTTGGTTTTTTGTTTAATCTTCTTGCAAACAAGATATGAATTTATTTTTAGCATTATGTTTGTGATTATCATCAGCATTATCATTATCTTCATCATCATCATCATCATCATTATCATCATTGTAATTATTATTATCATTATCAACATTATCAACGTTTTTTTTTTTTTTTGTTTTTTATAGTCTTAGTTTTGTTTTGCTTTCTTTTATAGTTTAAGTTATGCATGTATATCTCTCGCTCTATATATGTAGTATAACTATTAGGTGTATGTATAATTTTGGATATACTGTTGTGCTTTGTTTCGTTTCGTTTCGTTACGATTTGTTTACTTTAATACATAAAAGCATTAAATTAGTTCTCAATTTTGTTATAAATTACTAGAATATATATGTATATGTTATAATAATTTAGCATAATACTCATATGTTGTAAAAAAATATGTATCTATGTATCTATTGTATATACATATATGCGTATGCACTATATATATGTATATATATATTCTTATATATATATATATATATACTTATATACGTGTATATCAACTACTATATAAATAAAGAACAAAAAGTCTCTTTGCCTTAGTCTAGTCACGCTGATTAATTTTAGCTATTTTTTCTTTTTCTTTTTGGACTTAACATAGATTGATTGATCAGAAAGAAAAAAAAAAACACATAAAATAATAAGATAATGCAACAGATCTTAAAGGGGGAAAATACATTGCTTATCCTGCTTTAGTTTCATTTTTCCTTTTTTTTATGTTATGTTTAAGTCTTAGAGATGCTGGTCAATGTTTTGGTATTGGCATTAATACACACAATCTATGTGCATGTTAGGTTTGTGTTTGTGTTTGTGTGAGTGTGAGTGTGTATCGTGTGTAGGTGTGAGTGTGTGCGTGTGTGTGCTGTGTTTGGTGTTGGTTTTTCTAGATTTTCTTATGAGAGGTATGCAGGCACGGCGATTATCTGAAAGAATAACGAACCAGATTTAAACTATATCTATATAACGACATTTGGACTTGAACCCCGCGACTTAACTAAATGTCCGTCAGCTACTTCATCAAGAGTTTCTTCACCCAATGCTACATTCAAGTGAATAGTTGTATCTATTAGATCACGGAGGACTACTTACATATATATGTATGTATGTCTATGGTTATATGCATTGAATTAAATCTAGTTATGTTTTGCGAAACCTTAAAATGTCTACAGTTCTACATATGTATAATAAAGTATGTTTAGCACGAGTTGTTGTTTCTCTTACATCGAATGCAGACGGAACCGATACATAAACTCTCTTAGTGTTAAAGTAGTAATATTAATGACTCAGTTCTGTCAGTCGTAGCCCATATTGCTTATAAGTTCCTTAATTATCGAGTACATTCTATTTGTAGGTTAAGTTTTCTTTCAGCATTTTATGTATTTGTGATTATGTTTGCATTATTTTGGTAATGCTCGTATACACACACACTCTTGCACACACACACACACACACTTACACACACACATATTGAAATTAAATTAAAATTAAAATTTTCTAACACTTTAAAAACCTTCAAGAAATTTATTAATAAAATTTCATATTATTTTCCTTTATCAATATCCCCTGCATTTTGTGTTTATAAAATTATCTAATCATCTGTTATATATGTATGTATACACGTGTATATTATTGAAAATGTGTTCGATGAGAGATATTATTAGAAGTTGTCCCTATCAAAATGAGAGCCGAGGTTTTAGGTTAAAGAATATGTTTGGCCCCTTGTGCGTTGTCTGATGTAATTTCTGATGGAATTTACTAAAGCTCACATCAAGATAAGGATGGGTTATGTGGACATAAATACAATAATTATGCAACTAAATAGGTTTAAGCCAACGTTCGATACTCGCTGAGGGCGTGGCAACGGTTCCCTTGAGAGAGAGACTAACAATAATCTCCTAACGCGGGTGCTTATAAATTGAATGCTCGAGTGTGTGTGATTGATTTGTAATGCTTGTGTGTGTGTGTATGTGTGTGGATGTGGGTGTGTGCGTGTGTATTGGTGAAAGAGTATGCGCATATGTGTGATTTCTTGATGTGTGTTTGTGAGTGATGTGTGTTTGTGAGTGTTTATGTGTATGTGTATAAATGAGCGTGTGTTTAGATCTCTCGTACTTATGCATATTCATGTACATATGTATGTGTAGAGCTGATGATGAATAAAGATTGGATGTATGTAGAGATGGTGGTGGTGAACATGGAGGGCAGAGAGGAAGGTGTCGAAGGAGTGGAGAGTCTTGCTTTGTCGTTGAATACTTTTCTGTTTTTTTTTTTTTTTTTTTTTTTTGTATTTGGTTTTCTTTTTGCTTTTTGGGATTTTTCTCTCTATTTTCTAACTGATAATTACCTTGTCATCGTTATCAGATTCCTCATTGCTGCCCACTTCGCTGCCATTCTCGGAACCATCTTTGACCCCAGCCTTTATCATTTTCTCCTGCCGATCCATTGCGCTGCTGCGATGACGCGTCTTCTTCCACGAGTAGTAGTATTTAACCAAACTAGCTATCGATTTATCTGGCAGCTGTCATGTTACACAGACGCCCAAAAAATGGAATACGTTACAAAACTGTCACCTCTATCGATTGATATGTATCTCGCCATGTACGAGCCTTACCATTTGACGTATGCGATGGAAACTTTTGCCATGAAACTGAAATGCCTGCTCGAACAACACCTTGTCTTCGATGGTCCATTCGTCGGGGAACGGCGTAAAGTTGGCCAAATCCATGACGGCACGCTCCAGATCATGTTTGTGCCAGAACAGCATGCCCAATGCCTGTTCCCCATTGTAGCCGTATTTCTCTTTGGCCACCGAAATGTATTCCTCCACTACGAGTACAAATTGAAAAAAGGTCATATGAAGAAAGCTCCAGCAAGGAAGTCTACTCGTTGTTGCACTCACGCTTCATATCGGGTATCTCCTTGGTGGGCGACCACACAAGCAAGGCGCGTTCGTTCATCAGCTCCGGACGGCGTTCCAGTTCGGGCACAAGTTGTGGACACACCGCTTGATAGTCACGCCCAACGCGGATTTTCTCTACATGACGAGAAAAAAGAGTGCAAAGTTGGTAAGAGAGTTTGCTGGACATGGTGAAGTAAGAGACATACCTTCGTATTCTGATTGCTTGGCTTTGGATTTGCCATTACGCTTTGTTGCTGCACAAAATGAGAATGAGAAGGAAAAATAAGATAATCACAGGAGTACCATAAAAATTGTGCCTGGTACTTACAGTTATCGTCGTCCGAACTCTCCGGTGTGCCCGCACCCGGTGCGGTTGTGGCCTTTTCATTTGCATTTGTGGAGTTGCCACCGCCACCACCTCCGCCTCCGCCTCCACCTCCGCCGCCTATACCGCTGCCAGAATTATGGGAATTGGCAGCACCGCCGCCACCAGCACCGCCATGGGTATTGGGGCTGGGTCCACGTGAACGTCGGCCATTGCGGACTACGTCGCTGGTGTTGCGCTCGGCCAACACCATTTTGTCGCGTATGAGCTGAGCTCGTTTATTTTGCTTCTCCAGCGTGATGCTAATTATGCTATCGTTGGCGTGTCAAAGAATTTTTACGGCCAAGCCAAGGCGGGGAAGCAACTGTAAAAAAAACTTATTTTAATATTTGTTTCCACACACTCGGCGCAAAGATTTGAAAAACTGTATGTTTCACAGCACAACAAAATAATTCTTCAGTAAGGAAAAAAATATATTAAATAGAAACTCGGCAGCGTTCGCATCGCATTTGAGCAGAGTAGGCACAGCAACGTACGAGTCGCACTTTGTCGCTAACGACCGCAGTCGTAGTGTGCTGTCAAACACTTATACACATGTATTTCTGTGCGCTACCTATCGCTGTGTGCGTGCGTGTGCTGCAAAGCCAGCTTGCCTGTGTGCATGCGTATGCGAGCTCGCGCGTGAGTGTACGTATTAGTGTATGCGTGCGTGTGTGTTTGTTGGCCAAGCAGCTGAGATGTGCATAGGCAAAGTGCACATTTTAAGCACGTAAAACACGAAAACTATTCTCTTCCAGCTTACCTCAAATGCTACCCGTGGCCCGTGTATATTGTCCGCGGCTGTCGCGCAACCGAGCGAGAGTCGAATATAAAAAGACGCGCGTGCCAGAGAGCGCCTCACAAAAGAAATACGCGGGGTATGATGTGCTGGGCGACCGATTGCTGCTGCTGCTTTCGCTTATGTATTTACACAATTTTAATGGCGAATTACAACTGGCAGCTCAAGCATATAAATGGCAGTGCAGATACATTTGGCCGCAGCGCGTTTAAAAATTGCTTTGAGTTTTGATTTGGGCGAACGCAGGACGCAAGCACAGCGGCTAAGGCGACGGGGTTGTTGCGCGCAGGTAACTAAAACCTAAACTGAAACGCGAAAAAAAACTCGCGTATGACAATTCTGCATTGGCCGTTCACAGCGCACTTTGTCGCATACGACCGTAGCGTAGCTTTGTCTGCCGTTTGGTCCGTAATTTTTTCGATTTAGGTTAATTATTCCCCACAATTGCTTAATTCCGTGATGGCGACAATTATAAGAATGTATTCTTTTAACACTGTTTGTTAAATAGTATAGATTTTATTTGGAATATTAAACAAAATCTACACAAGATCCGAAATTAATTTAAACTGTGGCTGTAACAAGCAGCGTTGAAAAAGATATAATCGATAGATACTTTAAAGAATGTCGATACATTTTATGTATGGTGTTGCCAGAGTACAATGTATCTACGACAAAATATATGTTATCTGTATACTATAGAAACTCAATAGTTTTTATTTATCCGATTATTAGGCTATTTTGAGATAAAAATACATTTTAAAGTAATAAACAAATGTTTTTGTTTGAAATTTAGCAACCGACGTTGCCACACCTAATTAGATAATCGTACGGCTACAATAAAATGCATTAAAACAACAATACTGTACAGTTTTAAATGCTTCAGTTCGTTTGGCAATAAAAACCAAATAGTAATTCCATAAATCTCTTATCGAAATCCAATGAAACATCGTTATTTGTTCAGATGGTATCCGATCCATGTGGCAGCACTGGCAAGAGAATGCGATAGTTGCTAATAACGTGCGTATTGGTTCTGCTCTAGATTTGCCAGTTTTCCGCTAGGTGGCGATACGGCGGGCGCAAAGTAAAGTCTCAGACGTGCGAGTGGTCGAATTTTTTCTATACGTGAAATAACCAAGTGCAAATATCAAACGCAATGGCTGCTAGATTTATACAGAAAATTGTAAGAAACCAATAAAGAATAGCATTACAATTATATTTACGGCTTGCCAGTTAATTTACACACGCAAGCCGAGCATTGTGCCGCGACTGTCTCGCTCCTTCATCACCCTTGCGCCAACCCCCCGCATGCCCCGTACACGCCAACAAGCAACATTTGCCCATTGATTACGTGCGGCCCTTTGGGGGGGAAACTAAAAACTCAATAATAATAATCAAATGAAAATAAACTAACACTATGATTTTGTTTTCCCGCAATACCCTTGCAACAACAACAACTACTACAAACAACTATCAATCAACGTGTAACATCTACGACAACAACAACAACAACACCACCACCATCACCATATTACGCAAAACAAAAAAATTTGCAGCTAAAACAGTTGGGTCTTAACGTTGCGCGTGATGCGGCAACGACGACACCAGCGCCAGCCAAGTCAACGGCCTTGGCCGGAGCAACACTTAAAGCCAAGGTTCGTTGTTCAGCCTCTCATCATACATCAGCAAAGTCAAAACAAATCATCGCAGGACAAAACGCCAGTGAAATGATGCAGAAAGATCCGAAAAAGAATCTCATTGAGTTCCTTTTACATAACACTCGACAGCGAGAATGCACGGGGAGGCAAGTCGCGGCAGCCGATTGGCAATGGGGTAGGCGGCGCAAAGTGTGCTAACAATTCTTGATCAGATTTGAGTAGATGATGAGAACCCTCCTCCTCGCCGTCTATTAAATTACACTTCATCGCTTATCACTTCGATCGACCACTTCATGCGGGTTTTTCTTCTTTTTTTTTTTTGCATGGATTGCATAAAAAGTGCTGGCAACGCTCGTTGCTGCTGCTGCTGCTGCTGCTACCGCTGTCGCTGCGCTGCCAATTGCCTGCCAGCCTCGCGCTATAACCTCAACAATTAATAAGAACAAAAACACAGCGTACGAACACGGGAATAATCGGTTGCAGCCCCCCTCTGTGTACCCCCTTTCGCTCCGTTGGTCTTGCATCGAACTTCGCAGTGAGATGATGATTCTTATGTAATCTGACATAAGGCGAAGTAGATAAAATTTTGTCTAGTTGTTGTTGTTGCTGTCTATGTGCGTGTGTGTGCAAGCGTGTGCGTGCGTGACAATTATTTAAATATGTTGTCAGTTTTCAATTGCATTTTCAATTTTGTCTTTGCTTGCAGGTCAACACAACGCCCGCTGCAAGCCGTGCCTATTCGTCGGGCGTCAAAAAGGTAACGCTCATCCCCGGCGATGGCATTGGTCCAGAGATCTCTGCTGCCGTGCAAAAGATTTTCACTGCCGCCAACGTGCCCATCGAGTGGGAGGCTGTTGATGTCACGCCAGTTCGTGTAAGTAAATAAAATGGAAAATTTTTGTTTTTTCAGCTGCTGCTGCAGTTTTTAAATCGAGCGCAAAAAGGGTTGGCAACAGCGTTTAAAGTTAGCTAGAGTTGCCAACTAGCGTTCATAGTCGATACTAAAATCATCGTGTATACTTTTCACCCAGGTGGCAACGCCATGTATTCTTAATTCAAATAATTTTTACTGGTCTATTCATTTGCACAGGGACCCGACGGCAGATTCGGCATTCCCCAAGCTGCCATCGATTCGGTGAACACCAACAAGATTGGCCTGAAGGGTCCACTGATGACCCCAGTGGGCAAGGGTCATCGTTCCCTGAATTTGGCCCTCCGCAAGGAGTTCAATCTGTATGCCAACGTGCGTCCCTGCCGCAGTCTGGAGGGCTACAAGACTCTCTACGACGATGTTGATGTGGTCACCATTCGTGAGAACACCGAGGGCGAGTACTCCGGTATTGAGCACGAGATTGTCGACGGTGTTGTCCAGAGTATCAAGTTGATCACCGAGGAGGCATCGAAGCGTGTGGCCGAATATGCCTTCCAGTATGCCAAGAACAATAACCGTAAGAAGGTTACCGTGGTGCACAAGGCCAACATCATGTAAGTGCAGGAACAAGCAACTTAGACTCGTATTGTAACTCTATAGGCAATCCTCTTTGCAGGCGCATGTCGGACGGTCTGTTCCTGCGTTGTGTGCGCGACATGGCACAGAAGTACCCAGAGATTCAGTTTGAGGAGCGTTATCTGGACACCGTGTGCCTTAACATGGTGCAGAACCCCGGCAAATACGATGTGCTGGTAAGTAAGCAGACCGCGAGCTACAATTGCTCCATGTTCATGCACATGCGTGCTCTCTCTCTCTCTCTCTTCCTCTGTCCAGGTGATGCCCAATCTGTATGGTGATATTCTGTCTGATATGTGCGCCGGTCTAGTCGGTGGTCTGGGACTGACGCCATCCGGCAACATGGGTCTGAATGGTGCACTCTTCGAGTCTGTGCACGGCACTGCGCCCGATATTGCTGGCAAGGATTTGGCCAATCCCACGGCGCTGCTGCTCTCTGCTGTGATGATGTTGCGTCACATGGAGCTCAATTCGCATGCCGATAAAATTGAGCGTGCCGCCTTCGAGACCATCAAGGAGAGCAAATATCTGACTGGTGATCTGGGTGGACGTGCCAAGTGCTCCGAGTTCACGAACGAGATCTGCGCCAAGCTTTAAGCTTACCCCAGCAGCAGCAGCAGCAACAACAACAACAACAACACAATTCTGCCGAGTGTTAGACGGACAACAACTACAATAGCTAAGGAGCGCAGCCTTTGGCTACTTGACACTCGCTCATCAAACCAAATAGCAACAAACAACTACAACAACAACAAGAGAGAAAATAAAAACCAACACAAAAACCGCAGCAACAACAAAACAACAGCAACAGCAACAACAACACTCACAAACTAAGCCGACAGTTTCTAATGTTATTCTTTTATTTTTTTTTTATTAGTTAAATGTACATTCAAAACACAAAACAAGAAAACAAAAGGAACAAGAATAGCGAGAGAGAACCCAAAGTATTTTTTATGTTCGAATACTTAAATTATTATTGATGAAACAAAAAACAACAACAACAACAACATTTAACAATTCGCTGAGCTCCCAAAAATTTGTTAACATTTTTCGTTTGACCTGGGCAAAGTGAAAACCAAAAGAAAAGTCAAGTATTTATTTGTCGCCATTCAAAAAGATAAAAAGCAAAAAAACGCGAAAGAAAAGAATAAGAGAAAATACGAAAGATGAAACATTTACTATTATTGTTTATTATTATTATTGATATATATGAGAGAGTATGCCAACAAAAGTAATTGTAATTATATATTTATTAATTGTTTAGAAATTCCTCTCCACATCTCCAGTCCCCCCTCTCCGCCCACGCCCACGCCCATGCCCCTGCCATTGCCCCGTATTGTGTTCCCTCTTGTGTTTAAAACAATTGTTGAAAATGTGTAGTAAAACGAATTGTTAAGCTGAAATTTGACAAGCAATGCCCACACACACACACACACAGATACACATACACAGACAGAGACAGACACAACAATTATTAGATTCAAGTCAAGCCGCAAGTTGAGTGCAAAGAGAAATAAATGAAAATGGTTACAATAATAATGTAATAATAATGATACTTAAAGTAGTAATTGAACATTAAGCTGCGTCTGAGAAGCAACAACACCAGCAGCAACAACAACAATAACTTCTTATTAAACTGTATGCAATTGTTATTGATGATAATTAAGCGATTTAATGCAACATGGGCAATTGTCATGCAATTGTTGATGAAAACTCAATAAAAAATTGAAAACTTTATTGCAACTGCCTGGTGGGAAGGTTTAAAGGAGAATGGAAAAGAGAGAGGAAGAAAAGAAAACTTAGTCTTGATGTGGAATAAAGGATAATGCGAAGAGAATGGGCCAAGTACAGAAAGAAAAGTTCTCAAGTTATTCTGAGTAACCTTTCCACTCTCTCTCTCTGGCATTGCCTTGCGACCTACCGTGTCAGCCCACACCACACATATCTACGCAGTTCCCTGAGCTGTCATTGGGAAACTTGGTTAAGTCGACTGTCACAATGATTTATATAGACATATAAAACCGGTTGAAAGTCAACTGATTATCGCACGAAACGAGTTGCAAAACTGAGTCACATGACATGCAGCCCCCTTGCGCCTTCCTCCTTGTCGGGCATGCTCTATCTATAGCGATACAGATACATAGCTGATTAAAATGCAAAGTAAGGTTAGGGGGCACCATATATACAGATATAAAGAAAACAGCTCGCTTTATTTTTGCTCATTGAAATATTTATTATTATTGAATTGATTTCTGTTTTTTTTTTTTTTTTTTTTTTAATTGTATTTCTGTATTTTTAGCTCTTTCGCAATTGTTGTAGTTTTCTATTGATGAATTTTACTTTAGTTGAAATTCGCTTAAAATTATTAATTGTAATTTATTTTTATTGTTTTTTTTTTTGTAACTCTTTTTCATTCTTTTTCTTTTACATTGGTATGTATATATTGGTTTGTTCTGTGTTTTACATCTTATTGTAATCGTACATATACTTCTATATTTGCATATAGATCATTATCATAGACATAATCCGTATCGTTATCGTTATCTTTATCTTTAAAATTATTATTTTTTATATTTATTCTTCTCTGTTCGCTTTCTTCCTGTTTGCTTTGGTGCAGCAATTATAACATGCAAAATGAAACTAAATTTCCACCCCCCCCTCCCCACTTGTTGCACTTCCCTCTTTGTCTCTCGCTCGCTCGCTCCCCCGCTCACTGCCTCTCCTTGTCTAACCTAATTAAATATTATATATATATATGTATGTGTGTGTGTTTGTTTATGTCTGTCTCATTATTCGTTCTTGCTTTCTGTCAGTTCTCTTTATTTTATGTTCTAATTTCTCCTTCTTCTTCTCTCTTCCTCTACTTCTTGCTTATGTGCATTGCTTCGTTATGTTTTATGCTTTGTTTTTACATTTTCAATGTAATTTTCCGCAGCGAGTGCCAGCGAGAGGGAGGCGCAATTTCTCTTTTGGTTTTCTCTTTTCTTTTTTCTCTACAATTTAACTAAACAAAAACATAAAACAAATAAAAAAAGAATTCTTTAAGCTTAGGCGAGAGAGAAAGAAAATAGTTTAAACTAATTTCTCCACTAGGCTAGCATTAATCCTGCACTAATTCTACGTCTACTGAAAGGGCACAAACTTGACCAGGTCATTGCAGGCACCAACGGCACCAACGGCACTGGCAGCAGCTGCTGCAGCGGCTGCCGCAGCAGCAGCCGCGGCGGCGGCGGCAGCGGCAGAGGTGACCGTCGCTGTGGCGGTTGCTGTGGTGGGTCGCTGGGCTATTGCGGGATTGGTAACGGTAATGGGCAACTCCAGTGAGGTGGGCACACCGCTGCTGGCGCCATTGGTTACACCGATGACGGCCAAACTATGCTCCAGATTGCCCTCGGTGAGGGGCGCGACATGATGCAGCTGCACGCCCGCACTGGGACTCTCCAGCGTGGACATGATGGGCGTCTGATCCAGCAGAGCGTTTGTCTCATTCGTATGGGCGGTGATCGGAGGCGTCAAATGCGCCGTGGCCACCACAGTGGGTGGCAGCATAAAGCTAACCTGCTGCTGCTGCTGCTCTAGCTCCTGCCCCACGTCGCCGTCAACATGCTCGGCTACCTCATGCAGCCCAGAGGGAGCGCCAGCGTCGCCCTGATGATGCGTTTCTATGTGTAGCAGTCCAACGCCCGCGTTGTCCACATCATCCACAACATCGCTGCTGGCTAATGCCTCGGCGAGCAGATCATTGGCAGGTGCCACGCCCACAGCAACAGCAGACGAGGTGGTGGCCACCTCAATGGCAGCTGCGTTCACATCCAACGGTATGTCCTCCACATTGACCAGCTGCAGATCACGTTCCTGCAGGTAAGTCTTGGCCGCCTGCAGAATGTCGCTGGCATGCAGCATGGTTCGCCCGCCGCCATCGATCTCGATGACAATGTCGTCCTGCTGCTCGGCTATGTTCATCAGCACCTCGGTGGTCAGTTCCAGATGGTGTCCATTGACGCTCAACTGCAGCACATTCGATTGCAGCTGATACATCTCGTGTGCCGTCAGACCATCCTCGCCCACCACCGTTGCCACCTGCCGCTCCTCGCCAGCCACTTCGGCCATCTGGCTTAGGGGCGTCATAATGCCCAGCATTTCCATTTGCTCTCGCGTCGCGTTACGTGGCACAATGGCAATAGAAGAAGCCACTGATGACGATGACGCAGATGTTGAGGCTGAGGCTGCTGACGCCTCCACCGCCGCCGCCGCAGCTGCTGCTTCCTGAAGCACATCCTGATCGAGATCCTCATCGCTGGGCACCAACTCATGTTCGCCGGCTTCCTGGTCCGATTGCACCACATGTGCCACGGCTTCACCCTCAAGCAGAAACACCGCCGAGAGAGGATGTCCATCGGGCAGCCGTGGGGATTCGGTGAGCGCCTCCAATGGCACGGGAACCAGATGATTCTCGCTATCCAGATAGAGTGCTTCATTGTTCAGGGGCGTGAAGTTGTTGTTGTTCGTCAGGGAGCAGAGCATGAAGGTGTTGCTGTAACCTGGTATGGGATGCGTCATTACGGCGCAGATGCGCGGATCTGTATTGCAATCCTGGCCCGGCTCCTTGAGTTCCATATCCGCTGTGCCCTCGTCCCCGTGTTCGTCCTCGTCGCCCTCCACAACCTGCTGCTCTGTGGATTGCTGCAGTTCCTCCTCCTGCTGAGTCAGTTGCTGCTGCAGCGCCAACTCCGCCGCCTCCTCCTCATTCATTCCTCCTCTATCCTGCTCCTCCTCCTCATCTGCCACCATCTGGCGATTGTGCACCAGCTGCAACTGCATTTCACTGCCCACTTGCTCCAGTTGCAACTCCTCCACTAATTCCAGTTCCAGTTCTGCCTCCGTCTGCAGCTCTGGCTCTGGCTGCGGTTCGTGTTCGTGTTGCGGTTCTAGATCCAGCACTTCTGCGATCTCCGGATCCAGACCTGGCTCTGTTTCTAGTTCCACAGCACGCTGTAGTTCCGTCTGCAGTTCCGGCTCTTCTTCCGGCTCCTCCTCTTCTGGTTCCACTTGTGCCTCCAGTTCCGCCTGCTCTGCTGCCTCCTGTTGCGCCTGGTAGAGCTGTCGCCGCCGCAGATGCTCCTGCTGCAGCAGCGCCAACTGCTCACTGGCCCTGGACATGTCATCCCACCCCCGCCATGTCTCGCAAGATCCGCGCGCCAGGCGCAACTGGGCCCCACCACCATTAGTGGCGCCGTTGCTGCCGCCGCCCTCACTTGCTGCTCGCCTTATACCCTGATGGATGTGGCCAAGCAGCTGCTGTTCCACGCGACCCAGCAGCAACATCTCCTCCTTGTCGGGTTTGTGTGTGCCGCGTGTGCGCGTCCAGCGCTCACGTGCCAGGCGACACTTCTCGGCACTGCGTCCGCTCATTAGGTCCGCCTCATACTGACGCAGTAGCTCCTGTTCGCGCTTCTTAAGCTTCACCTCGGGACGCGTCGTTGCCACCGACGCCGCCGCTGCTGCTGCCGCCGCAATCGCTGCTGCTGCCGATGTGGAGGCGCTGTTGCTGTTCCACTGCCAACTGCCACCTGGTTTAGCGGATGAAGATGATGACGATGAGGAGTTGCTATGGGCAGCAGGTTCAGGTGTGGCAGCAGTAGCAGCAACTGTTGCTGAGTGCTCCTGGCTGACTTCCTCCTCCTCCTCCTCATCTTCCTCGGGCAATGGCAATGGCGATTTGGACAACTGCTCCGGCTCCGGCTCCTGTTCCGCCTCCTCCTCCTCCTCTTCGTGCTCCTGTTGCTGCTCTTCGGCAATCCATGGTGTATCTATGCTGATATCCTCTATGCCCGCTGCCAATCTGACGCTGGCAGCGCTATTGCTACTATTGCTGCTGCTGCTGCTGCTGCTGCTACTCGCGTCGCCTTGGCTGAGACTGCTATGACGCCGTCGGCGACGATGACAGATGCTGCTGTTGCTGGCCTCGCTGGCAGGCAACTCGTACAGATTGGGCAGCAGTATGTCCTCCAGTATGAGCACAGCGGATGACTGCGTGGCAGAGTCCTCCACCAGCGCAGGTGCAGATCTCTGTAGTTCACGTGCCTCCTCGGCTGAAATGACGGCAATGTTGGACACAATGGAGCTGCTGTTGCTGCCACTGCTCATCAGACTGGGCGCACGACTGTTGACCCGGCTGAGATGGATGCTACTCCTGATCGTGCTGTTTGAGCTTGAGCTGCTGCTGCTGCTCCCAGAACTGGACGAGCTGTGGCTGTGCGTGCTGCTCGGAGTGGGTGAAGCAATGCCGCTGGATCTGCGCGACAACATGTAATGGTCTTGTGCATTCTCATCCTCATCCTGATCTGAATGCGACTTGCGTATTGACTTAGATTTGTTTGAGGATTGGGATCGCTTGCTGGCACGGGATGAGCTGGACTTGGTTTTATGTTTACGTCCTCTTCTTCTCTCAGTCTTCTGCTTGCTATCATCGCTCTCCAGGGCCATGGAGCCATTGTCGCCGTTGGACAGCGACGTGTAGAGCAGCTGTTGTCGCTGCTCGTGCCGCTCCTGCTCGGCTTCGGCTACCTGATCCTCGTGCATGTAGTCGGCAATGGGCGGCGTGGCGGGCTTTGTTGCCGTCGCTGGCAGCAGTCGCTGCCGTTGGAGTAGTTTCTGGTGTGGCTGTGGCAGTAGCTGTGGCTGTGGCTGCTCCACTTCCTCTTCCACAGCGGGCTCCTCCGGCTCCGGCTCCTGCTGCTGCTCAAGTTCTAGTTCCAGCTCCGTTTCCTGCTCCTGCTCCTGTTCCTGCACTATGGGCGGCGCCATAGCCTGCTGCGATTTGTTGCGCGACTTAAAGATGCGCTTCTGTCGCTCCTTAATGGGCAAACTCAGCTGATCCGCTTCGCCATCTACCTCTGCCTCCGCCAGCTCGGTCTCTGCCTCTGCAGCCAATGCTGCATTTTCCTCCAGCTCCTCGTTGTATCCCTTTGATTTGCGCGTTGCCTTAGTGGGCTCAGTCTCAGTTAGCTTGACGCTGGCTACCACCTCCTCCTGTTGCGGCTGCGGCTGCTGCAGCAATTCTCGCTCCGATGCGCGTTTTCGCTTGCGTCCCACCTTGCGTGTACGCTCCTGCTCTCGCTCTCGCTCCCTCTCCAGTTCCTTTTCCTCACCATTCGTATGTGGGGGCACCACTGGCGGCACTGGCTGCGGCTGCGGTTTGGTGTGGCGCCTGTAGCTCAGTCCGTTCTGTCCATCTGCTGGCTTAGCCGCCGGCTGCAGTGCCTCGGCCTCCTCTTCCTCCTCCTCAAAGTCAAAGCAGGATGAGGAATTAAGCGCAGTCGCCGCTGGCGCAGGCTTTGCCTTCTGCTGCTGCTGCTGTTGCTGTTGCTCCTGCTGCGGCTCATCGCCGGCGGCATCGACAAAGACGACACTCTCATTGGAGCTGGCATCACTGTCCTGTATCAGTATCGGTTCGTCGTGCGAGCAGCGCGTGCTGGGATGCGTCACATCGAACTCCTGCAGCACCACATCACGTCGATCCTTCTTTGGTATGTTCCTAATGCGCTTCTTTGACGACGACGAGCTGCTCTTGTGGTGCATCACTGGCATAGCATGGCTAGGATTTGTAATGGATGTGGCATTGTTGAGTGCACCCTGCGAACGCGGCTCCTCCTCCTGCAGAGGTAACTTTTGCTTTTGCTTTTGTTGCGCCTCCGCTTCCGCCTGCTGCTTCTGCCAATTCTCCTGCTTGCGCTCCACTTGCCCATTGCTATGTATCAGTGGCTGCACTGGCTCCACTGCTGGTGGTGGCGGTGGCGGTGTCTCATCCAATTCATCCTCACCCCACTCAGCCAAGAGGCTACGCTGCAGCTCCAACAAAGCATTCACTGTGTCCTGCTTGGAGGGACTTGTATCTGCTGGGGCGGGTGGGGTTGCTGCTGCTGGCGGTGCAACGGTTGGTACTTCTGCTGGTGGTTCTGCTGGTGATGTTAGCGTTGCTGGTGGTGGTGATGTGACGGTAGCCTGCCGCATTGCTTGCTTTGACTTTTGCTTTGATTTTGATTTCAACTTCAGCTTGTATTTCGGCTTCAGCTTTCGCTTCTGTTGCTCCAGACGCTGCGATAGCTGCATGTTCTCCAATTCATCCTCCTCCAACTGCTGCTGCTCTTGTTCCTGCTCCTTCTCTTCGTGGTTTATCTCCTCCTGCAGTTGCAGCTGCTGCTCCAGCTTTGCCTTCTTCTGCGCTTCTTCTTCCTCCTGATCCTCCAGCTGCTGCTTCCGCTGTTGCTGCGGACTGCGACAACGTGCTCGCTTGCGGGAACGCAGCGGCGTCGAGCTAGGACTGGCCGTGGCGGATGTCATGGTGAGTGTGCGTCGCATGGCGTTGCCTCGTCTGCCGTTGCTGTTGCTATTACTGGTCGTGGGCGTGGTCAAGGAGGACGTAGTGCAACGCCTATCGGCTGCGAAACGACGTCCGGCGCCACGACGCATGGGCGTCGAGGTTGGAGACGGCGACTCCAAGGCGGCAGCAATAGCAGCAGCATCAGCCTCAGCCATCGCCGCCGCCGTCGCTGCAGCTGATGAAGATTCTTTCGATACATTAGACGCGCTGGCCACCTGCCTGCTGGTGGAGCGTGTCAAGCGACGCTGCTTGGCCGGCGTTGGCGGTGTTTTTGGCATAGGTGGAGCAGGCATTGTGGCACGCAGCTGAGCACAACGCTTGCGACGCGGATCTCGTTGACTGAGCTGGGTGCTGCGACGATGGTGTAGGAGCACAGAACTCTCACTGGACGAGGGACTGTTGGCATGGTGCTGATGCTGCTTCTGTTTCTGTTTCAAGTGCTCAGCACGTTGCGGCTTCACCACGCGCTCAATGGAGGCCAATGTCAACTGCGCAATGCTGGCCACCTTGCGCTGCTCCTCATCGGTGAGTGGAGCATCCACAACAATCGAAACATGTCGCGATTGGCAGCGCCAGAGCGAAGTGTAGGTATCGCGGCTGGTGGAGGTGTTGGCACGTCGCGTTGCCCGCTGCTGCAGCAACTGTTGCTGGTGATGATGATGATGGTGGTGGTGATGATGATGATGATACCTGCCCGAATTCGAACTGGTCTCGGGATCAAGATGCGTGCGACGATGGATGAGCAACACGTTCATGCTGCTCGTGCGAAACTCGCAGGTGTTGCACTCATAGCGACGCTCCGATTGGCGACTCTCCCCGCTGTCGTAAGCGGTGCTGGGCATGCCGATCTCCATGATGCGTATGGATGAGTCCTGCAGCAGAAGAAATAGAACAAAAAGAATTGTTAGCTAAGCTTGCTGCACATGCTTCAATCTTTCAGCACACTCCTACCTGCATTATGGAGGGCATTTTCGTCTGGATACCCTTGTCCCTTATGCCGCGTCCACGTCGCATGGGGCTACTAATGTTCATGCCATTGCTGATGCTGACGCTGCCACTGATGGTGCTGCTGTTGCTGCTGGCACTGCCATTGCTCGAGAGCAGCGCCTTGATGAGGCTCTCAGGCCGTGGCCCCGCTTGGCCCATGACAAGTCCCAGGGGACCGATTGTTGAAATGGAGGAGCAGTTGCTGCTGTTGCTGGTCTTGTGAGTGTGCACCGGGCTGCCGGACAAGCTGCTACGCGTCTCTGCGTGCTGCACATCCTCGTTAAACTTCTCCCTCATGTGGGGCGCAACGGATTTCTCTGCAGAAAACAAGGGGAATTACATGAATAATTGCGCTCAATTACTTAAGTAATTGCAGCTTGTTTCTGAGTAGTTGCACGGGAATTACAAGGGAAATTTCCCTGATCATTCTATACTCACTTGAGCCCAGCTTGATGAACTCCATTTTGTGATTACATTGAAAAGGATATATCAGCTTCGGCGAATTCACTTGCTCGCTGTAAAGAGAAACCGTTGGAGATCGTATTAGTTGAATTCTCAAGATCTCAAGATCTCTCTACATTTCTCGCCCGCTCTACTCACAAGGTCTTCTCGTTGAAGAACTCTACCACAGCAAATGGTCGCCGATTCGAGTTGACATAGCGAAAATCCTGGGATGAGGTCACTTCGCCCGGCCACCAAATCTCTGAGTTGTGTATCTTAACCCAAACAATATCGCCATCATTGTACTTGGCCTCTTCGGACTCCTCGTTACGAAATCGTGGCATGCTGAAAGCTTAGCTCTTCACTTGCTCTTAATGCACGTCTGCCTTGTTTTGGTCCTGATCCGGAGCCGGATCCGGGTCCGGGTCCTGGCACTGGTCCTAGTCCTTGGCCTTGTCCAGTGATCGCATGCGTTAGACCACATCCATTGGGCATTGGCAGCTGTAATGTGAGAACTATCATCAGAAATTGTATAACTTGGCATCGATCTATATACTATTTCTGACTAGAATTATCTATGAATATAAATCAACAGAGTTTGATCTTATTTAGGGTGATCGAATTGCCTTAAAACGATTTTAACAAACTGAATATTTTGGAAAGGCTAGTCAAAATTGTATAGTTATAGAATTGTTCTTAAGGTTTTCAGATATTCCCTCCATATAGAAATTCCTTTAGAGAAAACTATCGATTAGTGACTATAGCTTAAATATTCGATAAAAATTACTTATTTGATTATTTTTCGTTTTTTAAAACCCAAAAACTAAATCGGTTATGAAAACGCTGTAAAAGCAATCGATAGTTGATACTTCTATCCATATCGATAGTTGCATTATTCGAGTAGTTTCGTTATGCGATAGTAACCATTCCCAAAAAACAACGATGATTGTGTTGCTTGATATATTTTTGTGTATTTTATTCTTTTTTTTTTATTATTATTTCTCTTGTTGAGTGAAAACATTTATATTCATAGTTTGTCATTACAATATGTAGACATAAGTATAGGCGTGTATATGGGTATGTATTGTATATATATATATATATATATTCAATCTTCTCATTTAGCATGTGTAAAGCAGGGATAAAATCCATACAAAAACAACGACAGTCCAAGCTAATAGAAAAAAACCAAAAAGCTACTCAAAAATAAACAAGAGGGAAAAACGTAAGTTTATCCCAAAATTGTAATCGAAAAATATAACTACCACTTAGCGTAATCGATATCGTTTCACTTTTGATGTGTGTGTATATATAGTATATGGTTATGTATATAATAGTCGTTACTTATCTTATAAATTTCATTTGCGATACATAGAAAAAAAACCATTGAAAACTTTTCGAACAGACATCGAATTATTTAATGATAATTAAAAATTGTTGTATAATTTTTGTAAATGTATTGAATAAGTGTTTTTTTTTTTTGTTTTGTTTTTTATTGTTTTGTTCTTCTTTTGGTTTCTATGTGTAAGTAAATCATGGGCTTACGCTCTACGCTCTTTGCTTTCCTTAAGTTTTTTGTTTTTGTTTTTTGTATAAAGTACATCGATATAACAGAGTCATTCCATATATAGTAATATATAGTATAATCAATCACAATTTAGTACAATTTAAGAGACGAAATATAAACGAATATAAAACGCAAAAAAAATAGAGAGAGAAAAATTAAGTAAAACGCTCAAAAATTGTAAAAGTTTTAAAATGGTGAAAAGATATTTAGTTAAAGTACATTAGGCACGAAAGAGGAGGACAGTTCCGAAAGGATTGGGTGAGTGGGTGGCAACTCTAAGGACTGTTAACAGCTACTGTTAAAGCACTGTTAACGCTACAACGCATGCGCTGTGTGTATCAAAATGAGTCTCTGTGTGTGCGTGTGTGTGTGTGTGTGTGTGTGAGTGAGTTTTTCTTTTACACGGGGGATCCGCTAGCGTTTCTCCCTTTTTGGTTTCTCTTTGCTCTGAATCTCTAGTCGGAGTTCCTTAGGGGTGGTGGGTTGGAAGGAAGGTCGGAGGAGGATCTGTCTCTTATAAGGTCTTCGATTTGGATGTCTTGGCCGGGGTAGGGGTAGGTGGAGGAGGATGAATAGGAGGAGGATATCGTCATTGGGCATCCACACGCCCGCCATTGCCATTGGTGGCCGCTGCCACCTCATCGCCCACAATGAGCACCTTGCCGACGCCATCGGGCGCCACCAGCTCACCGCTAAGACCATCCAGACCGGGTTCACTCACATCTCCAGGAATCTTGGGTTTCGGACGATGCGTGTCTACAGCATCGATGGGTAACTTAATGTGCTCCACCTTGCAACCATAGGCGACGGGAGTCAACTTGATCACCGTATGCAGTGGCACATACAAATAGGGTAGCTCATCCGCTGACTTGTCCAGGAAGTAGGCGAACAGGCAACGCAATACAGCCTGATGCGAGACCACAAGTACATTACCCTGTCGCTCCAGTTCCATTATGACGGGTTCCAGTCGCGCGACAAGATCCTCATAGCTCTCACCGCGTGGATAACGATAGGCGAACTTGTTAACATCGCGTGCCTTGAACTCCTCCGGAAAACGTTCCTTGATCTGCTCATATGTCATCTCCTCACAATGTCCCGCATCGATCTCATTCAATGCCTTCCAGCGCTCCTGAGGTGCCTTGACATCCGCTACCGTCTGTATGGCACGCTTCATCCAAGACGTCCAGACCCGCAACCCATCGATTTGCTGCTGCTCAATGAATGAGGACAAGGCCCGAGCGTATTGATGACCTCGTGCACTCAAATTAGAGTCGCCTCCAATCAAACCACTTAGGTTATGTTCGCTCTCTCCGTGTCGGGTTAGGTAAATGGTGCGTGGTGTTATATGAATGTTCATCAGGTAGTATACAATGCGTGATTCCACATGCCCCTCGTTGTTGTAGACCACAACCTTCTTGCCGGCATTGTAGACCTTCATGAAGCTCAAATGGGATTCGGCTACCTCATCGATGGGCTGATAACGCTCCTCGTAATGCTCGATACGTTGCAGGAAATCACGTACAACCAACTCCGTATTCATGTTGATATAATCCGGCGAACTAACTTTCACCTCCAGTATGTTCTGCTCAATGATCTGTGGATCATCGCATATGGACTCGACAAAGAACAAACGGAAACCGTGTTGCTTAACCACAATGTCATAGATCAATTGACGACGATCGTGCGTCGAATTTGTGGCATCAAAGACGGCAATGCTGCCCAAGCCGCTGAGTAACCACTCACACGAATCATGGAGCGCCTGATTGGCACAACGATTCCGTATGGCCATAGCCTCCTCATTGTCAGCCCGGAAGAATTCGTGAGACTTATACGCTGTAGTTGCATGACGCCGATATTCTCCCAGATTGAAGACACGTGTCGCTATGCCAATCCAATTGAGATAACGTGCTAGCTTCTTGGATATGAAGGTCTTACCACGTGCCGGCAAACCCACCATGGCAATCACATGCGGTGTTGTACAATCGGCAATTGTTCTTTCACCTCGTATGGGAAAGGGTTTTGTCATCACCGTCTCCGAGGTGGGTGGCAAGAGCTTACGCAGCTCATCCGACATGACCGACGGGCAGACGTGCAACTCATTCTCTATGGCCATGTCGGCGGTCTTCTTTAATTGATTCAATGAGGTGGTGCGCACGCGTAGCGAAGGCGAAGTGTTATAGGGCATATCCATGATGCTTGTGGCGGTAACCGAGCGTACCAGATGCTTGGCTAACACCACGGAGGCAGCGGCGACAGCGGCGTGTTGTTGCTTCTGTAACAGTTGCAGTTGCAACTCACTAAGTGTATTGTTGTTGTTGTTATTGGTGATGTTGTTGTAACAGCAACTACACAACACTTCGCTCGAATTGGCAGTGGACGAGGCGAAGGAGTTGGACGCGGATGTGGAGGTGGAGGAGGAGGAGTTGGAGTTGGAGAATGTACTCGAGGAGGCTGGAGGAGGTGAAGATGCAGCGGGCTGGGTGGGTGATGAGCAGGTGGTGCTTGTTATGAAGTTGATCTTCTTTTTTGCTGCTGCCGCTATTGTTGTTGTTGCTGCTGTTGCTGGTGGTGGTGGTGGTGGTGGAAATATGCCTAGGGTATCCTCATCGAAGTTGTCCTTGTCTTCCTTGTTGTTGTGGTTGTTGTTGCTGCTGTTGCTTTGGCTAGCTGTAAAGTAAAGTGTTTGCTTTGAGTTGCCGTTGTTTGTTTGTTGTGCTTGTTCTTGTTGTTGTTGTTGCTGCTGCTCGTTTGCTGCTGCTGTCGCGCTTGTAGTTGTTGTTGTTGTTGCTGCTGCTGCTGCAGTTAGTTGTTGTTGTTGTTGTTTGAGGTGGTGTTGTTGTGGCGTGATACATGAAATTAGGCGATTATTTGCTTTAGTTGTTGTTGTTGCTGTTGTTGTTGTTGTTGCAAATGAAGCTGATGTTGTGGATGATAAAGCAGATGCAGATAATGCAGATGCAGATGATGATGAAGATGTTGTTGCTGTTGCTGTTGTTGTTCGTTCCACATGAAGCAGCCCAACAATATTATTCATAAATATGCGTGTGTGTGTGTGTAGGTATGCGGGTGTATGCGTGTGTGTGTGAGTATGCAAAGCGTTTAAAACAAATAGCACAAACAAAAATAAACAAAACCAGTTAATAAACAAATGAAATGAAAATTAAACTAACAAAAATAGCAAGAAATGAGTTAAAGCAGCACCCAAAAATGGTAGAAGAACCCGTCGAATTTTGCGTGTTGAAGAATTCGAGCAAAAGCCACAATTAACCACAAATTAGCTGGCTAAACACTAGATAAATACATACATGTTATATGCTATATGTGTGTGTGTGTGTATGCGTATGCGTGTGTGTGTATTGAATGACAACTGTTTGACTTCTTTGCACTTGAGACACGACGTTGTATGACCGAATGAAGAAACGAACAAACGTGGACAAACGAAGGCGAAGGCAGCGAAGAACAAGAATCAAAAGAACCAAAAACGAAAAACACCAACAAAAAACGTGCACTATGCGTGGGCGGGGGCCGACAAAACGAAGAGGAGCGAGCGAGAGAGCAGGCAACACAAAAATCAAATGGAAAAACAGCTGACGCGAGAAATGCGTGTTATGCGCTGCGCTGAGTGTGTGTGCGTGCGTGTGTGTGTCTTCGTCTCTCTTTCAGCTAAGTTATCGATAGTTCAGCCCTGGTTGTAATTAACGATCGATTAACATGTGTCCAAATTTGCAGAGCAAAAAAAAAAATGCTGCAATAATGTTAATTTTTAGTTCTTTTTGCCGCCGCCGACGCTCTGTTGACTGTTGACACTCTGTTGTCTCTGCGCTCTGTTAATGCGCTGTTAACGCGACACGCTGCTGCTGCTGTTAACTGAAAATTGCAAACTGCAGAAATTACAAAAGCAAAATAAAAGTACTAAGAAAAATAAAGGGAAAGAAGAAGAAAAACTAATTTGAATAAAGAAAGGAAGAAGAAACTGTCATGCAGCCTTAATTGTTGCCTTATGCAATGTAAATAAAGAGCGCGACGCAATTAATAACCTTGCAGGGCGTTACAATTGTTGGACAATAAATAAATAAATCAATTAAGCAATGCACAAACAAACCGACACACACACACACACACACATACACAGACGATGCCATGCAGAACATGCAGTTAAAGTTAGCACGGGTTGTAAATTACAGCATTATCTATGGCAGAAATTTCCACGGTTTATCTGTGCGTGTGTGTGTGCGCGTGGATGATTCAGCGCAAGCGAGAGAGAGAGAGATAAAGGCCAGTGACATATTTACATGCGTCTTTATCAATTACAAACAACAGCAAGAGCAGGATCAACAGGAGTCAACGGGAGAGAGACAGAGAGAACAGGGAGAGCAGAGAGTGTGCGCGCACTGTCAAGGTCAGACCGACAGCATCTTTTGCTCTCTCTCTCTTTATCTCTTACGCACGCGCGCACACGCGTACGACTGTTGATCGATCAGCTGTTTTGTTCTGACAGTGCGTCTTAACTGTCAATGCACAGGGAAAATTAATACGAAAATAATAATAATGGAAAATTTCAATTGTTTGCAGATTTACATGTGCATTGATTTATTGTCGCTCTGAATAATTTATATATTTGCGTGCGCATACTTGCAATGCGCACTGTGCGACGTCTGTCTACACAGCGTGCACCAGTTAATTGTTATTGCACATTACATTGGAAATCAATGCAATTAATTATGCATTTAGCAATAACAACAACAGCAGCAGCAACAAATAATAACAAGTTGGGTGTGCGCATTGTTTATAACAAATAGCAATAAAAATAGCAAACAGGCCATGGCGTCGTCGGCGACATCGTTGTAATTGAAGACACAACTACTTATCAGACCGCCTGTCAGCCAATCACAGATGCTGCTGTGTGTGGTTGTGCGTGTGTGCATGTGTGTGTGTGTGAGAGAGAGTGTTAGTATGTATGCTGGGTGTAGAGATGCAATTACCTGAAGTCAAGCTTAATGTTGATAGAAACAAGAAATAGACAGTTTTCAGAAATCAAAAAACAAACCAAAAGAAACGAAACGGAAGGAAGAAGAACAGAACGAACGAACGAAAAGAAAACGAAACGATACGAAACGTGAAGCTGTCACAACGCTCAATGCGCCAATACTACAAATTTTGCACTAAAACACGAAAAAGCAACGCGAAGCAAATCGCTGCGGCGACGCTTTAATATTCTGTGTTGCCGCGCCGCGGCCGCTGCCGCTGGCAGCGCTGCTGTGTAACTGTAACTAGCCGGCGGCACTCGACTCGATTGTCGCTGTCTCTGTCTATGTCGCCGGCGCAGAGGTCAAACAACAACAGCAACAGTAGAAAAAACAAAAACAATGTTTGAAAAATTATTTAAATTTTTTTCATAGTTTGTTTTTTTTTTCCTGCTATTTTTGCTTGTTTTTTTTGTTTTGTTTTCAAAACTACACGCAAAAATTGAGTGGCGCGATTTTTCGCTTTGATTTTGATTGGCAACGACGTCGCTTAGCAGCGCAGCCGGAGGGGGCCGACAGGCAGAGACGCAGCAGTGTCTGAGCTTTTGCTGCAGCAGCGAAAATGCACTTGATGCTGCTATCTATGTGTTTGTGTGCGTGTGTGTGTGTGCAAACTAGTTCACAATTGTCAGTTTGCGCAAGTATGTAAAATGGTTAGAAAAGGAGGAAGGCAGCAAACAGGAGGAAAAGAGTGCGGAGGGGGAGGGAGGGCGCAAACTTGCTTAACTGATTCCAAGTGCAATTGAGCAGCCAAATGGAAGACAGGCACACACACACAGACACACGTACATGTACATTATTTAGATTACGACGACGACGGCGAAATGCGTCATAAAAAGATCTTGACCCGTGGCCGATAGGCGTCGAGAAATGGAAGTGAAAATGGAAGGTGGATGCTATCAGCCACGCCAGATGTTCCACATCAAAGTCCAAAAGCTTCCTGCGATAGTTATTGACATGTGTGGAATGTGTCTGCGTGTGTAGGTGTGTGTGTGTGTTTGTGTGGGCGTCTATGGAATTTCAAGTCCTTTTGCAAGCTTTCCACTGCTTGACAACTGTCTCGCTTTAACTTGACTCTAAGCTTTTGCTCCCCGCACGCTCACTCTCTTGCGTTATCTCTCTCTCTTTCTCCCTGCAAGTCTGTTAACCTAGATTCTCTTTAACACCAGCAGCAGCAGCAGCAGCAGCGCTGCTTATCATCCACTGATCTGGCGTTGGCGGCGACGTCAGCAGCGGCTTTCTTCTTGCGCCGTATCACACGGCACACGCGTGGACAGTGTGACCAACCCAAAGCTATTGCTGCTGCTATTGCTGCTGTTGTTGTTGTTTGGAGATGTCAACAGGCTTTTATCGACTCGTTAATTACAAAAGTATTTTAACGCGATTAGTTCTCGACTGTGTCTGTGTCTGTATGTGTGTCTGAGTGACTTATCAGTCATTTGGACATTTTTGCAACTGGCAAGCGGGGCTCATTAACCCTTTAAAGGCCGCACAGTGGAAAAAGACTAAATATATGTATAGCCAACACGCACACAAAAGAGTTGGCGGCAATGCACGCGGCAACACAATCTGACGCGTTTCACACCGATGATAATCGCTTTATTCCCCACACTTATCAAAAATATATTAATAAACATATGTAATTAAGTGCGAACGTGTCTGTGTGCGCCCAAAGAACCGCCTGATAAGACAGTAAAAATACAACAACAAATAGAAAACAAAGAAATAAAAATATAACCAAAAACCATACACACACGCACACTATAGTATATGTATTTGTATATGTGTAGTAAAGCTGCCAGATTAGCATTAAAAAAAAAAAAAAAAAAAAAAATAACAACAGTTCTTTGCTAATTTCGAACTAACAATTTAGTCAAGTGCTTCTGCCCCCTTCTCTCTCTCACTCTTTCGCGGCTTATCTTGTGCAAACATTTGGCCAACATGCGCGCTAACAGTAAATATTAAATTTATGCATTACTTTTTATAACAGTTTGCTGCCAACTTTTCCAATGCGATTTCGCACTGATACACGAACCGGACATTATAATAATAACTAAACAAAAAAAAATTAAGCCGGCTAAGATAAGCGCAAACAACTCGTCGAATATTTTAATATATATACTATAGAAAATTATTATAAAGCTGATAGATCGATCAAGAGCTACAACAAATTGTTTGCATATAATTAGGGGTTTTTTTTGCATGCGCAGAAATATATTTGTTCCATATATTAAACTCCCTAGTTATAATGGTTTCCAAAACCATAAATCTTCAGCGAGTTTGCGCAAATGGGAGAAACAAAAATAAAACCCTAAAAACCCCAAAATATATGATTTTAATCATCATGTGATGAAAGTTCATTTTGCCTGAATCATTAAAGAACGCAAATAATGCCGTGCTGATAATAATAATAATGAAGAAGATGGTCACACACAGCGTAATGGGGGGAATGACGATGATGACGACGACGACGATGATGATGATGATGGTGATCGTGATCGTTGTACGGTTCGGCCTTGATCTTGATCTTGAATTCGTATTCGTTCCGACTGTGTCTTGCACCCATAAAAGTAAATGCACCCTGACACTGAGCAATTCTCAATGTCTCGCCACACACACTCGTGCTTGGTAATCGTACACACACACGCACACACAAGTCTGTCTGTGTCTGTTTATAATGTTATTATCAACAATGTATGCATTACTTTCGGTTTCAATGCACGATGCACTTTTATATACTCATTAGGGTGGGGGTGGGGGGGTGGCTTAAGAGCTTCCGAGCCATAAACGTGCCAAGTGTTTTAACTGCATAACTGTAGTCTAGCTGGCTGCATATTGCTGTCTCTTTCTTGTAATAATGACACATGACAACATTCCTAAGGCGAACACATGATGTTTCACAGCAAGAGAGAGAGAGAGAGAATGACGAACGAGTTAAAGATTTCACTCGAATTTCGGAGTAGAACTTTCACCCACAAAATTTTCTGCACTGTCAGCAAAGTTGGCCAAATCGCATTGTATCGCCTCGTTAGGGCCGAATTCCAATTTCGTTAGAAAATAAACAACAAATAAAACAAAATGCGAAGATCATTAAACGATTTGGCGGTGGGTTCTGCAAAGTGCAGCTAAACTTGAATAAATATACACACACACACACTCGATCGACATACATATAGAGAAACGAAACACAGTGCGGGAGAGAGAGAGAGACAAGGAGAAATGAACACCCCAGTCTCAAGGCCAAGCAAATATTGCTCGCATTCTTATTTTTGTAGAATTATTTCTTTCAGATTTATGTTCCGGTTGACAAGAGATTCCTACAAGATATACACGGCACAGATCGAAAGAAAGTATTTCTCATTTTTTTTTTTCGCCTTCGAGTACACACACATATCATCTCGCATATCGCATCCAACTCATCTGGTCTGCTGTCTATCGTCTCTCTAGAATATCTCATCAAACTGCTAAAACTAGCAACAATAACAACAACAATAACAACAACACAACAGCACGAGAACAAGAACAAAACAAGTCAGAAGGCGGAAATTCACGAAAATAGCATAGAATAGAAATATTCTAATATACTCGTATACGAAAAATAGAAAACAAAACAAAAAATTGTGTGTTTTGTTTGACTCGCAATGATCATTACGACGCCTTACAATGATGATGATTATGATAACGATGACGCGTAAACAAACAGAGAGACATGTGTAACAACAACAACAACAACGTCGTCCGTAGCGGCAGCGGCAGCAACAACAATTATTATTATGGCAACAATTACATTAGTCAATGTATTACAATGTGGTTCCTGCCCATAAAAATAAGCAGAGCAACGCCAACGCCAACGCGCGCACACACACACACACACACACACGTACTGCAAGAGCTTAATTAATTATTGCGTTTTGAGTGTAAATCAATAGGCAGACAATAAATTAATTGTTAATAAACCGAAAAAAATGTCATTAAACTTTATACAAATCGCTTAACACGCGATTAAGCCGCAAATGTGTGTCACACGCTGTGCACGAAGAGAGAGAGAGAGAAGGAAGTAAGAGAGCGGCGGCAGAGACGCCCTCTGTCAGCATAATTTGTCGACCACCCGCAGCAACAGCAGCGACGGTGACCGCGACAGCAGCGTCAGCAATAACTAGAAAGCTCAAGTGCAAGTTCATGTGTGTGGGCGTACTGTGTGCGTGTGTGTGTGTCCGTGTCCGTCTCTGTCTGATCTTCGCTGTGTAGGTGTGCATTTTTAGTGTGTTAAATACAGGGTGCTCCTCCTGTGCACTCTCTTCATACGTACATAGCAATGTGGATGATGATGCCGGCATCGTTGTAGTTTGCCTCGTCGCAGCAGCAGCAGCAGTTGCTGCAGTGGCAGCGCTGCCAAAGCATGAGGACATTGTCGCCGCTGCGCCGCTTGTTGTTGTCTCACAGCACTGTGCCATTAGTTGGCAGCGACAGCGACTGAGGCTGTGGCTGAGGCAGCGGCAGAAGAATGCAGCGCGCAAGCCGCGCACAACTGTTGTTTTCCTATTTTGTCTCTTTTGCGCTGCTTGCAGCTTATTCTTGCTTCACATAGACACGCTCGGTTTATATGGTATGTCTTGTTTTATTAATATATATTGTTGTTGTAGTTGTATGCACAAAAAAAACAAAACAGTATCAAAGTAAAACAACGAGAAATAGAAACAAGCCAAATAAAATAATAATAAAAAAAAACAGTGTAAAAACAGTAAACGAAAGTAACAACGAAATTTGATCAGACCGCCGCCGCGCGCAATGCGTTCCGCACACGTCGCTTGTCAAATTAAGAATGAGCAAAACGCAAAAGCAAGGCAGCCAGCAGCGGCAGCGGCAGCAGCAACGCCAGCAGCAACAGCAACAGCAGCAACAGCAGAAAACGGCACGCGAGCGATCGCTGTCGGCGCAAGCAAATCGACGTCGCTTATGAAGCAAAGCGTCGCGACGCCCCGCAGTGTTGCCAACTTTGCCATAGGTGACTAGGCCATAAAAGGCTAAACTAGGAGAACTGGCTTGGCTTGGCTTAATTCAATTGGGCTTTAGCTAGAAAAAAAGCTCACATTGAAAAAGCTAACTGCGACAGATCTGGATTGCCTACTGCGCTGTCGCTCGCTCGGAGACGTTGGTTAATGCGTGTGGATTATGAACGGTAGCCGACAAGCAACGCCAGCAGAGGCAGCAGCAGCAGCAGCAGCGCTGCCTCGTTACCGTTATGAGAAAGATAAGAATTGGCGCAACGCATGTCCCATGACAAAAACAATACTAATTCAAATGCTCATTGCATTTGCCATACACACACACACACACACACAGACACACATGCACACAGTGTCTGTGTGTGTGTGTTGTTAACCACAAAGCAAAGATTTGTATTTTGTGTATTTTCTAATTTAATTAGCAACATTTTAATACAGTGTGACAATTTGTTGCCCCCACCCCATCTATTTTGGTAGTAGAAATACAATTTCTACATTGTTTCGTTTTATTTTTTTATTTGCCAAGCGATGAGTAAGTGGGAGAGCGATAAAGAAACACAAAAGAACCGCAGAAAATTCGAAATCTTTAAACATATTTTTGCAGCAATAGGCCCACTGTGCGGAGAAGCATATACCGTAATTCTCCAGCATTATATTTGTTTGTCAAATTACGCAAATCGATAATAAAAAATTATTACTATAAGAATGGCAAAACAGTGCAAAGTGGGGGAGGGAAGGGGGGAAACAAGGTGCGCGCAACACAATCTAATGAAAAGTGCAAAGAGCGAAAATTCTGCCTTATTTTTTGCTCTTCCCTCTACTCCTGCACTCCGTACTGTCCGCACCTGTCCCTCTCCTCTCTCACCCTATTCCGAACAGACATGCTATTTGTATGCAGAGAAACCACAAAGAATGAGCAATAACAATGATAACATGTGGCCAGACAACAGAAAAACAATTTTGGCCTTGACAAATTTGCAGATAGTCGTCGTAGTCGTAAGCGCAAAAGAGCTTTTAATCGCGCTCTCTCTCTTTCTCTTTGTCTTCTCCTCCTTCACCTACTTCTTCGCTCTGCCACTATCGCTCCCCGCGGCCTCACACACTCTTTCTTTTCGGAGCTCGCGCTTCGGATTTAGCGTGTTAATCTCTATCAAGCTCAAGTCGTCGCTGGGTAGCACTTTTCACGCTCTCATTTACGCGATTTGTCATCTGATTCCAGATAATTTACAGCCTTTGACGTCACAGACTCACACACACAGGCACGAACACACTCGCACACATAGCAATGGAAATCGATAAGCACGTTCTGTGCTTCATAATTTATTTGTGAATGGAATGGCGATTAATAAAAGCTGTATAAATTAAATTTCGATCACATTTTGAGTTGGGCTCCGCAAGCTTTGCAAAAAAAGTGATTAGAAATTTTCCATACATTTCATTTATTTATTTATTTATATGTGTTAACAGTGCTGGCATTGTTGGCTTGTTAAAGCGCGTGTGCTCAACCCGGAAATGATTAGTTTTAGCTATTTTTTTCTTTTTATTGCTGTAATATTGTTTTACCTTCGATTTGTTATCAACGTTGTAATTCGCAGTTTACGCGCAGTGGCAAAACTGACAAAATGCAGATACACACACTATCTGTATGTATATGTTGTGCAGTGTGCATGTACACGTGTGTGTGTGTGTGTGTGTGAGTGAGTGCAATTGAAGGAAAACTTCTGTTTATTGATATTTATTACATTACGAGTTAGTAGTCCAAGTGCATCCTGGTGGTGAATTTGCTGCAAATTGTTGCTGTTTCTTTCTTTATTTTCGCACATGAAACACGAAACCGGGTATTACCCCCTGGTACCGGTTTATTAATCTCTACTTTTCTATATTTGGCATATATTGTTGCTTAAAAAGCAATGAACAAAACAGGTTTACATGCATAGCTAAAGAAAGAAAAATAAAACATTTCGAATTTGTGCCATGGCGCGCGCTTTACATTACTCTACATTAACATTATTCGCGCTCATGTTAAATTAACATTTGCGCGTTCCCGAAACGGAACGAAAAGCGCTCGGCGGCGGCACGAGCAGCAGCAAAAGCAGCAGCAGCGCGCCCAAATGCAACACTGTCAAAGCTCTCAATGTACTCTCGATTCGAGCAACTAAATGGGTAAGAGCGAGATAACCGATTATCACACTTGCTCGCAAAGAGAGTTTCTGCCGAGCAGATGGATGGAGAGAGAGAGAGAGAGCGAGCGAGAGAGCAGCGCACAAGACGAAATGTCAAAAACTTGCGTAAAATGGATTTTAATAAATTAACCCTGCAATATTTTGATATATGCTGAGAGGGTTTAATATACATACAAGCAATAGATAAGAAATGAAGCGTAGCGCATAGGTTAGGGAAGGGAGATGGATAATGATTTTGGGTGGTGTTTAAGAGGAGCGCATGAAAAAAGCCACAACAACAACAGCAATAACGAAACGCAAACACAAAACAAAGCAACGATAAATGTACACGCACAACACAGCACACACAGCAAGTGGAAGTTGAAGCAAAAGCGAAAATAAAAACAAAAATAAAGAGCGACGCGAGTAAAATTCACTACGAATTTTTTGCACTACAAGCTAGGTTGGTGTGTGTGTGTGTGTGTGTGTTTGTGTGCGTGGGTGTGCAAGTGCGTTGCATAAAATACATGCACGCATGTGTGTGTGAGTGTGTGTGTGTGTATGTGTGTGGGTGGGTGTTAGGGAAAACATAGCAAAATAAACGAGCTCGGTTGCAACTCTTACCTTTTTCCTTTTTTTCTTCGCGTTCTTATTTTTTATTCGCTGATTCGTCGCTTCGTTCACACCGCGAAAAAGCTGTTGCTGTTTGGGTGCGAGTGTCAAAACTAAATGTGGCGCTCTTGCTCGCTCTTACACATACACAAGCGCAGCAGCCACGCAGCGAGAGAGAGGCGAAAAACGCCGTCCTTCCGTCACCTTTTTTATGCTCACTTTACAAGAATTTTGCAGTTTATTTTACTTGATTTGGCTTGATTCTTTTGCCAGTTGTTTCTTGTGTTTTCTTTGCACTTTTTTGCTTATTTTTCTGTATTTGTTTTCATCAAATCGCGCTGTTGCTGCTGCTGCCCGCTGCTGGTTTGGCCAACACTTTTTTGGTGAGTGTCTCTTCGTCTCTGATGAGAAGATATCGACTCAACACACACATACACATACACACACGCGCGCACACACACACACACACACACCCAACTCACGACGACGACAAGGTAGAAGAGGAAGAATCGGCACCAGCAGCAGCAGCAGCAAGAAGTGCCGCCAATCGTTGTGCTGCTTATGTATTTTCAAGCAACACAACGCAAAAACAACAAACGTGCGAAAAACAACGGCTCCCCAAAGCAGGTTACACTCTTTACACGTTTACCCTCTTGGTATTGTCACTGTCGTTAATGTGTGACATTTATCGGTTTTATTGTATTAATTTTTAACGTATTTTCATTCACGGTACCTTTGGTTTTCGCAACTTTGCAACTAAATGCACTTGAAACACATGACTGTTATTGTGCTGTAAAGAGCAACACATTTAACAGTGCGCGCCGTTGTTACTAATACAATGACAGAGAGAGTCAGGCAGGCGCACACATGTGTGCACCTATGTGCGTGTATCCATGCCCGTGTATAAATGCCTTATAGGTGTATTTCGTATGCACACATACACTTATGTACATTCGATTCCTTTGTAAATGCCTCTATGTGCGTGACCTAACTTAAATTGAACTTACAAGCTAACTACAATACATAGGCCTGCATTTGCTCCCTTTCGCTTAGAAGAGAAGATTTTCTTTTGAGTGAGAATTTCATTGGACACTTACCCTCTCTCTATGCAAGTGCAACACGAACCCACAAGAGTGTCAACATGACGAAGTGTGCTTCGACTTCTGCTTGTGCTGTAGTATTAGTAGTGTTGCTCTGTGTTGTTGTTGTTGTTGTTGTTGTCGGGTTGTCGGTGATGACTTTCTGATTGCTAGCTCGCTCGCTCGCACACACTGGTGGCAGCACGGAGAAGCGCCTCAGCGGCTAGAATTCTTAACACAAAAAAAAAAAAAAAAGCAACGCAGAGCTCACACGCACACTCTCACGTACACACGAATACAACAGAAAACAACACGTCGTGCATATGTATGTGTTTGATATTACCGATTTTTATATACGAAAACCGTGTGAAAAGAAAAAATGTAGCAAGTAGATTTTTCAACACGAGCGCGCAACTTGCTCTTCGCTTAACACAATTGCAATGCGAACAAAGTGAGAAGTAGGAGGAGAAGGTGGAGTAGTAAGCACAACACACAACTGAGATATCTCTCTCTACGATTGAATTAAAACTCAGCCGAGAGCAGGATGGCTTGCAAATTTTTTTCTTTCTGTTTTTTTTTTTTGTATTTTATGAGCTACATATAACTGTACTTGTGGTTGTTGGTCAATTTGTTTTTTTGCTTCGTTTTGGACTGTATTTGTATTTAAAGTTCAAACGAAACACTGCGCTATGTGCAGCACACACCAACACTAACGCCGATACCGACACACAAACGCACCAACATTCACGCGCACGCACGCACACATACAGAGAGAAAGAGGAAAGTAAAAAGTTTTTCTTATTTGAATCAATTGGACAATGATAACTTTAACGCGATTTTCATTTGAACCGAGCCATTTATATAGCGCTTTGTTGATTCTAAAGCGATCCCTTTCCAAAGGGTTTATTTGTTGCAGTTCGACGATCAAATTACAAAATTACGACAAAAAAATAGTTAGATTACTTGTTCAGTGATTTTTGTGAACGAAACTTGTTCGGCTGAGCAATTTGTTCACTTGTTCATTTGAGTTCTGTTATTATAAGCGCTGCAGCTGCGTTTACAGAACTTTACTCTGTTTTGTTCTGTTAATGTATAGAATTTTAAAATTCAAGTTGGAATCAACTTCATAAACCAATTGGATGAAGCATTATTTTAAAAGTTGCTTATAGCATTAAAAAATGAAAAATCTCAATTCAAGTTTGTGAATATTCAAATTGTTTATTTTGGTCTTTGAACATAAAGTAAATTTACAGTGCTATGTAAATTAAGTTCACTGAAAAAGAAATTGAACAAGCTCTTCGGACTCCGGGTTGACAAAGAATGTCAATAAGTTGCTGAACACTGCACAATGGAAATTAACGCAAATTTGACTCACATGAAGTGAGCTGCAACTTCCACGCATTCCCTTGGAATTTCGTGTTCTACATCGAAATCTAATCGGTACATTTGGTCACACTGAAAACGGCACGTCATTGTTTTAATTTGTTATTTTGCTTACGGTTTTGAGCAAAAACAAAATTATGGTATGTTCTTTATTTGTAAAATGAGTGGAAACAATCAATAAATGCTTCTTCCCTTGCAGAGTGCACTCTTCAACTTCCAAAGCCTGTTGTCGGTGATTCTATTGCTGATATGCACCTGCGCATATCTGCGTTCGCTCTTCCCGAGCATCATTGATCGCAACAAGACGGGGTAAGCTACAAGTAAATGCAAATTTGGTGAATAATATTAAATTAAATTTGCATTTGCAGTCTGCTGGGCACATTTTGGAAACTGGCACGCATCGGCGAACGCAAATCGCCTTGGGTCGGTGCAGCCTGTCTGATAATGTCATTTACGGTGTTGTTCTGGACCTAAATTTGGGAAACTTGGCTTCAGTAGTTTTTAAGTTCAGCTAGTGTGATACTCGTGTATGTTTTTTTTGCAAAGTAAATAATAGCATTACGCACAAGCTGCATATCAGTTACATTTGTTTCCTTTTGTTTACGTGCCTGCTGGCCTTTTGCAGTGTGACCTGAGCTGGCCAAGAAATTAATACCAGTATTTCAATATGCCGGCACAAGGAAGTGGGGAATGAAAAAATTGCATTTAAATCGAGTTGAACCATGGCTGCGGCCACACAGGACGAACTGCGTCTTTATATCGCCCAGGCCAGGGATCGTTTGCAACAGCTGCTCCAACGATTGCACTGGACCGAGCAGGGTGTACGACAGGCAAGGCCACTTCAATTTACGTCAATACATTGTGAACTGAGTTCACAACTTTCCCTCTCCGCAGCTACATCGACCGCGGAAAAACGAGCAGAGCCAACCAGTAGCAGAAGCATTCACTGCCGAGCAGCTCCCTCCCAGTTGTTTGAACTCCGCAAGCCATAGTGTACAGCTGACCGCAAAACTGCAGCAGCAACTGCTGGGTAGAATCCCAAAAACAACACCGAAGATATTTGACGAGCTGCAAGCAGAATACAGCGCATCCGAGAAGCTGCTGCTCTACGAGCATGTGCTGAAGTGCACACCACGCCAGCGCGTATGCTTCGAGGAGAATGCCAGCTTCGCGGAGCTGGTGGCCACAACCAAAAAGGAACACAAGAAGCAGCGTCGCTATCGCAAAAGCAAACTGACGTTGCAGGAGGAGATGCATCAGCTGGTCGAGCTGCAGATGCAGGCACTGCAAAAGCAGTGGCGCGCCACGCAACCCAAGCAGTGGGCGTTGCCCAGGAGCGAGTCACGATACGAGCAGCCACGACGGCAAGAGCAGCATGCTCCAAGAAGACGCTCCCGTCCACGATCCCGGTCGAGCTCCCGCACTTCTTCCCGCTCACAGTCGCACAGGCGAAAGGAACACAGGAGGCACAAGAAGAGTCACAAACGCAGCAGAAGTCGCAGCCGGCATCGGCACAAGAAGCGACACAAAAGGCGCTCCCGCTCCCCTTCCGTGAGCAGCCACCGTAAGAGATTCCATCGCAGCTAAATACTTTTCACAGTTATTTCCGTTTTTAATTGTGGCGAAGAAAAAAAAACTATTAAATTATTTTATAACGCTTAATTGTTGCCTTGATCTTGTCCCGCTTCACTTGGTGGAGACGCGCGTGCGCTTATTCCATGCAAAGTTGATGCCGTAGTTCTTGACGCGTTTCTTCTGGGGCTTTAGCTCGCCGTCAATGTACCAACGCCAGCCGTTGCGCTCGCAATAGGTGATGGCCTCGTCCTTCGAGCCGAACTGCACGTTCAAGTTCGACAATGGATCTCCGCTGAAAGGGCACAAGAGGAGGAGGTAAGCAGGCATTCAATAAGCCGTCATCCGTGCTCTACTTACGTGGAGGCCCATCCCATGAGGGGATTCTCCCAGCGCTCACGATTATCGAAATCGATTTGCCATGTGTTAATGTTGTCGGTGCCACTTTGCATGGCATTCTTGGGCGGCAAATGGATGCGCACACGTCGCTCTTTCAGCTGCTCCTCGGGTATACCGGAAATGGGACTGACATTGACGGCAACGGGCACCGTGATCTTACCGCTCAGCTTGTTGCGCTGCTCAACTTCCTCGGGGCGGGCCAGCGCAGTGCTCAGATCCAGTGGAGCAGTGTCCGAGGATGCCCAGCGTGCTGTCGTGCTAGGGAAGACGGAGAAGAAATCAATTTAAGCCACAAGAGGCACACACTGCTGCTGCTAGTATACATACTACTGCATGGCGGGCGCAGCACGACGCCACAACACCTGACGAATTAGCGACATGTTCTTTACACGTTTAATTGCAATAAACTGCAATCACAATAAAAAAAATTACGTAAAATTTCGGAACACAAGCGTACGCAAAAGTTGTTGTTCACAGCTGTTCCAATGAGTTGACATTAAGCTGACTGCTATGACTTATGTTGCCAGACTGCTGAAAGCAAAACAACGAACAATAAATGCATCGACATTAAAGGATAAGTAACTCTACTATTAATAACATGTTTGTTAAATAATTATGCAAAATTTTCTAAATATTTTCCGTTGCATTTAAGCAATTCGATTTCATTCGATTTTTCTTTGACCACAGATGGCAACGCTGCACGCTTAACAGCTGTTTGCTGCCATTTTATGCACATTTTTCGTTCGTTAGCTTTCGGCATCCTCGACAGTATTTTGTTTGGTATTATGCCTGGTTAAAATACGTGCTTTTAAGCGCATTTAGATTGCAGTCACGCTGCATACAAACAAGTCGGGAGTTTTCTCTGCAAAATTTCGGAAGCAGCAACAGCCGCCGCAGCGCAGCGCAGCAGCAGCAGCAGCAGCAAAAGCAACAGCCAAGGCAAAAGCCACAGCAGCAGCAGGCAGCGGCAGCACAACCCACCCAGCTTGTTAGTGTTGTTTGCGAACAATTAGAGTTGTTGCGAAAGACGTGGCAAGGACACGCTAATCAAGAGTGAAGCAACAGTAGCAGCAAAAAGACAAGCAACAACAAAAGAAAAAAAAAACAAAACACAATGGGAGTACCAAAGTTTTTCCGTTATATTAGTGAACGCTATCCGTGCCTCAGCGAATTGGCGCGTGAGCATAGTGTAAGTATGCGTCTCTGCCTCGGGAGTTTGTGCGTGTGTGTGTGTGTGTGGCTGTGTGCGTGTGTGTGTTGATTGTGTGTACCTGTGCGCGCAGCAGCCTGTGTTGGTGTGTGTGTGTGTGTGTGTGTGCATTGTTTGACCAAGGGGTTAGATTGAGGGGGCGGAACACATCCTTGCAATTTTGCATACTCTAAACTGAAACTTTCTCCTTCTTCTTGCGCAGATTCCCGAATTCGATAATCTGTACCTGGACATGAACGGAATTGTGCACAATTGCTCGCATCCAGATGACACCAACATACACTTTCACCTGGAGGAGTCACAGGTATTCCAGGACATTTTCAATTATATCGACAAGCTCTTCTACCTGATCAAGCCACAGAAGTTATTCTTTCTGGCTGTCGATGGTGTCGCACCGCGTGCAAAAATGAATCAACAGCGTAGCCGGCGCTTCCGTTCCGCCCGCGAGGCAGAGCAACTGGAGGCCAAGGCAATGCAGCGTGGCGAGAAACGGGAACACGAGAGATTCGATAGCAATTGCATTACGCCGGGCACAGAGTTTATGGAGCGCCTGCAGAAGGGATTGCGCGCCTTCTTGCGCACCAAAATCACAACGGATCCATTGTGGCAAAAGTGTCGCATCATACTCAGTGGCCAAGAGACCCCAGGCGAGGGTGAGCACAAGATCATGGACTATATACGCTACATGAAGGCACAGCCGAATTTCGATCCCAATACGCGTCATTGTCTATACGGTTTGGATGCGGATCTCATCATTCTGGGCCTGTGCACGCATGAGCTGCACTTTGTGGTGCTGCGCGAGGAGGTGAAGTTCGGCAAGAATGTGAAGCGTACAGCCATCGAGGAGACACGTTTCTTTCTGCTGCACTTGGGTCTGCTGCGTGAGTATCTTGAGCTTGAGTTCCATCAGCTATCGACGCCAGAGAAGAAGCTGGATGTGGCGCAACTGATTGACGATTGGGTGCTAATGGGTTTCATGGTGGGCAATGATTTTGTGCCTCATCTACCCTGTCTGCACATCTCGTCCAATGCATTGCCCTTGCTGTACAAGACCTACATACGCATCTATGGTCAGCTGGGCGGGAATATCAATGTGCATGGCAAGCTGAATCTGGAGCGTCTGGAGATGTTCATGAAGGCTCTGAGTGAGATTGAGTTGCAACTTTTCGAGGAACATTGCGATGATCTTAAGTATATTAATGGCAAGACGGAGGCATTTGATGTGGACATTGCTGAGATCAAGAATGGCACCTCCGATAGCTTCAATAGCGACCTGGCTGCACTCATTGACAACAGCCTCAAGGTAAGTCGGGGGAATCCCCTTGCCCCAAAGTGTTTTGCTATTAATAGCTGCACTCGACTAAACTGTGACTAAACGGGATTCCCACTAGCCTGCTCGACTTGTGCATACCCTGTATGGTCTGGTGTAGTACACAACTGACCTGCAAAACAAACGAACCTAGCGCAGGGCAAAAGATCTTATACCAAGTGATGCAAAGCTTTTGAAGAGCTTTTAACTATATTTCATTATAGCGCGCAAAGCGATTGATAAGCGGATTGTTAGATGATTCGACCGAGGTGTATCACAAGAAGGGAAAGAGGAAGCTCCACAGCTGACTAGCTCTTCCATTGTTTATTGTTGATTGCGATGAATGATTGCAAGAATTTGTTTATTTATTTGTCATAGGCTTTATAAACATTCTTTATGGAATACGATACGCTATTTGGTATCTTTTGTTGATCTCTTCAGACTTGGAGACACGCTGGAGTTGCAAAGCTCCGAAGTTTGTCAGTCAGTTGGGGCTAACCCCAGGGAATTCTTCTTGGCAAACCTTTTTCCAATTCAAGATTTTCCCCTATATCACCTTGAAAATCTCCATGAGATTCAGCTAAGATATGATAAGATATAATGAAAAGTCGAAAGAAAACAACAACTCTCTTAGGGGAATCCCTTAAACCAAGTCCAAACCTGCCTTACAATTTGGATAACTTTCACAGTCCTCACCTACCTCAATCCTATGGTTTTCTCTACTAATTGTCTTTTTCCTTTACCTACATAGCTCTACGAGGACGACGACGATGACGAGGTGGATCTGGATGATGAGGAGGCAGCACTGAAGAACGAGTTCCAGAACTACAAGCGCAACTATTATCGCAACAAGTTTAAGCACGAGATGCGTGCCGATCTCATAGATGAGCTGAGCTATCACTATGTGACCGCGCTGCAGTGGGTCCTGGACTATTATTATCGTGGTGTGCAGTCCTGGGATTGGTATTATCCCTATCACTATGCGCCCTTCATCAGCGATTTGACTAACATCAAGGACATTAAGGTCAAGTTCCAATTGGGCGAACCATTTCTGCCCTTCCAGCAGGTGAGTGATCTCGCAATGAATTTCTAACTTACTTCTATATTAACTCTTAAATCCACCTCAAGCTGCTGGCAGTGCTACCTGCGGCTAGTTCCAGTCTGCTGCCCGAGGCCTATCACGGACTCATGCTCAATGCCAACAGTCCGCTGGCCGAGTTCTATCCAACGGAGTTCGAGAGTGATCTGAATGGCAAGAAACATGATTGGGAGGCTGTGGTCTTGATTCCCTTCATCGATGAGCGTCGTCTGTTGGACGCAATGTTCGCTTGCGAATCGCTGCTCACGCCGGAGGAACGTAAAAGGAACAAACATGGACCCATGTATCAATATGATCATAATGCCAAGTCGCAGGGATCGATGCCAGCGCTGCCGCCGCTTAAAGCACTGCAGCATGTCTTCTGCACCGAGCTGGCTCGTTGGTCGGAGGAGTTGACGCTCAATTTGCCGCAAACGGTGTGCGTTGAATTGCCCAATGCGGCCAGGCATGTATTCTTTCCGGGATTTCCTACCATGAAGCATTTGCCATTCAATGTGAGTTGTTTGTTGCTCCGCCTGCCCATCAGCCTCTTCTTTATGCTATGAATTCCTTTCAGTTTGAGATGCGCCACGATCGCATCAAGGTGTTCGAGCAGCCAAGTCGCAATCAGAGCGTTGTGCTGCTGCCCAAGCTGCGTGCATTGGAGGATACACTGGATGCAGTGGCCGGGGCTTATTTGGAGCAAGTCATCTACATTGGTTGGCCGCATTTGATCAAGGCTAAGGTGGATAGTGTTGCCACTATGGAGCAAATTGTCGATCAATCTGGTGTGCGGGCGAACGATGCGCGACGCTTTGAGATGGATGTGAAAGCTCTGGAGGAACAGTTGAGTGTGCCCTCTGCAATGCCACGATGCACTTGCTCAACTTGATCTCTCTCTTCCCTTTTTAGCTTTGTCACTCGCATGGGCATACGCTTTCCCAACTACAACGTGCTCGTCTATATACGCACCTATGCAGGCAGCTCGGTGGAGTTCGGACAACAGGGTAGCGTGTACATGAAGGATTCGTGGAGCGGCACAGTGACAGCGTATCCAGCACAGGGTGTTGTTGCCGACATCCAAGTGCGTGACAACATGCGGCAGCAGTTCCGAAAGATCGAGGAACTCTTTCCTGTCGGCAGCTGCGTCTTCTTCATTGGCAATCCTTACTTCGGCAGCGAGGGCACCGTGCTGGATCCGATGCTTGTCTACAGCTGCGGCAGGGTACAGGGTGAGTGGACACATTCGAAATGCCTCTGTCACGCACCTAGCTCATCCAATTATCTCTATCTAATCCACCTCTGCAGTCAGCATACGCGTTAGCCCGCAGCCAGATCTATCCGCGGCTCGGCAGGTGCAGGAGCAGCGAGATCGGGATTACATGAACTCCTACAAGGTGTGCCGCGAGCTGAACATAAACAGCAAATGTCTGGGCAAGCTCACAGGCACCGTTTGGGTGGTGCTCGGTCCACGCCGCGAGCGAATGGAGAATGTGGCCAGGCACAACATTGGGCTGCAGCTGAAGTATCCGCGTCTAAATGAGGAACGCGCTGGCTATTGTCGCCGTGTGAACAACAATTGGTTATACTCTAGTCTGGCAGTGGACGTAATCCATAGCTACTGCGAACTCTATCCCGAAGTGGTGGAACATTTTGGCACTAGCAATGATCGCGGCGAGTTTATGTACGAGGAGGATCTCTTTCCCAATGCAATGGGACAGCACAAAGTGGAGGATTTGGCCAATTGGGTGCGCCAGCAGCCGCACATGAAGGTGGATAGGATAACGTGTGGTTCACGCACCGTTTGCAAGGAGACAGTCGAATTGCTGCTCTCCGCTGTGGATGAGCTGCGTGCTCTGCCCACCAAAACGGTCAAGTTGCAGGTGAAACCGCATCTGCTGATCAAACCGAATGTGACTCTGCCCGAGATCTACAGATCACCCACTTCAGTGCGTCTCTTTGATCGTGTGGTCATTGTACGTACCATCTACATGGTCCCAGTGGGCATAGCAGGCACTGTGATTGGTGTGCATCCCGTCACCGATCCCAATCCGGTACGGCTGGAATGCCTAAACGCTGTGGAGACATTCTGCGAGATACTCTTCGACAAGAGTGTCACCAATTGCGGCGACATACACGGCATAGCCGAGGAACGTGTCTACAAGGTGCCAGAGAGTGCTCTGGTTGTTATCTATTCGAATGGTTCGTCTAATTCCCCCTCCACCTGCAGCAGTTAATCCCTCCTAATCGCAGGCATATTTATAGATCGCCAACCGCTGCTCGCTCAGCCGGTGGCGCAGCAGGCCGCACAGCAGCCTGCCGTGCAACAGGCGCCAGCACAGCAGCGCACCAAGGCGGAGGCCGTGCGTCGCGATTGGCGCGAACAGCAGCAGCATCAGGATCGCTATGTCACCGCTGCCGGCTCCAAGTACAATCCCATTACAATGAAGACACAAATTGCCGATGAATTTGTTTGCCCCGGCGCGGCAGCTGCTGCTGGTGGTCCTTCTACGTCAGCTGCCGCCGCCGCCGCTGTTGCTGCTGCTGCTACTGCTGCTCAGCCGTCACGCATTGCCACGCGAGCTGCGCCCGCAGCCGGTGCCGCTGCTTCAGCACAAGCCAAACATGCTTTGCCCGCAGCTGCTCCTATTCCAGTAAAGCCACAGCCGCCACAGAATTGGCGCCTCATGTCCACACAGCAACCTGTGGCCAAGCAGCAGCCAAGTGCGGCTCCAGTATCGTTGGCTCCAGCAGTGGCCACACCCCAAGCACAGACACAGGCGCTGAAGATGCTGTTGGGACTTAATGCACCCGCACAGGCAGCCGCAAAGGTTCCGTCCCCGTTGCCGCAGGCGCCGCTGCCTAGTCAAGTGGTGAGTGCCGCTGCTCCCTTGGAGATGAAAACACTTACTCAATGCGCTTTCTTTTGCAGAAACTACCACAGCCGCCGTTGTTCTGGCAGCGCGAGGCGCAGGAGGAGCAGCAGCAAAAGAAGCAACAACAACAACAGCAGCAACAACAGGCAAAGACGCAGTCGGATCTGATCAAGACACAGCAATGGGATCAGCGGCCTCAGATGCCACAGCAGCAACAGAAGCAGCAGCAGCAACAGCAGCTATCGTTCCAACAGGCCGCAACACCAGCGTCCTCAATGGCTTCGCTGCAGTTTCCACTCCCGGCAGCTCCGCCCACTTTCCGACCCGCCCAACAGCAGCAGCAACAACAGCAACAACAACAACAACAGCAGCAGCAGCAGTCACATCCCTTGCAGCTGCAGTTTATGCCCCATGGCCAGGGCAACTACAACAACTATCAGCGTTACAACAATCCTCCCACCCTAAACAATTACAACAACAATCATGGACAGCACAACAACAGCAACAACAACAACGGCAGCAGCGGCAACAGTCGCAACAATTTCGATCAGAATTTCCATCCGCAAGCCCAAATGGCCTCCAGTAGCGCCAGCGGCAGCAGCGGCAACTCATCACGTCGTTCCTACACATCCATCCAGGACTTTGTGCCCATACAGGCCTATCGTCCCAAGAAGTCACATCAACCAAAACAACAACAACAACAACAGGAGCAGCAACCGTTGCAGTCTTTGGTAGGTAGCGCAAGCTATGCGGCAAGTCTTAGATCACAAGGAAATTGAAAGGGTTATATGTTCCATATAGTCTGACATATATGGCCAAGTAGTTGATGTTATATATTGTATATATACATATTTAATAAATTTATATTATATTTTAAGCTGCAATCCCTGCAACCTATTAGAGAATTTACGGTTCTCAATTGTCTTTTATCTATAAACAATCATATTCTGTAATTCATAGCATATATAAGATTAAGAAGTATTATAGTTTAGTAATCGATTTCAAGAAGTTTTCTAACTCGCATAACACTTGCTGAATGCTCTTAAGTATATCTCTCTCTACTGGCTCCAGTTCCTATCATATATACAGCTGAATATATTACCCCAATCTCTACAACTCTCGCCGATTTCTTTTGCAGAACAAACTGGAGTCGAGCGGCGATGCACAACAAGCAGGTGCAGCCGCTGCGAGCAAGGAGGCGCGCGATAAGGCAACCAACGAGCTTATTAAAACGCTCAAGATAGCGGTAAATATGCCAACTATATAGTCGATGCTATACACAGACAATATATAACTCATACTTGCTTTCTTTTCGCCTTACAGCAACCTGCACAGGATGAATCCAATGCAAGTGCCGCAAGCACTGTAGACCCCGAGGCACCCGTTGTCAGCAAGGTGCGTGTCTATAGCTTCCTAAACAATCTATATATATATTACTAAAGAACCTTGCTCTTCCTTTTGCAGCCAAAAATAACTAGGAAACCTCGAGTGCCACGCATCGGGGCTAAATTCGATTTGGAGTATATTATGCCATAAAGAGGAAATATATATACATGAATATATGTATAAATATATATATCTTACTACATATAAAAAGAGATATATATGTTATGTAGAGAAAACCCTTAGAAAGATACCTTGATATTCATCACTATATCAATTCTCGCGGATTTAGTTAACGGAAAAATCGCACTTTCATTTGTACTTTAAATTTTAGGATTATATATACATAGATATATAATCAAGTCATAGGAACGAACAGAACTATACCATTTTTTCAATATTCTTCGAATTTCATTTGTAGTATCTAAATTTTTTTTGTTCTAATTTTTTTTTTTTTTAATTGCGAATTGCCCTGCGTGGCGACTTCTCGACTGCTCTATGAATAGACATTACTAGACTCTAGAATTACTATACAAGAATACTATATATGTATGTAGTAGATTTGCCCCCTCCCCCCACAAACACAATGTATATACCTATATATATATGCAAATATTGTATATATAGGAACCTATTTCAATCTTAAGTGTAACCGGAAAGGAGAAAAACAAAAACGAATTGAATATGAAGAGATAAAGTGAAGGAAACCAAACAAAGACGCAAGATATAGCTAGCAAGAGAGAGAGCGAAATTGAAAGTGATCTTTCTTTAAGAAAAATGACCTAAAATAAATGTGTTTTAATCGAAACTTAAATTGTCTTTTATTTAGTTTGGTATAGATTTTGCAATTTACACGAGTGTGAGCAGCACAGCAATAGCTTAGCTAGGCTGTTCAGATTTGCAAATGCAGTGTTGGTTTGTGTCTTGGCTAAGTGCTTAGCCGCGTTTCAATTTATTTGCCCTACACTGGCGTCCCACAATCTTAGTTCCGTTTCTCACACTGCCGCCGATGGCGTAGTATGTCAATCTGCGACAGCTTAAGATGACGATTACAGCTGGTGCAGTGATAATTGGCACCAGACGACGACGATCTGCTGCTGCTGGCACGAGGCGCGTCCTCCCCTTTTTCGGGCGTCGCACTGCGCTTACGTTTATGTCGCGCCTTGCACTGCAGACGATGCTGCAGCTGCTCGGGCACATCGAACTGCTCCAGCTCGAAGTCACAGCGGCTGCATTGCCAAGGCTGCTGCTGCAGTGCCGCCGTCATGGCCAGCGTCCAGGGCAACTCAGCAAGGCAGCCATAGACCACATGTTCGCAGACATTGAGGCCTCCCTTCTCGAGGTTCTCGCTCAGAGTGTAATCCGCCGCAAAGGGATTCGCCTCGAATTGCACCGGAGGAGGGCAGCGGGTGTACATGGTCTTTAGGTCGGCGGGCAGCAGTCGTTTAATACTATACACCACCTCCAGGCTCATAAAGTCCAGTAGATCGTGCCAGAGTGTGTCGCTGTGGTCAGATGAAGTTGTCGGTACAGCGCTGGTCGAGGGATTCTCCTGGAGCTCATTGAGCTTTGCATAGAGACGACTGCTCCAGCGTCGGCGCAGCTCAATAGCCCGGCACAGCAACTGCATCCCGCTACCCGGCTGGGGAAAATCCAATCCCAGCCAGCCATCGAAAACAATGCGCGAGATGCCCACATCGGTGTCGATGGCAAAGCCAAAAAGCAGCAGTGTCTGTGCCGCCGGCAAGCGGATGCAGTTCATCAGATACGGTTTGGCCGTCTCTAGCAAGGATCTGGAGGAGTAACTGGATTAGTTGTGCACCAAGTGGAATTCGACGACAACTCACTGATAGCAGAGCAGCTGATGGCGCTCACTGAGCGCCTGGCGCGGCGTATAGTAATCCGGCTTGGGATGCAGATCACTCTCGGCCAGCTTGAGCAGATCGAAGTATTTGGCAAAGTGCGCATTGGGATGCAGTGAGATAAAGGGCTTCAGCTGGGTATGAAAAAACTGCTGTGAGCCTCCCTTGCAGTAGTTGAACTCATCCGCAATGGCCAGCTGTGGATAGAAGCCGCTGACAAGGAGCAGCTTGAGCAGCACCACATCGCGATGTCGTTCCAGGCGCACAGAACGCTCTAGTAGCGCCAGTTGGCGTGCATCGTGTCGCAGCCGAAAGTCCACATCGCGCATATCCTCACTGGGATCACCATCGTCGTCCGCCTGCTCATCGTCCGGATTATGCTGCTGATGCTTGAGCAGCTTACGCTGTCGCGGCTGCTCGTAGCGCTGGCGACGCTTCATTGCCTTCAGCTGACGCAGTTCTCCATGCCGCCGGGCACGCTCCGAGCTGCTCAGCGCGCCGGCGGCGCCAGCGGATTGTGGTGCCATGCGGCATGTCTCGAGTATGCGCTGAAATTGCTGACGCAACTTGCAGACCTCGTAGAAACGTTGTTCCTCAATGCCCATGCGATGGCACCACTTGCGTGTATTCTCTCGTCCTATCTTCAGTTGCAGCCATTCGCGAAAGGCACGCAGCAGCGTAAAGAGATCACCCTGATCTGATTCGAGGGGCTGTCGCTCTCGCTCGCAGCGCTGATCTGTGTGAGCGCGCGTTGTCAATGGGTTCTGCACGCTTAGCATGGCGGCCAGTGTGAGTAGCTGTTCCACATCAGGAAAGACGCAGCCCATCAGCAGCATCTTGCCAATGGAGAGTTCCACAGGCAGATTGGACAGCGAACTGCCCAGAGGCGTGATCTTCTCATCTACGCTAAGAGCGCACTGCAGGGGGAGGAGGATTGGAATTAGTTGTAAGTTGCCAAGTGGGTTATGTCAGAGCTTACGTGCTGCTTGAGCGCCAATATGGTCTGCTCAATGCGCTCCGCCTCGGGTGCCTCGATGAAGGGAAACGCACGCACATCGGGCAGACCCATGGAGACCATTTGCAGTAACATGGTGTCAAGTGGCACGCGATAGATTTCCGGCGTGGGATATGCCTCAAAGGCATCAAACTGTTTCTGCGTGTAGAGCCGAAAGCAAACCTGGGGGACAGTGAAGAAAGTTAGGATTAGCGTTGACTTTAGTTGAGTATATTTTCTTGGATTCTACTCACGCCCGGCCCTGTACGTCCGGCACGACCTTTGCGCTGCTCCGATGATGACTTGGATACCCAGAACTCCTTAAGGCGCTGCCCCTTGCAGCTGGCATCGTAGCTCATTTCCTTTACCTTGCCGGAGTCGATGACAAAGCGCACGCCATCTACGGTCAGCGATGTCTCTGCTATGTTAGTGGACACGATGCACTTGCGCATGCCATCCGGCGCATAGTCAAACACTTTGTCTTGCTCCGCCAACGCCAGTCCACTGTGCAGCGGCAGCACAAGCCATTGGGGCTGCTGTGTGGCATATTCTCGGACTGCCTCGCAGACGGAGTCGATTTCGCTGACGCCGCTCACAAAGATTAGTACATCGCCGCGCTCGGTGGCTGCAAGGAAAATGGGATAAGTTGGGCAATCAGATCAAAGGGAGCTATCCACTCACTCGGATACTGTTGATCGATGAGACTGAGCACCTGTATAAAGGGCGCCGGATCGAGGCGTGTGCTCTGGGGGCGTTTGGAGCTGGCTTGACCCGCCTTTAGCTCCAGTGCTGGCGGTGGCATGTAGCGCAGCTTGATGGGAAACAGCCGCCCGGGCACTTGGAGCAGGCGAGCGTCTTCTTCCTTGAAATAGCCATGAAAGAGTTCCACGTTGATTGTGGCCGACATAAGGATTAGCTTCAGCTGCGGCTTGGCACGCAGCAGACATTTGGTCACGCCCAGCAGAAAGTCACCGAAGAGATTACGCTCGTGTATCTCGTCTAGTATGAGCACATCGTATTGCTCCAGGTTGGCGGCCATGGCCAGCTGGCGCAGCAGCAGCCCCTCCGTGATGAAAAGAATGTGAGTGCGCTGCGTCTTGTTGCGCTCGAAGCGAATCTGAAATCCCACCTTGCTGCCATAGTCATCGAGCATTTCGTGCGCCACACGCTTGGACAGCGAAACGCAGGCCAGACGACGTGGTTGAGTGCAAGCTGGAGAGAAATTAGCATCAATAAATGGGAAACGTTGCCAGAGTGAGTCCTACCTATACTGCGATAGCCAAACTCGTACAGGAACTGTGGCACCTGCGTGGACTTGCCACAGCCCGTATCGCCGGCCACGATGAGCACGCGTGTTGTGTCCAGCGAGCTGCGCAGCTCATCCTTGAAGCGTGCTATGGGCAGGGCGCGTTGTGCCTGACGCAGTTTTTTAATGCGATTGAACTTCTCCTTCTGCTTGAAGTCCAAATAAATGAGTATCAACTGCTGGAACTGCAGCTGCATTTCAACACTGGAGCTGCTGCTGCTGGAGCTGCCTCTGGCATCATGCAGCAGCACCTTCTCGTCCAGCTGCAGGACCAAGTGCTTGCTTTTGTGGTACGGCTGCAACTCAGTATGCTCCCGCTCACTGAGCAGAGCCGGCAGCACCGGCTGACCAATATTGCGCAGCATGGATTCATATTTATTTACAAACTGCCAGAAATCCTTATCATCCTCTACAATACTGAGCTGATTCCGGCTCTTGATTAACAGCAGCGCACTGAGTTGCGCCTTGTGATTCAGAAAACTAAAGTCAACGAGATTTATTGTAGAATTTTTGTTCTTTTTTCCCGACTTGCTGCTCATTTTACGAAAATAAACAAACTTGGCCGGCGGCCGATACGACCTTGCATAAACAATAAATATCGTGGCAATCGATAGGCGATTATCGGCGATGATTACAAAACAGCTGCTGTGTAATTACACACTTATTTATTTGCTTTAATTTTATGTAGAAGGATTTGGTAAATGAAACAATAGCTTAAATTCTACCACATTGCACGCTGCACACCGGACAGCTTGTTGTAGTCCGCCAGATGACGCCAAACGATGCGACTGAGTCGATATTTATGCACAACACCGCGCGGGCGTGACGTAAGTGCACAACGTTCTCGCACACGAACCAAAGATGAATCTCTTGGGAAGGCAGCAATCTCCGCATCGGCCACCTCACGCAGCTCAAGGGGCAATATGTCGTTCTTGCGTAGCGAGTTCACACGCAAACGATCCTTGGCATTCTCGCTGACACACTTACGCCGCTTGACATCACGTATCATACGCCAATCGGCGTATTTTGTGCGCACTTGCTGCAACTGCAAATCGAGAACAGACAATGGTTTTAATATCGATGTCAATTTATTATTTAACTGCACTTACGCCACATCCTGCGAATTGCACACTCTGGCAAACGTAGTTTCCTAAGCGGACCAGGGAATTCATATTTATTTATGTTGTGTTTGGCAGACTTCGATGCCGAAGGCGGTCGCAAGTGGTCGATAGGTGGGATAGCGATGTTTTGTTATCGATATGTGTGACTGACATTGACAGCTGATTGGGAAACGTTTAATTGTGTGAATGTCAGTTTGGGGTAAGCATATTAAATTTGAATCAAGATTTTACATAGAATTTAATGCTGCCAAAGGCTGCGTGTATTAAAGTCAAAACTATAAATATTTCCATCGACTGAAGCAGCAAAACATATTATATTCATTTTAAGTAATAATTCTAAGTTTTATATAACACAAGTGAATTGCCCGCTGCGGCTGCTGCTTCTTGCCGCTTTGGACAGTGGCACAGCTGTGATACCAGCAGTGCATTAAATGTGACACAAATAATAGTAAAAAAAACTCTTAAAATTAAATATAAATTTTTGAAAAAAAGGTAAGTAAATATTTGACTGGTTCTGATCTGTTGTGTTGTGCTCGAACGTGATTGCAATGAGATTTGGCAATTGTAAAGTAATAAATTGAATTGCCCTGTTTGCCATTCAACTAGATACGTGAACACATGGTGTGCATGTGTATATTGCGTTCGATGTTGCTGTCTCACCGTCAAGACGGAATTTTGCTCGTGCCGCGGTGTATATTTTATTTTATCCATAGAAAATACATATATTATTTTGAACGCCGTGTGTGTGTATGTTAGTTATTTTTTGTGCGTGTGCCAGGGCTGTAAATTCAAAATACACGCTGTAGTAATTAATTTACAAAATAAACCAAGAGCGCTACCCCCCTCTTAGCAAAACGGAAGCATTTTCAATCCGGTGCAAAAGTAGAAGCAGCAGCTGAAGAAGAAGAGAACCAGCAGCGAGCGAACGAGTAGAAGATGCCTTCCAGCAATCCACTGCCGCCCAAGGAGGGTGCACTCTTCCGTAAATTACTAGTAAGTATTGAAAGTTATTAATATTTAATGTTCGATAGCCGGCATAACTTCAAATTGCGGCTGTTGTTGCACACACACTCACTCATTCACTCACGCACGCACGCATGCACACACACACACACACACCCACATATACGCGCGCATGCACAGGTTATCATGTGCTTTTTCGTTGCGCCTATTTTTGGCATTGCAACAACAACCATTCGAATAGTTTACTAATTCCAATTGGAATTATGTGTGTGCATGCAAATCCTGGCAACAGCAGCAGCATGTGCAACTGTTTTTGTTGTGAGCTTCAATAGTCGCATAACCTCAAAGTTGACCCGATTGCCGCAAATTGGGCGGGCGGCAATAGACCAAGAGAGAGAGAAAGAAATGTTAGTGAAAGAGAGAGCGAAAGAGAGTCTAGGTCGATCCATCACCAGATTATTAAATGAATTTACACTGATACCTTTATGCTAATCCCACCTCCTCCACAGAAATGCTACGAAATGAAGCAGTACAAAAACGGCCTGAAACTGGCCAAGCAAATCCTCTCAAACCCCAAGTACACGGAACATGGCGAAACTCTGGCCATGAAGGGTCTAACTCTCAATGGCTTGGGACGTCGCGAGGAGGCTTACAAGTATGTGCGTCTGGGCCTGCGTAACGATCTGCGTTCCCATGTCTGCTGGCATGTCTACGGTCTGCTTCAGCGGAGTGACAAAAAGTACGATGAGGCGATTAAGTGCTATCGTAACGCACTTAAATGGGAGAAGGACAATCTGCAGATTCTAAAGGATCTGTCGCTGCTGCAAATACAAATGCGTGATCTGGAGGGATACAAAGAGACACGCCATCATCTCTTCACGTTGCGCCCCTCGCAGCATGCCTCCTGGATTGGTTTTGCCATGAGCTATCATCTGCTGGGCGATCACGAGATGGCCAACAATATTCTAGAGACCTACAGTCAGTCGCAGACCTCGATTGTAAGTCAATATCGACCAAAGCAATTCAATTATCCTTGACCCTTGACTAACCCATTCGTTTGCCTTGCAGGAGGCCCATGACTATCGCCATTCGGAGCTGCTGCTGTACCAGAACCAGATACTCATCGAATCCTCGCAACTGCAACAGGCATTCGACCATCTGCTCAAGTACCAATCGCAAATTGTCGACAAATTGGCTGTGCGTGAAACTCTTGGGGATTTGAACATCAAACTGGAGCAGCACGACAAGGCGATACCCATTTTTGAGTCGCTTATTCGTCGCAATCCCGAGAATGTGTTCTACTATAAGCAGTATATGGCCGCTCGTCGTGTGGAGACAACAAGCGAAACTGTTGCTGTTTATCGTGAGTTCCAGGCGCAATATCCGCGCGCCCTTTGCCCACGTCGCCTGCCCCTGGATATTGCTAGCGGTGCTGAGTTCCGTGAAGTGACCGATGAGTATCTGCGCCGTGGTCTACGCAAGGGTATACCGCCACTGTTTGTCAATGTGCGTTCACTGCATCAGGATCCGGAGAAGGCAGCAATCATTGAGGAACTGGCATTGGAATACTTTGAGAATCTAACACGTTCCGGTCATTTTTCGCGTGAGGATGCGGATGCGGGAGTACCTGTAGAGCCGGCCTCTGCACTTGTGTGGACAGCTCATTTTCTGGCACAGCATTATGACTATATGCGGGATACAAATCGTGCCCTAGAGTACATTAATGCGGCCATCGATCATACGCCAACGCTTATCGAGTTGCTCATCACGAAGGGGCGTATTTTCAAGCATGCGGGAGACCCCGTCGAGGCGTACGTCTGGCTCGAGGAGGCGCAAAGCATGGACACGGCGGACCGGTAAGCATTACATATATACACGATAGGAGGGGGTTGCTAATGAAGCCACAGAGATAGCCCCAAAGGGTTTGTCGAATGTGACATGTTTTGTAAATAGCCTAAGCAAATATAGATAGCATGACCGATATGAGATAAACAGACTGGAGTAGAAACCTTTTTATATACCCAACTGATTCCCCGTTTTCATTCTCTCCCTCTCTATTTGTTCCTGTCTGTAGTTACATTAACTCAAAGTGCGCCAAGTACATGTTACGCGCCGATATGGTGATCGAGGCCGAGGAAATTTGCGCCAAGTTCACGCGTGAAGGCGTCTCGGCCATGGACAATCTTAATGAAATGCAGTGTATGTGGTTCCAGACGGAATGTGCCTTGGCCTTCCAGCGCATGGGCCGGTGGGGCGAGGCGCTGAAGAAGTGCCACGAAGTTGATCGTCATTTTGCTGAGATAATCGAGGATCAGTTTGATTTTCATACGTATTGCATGCGCAAGATGACACTGCGTGCGTATGTGGGTCTGCTGCGCCTGGAGGATGTCCTGCGACGACATCCGTTTTACTTTAAGGCCGCCAAATGCGGAATTGAGGTCTACTTACGTCTGTACGACAAGCCACTCAAGTCGGAGACAACCATTGAGGAAATTGATATCGGTAAGTGGAGGGAGCTGATCGTGTTTTGAGCACTTTAAACATATGAATACCCAACAGAGAACCTGCCGCCATCGGAGCTGAAGAAGCTGCGCAGCAAACAGCGCAAGGCTAAGAAGAAAGCCGAACTGGAAATTGCTCAGGCAGCGCAGGCGCAAGTGAAGCGTGAACAGCATCAGAAATCGAAGCAGCAAGCAAATCAGGAAGCCGATCCCGATGCACCGCAATTGGATGAGCTGATACCGGAGAAACTGGAGCGCACCGATGAGCCGCTAGAGAAGGCAATCGATTTCCTAAAGCCTCTGCAGCAATTAGCCAAAGAGCGCATCGAAACGCATTTACTGGCCTTTGAGGTATATTATCGCAAGAATAAACTCTTGCTGATGCTTCAGTCGATACGCCGTGCCCAGGCATTGGATGTCACACATCCTCAGCTACATAGCTGCATCATACGCTTCACCAAGGCACTGGCCAGTGCCAAAAAGGAGCAGCCTTTTAATGCTTATGTACAGCAGGTGCTGGACAAGGCCACCAAAGAACTGATAGGCAGCAAGACGCCTCAGCAGCTGAACGATGAGTTTATAGCCAAGCATCATGCTTCTTCCGTACTGCATTTATATGAGGGCGCACGCGGTCTCTACGAACTGGATGCCAGCAAAAAGAATGCGGCCATTAAGCTCATCACCAGCTTCAAACTGGACAAGCTGCGATTAGAGGTAAGTGCACCACAAAATTTCTATTTGTCTTTTATCAATGCCTCACTCTCTCTCTCTTCTTTGTTGCGTTGCAGGAGGCCATCAAGATCTACACGGCGTTGCGGGACGGCGATGTGTTCGGCGAGTGCGAACAGGAGGCGGATGCCTATAAGCTGGCGTGTCAGCAGCGTTTCCAGCATGCGCGCATCTTTCGGAATATCGAGGAGCTAGAGGCGCAACTGCAGGAGAAGGAGGCAGCCAAGCTGCGCGCCCAGGAGGAGCAGCAGCAGCTAAATCATCTCGATTCTAATGAGACGGCGACGTCGGTAACGGCGGCAACGGCAACGGCCACTGCGGCGGCTGTGGCAGCCTCTTAGAAGCGACTGAGAAAACTGCTACAACCACAACAACAAATTTAACACCAACAACAAACCTTACAACAACTATAACTATAACAAGAAGAAGCAGAAGCAGACGAAGATGATGATGATGGTGATGAAGGAAATCAGCAATAAGCCTAATTCTATAAAAGAAAAAACAACAAACAAACAAACAATAAAAACAACTATTAACAGCAACAACAACACCAACAAAAAGATGAAGATTAACAAAGCAGAAGAAAATGTACTAGATACGAAATGAAAATCTGGAAAAGAGAATTGTGAAGAATTTTGGGGGTCTAGGCTGCCAGAAGGAGTTTCTTAGCCCGTTCGAAACGTACATGGAACATCATCACAAGCAATTACCAATACAAGCACACACCTCACCTCACACACACACATATACTCACACGCACACACACACACACACCTGATACATACATTTGTCAACTTAAGTGTTAAATTTGCCAGCTAGCGCGAGCAAGCAAGAAGGCAATACGCTTCATACACGACGCTATGTGACAAACGTGCGACACACATACACAACATACTCACACACACACACACACACACATACACATACATACGTTTATGTATAGTTAACAGATGAAGCAGCAAACGGGAAGGCAACGCAAAAGCTTAAATAAAAGAGAGACAAAAACAAACAAAAACAAAATTGTTATAGAACTTTTTACATAATTTCTGTTCCTTTTTTTTTTGCTATTTTTTTTCTATATATATATTTTAACAAGCGATTGTATATAGATTTATTATCAAGTTTAATTATACAACATATATATGCAAACAAATTAAAAAACAAACTATTGTAATAACAGTAATCAAGTGCGAGGCGGAGTAGACGAAAAAAAAAAACAGAGAAAACTATAGGGAAAGCAAACGTGTTTTCCAGGGACGAACAGAAGGAGCACACACACACACACACACACCACACCAACCACAATACACCACACGAATTTGCTTAAACATTTTCGGTTTCGCTCGTTTTTGTTTTTTCAATTCTTGTTTTTTGTTGTAGTGCAATTTGTTCTTAAGAATATAGAAAATGTTCAGTCTAACCAATAACTGCGACTCAACCAAGACTGATCAGCTACAAAACTATCAGAGCATTATAAACCATATACCATACTAATGTGCTACACACACCCAGAGAGAGAGAGAGAGAGAGACACAAACACACACACACACATACACACACACGCACTCGCAATATCTATTGTCCCCAAGGAGACCGATTTCAATAATCCCAGACACTTGCACTTTACCAAAATATTATCTATGTAACATAGAATCTTTGATCTTTGACAACTTTAACAACCCCAAACAAAACAAAACAAAAAAAAAAAAAAAAAAAAACGAAAAAAAAAAAAAAGAACAAAACAAATTATTAAATGCAATTTTTACATTACAATTTGCAAACGGCTGAGGGCATTACTTGTTGACAATTTGTGTGTGTGTGTGTATTTTTTCAGCTTTGTGCCGATTGTCGTAAGTCCTTCAGATTTGGGGCAGCGAACTTCCTCTTACAAACATTTTGACAGACACAGCAGATCATAGATTAATATTTTTATACAAATTGATTAGACAGCAAAAACTTAGATTTAATATCTATATCAAAACAAATTTTGAAGCAATATTAAAAATATTAAAAATAAGCCAGATTTTGGAGAGTTTTAGCCTTTGTCATACAAATATTCTACTACTTTCGCAGCTTAGTTCATATGGTTAAGGCATAAAAGAATTTATTTTATGTCTCCTAAAGTTTATAGTCATTGAAAAAGGTCATTACTTTTAAGGTTAATGTAGAGCAAGTAGAATCAAACGAGTTTTGCGAGGTAGTTGAAATAAATGTGCTTGAGTTGAGCTCGAATAAGCGTTGTAGGTTCAGCTGTGACAGGTGAAGCGCACAGTGAATTTCGAATACTGCAACTGAAGCAGGTGTTATAGGATCGATAAAAACAGACATTGGCACAGGGGGAGGAGCTGAAGTCACTGGGGTGGAAGATAAGTTCCGCGGTTCTTGCATCATTACGGTCTGCTGCCTTGACAAGTTGTTGCGATAAATCCTTTAAGATATTTTAACTACAAATGGGTTTCCAGCTAAAGCCAGCTATACTCATTTACACAGATCTGATCTCAGACTAGAATGTTATAGTGTGGCGTGTGCTATTTCTGTAAGCTGTAATTAATCCATCCGTTCTTCAGTAATGCGTTTGTACTATTAATTTTATACCCTTCGCTCGTTGAAAATTATAAAAAGGATATACCATGTTAGTGAAAATGAAAAATTGGGCATGAAGAGGGCTGTATATAATAATCAGTTGGAGTTTGTTTTGCATGCTGGATGTCACTCCCGCACTCCCGCCACTGATTGCCTTAAGTTTATGATTTTTATGTGGGTAAAAAGTGAGGTTATGACTCCTGTTGGGGGCGATATACTATGTCTACTTTGCAGTCGCATTCGACATGATTTTCGGCCAAAAAATAAATATCGTTTCAAACATAGTAAAGCACAATTTGTTTAGCATATTTGCAACGGCTTTTCAATGTTGCGCGCAGGGTATATTACTGTGCGCGACTGCAGAATACGTTGCTTGTTTCTCTCACATGCATCTATCAAATTTTTTATTTTGCGATGTTCTTCTACCCTTTCGGGCGTAAATGAATTTATTCTTTAAAAAAATTTATTCAAACCGAAATCGTAATTAATCCGCCACAACCCGAATCGACCGCCTTTTGTTAGGGTATCTGCAAAATGTGCAGCTCGGCAAAAAAAAAAAAAAAAAAATTGAATTTATTTGAGGGGATTACAAGCCTGAATTATGTTCTAGAAAAAGATTCACAGTTTTTTTCACGACATTTTGGGTAACTTTTTTGAATAACTGCATGAAAAATATTGCATAAAAGACAGTGGATAAGCGTGTGAAAGAGAAGGCGAGAGACAAAAGGCAAAAGCAGAGTCGGATGGGGCAGCTGGGGCTTGGCGCAGCTGCAGCACAAAAGCATTTAAAACATATGAAACACTAAATGATTTGCACACGTGCCGAAAAAAATTATGAAAGGAAAGAGGCAAGCAAAAAGGAAGCCAGCTGCACAGTGGGACAAAAAGCAATGGCGTATTTTACAGAGTGCAAAGTTTTTCAAAAGAATTCTACGTGCTTCTTCAAGGGCTTCCTTTGTTCATTGCGCTCTCTGCACTTGCCAGCTTGCCAGCTTCGTCCCACTGTGCGGTGTCCCCTGCATGGCATGTAAATTATAGAGTCGCTTGCGCCAGGCGCGGCAAGTGCCACTCATTTTGCAACGCCAGCCAAGCACCCCATATCCACCCCCACCCCCACTCTCTGTCTTCTGCCCTGCGGCCGACGGAGACGCTGCCCGTGTCGACGTGCGATGCCGATTGCAGAGTCTACAGCCCACAGCAGCTGTCGGCCAGAGTGGGTGGTTTAACTGCGATTGGAGCAACGAAAATCCAGGTGCACATATCTTTGGCAATGGAAAGGATCTTGAAATGTATCCTAGAGACTTGTAAATGTAGCTCTAAGATTGCAACTTCTGTGGCGAAGTGTTTTAAATTGAAGTTAAGCCGCTTGCCCTGTACAAATGAGGGGTATATCTTTTTACTGCAGGGTATGCACTAGTCGCACTTGAGCGGCCACGCTTTGCTGGCCATGCCACTTGTTTTTTAATGCTTGCGGTTTATTTTCGAGCTTTTAATCATTTTTAAACAACAACTCAAGTGGCGCGCGTCTGCACACACAAGTGTTAATGTGCGAGTGTGTGTGTGTGTGTGTGCGAGTGTGTGTGTGTGTGTCAAAAGCCAAGAGCTGCATATGCAAGTGGCACTCAACACACAAAACACACTCGTGCCCCCTTCCCACCCCTCACTCACACACACACACACACACACACACACACACACACTCGGCCACTTGCACTTGCGAATATAAAAAAATTGTTGCATACCCAAAAGGAGCCGACGTTAATTTAGCCGCTTTCGTCGCCGTCGCTGCCGCCGCCGCCGCTGCCGCTGCCGCTGCTGTCGTCGTTGCTGTCGTTGTCGGAGCCCTGCAGCCACGGAAAGCACTCGAGCATTTTTATTTTTTAACGCATTAAGTGCAATGAGTGGCCCCGTCTGACCGAACCTAGGCGCGAGTGTGGCTCCTTCAGCTGCGCCAGCTGAGCTGCTCAGCCTTTGCTTCACTAGCTGCCTCTCAGTCCGACCCCTTCTCTCCTGCACCCGACTGTCTGTCGTTCTCGTTCTCGTTGTTGTTGTTGTTGTTGTTTTGGTTTGCGGCGGCAATTTAGATAATTTGCTTTAATTGAGGCCGCCGATTTGACTTGAAACTGAATTTGGGCGAAAGAAAATTGTTTGTAAAATTGTGGAAAATTTGTGGAAATTTGATAGCCAATTGGAAAATTAGTTAGAATTTTTTTTTAAAAATTGAATTTCTAGTGAAAAATGTCAAAAAGTCGAACTATTTGCGACAGTTAAGCAGCAAGAGAGTGGCATAAGGGAAGGAAGACGGGCCAAGGAGAGTTACTAGGAGTATATAACTTTGGAGTAGACCCTCGCAGATCGCAAGAAAACTGCAATGCGAGGGTTGCGCAAGCAGTTGCATTTAATGCAATCTATGGCATTTCGCTGCTGTTGTTGTTGTTGTTGTTGCAGAGACTCATCCTCCCCTGCCCGTTTCGTGTTTTCTTGTTGTTCATTTCATTTACGGGGCGCAACACGAAAAGTTACGCTAGTTTATGAAAAAGTCTTTGTGCTGTCAAACTGTCCAATTTGTAGATAAAGTTGCGTCGCTTTCAGCCAGAACACACACAGCACCCTGCACTGGCCCCGCAAGCGTCGCCCCAGCATCTGCTCTCTCTTTCTATCTGCTGCTGCTGCTTGTTTTCGAAATATTCTTAAAGTTTTTTGTTCAGTCTTTAAGGCCAAAATGAAAAGTTTGGGGCAACATGTTGTCGAAAAAAGGCGCTGCATGCTTTTAGGCGTGCGCATAAAGCGGCGACCTACACGACCCGCAAACACACACACACACACGCACACACGCACTCACACGGCGCAGCGCAACTGAAACTGAAAACATTATGAAAAAAGCTTGCTGAAAAGTTGATTTCAATATAAGTTTCACATTTTGTCCTGTAATGAGGCATCTTCCCTACGCCCTGAGAGTGGAATGAAGCGACGTGGAGTGGAGTGGAGTGGGTCTAGAGTGGTATGTAGAGGGTCTAATAGCCGGCGGCTCTTAAAACTCGCAAACTTGATTAAACGCTGTCGCAGCGGCTATTAAAAGTTTTCCAAAAACCCAACCACTTCTCTCGGCTCGTCCCCGATTATGCTTGACTTGATGCCAATAGTTTTTGAAGTGCCGAGATTATTGATTGCGCCAGCTCTGTGAGGGTCTGATAAGAGGGCGATTGGAGCTGCTGAAGCGGCTGCAGTAGCTGAATTTGCAGCTAAAGTAAAACTAATTAAATGTGAACGCAGCTTTCTTCAACATAACCTGAAAGTGCCTCATCCTTAACCTTAAAGTTGAGAGATCAACTTTGCTGTCAATAACAGACTCGCAGTTCTGCCATAACAGACTCGCTGTTAAGCGGAATGCACTGTTAATTGATGACTGTTACTCATTAACAGACTCTCTGTTAATATGCATACTCATAACAGAGCTCGTCTGTTAGCTAGCGTATAACAGACAGCTGATCTTCTCTTTACAAAATTATGAAGAAATTATCACAGCAACATAACCTCAACTTTAACTTCAGTTGGACCCAAAGAGAGAGCGAGAGAGAGCGCGTTTTGGGACTGATTACCAGTTTCGATAAGAAATATTGTTATTTAACATAAGCTGCGTTTGAGCATTTTCAATAAGGTTGGCAGGCAACAATTTGTGCAGTTTGCGGCAAACTTTCGGCCTGGCGCTGCAGCAGAGCAGCTGCTGCTAACTTTGATAATTTGCACAGCGCCCGCAAAAGTAGGCAACACTAAGTTTTGCTAGCCCGACAGAGAGAGAGAGCCTAAACTTAACAGAGTCTGTTGCTGCTGCTGCTGCTTCTGTTGTTGCTGTTGTTGCTGTTGTCGCTGCAGCTGAAGTTGCGCTCAACTTTTGGCCAAATACTTCGCTCAAGTAATAATTACCGTTTTGTCCGATCTTTAGTCGTTCCTGGCGCTTAGCATGCAAAACACACACAAACACACACCCACTCACACGCAGATACACAATCTCAGCCATGTTTGGCCAACAGTTTTAGGGCAGCCCGGCACACACACACACACATAGATACGAATACGGATACGATTCCCCTGTGTGTGGCGCCTCGCACAGCTGCTGTGCATGAAACGGTCGACGCTTGCGGCACTTTTGTTGCTGCATCGCCAAATTTTAAGCAGTAAACTTTGATTATTACACTTTACACACACACACACACACACGCACACATACGCCTGTGCAGTGTGTTTGTGCGGTGGGGCGTGGTAGTCATAAAATTTGTGTCATGCAAAATATGGATTTCAAAATGAATTTATGCGCGTTTGTATCGCTGCGGCTGTGGCAGCAGCCACGCCCCCCACCTCATCCCCCCCTCTCGGCCCATGCCAGCACCCACTGAGTACACGCTGTGCCTGTGTTTAGCCGCATTTACGTAAATTTTCGCTCCATTCGGCCCCTTTAGCTACAAATTTGACCATATTTTAAAGCTTGTTGTTGTTGCGTATCTATTAAAAATTCGCATGTAATTTTATCTCTTTTCTCCCTCAGCGCCACGCCTCTTGCCGCCCTCCCTTGGGCATATGAAACGTGTAGATGCGAGTGGTCGAGCGCCTAATGCAGCTTAACGCTTCACTGGCCATCGAGGTGGAGCTGAACCTGAACCAGGAGCAGGGCCACAACCAGAACCAAATAAATGTGAATCGTTAAATCGTTTAAATGACGACGAAGCTGAAAGGGGAGCTGAAAGCAGGGGAGGGGAGGGAGTTGTAGCAGGGGAGTGCCTGTCATTCAAAGTCGCGTAATCCTTGAGGCACAACGGATGCGACTGCGGAATATCCTGTGAGTGTGTGTGTGTGTCTGCGTGTGCGTGTGTGTGCAAATAGGATGTTCTAGTACCTAATCGGAGATTGGAATATGGAAATCGCTTGTCGATTTAATCTGAAATTGAAAACTTGTTCAATTACTCGAGAACTTTATAAATTACTTAGTATTTTCATCTTTGTTGTTGCTTTAAAGTTCGCTCTCCCAGTCAAACCTTTTGGAACATCAGGTTAACAGCAGCAACTGCAGCTGATTAACAGAATGTTAACTGCATTGAGCAGTTGTACAGCAAAGCAGCACCGCTTTGCTTTCTTACAGTGTCCTCATCTCCCACAATTAACAATTGAAAAACTTTTTAAATAAATACAAGAATATTGTGTGTTTTTTTTTTAATTCGTCTTTTTATTTATATTTATTTTAATATTTTATGTGTTAGGAAAACAATGCAAAATAATATATGAAACTTATGTATAAGAACCCTTTTTGTTTTTCTTATTCATCATTTTTTTTAATGATCGTAATTGATTACATTTAGTTGAAATGTGTTTTAAAATTAATTGTTTTCGTTTTGTTTTTTGTTGTTTATTTTTTGTTTTTTTTTTTTGTCGTTTTTATCGTTTTTTTTTTGATTTGTGTGCTAATTTTAAACCAATTTAGCAACAATTCATGCAAAATATTTGTTTAGCATTTGTCGAGATCCTTTCTTTCAATTACGTGGCGCTTGTAAAAATGCAAACGAAGTGCACAAAATATAATTGTAAAAAATTATTATTTATCAATTAATTAGTGTAAATAATTAGTGTACAAATCGACATACAAAAAAAAAAAAAAATTGTAAAGAAATTAGTTGTGTATTTAAAATTAATAAAAGATTTTTATAAAATATTTAATACTTTTTGCTTATGGGTTCTCTTGTTTTTTTTTTGGGGCAAGTTTGGGGCGACAAATGAATTAGTTAACTGCTAATTACACCCACTTAACAAATTGGTTTAACTCGAACAGTTAGACTACTTAGTGCCGCGATCTATGCGCATGACAGAACATTATACAAATATCGATTTGATTACTGAGCTTTCTTCTGTGTCTGACGTGGGCCGTTTCTTTGTGTGTGTTCGCTTAAGTTAGCAAAATGAATTTTCGCTTAAGTAAATAATAAAAATAAAATAAGATGTATAATTGAAATAAATCTAATAGTAGATGGGTGTGCATAGGTGTGTTTGATGTCTGTATATGTGTGTGTTAAGCTCATTACGAATGCTGGTATGTTATTTTATGTTAGGCTGGGCGATAAAACAACAGGGTGTCTCGTTAACATAGGGAACTGTGTGTTGCAACTGTACCTGTAACTACGTTAGCTATGCAATATAACTATTTATTAATGCGATTTCTGTTTTTGTTTTTGTTTTCGGTATTCTGTTTCGGTTTTTCGTTTTCGATAATCAATTATTAATTCATTATCGACAATCAATTAATTTCTTAAACATCGATTTGCTCATATATTGAAATTTATTATTATTAATAATCGTTATCGTTAATATTATGTCTGCAGTAGTATTGCGTGTAGTATGTAGTGAAGTGTAGTGTTGTGTAGTGTTGTGTAGTGTAGTGTTGTTAGGTGTCAACATATACCGCTAGAGCTTAGACATATAGAAATATGCAGATCCCTCCTGTATAGCAAATATGAAGTTCGCTTCGAATATCTGTATTTTCTTTCTCTTTCTTTTCTCTTCTTTTGCTTTTGCTTTTGCTTTACGTTAAACATTTAAATGGTAATTAGTTGTAACTGTAATTGTTATCGATTAATGTGTAAATTTATTTAGTATATATTCTTTAATAGCTAGTAATTAATATTCTCTCGCTTTACATACGATTATACATATATAGACAGATATATCGCCGTTATATAAGATATATCTACATACATATATAATTAGAAATCTCTAGTACATCATTCTTGGTTTTAGTTGCGAATGCAAATGGTTACAGTATTATTACATTTATTACATTACATTACATCGGTATTTAATACTAGTACACTTATCGCATTACGCTCCCGTTGAAGTTTTTTCTTCCTCTTTATTTAATTTAATTGTTCTCCTTTAAAAAAAAAAACTTCTCAAAAAAAGACGTATCTTTAGGTTTATTGTGGGATTTTTTGTTTCTGTTTCCTTTCCTTTTCGTACACTCTAAGCCTAAGTATTTACTTGCCATTTAGTATAAGTTATATATATATGTTTATATATCTATTAGATGTAGGTGTATGCATCAATAATTTACAATTTTATAAAATTTCTAACGTGAAATGGATTAACTTAATCATCGTAAGTTTTCTCTTTTTTTCTATACGTTCTTGTTGCGTCTTTCGAATAAACTTGTTTTGGATTAAAACTTTCTTTTTTGTTTTCGTATATATATTCCTTTGCTGTATATATACGTTGCTATACATACACATATAAATTTTACTTAGCTTTGTATAAATCATTATTTTCTTTATACGTGTAATTTATGCATTTTGTACCAAACTAACTAGCCTACACAAAAAAAAAAGAGTAGTATATGGTTTTTTTTTAGTATTAAAATGGGATTTTTTACATACTGTTGTGCTATAGAGAATATGATGTACCTCATGTTGGGCTTGACGTTTCGCAGCCTGCCCCTGCCGCTGCCCCACTGTGCAGAGCAGTTGCAGTTGTAGTTGTTACCTTCTTTACTGTCCATCATTGAATCTTACTTCGCTTGGATCACCCCATGTTATGCACAAATGTACATACCCCCAGGAATGGGGTACGCATATTTGCTGTACGTCTTCTTTGATTTTCTTTTTGCATTTCCATATTTGTTTCGTATGTTCATCGAGTTAATTTCTAAATTCTACATCAGTCGGTTTGGCACACAAGTCACGCAAAATACGCGGGCGAGAGAGAATGAAAGCGAAATAGAGAGTAAAATAAAGAGGCAGACAGAGGCAAAGGCAGACACAGACAGACAGACAGACAGATGAATAAAGTAAGCTGCGCTTTGAATTTTTACATAGAATTACAGCTGCCAAGTGCCACTGTGCAACTGCTAACATAACACTTTAAGTTAGCAGCTGTTATCGATTTGCATGCCAGTGCACTGTAACATAACATGCTTAGTTAACAGCTGCACTTGCACTCTAACATAACATTCGGTGTTAACAGCTGCACTTGCACTGCAATTTTACAGCGCACATTGAGTTAACAGCGATCGCCTGCTGTTGTTGCGCCATCTTGGATTCTCATCTGCTGTTGCTGCTGCTTGCCCTGTTGCTCTGCCGCTGCCGCTGCCGCTGCTGCTGCTTCTGTTTCTTTTTCTGTTTCTGCTAAAAAGGCAATTTGAATATTACAAGTAATTCGTAATTGCAATTACCGTAGGCAATTGCGCATGAAACTAAACCTCGGTACCATCCTCGCCCTCATCGTCGAACAGCTGACTTGTGCTGCCCTGGCCGCTGCGCGTTGCCGTTACGGACATTTTCTTCTTGGGCTTCGGTGGCGGCCTTGGTGGAACTTTCGCAATCTTTGGCGAATCGGCACCATGTGTAGGCGAAGCCGACATGCCATTTACACTGCCCGCCACCGCCGGCGGCACCGACACCACCACCAGGTGAGCCCATGCCGGCTCCATTGATGCTGGCGCCGGGCAATATCGTTATGCCGTGATGCCTTGGTCCGTACAATGGTTCCGTGTCCGAGTTGTACAAGTGTTGTTGCTGCTGCTGCTGCTGTTGCTGCTGCAGCTGTTGCTGCTGTGCCTGCAATGCCTGCTGCTGCTGAATCAGCTCGTGTATCGGCTCATAGATCTTGCTCGCATTTGCCGCCGCCGATGCAACCGACGTTAGGCTGGGCGTGGCCGGCAACGGTCGATCGCGCATTGTGTATTGTTGTTGTTGCTGTGCAGCGGCCTGAGCAACTGCACTGCTTCCCTGTGCTGCCGCCGCCGCTGCCGCTGCCTGTGCCTTGTGCAGATTCAGTGTCGAATTGCCGCCCGCCGTGGTACGCAATCCCAAGTTATCGTAAACCGGCTCCGCCTGTAGTTCCGCTGTAGTTGCTGTGCCCGTCTCACTGGGATTGGGCGATGTGGGCGATTGGAACTCGCTTAACTGTGTGCCATGATGCACTGCAGCGGCGGCAGCAGCAGCACCGGATGTGCTCGGCGCCCAGCTGGGCACACGCGGCTTGCGCGGAATGGTCATATAGCCCTGTTTCATCACAACGGCCGTGGCCGGCGAGTAGACAACGGGTGCGGGCAGGAAGGGCGAAGCCGACGATTGCAGTGCGGCGGCCAACTGCTGCTGCTGCTGCTGTTGTTGCTGCTGTTGCTGCTGCTGGTGGCGACTGTTGGCGGTGGCGATAAGTGCCAGATTACGCGACTTGGGATGCTGCAGAGTCATGAATCCGTTGTGGGTGGCAGCCGCAATGGTTGTGGTGCCGTAGATGCCGTGCGGCGTCATGTGTGCGTAGACGGGGCTGGTCAATGGAGGAGGCGAGCGTATGCCATAGATCACCTGGTCGGGTATGTTCGACTGGGAGGATTGCATCGATGGCGATGTGGGCGGCACACGAGCGGGGAAGGCCAGCAAATCTGGGGGCAAGCTATTGCCATAGGTGTCATCCACGTAGGTGTGACGCGAACGTGGCGTGGTTGTGGTGTCCGACATGGCCACCGAGTGGGTCTCGTCGTCACGCGTGTGGTTGGCTAAGGGGTGGGGGAAGAGAAGAGAGTGACAGAGGATTAGTTGAGTAGTAGTGCAAATCAATTTCAAAAGTAAATTCGATTACAAGACATGACATATCGATATTTGTGGTGGTGTGTCGATGCTTTTATGTTAAGTTTAACATAAAGCTGTTATGCGTAGTAAAATGAAAATGTTAAGTCAATTTAACACAATTTGTCGTAAATGAAAGCTAAACATTTTAAATGTAGTATTAAAAAATAATAAAAAATAACCAAAAAATACAAAAAAAGTAAATAAACTAATATAAGTAATAAATAAAGCAACATAATGTAAACTTTTGCTTTTCATAGCATACTTTTACGGGCAAGTTACAGCACTTTATTGAAATGCCGCTGATTTGGCTATCAATTAAGTGTCTTAAGGCGCTTTTATCTATACTGGCTCACAATTAATTTCCAAAATTAAAATAAACATGTCCCCAGCCGACTCAACCATGGTAACTCGGCTAATACGCAACGCAGAGCCATCAAATTTGTTTTGTAGCTGCCTGAAGAAGCTCCACATTAATTGCAGCAGCTTCTGCTGCTGTTGCTGTCCGGGCAGATAAATAACCTTCTCTACACTTTAAGCTGGTGTCATCGAGGCAAGTTGGAATGGTGAAGGCGGAAAGGGGGTCCGCCTGATAAATCAATCGATCGACCGGCTCGATAAGCTCTCTCGCTCAGCTCTTGGCAAATGTCACTGATTGTTTTTGCCAAATCTTCAATAAACAACAAATGGACTAACAAAAACAATGGCAACAATAACAAAAACGAAAACAGCTGTGGAAAGAGAAACAGCAATAGCAACAGAGAGAGAGAGAGAGAGAGAGAGAAAACAACAACAATGAAGTGCATCAATTGCATTCAATTGGCTTTTCAATTGTCATTGCAATTCAATTGGCAACTTGCAATTGCCAATTGGAAATTTAAAGCAAACATCCGTTGTTCGTCTTGTTGTTGTTGCTGCTGTTGTTGTTGTTGCTGTTGTTGTCGTTGTTGGGTGTTGGCTATGTGTTTGCTTTTGTGTTTACCCAAGCTGGCGGCCAATGTTGCCAAATGCGGCGGAAGTAATAGATACAAATGTATCTATGTGTCTACACATGTTGTCTGTTTGTCTCTCCCCCACTCTCCCCCAATCTCTCTCTCTCCACCCCTCTCTCTCTCTCTCTTTTACTCTGTGTGTGCTGAAAAATGCGAGCTAAATTGTCGAACTGCCGCTGCACTCAACTGGAAATATTCGACAAATAGATCAAATGTGCAATTTGCACAAACACAAACACCCGCAGACACACAAGCTCTCTCAAACACTCCCACACACTCGCACCCGCACCTACACACATACATATGTACATATACGTACACCCGCCAAAGCTCAAGTGCAACGGCCGCCATTTTGAATTTAATTGTGGACAAAGATGAAAAACTGCGCAGATTCACAAAAGTTTTCCACGAATTTCACAAATTGCATTTCCCAGTTCTCTTCTCCCCCCTTTCCCTCTCCTTCCCCTCTCTGTGTACGCTCTGCTAACTGCAGTTTTTCGCGCAACTACATAATGCACTGCAAGGGAGAGGATAATGAAGACTCGATACGAGTTTTTGGAAGGGACGGAGATGATAGCAAGAGCAACTGGCAAAGTATTCAATACGATGAGCTATGAAAACATAATTGAAAACTTTGGCACTGTGTGCAAAGCAGTGCAACGCATTTAGTAACTTGACTGTTTTATACCCTAACTGTTATGGAAAAACTTTAAGAACTTCGTTAAACCACATTCAAAGCGTGTAGAAAAGCGGCTAAGTAACGGAGTAAAGAGGTTAACCCTTCAAAATTTAATGTAATTTTCTAATTTTGATACATATTTCGATCTGTTATTACATTGCATTGGCATCCATTTCACACTTACCGTATGCGGTCTCATCGAGCAGGGTCTTCTTGATCTCATGTCCATCGTCGCCACCGTCAACACTTTCGATGTCGGTGCGACGTGGTGGCTTCTCTACAGGGTTTACCTCGTTGAGGAGACTCTTCTGCATTTCCATAATCACAGAACCCTCGAGCATGGAACTGTTGTGAGTTTTGTCCAGTTTGCAGGAAATCAAACCATCGTTACTCATCATGGTGTTATCCTTCTGGTAGGTCTTGATGCGACGACAATACCAGAAAAGGGCGAGGACGAGAAAAATCAGTAGGACAAGAAATGTCGTTATAATGACGCAGATGATCAGAAAGATGCTTGTCTGGGGATCACTTGTAGAGGCTCCGATGGCACCACTCAGGCCCAGGCCATCCGATGACATGGGTGAACCAAGGTAGTCCCCGTTCACAAGCAATTGGAATTCTGCCTCCGCCTTGCCACCTCGATTGTCTGCAATGCAAATGTAGGCACCCTTATCCGAGGTGCGTACACCGTAGATGCGCAGCTCGGAGGTCATCACCTGTGCCGGTTGCTGTTGTATGTTCACCTGTTCCACCGAGTTGAGAATGCGTATGTGCTGATCATTGATGCTGGGATTCAGTTGTCGCTTGTTGTAGATCCAGGTGACATTGGGACGCGGTGTGCCGACAATGCGACAGGGCAACGTGATGTTATCGTGATTTGCCTCGACAAAGGAACGCACCGAGCCAAGTATGCGTGGGCGACAGGCAAAGTTCTCCGACGGCACCTCGCTCCAGAGTTTTCCCCTCAACTGGGGTGGCTCACGGCAATCGGTGGGCGGTGTGTACAGTCGCTTGGCAATGGCAAAGTCACGGAATTCCTGCAGTTCACAGCTGCAGTTCCAGGCATTGCCCTGCAGCGAGAGATAATTCAACTTGGGCAGATTGGCGAACGTCTCCTTGTGCAGATGAGTCAACTGGTTCTGTTCCAGTGAGATGGCACTCAATGGGCCACCGAAGACATTCAGTTGCACCTGCTTGAGGCGATTGTTGTTGAACTCGACGCGAGACAGAAAGGGCAGGTTAATGAACAGACGACTCTCGAGCACCTCGATCTCATTGTTGTTGATGATCACGTTGCGTAGCTTCTCCAGGCCCTCGAAGGTGGTGGGATGCAGCTCACGTATATGATTGCTCGACATGTCCAGTTCGATGAGTATGGGCAGTCCCTTGAACGCATCACGATTCACCTCCTGTATGGTGCAGTTGCGCAGGTAGATCTTGTGCAGATTCTGCAGTCCGGCTATCTGAAACTCTTCGCGTCGCAGCTCGGGTATTTGATTCTGTGAGAAATCCACCACTTGCATCTCGTTGCTCATGTCCTGCGGTATTTTCGATAGTTTCTTCCCTTTGCAATCGGCGCTTTTCTTTCCCGAATTCCAATGACAATGGCAATTGCCGCAGTTTTGCATCCAATCGCGACAGAGCGCATCTTGTGCTATCGATAACAGCAGCAGCGCAGTTAACAGACGCGTTAACAGCGATCTGCTTGCCATCTTGCTCATTGCTGTTAATGCTAACATTGTGTTGTGCTGCGTGTGTGTGTGTGTGTGTGACGTTTGCTTACTGCGTCGTTTGTATTTATAAGCTGCGCTCTCACACGCGCCCGCTCTCTCAGAAGTCTCTCCCACTCTCCCACTCTCGCACTCTCACTCTTTCACTCTCGCTGCTGTTAATCCTTTTGACGTGCTGTTAATTTGATTCGTGTGCCGTTTTGCGAGCTTTGCTTTGTTTCTATCGTTCGCCTTCGTTGCCGTTGTTGTTGTTGCTGTTGCTTGCGACAGACAAGACTGTGATTAATTAATGCTCCCCGCGTAACCTTTGCGTTTTTTTTTTTTTTTGCGTTTTTGTTGTGTTGTATGTTGTTGGCCTTCTTCTTGTTATCCTTTGCGCAGCTTTACGTCTTCTTTTCCCAACTCTGCTGCTGGCAGCTTCTCTGCCTTCGTCTGCCTCTTTCGCCCTCTTCTTTTCTCTTCACTTTTTTGTGGTGGCTCCGAACTCGCAATTAGCAGTGCAGTTTCCAGCTGAAAAGAAATGCGCAACAAAAGAAAAGAAGGAAAAATTGTGGATTAGTCACGGCATGCGTAAGAGAGATAGCAATAGTTGGGGCTACTATGGCAATGTAGAGATTAACAGGGCGAAGGGGGAGGAGATGGGGGGATATGTGCGTAAAAGGTCGTTGGTAGCTTTAAAACGTAGGCAAACACCTGAACAATTGAACAATGGAGCGCGCGCTGGTCCCTCTTCTTTACCCCTATCCTCTCTCTCTCATCACTTTCTTCCCACTCCTTGCTAAGTCGAAAGGGTAAACCTCGGCGCTGACAACGCTTGCTTATCATTCACACAGCGCCAGCGCGCGCTTAAAGTTTCAATTAATGTGCGTGTGCAAGTCTGCGTGTGTGTGTGTGTGTGTGTGAGAGCGCTTACGTTGCACATGGCTGAACTTTCGACATTTCGAGCTTTTGTTGTGCATAGTTCGCGTACTTAGGACGTACTTAATGAGACTTTTCATTACGTCATTTTATTACATTCTCCTGCAGCTTTGCGAAATAGGCAACGCAGCAGGATAAATAAAGCAATCAGCTGCCTTGGTTACGTACCAACGAGATTTAAGTAGTTATTTTCAGCCACGACGTAGTAAGTCAATGTCTTAACGTAACGTAACAGGCAGACGCTTAATACGTGCGTAAATTCATGCTTACGTCATGCAAGGGGAACGAACACTTTGCCGTTACGTAGTTGTGCAACCTTGATTAATTGTGACAAATGCCATTACAGCAGTTTACGTACTTCATTACGTTATTCAATTAACGTCACGCGCCGAGCTGTGAATGATGCCTTGGCTTAAAAGCAGCGCGAAAGTGAGAGCGAGAGCGAGATAGCAAGCATGAGAGCGGCAGCTGCTCAGGCTCAAAGCAAATGGCGCAAAACCGCGAATGACAATGGGCACAATAACAACAACAACAACAACAACAACAACAACAACAACAACAACAAGGGGAATAGCAACAACAAAAAACCGCAGGAGCCCCGCAGTAAAGTGAAAGACAAAGGATGAAAGTTCGCTTCTGTTTGGATTGCGCTGACGCCGCTGCTCAGGTTAGCAGAGGCAGCGGCAGCGACGGCAGCGACGGCAGCGACGGCAGCAGCGGCAGCGGGTTGCTACTTGATTAATGAAAATGCTGTTAAAGTGTGACACTTTGCGGTGCCTAACTGTCTTGGCCACGCCCACCTGCTGTGTGTGTGTGGGGGGAGGGAGCTGCTGCTTTAACCTTCAAATTGAGTGGGCGGCCTTTTGTGCTGCTCTAGCTGTTGTTGTTGTTGTTCTTGCTGCTTTCTTTTCTTTTTTTCGGTCGTTTCGCTCTTGGGCAAAGTGTGAACAAGACAAGAAGACACAACAATCTGTGACCCGTCTGTGACCCCCTTCAACATTTACAGTTTCCCCCACCCCTTCGCTTCTTGTTGTTGGCCTTAATTAAACAGCTTTGTTGTTGCTGCTGCTGTTGCCGCAAGTTTTTTGGGGGCAATTGCCGCAACGAGGCAAAAAACAATTTGCCGACAACAAACAAAAAAAGAAGTAAAAAAAGAGAGAAAGAATGAAGATGAAAATGCCAAACAGCACGCAAAAATTATCAAAGCAAAATGAATGAATTATTTATTAATAACAAATGCAGCCGCAGCGCACAACAGCAACAACAAAATAATGCTGCCACAGCAGGCAACAAAAACTGCAACAAATGAAACTTGCGGTCTGCACTGACGAACACAACAAGCGCTGCTGACCCTCGCTCGCTCAGCTGCTTCGCTCTCTTGCACTCTCTTCCGCTCTGCCGCTCTCCCGCTCTCCCCACGCTCTTCGCTGTGTGTCTGTTAAGCTGCTGGTAAGCTCAACATTTACCACACATGTGTGCGAGAGTGCGAGAACAAGTGCCAGCAAGCAAGCATGCATGCATGTGTGTGTGTGTGTGTGCTTGTCTCTCTGTTAATGCTGTGTTATGCAGCGTTGTATACACTGCCGCCGATCTGGCAACACTTGCTGGGCTACATGAATGCTTTAATGTGTTTCAGCCAGGCAAATTCATTTGTAAATCAAATTTATTTTAATTTTAAAATTGTTTTAAATTATTATTACAATTATCGATATTGCATGGCACATTTAAGCTTTGTATTAACTTTAGTTTATATATCGATTAACACATGCTGCTTTAACAGTGAACTGTTAAATGTGGCCTGCCTAACAGCGCTTCTGCAGGCAGCGAAACAATCGATCTAGTTATCGCAACTTGTAATTATCTATCGATGATAGAGCATTGCTGCTTCGCATAGGGATGTAATTGAATCATCGCGAGGCTTTAACTTGTTTTTCGCACACAGTTTTCATTGTTGTTGTTTATTTTTATTGCCGCTGTTGTTGTGTCAGCAGTTTTTCTCACTCACACACACACACACACAGGGACGTAGGCAAACAGGACGACTGACACGGACACGGACACGGACATGGACACGAACGCGGACAGAGCGAGTGAAAAAACCTCAAAACAAATTAAATATGCAAATAAAAGAAAAATGCTGCAATTTTGCGCTTTGTTAAATATTTGCTCAATGGTTTTACTTCTTCTTTTCCTCCACCTCCGTTTCCGCTCTCTCTCTCTCTCTCTCTGTGTGTGTGTGCCTTCATTTGTTATTGCTGTTGCATAGCTTCATTTTGGTCAAAAAGAAACCAAGAAAATCTGCAAAAAAAAAGCAAAACAAAACAAAACCTCTAATTCCTTTTTCCAAAGGCATTCTCTGCGTATGCTCTTCCACTCTTCCGCTTCTCCCCTCTCACGCGGGAGTCTCTGTCTCTGTTTCTGCTTAAATGTTTGCTTAATTTAAATGTTTTCTCTGTTATGCTTATTAAACGGACACACAATATTATCTAACCGTTGGCAATAGTATTAAAGTGCTCTGCCGGATCTGATATCCTTTTGCTTTATGCGCTCCACGCACCAGATAAGACGCAAAAGAAGGCGAAAGTAAAGAGGAGGAGGAGGAGGAAAGGCGCACCCCTAGCTGTGGGCTAGGGCATTTCGCCTGCTCTTAATTGTGGCGACAATTTGCGATAACGATTTGGGGTGCCAGTTCCTAATGTCCCAATTTGTGTATTGTTTGTGGCGCCCTCTAGCGGCCGACTGACCCGCCGGACCAGCAGTCCCAGCTGGCCACGCCCACAACTGCCTCTCCATTTCAGCTGCGAACGTTCGCTGTAACGATTGTTACATTTTACTCTGTCATTTTATTGCCATTTGCGGTTGTAATTGCTATATAGTGTCACGCCCACATGGCCACGCCCACCATCGTACAAGCTTTGCATAGGGTCTGCTGCTGCTGGCGCTGCGGCTGTCTATTGTCAGCTTAAATCGATTTGAACAAATTTAATTGCTTTGGTTTTGGTTTTTTCCCTCTCAGCTTGCCCATTTTTGTATTCGTATTTGTATACCCTGTAATAAATAAAAAGCCAGCCGTGCGGGGGCAGGGTATGCTAAAGAGTAACAGGCAGTTGGCTGAAGTGTTTGGTTAGCTTGAATTCTGTGAGCCAAGATGCATTCTTAGCAAAACTTAAACTCAAGGAACTCAGGAACTACAGGCGTTAGATGGGTGAAACTTGGTGGGTAGATGCAAGACTTATAGTACTTGCTATACTTAAAAGTAGAGCGCTGGGAGTGCATTATAGCAGTTACAATTCTAGTATAAACCCATTGAACTTATAAAGTATTTAAGATGAAATTCGCTTGCAGCTTCTACAAAAAGAAGAACTCATTTTTTTCTCTCTTTTCTCGTCAACTTTTTTTGCGATTTGCGTAGTTTACACTGTTTTTTTTATTTATGCCACAGGGTAGCCGCTAATCGACTATTCGCCCCACGGCGAATTGCGAATTTCGCTTGTTTTTTACGTATTTGTTGTATACCAATTGCCAATTGGCAATCGCTTTTTAAGTGTCTTTCTTTAGCTCTTTCGCGCTCCGTTTGTGTGCGCTGTGCGTGTGTTTCTCTGTGTGTGTCTGTGTGTGTGTGTCAAAAGTTGTTGAACCGTCAACTGCAACAACAAGAACAGCTACGATAATAACAACAATAAAAAGATTTCGCACTGACCGACGGCGTCACAACAATTTGTTGCTAAATGAAGCGAATTTCTTTGTTTCTTTCTCGCATTTTTCTTTTCGTTTCGTTTCGCCTTTTTTCTGCTTGTTTTAATGTTTGGTTTCCAATTTTTTCTTTTGGTTTTGGTTGCTTTTACGGCTGTCCAATATAAATATTTAACAATGCGTAGAATATGGTTATTGCATTTTATGAGGAAACTCCCTGCCTCCGTCATCCAGCACGAATTGACCAAAGTCGAAAACCGAAACCGAAACTACAGCCCGAAACGGAATTTGAAACTGCAAAAAAAGGAGAAAGAAAAAGAAGCAGAAGAACAAAAAAACAAACTGGAAACTCTGGACTAAAAGCCTATTTGCAAATTGTTTCATGTTACATTTGTTCGTCGAGTTTCGCTCGGTTAATTCACTGGACAATGGGCAATGCGGAGTGCCTGAATGATGTGGGGGAAGGGAAGGGGTAGGCGCAGAAAGCCTATACTACTTTGCAGTTGGTGAAACGATAGTGCTCCAAAGGGTGCTTAAAATGCAATGTGCAAAGTTTTTATAGCTGGCAAGAAAGAAAGAGTTGAAGAGGTTGGAGGGAAAGAGAAGAGGTTGAAGGAAGTGGAGACAAATGAATGTTTACTCTAAGAGAGCTTTGAGCAAGAATCAAAATAAGTTGAAGCTGAGCCAAGGCATGCCGATAGTTTCTGATAGTAAAGCTCAAACGATAGTTCATGAAACGTTAGCTTCAATATAAATACTTAAGATTTGCTATAAAATAACTAAATTTAGCCGATAGTTTTCACCTATTATGTCATCGATATATAATCGATAAGTTACAAACTCTTGTTTTGTCTTCTTTTCCCTTTTCCCTTCTTCTTCTTTCTGCCAACATTTCGCTTAGTTTTCGCTTAAGCTGTTTGCGAATTTTAAACGCAAATTGCCACCGCGAAAATATCGCGGCAAAAACTCAACTGCAACTGGCGAGATGAATGATAGCTGCTGCTGCCGCCGCCGCGGGGCAAACAATTCATGCTGCAGTTGCAACTGCAACGTGTGCTGGCTCTACTATGTAGTATTTGCCACACGCCGCAAAAAGGTAACGCGCTGAATTTCCATGCCGGAAATTTGAAAACTACAACAACAACAACAACAATGATAGCAAGACTTGGATGACCTAGGCAGGAGGGGAGGGTGGGGGGAGGGGCGATGAGTATGACGAGCTGCCACGTCCTGTGTCGGTGTCGAATCTGCCGAATCTGTAGAGAACAACTTCATCTGTCCGCATATGCCGCAAAGCTCTGCACTCCATGGTGGCTTCATCCTTCCCTTCCTTGCCCCCCTCCCACCTGCTTTTTCTACTTTCCACCCGCTCATCCCTGCAAACACTTTAAGGATCTGCACTTGGGCGATTCCAATCATATCAGGCATGTGGCTCAATCAAACGCCCTCCCTCCCTTTCTGGCCCCTCACCTAGTTACCTTGCCTGCGCCTTGTGTTTTCGACAACTTGTTTCAGCTGCTTGCCAACGCAACGTTGCAACTTGCCGCAGCTGACAATCTTTGGGGCATTGTTTATCTGGGCGCATGCTGCAGCAGCCCCCCTCCTGCTCCATGCCAGCGCCCTCTAATCAAATATTCAATTTCTGCCACGACGACGCAGCGCGTTGTCAACAGAAGCTGCTCAAGGTTCAAGTAGGAAGCTGCCTCAAAAACAAAAAAAAACAAACACAAGTAGCAAAAGGAGGGTGGGGGGGTGCACGCTGGACACGCCCTTTTCAATTTGCCGCAGCCAGCGCTGCATGTGTGGCCCTGGCAACTCTGGCAAAGTAATCAACAAGAAGTAAAAACGAATTTCGACAAGATATTCAGGTGGGGATCCATGCGACTGCGAGATACCCAAGGTAGGTGCACGTATTGGAGGGAGAAAGGAAGAAAGAGAGTGAGAGAAAGCAGCAGGAAAGTTATGGAAAAAGAAAGAAAGGAAATAAGGTAAGGCTGGGGCAGTTGCAAAAAGAAAAGATCCCAGCTAGGTTAGTATGAAACCCCAGAGATGCCTTGCAGCAAAGAAGAAGCTATCTCAGCCAGACTTTTATTTTACAGGGTGTCTTAGAAGGCTGGCGCATTGAGAGAGCAACAGGCGGCGTAAACTTTCACTTTTTTTCCCCCATCTTGTAGGCTGATGGACGCACTTAAGGGAATGCGAGGGGGCAAGGGCAGCTGGTACCAGCTGAGCTCGTACTGAGGGTGCTGGGCACGGGAACTTACTATATTTTTTTTGCGCAAATTTCATTTAAGTTAAGTTTCGCGCGTCCAGTGAAGTGGCCGCTGACGCTCGACGCCGCAGGGTGTCGCAGCAGCGGCAGCAGCAGCGGCAGCGCAATGATGACGATGATAATAATGATAAGAAGGAGAAGGCAAAGTGCCCGATGTTGGCCGACGTTGACCCGGCCAGGTGCTATCGCCAGTGCCGGGCAAAGTTTGAATTTAATTTGGTGCTTGTCTAGACAAGGTTGCCACCTCGTCACCCCATCTCTCCCTCTCCCCGTCTCCCCGCCTGCTTGGCCAGTTTGCTTTATGTTTTAACTCAGCTACGTGGTTCGACTTGATTGGAATTGTGCGCTGTCCCGTGGCCAGCGGCAGTTGGCTAGAGCTTCTCCTGCAGCCATGCGATATGGGACACGTGTTGGGCATAAGTCGCTCGTTCAGTGCCCTTCCCCTCTCTGGGATTGTGGCTATTTATCGTTGCGCCACGCGACTCCCCAGAGGATGCGGCAAAACGGCGACGCGTCTTGCCGTATGATGTGTTGATTGTTTGCTGTGAGTTTTTTGTCAGCGCGCAAAGTAAAGCAAAGCTAAGGCAGCAGACAAAGCAGAAGAGCAAGAAGCGAATACAAACAAAAGAGAAAAGGCGTACAGGGTGCAGCAAAGTTGTGGCAAAGCTGCTGCAGTTGAGAGCAAGAGAAGTGCAGACTGTTAACAGCCACTGCAGCTATGGCTTCCTATTAGCAGCCAATGTTATGTTAACAGAGAACTGAGTGCAGAGAGACGCTGCCTGTTAACAGAACGATATCAATTGCAGACTGTTAACAGCCACTGCAGCTATGGCTCCCTGTTAGGAGACAATGTTATGTTAACAGAGAACTGAGTGCAGAGAGACGGTGCCTGTTAACAGAACGATATCAATGCTCTCACTGTAAGCGATTAACAGTCGCGATATCGATAACGAGAAGAGATGTGCATTCTGTTAAGCTGAGCTGCCTGTTAACAGAGCGATATCAATTGCAGACTGTTAACAGCCACTGCAGCTATGGCTTCCTATTAGCAGCCAATGTTATGTTAACAGAGAACTCAGTGCAGAGAGACGGTGCCTGTTAACAGAACGATATCAATGCTCTCACTGTAAGTGATTAACAGTTGCGATATCGACGAGAAGAGATGTGCATTCTGTTAAGCTGAGCTGCCTGCTAACAGAACGATATCAATGATCTACTTTCTACCCACAGTCGCTCTACTCTCTGCTCTTTACCTAACATACATACACACACACACACACACTCAGCAGCTGTTATTTGTCTGCCTGTCTGCCTGCCAGACTCTGAGCCTTATCAACAGCAATTTGTTGTGCATTCAAATGAGGTAAGTCAACTTAAGTGCAGCTAAATTAACTCAATAGACTCGCACGAGTTGCTGCTGCTCAGACTTAAATGAAGTCGCACTCAGCTGGGGTAACTGGATTTATTCACTTTTAATTAGCTTGTGCTTGTTGGATTTACCATGGCGTACTATATGTGCGCCTTGGCAATCTGTGCAGGCCAAGGCAGTTGCTTCTCTCAAGCAGGTTTGACTATATCTTTCCGGTACTCCGGTGGGCGCATGCACATGTGTTTGCTCCTTAAATTGATTGATTGATGAGTCGAGGGAGTGTGTGAGTGTGCGTGTGTGTGTGGGAGTGTGTGTGGGAGTGTGTGCGTGTATGCGAAGGAGACACGCAATTCCCAACAGCATATCAGCTATCATTACCCAAAACTGTTTACCTCAAATTACTCGGCTCCTTCCCCACTGCCCAAAGTGTCTGTCTCACTCTCCGTCGCTTCCATATGTCTGTCTCTGTCTCTGCCTCTGTCTCTCGCTCGCCCCAACGGCCTGTCGAGTGCTTAACGTGTCAACAGGCTTTTGGGGCATCATTTTGGTCGCCTCGGTCGTATGTGTATTTATGATGTTGCATTTACTGACCTCAACACAGTTGTCCCCTCGCTTCCTCTCTCTCTCTCTCTCTCTCTCGCTCTGCCCTGTGGGCTGTTACACGCAATTGCGTTGCCATTATGTGCGCGCTGTTCGCACGCCTCGTCCAATTTTTTGTAATACCGTTTAATTTGTTTTGCGTGAAAGCCTTTATGGCGTATACTTAATATTGCGCATACGTCATGTGCGCGCAGACACATATACCGTATACACTGTATACATAACATGTCATGACATGTGCTTAATATGCATAATAATAAAAACTGTTGAAAGTGATGGAGCACAGACCTCAGTCCCCTGCCCCGTCCCCTGCCCCGTCCACCCGTTGCCATACACAGACCTAAAGTTGATCGGTTTGCGTTGAAGCTGCGCACGTATCGTGCACAAAAAGTTCATCAATCATATCTTATTGGAAATGGACAACATAATTTCATGTCCGTACACATATATAAACTCCCCCCCCCCGCTCCTCTCCTGCCCTGGCAATTTGCCACGCCCTTAGTGGCGTTAAAATGACCGCAGTTAAGTAGCGGACAGCGCGGCAGCAGCGACGGCGGCCTATGAATTTATTTATTAATGATTGCGCTGCCTTTGGCCACTTTTATGTTACACACAAAGCTCGTAAGCATCCCCTCTACCCGCCTCTACCCAGACTACGCCTCTGCCGCTTGCTGAATGCGTGCGAAAATGAGCGCAAAAATTAATAAATTTCAATCGCAGTGCATTTCTTTCCTCCTCCTCCCCTCTTCCTCCCCTCCTGCTGCCTCTGTCTGTTCGTTTTTTCTTCGCCTCTTTGCGTTTTTAATTTCATCAACGAGCTGCCCGACCAGAGGCGTAGAGTTTTTTTATTAATATTAATTTGCGAAAAGGTCGAAGCGCAACCAAAGTCGAAACTCAATTCTGATGTTAAATTTGATTCGTGTTAACTTTTAATTTGGTATCGCGCACAAAAATAAAAAATTAAAAAAAAAAATGCATACAAAAACTGTATAAACTTTATATGTAAAAACGAAGTGACATTGATGACAATTTCCGAGTTTGTTTTGGCCAAACAAAAAGCAAAAGAAACGACAACAAATGCGGCAAAAAGCCCAGCGAGCTGCGCTGCTGTTAAGCTAACAGAGGCAGTTAACAGTGCCAGGGCAGGCACTACAGCGAGTTAACAGAGTGCGAGTGTTTGCTGCAAAAAACTAGCTGAAAAAATGCCAGATTTAATATCTGCAGCAAGGCAGCAAGGCAATAAATTAAATTCTACCCACACAGAGCTGCCTCATCGCCGCACTCAATTTATAATGCACGAATCGCGTTAACTGCAAACTTAAATAATAGTTAATTTTGCTGCTATCCGATTTGAAATGTAAATTCGGTGGCGTTTTTCCATTTCCCAGCAGCAACGACGGCGACGACGACGAATGCTTTTCCTGCCGGCGGCTTTCTAATGAAAATGAAAATGTGAAAATGCGAAATTGCGAAATGAAAAACGAATGCATTTCTTCTTGATCTAAATCGTGTTCGTTTTTTCCCCCCTCCATTTCATGGCTTGCTTTGTGTGCGGCTTCTAACGAAATGCGGAAATTAAGAGATACAAAGATAAAAGTGGCGAGCTAACTAACTGTTTTTTCAGCAACCCCTTGCCGAACTGACCCACTAATTTATATATGGAGCTCTTGAGCTGAATGCAGATAGATGCCTGCATATTGCACTGCCAAGCACGAGGATTCTCCATTCTGCCTCGCCTTGCTGGCCAGGCTGGCCAGCTAATTTGTGGCACGTCAGGGCAGGAGACGCAAACAAAGTGCAGATAAATAAGTAAATTACAAATGTAGACAACAATTTGTTACAATTTGCAAATGGGCACAATCGGATAACGCAAGACGGAAGAGTTGCCTGAATTATGTGAATTAACTCGCCATATTTAGTTGGCTTTTAAAGCCAGTATCTAGCTATAAATACGTATCTACAAATGATTTGATTTGCATTTGTCGGCTATTTATAGCAATTTACTAATGCCAAAGCGGTTTATACTTTTCTCCCCCTTCCCTTCCCGTGTGCAGATCAAAGCGCAGAATGGCTCTCAGTGCGGTATTTTTGGTATTTGTTACGCTTTTAGCACACGCTTTTCTTTGCCTTTGTTTCTTGCCTGTTTTTGTGCCTTTTGTGTGCGTGCGCTTGCTTGCTTTGCTTTTGTTTTTCTCGCCTTTTTCTCGCTTTTTAGTTTTCAGTTGGCGCCAATAAACAATTCAATTGAAATTTGTCTTGTCTCGTCTTGGCGCGGACGCAGGAGAGGCTCCTTTGCGTGAAATTAAGACAGCATTTAACGCCATGTTCGCGTGGGAGTTGGGGGGGGGGGCGTGGCAAACGCCTTTGTTGTCTAAGCTGACTAAGCCAGGCCAAGCCAAGTTAACCAAGCAACGAGGCAGCGAGGCAGCATCAACTTCAGCTACAGCTCCGACAACAACTGCAGAAGCTGCTGCCTGCCAGTCCGTCTAATTCTCCCTCTCTCTTTCTCGCTCCTACTCTGTCTATCTCACTCCTTTTCTCTCTGTCTTTCTCTTCCACCCACTTTGTCATTTGGCCATTGTAGTAGCTGCCACAATTACTGCAACTGCCAACTACCCGAAACTGAAGTACATGAGATACCCTGCCGAGCGGGTATGCTCGACTAATGCAAATGCAAAAAGAAACATTAGAAACATTGGTTATTAATGACAATAACAATTTATGGAGAGTTTATAGATCGATAGTTTTTAAATCGATAAACAAAAATCGATAAATGTCATCGATAAATTATAGTTTTTAAAGTAAATCAGTCTAAAACGTACTAAAGGCTAGAAATATTTTAACCACCCACAATCGATAAACCGAGCGGGTATGCTCGACTAATGCAAATGCATTAAGAAACATTAGAAACATTGGTTATTAATGACGATAACAATTTATGGATAGCTTATAAATCGATAGTTTATAAATCGATAAATGTCATCGATAATTATAGTTTTTAAAGTAAATCAGTCTAAAACATACTAAAGGCTAGAAATATTTAAACCACCCACAATCGATAAACGATTTCGATAACATCCAAGCAAATTAGTCTAATTAGAACCTCTCACGCGCTTCAACTATATTAAATTCATATTTTTATTAAGCTACATTTTTAATAGTCTAACAGAGCAAGCCAAAAGCTGCTAAAAGCTTTCAAAAGCTGTTAAAAGCTTTTCCGTTTAGAGGAATTAAATTGTAGGTGGCAACTGTGGGTTAAGTTAGGTTATGTTTGCATGCTTAAAGCATTAAAATAAAATCCTAAAAACATAAACAAGTAAAAAGCAACTATAAAATGCACAACATAGAGAAAGAGCGGGAGAGAGAGAGAGCGAGAGCTAATGCCACTTAAGTCAGTCATAAAGTGCTATAAAACTAAAATAAAACACAAATAGTAGAGTTGATGAAGCTGAGCTGATTATGTTGCATCACAGCAAACAAAAGGAGTAGCAGGTAGCTGGAACAGTGACTCACTTAGTGAGTGTGCGTTGTTTTCTGTGCGCCACTGTGCGAGCTGCACATCAAAGCGACGCGACAAATGGCGCTGTCTGCGGCTGACTTCGAGTTGGGTTTACCAAGCCAGCGTAGGTACCGAGGGTTGAGTGGGTGTGCGAGGAAGTGTGTGTACGAGTGTGTGTGTGCGTGTGTGCTAGTTTATGTAGTTATATAGTAGGCTGGCTGACTGGCTGGCTGGCTGGCTGGCGTGGCAGTTACTCCGGCAGCTCGCCCAACCCGCAGAGCAGCTGTAAAAGAGAAGTGCTTAGAAAAATGGCAATTTACTTTTGTTTTACATGACGTGGGGGAGGCGGAAGGAGTGGAATAGGAACTATAAAAAGTAGAGCTAAAATTTTATGCCATAAAAATTATTGTCTCGAGATTTGAGCGTGCATATATATATATGTATATGTTATACACACACAAAGCAGAGGATAAACGAGTGGCTGAGGGAGTAAAAGGGTTGAGGCTGCAGCGGAAAGACAGAGAAGAAAAGCAGGGGGAAGTAGGGATAGGGATAGGGAAAAGGGGGAAGGCAGGGAGGAGCAGCCCTTAAGAACTACAAAGTGCGGGCCATGGATATCCCGTGGCGTTGCCGCAGCCAAGGCATGCTTAGCTAGGGTTGCTGCTGCTGTTGGGGCTGCTTTTGGCCATGTCACCAGGCGGCGATTTGCCAGTGCCAGAGCAGCAGGAGGGGAAAGAGGCAGGGAGAGAGAGAGAGAGGGAGGGGTGTGGTTTGCTGACGAGCTCTGAAATTTGTTAAACGTTTTCATCAAAATAATTTCGTCTAATAGCTTAAATAACTTAACTGAACTTGCACGCTGACTGAAGCGTTGCCCTGGCCACAGACAGGAAAGCAGCGTGGGAGACAGAGAGAGAGAGAGAGTGGGAGTGGGAGAGAAAGAGAGACAGACAGCCAGCGGGCGGGAGTGCTGTGTCTTCCGTCTGTTTTTCTTCCCTGCGAGTGCATTGACCAGACCAGACCAGCTAAGCAGACAAGGCGACGCGACACGGCGTCCCTTACCTTCTGCTCGTGGTTATTGCTCATACGCAGCGTAAGCCGCTAAAGCAAACGCCAAAAGGCAGCAAGGGCAATTTGTAACGGTATCTGTGCCAGCGCTAACGGTAAATGCCTCGAAGCATGCAGCTTAGGCCGAGCCCCAAGTCTGGACACATCCTGTTGCGCCTTGACGTCATCTTTTTTCTGCTTCTCTGGCTTTTTTTCTTCTTCCTTCACTTTGGCTAGTTTTTAATTTACTTTCGTGCCCGCACAAAGTTTGATTGCGTTCGTTTCTGTGTGTGTGTGTGTGTGTAGAAGGCAGACTAGTTAGTTATCTCTACAGATTTGAGTGTCGTCTGTGCTGTCAGCTTTAAATGAATGTGATCGATTTTTTTTGTGTCTTTCGATTAAAAACAGTTTTCGAAACAATATCGATTAAGCATGATATATATTTGCACTATGGTCCAGTTCATAAGATAAGGGCATTTAAAGTTCCGAAACTTTTCGCATTACAAGGCACTTGAAGCCAACCAACCTTAAGTAACTCGGCAACCCTAGGCTTGAATTGCCAAACTTTTGCCTGCAACTCAAACTTAACACATTGCAAGCATAATTACATGAGAAATACCCAACTAACCTCAAGTTACTTGGCAACCCTGCAGGGGAAACTTTGTGGAGTATGTCTTAAACAATAGCTTAACTATCTGTCAGCATAATTTGCATCTAATGTGTTGCATTAATGCTCACGGGCAACTCTACCTGACCGCAAAGTACTTGACAACCCTGCCCAAAAACTTGCCTACACGATTGCCTAGCATAATTACATGCAATGCAACTTGACCTCAAGTTACTTGAACAACCCAGGAAGGAAACCCTATGAAGTTTACCTGATAACCAGCCCCAACGATAAGCGAGTGCAATTAAATCTAATTCATGGAAATTCACGCACACACACACACATGAAACGAGCTAAGAACTTGGCTAGAAGAATGAGGAGAGTGCCTAAAGATTGAGACTGAGGCTGAAACTCAACTAAGAAGCTGAAGCTGTAGCTGAAACTGAGACCAAGAGTCTGGCCTGCATAAGCTGTGGAAATTTATGTGCATATGCATTAACATCTGGCCAAAACGGAGAGAGAGAGAGGGAGGGAACTCCCCGAGTTTTTGGCCTGCCAGCGAACTTAACAAATGAGTGTGGAGTGTGCGGAGTGTGGAGCGGAAAACTCTCATCTCTGGCCAGAAAAAGAAGCCGAAAGCGAAACAAGTGCAAAACCCAAATAGAGAGAAAAAAAAGTTACGTCGTCGAGGAAAGTTGAGACGTAGGGGAAGAAGAGGAAATCTAACAAATGTGGCAGGCAGGCACAGGCAATACAAAAACTTCTGCTGCTACCCAAATATGTGTGTGGGGTACCCTCTGAGGCCGTCTGAGGCCCGAAGAGCTAGTTAGGCAACAGTTCGAGAGGCAGTTGGGGAAAAGTTCATTTGGCAAACATCGTGGCTGGAGGCATAACACAAAAGCCAAAGCCGAAAGCTTCAAACAATGTGACTGCACTTGCTACCCTCTGACTTTCTCACACTACCTCCTTCTCCGGCTGCCTCTTTAGTTCCCTGCAGCTGTTGTTGTTGTTGTTGTACTTGATGTGGGCCCCAACTCCTTTGACATTGTGCAGCACAGCCTGACAGGCCGGAAATATATGAGTTTGGTTACCCTGTGGCCTCTGATCTCGCACTGCCAGTGGCAACAGCGTGCAGCGAGTGAGACAAATAGACAGTGTGTGGGGGGAGGGGAAGTGGGTGAGCTGAGGACGTTACCCCTTTAAGACGTGACTCTATTAAGACTCAAATGCAGCATGTCACGCGTGTCACGAGCTTGTCAAATCACATAAATATTAATTAACTATAAAGAAATATCAATTAGCAAAACAATCAAAAATGTTAATTAAACCGTGAATTCTTTTGCCAGTCGTGTCACGCACTGTAGGGATAGTTGCGTGAGTCACGACTTTAGCTCAATGAGCTTAACTCCAGTTCGTTGTTTGCTACGATTGCTTGTTTAAAAACGGGTTTCCTTTTGCTGACATCTCTGGCCAAGTCGTGTCACGAGCTGTAAAGTGACTTACGTGAGTCAAGACTTAACCTTACTCTAGCTCTTACTTCCAAGCATCTGTGTTTGCTCTGTTCACACACATCTCAAGTCCAGCTTTGTCACGAGTTGTGAAGTCTTTTCTGTGGCTCCGTTTTTCAGCTTGACTTGACTACAACTTAGCTTACTCGTGACACGCTGTCATCTCTAGTCCAATCAATTCTTTTCTCAGTGGTGTCAAGCGTAGGAACCGCAGCTATCTTGATTCTATTGCAACTACTTCTGCATTCATTCATTCATTTCCCTCTCTCTCTCTTGCTCGTGTCACGCTGTCATCTCTAAGCCCGCATTCGCGTCACCGTGCCTCGTAAATTGTCTTGGCAAGTGGCAAGTGGCAAGGCATAAATTCAATGCGTCAAGTGTGTGTGTCTTCTGTGTGTGTGTGTGTGTGTGTTCGCTGCCACTGCCCGCTGGCAACTTGGTTGAGTTGCTTGCCCCGGCCGCAGATTGACGGTGACAAGCGGCGCAATTAGATGGGGCACATGCCGCACTTGTTCGATGACCAAAGCTGACCAAAGCAAAATACCAAATGCCAAAGAGCGGGGAGCGGGGGGCTAGTGGAAGATGGAAGACCCAAAGACCGAAAGACCCATTGACCGTTGACGAGCAAGCGAGCGAGCAATGCAGGACTATGTTGCACACATTGAATGGTTGCACGTTGAAATAGAGAGAGAGAGAGAGCGAGTTGCGTTGACAGCGTAATTGTCAGAGGCATGACCCATGTTGTTGGCCCCCCCTCCTTGCCCTTCTGGCATATCCTGTACATGTCATAAAGGCAGCTGAGCCGCTGCCATTGTCCACTCTACTCCCTTTGCTGTGTGTGTCCTAGTCACCTTTTTGAGGAATTCCACTTCAAACTTCACACAGCCTAGGGTATCTGCCAGTCGCCTCGCCTCTTGTCTTGTGGCGCCTAATGTGACACCATGTGTGACAAACAGTTTGCCAACTTGTAACTGCCTGAGACATCTAGCTCAATCTATGTTTGTGTATCTCCATCGCCAGCACCTTCTTCATCTTCATCTCCACCTTCTACTTTGCCCACTTTATCTCTTGTCTCAGTGCAGTGGGCGTGGCAGGTGCGCCAACAATGGCTTAGGCATTGTTTACACGCATCTCGTTTCATATGCATGAGATTCACGCACGAGGCCACGACACGACACGCCACGCACCTGCCAACCAAACAGCCAAGCAGCCAGCGATGCCAGCGATGCCAGCGATGCCTGCCGCACGTGCCCCTAATGAGTTGCCAGTGAGGAGGCGCGAACTAGGCTGGCTGGTTAAAGCGTGGGCGTCGCGTCGCCTTGTCATGAATTCAATCAGCTAAAAAGTAGGCAACATTTCATGCCATGTTTGCACGTTGTGATTAAAGTTCGCACAGCTGCGAAAGCAGCTCGACAACTTTGATTAATGTTATTTTGGATTCCATCCAACTCATGCATCTCTTAGTTTGGCTATATAACTATAATTTTAGTGTAATGGGTGAGCTTGTTTGCGCTGTGGTAAGTGATTGAAAGCACATTGAAAGCTTAACACATCAGAAAGCGCATTACTTTGAAGAAAACAGCTTAAAGCTTTACTTGACGCTGGAAAAGCTTACCATCTAAAGCGAAAGCTCGTTAAAAATGAGCTTAGGCTAAGGAAAAGCTTTCAAGCACATTTTCGGAAGCGCTTTGTGAGAGAATGTTTAGACATGCGAGCTTATAGCTTGCATTAAAGCACATTAAAGCTCATCCTTGCTTAGTGCTCGTTAAGCTCGTTGTGAGTGGAGCAAAAGTTTCCAATCTCTTTAAGAGTCTCCTTCGCTAAGCCTTGAAAGCGCATTAAACTTTGCAACTTTGCACCTCAAAAGCGCATTAAAGCCAATTGCATTTCCCTTCTCTTGGCCACACAATGCACTTCCTTTGTTATCGTAAGTGTGTGTGTGTGTGTACGTGTTCGCCATGTTTACTTATGCTGTGTATGTAGTACATGCAAGAAATGTGTTTAGTTTTTTAACAAAATATTATGATCTTTGCCGAGCCTGTGCTAATGCATTTATTTATTATTTACAAATTGTAAACAAATGGAATTTTCCACAATTTTGCATAGCCCAAAGGAGGAGGGGAGGAGAGGGAGGGAGATGTGAGGGTTAAGGGGTCCCTTCCGGGCAAAATGTTTTCATGTATTTGCCAAGCAAACGGAACCAAACTAAGAAGTAAATAAAGCAAGCATATGCAGGCGAGTGTATGTGTGTGTGTGTGTGTGTGTGTACTGTGCAAACTTGTATTAACATTACAAAATATAACAAAAAGGGGAGGGGGGGAATGTGTTGCATTTCTTATGCATAAATATCAATAATGTGATAGCGCGTATGAATGCCAGAGTTGTGTTTGCCTCTCGATATGATTTGATTTGATGCCATATGTAGGGGATATGGCTAAGGTAGGGTAGTGCCGAGTAGGGTTGAGTAGGGGCTGTGTAGTGCAGGGTATGCAAAGGCAACTTAGTTAGCACAAAGAGAGATTCGCGCAGGCGATGTAGATAGGTTTACGTAAGGTAGTGTATGAGTGGGATATGGTTAGGTGAGTCTATGGATAGATTAGTCTAGGATAATGCATAGTGAGGTTAGATCGTAAGTAGGGTATACAAAGCTCTATAGAGTCGTGTGCTTTGCATGAAGTGCTTTGTGGCTCATGGCTGCACATAATATGCCACACACACACACACAGACAGTGACACACATAAGTGTATATGTTATATACACGCAGCCTAGGTACAACAGTGCATGCGAAAAGTATGCAAATCGAGTGCAATTTGCATGCAAAGTGGCATCAAGAGAGCCGCGTCAAGTAAAACTGCAGCAAAGGCGGAGGCGGAGGCAGAGGCAGAGGCTGCAGTTGTCAGAGAAGGAGGTGGCTGAGGAGCGAGGTGGGGGGGGGTCTGGCAGGCGCAACTCATTAGCAATGCCAGCTCCCACTTCTGTGTGTGTGTGTGTGTGCATACTTTTGCACTGCACTGTGGCTAGTTGTGCGGTTACTTGCGCTGCGATTCGCAAATGTTTTTTCAATTTGCCCCCGAAAGAAGTTGCAGGGGCAGGGGGAGAGACAGAGGGTGGCAGGGGGGGTAGGTGTACGTCTCGTACTTCGTTCTTATGAATAACTCACTCAATATGCAACACATTCCGTCTCACTCGTCGTCCATAAGAAACTAACGAAGAACTCAAAGTTTTCCCCCTGCTTTAACTTTTCTTTATATTTTTCGTGGTCAGTTGCGCTGTTAGAGCATTTGTGATTCACTAATACCCTACCATACCCCAGACAGCTTACCCTACCCTCCCCTATCCCCGACACTCCCTGCTCTAGGGCCATTGCATATTTTGATTTCTAACACATTTTTGCCATTTGCAGAACTTTCAATGGAATTTCCCAAAAGACTCGGCGCAACTTGCTTGCAAGTTATAAATAAACTTACAAATCTCTCTGTCTCTCTCTCTCGCTCTGACTCTCCCTATATGCATGGGGAATATGCACATAGCATTTACCACATTCTATGTGCCACATGTGGCACGTCTTCGATTTGAGTGCCGTCTTTGAGGGAAATAAATTGACATTTTAATCACTTATGCACTTCAAATATCGAACGTCAACTGCCAAAAAGGCAAAACTGCATTGGAAAATTCGTATACCCGCAGGGAAGGGGAGTCGAAATATGTATTTCAGGGCAGAAAAACTATTTGGAAAAAGCACTTTGCATGGCGAAATGTGTGAAAATGTGTGAAATGACTCGAGAATGAAGTGTGAAAAATTCGTTACACAAATGAAAATCAACAAATTTCACTTGTTGGAAAACTTGAGTTAAGTTGGGTGCGAAGAATCCGAGAATGTTTGTACCCGAAATGTTCTTACATTTTGGCTTAGTTTTTGGAAGTTCATTAAATGAATCATTTAATTTAGTTTAGTTTGTTTTGCAAGCGTTTCAATCACTCAGCAGTTGAAGGAGTTTCGAAATGTCTTTATAGACTTGAAGAAAGTTTAACGAATTAACCCAATATATAATATTATCTAGGTCTATATACAAAACGTGATGTAGATTTTATTGTTTTACTATCAATTGCGTAACAGTTTTTATACCATTCGACCATTGAAAATGCTCAAAAATGGTATACTCAGTTTGTGCAAATGTATGTAACAGGCAGAAGGAGGCGTGGCAGACCCCACAAAGTATATGTATATTCTGACTCAGGATCACTAGCTGAGTCGATTGAGCCATGTCCGTCTGTCTGTCCGTCTGTCCGTTTGAACGTCTAGATCTCAGCTATTACAAAAGCTAGAGACACCATATTTCACATGAAGGTTCCTGTATACCATAGGTAGATCGAGTTTATTTTCAATTTTTGATGCCACGCCCACCGCCCACGTAAATCGATAATTTTCGATTATCAGGAGAAGTATTGAAGTTACAGCTTTCTGCTTTGGTATGAACATAAATAATTGCAATATAAATCTATTTCCCAAATTACAATCCAATCCGTACTTCCGCTGCTTGGACCTGTGCTCCGCGTCGTGACGTCATCGTCACGATGCCTCGTTTCAGTCGTAGCGTGTGTAAAGCTATGCCGTTTTCACATGTAGATGGCGCTATTCAAAAATAGATCTAATTTAAACAATAGGTGGCGGATAAACTTGGGCAGCGTTTTTTTGATGGAATAAAATGTGTGATAATTTGTTTCGAAACTGGGCGAATGGTATCTTATTGTCGGGCGCGCTCGACTGTAGCTTTCTTTACTTGTTCTATTTCTGCACTTGTTGCAGACTTTAGGTTTACCCAGCACTCCGCATACTAAATTTCACACAAGCAGCTCGTACAGATCCCAAGATCTGACTGTATATTTCAGGCAGTTGCGCCCGCTACTTATGAATGCGTTTGAATACCCATTGTTTTGCTTCTTTATTCAAAGTTATTTTGGTAAGAAAAGCTTAAAAAAAAAAAAAATTGTGGGAGGGGCGAAAAAAAATACCCAATTTAGCGCGCAATAAATGTCAATTTCTAAAGATTGAATGCTGTGTGCACTGCACAGGGGGCCACTTGTTGTGTTGTTGTGGTCTGGCCGGGGCCACGCCCACTTACCCATTCATCGTTGTTGCTGTTGCTGTTTCTGTTGCTATTGTTGTTGTTGTTGTTGACCACAAGGCAATACAATGGTTAAAACATAATGCTAAATGCTCGATTAACGAGTTCTTTGGACCATTCAACCAACGAATGGAGCCAGAGAGAGAGAGAGAGTGTGGGAAGGAAGAGGAAAGAGGAAAGGGAGGAAGGGAGAGAGTGTGCTTGCGACAGAGGCCGACAATAAACAGTTACATTAACAACAATGCCTGACCGAGGGCACCCACAACTTGTGGCTCACAGCTCCCTCTTGCTCTCTCCCTTTCTCCCTTACTCGCCGTGTGAACTTACCCATTCGGTTCCAACAACATGTTAATCTGCAAAGAAAGAGAGAGCAATACAGAGTGAGTAAGTGAGAGGGAGAGAGAGAAGTAGGTGAAGTTGGGCAGCATGAAGCAAGTAAGTAGCCTAGTGGGAAACAGCATGTTGTGTAGGTGTTGTTTCAGGTCAGCTAAGTGAGGTTAGGCTACACTGTTCAGTCATGAAATACCCTGTAAATTATTGCTGTCTATTGTAGTTAAAGGTAAAAAGGCTTTCCCGCAAATAGTATATACTTTAGAGGGTCCTGCCATAGCCTACACTATTATAGCTTATTTGAGCTTGCTATGAAAGGAAATAGAGCAGCGCAGCCTAGTCGCACAGAGAAGTAAAGTAGCTAGCACTGCCTTTTCTGCTTTCCAATTCAGGCCTACTTGTCCTGCTGGGCTAGCAGTTTTGGCAAGTAGTAGATCATGGGATTGGTTGCAAATAAAATGTATTGCATGACTAAGAGGGAAGGGAGGGAGAGGATTGAAGGAGGTGTGGCAGGGTTTACTTGCGCCAGCCAAAGGGGATTTCTCGTGGGTAAATTGATGTTGGCTTTATAATCATAAAAAATTCAATTCTCACCAAAATCACACGAAATTTGTTACATAGACGAATGAGGCAGGCGCAGAGGGAGCGGAGAGGAGGGAGCGGAGAGGGTGTTGCATGGGTCGTTTGGGGATTTCGTTTGGGTATTTTGAATGTTTTATGGTTTTTTTTTGGAAAACCGAAATAAAATTCATAAAATCGACGTGAATTCGCGTTTGCTTTGCGAGGCTTGCGGCATGGCCATTACCACTTGCCACTTGCCACATGCCACATGCCACATGCCACATGCCGAATGCTGCACAATCAAACAATAAATCTTTTTCCTTTCGTTTCGTTTCGTGTTTTTTGCCTTCACTTTTTTTTTCTTTTGCGCTCTACACACTAAGCTCATTTAGATTTATACACACACAGCATACCCCACCCCAGCCAGCACCCTCTAGCCCCTACACCCTGCTCTCGTTTCAGTTTGGGGAATTCGCTTTAGCAAAGTTTTCGCCGTGTTTTCTCCTTCTTTTTGCATTTAACTTTTTTATGCTTATTTTTTATTATCAGTTCCGCTTTGGATTCGATTCTCGATTCTTCTTTTCGCTGCGTTGTGATTTGAAAAATTATTTCAGGTTTGCTGTACATCCCACAGTCCCCCCCTCCCACTTCCTTCCCTCCCTACCCATTGTCATTTGTTGTTGTAAAGTTTATTTTCGATTTAACGCTCTGCACAATATTTGCCTTGGTCGCAATGCGAGGATTGTAAACTTTTCCCGCCCCCTCCCTGCCACCCTCCCCTTTCCAGGATATTTGACAATGAAGGGAGGGGGGGATAAAGCATCGAGGATTGCCAGAGATCTGCGCTATAGATAATGCATCAAAGAGCTTAAGTAGAGCTTAGGCTTGGGCAATTTGTCGAGCTGCGCGAAGAGGGCAAAAAAAAAGGCGGCCAAAAGTGATAAATATATGCACAGCATGGCCTATCGATATGCCAATCGATAATTGAACAAGTCAATAAATAAATCGACAGCTTAAGCACTGCATAACGATAGCAATTATCGAGACAAGCAGAGGTTAACTTTTTTTTAACTTTTAATATGCATAACTTTTTTGAAACTCATCCAATTTCCATGCAAAGTAACTTTTTGTTTATGATTTTGTCTCTATATTGATTAAACATCATCATATACTGAAATCAAGAGAGTCAAATTTTTTCAAATTTTTCCATGCCTACCCCTTGCAAAAATTTCAAAATTTTGAAAAATTGTAAAATCTTTAGTTTTCGATTTAAATCGATTCAACAAGTAAAAATTTACATAAAAACTGATTTCTAATTGATCTGGGATTCAAAATGCCAAAAATAACTGAAATAGAACTAATTTGCCCTTGATTGACATATATCGATAACTTGGCAATAACACACACTCCCATGACGCACAAGTCTGTGCTTGCACAGTACATTCAACTGTAAAAATAAAGATAAACAAAGACGCTGCGCAGCAGACTGAGAGCAAACAAACCCAAGCTATCGATAACAACAGGGCAAACACACAAGCACACACACACGCACGCACCCCTCCTCACACATGGCCGTCATAAACAAAGGTAAAACAATAACACAAAGTCAAGTTTGTCGCATACGCTCTTAGCTTCGATATAATTCATGTTGACAAATTATCGATAAATTTCTAAACAAATAAAGAGCAAAACTGTGTAATGCATTGTTCGAAATAAATGAGAAACGGAATGGAGATGTGTGGGAAAGCAGATGGGGGAGGGGTGGGGGGAGCAGAATGCGAAATGAAATGCAACTGCAGAGCGGGCAGAGAGAGAGAGGGAGGGAGAGCGATAAAAATGCTGCAGCAAATGCGACACGCGGCGAAACGACACGAACAGCAGATAAACCAATAACGAGCAGCAACAACAACAACAACGATAACAACAGTACATGCCACAGCAACAGCAACAACAGCAACAACAACGGGGAGCACAACAACAAGGACTATAAGGAAGCCAAAGCTAAAAATCCATTTGAAAATCGAATCGCACGCAAAATGCAACGCAGCTTTGCAATTGCTTTTCGCTGTCAGTAGAACAAGGCAAGCGGAACTAGCACCCTCCCTGCACCCTGCACCCTGCACCACCCACATCCTTTAGCCCCTTTCCCTTCCCCCTTCAATTCACCAGAGGGTAGCCAACTTGGGGTTAATACTTATTGTCAGGTATATGTTACCATCCGCCATGTCGTGCCATTTATTTGCGCAACATCAGCGATTTCTGTTTTCTTTCTTTTTGTTTGTTCGCCATTTCATTTAAATACCCTGTAAAATAGGGGTACTATATGCAGCAAAATGGGGAAGAAATTAAAAGAGAGCAAAGGCAGAGAAGGGAGCATGGAAAGTTTGAAGTACAGATAGGAAGATCTAGTATAAAGTTCACTTCCAGCTCAGCAATAAATTCGAACCATGAGCAATATACACACCCAAATTCTATATAGTAAACCTATAGCTATCATTATGAAATTTCACACATGCAAACTTGCATATATTTTCTCACTACACCATTTTACAGGGTATTTGTATGTTGTGCCATTGCCACTTTATGCTGTTTTCTTTCTGATATTCATACGTAAAAACATGAAAAGCATGAACTGGGTAAAACAAACGCACTGAGGGAATATACCTCCACGTATACATATAGTATGCCGGATATAGGGGCATAGGGGGCAGGCAGAGGCGCCAGTGGTGCCAGTGGTGGGGTGGCTGGAAGAATGGAGGGGGGTGGGGGCTATAACAATTCCATGAATGTGCAAATGCCAAGCGATACGCTGCGAAACAAATATAGAAAACTGATATCGAAACTAATGGCGCGACTCTTTGCGTGTGCGTGTGCGTATGTGTGTATTATGTGTGAGTTATGCTGGGGTTTCTTTATAGAGCTAATGATGAGTCCAACTGTTCTTTGTGTGTGTGTGTGTGTGGAGCCCTTCCCCCTTTTTTAAATGCCTGTCAGGTCAAATGTTTGATATATGCGGACGCGCCTTGTCAATTACAGAGAATGTTATGCACTGTATAACTGATGTATACAAAATTCCCAGAGACATACATCATTGTGTGTGTGTGCGTGTGTGTGTGTAAGGTATATTTGCACAGTATGCCATAGCAAGTTCGAAGTTAACCACAGATAGACTCGAAATCGGCTCCATTACCTGTTGACGAGCGAGCGCAAGCAAATGGAAAGATTCCTATGCGCGCACAGGGTGTATGGCACAGGGTGCACCGTTGCGATAACTTTGCTTCACTTGTTTCGATAATAGATTTTTTTATACTTTCCCATTTTCCTTTCTTTTTCATTTCGCTTAATGAGTTTTAGGTCTTTTCTTACCTCTTTTTCTTTTTCTATTTCTATTTCGATGCCAATTTCTTTGCCTTTTTTGGTCTGCTACTCCCATATTAATTAGCTTCATATTTCCCTTTGTCCTTCTCTTTTTCTATTCCCTTTTCATCTTCTCTTCTCTAATTAAATTTCCAAAAGATTTTACCAGCCTCAACATGCGTTCAAATATTGACTCTGTCGCATATCGCTGATGTTGACTACTGCCGCCGCGGCGGTTCCTGCCTCTCTCTGTCCACCCTGTGTATAGGGTGTACTCGTCGCACTCAATGTAGCCATTTTCTGTTGCAGCCATTGTGAAGCACCTATGGAAACTGCGCCTCGACATCAACAACAATTCAAGCGTTTGCCGTATGGGGACACGGTTTCTCTCTCTCTCTTTCTCTCTCCCTCCCTCTTGCTCCCCCTTTTTCCTGTTCCTTGCACGCTGTGTGCATTTCGTATTTCACATTTGATTCAATGCAGCTTTTTATTGTCGAATTTTTATTTTGCAGTCGCTTTCAAAGTGTTGTTGCCACGGGGAATTCCATGTTTTTGCGTGCCAAAGAACACGCGGCTGCAGTTCGGTTTATTTTTTATAGTTTTTGGTATTTTTCTGGTATTTTTTTTTTTTTTTTTTTTTGTGTTACCACCTAACAGCAAATATATTTATTGATAGATTTATAGAAAATTTAGACGCCAATGGAACACGCAGTTAAAGTCAATGAACTTGTTTCGTTCCATGTGTAGTTGGATGAATATTGCAGAGGGTGTATCAGGCTGATATCATATACATATCTACCCATATAGGTAAGTTTAATAAAGGTTATCTGTCAATCTGGAATCAATGAACCGAAGCGTGCTGATATTTAGCAATCATATTTTCTTGGCATATCATATTATATCTCACATCATATCTGAGTGTAGCTAAGGAATTCGAGTCGATAAACTTTGCTTTTGCCCTTTAAAAGGGGTTTCACTTTATGCGAGTACATGCAATGTTTGCCTGCAATAAATTTCGTATTTCTCTTCATATTTTCCCAACTTACAAGCGGATTATAACTTCCTCTCTCTCTTTCGCACTTTTAATGCGCTTTTCGTTGGAAAATTATTTCCTGCTGCTCATCCAAATTTCCAGCGCAATTACTTTAGAATGTTAAATGACCGCACGGCGCGAGGCTCGTAAATAAATGAGAAGCAAAGCCTTGCTAATTAGTTAAGAGCAGATTTTACCTGCTAAGAGGTGTCTACCAATCTCTCTCTCTCTTTCGCTCTTTCGCTCTTCCTGTATGTCTCCTCTTTTTGCTGCATATTTGCTCTCTTTGCCTTGTTGCTTTAATCCACTCGAAAGCAGCTGCCGCCTTTGTCGTTTGTTTATTTATTTCACTTGCCAAAAGTGTCAGTGATAAATTTCGTTAATAAGTTTGGCTTGAGAAGCGCAGAGGGAGGCGCTGCGTGCAAAGCTTTAAGCTGTTGTGGAGGCGCTTTAAGCTGCTTGAGAGCAGCGCAGCGCAACCTCAGCTCGGCTCAGCTCAGCACGCAAGTTGACAGTTGTCAGATGCGAATACGTTGGTCACTCAGCATACGATTAACGCGCAAAGGGAGAGAGAGAGAGAGAGAAAGAAAGGGGAGAGGAGGCAGAGAGTAAGAGCGTGAACCAAAGTATTCCAATTGCCAAAAGTGCCAAGTGAGGCTTTTTTTCTGGGTCATTTTTTTTCTTTTCGGTGCGGTGCGGTGCGAAGCGGAGCCTCTTCTGGTTTTCCCATGGGACTCTGAGGCGCTGCCAACACAACTGTCACACACAACTAATCGGGCGACGTTTCTCTCTCTCTCTCTCTTTCTCTCTCTTTCTCGACTCTCAGCCTACCAGCTCGAATCAGTTGTGACATTCCCAAGCTTGGCCACTCAGCGGACAACTCACACATACAGAGCTGCCCCTGCCTCACAGAAACCCTCTAGGGACTCGGGAAAAAATGGCACAAACGCTTGGGGGGGAGAAAGGCAGAAGGAGAGATTTTTGGCCCTAGCGATATGTGGCATGCTCCAGTGAAGCTGACCAGCTGCCTGAACAGTTATCGATGCGACACAAAAAAAGCAGCGAACAATTTTTAAAGTTTCTCACTTAATTCAGCAGCTTTTGCGCTGAAATTTGGCTTGGATATAGTTTAATATAGCTAGTTAGTATGCTGAAAGTTTCAGTGTTTCTGCTTAAATTTTGATCTATACCATTTGGAATACAATTTAAGTTCGCAGAGCCGTCTTGCTACTTTTTAATGGCTTCACAAATCTTTCTAATTCGCAACAAGAAATGATATTTGTTTGCCTTGTAGGCGAGAGTGGCATATGGATACGTTGCTGCTGCTGCTGCTGCCGCTGCGTGTTGCAAGGCTTATCACGTACGCAACATGCTTGCGCTTGTTGCCATTCGCCTTGCCTTGCCTTGGCCGTGTTGCCCCTTGGGGGCCAAAGGGCAATACAAATGGTGACAGCTCACATGGCTCCCACATGGATTCCAGTGCGCTGTGTTTGTTTGTGGCCAAGAGAGACTACCCGACACTCGCCGGGCCTGACAACAGTCCCCTTTCCCCCTTTCCCCCTCTCTCCCCTCTTTTGTTTAGCTTTGCTCAGTGCTTTTTCGTTTTTTTTTTCGCCTTCTCTTGCAGCTGCCTTGGCGCCGGCGGCACATGTCGAGCTCGCGCCGCGTTTGTCAGAGGAAGCAGAGCAGGCGCCTCGTGTTGCTTCCTGTCAAATTTCATTTTCACTTTTTTGCTGCTCTTAAATAATATTTGTTTTTACGCGCCCGTTTAACTCGTATTTTGTTTGCCTGTTGCAAATACCCTGCAGACTGAGGGAGAAAGTAGGGGGTAGCTTGATCTTAAGCAACATTTGTTGGACTCTTTTTGTAGTCAGCTATTTGTACATCTATCTAACTCTTCTTTGAACTAATTCTGTTTTCCAACACTTTACAGCGCATCTGTTGGCCGTGCATACCCGCTTGGCGCTGCTGCTTGCTCGCTTTTAATCGCTTTTAATCATTTTAAGTGAAACGAGAAAAATGCCTTGTCCCGTTGTTGGCCATAATGATTTGCCTTCGAACAGCTTAATCACCAGCAACACCTGCTGCCGTTGCCGTTGCCGTTGCAGCTGTTTCTCAACTTTTCCAACACTGTTGGGTGGAGAGGGAGAAAAGGATAGCTACCCCTGCTTTGCCTCTCTCTTCCTTCGCATCTTTCGCTGCTTAGTCAGATAAATTGCAAGTTCGTCTGAGTTCTCTGCTCTAGTTATACATATGTCTCCCATCTCTCTCCCTCTCTCTTTATACCTCTCTCTCTCTCTCTCTCTCTCTCCTTCCCCACTACTTTTCTTTGCAGACATGGAACAAAACCAAACAAAACAAATAATAATAACAATAACAAAATCAAAAGCCCGCGGCGTTTTCAACAAGAATTCAATAAACAACTTGCAGATGTGTGAGAAAGAGAAAGGGAAAGAGGAAGAGAGCAATATACTCGCATGTGTGTGTGTGTGTTTATCCTCTAAGTAATCATATGTAGATGCTATACGATATGATGCGATATGATATATGCCCGCTAGACAAACATTTCGCCCGCCTAAGACGCAGCGCAGCTGGCAAGCTCAGGCAGACAGGCAGCAAGAAGAAGAATGAGAAGAAGAATGAGAAGAAGAATGAAAAGCTAAGGCAAATGTTGTCGCCCCACCCCCCGCTGGATTTCTTTGTCGAAACTTGAGCTAAATTCGATAACGCAAAATTCAAGTTTTCCCCTCTCATTGAACTACCTTCCCCTTCCCCTTCCCCAACTAAACTATGCAAACTATACGTAATTCTTTAAGAAGTTCGCTAATTTTTGCAGTGAAGCTTAAACAATTTCCATTTATTCAACTACAGTTTGAGTCTTCTTTTATATAGACTTCTTTACGATACTATATACTTTTATATGCCATTATTTTTGAGAGTTTCTTGTGCTTAGCTTTAAGTTGTTCAGCTCTTTCTATCCTTAGTTTAGCACAATTTCTGTGACATTATTTGCTTTCATTTCATATCATATATAGTTGGCTACCTTCTTTTTTCTTGCATACATATTATGAAGGTTCTCATTTGTCTCTTCTTTCTTCCTTTCTTTCTTTCTTGCCCCTATTCAGTTCACCCCTCCGGCTTAATTATTTTATAAAATTCTTAGAGAAATATTTGCAATAGCTCATTGATTACTCTGCAGCATATTTGTCTTTCCGCTTTTACTTATTACAGCTGCATGTGTGCTACATTACACTACACTACATTGCATTACACTGCACTACACAACAACACTTCACTACGATTGATTTGTCTTCAAATTTACACAGACAATTAAATTGGTTTTTGGTAATGGTTTTTTTTTGTGGGACTTTTTGCAGCTTCCCAATATAGCAATAGATTGAAAGAGGGAGAGAGACAGCAGAAGAGTGCGAGTAGCGCAGCATTAATAGAGAAATAAAGCAAGTAAAGCAAACAACGCCGTAGAAGAGCGTAAACAACTGACGGCAAATGTTTTCGCTTTGGGAGGGAGATGACTTCGTCTGCAGAGAGAGAGAGAGAGGGGAGGGGAGTGGGTGTGGCTGTGGCTGTGGCAAGACGCAACGAGGCAGCACATGCCGCAGAGTGTTGGACGTGTTCAGGTGGCGACAAGACACGCTTCATGCCAGGCGCAAATGCAATGCGAAGCGAAAATGAAGCGAGGAGGAGGAGGAGAAGCAAGAGAAGTGACAGTTGGAGCAGCAGGAGCTAAAGCACGATAACGATAGACACAACGATAACTATAGCAATAGACATATTGATAACTATGTCTAATATTATTCTATTTCTATTACTCTTTCCCGACTTTTCTCTCTGTTTTGCTTGCTCTTTCGAGCTGCACCTCCATCTTAAATGTTTAGTGCGATAACTTTGGCAATAGCCACATCGATAACTATAGATAATCGATTTTTATAAAATGTTTCCTTAAAGAGACTAAGGCAAGTAAGTTCAAGCTGTCTGTGACAAACTGTTGGCCCTATCTTTGTCTCTAACAACATCTCCTTCTCTCGCTCTCTTTTTGTTTGTCTCACTCTCTTTCTCCCTCCATCGTTATCTCTCTCTCTTACTTCGCATCTGTCTGTAGACCAAGCAAAAATAACATTTTTCTTTATAAAATCCCATGAACAATGCGCCCGGCACGTGCCTGGCAAGCAAATGAACAGCCCCACAAGCGCAGCACACTAACATACCCTGTAGAGCGCCCTCTGCCTCCCACACACACGCATACGCACGCATGCACGCACTATCGTATACCCTATCGCTGGGCTTACGACTCCCCCCCCCACACACACACACACACACTGGGCAATTATCTGACAAGCTGACCATAAAAATGCTCAATTACAATATCACGAATTTACCAATACGCAACGCACACGCACTATCTCCCTCGCACTCGCTCTCTCCTTCGCTCTCTTTCGCACTCGCTTAAATGCGCGCATAAATTATGCATTTTCCATAGCCGAAAAGAATTTTTCATGAACTTTATCCGGAAAAAAGGTCCGAGATTTGGTTTATATGATAAGCGAAAAACGAAAGTGCAAGTAGTGGGGCGAAATGGGCAACAAATGGGGTGGGTACGACTAGTGGTTACCCTGCCAAGGTGTTAAAGTGTCTTTAAAGATGCACAAAATGCAATCAGCTTTAGTTAAAGTAAACTAACTTTTTTTTAAATACAGGGTATTTTGATAAAGGCAGGGTATGACAGACTCTGCGCTGTTGTTAAATTAAACTTAAGTTGCATATAATTCTCTGAAATTTATTTAAGCCTGGACGCAGTTAAATAAAAATTTACAAATACCTAATTGTAAAATGTACAGGGTATTTATGGTTAAATGAAGTCTGTGAAAGTGGCTGCCAACCTGAAGTGCAACAAAATATGGTATCAAAAATTCTATAAAACTTGAATTTAATTACACATAATTTTTTTTTAATGCATTTACAGGGTATACAATAGTTTATAACATGAGGTAACTTAGCTTTTTTATTGTCTCATGCTTTGCTAAGCTTAAAATTCATTCCATTTAGTTCTTTAGTCATCAAGGCAAGCCTTTTGCACTCTTTACAGGGTATTAAACAAGTTTGTTTGCGCACTTCGTAAACGAAAACGAAACGAAAAACTCTTTTAATTTCCAATTTCAATTTTCAAATTCGAATTTCGATTTCGATTTCGAATTGAAATCAGCTACGGCAAATCAGAGCGCAGCCAATACTGGGAAGAAGCGAAGGGGGGAGATAGAGAGAGACAGAGAGAGCGAGAGAGAGAGAGAGAGAGAGAGCCTCCTCTGTGTAGGCAGCTGCGAGACAATTTAATGCCGGAAATAGTTTTTCCAACCTATGCCTAAACGGGAAAGGGCAGGGGCGGAGGAGCGGAGGGGGTTGCATGGTTGCAGGGTTGCAGGGTTGCCATGTTCGCAATGCAGAAAATAAATTTACTAATAAAATGCCAAAAATTTGAAGGCAAAGTCGGCCCAGAAAAGGTTGTTTCCCAGGCAGCTCAGCCTAGCTCTCTCTCTTTCGCACTCTCTCTGTCTCTGTCACTCGCTTTGAGGGCAAACATTTTGTAATGAACATATTTTAAATGCATGCCACGCACCCGAGCAGCAACAACAACAACAATTTCGGGTGTTCAAATGAATCTGAAAATGAGCGTAATTTCGTCTTTGACCTTGCCACAGTACCCGCCCCTGTAACGAAAGGGGGGGGGGGGGCAAGGGGGATGAGCATAGAGAAGTCATAAAACATTTCGTTGTCTGTCGCTGTAAACGATTTCAGGCCTGTCGGGATTGTCAGCAAATGTTTTGAGGGGGAGGGGGAGGAGGAGAAAGTTCCACTGTGGCAACAGGCAACACTTCAAGGTCGTGTGAAATAACCGGAACCGGACCTTAAGACACGAGATGAGACGTGTGAACAAAACAAAAAGAAAAAAAGGAAAAACAGCAGAGAAAATAGAAGCAAAACAGTCGCAAAGCAAGTCGAGGCAGAAAGATCAAAGCAATTGATAGGGATGCCACGCGAGTGGAGAAAGGACACCCAAAACACATACACACACACATGCACACACACCCGACACACACACACGCACACAGTGAAAAGGAAAGTAAAAAGGGACCAAGAAAATCTCGTCTGAATTGAAATGCAGCCTGAAAAGAAGGAAATACTTTAATAAGAAGTAACAAGAGAGAGAGAGAGAGCGAGAGAGCGAGAGAGAGAGAGAGAGAGCTGTTTTTGCTGACGATTTACGTAGCTCAGTTGAGGAATTTAGGCAAAAAGAATTTCATATTTAAATCTAAAATGGCAAAACTGACCTAATGCAACAGAAAGTTTTTTGAGCCTGGAAAAGTGTCAGTAAAAAGTTTGGTAAACTCGAAAACTTTAATCACATTAAGAGGGAAATAAATCCAATTAAATAACCCTCATATCAAAGTTAATTCATTGCGCCATAGCATGTACCAAGTTAACGCACATGTGTGTGTAACAGGCGGAAGAAGGCAGCTCCCACAGAGTATATAATATATATTCTTGATCGGTATGTGTAGAAAAGCCAATTTGGCCTTAGCTACAGGCATAAAGTTATTCTAAAGTTTGTAAATAGTGTATATAGTTATTATTTAATTGTTGGATTACTAAGTTAGTAAGAATTTTTTTTTTTTTTAAAAATGAGATTATAAGTCTGGCAAGGAATCAATATGGGATTTTCTTGATTTACTCGAAATTTTCTAAATTTCTTTAGTTTTTCTATCTCATTTCCTTTTACTTTACAGTTTCGTTGCAAGCTTCTCTACAAAACTTAGTACATGCGTACTAAGTTAACGCACATGTGTGTGTAACAGGCGGAAGAAGGCAGCTCCCACAGAGTATATAATATATATTCTTGATCGGTATGTGTAGAAAAGCCAATTTGGCCTTAGCTACAGGCATAAAGTTATTCTAAAGTTTGTAAATAGTGTATATAGTTATTATTTAATTGTTGGATTACTAAGTTAGTAAGAATTTTTTTTTTTTTTTAAAAATGAGATTATAAGTCTGGCAAGGAATCAATATGGGATTTTCTTGATTTACTCGAAATTTTCTAAATTTCTTTAGTTTTTCTATCTCATTTCCTTTTACTTTACAGTTTCGTTGCAAGCTTCTCTACAAAACGAATATACCCGGTGCCAGGCTATGCAAATTCCTTAAGAAATATCATGAAGGCGCGTTTTATATAATTTTCTTCCCAAGTTTTTTCGTTTCTTTCCCTTTTTTTTTTGCCAAAGCAGACGCAATTAAAATCAGAAAAGATATATACAACCGATATATACACACACACACACACACAGAGAGAACTGTCTGCAGTGCCCATTGAAAGCAAGGAAAAAGTTTTTGACTGAACTCACCAACTGGTTGGGCTCTTTCGGCTGCCGCTGCTGCTGCTGCAGCTGACGCTGACGCTGGCGTTGACGTCTGACGTTGACGCTGATGTCGGCGCTGAGGTTCGATGTGCTGCGTCGCGGTACGTTGCGCCTCGGGGCAAGTGAATCAAAATGGAAAACAACGCCGTCAGTTGTGGGCGTGGGGTGGGCGTGGCTGGGGGCGCTGCTATGCTCTGCTCTGCTTGAATGGTCGCAAAGTTTATTACGCTTCTCGCTGCAGTTCACTACGAACTTTGACCCTTAGCTGGCAAAGTGCTGAAAGCAGAGAGAGAGAGAGAGAGAGGAGAATAAATGAATTAATATGTTGTGCATATAAAATGTAATAAAATTGGCGTTAAATTGCAACGCAAATTACGTTTATTGTGCATATTTTAATTAGCTTTCTGCAGGGGCGATTTTCACATTTTCCCAGCCTGGCAAAAAAAAAACCGCAATAAAATCAGCTCAATTTAAATTCATAAATTCGCAGCCAAATTAGGCTGCGGACTGCGCGGGAAAAATAAGTGAAATAAATAAAATGGCTGAAGAAAATTAATTTCAAACTTGTTGACTTTTTTGCGCGCAGCTTGAAACTTGTTGATGGCAGCGCAGCAAGCATCGCAGCTGCAGAGTGCTGAATTGCGCTCAAGTGCAGCTGTTAGTGCACGCTCATTAGGCGCCTAATCGACTCAATGAGCGCGCGGAATGAGTGACTACTTTGCTGCGGTAGAGCGAGATAGAGAGACAGCGAGAGAGGTGTCAAGCTTGTGAGAGTGGAGAGTGAAGTGTGGGGACCATGAGCTTTGGCTCGGTGTGTTTGTCTCTTACCCACGTGCTGGACTCAAAGTGAACACGAGCGCGCACGATGTCGAACGAGGCGAACACGCGTTAACGATTCGTGTTGATTGGCAGCCGCAGCCAATTAATGCTCACTCTGCGTGTGTGGACGCGCTCTGGGCGAATGTGTCCAATATGTGTTGGCAGGCAGCGCCAGTGAGCGTGAGTGCGAATAAAGAGAGGGAGAGAGCGCGCGGCAGAGGCAGAGGCTGAGCGTGCTGCGTTGATTAGAAATGTGCATATGCAGTCCGCGTATCTGTGTGTGTGTGTGCGCGCTGCTTGCCTGGCAATATCGCTGATATCTGTCTGTGTGTGTGTTTGTGTGCGTGCATGTAAGTGCCATACAATGGCAAACCGTTTGCAGCTGTCCGTATGCGTGTGCGTATACGTCCGTCCACCCCCCTGACAGCTGCTGCTGCTATGCAATTTTTTTCGCTCTCTCTTTCCTTTTCTTTCCTGCTCCTTTTTTCTGCCATGTTACGAATATGCAACGTCAGCAGCTGCCTCCTAACAGCAGCAACAACAACAACAACAACAAAGGCAATGCACCAGGGTAACCACCCCATAGGCTACGACAACAACAACAGCAACAAGCGTGGTCAGCCTAGAATCCCCAACCCCCTCGCTGTCACTCGCCTAGCCTGCCTTCGCCTAACTGTTTTTGCCTTTGCGGTTTTCGCTGTTGATTCCCAACTCTGCGACACCAACAGCGCAACAACAACAACAACAACACTCAACGGGGCAACCATTAGAAATCGAAACGGACGGCAGATGGCAGTTAAGATTCGAGCTTCAAGATTTCAACTTAACGATTGTGTACGAAAGAAATTAACGTTCTTTCTTCACACACACAAACACACACACACACACGAACGTGTTTACGTGCCACACTTCATGAGGGTAGCTTAATAGGTTCGGGCAGCGGACATTGAGCAATTCCCCAGCACCTTAAGTGGCTTAGTCTTGCTTGTGACCCGAGCGAACTCAGCTTCTACTGAAGATATAACGCTGAAATTTGGTGTATCTGCAGTTAAGTGCTGCAGTTGCAATATCTGCTGAAATCAGTCGAATCGGTGCACTATATCATTGGAAAAACTCTATAGAAAATCATTATTTATTTAAATCAAAGTATTGGAAACCAATTATGCGGGGTATTATATCAGTCATATGAAAGAAATTGTTTTCTTTAAGTATATAGAGCATTCGATCGTCGTATAACATATATTTCCTGTTCTTTCATGACGTAATTCTCTTATCGCAATTGCTGCCTTATTTTCTAAGTAATTTGTGGCTATTTCTTTGAGTAGTTCTCAGTTATTTCAAGTGAGAACTTGGATTGATAAATATGGGGGGAGTTTTGACATAAATCTTAATATTTTCAATTAACTTTGGATGGTTTTCTATATTTTCAGAGCAAACATGTCAATCTAACCATTTTCGTCTCAGTACCTACCCGTTCAATCACCCTTAACTCACTCGTTTCTCTCTGTTTTATCATCTGTTCTCCATATCGTTTTCACTTCTTCTCTCTTCTTACAAAGTTGTTGAGAGTTGCCTTTTGCTTATTCTTCTTCAGGTTCTACTACTTCTTCTTCTTCTTGCCTTGCAAATTGGTACAAGGCAAACGCCCTAAAACTGTCGACAGTCAATGGGCACAGATAGCAGCAGAAGGGGTAGAGGGGGGAGGAACAGAAACGTGTAGACCGCATCGGAGATCCAAGAGAGAGAGAGAGGGGGTGGTCCCCCGTGCGAGACAGACCAGACAGTAGCAGCGACAGACAGTGTTGCACAGTTGACAATGTTTACACAGTCTGCGATGCATTTTTCCCCTCCCGGGGGGCTGCCCACCTGGAGCTAACCCAAACCTTCTACCCACCATGGCTTTCTTTCTTGGCAACGCTTGCGTAATTGCTTATGCAAATTTCACAGCTGCAAGTACCTAGAACGAAGCAACCCCTACGCAGCACCCGCTACCCTCTCCATCCCACAACCTCGCTAACCTTACCCCCTTTGCTGGCCCTTTCCCTCTTTCTTTCGTCGCACTTGACTCGACTTTTTTTTCGGGCTGCGCGTTTACCTTGTTGCCTTCACACACTTATTCTCTTCCTGTTGCCAGATCCTTTCACCCCCACGCAGTACCAGCCCCTATCTACGTCCCCTTCCCCCTTGCTCCTGCCTTTGTTACCTGGGTGCATTTTCATTGTCAACGTCAACGTTGCACGCGGCATTTGCATAGCAACTTTTGTTTGGCAGCAGCAGCACTCGAAATGCAGCTACCCTGCTCCCTCTGTTTCCCCTTTCCCCTACCGCCTGCACAGTGTAATTTTTAATGTGCAAAACAAATACAAATTAAAGCAATGTAAATAAAAGCGTTGCCAGCTCGAGCTAAAAATTAAAATAAATTCCAAGCGGGGCAGGGCTGGAGGAGGGAACTGGCGCTGTCGTCCCTAGGTGTAACGTAGTCTCACTCTTTTTCACACTTCCCCACCCTCGATCTCGCTCTCACCCACTCACATTTGCCGGGTGTGACAAAAACGAGCAGCTTCCTTCGGGGCAGGCGAATCGCAGCTACACACATGAACATTTGCATAATAAAATGTGTGTGCAAGTGTGTGTGTGTGTGTGTGTGTGTGTGTGTGTGTGTGTGCAACTGTCTTTCTGCCTGTCTGCCAGTCCGTGTGCATTGCACTCGCATGTGCTGCAACTGAAGGGTACATCGGTGCATATAAGCATAAAATTTTCTTGCTGCCTGCCACAAAAAGTGCAAAAACAACGTCGCAAACTTCACAAACTCAGAAAAAAAGACGTCGCAAACTTCACAATTGTTTGTGCACTTGCACATACAAAGTGTTTTCTGGCACTTTTCAAAGTCAAATTCCATGGCAGGAAATTAATGCCATAAATGCGGCAAGTAACGATGCGAGTTATTCGATATGAATGCCAGACTGTGCATGTGAATAATGCAAGTGAATGTGTGAGGGAGAATGAGTTCTGGAATTTATAGCTTAATTTCACAAGCCAGTTGGAGAATTTTATAAGGGAATTTTCAATATGTATTTTATTTTTTTTGGGTATATTTTTTCCTATGGATAATATTTTTTACAATTCATTTAAATTAAAAGTTTTTATTCCCTATTTTTTAATTAAAATTTTAAAAAAATTTTTCAAACATTTTTTTTTATTAATGTACACCTAGATAACTTCCAATGATCTTTTTCGCTATGATTTTTTTCTATTTTAATATTGGGGCACTACCCAATTGTCAATAGCGCAACTGTTAGTCGTGCATGCCCACTTAGGCTGTCACAATGCAGTCGTGTCGTATCTGCTCCATCAAACTGTACAGTTTGTGAGGCACTCGAGGCAAAGGTTACCTCGGTCAGTTGGGCTGTTTATAAATTCAAGTGGCCAAAGAATCGCAGACGCAGTCGCATTCACACCCACACACACACACACACATACATGTAGAGCAGCTAGTGCCATTCATTAGTTGCCACAAGTTGTTGAAGTTGCAGTTGCAGCGGGAGGGAAACTCCTCAAACTCGACTCGAAATCATTTTTGGTTTGCTGCATTTCATTTCATTTGCTTGTTTGTTTTGCGCCTAACGGCACTTTTATTTGGGCGTGCCAAAAGGGGGGCGGGCAGTGGGAGAAAGGGATGGGTTGTTGCTTGCGATGCAGCTGCGCCCCCGCTTGATTTATGGCCAACGCGCGTTGCTCGAGTGTTTTGTGGCTTAAAACCCGCTGGGTATCCCCCCCTTACCTACGCCCATGTCTGGGCTGTTGCATCCTGTATGCAGTTGAAAAGGGGAAGGGAAGGGAATGGGCTAACCCAGTGAAGTGCTACGTGGCACAGACTTTTCTGCGTTGCAAGTTACGCGCATTTAATCAGCTAAAGTGCGAGCAAGAAAGAAAGTAAGAGAGAGAGAGAGAGAGAGCGAGAGGGAGCTAGCGCTACCTTTCGCTTGTCGCCAGGCAAAAAGAGAACATAAGGAAAACCCGCATAAAATGACAAAATGTCCCGCAAGCGAGAATCAGTTTTGAAGCGAGTTGGCAGCCCGCCATAAACTTTTATAACCGCACTCAACGTTGCCCAGCTACTATGCTATAAAAACGGTTATGGCTGTTATACAGTTAAACAGTTATGCAGCTATGCAGTTTGCTGCTTATGGCTGAGCTTCCGAAAATTAAGTTATAACCTAGTAAAAACTTGCACTGCAACACACAAGTGAGGTTAGGTTTGGTCTGTGAAAGAGGAAGATAGGAAGTAGTCGGAAGGGGTTCTCAATCACAGGGCAATGAAATTCAAAAGCAATGAATCTCATTCTATATTACAAACTCAACACATTTAAGTAGGTATAACAATGAGAAAGGCTAGGGAGATTTCCGAATTTAGTTTTTTTTATGGAATTCCTTAAGAACTCCTCCAAATCGGACTGTGGAGACTATCAATGCATTGCCGCAAATACTTATTGTCACATTGGTTGGGTGTAGCTCTCTGCTCTCCCTGCTCTACGTGGCAAGTCTCTATGTGTGGAGCACGATTGACATCGACCATGATAACCCGACATTGATAAGGAAACGTTTCTCCTCACTGGAGTTGTTGGAGCGAATTGGTCTGGGGAGGCTCCTTGGGTTGCGCAAGTCAGGCTGTTGGGATAACCAACCTGCTGACGGTACTGCTCTACTTGGGATCCGTTTACGTCAATTTTCAAACAGAAACCTCTGAGTCGTACTTCAGCTTGGATTACTGGATGGAGTCCTTCAGCGACATCATCGGAATACGCAACTATTTGATGACATCGCTTGGTGAGGAGTTTGTCATCCGTGCCTGCATGATGCCCCTCATACTGCAGAGTCTGCAACCTGTCACGGCTGTCATCATCACTCCGCTCATCTTTGGCGTAGCACATCTCCATCACGTCACCGAGCAGCTGAGCTGGGACGAACCGTGGATACAGCGGTATTCATTGGCTTGTTCCAGTTTGCATATACCACGTTGTTTGGTTTCTACTCGGCATATCTGTTCACCCGTACGGGACACCTGATAGCACCACTCCTGGCGCACGTTTTGTGCAAGTACTTGGGTTTACCACACTTGCGGAAGCTATTTGAGCTCGATCAACAAATTTAGGTAGTTTAATTCCATTTCTGCACTTCCTACTTGTTTCCTTTAAAATTAACCTCGAGGGTTTCTCTAATACAAACAAGTCACAGGGTGTACTATGTAAGTCTTTGCTCAATTTTCCTTTCAACCATAGTGTTCTACTTTCCTATGTGATCCCTTGGAATTCCCTTTAGAACAACAAATTTGCCTCTATAATTTACGCAGCCCAAATTGCTTTCCATAATTTGTGTCGAAAATCAATTTTAACCTCACTTGATGCAACAAACTTTCGGCACGGACTAATTTTTAGCCTGGACTCTCTCGCCGCCTCTTGCTAGTCAATAAATTTTATGCGAATTTCCTGCGGGAAATTCGGGTCTAAGTCCCGCCCAGCCCCCCGTCCCACCTTCTCCCGAGCCAATAGCCAGTTCATAATTTGTGCAATATCCTGGCAAAATGCAACCCTGTCGTTGCAGCTGGAGCCAGTAGGAGGTGGGGCGACGCCACAACGAGTGGCAGCTGTTGCCAACACCTAAAAGGGGGACAGAGGGGTAGCTCGGGGGTTGATTGCATATGAAATTAGCCAAAGATTGCCCGACACTCACATGCGTTCAGTGGCGTCCGGCAGGGAGGACTGGGGGGGGGCGTGTGGGTGGTGCGGGGCGCTCCTGGGGTTGCTAGGTCTATTTGTGGTTCATTGCAATCAGTTAAACAATGTTGCATATTAACAGGCGGCCCGAATGCCAAAGTGGGAGACGGAAGTGAGGTCAAGGGGTCGACGGGTCTCCTGACACGGGACTCCTCCGCCCCGTCGGACACTCACTTTGTGGCCAGGGTAATTCCCATCCAATCTGGATAAACGCAACCCCAGCGCGGGACAATAAAGGCGACCGAGGGATGGAGGGAGGGAGGATGTCAGGGTTGGAGGGTTGGAGGGGTTTGCCCGCAATGTCTGTGCATAAATAAGGCATAAATAACCGACAGGCAGAGCGGACTAATTAAAACACTTGATGGCCTCTTTCAACCAAATGCGCCACCTGTCGGACAATTTTGCCGCTTCAACTACGCTGTGAGAGAACAGTTTGTAAATTGCAAATTTCATATGTCCCCCGGCACAGCACGGTGCGGCACGACAAGTTGTCCCGTTGTTTTTTGCCGACCCTACCCTGCCCTGCCCTGCCCTGCCCTGCCCTACCCGACGCCCTTTGCTGTGGGCGTGGCTGTTTTTATTGACAGTTCGTTGAGGTGACAAAAGCAACAGACGCCTAAGCGGCGTATGGAGAGAGTGTGGGTGGAAGGGAAAGGGAAAAGGAGGGTCTTGGGTATCTCTGCATGTAAATTGGCATTGGGATTCATGAACAGGTTTTGGTTTAGCCCTACCTCCGCACGCCCATCGGGGGTCCTTCGCCTGAGCTTTGGGGCTACCCTCTTAGGGGGCTACGCCTCGTCGCTTTCGGTCTGCAAATAATTTATTGATATCAAGTGCTATTAATTATGATGCCCATTTAAGTTGTTCGTGTGGTTTTGCCTGCCGTTCTGTTTTTCGCCAGGCTCAACCGCAAACCATATGAGTTGCCGCAGCACCCTCTGCCCCTCCCCTCCGTTGCCCCTGCTGTGGCTAATGCAACACTTGGGTGCTCTACAAGTGGATGCGTGAGTTTTAATTGGTATTCATTAGCAATAATTAAATTGATATTGGCGAAAGTTATCGATTAGAGTTAACGGTCGATTGTTAGAGCGCAAAATATTCGGGTTTGGTTTGCTTTTGGTATTCTAAAATGTATTTCAAAACATTCGCAAGTTGAAATGACCAAACATGTCAAAATGTTGTTTCGATAGCTAATCGATAACTTATCGAAAAGTACTTGAGTCCATTTTGAAGCATCTTACACCTTGCACTCATGAGGTTAAGTTCAACTTTCAGGATTGTCGCACCGTATACACATAAAAATCGAGCTGATTCGTTTGCCGCCAGATGGCGCTATTGCATACCTTTTCAAGTGTCGCCAAATGACAAATTGAACACTTAAAGGACACACGCGCCAGACAGCAAGAAAGCGGGCCTTCCTTGTTGCAAGGCGAATTGGTAAACCCTTACCCTCAACTCCTTCATCCCCCCCACCCTTTCCTCCTCACACTCACACACGTTTTGTTGGTATTATTCGGTGTACGTGAGTTTTTACGATTGGCAAGCGGCACGTTTACTTTTAGCATTAAAAGCGACAACGCAAAGCGGCAAAACGGCCAGAAAACGGCCAAAAAAAAAAGAAAAAGAGCGGCGAAGCCAGACGAAGCCAAAAAGTAGCGAATTTTATGGCCAAAGTATGGCCAAAAATGAAATAAAAACCGACAAAATTTAAAACAATAAAAATTCGCGCATAAAATGTAACATTTTTCTCGCTAGTCTTTTAATACACGAGAGCGAAAGAGAAAGAGAGAGAGAGAGAGAGAGAGGGGAAGACAGTGCCCGAAAGTGGCCAAAGGCCATTAAAAATCTTCGCTTCTCTGCAGGGCATAAAGGACATGCAGGATAAACACATTGAGAGGGAGAAAGAAATGGCAGCACCAGGGAGGGAGGCAGGCAGTAAGTGAGACCAGAAGACGCAGCAGACACAATCAGGGCGACTGGACAGCGATTTAAACAAAGACCACCACTTGCAGTGGGAGACAAGGTAAAAAGGATTGCGATACCCAGTGGGACACGATAGTGCAGATGGCAACCCTGTTGAGCAGGAGAAGGAACACTATTAAAACGTGCTTTGGCATGCATGAAGTGGTTACGCTTTGAGTAGCTGCCAATGGTTTGATCAAAAGATAGGGTTGTCAAAGCTTGCAATGATTGAGAAGTTAGCTGGAAACTTCAGAAGTTATTGGAAATTTGTTGAGCTGATCTTAAAGGGACAACCTTGTGTCAAGAAACCTTATGAAAATTCATCAATACAACCTTCTGCCGTTAGGGTTGTCAAGGCTTTGAAATGAATTGTATAGCAGTCAACTGGTTCATTTTGGCAGAGAAGAAAAGGGGTAGGGTCAGGTTTTGGATGAGGAACTTTATGAAAATCAGGACTACTTTTTAGAAACAGGGCTGTCAAGGCTTTTGCAATCAACTAAGACCAAGTCAGTGACTTGGAAGAAGCAAATGGAGTCATCGGATGTATTTGCGCTGAGAAGGTAAGAAGGTAATGTCAGGTTTGAGTTGAGGAACTTAAGGACTATCAACCGCTATCCATCACTGTTCCCACTGGGTTGCCATCGAACAGGAGGCATGGCACAGCGCTCCCAGAGCTTTTCACCCGGTTTATCTCTCTGTTCAAGTGACGCTGACGACGTCGATGGAGCAGCAGCTGGAGGAACCCAAACACTTGGAACGCGGAACGAGGCGAGGCTTAAATCGTTAAATCCCCAAGCGGATTTTGAAGACATTGAAACCGTATAAAGCAGCCGGACACGGCAGGCGAGCACATACACACACACAAACACACACACACACACACAGTTCAGGTGAACTATTGACTGCAGTTGGGCAGGTGGAAGGAGGATGACAAAGAGAGAGAGAGAGAGAGGGGGTATGGCATGCCAAGCCGCCACTTTCGAGGCAAACAACGCGACGGGCTAAATTGTTATTATGCCAACATTTTTCTCAGTTCTCTCGACGGTTGTTCTCCCTCTTCGTCTTTCCACTCTTTCTTTCTTCACACTCCTCTCTCCCTTCTTTCCCTGACTGTAGTTTATAAATACATTGCGAGGTGAAAACCAAATGACTTTTATGACCGCAAAGCCGAGCGGGAGCCTGATTTAGGGGGCTGTGGCCGGCTCAGACGGGTCCGTTTTGGAATTTACAAAATAGCACAAAATATTACACATTGCCACGCCCACTCGCAAGCAGGCCTCCCGGCTGGTTTGCATATTTTGTCGACGCCTAAAAATATGCAAAGCAAATTGCAAAACAACAACAGCGAAAAGTGAAAAAGCAAAGTGGAGACGGAGAGAAAGGTAGAGAAAGAGAAAAAAGCAAAACTAGGCGAAAATATTGCGGAAAATCTATTAAGTGAAAAGTGTGCAACAACGCGCCAAAGTCCTCGTCGGCTGCCTCAAAACTTCATTAGACGAGGCCCCTCTCAGCTGCCTCCCCTACGCGCCCCTGGCCGTCTTCTTCGCATTTTTTGTGCCCTCGTTAGGCCTGCCCCCCTCCGCCCCGCCCCATTTATGACCCTAGACTTGGACATTTAGAAAAGGGTTGCCAACACTGCCAGTGTTGTAGGTGTGCTTCTGTGTGTGCGTGCGTCCTGGACAACTTTGAGTAAAAGGAATTTCTTGCAAAGGAGCCGAGCCAAAATAATGGGACTTTCAGCTTGTTTCGCGCCCGGCAAGATACGAACAATTATTTAATTATAGTTTTTAGTACAGTGTATATTTTTGAGGTTAGAAATGTGTCGATTTCACACAAAGCAAAATCAGGGAGAGAAGGCCAAAGGCGAAGATGGCAAGAGAGAGGAAAGAGAGAGGCATTTCCTAATGGAGTTGAAGTGGGGCTAAACCAACTCAACTTTTGAAACTTTTGAAACACTTTGCCCGAAATGAGACAAACTGAAAGGAGTTTATAGGAAAGCCTTAGTAGTCTGGTATATGACGGCAGAGTCTACTATTTCAGGTTGAAATTTGTAGTATTATTTTAGCAAAGTCTATAAGGACTGAAGCCAATTGATAAATGATATACTATCAATATCAATAATAAGACACATTTGGGCTAAGCAAGAAACACCTTAGCACTTTCTGAAGAGGTTGGGTTTTCTATACGCTGCAAAAGATCCACGGCAAAAACTTGCCAAGTTCTCGCCAACCAATTTCCCCAGTTAAATGCCTTTAGTTGGTAACCTTTAAAGTTTTTTACCCGCTTCGTTTAAGTAATACCCACAGTAATTACTACAGCAATACGGCATATATAGCGATATGCAGAGTGTTTCTGTGTGTGTGAGCTATAGATTGCAATCGGCCCACAACTTGTTGAAGTTTTTTTGCTTTATGTGAGCTTTAATGGGCCTCATTTGGTGACGACGTCGAGGAGTTGGAGGAAACGAAAGAGGAGGAGCCGTAGAAGGCGCCTTGTACAGCTGCTCTATGGATTTTGCGATTTAATCAAGTTAGGCCCAGGGTCGAGTCTGGCCTGGTGGGGGTAATCCAAGCGAACCCATTCCACAGTCGGTTGCGTGTGAGGGCAAACAACAGCGAACGGCCTTGGGAATGGGAACGAGCTGGTGCCGTCAGGGGAGTTACGAGGCAGCAGGCAGAAGGCAGAAGGAAACTCCTTTCTCTCTCTCTCTCTCTCTCTGTCTTCCTTTGCTCACTAAATGCGCAACCACATAACGTTCCAATTAATAAACGTAACGAAATGGCAATGGCAAATAGCAAATGAAAAGCGAAATGGGAATGAAACGAAAACGAAACGATGAAATGAAAATGAAACGAGATTAATGTAAATCGCATTGTGTATAATTTTTATAGTTGCTGCGTTTTTGTGGGCAATTAAACATTTCGTGCTGTGGGCACGAGCTTCCTTCCCTAGCTTCCCCATTTCACACTCCCTCCCACGTCTCCCTCTGCCTGCGCAGTCTAAGCACCTCGTATTGTTACTCGCTGGAATCTCTCACGAAAGCTCTTTAAAAATCGCATAAAATTACGCTTCTCGGAACTGGGCAAGTCGTGGGGATTATCTTGTGCCTAGACAGTCCTCGTTTTTATATCCCCAACAGAAGCGAGCGGAATATTCATTATTTGAGTGAGTGACAGCTTAGTTTTTAAAGCGCTCGCTTTGAAGAGATTACATACGTATACATAATATCTTAAAATGATATACTTAGCTAAGCATGTTCATAAGGAATTTCCCTTTCTTTATTTTGACCGAGTTACCAGTATCTCTATAACAACTGCCTTTCCTTTTCGTATCTTAGGATTCCCCTGTGAAATTAAGCACACATGAAGCTTTATATAGCCAAAATGTTACTTGCTTAGATATCTTTATCAAATTTCGTGTGTATTATGTTCAATATTAAGGCAGCATTTTGACCAAATTTCCTCAAAATATGAGCACTATATCATATGTTTATCTAAGAAACAAACTGATTTGCTGGTTACCCAAGCTCAGCAAGACAAAAGTTTCTTAGACTTTCCAATTTATGTCGTACATGTCAAACCATAACCCACTTAAGCACATGGTATATATATATTCCTTAGTATATATATTCCTTTAGCATCAACAAAAATCGTAAGCCAAATCAGGGACAAACCCGTGTGCTTTGGGGCCAAATGCGGTTAGACGACTCCGTTTCAATCTCAGCTCGGGCTGGTCAGCGCGAGTTGTTCTCAAAATTGATATTCATATGGCGCACGCGGCATGCCAGGCATGTCAGTGCCGTAGGGAGCAGAGCGGAAGCAAGGCTTGGAGAGGGGAAGGAGGGGAAATGGGGATGCGGAAGACAGTTTCAGTTGCAGTTGCAGCCGCAAACTCGACCCCAAATCACAGACAGAGTCAGTCGTGACCCGCTTGGCAGAGCGCAGAGAGGGGAGTAGAGCGAAAGCAAGAGAGAGAGAGAGGGAGAGACAGAGATGGGTATAGAGAAAGCCACAAAAACAGCAAATCCCACTTGCGCTTTTCCTTTTGCTGTACCCTGCCCCTCCCTCCCTTCCATTTGTGCAACACCAAGTGGCATGTGCTGCATTTTAAAGACACGCGTTCCGATGCCAAACAGAATCCCAGGGGAATCTGCAATTGGCTACAGGGAGAGGAAAGGTGGAGGGGAGAGGGGTAGAGATCGACTTAAGCGAGACATATGTCGAATAGGTCATTAACTTTCGGCGTGACGCAGACATACCCTGTGATGTTGCCGCGTCTGTTTTTCACTTCTTTTCCCAGTGACGTCGCTGCGTTTTTTTGTGAGTGGGCGTCGCTTTTTTGCGGTCACTGTTCAATGCAGCCTTTTTTTCTCTGTTGTGGAGAGGGTTAGGGTAGGTGAGGGGGAAGCAGGGAAGCAGAGTAGGTGGCGGAGTTCGTCTAGCGCTTTTGGCAACATTTGCTAGAAAAAAAGCCGAAACGCAAATTTGATTTATTTGGTTTACAAACGTCAAACAACAACAAAGTGTGGAGATTGTTGTTGCTGTTTAAGTTGTTGTTGTGGTCGTTGTTGTTGTTGCTGTTGTTGTTGCTGATGTCCAGGCAGGCAGGCAGCAAACACGGCAGGCAGCGCGCAAACACACTTCACGTTGAGCCCCCAAAATACATATAATTATAATGGCATTTTGCCAAAAAACCTTTACACACCACACACACACGCACACACACAGACATGCTACACACTACACACACACTCGCACTACACACACTTCAAGTCAAGAGCGAAGGGAGTTTAAAAAGGAAGCCAGTACGAAAAAAAAATAAGAAAAGGAAGTCAAAGAGTGAAATTTCTGGCTGAGCCAAAAGTGCAGCTGAAAGGGTGAGGGGGGGGCTAAGGGGCAGCAGAGGGAGGGAATCGGGGGGGGGCTGACTGAATTGGCTCGAATGCGCTGGGGGGATTGCCACGTTGACAGACTGAAAATGCAACACGGAACATGTTTTTGGGTACTAAAAGTTTGGCCCAAAATGATGTTGGGACAATGCATACGACGTCGACGGCGACGCTGGCTGCGACGTCAGCAAACAGGGCGAGAAGCAGCACACAGACAGAAAGTAAGTGAGGAAGGCGAGCGAGAGGAGAACATAATCCATTTTGGAAATTACATAAACGGGAACGACAAAAAAATGGACGAGAAAGATGGCAAGAAGAACACAGGCAGCAGAGCGAGTACGTGAAAAGGGAGTAGGAGAGGGAGAGAGAGAGAGGGAGAGGGAAAGTAAGAGGAAAAGGTAAGCAGCAAAAGCAGGGCAGGGGCTGCAGCAAGAGGGAGCAGCATAACGGCAAGTGGAAGGGAAATTCAAGTGCATTGCAAGGCATTTCCAAACATTCCATTTCATTTCCTTGCACACAACACACACACACACGCACACACACACACATCCTCGAGCACACATGGACACACACACGCACACACACTAACCTGTACACGCTCAGGGTGCTGAAAGCGTTAGATTCCCAAATTCAGATAGAGCAACTAAGTAGAGCACACACACATACCTGTAACGAGAGAGAGAGAGAGAAAGAAAGTGAGAAGTGAGTGAGTAAGTGAGTAAGAGGTAAACACAATGGGCGACAATTGATTGATGATATTATTAGGCGGGTCAGTGTTAAAGTCGAAAAGGTAAGCAAGTGAATTCTATTAACATTTTCCAGTTAATAAACGAGAAATCTCAATGGAAATTTCAAATCAGCTAGAAATAATGTTCTCTAATCTTTAATTAAATTTGTATTATTTAGTAAATTTCCAAATAAATTAAAGCAGAAATTCATAACTTAAGATTCGAAATGGTTGAATAGTTAAGCTTTCGTAGTTGCCGCAGTCCTTCAACTTGATGAATTGCAAAAACATTTCGCAGAGATTGCAGCATATTTACACGAGAATTACGCGACTTCTCAAGGCGGAAATCTACGCGGAAAATTGATGAGCAGGCCCAGACGAAGACGACTACTCTACCTGCTCTGTCTCTTCAACAATTACTGCACTACGACTACCCTGGAAGCTGTGTAGGCAGCTTGCGGTAGTCAAACTGTCTAAGTGAACTCAGCAACAAGCAGAGCTAGAGCTATGAAATTTGGTATGCTGCTAACTTAGGGTATAACAAGCTTATAGCTTTTGCCTGATTTGAGCTACAAGTTGTGGTTTCTACAGTACAAGAGGCTAACTCTTTGTAGACCTGACTTCCTACACCTACATCTCTAGGGTATCTGCTAGTGCGAGAAGTGCTACTCTCTCTCTCTCCCTCTCGCTTGCCATTGTCTTCTAGTTCTTGACAATATTTACCAAGTACTCTGGCTGGGAGAATGATGATGACAGTGCTGCCTCTGCTGGCTGCCATTGGTGCTGTGTGCAGTAAGTTCTGTGGGCTGCCAAGAGTTATGCCAACACTTGGGGCAGACAAGGCGACGCGACGCGCCGCCTCGCATCGCTTCGTGTTGCTGTCGTGCAACTTGGGGGCAAGAAACACAGAAATTGCATTTGGAAAAATGTTGCATATCATAAATAAATGTAAACGCAAATAAATCAACATTGTTGACATTTGTCAGCGCAGCACGAGTTTTTCCCTGCCGTTGTCTCTTCTCTGTTGCACGTTGCAAGTTGTTGTTGTTGCTGCTGTTGCTGCTTATGTTGCAGTCGCCTGTTTTGCAGCTTGCTTTTTTTTGCTCTCAATCTGCCCTTAACCCCTTGCCGGTCTCGAGTTGCAACTGCTACCTTGCAACTTGCCTCTGCCTCCGACCCTTGCTGCTTCTTCTTTGCCTCCCACTCGCCCAAAAATGTCGCTTTTCCAACTGCTTTTCAACTGCTTGCCACGCCCCATTACAAATGTCAAGCACACTTGGCTGCTGTCGCCCATTGCCATACCCTGTAGCGAGTGCCAAAGGGGTTGTTGGCGTGGTAACTCAGTGATTCAAAGAGTTGCAAAAAATTTACTAGACACACCCGTTGATACCCTTTAGAAACAGCGCGCAAGTTAGCTACCCAGCTACCCTTTGGCTAGTCTAGTAAAATTCGTCATTAGTTGAAGAAATATGCTGGAAAAGTTTCACTTCTTTTCAGTTTCTTTGCGCAACTTGGCGTCGTGCTGTGCAACTTGTTTCTTATCTTCTTGTCTTGACAAAGTGCTTCTAACTGCACATTAGGGGTTTCCCTACAGCCCTACAACGTAGGCACTCCCTTCTCCTGTCTGTCTATCTCTTTCTCTGTCTCTCTCTCTCTTTTTCGCTTTCTGTGACAACAATAAAGTAAATGGTTTCAGCATCAGGCACATTTGATGTCACAGTTCTACAAACAATCAACTAACCCAAGGGAAATAGCAGCCCTTTCTGATGTACCTTCCCCCCATCTGCTATATATATACCATATACAGAGTCGACTTGAAGTCGAGACAACGCATAAAAGTCTCTTATTGATTGCAATGTGACATTCGCAGAGACAACAACATTTGCCTTATGAAATACCCCACAAAATTGTGGCTGACTCAGACAGAGAGAGAGAGAAAGAACAATGCCAAATTGTTGAAAGACTTTCGATATAGTGCGATATTTTATTTGATTTATCAATATTAATTTAAATCTACAAACAAAACAAGAAAAACTCCCAAAGCACCTGCAAAAACACATTGTTTAATAATTTCTGTAAATAGCTTTGAGCATTTTTCACAATTCAAGTAAATCGAACAAAAAACAATTTCAACTTTTGTTTGCATATGGCAAGAAAAAAAAAAAAAAAATTTCAATTTCTGTCCAAATATTTTGTTAAAATATTTGTTTACTCGCTTAGATTGCGAGTTTGTTCTTAGCATTTTATGTGAGTAATATTTTTGTATATATTTTTTATATTTAATTAAAGATATTAAGATTCGATACAGTTTGTCTTTTATGCTGATTCAATCACTCATAAAATTCCACAAATTATTCATTTCTTTTAACTTTATCTTCCAGCAATTTCTTGTCCAATTCTTCGCTCCTGCGGCAGCAACTATTAAAATAGAGTTTTATGCGCGTCTTTAAGCTCGTCCGTTGGGGCATATCGGGGCAGACAGACTGATATTGCTTTATTTGCTGTCAAATTAAAATCGCTGTCCATCATCGCATTAGGCGTGGACTCTGTTGTTGTTGCGGGTATTTACAATTTAAGCTGCTATCAGAGGCATCAGGCGGCAATCTGTGCGGCTTGCTCAGCTCACTCGCTCCTCACCTCTCACTTCGCTCCCCCTTCTCTCTTGCTGCCCACCTTCCGCTGTCTTGTTCTATGTTTTAATTTGGTTTGACAGCAGCAACATCAACAGCAGCACCAGCAGCAGCAGCAGCAACAGCGGGGCCCATAAACCATTTAACTGCCTGATGCAATGCAATCGCCGGCCATAAATCAGAGGCCCATAAAAATGATATCCTGACTGCAAGCAACAGCAACAGCAGCAGCAACGGCGGCAGCAGGAAAATGACTCTAAAAATAAAGCGCAGATAGTGGGCACAGACAGCACTAGCTGCCACTCCCCCTACTCCCCCTTCCCCCATGTACACACATGTGCTCCGTCTGTTCCTCCCTGCCTTTCTCCTTATTTGCCATTTTCAACGCTTCTCACGCTTTGATTATATTCAAATCGTGTGATAAAAGTCGCCGAGCGCTTATCGTGCACCACAGCAACATAGTCAATAACACCTACAACAACAACAATTCGTTGTGATAAGCGCGACGAAAGCACGAGGCATAAATCAAAGCAGCCAGAGAGAGAGGGAAAAGTCGCTAGCCGAAAGGAAAATGTTGTGGAAGAACATGAAAATGCGTTTTTGGGGAAAAGCCAAACGGATGCAGAAGAGTCCCAAATGAAAATTGTGTCACAACAAATGCAACAAAATACAGCGGGGGTGGGGTAAACGGAGGGGGAGGAGGTTGTGTTTAATGTTGTGTTTCGACTGCGCGTTCAGGTTGTTTTGGATTGTTACTGCAACAGCAACAGCAACAACAGCAGCAGCAACTGTTGCTGTAAACTTGGCAGATAGCGGAAGGAGTAGGGAAGAAGGGAGTAAGGCAGGAGGGGGTGCGTGCCCGTTGCATTTGCTGTTTCCGTTTTGGGCTGCGGCAGTTGCAATTTCCGATGCTGCTGCAGTTGTTGATGCTGTTGCTGTTGCTGTTGTTGTTACGGTTGCTGTTGCTGTTGGTGCTGCGATTGCAGCGATTACTGCAGCAGTTGCTGCTACTGTTGTTGTTGTTGTTGTTGCTACTTATGTTGTTATTGCTGATGTTGCTGTTGTACTGCAATTCCTGCTGTTGCTGTTGCTGCTGCAGCGTTGCTTTGCTTGCTGCTGTTGCTGTTGATGTTGTCTTTGCTGTTGCTGCTGCAGATGTTGCTGTTCTAGCAGCAAATGTTGCTATTGCTGTTGCTGTTGCAGTCGAAGTTGTGGCTATGTTGTTGTTGCTGCTGTTGCTGCTGATGTTAATGTTGTTGCGAGCACTGCAGACGCTGTTGCTGTGATCGATGCTGCTGCTGCTGCTGCTCTGATTGTACTTACAACTGCAGCAGTTGCTGTTGCTGTGCAATTATTGCTGTCACTTATGCTGTTGTTGTTGCTGCTGCTGCTCATGTTGCAGCCATTATTACTGCTGATGTTGCTGCAGTAATCATTACAACAGTAGCTATTGCTGCTGTCGTGTCTCACTTAGCTGCTGCTGCTGTTGTTGCTGCTGTTGTTGTCGCTGCTGCTGCTGCTGCTGCTGTTGCTGCCGTTGGCTAATGAGCGCCAATTAAATGCACATTAACGTCCCCAGCGGCAAGCCGTGAGCCGATCAATCAACGCACAATAGGTGTGCGAGAAAGAGAGAGAGACAGAGAGAGGGGACAGGGCGAGGAAGAAGCCAAACAAATGAGACCTACTTCTCCTACCTTCTTCCCCCGCGACAACAGCGTGAACAACACGCACAACAACAACAACAACAACAACAACAGCAGCAACATGGGCGAGCAGCATTTTCTTTTGGCTAATTTCCCTGTCCCAATTCCCCCAACTCTATCTCGCTCTCTCTCTCTCTCATCCACTTCCACTCATAGTTCCATCTCCCTCGCCTTTATTTATGCAGTGATTGGCGCTGTTTGTGTGCCTGTGCGCGAGTGTGTGTGTGTGTGCGTGCAAATAAATTGTGTGGAAATAATTTTTTCCCATTTTATTATGTTCACTCTCTGTCCGTTGGTTTTGCGCATTGTTCGCTATTTATGTGTGCATACACTGAGCGAAACGAAGGTGTGTGTGAACAGCAACTATGGCATATATTTTATTAAAATTTATAAAGTTATGTTTCGAGTGAACTGGGTACAGTCTGGAGAGTGCTTGCTTGGTTCTTAAGAATTACACTGAGAGAAAAATATATTATTCCCCCTTAATTTGCATTGTATTTTTATTTGATCATTCCTAAATAGTTTTTCCATTGAGTTTCCTTACCACCCACCCATTTTCGCACAGTGCACACACCCACTTATATTGCCTATGCCTTTTTATGACTTTGTCGTTCCCTTTTTATTGTTGGACTTAAGTAGATTATTTGTTTATTAACACAAAAGGCACTGAGCAGAAAACGCACCAAGCGACGCAGCCATTCAAAAAAAAATTTTCCCCAATTTTTTTTTCGCTTTTTTTTCTTCCCCAAAAATAGGAAAAAATTTTCATAATTTTCCTCAAAGGAGGCGGAGCAGTTTGGGGGTAGGAGCAGCTTGGACAAGGCGTATTTATTGTTAGCTCAACTTGCTGACATTCGCGTTTAATGCGCACAGCAACAACATCCCAGCAGCAGCAACACACAACGGCAACAGCAACAGCAGCAAAATATGTGGGCAATCAAAAAGGAAAACTGGCCGAATATGTAAATGCCATAAATCTATTAACTGGCGGGCTATTGTGTGTGTGTGTGTGGGTGGGTGTGTGTGGGTGTGCGTAAGTGTGTGTTTAGGGTAGTGAATGTGTGTGTGCGTGTGTATTGTGCTGGTCATTGGCTGCGTCACGGTGAGCCGCAAAGAAAAGCAATGTAAATATTTCTTGGCAAATTGAAGGGCGCGCCTCAAGTGCTTAATTTGCATGGAGTTGACCCCTGACCCAAAGCGTTCGACTATGTCATAGCACAGGCTGACAAAGCGCTGACAGCAGCAGCAGCAGCGACACGCACTAACAGCACCAGCTGAGTCACTGTTAACGACGACGATGATAACAGAGCAACGCTTTGCTGAGCATCGCAATTTGGCTGAAGTTGGCGGGGAGAGGGGAAGCTACAGGGGGCGCTAGAGGGGGCGCTAGAGGGGGCGGTTGTCCTTAAGGTTGTAGAGAACTGAAGTAGGAAACTTATGTGTTTACTCTATATATGACATGGCAGCATACGATGAATAGATGTGTTATTTGAAGAGAAAGAGACTGATAAAAATTATTATAAAAATTTATAACACAATTATTTGGTATATTTAAGCTGTGTTGGTATTTTCTAATAAAATATATTTAGATAGCTTAGCTAAAAATACTTTTTGCATTGATAAACTTTCACTACTTTAGCAGCTAACCTCGCTTAATTTCCTATACTAATTGTTATGCAGACTTGTCACACAATATTCTAGTATCTCATTTCAATTAGAATTCCCATTCAGGTTTCGCCCTCCACACACTACTACTTCTTAAACCACCCTCGCCTCTTTGACACTATATATATATACCATAATCTTATATAGTATTTGCTGCTGCTGCTGCCAGTGAAATGAAATCTGATATGCGAATGCATTGCAATCGTGCAGACGCATCGCAAACACATTAGCAACATGCAGCACACTTTGAGTGGCAGTTGATGTTGCTGTTGCTGCCGTCACTGTTGGTGTTGCTGTTGCTGTTGGTGTTGCTCTGCATTTGCATTGCAATGGCAATGCAATTTCTATGCTTGCAAACAGCATAAATAAATAAAATGCAATGTTGTTGCTGTTGTTGTAGCTGCTGTAGCTGTTGCTGCTGCTGACAGTTGCAACGATTTCTTTTTGATTTGCTCGACGACGCCGACGACGTCGAGCTCGTTGCCTGATAAAATTAATGAACATTTCGACCTTTGACCTGAAAAATGAGCTGAGCTGTTGCTGCTGGCGTCGTTGCTGCCGTTGCTGTTGCTGCAATTGATTTCTAAAAGCAACAGCAACATCTTTTGATAGATTGTAAGCGCACAAGCGCAAAATCAATTTATTTATGATAAAAGGCAGCAGTAAATGGGGCAGCTTGCAAGAAGCCAGCGGCAACATCTCGCCTGCACCAGCAGCAACATTGCTGGAGTGTCGGCAAAATTGTATGTATAAACAAGTCGTGCGAGTGAATAAATTATTGATATATTCTCAAATGAAATCCCTTTTATTGCAGCTAATTGCAGCCAATTGAACTTTGCATAGGCAGCGAGCAGCAGCAGCATGAGCAACTCGAACGGGCAGCAACAGCAGCTGGTAGCAACTTATTGCTGATTATTTATGAAACGTTTTACTTGCTGAGCAAGCTACAATCGCTCTCCTTCTCTCTCTCTTCCTATCTCTGTCTACTGTTGCAGCTGCAGCATGAGATTGCTGCCGACTAGTTGCTGCTGCAGTGGCAATGTTATCAATTGCTGGTGGTGTGTTGCTGTGTGACAATTGCCACAGGCCAAACAAGCAACGCTGACGACGACAGCAACGACAACAGCTGCAATAACAGCAACATGGCAGCGGCAACATGCAATTGCCCAGCAGCAGCAGCAGCAACGGCAGCAACAGCTGTCAAGTCTCTCAGCAATTGTTTAGATAGCAAGCAGTTTTTTTCCCACTCCTCATTGTTGTTGTTGCTGTTAGCAGCAGCAAAATTTACATCATTTACAGCAACAGCAACTGCTGCTGTTGCTGCTGTTGCTGTTGCAGCCATGGGGAGTCGGGCAACTAACTGATTGAATGAGTGAGTGATTGACAGACTGAATGACTGACAGACTGAATGACTGACTGCCTGAGTGACTGACTGAGCTAATGCAGGTCAGCCGCCGCAGTGGGTCGCTTCGGCTTAGCACTTTGCTGGGCTCAGCAAGAATTACGACGACAGCAACAATTGCTGCTGCTTCTGCTGTTGCTGCTGCCGTGGCAAGCAATTAAATCAGCTGGCATCTTAGTTGACTCTGCGCCGCCCCCCCTCGGACGGGCTTAATAAAGTGGGCATGGTTGCGCATTACACTTGCGATTAAAATTCAAATGGAAATGGAAAATCTTTCCATGAATTTTGCATGCATCAGCAGCAGCAACAGCAACAGCAACAGTAGCAACAACAACAGCTACGACAGCAACAGCAGCGTAAATTATTCATTTTGGGCCAGGCCAGAGCAACAACAACAACAACAGTAACAACAAGAACCACCACCACTACAACTACAACAACAACAACAACAAAAACGAGGCACAACATGAAAATGCAAAATGAAAATCGTTTCATTCTAATTAGAGCAGCAACATTTTGCGCTGAGACAGCAAACAGACGGCAAGCCAAGGCGTATGAAAGGCAGGGGGCAGACAGAGTGAAAGGGAGAGGTGGAGCGCGCACACACACACACACACACACACACACAGTGAGCTGTTGCTGTCGACTTGAGATAGACGACAATTAGGCTGGCGCTGCTGCTGCCGTTGCTGCTGTTGCTGCTGTTGGTGGGGGGCGACGTCAAATTAAATGAATGTGTTGCAGCTTGGAATGTGCTGAAAGTAAAAGTGTTAAAAAGCTGCTCACTTCAAGGTAAATCTCGCTAGCTGCTAGCTCTGTGTGTGTGTGCCTCTGTGTGTGTGTGTGCCTGTGTGTGTGTGTGTGACACTCGTGCGCTCATTTTGCTGCACGCTCCATTTCCATGGCAAAGGCGCAGGTAGCAGACGCGCGGCGCCCCAAGTTTGTTGTGCCTGTCTGCGTGTGTGTGTTAGAGTGTGTGCGTGTGTGTGTGTGTGCGTGTGTGTGTGTGCGTGTGTGTGTCTTTGCTGATGCTTGACGTTTTGTTTATTGCCGACAAGAGCGACGCTTAAAATGTGTTTAAAAAACAATTAAAGCAGCAAATGGAAAAGGAATGTTTGCGCCACGCCTCCCGCCCCTCACCACTTTCCCTTTTCCTACACAATTGTTCCGCCCTAATAGCTGAATTTCACCCGCTTTTGGCATTTAACATTTACCGTTTGTCACTTTGCATTGCTTAATAAGTGCGCCGAGTTCTTGCTCTCGTTCTCTCTCCCTCTAACTAACATGGCCCCAAACTAATGACCGCGAGTGTAGCACAGCTGCCGCCGTTGTTGCTGATTTCACATTGCGTATACGCCAGGTGGGGACATACATAACTTGATTTGGGCTGAATGAAATTGAATGTTTTGCGTTTAGTTAATACAACAAAAATACCAAAAATACCAAAAGCAACTAATATTGGTATTTTTTTTTGTAGTCTTTTACTTTGGTTTTGGTATATTTTTAGTATTATGACAAAATGTTTGTTATTTTTGGTATTTTTCATGGTATTTTTTTTTGGTATTTTTCATGGTATTTTTTTTGGTATTTTTCATGGTATTTTTTGGTGGTATTTTTCCAAATAGTAAAAACATTGCTTTAATTTTTAGCCGAATCAAAGACATGTAAAATTTATTTCCCCCCCACGTAAATGAATAATTGTAACTGCTGAACAATCGATGATCGATAAACAGAATCCGGCAAATCGAAACGTATTCACTGCATTTAATTTTTCTTGCATGTGCAATAGCACGGCACATCGAGCGGAAATTGTTTGAGCACATTGGCCGCACGGCGAGCGCATTGAGGCAGCATCTTGAAAATAATCGATGGATGCGTCCAATTCTTGACAGGAGGACGTCGCTTGGCTGACACCTTGCGACGCAAGTTCGCCTTGTATTTTTTCTCTTTCTTCTCTTTCTTCTCCTTCTTCAGCTTCTTCATCTTCATCTCCTTCTCTTTCTTCTCCTTCTTTGCAGACTTCGGCTGCGGCTGCGGCTGCTGCTGCTGCTGCGGCAGCGATGGCGATGGCAATGGCTCTGTGGGCACTTCGCTCTTCACCTCTAGAATGGGTATGGGCATCGAGCGAGCTTCTAGCTTGGATCGCCTCACCTTTGAGTTCGATTGACGCTTTGTAGATGATTTCGATATGTATTTAGCGCGAGTATTCAACGAGGACTTAACGCGAGACTTGATATTCGATTTCCGTTGGCATCTGATGGCCGGTTGAGTGCTTAGCACGGATAATATAGTCGGAATCATATGGCCATCGCGTTGCTTTTTCAGCTGTGCCCGGCCCTTGGAGCGCGACTTGGCCTTCAAGTTCGATTTGGTAGATTTCGATTTGAGGCCAGTGCTACGTGTCTTCTTGGCATCACGTTTCTTCTTGTTGGTCTTGGTCTTGGATTGAGATTTAGATTGGGATTGTGGAATATACACAAAAGCATAAACCATCTGCGAATGAGTAAGGATTAGCTAAGAACTCTACGAAATTCGTAGGCTGCACCTACCGTTAGACTGTTCGAGGCTGTCAGCCACACCGTTTAGCAATTACGTTTGGGCTCGGAAAAAAAATATCCCCCTTCGAGCGAGTACACGAAAATATTTAATATTTAATTTGATATAGATATGTAAATAAAATGAATACAGAAATAAAAGCACAAAAAAAAAAAAAATTTAACTAAGCTCTCAGTGTGCAAAAGTGTAGAAAAGTAAAACTTTTCAGAATTTGATGTTGATACTATGAAATCGTTGTTACAACTGATGAGATTTTGTCGACAACGGGACTAGCTTGCGCTTGGGGCTTGTGCAGGGCCTACTTGGTTGAATAAAATTAAATTTTCAAATTATTTAAAAAAAATATCGAGAACAGAACCAAGTAAGCTTTTGCCCACTCCATGACCTATTATTCTATTATAATCAAGTTGCCATACAAACAGCATAACATTGGTAATCTAATGCGATGCCATAGGGTGTCAGGGCATGCGAGTGACACCCTGTGGTTCGCCAAGCTTCCCCCTCAACCTACGCCACTGAATTTGCAGCTGTCCGTTTTGGGATACATTTTGGCAAATAGTCGAGACATGTGTGCGTGTGTTAGTGTGAGTGTTGTGTGCTGCGGTTGAGGACGATCTGACATTACAAATTGCTCGGCCATTAAAACAACACAGCAACACAGACAACAACAACAAATAGCAACAACAACAACAACAAGAGCAATAACAAATTGAACAACAGGCAAAAGCCAATGACAAAAAGTGCGTGAAAATCAATTTGTCTACTTAGCTCTTGATAGTTTTTATGCAGGTCGATTTGTGTGTGCGCTCTGTGTGTGTATGTGAGTGTGTGTGCTGTGTGTGTGCTGTGTGTGTATTATCAGTTTGATAGCATGTCATCGGACTTTCGCTCTATCCAATGGAAGCGGCCTAATGACTTAATTTTCATTAAATGACCACAGAATTGATGTCAACATTATGCTTATACCCTGTAGCCGTTGTAGTGGAATAGTGGGGTATACTAGGTGTATACAAAACAAAGAAAATGTGCGTATCAACAAATTATGGAATCGGAATATGTTAAACTTTAAATATTAAAAACGAAATTAAAAATAATTGTTTGAAGGAATCTTAGCTCATCAAATATATAAAACAAATAAAGCTAAAATCGGGTATATAAAACAGTTTTTTAAGCCCTTTTTATCCTTTGCTAAAACTTTAATTAAATCAAGAGAAATCAACCTAAGCAAAAGTGCATAACTCTTGCCAAAACCCAACCACCTTCTCCGCCCACACTGCACAGGGTATGATTGTTTGTCGATGTCAGATAATCATGTTGGGAAAGTAGAGAAAAAAAAATAAACCTCTGCACGACAGGGCAAATACAAAATGCAACAAAACAGCACAACAACAACAACAACAAAATGAACGAAAACAAAAACAGAATCAACAATAAATCGCAACCGCAACAACGGACGCAAAAGCCGCAAAATTGACTTCGAAACCGAATTCGAAATGCAAAATGAGACAACATAATGCTGCGAAATATTGTTCTCATTTTCCAGGTTGTATTTGCTATTGTTGCTATTGTTATTGTCGCCGTTGTTGTTGTTGCAGCGAAAATCACGTACAATTTCATAATTGTTTGGCATTGTTGTCATATTTGTTGTCGTAGTTGTTGTTATCAATTATGATTTTTGAATTGCTTAATTTGCGATTTGATGCGAATTCGTGCTGAATGAAAGCGCCTGAATGACCCGAATGAATGTTGAATGAATCGTTTAAGTGGCAAATGAGTTGACTCATTAAAACTTTTTAAAGTGGAGCTTTAAGGCACAATAAATTGCCAGTAAAACTAGGCAGTCTATTTCTTACCTGACAGCGCTTATATTTATGTGATCCTTATGAAACTCACAGATGTGTTAGAAAACAAGTTCAGCTATTTTCAAGCCCAAGGTCTTGGCTATATCTCTAGTTTTGGGGTAGTAAACACTCCACTGGGTGCTTGCTCTACTTGTTACGACATCGAACTTGCTTACAAATCAAATTCACGAAACAAATGATTCACGAGTATCTTTCAAGTGTTTTGCGATTATCTTTCTGTCACTTGAAAAACTAATGAAAAAATTCTCGCGTAAAATTGCAATTTCCCAATGCTCTCAGGCCGTAACTCTCGAAGCAGAAGCGACTCGACGGCGACGGCGACGGCGGCCATAAAGTGAACTAAGTAAAATTATAAAAGTTTCTTTTCGTTTTCTTTTCACCATCTTTTCTCCCTTTCTATGCAAGGCAAATAGTGGAGTGGGAGGAGATGAGGGGGAGAAAAAAACTTAATTAAAACTCTTGCCGAAAATTTGTCGAAATGTGAAAAAAATTGCCGCATAAAAATGCTAATAAATGCGTGGAAGCAGCCCAATTCCAAGTGCAACTTCAAGTTGCAGCAGGTGAGGGGGCGGAAGAGAGAGAGAGAGAGAGAGAGGTTGAGGCGGTGCCGGAAGCAACCTGTGTGGGCAGGTGAAGCAAATTGCAGCTGCTTCTGCTGCCGAAAATAAAAGAAAACTAAAGCAACAAAGGCAAAGGAGAATGAGGCAACAAAAGAGGAAGCCAGTGACGTGGCACAGTCGTAGCTATCAGAGAGGCGAAGGTGGGGCACAAAGGGGTTAGGCGTGGGGCAGAAAAAGAGAAAGGCGGGTGGGGAGGGGTCATTCGATTGCCAGCGATTTGGACGATTGTGCACGTAACATGAAATTAAGTAAAATACACGAATTACATTTGCACTTTGCGTGCCATGCGCCATTTGTTGCAAACGTGACAATCGCTGCCACAGTCACAGTTACACAGTCGCAGTCACAGTTAGACCCTGCCCTTCCTTGTATCACCCTCCCTTCTCCATTGTACTCCCGCCCTGGCCTTACTAACCCTTTGGACATTTCATATTTCACGCTCTCTTTGCGAGCTTGCTAACCAGGCGCAAGAACTTGTCTCGTGCTCGCTGCTGCCGCCGTTGCTACTGCCACAAGTGCTGGAACATGCCACACACACACACATACACGCTGGCAGCCCCTCCTGATCACCCACTGCAATTGCAATAGCAGCTGCAAAACTAGGGGGGTTGGGTTTACAACGAGTGTGTCTAGTGTCTATAATCTCAGCTCTCATCTATTTGCCATTCCAATTGCAGCTGCAGTCGCTGCGGTTGCCTCGGGCCAATGTGGCGTGTAACGAGGCGATATGTGGGTTACAGACAACGAGTAACGAGATGAGTGCAAAAGCAATAGTCAGAAGTCATTAGGTGCTCGACCATTGAGAAGGGACATTGAGTGGAGACGAGTTGTAGGGGGAGCAAGTAAAAGTAGCGAGTAACGAGTAGCGAGTAAAAGTAGCGAGCAAACAAGTAGCGAGTGAGAGCAAGAGATCAGAGAGGAAAAGGTAACAAGAGACACCACTGGTACTGAATTCGTTTCTTAAGAATACTGAGCAACAAGACAGACTGAGCGTGTAAAAGTAACGAGTAGCGAGTGAGAGCAAGAGATCAGAGAGAAATAGGCAACAAGAGACTGTACTATTAGTGGAGGAATACTGGGTGATTAAAGGCAACAAAACAGACTGAGCGAGTAAAAGTAGCGAGTAACGAGTAGCGAGTGAGAGCCAGAGATCAGAGAGGAATAGGCAACAAGAGACTGTACTATTAGTGGAGGAATACTGGGCGATTAAAGGCAACAAATAGACTGAGCGAGTAAAAGTAGCGAGTAACGAGTAGCGAGTGAGAGCAAGAGATCAGAGAGGAATAGGTAACAAATGACTGTACTATTTGTGGAGGAATAATGGGTGATTAAAGGCAACAAAACAGACTGAGCGAGTAAAAGTAGCGAGTAACGAGTAGCGAGTGAGATCAACAGAGAGTGAATTCGTTTCTTAAGCAAACTGAGAGATTTAAGCAACAAGATAGGAAGAGCATGTAAAAGTAACGAGTAACGAGTAGCGGTAAACTGGGGCTCTGAACTCGTTACTTGCAACTTCCAGCACTCATAACTCTCTCAAAAATCAACCGATTTTCCTCGGAAATGTCAATTCTTTCATGGTTTGAGCTCTAGAATCATTTGGCATTAAAATATTTTACATTTCAAATTTTTGATTTTTTTGAACTTTTACCTACCCCCATAAAAATTTTCAAAATTTTTTTCAAAAATAAAATTTGTTATTTTTGATTTAAATCGATAGAGCAACTCGAAAAAGGTATAAAAATTGTAAAGAAAAAGGTTTTTCACTCAAATTCTGAAAAATAGCGAGAAAAAACGCAATTTTCAGCTACTCATCATACCTCCTTGCAACCCGCACTTCTACAGGGTATGTAAATTCACAAATCGCTCAAGTCAAAGCAAAGCTCAGTAAATTAGCAGCGCTTGTTAAAATCTTAAAAGAAGAAGCGCATGAAATGAATATATAACTATAATCCTGCACAGGTCTTGAGCTTAAATCCGTCTAAAGACGCGCTTGTGTGTGGGGGAGGGTGTAAGGGGGGGGTGATAAGATAAGGAGCTTGTATTGTGGGTAAGCTAATTACGCATGATTAGTTTCCATTTGGCGCGCTTTATTGGCCTTGCCATAATAAACCAATTAAGATCTGCGCTTGCAAGGCTTTTAATATGGTATAGTGTGTGTGTGTGTGTGTGTTTGTGGGTGAGTGTTTGTGTGTGTGTGTGTGTGAGTGAAGAAGTGTGCATATTGCATAGCAGGGTCCTATAAAACGCTTTTTATTGCACGAGCGAGAGAAATTTCTTGCTGCGCCTGTTCGCCCTTTCTTTACTTGGGCTCAGGTAACGAGGCAAGCTGTAAAATTACAGCTACAACACTGGCGCCAGTGTTGTTAAACGCGAGGCATATGCTGGCCAAAGGGTGAGAGAGAGAGAGAGAGAGAGAGGGGAGTGGGAGCGTGTTATGCAATGCAGAAAATATTAATTAAAAATACAACGCATAGGGCCAAGAAGCAGCAGAGGCTGTAATAAGTGTGTGTGCCGTTGGCTGTGTAGGTGTGTGTGTGTGTGCTGTACCCAGAGGCCTCACTCATGTGTGTGAGTGTGGGAGAGAGAGGGCGTATATTGTGGACTGTAATGCGAAGTAATGGAAAACGACAGCAGCAACGGCAATAGGCGTGCGGCGCAGAGGCTGCACGAGAAAGGGAACTAACTACAGTGGCGCTGTCTAGAAGGGGTTGTAGAGGAGGGGGGATGGTGGGAAAAAGAGGGAGCCTGGTAAAAAGTTACCCTGGCACTAAGTAACCAACTAGCAGCAAAAACTCTTGCAATGAATGAGAATGTACATTGTTAGCTGTATTTAATTAAAAGACGGAGAAAGGAGCCAGAGCAAAACACACACACTCACACACACATTATCACACATACACATACGCCCACACACTGCTGCAACACCTACGCGCACACACAACTTGCGTTGGCAATTTGACGAGAGTGTTAAAAATTAGATAAAATATGCATACAAAAAAGAACTTGACTAAAGCCAGCTTATCCTCCTTTCGCTCTCTCTCTCTCTCTCTTTCCCTGTATTTTCCTCACTCTCTCCTCTCTGCTTCTGTCCACTTATAGTTTTAGTCCCTGATTCACATGCTTGGGATTCCTGTGACAAACGAAAGTATTCTCCTTGGAGTAGTTATTTCAGGGTGAAAAGATTTGACAGGGTTGCCAAGTTGTTAACTTAAAGGTTGTAAAATAGTTTAAAGTTTGCATAAGGTTAGCTTTTATCAAGGGGTATCTGCTAGTCACACATGTCCTAGTGATGCAAACTTCTTATGCAGACGCACGTTTAGCGAATTTCTCCGTATATCCTCGTCTAATACGCTCTCTATATCCCTCTCACGCTCTCTTTTCGCTCTTCCTTATTGTCACATGGTACGTGTCTTTATCTTCGCTGTCAACTCTGCCTGGGTGTGCGTGTGTGTGTGTGTTTGTATGATTCAATGGCATGCCAAAAATGTGCGCAGCTCACGTGGATGCTGTCGATTTATGTCATTTTAATGGAGCGCGTCGCTTATTAGAAAGAAAGAGAGCAAAGAAAGCCAAGAAGGCATACGCAGAGCAGAGAGCGAGAGAGATAGAAAGACCATGGAATGCGAAACAACTCTCTCTCTCTCTGTCGGATGCTTTGTGTCTTTTATATCCTACGTATTTCTCCGCAATTTCCCAGGTCGCCCAATTTTCATTAAAAAGAAAATGCAGCATAATAATAAAAATAACAATAATACTAAAATCTTAAGCGATTAGTTAAGCAGATAAAGACGCCATCTATCGCAGCTTGAGAGTACTCTGGCGTACAAGCATGAACTTGTCCAACTTACTCGCATAATTGTTTCACAGTTTTTTTCACTCGCTTCACGCTCTTTAATCCTTAATCCGCAATGCATACGACTTTATTGTTCAAACAGAATGCGCAGTGAACACAAAAAATCGGGTTAATATTGCAACTTTTTATCAGGCAACAAAAAAAAAAAAAACCAATTGCAAACAAAAAAAAAAAAAAAAAAGCCAGGCACACTTAACTTTTAATGCCAGTTCTTAATTATTTTTACCACACTCATATAAAGAGCAAATTTACTCACGCTACGATTTCGGTTTATGGCGAAAAAGAGAGAAAAACAAATGGGGGAAAGAATGGCAGAAATGGGTGAGAAAAATGCATGTGAAAGGAATTCATTTTGAAATACCGGAAATATTTCAGCTGATAAGCAAAGTGGATAAAGAATTAAGCCGGCTTATGTAACACCTTCAGTCGATTTCTAAAAGCTATAGTTGGAAACAACGGCTAAAACAATTATACGATATTCGAATTTCTTAAAAGTCAGACGATAGTATACGATAGTTAATCGTATACTAAGCATTTCCAGCTATGTCATGTAAAAGTTAAAGTGGCCTGGATAAAAGAAGCAATACGATTAAAAGCCAACCGATAGTTGTGCTTCACACAAGTTAGCCGATAGTAAGCGCAAAGATTATCGCCTGGGCAGCAATTTTCCCGCAATGAGAGTGTATTTCGATTGCGCATTGCCTTTGCTTAATTGTTTCTATTTTTTTTTGCACTTTTTGCATTGATATTTGCCACACAATAAATAAATATATTTATATTGTAACGATAGTATTTTTTGCAGTGTCAATGATGAGGGATTTTCGCTAGAGCAGAAGCACAACAACTGTTGACTCTGTACTGTGTGTGTGTGCACTTTAATGTAAGTGTACATAAATCAATTTAATTAAATGCCGTTGAGTTATTTTTTTGTATGCACAGCATGCTGTAAATACCCTGGAAATTGTGCTTTTTATCGTGGAAATTTTATGACATTTTTTTAGTAGTTCGCCATAGATCAGTAAGCTTTGAAGCTGTGGCAGTTATAGGGTTTTAAAAGGAATAATTTCTAAGAAATTGGGTTTTCTAAGCATATAGAAATTAACTATTAAAAACTCTGACATTAACAGGGTATACACTTTGTTAAAATGAAATGAAAATAATGTTTTCAATGCTTTGCTTCTTTTATTTAGCCGTTTAACTGCCAAACGGTCAACATATCTATAGACGTTTCTGTACATATCTATGTCTATATTTGCCACTGCATGTGCCGCCAGGTGAATGCATGTGTGTCTGTTTGTGTAGGCGTAAATAACTGTATATTATTACTTGCATTGGCTTCTCTAGTGTCGATTTCAATTTGCGTGCATTTAATTTAATGCATTTATTGCCGCATTACGCATTTATTTATTTATTATATTATACAGCTGCAATTTTACTCATTGAATTTAAATTGCCAGGCGGCCTGCTACCTCCCACTGTCCCATCAGGGGCTGCTCTCGTCGCTTTTTGGTCCGAAAAACTAAACGTATTTTGCATTTAGACAAATTTGAAATCAATTGCATTTTGCTGGCACTTAACACCACTTAGTATTATTTATTTATTTGCTCTATCGATGCTCTCTCAATATTTGCGAATTTATAATTACACTGATAGAATTAAGTACAGTGATACCTCGCCTCTCGCTTACCTTGGGGCCTATGCATGCAAATTGTGACAATCTGTTGTTGTTTACTGACCTGTAAGTAGAGAGAAGGGAAAGAGAATTTGTGTGAGAAAATGGGAAAGACCATTGAAAATACTTAAAATAAGGAGAAAAAGGAGGCGTGGCAAAAAAAAGACGCATATGTTTTTAATCTGCCTAACTAAGAACGTAACTTAAGAACTTAAATTACCTAATTTTTTACTACTTCGTAGTTTACTCAGATGTTCTACAAGTTTTGTGCCCCATTTAAATTAAAACTAAAAAAAAATCAACGCTTTAAATTAAATTCAAATTGAATGCGCTTCTAATTGTGCAATAAATTTGATTTAAAACTGATTGCAAAAAGTGGTTGAAAACCTCAAATTGATTTCACTGTGATTATAATTAATGATTGTAACATTTCTCTCCAAATCAAACACGCTAACCCATCCCGAAAGCTAATGCAGTACATCATTTGTTAATCACATTAAACATTGTATTTAGAATTGAGGAAAAAAAATGGCGAAAAAAATCTTGTTTAGCTTTTGGTTTGCGCCTCATTAAAAGCATATTTATTTGAAATACATGAAATATAATATATATAGTCTACACACACACACACAGCTCGCGATTTCTAACCATAATTAATTAGCGGTTTTCCTCTGGCTGCAAGTGAGAGACTGGTGCTCGCTAGCCTGGTTAGAATTTCATTTAATTTGCATTTAATTAAACTTTTGGCCGATTACAAACTTTAAAGTGACGACGCGACGTAGTCGACAGACACGGCCAGCTACGCGTACCGTACCGTACTTGACCCCAGTGAAGCCACCCAAGCGCCAAACGCTCACCCATTGACCCACTCGAGCTCAGACACAACCACAGTCCGCACTCAAGCACAAAATTTAATTATGAAATTAATTTTATTGAATTGAAAACGCAACACGCAACAAGCAACAAGCAAAAAGCAGAAACAGCAGAAAGCAAAAGGCCAAGCAAATATTAAACCTTTAAATATTGATGGCCAATAAATAAAGTAATAACCTATAACCTATATGCCACAGACACACAGACACACTAGCCACTCGCTCACACAGACAGACGCAGGGAAAACCCGCCCCTCTTCGCGCCCCTCGTCCACTCACGTCGATACAAAGATTGGCGCCGCAGGCCAGAAAAGCAAACCGAAAGAGGCTGTAAATAACGGTTTATGCAGCGGCAGCGGCAACAAAGAGACAAAAACAAATTTATTGCAACCGCAGAAATTAATTTAAATAACCTCTTTGCAACATTGCTGTTGTTGTTGTTGTTGCTGTTGTTGCTGCAGTTGCTTTTGACAAAATTGTGAAAAACGAGGCTCGAGCAGAGTCAACACACACACACATACATCCACCCATCCTCCTTTCCCCATCCGCCCCTGTCGTTAAGGTAAGGCATGTGCCAGAAGTTTACACCCAACTCATGCATAGATAAGGTCACACAGCCACGCCCACTTCGTCTCAAACGCCTCCGCCATCCTGCCCCGCAGGCAAAACTTGCACGAAAAGTTTCGTCTGATTTTTCGATCGTGGGCGTATTTGGGAATTGGTCATAAATAAAATACGCATATTACATAAATAATATGAAATTATGGCCACAGGAAGAGGCCAGTGCCAGTGCCCAGCAAGTGGGCAGCCCCAGTGCCAGCAACAGTCGTCGCTGCCAGAAGTCAGATAACAAACGGTAGAGTCGGCCAAATGAACTGCAACGCGCTGCCAGTGGAAAGAAAGGCGAAGGGAATATAAATATAAATATGCAAACAGATTAACAGACATACATATATATATGTTGTGTGTGTGCGAAGTGTGTTTGCAGCAAGTTGGCAGCACTGCAGCTGCAAAAGTTAATGTAAAGTTGGCAGCGCCAGTAGTAGAACAAGATAAGGAGTTTTGTAACTTTATTTTTGCAAATAATCTGCAGCAAGTTGGCAGCCCTCTTTACTGTCGTTTTGGTAACTTCTAGAAGAACGGTTGGGTTTACTTTGCCACAAGTTGGCAGCACTAGGTCTACATTTCTCGATGGAATCTTTTTGGGTATTCGGTATGGGTTAATCCCTAGCATCATTTCGTCACCCTACGCACCTGGAGACTCTGATAAATTGTAATTCTGATAAATTTCAAATTTTCCGATTACTTTTCCAGCAAGTTCTCTTCCCATCCCTCTTTTACTCATTTTCAATTTTCCTCTTTGCAATTTTCCCACATACACAAATACACAAAAAGTACGTCATGTACACGAGTTTTCTGGCTGCGAAATCTTTCTGTCAACAGTTTCGAAGAGCAGGCAAAAAAGAGGCGCACTAAGCCGACGCCCTGTCTCCTCCCCCGCATCTGCCCCCTTGGCCAACGCCTTAGAGATTCTCATTTAATGCTGGTGTGCTTCACTTGTCACTTCTCATTTATCCAAAGGCAACTCAAACACACAGACACAGCGAGAGTCAAAAACATAAAAATCAAATCCAAATAACACAAAGCGAAGGCGAAAGTGATAGATGAATTGCTGAAGGCATACCCTGTAGAAAGTCTGAGACATAGAGATATATGATAGAAGAAAAAGTTAAAATATTTTAATTTAAAATAAATATTCTAGATATTTTTTTTTCAATTCGTTAAGGTGTTCTATAAATGCTTCTATCTTTGAAATTTCATTACCCTAACTTGAGCTTGGTATACCCTAGTATCACGTGGAATTTTTGTAAAAAGAGAAGAAGAAAAATATGCTCTGATGCTGATTCGTTTTTGCCAATTATTTCGCTTAGGTGCAAAGTAATTGAAAATTCAAAGCGAAAATTTCGCTGTCAATGATATATGAGTTTTCTCGAGCCAAATTTGCCCACTTCACGCTAAGGATTCTTCCTGTTCTTGTTGTTCGATCCGTACAGGGTATGCTCTATAGAGAAAAACAATGTTTTCCACTTGTCCAAATACTTAATTTCAAGCAGATGTCGAAACTCTTTACTCTCCCTCTTACTGTGTGCTTGTCTGCCTTCCCTCCCCTCTCCACTTCTCTTCCCTCTTCCTTCATTCTCTACCCCATCTATTGCCACTTCCGTTGACCGTTTTGACTGGCTTTGGCTTAGGCTTTGACTTTGACGCCCGGTGTCAGCTAAATGACTAAAGGCATTTTGCCCGATACTTAAATGAATCTATATACAATATATGTATATAGAGAGCCCGATATGCTGTACATATACACTTATGTACCGTTACAAGTCTAAGTGTGCCCACTTAAGGGCAACAACAACCCGGCTCAATTCAGGCAAATCTGTTGTCTTAACGCATAATAAATCAGCCGCAATTTCAATGGGCACCTACTTTGAGAGAGCGACAGAGAGAGAGAGGGAAAGATTGAGATCGAGTGGGAGCGGGAGTGAGGAGAGAGCAAGGCGACTCTATTCAGATTCATGAGCGAGGCGACGACTTGGCTTTTTCTAGCCGACTCTGCGGGCCAAATCAAATATGCCGCACTTCAGCTGCCACTCAAGCAATGCCTCAATCAATCAATCAAAGCCAACAGCTGCCAGTCGGCGTCCTGCCTCTTCTACGCCTTCTCGTCCTGTCTTTCCATTTCTGCCTTCTTGTCCTTGTTGTCCTCTTTTACAGCAAATTGTGGCCAAGTGTTGCCAGAGCATTTTGGCTCACACACACACCACGTTGTTGGCTAATTAAATACGCTCATAAATTCAAAAGCCGTATCTCGCTCCCAAGAGCTTTGCCACGCCCCCACCTTCTCATCCCTCTCTAAAAAGGCCAAGCGAATCGGTTTCGCATTTCTTCTGTTTGACTAAAGCGGCTCAAAGCGGATGCGGGAGGGAAAGGGGGAAGGGGCTTTTTCCCCCACGTTTCATTCCACTTCTCCACTTCTCCATCTCTCCCTCTCTCTCGCTTTTCAATGCAAAGTGTTTTGTTGTTGCCACAATGCGCCTTGAGCTCTCTCTAGCCAGCATTCTCAATTGACTGACTACTCTCGCACTTGGTATTTTTCTCTTTTTTTTTTTTTGGTATTTTCCATCATGCAGCTTACGTCGTTGTTGGGGTCGATGTCGCCTAAGAATCAATCAGGGTCGCATGGTTGTTGTCGACTTAGGTTGTCTGATTGAACTTTAGTAAGGCGACTTAAAATGCAATTAAAATACTTGTTGTGCATACCCTGTAAATGGGAAAAGAAGTGAGCAATTCGCTGGCGCCTGGGGGTATGCTATGAATTTGCAAGATGCAAAATTGAATTTTAGTTTTTTTCGTTTTACCATGGAAATTTTGCAGATATTTTAATGAAATTTTAAATGCAGTAAGTTTAATTTATTTGCTAATAATTTAGAGAGTTTCATAAGAGATGATCGTTAGTTAGCTGAGTTAAGGCACATAGTAAAATTAGCTTTGTTGCATTCGCTTCTGCAGGGTATTTGCCCGTTGAGCACACAGTACAAATTCATGTTATTTATTTGTACTTCAAGTTATTTACTTGCGATATTAAATAGCTGGCGATTAGGTTCCTCAGAGAGCGAGAGGATCCTCGAAGCGTTCACGAGTTTGTTGCACATTTTCATCTTGGCCATAAATTGATTCCGATTGCAATTGATAAAGTTTTCAACCAGCTAAAGGGTCCCAGGGGAGGGGCGTGTGGAGGTAAGCGAGTGCTGTGGTAAAGAGAATTGTCAACTGTCAACTGACGACTGAGGAGAGCGAAACTCAGCTGGACACCGAAGCAACATAAAAGTCGCCACTTTGAAGAGCTCCCATTAAATTGAACTTGCAAAGAGAAAGAGACATGCGGGGGAAGCAGAGGGGGAGGCGGTGTGCCCAGCAAAGAGTGCTACAATTTGATAGCAACTGCTGCTGTTCGCCAAGCTTCTCTACTCTCCACCCTTTCCGCAGACCGCAAATTTAATATTTTTGCAACATTTCGCAGAAAGTTTTGGCTGTGCGAGCGAGAGACAGAGAGAGAAAAAGGCAGGGCGAGTGAGCCGGATGGGGGTCGCAAAAGTCTCTCACAAGTCCACTTGACACTAATAACAGATTTTGCGGTTGCTCCAAAAAGTTGTGTAAACACTGCAACAGCAACGGCGACGGCAAGGAGGCAGTCCTCTCCCCCTTCTCCCCCGCCGCCTGTCCAGTTCTTGCGTCCAGCCTCATTTGTGGCTGCTGTGGAGACTGTCCATCAAAGGGTTAAGTGGCTTGTGGCAGCTGCATCACGAGGGTGCCACGCCAGCTCACGCCCCGCCCCTTCGCACCCTCGAGTGAGCAGCACGGCAAAAGCTTTTGAGCAACATGATGCGACTGGCAACTGTGGCAACTTGCAACTTGCAACCGACAACTGGCAACAGCAATAAGAAGCAGCAGGCAGCAACAGTCGCAGGCAACAGCATAAAAAACTTTCAGTCAGGCAACTCTACAACAAACGCACACACGCACACACACACAGACTGCTTTCACACAAGTGCAGTAGGGTTGCAGCATGATGCACGCACAATGGCTGCCATATTTACAGAAGAGGGAGGGGGAGGGGGAGTGGGAGGGATGCAACTGCAATTCAAAATTGAAAATTGAAGAAATAACTTGTCAAGAAGGTGTAAAGTTTGTTGCTATAACTATGCCATAAATTATGGTACAATTTGCTATAATAATGTGAAATTCTTTTAATTATATATCATCTTTACTTTTGTATTAGTTTATCAAATACTTTGAAAACTTTGTAGCTTTGCTTTTCCAAATTTCCTTTTCGCCTCAAAACGCCTTAAAAAAATCGATTTATTTCCTATATTTATAGCAACTAAAAACGCTTCTATTTTCGCTCTTTGATAACTTCGCCCTGTCGCTTTAAGATGATTTTCATGCCAATTCAATTGGCAGCAGTTTCTCTCGCTTTTGCGGTATTTCGTGTATGCGGTTAACGGTAAACGGTAAATGTGGAAAAAGTTTTTCCTCACGGCCGGCGGGCTGACCCGCAAGTGGAGCTTTACGACACGCACAGAAACGTAGAGAGGCAGGGAGAGGGAAAGAGAGATAAAAGATGACAAAAGTGCGCAATATTTATAGAATAGACTCGAGGCACCCCATACAAAATGCGTAAATAGAGATACGAGTTGCCCCAAAACCCAACCCCCCCCACTCCCTGTACCATGGCTACCCTAAACACACACACACTCGAATTCTATGCGAATGAAAAACTGGGAAAACTTTATCCATTGACCTTGGTAACTTTTTCTCCTGCAGCCACATAAAAATCTCAGCAAAGCGCACAATCTTTAACCGCACGAGTCGCATTCATATTTCTCACATTGTGAATGAATAGGCCCCCCGATTCGGCAACCCCTGCCCCTTCCCCTCCCCCTCCTCCAAGCACCCAGCTGCCTTCCTTGCTGTAAATGAAATTGCGAATGGTTTATAAATTGTACACGCACGAAAAATAAGCGATGTCATTGGCGGCATAATTCAAAATGGGCCACGCCCTCCCGCCTTTGCCTCCACCTCAAAACTTATGCCTACGCATACGACTAGCTAATCCCCTTCCCCTTGCCTTGGGCTGCCTGGGCTGCCTCGGGGTTCATAATTCATATGCGTTGTCCCCGGATCCTCACAAAAAGCTGCTAAATTATTTTTTTATTGCCTGCAAAGCACCGGAGAGCGGCTGAGACAGTGGCCTGGCTGGAGAGGAAGGCAGAGAGAGAGGGAGAGAGAATGAGGGAGGGGAATAGGGGCTGATCTCTGCTGCTGCTGCAATGACAGTTAGCGTGAACAAAGTGAAAAGTATTGCCAACGGGCCAAGCAAGTTTCATGCCACACAACGCCCACGCAGCTGCCCCCTTCCACTCACCTCGCCTCCACCCCCCCCCCCGCCCCTTACCCCTTCACGACAACAGCCATGGCGTCTCAAACAAAGCACTTGAAGTGAAAACTTTCGCTGGCTTTTGTCGCTTTTGTCTTTACTTAACTTTGCCACGCGCTGCAGTTGCCAACTGCAGCAGCAGCAGCAGCAGTGGGAGCAGTTCTCATAACAAACGCAAGTGGAGTATGCGCGACTATAAGTATACCCTGCAGTATACTCCTGCTTCTATCTACTCCTTCTTTCTCTGGCTGCCTTTCCCCTTACACTCCACTTTGTAGGGTATTCTAGAGTACTGAGAAACTCCTGCTCTATGGTATCACATCATCATCTGGCCATTATTTTATTCCCTGCTGCTGTCTACAACGCCCGACACCAAGGTGTATTATGAGCATGTCTATGTGTGGGTGTGTGAGTTGCATTACTTTATCAACCTGGAAAAAAGTGCAAAGTTTTGTGGCAACTTTGCGCCCACAAGCTGCGAGTTGCAGAGTTGCAATTGCGAGTTACTAGTACGACTCGGATGAGTTACTTAATTTCCCTTGTTTGTGGTCCTTCAATGGCAACCCTGGTCGTGCTGCTGCAATGCTTGGCAACCCTGACAAGAGCTTAGAACGCATGGAAGGCGCTGCAGGTTTACCTGGTTTGTAAGCGGATTTATAACTGGATGGGTGGATACTTCTATTTGCCAATCGGCATTTACCCTTCACCGTTCGAGAGAAGGACGTTGGAAGGAGGAGAAGGAGAAGGAGACGAGACGCCATGGAACCTCCTTGAAGTCTGTGTTAATGCGCTAAGCTTCGTTTCGATTGTTGATTGCTGTCGCTTTGCCGCGCTAAGAGGGTAAACAAACCAATGACCGGGACCACAGGTAACTGGGCAATCGACAAACACAACAATGCTACGACAACAAGAACGACAATAACGGCAAAAACTATAACAATAGACCGGAAACGCTCAGCCCTCATTATCAGTGCTTATGCCTTGTGGCAACTCGGTTTGCTTTTGAGCCAAAGCTCGAGCTAACTATAACACTGGGATGCCAAGTAAAAGAAGAGCGAAAGAGATAAAGGAGGATGGGCAGATCTAAGTATTTACCTTGGAGACATTTTAATCGAAATTCGCATAGCCATTGTCAACTTTGTTTGTGGCAAAGCAAATACATTTTTGAGGAAATATTAATAAAATTTCAAGCAAATTGTGGAAGAACTAAGCCGAGTTGAAAGGCAGAGGGAGAGCGAGATTTATAGACTAAGGTATAGAATTGTATAGCCTTATAGTTGCTTTCTGTTTGTGGATAGTGTAAAGCTGCTCTTAGCTTCTGCCCTTCTTAAGACAAATTGTAAAATTGTGAGAATTACCTAGAAAGGTTGCCCCTTGGCTGTCTAGCTGGAATGTTTTCTTGTGACTGTACCACATGCATTTTTGGCAGTAGGATAAATGAAAAGCCATCAATTATTCACATATTGCACAGAGAAAAGCAAACCACAGACCAATTAGGCACACTCACTGAGAAGGAGAGGAGAGAGAATTGGAAAGAGAGGAGCTACATTAGTATTAGAAACGTCTAGGTGAAGCTTGACCCTACCTCCATAGCAGAGCTGTCATTCATCAAACCAACAAGAGGCGACAGACCTACAACATATGCATATTACGGTTATTAGATTCCTCATTTGGTCAGTTTACAGTTTGAATTACAAATACACTGCACGAAATTGGGTGAAAAGGGTTGATCAACCGAAATATTAATACCCCCAGTTTTTTAACCCTTTATCTCTCTATTTGAAGCGTTCAGTGTTTTTCAACAATTTCTCATCCATTTCCATTCAATTTTCCATCAAGTGATTAACTTTTGCAAAAACTTTTACCCCTTAGATTTTCCGAGTGTATAGACAAAAATCAAAAAGCATAGCAGCAAATATTGATGGCTGCTCCAAGTTGCTTCCGACTAGTAGTTTCTAATTAGTGTGGGGATTTGCACTCATTCTTTGTGTCCCACGAACTTCACAACTCGACATCATGAATGTGTTGTGTGTGTGGGGCTAAAGGATTTTGCTTGCGACTATCATTCAAAGGGTGCGTAAATGAGAAAATTCCTTTGGCCCCAAAGCAGGCAAAGCAAACAAGCCTGAATATGTTTGGCAGCAGCATATGCGACTGACAGGTACCCTGTAATGTAGTATGAGCACAATAAACGCGAGAAGAGCTTCTCATACTACCAATTTGGAGTGAAATAATGAATTACAATAGTGCTACCACAAATAGAAATAGTTTAAATATTAAACGGAATATCCATACCAAATTTCAAAACTGTAGCTCGAAGAATAGCTGAGTTCAATGGGAGAGGGTCACAAGAGTAACATTTACCAGCTTTCATAACTTTACTTATATTTACTGAGCTTTATTCCCTTTGCTTATCCGTTGACAAACTTCCTCTTTTGTCAGCTCATACAGGGTATCCAAAAACCTCCTCGTATCGTAACCTATTCAGTAGCTGGTCCATCCTTTTCGCCCTTAGCCGAATTCAATGCAAAGCATTTTTCATAAACAAACCCGGTCCCAAGTGACTTTGCTTTCAAAATGCCCTTTTGAACTGCCAGTTTTGCCAGTTTCCAGTTGGCAGTTGCCAGTTGCCAGTTGGCAGTTTTGCCATTCGTCATGCCATATTAGTTATAAAGTTTTTGGTACCGAGAGAGAAGTTTGTCGCTTTTGTGCGAGCATTCAGCAGGTATTCAAATATGCTCAACGAGACAGGTAACACGCTCTGCACACAGCATACAAATGCTGCTGGTACCACCCAAGGGCACAGAAAAAGGGAGCCCATGTGCAGCATTAGGGGGGGGATGGCGAAACAGTTGGGGTTTCAGTTGAGCTCTACTAACAAGATAAATCATTAGGTTCGCCTGTAACTCAATTTAACTGCTGTCAATTGAGTGGAGTTCTTAAGTGGGTGTGTGTGTGTGTTGTGTGTATGTCTTGTGCGTTTGTTTTGTCTCTGTTTGCCGTAATCGATTTCCAATTTGTTCAACATTTGACAGATTTGTCATGTTTTCATGTTGACTGTTTAGGGATCTGCAGCTTATGGTTTGTCCTTAATCGAATATTTAGAAGACCCAAAGGGCAAACCAACAGATGGAGTCGAAGGTGTTGAACAGGGATTGCAATTGATGAACTTACGCTGACTTAAGATCAGTGATCAGATATGGAGATAGAGAAATTTAGTTTACTTATTCCAACTTCAAGTAGTTCAAGAATGAATAAAGTATTGTTTAGCCGATAACCTGACTAACCTAAGTTCATTTTATTTTCTCAGGGGCAGGGTGGATAGGTTTTTTTAGGTTAGGTTAGGTTTAGTTGAGTGCTGTATTGAAATGTTTTCATTTAACAATTTGTCTCTTTTCCTACTTTTTTATGCATTGAGGTTATGTTATACAGTTGACAGTTTCTTTTATAACTTACATACGCCAAAGAGATTCAGTGATCATCTAGTCACGATTTATGTTCTTTTGCAATCGTCAACTCTCCCTCTCTTTGTCTCTCTCACTGTCACCTCTTTGACTCTTTCCACTTCTGCTTCTTCTTTTTCTTGCTTAACTCGCACATTCATTCATAAGTATGAGCCATAAAGATTTAAGGACCCTGCGGCTGCCCCGTTTTAGCTGCTCTTCCGTTTTATGGCAATACTTAGATCTATTAAGGATATATGCGAGACAGCAACAACAGCAACAACAATCGAGCAGGCACCATCGCTAACACGTACGGGGGCCGTAAATAGAGTCGTCATTTGGCTGATTACACAGGACGGTTGGAATCCTCTCCCTCTCTGCCTACTTGCCGCATTTGTTGATGCTCTTTTCTATCAGGCTTAATGCAATGAAATGTGAAGGCTTAATATTCTCCATCATCGTCTTCTGCTTCTTCATTTTCCTGGCACTAATGAAATGCATTCGCCACAAATCGGTGAACAGGCAACAAGCTGAGGCTGAGGCTGCCAAGAGGTACGGGAAGTTGGACGACTTAGCCCCATGCCAGGCTCCATCTTCGAGACCTCTCAAATACTATACCCAATTCCCAGTGATGTGTGTGTGTGTGTGTGAGTGTGTTGGTAAACGCAAGAAAAACGCCAAAACCCATTGGGAAACCAATAAAAGTGTAAAGCAGAAAAAAAAAGAATGCCAAAAAAGATGAAAAAGGGAGGAGGTAGAGAGAAAAAAAAACTACAAAACGAAAGACGAGAGAGAAAATCATAAAAACGATATGAAATTTATGCGCATATTTCATTTCCTTTAGCTTTGCCAATGCAGCCTCTCAGCAGGCCCCTCAGGGGCGTAGGCGCCCATGGTGAGAAAGGGGAAAAGGAGGCCGAAGTGTTTGTGTGCTGGGCAGGGAGAAACATCTTAGGCAACGTTTTGTGCCGTGTTTTGTCGTTTCTTCGTGATTTTCCTCCTCTTTTATTTAGCTTTTTCCTTTTCCTACCCACTTGATGCCATTTGTTCTGCTCATCGATATATGCGATATGTCTGTATGTAAGCGTATATCGATATGTATATGCAAGGCAGAGGCTGCGGTTAAGTGGGAGGTCTTTCATACTCGATGTAGCAAAACGTTTTCATGCATTTCTTGTTTTGCCAGCTTGAACGGAAACTGAAGCAATTGGAGTGCACGATTGCACGAGGTGCCTGATGCGATTTCAAGCACGAAAAAAGAACTCACTATTTACCATCGTACCATCTCGTATCTATTAAAAGGGGTGGGCAACATTTTCCACATACTTGACCCACCTTGGGTTAATTTGGCAAAGAGGCAACTCTCTTTTCTTTGCATTCAACTTGATTTTCTTCTCGTGGGCACCCAACGTGGGACACAAGTCACTTTAAATTAAGCGTCGTTGATGGATGTGGGTCGCCGCCGCTCACTGTATGCCATGTACACAGATATGCGTCTTTAGCCATCTTAGCTGGGACTCGCCATTGTCTTAGCGGCTATGAGCTATGCCCATTGTCTTTGTCGATTTGTGTTGAGTTAGGTCGGCTCAAGTTGAGCTTTTGGTTGCCACTTGACCCTCTGCTGTCAATATATTGATTTAGTTGAAGGGTTTGAGCCATTACAGCTCTCTCTTTCTAGTAAGTTCATCTCTCTCGCTGTGCCCCTCTCTCTCTCTCTTGCTCTTTCTATCTTTCTCTTTTCTTTGCGCTGCGCTTGAAACAAGTGTGTGGGGAATGCAAGAAATGGGCGGACATTGCAGTTTATGCCGTTAACATCGTAAAGTGTTTGCCTGTGTGTGGGGGCGTAACCATATCTATGTGGGTTACACACACACAAACTGCGCGTTATGGTTGCAACGCTCGTTTTACAAAAGGCTTCAACAGCTGCTGCAGTTATTCTGCCACGCCTCCAAGGCGTGCGAAAGACAGAGACGTAGGCAGTGGTGAGCGAAGGGGATAGCGGAAAGAGATAGAGTGCAAATAAATTTCACGTTTATGCCGCACTAACAATAACCTGACCGCCAGCGCCAGCTTCAATTTCGGCTCAGGGTTCTCCACGGGCCTGTTTAACTTATTAAATTAGATTGCCCGGCTAGAAAGATAGAGAGAGCGAGATAGGGAAAGAGAGAGAGCACACAGCACACCCACGCACAGACACAACATTAAGGCATCAAATTGCTGCCATATATAAAGCGCGATTTACTGTGCCCCGCCTGGAGCAACTTTTTGTGGTGTGCGCGAAGGGGCAGGGTAGGGGCAGGGCAACATTATCAAAAGGCAGCAGCGTCGGCAGCCGCAGCGGCGTCGTTGGCTAATTTCAAGTTGCGCCCTCAGCGTCGCACAATGGCGCCCAAGGTGCACCCCTGCCCACCCCATCCCTCTTCTTGCCACCACTTGAGGTTCTTTGTGCTCACTCTCTCTCTCTCTGTCTCGCTCTAGCGTAAGAAGTATGCAATAATTTACGCCACAATAACGCATAAATCTGTCAAAGTTGCTTAAAAATTAAATAAAGATAAATAAAATTCCACGACAAAGACGCGTTCAAGCGCATCAAAATGATGAGGCAGGAGCGCTACTGCGGCCAGGGGCGGAGTGCGGGGGAGGTGTTGGGCCACAGCATTGGAAACTTGAAACTGTCGAAGCTAAGTAAGGCAGGGGGTGGGGATGCTGTAAGCAATGCGTGAAGAAAATAAACAAATAAAAACCAAAAAGTGTACAAAGCAAAGGCAACAACAAAAGCCAAGAATAAAATACACAGGGCGACAAGAGAGATAGAGAGAGAGCCGGAACGGAAGATGAAGCAGGAACTTGAAATAAACAAACAGATATACAGACAGATATATCCCTCTATATATACGACATGCCATAAAAAATTTAATTTTATTCGCATTGTTTTTCTCTCTTTCTTCTTTTTCCGCAGTAAACAAATTAAATTATTTGCCGTTAATTGTTTTCTTCGCTCTCTCTCTCTGTCTGGTTTTTATGAATGAACTGCCTGAGAGCGGGGGAGTAGCGAGTGACGCCTCTTGGCAGCTCATCAAATTGTCTAATTTGTGTTGATTTAAATAGTCTCGTGTCCGAGCTCGACGATTGAAATCTGCGCATAAACAACGAGAAAAGAAACCGAGGCAGAAGACATCAGCAGAGGCGTAAAAGATGCCGCCAAAAGTTTACTGAATGACTTTTTTATAGGCCATATTTTTTCTTGCGCTTTTTTATGCCCTTGCAAGGGGTATATTCGCTTTGGAACATAACTAGAAAAATATGAAAATGGAAACTTTTCAGCTAGTTTCAACTACCAAGGCGATCTTCTTCGGGAATAAAAGAGATACTGTTTTAGTTAAAGTTCCAGATACGTATTACACCAGAAAGATAAAACTTCAATATGAGAAAATATGGCAAGCACTGAAGTTCGTTAGGTTAGTTAGTATTGAAAGCCATCATGGCATCAAATATGTCCTTATTGCATCAACTATTCTCGAACAATAAATGCTACAATCATTTTCGCATAATTATCGAAAATATCTCATCACTAGCATATAAATAATCGTTAAAGAATAAAGCGAAAAGCGGAGAGAGCATACAAACTTCGGTAAGTCGTAGGTCGTTCTTCTTTTTTTGTTTGTTCCACTCCGCGAATGGATTTTCGTGGAACGCGTCAATGGTCAACCGCGCTTCGTGTGAAAGGGTAAGACGCGGAAAGTAGGGGAAGGGGTCTATCTAAAGAGTTGCCCAAGTTGGCTAAACAATAAAATGTTTATGTTACAAAATCCTGCGGCTTTGCTGCGCTGTGGGGCCTCACTTCTATGGGATTAAACAATTATGCCAAATGAATTTGTCAAGCGGCGAGAAATAATTCTTGGGCAATTTTCCGTTGAAATTGAATTTGTTCTTTTTGGAGTTAATTAAATTGAATTCGGGAAATGGAGTTTTATGACAAACGAGAGTGAGAGTGAGAGAGGTTAAGGGTCATAGCAATGAGCTGGGAAACAATTTGGTATTTTTTATGTGGGAAAAAAGAAGCATATACGATATGGGAGCGGCATGTGAGGTTCGACGTTTAGGTTTCGTATTTCATATTCATATATAATAAATACTTTCAAGTGCTTAAGCCAAAGCTCGCTTGTGTTCATGCTCTGTTGCTCTTTCCCTTCCCCCCAACTCTCTCTATCGCTCTCTATCTTTTCTGCTATTTGCCTTCGGTTCTCGGAACGCAAATTGAGATAACCGCCGCAATATGTAGAACAAAGCGAAAATCTGTCCAAAGTTTGGAATTCTCAATGGAGGAGGGGCGTAAAGGGAGCGGCCAAATTAAAATTTGTGCATTTAAATTAGGCAGTTTTTTTTTGTGTTTTTGTTTTTCGTTGTTGTAATTATTTGGCAACAAGAGCAACAACAATGAAAGCTAAAACGCAAAAGAATAACAGCAGCAACAACAACAAACAAACAACAAACATCAAGGCCAACAACAGCGCCCGCGGTGCTTGTCGTGTCCAGGCCTCGGTGTCGTCAACTCCTATGAATCCTGCTGCCATCCAAACTGCTACCCCTACTCCCTGCCACCACTTCCTCTCCACAACCCCAACTACTTCGCCAACTCCTACCCCCAAACTCTGACTTCCTTTAGGCAACTTCGCTGGCCCCGCCAACTAATTAGTTTTGCATTTTTAACTACCGCACTCTGCTCAGCGGGGAGGCGCAGCTGCCTGCGTGCCTACAGTGGGGGGTGGGAGAGGGTAGGGGGTAGGGGGTGTGTGTTATGTTAGGAGCCTGCGGTTGACTTGGACCGTGGGGTGCTTAGTATGCGATTTGAGGCTGGGCACGCACACACGAGGCACATAAAAATTCAACAACTGCGTGCAGCAACTTTTGTTTTTTTTTCGCAAAAAAAAAAGCCAACAAAATAAACTCTGAGAAAAATGAACCGCTAAGAGCGTACTGTCAATCAAATGCCCAGACAGTACAGTGCAAAAGTACGGGTACCGCACACAAAAAAAAAAATTTAAAAAAAAAATCACATTTGAAGCCAAACAAAAAACATAAAAAATCGCACATAGAACACGGAGAGAAAAAACCCTGAAGATCTTTTAAAATATATTTACTAAATTGCATAGTTTGCTTGAATAGTTACAAAATGTCCAAGCTGAAATTTGCTAACTCAGATTTCAGATTTAGATGGAATAAATTGAATTAAATGAAATAAATGACTGAAAAGCAACCAAAATAGGTCACAAAACAGCTAATTTTGGCTTGTTAAATGCTTGAAAAAGTTATTATTATAATTGCATTATTAATGGGTGACAACAAATCGAGCAGTCTCTTCTTTCCCCGCTCTCTTCGTTCCGTAAATTGCTAACAATTGATGTTCTAGACACGTGCTACATAGCGTAGATGTTGGCTTTGCTGTTGTTGTTGCTGTTGTTGCCACGCCACACGCCTTGAAGACGCGACACACTCGACAGAGACGCGCCTAGCGCCTTCAACTTCGACGCATTTTAATGTAATTACATTAAATGAAATTACATTAAATAATAAAAGTAGACGAAGGCGCCAAGTTCGCGCATCTGGCAAGAGCAACGACAACAATCCGAGGCACCTGACTGATTGTGTACCTAGCTTAGCTACTGAGTTTATTGTTCGATTGTTATCAAATTTGTAGAATAGCTAAATACCAGCATAAGCTACGATCATGCACAAACAGAAAGTTGTATCTTAAATACTTTTCTTGAAAACAGAAAAAAACGATTTGCCGAAGTGGTAAGCGAGATACCAAACTTTTGAAAAATACCTAAAGTGGGTAAAGTATATAGTTATTTATCTGCAAAATTTGTTGCTTCAAGCTATAGCAATAGCTGAGATCTATGCTGATCTATCTAAAGTTATTCATTTAAAGCTGAATTTTCTTAAGATCTGCATCATACATTTTATGTCAAGGCAATGTAGGGTATCGAAAGCGTTGAAGATGCAACTAACTGTACGCCACAGCCAATTTAGCACTGTGAAAACTAAAGCAATGGAGGAAGTGGGGACAGGAAGTGGTCGCTGGCAGTTGGGGGAGGGTTGGGGAAATGGTGGGTTGTCATGGTCTCTGCGGATCTCTGCAGGTCTGTCCGACTGTTGGTCTGTTGCTCTGCTGTTAAGTTGCTTTTTAACAAAATTTGACATTTGAAGTCTAATAAATAAGTTATGACAGCAAACTGCGGCCCCAAACTGACGGACTGTCGGACGGACGGACAGACTGACTAAGGGAATGACTGTGGCACGAGTTTGAGCAGCGGCAATGTAACGTGACGTACGATGCACGATGCTGCTGTATATATATTTATATATTTTTTTGGCTTGTAATTCTTGTACTGTGTGCTAATAGCTGTTGACGTTACGCAGAACTGGCCATTACGTAGAGCCAGCGAGGAGGAAGGGGGTAGCTGCCACAGAGAGGGGTAAGTGCGATGGAGCATTTTCTGCTTGGTTAAGCGGCGACTGCGTCGCAAGCTGCCTCAGCTTTGGCTACATTCACGTTCTCTCCTAATGATGTGCCATTTGTAGTGGGCGTGGCAGCACTTTCTCATACACTCTTCCACTCGCTCTCTCTCTCTCTCTCTGTCTTGCCTCTCAAGGTGTTGTCATTAAAAAATGATAAATACTTGCAGCACGAAATGAAATGTGTGGTCCGCCGCCGCGTTGCCAAAAATATGTTCCAGCAGCAACGACAACTTGGGAATTTTTGTCGTTGTCATCGAGTTGCTGTTGTTGTTGTTGTCGCTTGTCCCTTGTGCCAATAAGCCAAGAGTTTGCTGAGCGGACTAATTTTGAAAGATGATTGGACGAGGAAGGACTTAAGCAACGACGATGATTATCAATGTTTATAACGATGATTATGTTGTTGTTCCTGTGGCTGCGTTGATGATGATTAAATGGAACTGACTTGCAGAAAGCCAACGCAGCAGCACCAGCAGCAGCAGCGCCGGCAACGCCTTGCAAAGTCTATGAAAGTGTTCGAAAGTGAATGAAATGAAGTTATCATTTACACACAGCTCTCTCGCCCTCCCCTTCTCTGCCTTTCTCTCTTTCTCCCTCTCCCTTTCACCTTCCTTCTCTCTTTGCTGCTTACGGACTTTGAGAAATGACTTCAAGTCATCCGTCATTGTGCTTAAAATATATCGAGAAAATGCTTGCTGGAAAGTAAAGTGAGGTTCTTTTTCGCCTGCTCTAGCACTTTATTCTATTAGTAATATATATACTTATGTATATATAGATTGGATTTGGAATAGGACAGGCTTTAATTTAACTCAAATGGTGGAAGTAGAATTGGAAATATAAATAGAACTATATTAATTAACCCTTCGTAAAATGTTCGGGCTTTGTGAACTCTTAAATTAATTTGATATTTCTAGATTTCTGGCAGTATGATCCTGGATTTCAACCCAAAGGGTTACCTTTATGTCTCAGCTATGTTAAGTTTAACTAGTTCTGTACTAGTTCTGTTAAGCTTTACAGCTATAGGCTTCATTTGGTCTCTTAAGTCTGTTGAGCATGGTTCCTCCATCACTTTGTCTCTCTTCATCTTCTCCCTCTCTCTCTCAATTCATAAAAATTTCTTACTTCATCTCTTTTCCCCTGACAGCTCGTCGACCACGTTTACAGACCTCACAATTATGTTAACTTGAGTTTAATTAAATTTCCATTTCTATTGAATTTTGGTCATATTTCAATTAGCCGAGAATCAATTCAATTCATACATTCTATACACATGGAATTGACCAATTTATATATTGTATGTGTTTGTATGGTTTGTCTATGCTTCCACCGTCTGACTCATCAATTATTAAGCGAATGAATGCATGAACCGATTCAATTAAAAAGCGCTTTAAGCACACACATATCGAATGTCTCGCCGCGTTGAACGTGATTCAAGTAAAGTAGAGCATTCGTATCTATAAGGTTCGCTATGGATCTACGCGATGTTGCTGCTGTTGTTCTTAATGACACATATCAAACGTCATGCTGCGACACATTTGGCATCAAAGTGGAGCAGATAAAACGACAACAGCAGCAACAACAACGCATGTTGTGCATGTTGCGCCCCAAAACGAGGCAACAACAATGACAGCAACAACGAGAAAAGAAAAAATGGCTAAACAACTCCCCACAGTGGGGCGCAGGCATTGCCTTTCCCAAGGCTGTTAAGGACAGAAACTCGGCTGAAATTCAGCTGCAAAACGGCTGACAAAAAGACAACATTAAGTGCGAAGAGCGCTGACATGGGAACAGCATGTACTACATACTATATCGAGATCATCGATTGGTTTTAAATGTGAAAGTTCTTTGTTTCTCAATGCATTTAAGAGGAATTCCCTGTATGACTTCCTTAATTGCTAACCGATTGCTCTTAAATTTCAAGTATACTTTACTTATATACCTAACTTTGAGTATATTAAATCTTTGCTATATACCGACGATATTTACACATAAATACCGTTATGCCTTAAGTACACCAATTGCGCAACCTTGACACACACATGCACATTTGTACTTGCCTCTCTAACTACAATGACATTAGCTGGTGTGGGCGTGGCTGGAAAGGGACTCCAAAAGTGCGGTGTGGGCGTGGCCCAAGCGTCTGCCTGCAATGGCTGCGTCCATTTGGGAACGCAAAAAAAAAAAAAAAAAAAAAAAAACACAGCACAAAACACGCAACACAACAACGCGAAATGAAAATTGATTTGTTATGGAAAAGTCGGGAAAATTCTCTGGTGTGTTTCCCTCTCTCGTTATTGCTGCTGTTGTTGTTGCTGCCGGCGGGCTGATTATGATCAATGTGTGTGCTTGGCTGACTCTGTTAACCATTATACCATCCCATAACCCTATCCCCATACCTCAAATAGTACTATATTTCTATTTCTATATATTGTACTGGTATTTCTCCCACCCCATACGACTGTGTCGCTCGTCCCGCTAATGAACTTAATTGCTTGCAATGGGACTATTAACAGTTAACTACGAGACTCACACACAGTAATGATGACGACAAAACACAATAAAGAAACAAAAACATAATAAAATAAACAATCGACCAAAAAAAAAAAAAAAAAAAACAACCAACCAACGAGAGAATCTAACCAAATCGTTCACACATTCGTTCGCACACTCTTCAAATACAAATGAATGTCATTACGTCGATTTGTTTGTTTCTTTCGACTTGTATTTGTTTTTTCCATACTAAGATATACCCAGTAAATGCAGCATTGGGAAGGGAAGAGCAGAGTGCATAAAGCATACAAACTTTTGGTTTATTATGTTTGGCCTTCGGTTCTGAACGAGTTGTGGGAAATATTCAGAGAGCATAGTTGATCAGAATCGTTTGGTATTGGATAAGTTGATACAATGAATTGAAAAGTTGTCTAACCTCATTCTCATTCTCTTATCAAGCTCTTTAAATTCTTTTTCTGATTTCCTGGGACATTTACATACATATGTAGATAGCTCAATTATTCATACTCAGATTACGTGGACTATTACGTGGCATTTTTCAGCTGATACCCGACCAGGTTTGTTGCTCTTCACTTTTCATTGCATTTACCAACGCGACTCATTGTGAATGCGAGACATGCAACTCGTTTAGGGGGGGGGCGCCACGCATGCGTGCCCCAAGCGTTTCCAATAGATTGTCCCCTGACTAATTTCGCTTTCGTTGCGAGGTGGTCGGAAAGCATAGGCGGAGATAGGGAGAGGGGGGGGGTGTAGGTAGTTTAAGTCTAAATGCCTTGTAGTTTGGGGCCATTATGTATAATTTACTGGTCATTAAATGCGCTCGCATAATACAAAACGGGATTGTGAATGGGAATGTCTATGTGTGCGTGTGAGTGTGTGTGTTAGCTCGCGTCGTAATCGCCTGGAACGTAATGCTAATGATTCCAATGTTGTACCAAAAATGGGAACAACGGGTACGCTAAGAGTGCAACGAGCCACAAACAAACAGAACGATAGACAGACAGACAGGCAGACTGACGGACAGGCAGACGGACAGACAGACAGACAGGCAGACATTTTGTGCGGCATATTCTACATGGTTATCTGTTAGATCCGATAACCTCGATTCGTACGAAACAAAATACATACGAAGGCCGTCAATCGAGGCTCATGTTTGAACATGAATCAAGTGCATGTAGCAGCAACAGCAGCAGCAGCAGCAGCGTCGCACTCGCTTTGCTAGACACACGAAATATGGTTATTATTAGGTTTTTTTTTTTTTTTTCACCGCAACATACTCTAACGGTAAGTGTACTTATATGATGCACAGAGCGTTGGGTGTGTGTGGGAATAAAGAAAAGTGGAAATTAATGTTTACCTATGTGAACTCGGTGCGGTGTGTAGATATCTTTATGAAATTCAGTGAGCTTTGTCTTTACTATAATAGCTTTTAAATTTGATGGGAAACAGTCAAAGCATCTACTGAGCACAGTTAGCTATCTATGTGAACTCAGCTTGCTGTGAACATATCTATATAAAGTTCGCGTATATTTAATAAGCAGTTCAATCGATTGATTATAACAAGACCTAACCCAATTGAGCCCAGCTAGTTGTGAAGAAATTTTCTAAGGAAATTTCTTGTAAGTACTCTCTATAGTGTTAGCTCTAATCAATTAACCTCAATCTAACCTAATCAATTAATATCTGAATCATCTACAAGCGTATTAAAACTTCGTCATCTTGCTAGATAACTCATCTCTGCTGTGTTACATGAAACTTTTGTTTGCCTCTCTTAACAATTTTCATATCAACAGCCCGTCAATCAATGAACCAGGCCAAGCCAAACCGAGCCGAGCTGAGCTGAGTTAAGCTGAAGGTCAGCCACAAACACGACAGACACACAAAACACTGTACTCAGTCTGACAGGCGCTAATAATCGAAATCAAAATCGAATGAAAATGAAATGCATTGACTGACAGACCCCATAGATGATTATATAGTTATAAGTAGTTGCAGGCGGGTCTTTAGTTCACTATGATTATATGTGTATCTGCACAAACTGTTAAAGGTCTCACGTTGGGTGTGTGTGGGCGGACGATGTGTGTCAAAGTGAATTCGTACCTGCAACGAGACAGAGAGAGAGAAAGAGAGAGACAGGGTAAAAACGTGTTACAAAAATGTGAACGAATAAAATTGATTGTTTAATATTTTAACGAAAAAAGCAGTAAGAAAACTAGAGTCGAGTATGCTCGACTGTTATATACCCGCTAAGCAGCTATCGAAGAGAAACTATAAAAGTTGTTTTACAAAACTAAGCAAAATATCAAAAAATAACTTGACAAGAAATTTGGTAGCCCTAGCACCTATAGTCTCTGAGCTCTAGATGTTCATACGAACGGACAGTTGGCTAAACTGTTTACTGGACGGACGGACAGGGCTTCATCGCATCGCCTAGTTACGATGATCAAGAATACAGTTTGTTGGATCGGAGATAACTCCTTTTTCCTGTTACATACATATTTAATTAGAACATAACTAAAATACCCAAGAAAAACAAAACTAATATAAATAATAATCTAAATAATTTGATAAGGTAATTGTGTGGACCAATAAATAGAACCCAAAGCTCAACTGTTAAAGACCAAAAAATATCGCATTTCTATAAGTCAGTCATGCTCTACACTCTTATCGCTCACACAGGGTATAGCGTCGAAATAACAAGCAAGTTGTGAACAACATAAAACACGACAAAAAAAAGGAGAAAAAATTGAACGATAAATTGGAAAATAATTTAATCTATGCGCCTGGCGAGCATGTAATACTTGTACATATTTTCATAGCTTCTCGTTTTCATTTTCGTTCACAGCTTTTTTTCGTCGTTTTTTATTGGCTTTTTAATCAAAAGACAAACGGGCGGACAAGCAGTACAGCCCGCTGCTGCTGCTGTGTGTGTGTGTGTGTGTGTGTGTGTGAGTGTGTATGTAGGTCATCTATGACGGATGTACCGTAACCGTAATCCGTATCGCAGGGTTCAAAAGGTTCACGCGGCATCGTCACGCCATGTCCAAACAGTCTCAAACACACACACACACACACACACACACACAGTGGAATACATATCAAGACTAATGTATCGCAGGAGTCAAGCCGTATACGCCCACAATTGCCCAACCCTAGAGTTATGTCGCCCAATACCTTTGCAAAGGTCGCATCCACGTTAGAGGTGCCTTACCTTCAACAATATTCGACAAGTTCCTCTACTTCCTCCCACCCAGGTTCGATTGCTTTGCTAAACATTTTCTTTTAATTTTCTTTTGAGATTTTCCGACGTGGGAAGTCCGTAGAAAGTTGGGCATATATAATAAATGAATTAGGCCTGTTAAATGTAAACTTTGCTAGCGAAAACTCCGTGTAAGAAAAAGTTTCTAATTGAAGACAAAGTAAAATGAATTGAAAGAAGATGTCTATAACAAGATATAATGTCTCAATTGGAAGTTATCAGATTTGTAGTGTATTCCGAATTCGTTGCGAATTTGAGTCACGATTTTCTTTGCATGTTTTTCCACACTTTTCTTTGCTCGCACATCGATTGCAATTCATGTCACATGTTGTCCAGCGCGTTGACATTGAGCTCAGTTCTTGTTCCAGTTAGGTTTTTAGTTCACACTTGGGTCGTCATCTTTTTGAGCCAAAGACGATTTAGTGTCTTTATAGTATAATAGTAACTGTTTCTTTCAGCGCAAAACTCTATCTGCTAAGCTAATTGAATTGGTTGTTTTTTCTAGGTTTATTCATTACTTTGCCTAGCTTTATCTCTCAATTTCCATCTCTAAATGCATCTCAGCTATATGTCTGTCTGTCTCACTCTCTCTATCTTTCGCTCCTTCTCTGCATTTGCTTTCTACGCTCCTTAAGCTGCTCTACCGTTCCGTATCTACGCCTAGGGATCTATGTCATGCATCGTGTTACTTAGTCAAGTGTGCCGCCTGTGCCTGTGTGTGACCTTTGACACACGGCGAGGCGACTAACAACTGGCAATTATGCAATAAAAAATGCTAAATTAATAAAAGCCAAAAGAAAAGTGAGAAAAACTCGAAACAACAAAAGCAGAAAACACCAACACCAACAGCAACAGCAACAACAACAACAACTATTAAAAAGCGCTCTCGACACGTTATTTACGGTCGTCGAATTCAAAACGTGCTTTGAAAAAAGAATACAACACGAAAAAAAAAAAAAAAATAAAACAAAAAACCAAAAACAACGACAAGAAAAAAAAAGGAAATTTTAATTTTCTGTGAAAATTGCTAGCTATAAATTACATATTGCCAGACGGGGCGACGGCGGCGGCATGAGGGGGCGTGGCACAGTGCGACGAGGCGACGCGACGCGACGCGACGACGGTCAGGAAACATAAAACATTTTCGTGTAGTGTCGTGTAAAATGACCAAAACCCCATTTGCACTGGCCATTAGATGGAATGAATGAAGAATGAATAAGTGAGTGAGCGAGTGAGTGTAGGAGCGGCGAGTGAGTAGGCGAATGACTGAGTGAGTGTATCAACGAATAGATAACCGTGTCATAAACTAGATTGAGCTATCAACACGATGACTGTGGATTGGCAATCAGACGATGTAACCATTAGTTGGCCTCAAGTGTGGCAAAGTTCAAGTGAGGTTAGCAGTAAAGTTCAAGGGGGAAAGAGGTAACAAAGAAGAGAAGAGGCAAAAGCCGAACGAAAGAGTTGAGCGAGGAAAAAAGTCACAGCAATCTCAGAACTTGAGAAGAAACTTAGGTTTTTTTCTAGAGATGAGACTTAGTGAAGAGATATTGTAGTTTGTTGTTAAAGATGGAACTTAGACGCGATAAATTTTAGTTATTTAATAGAGATGAGACTCAAGTCGATATATTCTTATGCTTAATTTCTTGACATGCGTTTACACAGCTTTTCTAATTCCAAAAAAATTCTGATTTTAATAACAAATTTTCACAGTTTTCCCACCATAATTTTCCCTACTTCCTTATCAATAATGTTTTTGAAATAATCAATAGACTACGCAAAATGTCGTAAACCATTATCGCATTCTAGCTAAATCCATTCCTAGAGCTGTGGAAGGAAACCAAAAACCCAATGAACTTTAACCTTATCGAGCGCCCTTTGTCAGCTTGTTATTTGTATCAAATAGTCATTGGGCCTAAGTGATTGATAGTCGTGATTGATTGCAGCAGGGGCATGCATGTGATATGTACACGTATGTTAAATCAATTCCGTAATCAGCCAGCAAACCCAACCAATTTCGTTGCCCATTTCGATTGCGATTACGTAGCGAGGAGCAAAGCTAAAATCGCTGGCATGGAGGAAATCTCAATCGAGAGATTTCTCCAACATCGGGAGAATATATTGCGATTTGTTTATGATTAATGGGAATATTAATTCGATTCGAGAATTTATTACGCATTAATTGCACATGGAGTGCCTACGAATGCATTCCAGCAATCTAATTGCCCATTGATTACAGACTGTCGATTTCGATTTCGATTCAATTCGATTTTCGATTTGCCTTTCGCTTTCATTTGGAATGTGGCAGGGGAAAGAGGGGGGAGTAAAGTCAAATCACATATTGAAAATCTCGCATGTGGCAAATGTGGTTTGTGCTTTTAGAGGGGGTCCCTCGGGGAAAGAGACGCGTGCCACACAGCCGATTGCAACAAGTTGGGGCAAGTGCGTCATAAAACAATCGGACCCAAAAAAAAAAGCGCAGCTGTTGCTCGACGTGCCGAGTCCCTTGAGAAAGTGATGAGCTCAACGGATTAAATATGCATGAGACACTCAGAGTGCGAGACGGAAAGACAGAGAGAGAGAGAGAGCGAGTGAGACAGTGATACGCCCACATAATTAACACTTTGCTTGGCTTGTGAATAAATATTTAGCATGTGTATACAAAATGTGCGACGAGCTGCGTACTCTGCTTGCCCCCGCTCGGGGCAAAAACAAAAACAAAATCCAAAAACAAAATTTATAACATGCTACAAAATAATACTGAAGCTTGATGTGGCAACTATGTGCACACACACGCACACACACACATGGCACACATGCCCCACTTAGAGCTCATTGTGGCTGTTGTTGTTGAGCAACGCCTTCGTCTAGTCTAATCATTGATTAGCATGCCCCTTGGCCTGGTCTTCTAGCTGCCAATCAACGATGCTACCGACCGACTGAAGCATGCAACTGCCACAAGCTCAGACAAACACACACACACACACACACACACACACTCAAGCAAGCACAGCCCGTCACACATATGGAAGCTCATATTAATAGGCAGCTTGTAAAAACAGCATAAGAAAGTGCAGCGAGTCGCAAGGGTAGCGAATTTCAAATACCCTAGAAATACCCTAGAAAACTACAGTTTACTAGGACTATATCAGAACATCCTAACATACTGTAGAAGTAGTATAAATCATTAAATACTTCTTTTAGCAAAACTTTTTCTAACTTGAGATATTTTTCCCCAATATTTTATCTGATCTAGCTATAATTCAAAAGATTTCCATACAAATACAAAGTTTTATTAAAATTGAAACCACATGGGAAATTTCATCAAAAAAACCGCACAGAATCGTCAGTTACAATAGACTACTATATGTGTATATGCGTACGAGGGGACCGGCCTGGAGGGCACAATGCATAGCAGAGAAGGCAACAAGGGAGAACTTCGACTAAAGCAAATGTTGTTGATTAAACCAAAGTTTGCAATGCGAACGGAGGCCAAGGCATAGACATGCCACACAGTGGCACATAGCGAGCGAGGGGTGCAACCACATGGGTGACCCACACATGCACGCACACATACGCACACACACTCAGCTATTCACCCACCCTTTCGCCTATTGGCTAAACAAAGCGCTATGCCAAGAAACTGAAATCGAAACTGAGACTGAGAGTGTAACTGGAACTGGAACCAAAAACGAAAAAACAAGCCAAGCGAACCGCACCGAACCGCAACGCATTGCACCGAACCGAACCGAACACATGCGTTGTATTTTCACAACTTGTTTTGGGATTTTCTTAAATTTTCCTAGATGCAGGGGGAGCCGGGGGGGGGGAGGGGTTGTGTAGAGGGGCAACTGCTAGTTGCAGCAGGCAGGCAGGCAGCAGGCAGGCAACTCCGGCAGTTCCGGCCACGACTTTCGACTTACAAGCTTTGCCGCAAATATTTCTTTTGTGCGCCGCGCGGCCGGAAAAGCGAACAGACACAGCGGACAGCGGACAATGCCACTCAGAATGTGCAACTTCCTACCCGGCCATGCCCCTACCACTCTCCCCCTCTTTCTTTCTGACAACATTGCGTAGAGGCTGCACAAAGTTGTAGCAAGTCTTTGCAAGCTTTTGAACGCTCAATATCATAAAAGCTCATTTGATCAGCGATTGTAAGGAGTGAGAGAAAGGACAGAGAGAGAGGGCCGCTATAAAGGAGAGAGAGTGAGAGGTTTTGGAAATGAGCAAGCTTTGAGCTAAGATAAAGTTGCAAGTTGCTTAGACGTCATCAGACTTTATTAATTGACAGCTAAGGCTGTGTCCAAAAAGAGCTTGAAGCTTATAAATGAACTTTGCTTAGCATAAACTCTTGTCTCAATATCATAAAAGCTCACTTGATCAGCGATTGTAAGGAGTGAGAGAAAGGACAGAGAGAGAGAGAGAGAGGCGCTGTAAAGGAGAGAGAGGGAGAGCTTTCGGCAAAAAGCGAGCTTTGAGCTAAGCTAAAGTTGCAAGTTGCTTAGCCGGAATCAGACCTTATTAAGTGACAGCTAAGGCTGTGTCCAAAAAGAGCTTTAAGTTTATAAATGAACTTTGCTTAGCATAAACTCTTGTCTCAAAGCTCCGAGTAAAGCTTTTAAGCAATTAAATAATTGTTTATTCATGTGATATTCCTGCCATTATGTGACAGCTTTCTGCTTCCTTTTCTCAGTTTACTTAAAACTTTATTAAAGCAAGCTATTATAAAATACTTAAGACAGCATATTGACTAAGTCAACCTGTCTCAAGCTAACTCCAACTATATGCAGAATCCCGCAATGTGTGTGCGGCAAACTTTCCCCAGCATACATAGTTGTCGCCGCCCACAACATACTCGATGAATACTGTGCCAATATTTTAGAATGTTGTGCAAGGGGGAAGGGGCGGGGGCGGTCGGCGAAATTCTCTCGATTGGCCCAGTTTGGCTTGGCAGCTGTGTGTGTGTGTGTGTGTGTGTGGTATGCTGAAAATGCTGATGAAAAGGCAGATAGGGAGAGCGATAGAGAGTGAGAGAGGAAGTGGCAGCGCAGCAGGCAAATGCTGAGGTTTTTTACGTTTTGTCTTTGAGTTTTACTTAAGTTTTCTGCGTCGGGACACTGTGCCGCCAAGCACTGTGTGCGAGTGAGCGTGCGTGTGTGTGTGTGTGTGTGTGTGTGTGTGTGTGTGTGTGTATTTATGCAAAGTGACTTCAAAAAGGATTTCAAACGAATTTGTTATGCGCATTTTGATGTCATTATCCTGAAAAAGTCATTGCCCTGTGCGCTGACGCTGTCATCATCATCATCATCCATATCCACATCCACATCCACATCCACAGTGCCATCCTAATCATCATCATCATCATTATGGCCATCATCAGGTTATACCCTTACACACATGTGCTGAGCCGAATGAGTATGCAAATCTATTTATATGCCAACTACTTATGCGGCTTTGTTTGGGCCAACCCGCGCCAGCGCTTCGCTTCGATTCGACCCGACTTTGTCTTCAGCTCCGACACGGAACGATATACGAGTTGTTTAGGCAATTAATTTTCGAGCTTTTCCAGATTGACTGGCACCGGCTTCGAGTGTTCAGGCCCGTCGTCCTTTTTTAATACTCGTAGCAAGCTGTTGAAGCGATTACAGCGGCTAAGTTGGGGTTAAGCATGATGCTCACTCGCTCGCTCTACGTCTCTTTCTATCTCTGTCTCTCTCTGTCGCTCTCTAGGGTCGCTGTCGGGTCGAGTCCATTGTTCCTTTACACTATCGTGTATGGGGGGATTACCAATGTCATAGGCCGTGCTCAGTGTATCTTCCGGCACTTTGCCTATCATCCCTCTCAACCCCTGCCCCCTACCCGTTACCCCTTGACCTTACCACAGCGCCCAGAGCCCAGTGTGACCGTTGTTGTCAGTTGGAAGGTCACAGAGCTTAGCTCACATATTGCTGGCATTAAGCCTCTTACCGGGGCAACTTTTCAAGTTGTCAGCTAATAGCTTTGTAATTGCCGGCAAATGTACCCGGCAAATTTACTCGTTAATCGCTACTCGTCGTTCAAAATTGTGAATGCTTCCAGTGAGTTATTAAGCTTTCTTGATTGTTGTTGTTTTTAGTAGAAATGAAAGAGTTTTAAGTTTATTTTAAGACTTTACTCGTTAGTTTTACTTGTTAGTTTTACTCGTTAGTTTTGTTTTGAGAAGTTGTTCGTTTCATTTCTCAGCTATTGTTCCCATTTATTTGTAGTGTCTTGCCTCTCCACATGCTACTCGCTACTCGTTACTCGCTACTTTTACTCGCCACTTCATACTTTTCTTTTGCTGAGCATATTTGGTTCATTATCACATTTTTGGCACACCCTAAGCAACTTAAATCTGTTACTAGTTGCGCTTTAAGCTGGCATTCGTCCATCTCCCTCCCTTTCCTTTTCCCACTCGTTGTTTGCTTTAGCCATTTATATTTAGCTTGCTGCTCACTGGCTTTGCCCATGCCTTGCCACATTTGCCTTTGTCTCATTTTCATACCCATAACGTATTTGAACTCGCACACACACACACACAATACCAACTTGTTGTGCGAGTTCGTCAGAAAATTCGCAGCACTTTGTAATATTTACTTTGCATGCTTCGTTCAACATTGCGAATTCCGTTTAAGACGAAACGTTTTTAGCTTGTTTCTTTAGCGCATTTTGGCTTCTTCTTTTCGCTTTTCTGGTTTTGCTTTTTTTTATTTCCATTTGGGTTTTCTATTTGGTTTTCTGCGTCGCCTATTTATAGCCCACAGAGAGGGCGCTCACAGTTCGCAGTTCACCTAATGAGCCTCGGCAAGTGGAACGATGCGAGAAAGAGAGACGGGAAGAGGAAATGACGGGGCGGAAGTCGGCGAGTAGAAGCGGAAATGCTCTCATTGCACAGACAGACAGACACACATACATCCATGTAGGTTATAGTCTAGCTGTGCTATCAAATGTGCAAGACACATTCCGAAGTAGTCCCGCCTCATGCCACCTACCTCCCCGGGGCATAGTCGATTCGCCTAGCTGTAGTCCGATTATTAGTTGCGTGTTAAATGCCAATTGTCATAATTAAATGTGACATCCCATATCCAGGGGCAGCGTTTGGAAATTAGAAAAAGCTTTTAGCTACAGCGACAAAACACTCGAACGGGGGAAAAAAAAACGTCAAGCCAAACGTCGAGGCAAACATAATACTAAAACATGGCAATTCCCATAGAGTTCGTCCCCGAGCTGCCTGTCCGTCCGTCCGTCTGTCTGTCTGTCCGTCTGCCTATGATGATATGAGAGAAACTTTTATCTCATCTAAAGCGGGGTGCTAATTGTATCGGCCTTAAGCGAACGCTTCGATTTACGCACCCCCTTTTCCCCTTCCCTCTTCTTCCCCAACTTCCCTATTTCCCCCTATTCCATCTCGCTGCTCATCCATTTTCATTAGCTACACGCCGAGTGAGATAGGCATATCAATTTCTTAACTTTGTTGCGCTTTTCCGCCTGCTTGTGCTGTATTTATTTATTTGGTATTTTGTTGTTGTTGTTGCTTTTTTTTTTTTTTGGTATTTTTATCACAATTAATTAATCTGTTTAATGGCATTGGCTGCCTCAATTGATTGGCCAGCTCAGCGCGCTTCCACGCTTGCCATCTCCCTCTCTCTCTCTCTCTTCTGCTCTTCTCTTTTTAGGGCAGCTGTCGGACCCAGTCCAGTGAGCTATGCATAATACCATCAATCAAATGCAATTATAAAATCTCTTTATGCTTGCGGCACACGTGTCCAACTTGTCTGGGGAATAGCCTGCTCCATGGCCCCCACTTGCACTCTTTCTTTCCCTCTCTCTCACTCTTAAGTAATGATAATGATGCCATAATTACCACTCACGTGTTGATGTCTGGTCTAGCTCACCTTCTCCTGTTTCCTTTGCAACGTGCTACCTATGTATCTCTGTCTACCTACGACACCTTCCGATTGCCCCCTTTCGCACACACACACACACAGTCACACATCAATTATCTGTATTTATGAATAGTTAATGTGTATTGTTCAACTCGCAGGGACTGCCATTTGAGTTTATTACCTACAGACCTGGGTGGAAACATGTGCGTTAACGAACAATCAAGTGGGGTAGGCGAGGTGGGAAGGAGGGCAGGCTGGGTTTGCAGAGTGGGTTTACGACAGAGTGGGTTTACGACAGTCGTGGCGTGTGTGGGAAAGTTTCTTTTTCTTGGCAAGAGTTTTCTTCGTGGTGCTGCGTGTTAAAGTTACCCGGCAAGAAAACTTATTTCGCTGCTGTCATATGAGTTAAATATTGCTTAAGCTGCAAATCGTTGCTCGAAACTCGTTACTTGGGGGTTTACTCGTTGCTTAGCAAACATAACAAGTAAGTAAAGAGAATGTTTCCATGCACTTTAATGTCTTTAGTCCTAACCCTTTCTCTATATCTTCAATATACTCGTTACTAAGCTTACTCTATTCGTTACATACCAACGAGTAAATATCTCGATAGCCTGTCTGGTCCAGAGTGTGTGGGATTTGCTAGCTGATGTGCTTTACTGTGCCCACTTTAACTCGTTACTTAGCCTGCATCACATAACCTAAATTTTCTCTACGCATTTCTCTACCTCTTTGTCCACAGCAGCATTAGCCTGCTCACCTATGAATTAGTTTCAATTGGTCTTTGCCTAAGCCAATTCGTATTTGGGTCTTGCACTCGTTACTGTCACTTAGCCCACTCGTTAGATTAGCCAATCTCTTTTTCTGCGCCGCAGCACAAACAAAACTTTGGGCATATGTAAATAGACAATGTGTCTGGCCAATTTCGTATGCTACGTTATCTGTACGCCTCTCCTTCCCCGTCCCCTCTCGTCGTCCTTCTGGCGTCCACTCGTTGAGCCTGTCGCAACTTTACTCGTTCGGATTTTGCAAGCAAATTGGTTTCATTTAACTTTAGGCAAATAAATGAAAAACCCTTTTGCTGCGTCTGTGGTTTTTCCATGTTTTCCCTACTTTTTCTGAGCGAGAGAGAAAGGGCGAGGGGGGTCGAGGGCGGGGTCACCTTTGAGAAGCTGTATTTATTTTAATATATCCAACACTGACCCAATTCAAAAGGCAACAACAGCAACAGCAACGGCAACGAGCACAAGAAGTACGTGACTAAGCGCCAGATTTGTGTCTGTCTGTCTCCCTCTCTCTCTCTATCTTTCTCTCACTGTCTCGCCCACTCTTTGAGCCGATTCTCATGTTGATTGCCCTCTTTGTCTGCTGCTTCTGTGTCAAATAAAATAACAATTACGTTGCAAAAATTGCAAAATGCAGAAGAAGCAACGAGCTAAGCATTTTCCAATTTTCCAAATACATTTTTAGCCATTTAAAAGCTAAATCTGAAAGGGACCGTGCGGTTGGGGAGGAAGTAGCTAAGAGGGAGCTCTTGTGTTAGGGACATATTTCATTTCTATTCGCAAAAGTTTCTAATTAAAAACCCAAAAAATGCCTTTGGGAGTGGGCGCACCCTCTACCCTCTCCCCTCTCTCTCTCTCTCATGCTATCCCCCTCTTTGCGTGTGTGTGTGGCTGCTTTTTGTTTTCGGTTATTATTAAAATGATAATAACCTCAAAATCAACATGGCCTCGTACCACACGCCCCACTGTCACCACATTTAGCCCCCCCCATCCCTCTCTCCCCGTCATGGCCATGCGTAGCAAGTCCTTTCATGCCATGTTTGTCATTTATTTGTTTGTTTGCCGCAACGCCCCTTTCTGCACCGCCCCCTGCCCCGCCTCCACACACTCTTCATCGTTTAAGTCGCTTTTTATTTGCGTACTTTTTTTTCCAGCTGCAGCTCCTCAACGCATTCAAAGGGAACCCAAAAACCGAAAAACAGCAGCAAAGTACACGGCAAAAAAAATTTGCATAAATAATAAATGCTCAGGCTGGTTGAGCTGGGGGAAGAGTCGCTGTCGAAAACCCTTAATCAAAAGTTTAAACAATATAAAATATGAAAGAAAACAAAACAAAACAAAACAGCAAAGCGAAACGAAACGAAACGAAGCGAAGCGCAGCGCAAAGAAAGACGCCAAATCCGTCGCAGCGCACACAGATATCATAATAATAATAATAATAATAATAATGCCAGTGCGAGTAGTGCGGAAAGCATGTAAAGAGTGAGAGGGACAGGGAGAGAGAGTGCGCAACTCCCCGTCATATCCTGTTGGCCACTTGGACACCAGCTGCGTACTCCCGAGCAAAAGAACTCGCCAGGGTCCTCCCCGTTAGTTTTGCAGCCTCGGCGCCCGGACTCAGTCTCGGATCCAGACCCAGACCCAGTTCCCGCCCCAGCCCCAGCCCGGGTCCGGTCAACATTTGGCTAATGCAAAGAGCCTTGAAATTGTATTTAGTTCTCTTATTTTTTTGCCCATTTCCATTTCCATTTTTTTTTTTTGCCCAGTTTCAGTTCCCTCCAGAGTTGCCACCCGGCATAGTCGGCGCTTAGTTTCAGTTTCACTTTCAGTTTCATTTTCATTTTAGCCCGGATTTAATCCGGCCTGAAATGCCCGCTGTGTGTGCTTTAAGGCGCAGCAAATCAGGCATGTCTTGGGGAAGGGGCGGCTTAGCGTTTTCATGCTCTGCTGTACACATTCCCCATGCGGAGACAGCTCTGGGGAACAGTCACAGTCAGGCATAGAGGGTCTGTCTGTCGCTCTTTTGCCTGGCCAAGTGATTCGTCATTTTGTTACACGTGACTCGTCACTTGGATATCGTTACTAATTGTCTGCAATTCACGCAGTTTTAGCTCACGAGTAACTCGATATTGTAGTTAATCGATAGCAGTTAATGGGCATTGGTTCATTATGCGAAATAAACTGTTAACTATTAACTCCTTCCCTTTTCTTTGCAATTCGTTACTCGTTATTTGCCACTCGTTACTTGTTAAGAACTTCTTTTGGTTTCTGCAGTCAAGAAAATAATGAAAAATTAAATTCATTTTCCGTTTGTTTGGGATCTCAAAGCATTAAGCAAACGTCATATACAATTAAAGCTGATCGATTTATTTTGCATAATGCAAGAGGCAATTTTAGCTATTATGTCTACATAGATTTTCCATTTGCTCTAACCTCAATCCCCATGAAAACAACGCATTCAATTTACTTGATTATTTATTGCCAGCCAACTCTTTATCCCTCTTCTTTCCGCAATTCAATGCAATTCTCGCTGTGATCCGTTAGCTGTCCATCCACCATGTTGCTGCTGTCCACATTAGTTTATTTCAGATAATCGCAAAACTACTCAAAGTATTTTGGCAGGTTATTTTTAAAGTTTTTTAATTTTTAATAAACCCGCATGGGTCAATTGCGAAAACGCCGAAACGCAAAACTTATTTATTAAATATTCAACAAATTTCGCTGATGGAAAAACACAAAAACAAAATTCGCTCACACGACAACGACATCAACAACTGAGTGGCGTGCGAGGGATGGGAGGGGGGTCCCCTCTCTATGCGATTCTCAAAAAATCGCAATAGACAAAATCCGAACAAACAAAGTGAGAGAGAGAGAGAGAGAAAGAGAGAAAATAGCTGTAGTTGAATTTATGCTGTCAGACGGACAGACAAGGCCGACGGAGCCTGACACGGACGTGTATCCATGCGTGAATCCTCGAGATAGGAGCAAGAGCGCACTTTTCTATCTACAGCTCGAGCTGAGTTTGTATATTCGTTTTTGTTGCTTTCCATAACATTTTGCATTTTCTTGTTTATGGTCAGTTAGAGAAGAAGGTTTTGTCACTGCTGACACACACGGAGCGAAAAGTTTTGGCCAGAAATGCGTAAGAGAAGAAGATGCAGATGAAAGGCAAAGAATGGGGAGCGGATAGAGGGAGAGGCTAAGTGCGAGTACTCTCGCAATGCTTCGACTCCTACTCCGGGCAAAACTTCTCGGTGAATGTTTCCACGTTTGAATTACTTTGGCCACACACACAAAACAGATACAGCTATAGCTATTGCTATAGCAGGAGCTACAGCTGCATAGAGAGACATTTACAGTTGAGCTGTTAGTCACACATGTCGCACTGCGATCACAGAAACAATATGCTCCATTCATTGCACGGATGAGGAGGAATTTTATTTGGACTGCGGACTCTGTGTGTGGATTGTAACCTATACCCTGTACTCACTAAAAAAAAAAGGGGACAACACAAGGGTAGCATTGATGGAGAGGCAAAGAGAGAAATTTGAGAAGGTATCTATATAGTTTAAATAGAGTCTTAGCTATGTGTGGAAGGAACTCAGAAACTATAGCAGCTTAAGTTGTGAAACTTTTTGTATTGTAATTTTGCAGTCAATGAAAGATTAATATAACAATTTTGTTACTTATGGATCTCAGGAACTAAGATAAATATAAAGCTGAAATTTTGTGTAAACAAGCCTTTTAGGCCAATTAGCAAATACCTGCAATCTTTTTAATGTCTAATAAGTAAAAAGAAATATAACATGGTTTGTTCCGTTTGAACTCGGTAAAAAAGAGAGCTTAAGCCATGAAATTTGGTGTATGGGTGCCTTATGAAGCACAAATTAAGTATGTAGAATCTTTAAAATATCCAACCACTTTTACAGCGCAACTGCCTGTCGAGCATGCTGCACACTTAGATTCGCTTCCGCCGTACACACATGTCTTTGGCTAGCTACTTTTCTACAACGCCATCGAGCCCATAATCTGTGCGAAATGCTGTGCAATTCTGTTCAATTGGGCACCCCATACTGCCTTTCCCTGACTTCCCTCCCCTCTCATCTGCCGCACTTGTGTTGCCATCTCCCACTCAGGCAGTCTCACCCACTCACTTCATCTCGCTGTGGTCATGTCCACGACACATGCTTGTCTCGATGTCATCATCCTGGCGCTTTGCCTTTTGACAGCACAACGAGCTAGTGCCATGTGTGTATGTGTGTGTGTGTGTGAATCTGTATCTGCTGGATACACACTCGCAACATGTAACTGCTGTCCACGGCACGTTGCCTGCCCAGCCCAGCCGAGCCCAGCGCAGTCAGTGAAAGTATCCAAAGCTCTGGCAGGTAGTTGCTAGCTACAGAGGAGAGGGTGCCAGGGGGCGGAGGTTGGACGGGTGCGGAGGGCAGTCAGCGTGGACTGACAGGCATGATGTATGGTTTTTGTAATATTTTGTGTCACATCAACATCAACATCAAGCAGGCATCGGGCATGGCATCAGAGGCATCAACAATGAACACTGAAACCAACAGGCGCGTCTAAATATTTAACTCGCACTGTGACAGGCGAAGCTCGTCGTGGGCCACCCTTCTGCCCTCTTCTCCGCACTTTTTGCCCCTTTCTTCGCTAGCCTTCCCTCTGTCCCACTGGGTCATTGGCTTGACGGATGACGCGACCCTTGACCATAAATTAAATTTTGATTTTGATTTGGATATATGGGATTTTCTGTGTCTGGGTGTGTGTGCCACAAAAGGTATCGACTTACCCAAGCGCAGCTCGATTGGGCTAGGTCGCCAGGCAAGAGAAAGAGAGAGTGAGTGAGTGAGGGAGTAAGCACTTTCGAGCTGATATGTGAAACCTCTGCAAATTGTATTCAAGGAGAGAATTTCTGTAATATTCTGGCTAATTGTTTGCACTTGGCTAAGGGTCACCTAAAGGTCAGAGATTATGTAGGAAATTCTAATAACGAATTTCGTATATTAATTCATGGTTATTAACGTATTGTTAACTTGGCAAACATTTTGAGGCAATTGAGTTAATTGACTGAAATGCAATCGAAATCATATTGAATATTTGTAGGGCTCAAGAGATTTCAAACACCTTTCGCCTTGTACCTATTGCACTTTCTTTCTCCTTCTCCTTCTACTCTTCCCTTCTATTCTGTTTGGCATCTATTTAATGCCTTAATCCAAACTGAGTAATGGGCACTTTATGTGGCTTGAGTTGGTGTGGTCGGGTAGAAACCCCCTTCCCCTTTCCATTCTCCCTCTTCCATCGCTGTCTTAATGGGCAATCTGGCAACACTTCCTTGAAAGTTGGCACTTCCGCGCCAGCGAGAAGCAACACCATATTTATGACACCCCACAACCAAAAGACTAAGCCCAAGTCCGATCCCTGCGCTGCCCTCTACCCGCCTCGCTGGCGCCCAACAAGTTTGGCTAATTAGCTGCGCCTGCAGCTTGGCTTAGTTTCAGCTGCCATCTGACCTACATCGAGCAGGAGAACCCTAAGCTATTTCCCCCCCGCCAGCCTCAGACCACAGAATGTGTGTACACACGGTAGTATTTACTGGTGGCATGTCCTGGGCAAACTTTAAGTGCGTTTAAACTCTTTATGGAGCAGGCGCAGTTGGGGGGGAATCGAGCAGGGAGCAGTAGGAAGCGGCACAGGATGCAAGAACTCTAGCTGAAGCTGAAGCTGAGGGCAAAAGTTTCATTCAATGCCAAATGGCAATCGAGAGAAGGAGAGGAGAGAAATGTGTAACTGGAGTAGGTCTAGGAGGGGCTGCAGAGGCGAAGGTTACCCGGCCAGAAGGTAGCCAAGCTGCGTTGCGGATGAAGCAGGACAAACAGCCGCAGGGATGGTAACCACAGTCAACCAGAGTCAACTTAATGGGCGCGTGGCTCTTATTAACAGATTCAACATGCTGCTGCTCAGACGAACACACACACCACACAAACAAACACACAAACAAACCTGCGTGTGTGGGAGTGTGTGGAAAATCTCAGCCAGGCTTTCTCTCTCTGCCGCTCTGACCTTTGCCCTCGACAAAAATTGGAACATTTTTTGGGTGTTGCTGCTTGAATTTATGTGGCAACAACACACGCGTCTCCCACACTGTGCAACACACAGAGAGATAGAGAGAGAGAGAGAGCGAGAGAGCGACACTCTACACTGAAAGCAAAACCGCTGACGAAACGAAATGAAACGACAAACAAAACAAAACGAAGTGAAACAAACACAACAACAACAAACAAAAAAAAAAGTGCAAACATAAAATTTGCTAATTTGAATAAGTCACGTGACACGCGCTCGACGATAACCTTGACGAAAGCCAACAGGCGGTCGGTCGATAGCAGGGGAAAGGACATGAAAAGGGAAGGGAAGGGAAGATGAAAGGTGCAGGTCTGGGGTCACAGGAAGTGGCCAGAGGCCAAGTAAAGCTCTGGGAATGCAGCGGAAACTCTGGAAATTTAAAAAGAGGTTACCAATTGCAAAGGGGTGACCCTTACCAACAGATGGAAAAAAAGTTAAAAAATTCAATTAGTTCAATTCAATTAATTGCATGTTTTGAAATGTTGAATTGCAAAGGATGTCCAAAACATAAACAAAATTTTAGCAGTAAATTTTCTGGCAATGTTATAATGGGTTAAAAGCCTTTTCACTCGATTTTAACATGAACAAAAATTAAATATTATTAAAAACAATTTTTAAACAATTGTTTGGCGTTGATGTCAATAGACTACAACAAATATATTAAAAGTAATTTAAAATGTAATTTAAAATTTAAAAAAAAATAATGAAAATGATAAGAGTGAACCCTTTACTACAAATGGCAAAAGTTCGAAAATTTTTAAATCCTTTTTATAGAGTTTTTTGTAATTTAGAATTACTTAGGCTTGAAATTCTTTCCGTGTGAAAATAGCTTGATTTTTAATGAATGATAATGATTGAAATTGTTCTTCTCTATTCAATTGCTTAGTCATTGATTAGCCAACTAAATCAATGTGAACTAGTTCCAACTACTCGAATTGCATCTGCAGCTTATTCCAATGAATTAAAGTCGTTTCAGCTGTGACAACTGCCTCATCAGCTTAATAGTTCGCCTGGGATTTGTTCCAGTTCATTTTAAACTAGTTTCGAATCTATCTCAAGGTTTATTTTCAGCTATAAAAAAAAAAATGTTCAAAAAAGAAAACAGCTGAAATTGCAGCACTTTTTTTTCTCTACTGTTTTTTCAGTCCCTCTGTTTGATTGTTTGTTTTTTTCGTCCCGTCTTTTTTTTTTCTATTTCTCCTCTCTCTTTTGTCTACTAATCGCACAGTCGGCTACACACAAATATTCGTTGTAAACAATTAGCAAATGTAAATAAAAGCGTGTGAAACAAAAATATTGCCACACAAACACACACAGACACACACAGAGAAACAGAGAGCTGCGAGCCAAGAGCTTTGCATGACTGACGGCGCTTCCCCACGAAAGTTGGCAAGGGGAAGAGTCGAGAGCAGGGGCGGAGACAGTGGGAAGCGGGGTAGGGGGGTGGGGGAGTCAGAGCAAATGGAGTTACGAGTATTGCGACAACCGATTTCGTATTTCATATTCCCATTGCCATTTGCAGTTGCATGCAGCAGGGCATCGCAAAAAATGGTGCATGCTAATTGGTCAGCTTTGTGCCATGCATATACCCTGTAATGGTTGCATGGGGAGTGCTTGCATTTACAGAGTATCTACAGATACAACAAACTCAATTTCTAAACAGAGTATATTGGTTTGATGAGCTCTTATTGGCTACTAAATTAAACCATTATTTTGATTACAGGGTATAAGCGAGTGTTGGGCAACGCAACGTGGGGTAAAAACAATAAAAAGTGACAGCAATTTGCTTGGTTTTAATTGTTATTGCACGTAAATTGACAGCAAGCTGCAATTTCCAACGCTGCCAGCGAGTCTGCACCCGCCGCACACGCATTCGTTGCATTTATGAGGGAGTTGAAAGTGAAATTAATTAATAACAGAACATATAGAAAACGAAAGCAAATGGGAACAAGAACAAACATAACGTGCATGCACAGTACAGGGTGTTTTATGTGTGTAGCATGTAAGGGCAGCGAGTGCAGCACTAGCGAGTGATGGCAAGGAGCTGCGAGTTTTCTGTGTAGTATGTAAACTGAGCTGCTGAAGTATTCAAACAAAAGTGACGAGTAGCGAGTAAAGCGTGAAAGTGTAGCGAGTAGCAAGTTACAAGCTGTGAGTAGCTATTGCTAACAAACGAGTAAAACATGACGAGTAGCGAGTGACGAGTAGAGAGTAACGAGTTGAGAGCAAAAACAACGAGAAGCAACTCATAACGAGTGAGTAGCATGAAGCGAGTGAAGAGTATCGAGCATCGAACTGCAGAAGTGTTCAAGCAAAAGTGACGAGTAGCGAGTAAAACGTGAAAGTGTGTATAAAAGAGTGACGAGTAGCGAGTTACAAGCTACGAGGAGCTATTGCTAACAAACGAGTAAAACATGACGAGTAGAGAGCAAAGACAACGAAAAGCAACTCATAACGAGTAAGTAGCATGAAGCGAGTGAAGAGTATCGTAGAGCGAGTAGCGAGACCCGAGTGAAGTCTATAAAGCAGAGAGAGGTTGATAAGGATCACTTTGACGAGTTAGAAGTAACGAATGTTAAGTTACCATACACAATTAACGGAATGAATTTTTATTTCCCATGTATTTTACGCAGCCACACTTCTTGTTGTCAAGCCAAAAAACTCTCAGCCAAGTCTTTGCTTTCGTTTCACTAGTCAAATCAGTTTATCACTTGCTTTCTTATCTTTTGTTTTCACGCGGGATTAACAAAGTGCGATAGAAGGCGGCACGAAAGCTATCCCCATTTCACATTTAATAAGCGTAAAAACCTTTTGTTAAGTATTTCATTTTTCATCCGAGGTTGCCAGGGGGGAGGCTAGACCTATGCATGTCGGAAAGTGTGTGTGTTTCTGCTGACATTCAAATATGTTTCGTCGCATTTCTTTCGCCTTGTTTCACGCGTGTTGCTTCTTTTATTCGTGTTGGGCATGTTTTCATGGGACTTATGGCCGACTTTTTGACCAGCCTTTGCTTTTATCTATTTAGTCGAGTCGAGTCGCGTTGAGTCGAGTCTGTTTGCATTTCCTAATTAATTACAATGCGTGACTCTCATACTTAGCGAGTACATACTCATTTATATATATTATATAGTATGTATATTAATTTATATGGCCAAAGTCACGCCCCCAGCCCCTAGCCCCTTCTTGAAGCATTAGCCAAAACGTCGCACCCAAGCTAGGTCTTCCCCACTCTCCCTCTCTCTCTCTTTGTCTTTCTGCGTTGCTCTCGCTGCGGCAGTTTGTCAATTTTGCTACTTGCCAACAGTCAAGTGGGTGTTTCAAGAAGTGGGCGGCATGGGGCGTGGCGCGAGGGCTGGTTGAGTGGTGCGTTCTTTCGTTTAATGTTAGACAACATTTTAATGCCACGCTCACATGACTTTGGCTCCTGCTTGCTCTTCTCTCCCTCTCTCTCTCTCTGTCTATGCACATGAGAGACAATGCTTCATCATACACATACATTTCGTTCTTTCGTTTTTTCGGCTATCTCCGCCCGCCACACCTCCTTCTTTCTTCGGTGTCTGTGGCGTCTTTTGTTTTCGCTTGCTATGTGCGTGTGTGTGTTTTTTCTCTCGCTTTCTTCTTTTTGTTCTTGTGATATTTTTCATAAATGAAATTTTGTGGCACAATATTTTTGCAGTAATTTTTTTTTCTGGTTTAAGCACAAGCTAAAGCTTGCCTGCCTGTTGTCGGGGGCTTTGCGGGTAGACCGTTAAGTGGTTTTTTGATTAGACCCCTGGACCAAGCAGCGGCACCGACTCCGGCAGCGGCACCGGAGGCAGCTCTCTAAGATTTATGCTCGCTCGCTTTTTTGGGTGATAAAAACTTAGACGCGTTCCCCACCATTAGGAGTTATGCATAAGTAGCTTGTGACCCTCCCTCAGCTCACAACTTTCGCCTTCTCTGGAGAAAATGAAAGTTATCGCACTAAATAATTCGCTCAACGAGTTGGCAGCACGCGCCGCTGCGAGTGTCTCCTTTCTTATTAAAATTAAACCAAAACTTAAGTGGAAAATCATTTAAAATGTAGTGACAAGTTGCGAGATTGCTTGGGGATGTATTCAGTGACTTGATTTGTAGTTTATGCACTTTAGAATTGGAAATCTTTTTTTTTTTTTTTAACAAGTTGGCATGGACACTGCGACTAAGCAAGTTGACAGGGCCAAAGTTTCTTTAGGCCATGTTGCAATTTAAATCGTTTACTTTAAAACTTTTTTTTTACAACTTGGCTCAAATATTTTTTTTCACTTTCTATTGATCTACTCAGCGAGAATGTTCCCATGAACTGTCAGAGTACCAGAATGACAAGGAGGTTGGGTGGGGAGGGAGGTAGGGGGGGTTGGGCATGCTTTTCGCGACCTTTTCTCCCCAAGTTGAGCTACACGAAGCGTACAACGTGTCGAAAATTGTAAATGTCATTTTAAGAATTGACTTGGAATATGCTCAGCCGTTTCCCCCATTAGATAACAATTTTGCTCCCCACTGTCAAACTGCTAGCTGTCTCTCTCGCTTGCTTCCTCTGTGGCTTTCTCTTTCTAATGGTGTTGACAAGTTGTCGTAAGTTGTAATTTTTATGCTCCATATAGCTACAGAGCGTGTATCTTGCGCATATTATGTAGCTGATTCATCGCGCAATGACTCATGTTGAAATCAAGTTGCAAGCCGCACGTACAACAACAGCGGCAACAACAACATCAAGGCGGCAACAATGGAAGGAAAACAATAATTTCAATTTTTCACGCGCATTTTTCGACATTGTCGGAAATAACTTACAAGTTGACAAACATTTTTCATTGTGCGCCCCCCCCGGCTCCCGGCTCCCTACGCCCCTGTCACTTGTCACTGCCCTACGCCTCTGAAGATGTACGTATTATATATGGTATATCTAAGTACTGTGAGAGAGTGAGATCTCTACTCTGACGTCCGCGCTGCGCTTTGAATGATGATGCGTAGCGTCAGTCATCAGTTAGTCAGTTATTCAGTCAGTCAGTCAGTCAGTCAATTAGGCCCCCCCTAGCGGGCCCTGGTAAGTGCCTGCCCCTGGGAATTACAAGTACCAAAGTGAGCTGTCACGCGGCCCAGGCTAATTTATGAAACCCAAGTAGCAACCCAGGCGCAGGCAGCTTGTTGGATCTGCCAAGTCGCCAAACGGCATGAGAATGTAGAGCTAAATGAAACTGTATATAAATATTTTGCTTATATATATATTTTCTTGTTCTAGTAAAAAGATTTATCTTTGATTGCTCTAAGGGTTTCCCTTTTTCGTTTTTTTTTCCCCCCATTTTCCAAGCCGTTTTCCATCTTTCTTTCTGCTTCGTTATTAATTAGCTCGCTTAGTTTCAATTTCTTTCAGCTGTTATCTCTTTCACACCTAACTTTTCTTCTTTGGCTTCTAATTATGCACGGTTCTTTGTTTCTGGGAACTTGCTGATTTTCATAGAGCGTACTTCCTTTTGCTTGTAGACTGTGGCATTTCCATTCGTTTCACTTTGTTTCGTTTGGCTCAGGTTTTTTTTTTGTTTTTTTTTTCATTCTTTCTTTCTTTCTCACGCCTCTGGCCCTGGGGCAAGTTCTAGTTCACAATTCGATGCGACAGAAAAACAGTCAATTTATGATGCAACCAATGGAATTGGACATGTGCCCAATTTTTGTAAACAGTCCCCAAATGGTTCCCCTCCCCCTGCCATGACTTCTTCATCCGCTCTGCAGCATACATACCCTAGGGAGTTTACAGCGAAGAGATGGGGCACATTATAATCTGGAGATTTTCTTGTTGGTATAAAAATACACATACCTGAAAATAGAAAGAGTGAGGGAGTGATATACATATGTATATTTAAATGTGTGAGACTTTAAAATACAATTATATTCTATAAATTTCTGTGTGAGTGTCTGTGTGTGCGTGTGTGTGGGTGTGTATTTTTAACGCATGTCTGACATTGGATAGCTCAATGCGTTACGCTCTGTGAAGCACACACACATGTTGCAGCTAAGGATTTCATTAACACATAGCGAAGGATCAGGGGGATTATAGAAAATACCCTAGTGAAACTCGGCACGCTATGGAGGTGCACTACATGCTGTATAGTTCTTTTAAAAATAATATAACTTTCTATGCAATCATCAAAGTATATAAATACGTTTCTTTTTTAGCTGCATAGAAAACAGATTTATCTTAAATATTATTCTAAGAAATCTCTGAAAAATCTAGCTTAATTCTAGCTATATCCTCTAGTCATATTTTCGACTTGGTTAGGCCACACTCTCCGCTGCCTCCGCTCTTCTGCTCTCGTAACTCTCGCCTCATGTCGCAAGTCTCAGCTGCGTCTCATTATTTCTGATTTGCGGTGGCTTACGCCCCCCTTTTAGACCCCTCCCCGCGCCCTCCTGCCGCCTTCTATCTGCAAAAAACCAGAACGTAAAATGGGCCGACAATTTGCCGGCTTTTTGCCTGACATTCATGGCAAATCCACCATGAAGCTCGAACACAGCGTACATATATAAGGCGGATATATAGCATATATCATACGCATGAGGCGTATAGTATTTTGTTTAAAATGAAATCCACTCGCAGGCATAGAAACAAGACAGCAAATGACAGAGAGAGAGAGAGAGCGAGCAAGGGGCGGCACAGACAGAGAAACAGAGACGGTTAAGCGTTGTAATTTATTTGCACGTTGCAAAGGAATGTATGAAAGAGAAGAGTAGAAGAAAGAAGCGGCAACAGCAGCAACAGATTCAGCCGACAAGCAGCAACGACACAAAAGATGCGAAAAGAACCAAAAAAAAAAGGAAGAAAAAAAAAACCTCTTGTAAATAATAAAAATATTTCACTTTATTTGCTCGCGTCGTCTGCTTAAAGGACAAGCGACACTGACTAAAGCGGGAGGGGAGGGGGAGGGTAGCAGTTATAGAGATGACATAAAATAGAATAGAATGGCTGCGCATAGAATATTTCATCCTGCTATGCCCCTGTTCGCCCCTTCTTGGCGTTAAAAAATATCAAATTACCGCAAGAATTATTAGGTTTTTACTCGGGCCTCTACAGATGCCTTTCGGTAGGCGGTTAGCCCCCTCCCCATGGGTTGACCATGGACTGAGTCTGAGTTTGTTGTGGATAAGCGGCTGTTTTGTTGCTTGTTTAGTTACCGAAGTCGTAGAAAATATGCATACAGCAGTGCAAAAAGGCGACGACGAAGCTTTAAAAGTGCCCGAGCGCAACAAGCGAGTGAAACGCGAAAGAAATATGAAATTTCAACAATACCCAAGGGTATTGAGCTGTTGCTACAAACTGATTCGCAGTAGTCTACAAATTGTCTCTGTTTGTGCAAAATTTCAGCGAAATCTGTCAAGGGGTTTCGTTTATAATTTCAAATTTTCAGTTGCGCTCGTAGAAAAAGCATTTCTATTGGGTTCGGCTCAGCTATTGTGAAGAACTTTCTCATTGTGCTGAATTTCAACTGTATTTGTCGTGGGATTTTGAATTAAAGTTTCGAATTTCGTATAAATTCCTGTTCGGTATGGTATCCTATTCAGTCAAGCTTATAGCACAAATTGCAGTGCACACAAAGCGAATCGGGTTGCAATTTTCCATTAACTTTTTACGCCACGGGGAGGCGGAACGAAAAAAAAAAAAAAAAAAAAAATTCAATAAATATAAATAACGCATATTCATGTTACGAACAGGAATTAACTGCATTGCATGCAAAAAGTGCAAGTGCAACGAACGAAAGTGATGCGTTGCAAAATACCCTGCTAAGTAGGCGCCAAATGAGGCTTCAGAGCCCGCTTTACTATTGCTCAAAAGAAAGCCTGGCAAGTGGATTTATTGTCGAAAAGGTTTTGGTTCTACGATATAGAAGAGTTACAATAAATCTACCCCAGATATGATACTATTAAAGCACTTTATCTCTGCGGAATTCCTCACTTAATGCGGTCTTTCGCACTACTCAAGTTACCCAAAATTTCAAGTTTGTCTGCTCGCACAGAAATGTCTGCTATTTCTCACAGACATTTGCACAATGTTATTACTTGTATCACCCTTTTCAGGGGATACCCTGTAGCAGTGGGAGCAGGGGAGCAAGGGGAGGGTCGCCACTAACAACAACAACAACAACAACGTGGAGTGAAAAAGGTATTAACACCCCAAAAACGTTAGCGTGCCAAAGACCAACTGACAATAACTTGGGCAACCATCGACCCCAGCACTAGCACTAGCTGTGCCACTTGCAAAAAAGGGAGCAGAAGGCGGCACGAAAGCGGGGGGCGTGGCGCATGAAGTGTAACTGTAACTGTAACTGAAACTGGAGGCCATAAAAAAGCACTTTCGAACGCATAAATTGATAAATTGATAATATAAATTAACCAATTCGATGCGAGTGTGTGTGTGTGCCAGTCCATGTGTGTGTGCGGCACAACAAAAGGCAGCGGCGAAAGACGACAAGGCGAAATGAGGAGGCAAAAAGTGGGCAACGGGCTTGCCTGAAATTTGTGGAGAGCTGCCCAAACACATTCGACGCAAGGACGGACGTGCCCAGCTGGCAGGTGATGCTGGCACGCCTCTACGAAACCCTACGCCCCTTCCCTTCCCCCCTTTACCCAGCGCTGCCTTTGGCCATATATGTGTATGTTGGCAGGTCCTTGGCTTCCTTTTTGTATGCCATAGAGCACACTTTGATGTTATATGATGTTGTTATGCTCGTAAAAATGCTTGTACACACACACGTGCTATGTGTGTGTGTGTGTGTGTGTGTTGCCGCATGCCACATCGCACTGTTTGGCTGTAAGGGTTGGAGGGGTAGGGAGGCATGGCACGTATGTACGTGAACCACATGCCATGAGCTATTATCGCTGCGACCGCACAGCCAGAGATTAAACAAGCAAAAATGCTGCAAAACTAAGGGCAAAACAGACGCAGAGATACCCTTTAAATAAGGAGAAAGTTCAAAATTAACGCAAAGTAATTTTTATAATTTTTTTTAGCAATTTTTTTAGCCGAAATTCGCCAGATTTTTAATAAATATCAAAGGAAATCTTGAGATTCCAAGCGTGCAAATAAAGCTAGCATAACTTTTCACGCATAGTTTAACTTAAAATATTACAGCGTATCTACACACCAAATTTTCTAGCTCCACAGCTTGTCATCTCTGAGTTCCATGAGGTCAGCTTACAAAAACGAGGCAAGTGACCTGCAAAATCGAATCAAACGAACATGTTCAAGTGCTCAGACGCATTTACAGGGTATAACGGGTATGCATGGTAAAAAAATGCAACTGGAGCTCGCACCACAAATAACTTAGTATCTACGCAATGAAGTGCAGCTCTCTCTTGATCTCTCTCCCCCCTCTCTCTTCGTTCTTCTTCACACGCATGAAGCACATGGGCTGAGGTTACACGGAAATGTCAGAGCCTGTAAGCGGACATCAGCTACACGAGCAGCAACAGCAGCAGAAATATGAGCATGTGCGAGTGTGTTCGTTACATATTTAAATTTTTATACAAGTATATATGTGGTATATATAGTATATATATAGAGTGCAAGTAATATATTCACATTTATGAACACGCCTGTCATGTAGTTTAATTAGCCGGCGTTGATTTTGCGACCACACGACAATGCGCACAATGCGACAAATGGCCGCAAGCCGCAGGCGAGTATAACCCACTTTTAAACCACTTTGCGACACACCCCAAGCACTCACACTCACACACACTCACCCACTTTAATGCAGGCAAACTTTAAGCAGCTACCGTGCAAAAAATTTTGCCTAAGAAAATGCAACGTTTTCAATTAGAAAACCAAAAATTAAATATTGAAAAAAATTCTATATATTTTTTATTTATATAGAAAACCAAAAATTAAATATTGAAAAAAATTGTATATATTTTTTATTTATATAGAAAGACTTGTTAATTGCTTTGGCACTTGCTGCAGATATTTTTGTTTGCATATTGCAAATATTATTATAATATATGCAAATCATAGCAATCGGCTTTTGCCATTTGCAATTAATTAGTTTCATTTATTAACAATCAAAATAAAATTCAACTTAATCAAAGTAATTAACTTGATTGGGCAAGCAAATACCAAAAAAAAATACCAAAAACGAGATATGCATATTAAAATAAATTGACCACCTGCATTGCAATATTGAAACTGTAGAAGCACCCAAAAAAAAAAAAATTAAGTCAAATAACAAACTCATTTACTGACTGATGAATACCCTGCCAGCACGCATGTCGCAAGCTGTTGTAGAAGTTTTACTCAAATTTTACTGGTAACCTAACCCGTTGCCTAAGCACTTCGACACACACACGGGCGCAATTCTAGGGTATATGGGCGAACCCAATAAAGGGGATTTAAAACCGCTAATCAGAGCGTATTCAATTCAGTTAAGCGGCTTAAATGAACTTTAATTGAAACTGCAATAGAAAAATGGCACAAAAAAAGCGACAAAAATGGAAAAAAGATAGACAGAGAGAGAGGTAGAGAGAGAGAGAGAGGGAGTGAGATAAAGCGGGCTTCCCTTTGTTTTTAGCGCAAAGGTTGCATACTCAATTTGCATATTTCTATTGTTGTTTGTGCACTGCGGTTATTGGCCACAACCCGTGGGAAAGGGATGAGCAGAGAGAGGGAGAGAGAGAGGGAACGAATGAAAAGGGGCAATTCGAAGTGCTTCGCCTGGAATTGTCGCATAAAATATGCAAATTAACATATTTTATTTGCACTGCACTATTATGTTTAATAGGATTTTAATGCGCCATGGCACGCGGACGGCCCTGACACGTGCCATGTTAAATGAGAGAACGTAATGAAAATCCCCGAAAATTAAATAGACGACATGGAATACCAACAACGAAAAAAAAAGAAAGCGAGCGAATCTCCCCTTGGAAATGTAATGAAATTCAAAACGAAAATTGCAATTTTATAAGCTCAGCTCATTAACGAAGGAGGGGAAGTGAAAGGTGTTTGCAATGAGGGAAAGGACAAGGTGGGGGGAGATTCGACGTGGTGTGGTTTGTGTCGCGAATCTGTTGAGGCGTGTGCTAATTGCTAAATCAAGCCAAAACCGAAGCTTAAGCCATAAGGCAGCAGAGCGCACACCGTGGACATCGTGTGACAATTAAATTATGCGCAATCCCCTTTCGTCTACCACGAACCGCCTTCGCCGCCGCCGCCGCCACTGTGCGCTGTCAGGCTACGCCGGAAGCCAGACGCCGCAGGCAACCCTTGCAGACTCTTCATGCGCTTCACTTCAGACCAGGTTGACGGACTCGTCCCGTCGTTGCCCTCATCCCCCCTCGCCACGACGAACTACGTGTAGTGCGCTGTTTTTTCTGTTCCTCTTCTCTTGCTGCTTCTGCTTCTCTTCTGGCCTTTGCTTTGTCATGTACTTTGGCTTGTTGTTACAACTCATTAGTTTCATGTAGCGACCACAGCGAACCGCTGCGCACCACCCCCGCACCACTACCACCCTCTCTCTCTTGTGCCCCGACTCCGAGTGTTGCGGAGTGGAGAACACGATGTCAGGTGCCATCGAAATCCTTTGATGCAGTCGTAAACTTTACTGCTCTCTCAAGAGTTCGTGTAGGCAGGCACTTGGTAGGGTGGGCTACGGTGGGGTTAGGGCACTGGCACCTACTCTGCTTGCGAACTGGGCGTCAGAGGGTGTTGTCAGCCTGGGATAGGTCGTGAAAAACTGACTGCGAGAACAAATAAGGAAAAAAAAACTTGTGTCAGGCGTCTAGTTGAACGAACTTGGCACACACTATGCAACAGATTCCCAGAACATATAGTCAGCTTAGCAAACTAATTAATATATGTATATATATTAGCTATACTCATAAGGAACTTATTTACCAAATTTGCTGACAATATCTTCACAGAGTATCGAGTTCTTTGAGGTCTGCTCCTGGCTAGTCAACATGTTTATGCACAAACCAACTGGAATAATCGTTATACCCCTTTTTGGGGCTTAGGGTAGCCAACACGACAAGCACAACATGTTGTGGCAAGTTGTCGCCGACTGTGGTTGCAACGTGCTCTTGATGAGCGACTGGCTGACTGGCCCAGAAGTTTCCCAAAAGGAATACAAGTCAAGGGTCGCCGCCAGACGTGCAAAAGTCACGCCCCAAAGAGACAGAGAGGGCTGAAAGGGAGGGTGGGCGAGGTGAGGCCGGTTGCTTTGCTTGCGTTCATATCCCACATACAATCCAAGGACACACATACAAATACGTATATATATGTATACATATATATAGTTACACCCACACCTAGATACACCCACTCAGTGAGTACGTTTGTTGTCCGTGCATTACCTTTAGTTTATATAGCATCGCCCTGTTTGTCATCGCCTTTGGGTTACGTTGCCCATGTGGGGCTCCCATCTATGTCCCTCCCTCTCGCTGGGCAACTGCCTGCTAGCTTCTCTATTTGTCTCGTGTGCACAATTTCTAGTTGGCAGAACGCTTAGACAACCCATTTAGCAGCGCCCTTTGCCGGCAACTGAAGTTATTTGTACATATTTAATGATCTCTATCTCTATTTCCATCGCTTGCTCTGTGCCTGTCTCTCTCTTTCTCTCTTTGCACTGCATTCGGTTAACCCAGTCCACTTAGGGCAGTCGGCCTACCCGCTGTGCCAACCTTGGTCCCCAAAGGTGTCGGTGAACGAGGCCTGCGGTTTGTTTGGCTGTTTGTCCAGGGGTTTCCTTCCATTGTCCTGCATCCGGTTCGCACCTAATTCCAGCACCGGCTCCCTCTTCTCTTCTCTTCTCTGCTCCTGGCGAGGCACAATTAGCGCTAATCAACTGGGGGCTTTTGGTGGCACTTAAAAGCTTTGTGCTGATCGCCTGACAAGCTTTGGGCAATTGATCGTTTTAGGTTTTACTTGCTCAATGCAATAGGAAAGCTTAAGTAGTTGAGATTAAGGAACTTTCGTGATAAAATTAAAGCTTTAAAGCTTATTTTAACTGCTGGTGTCACGTTCTTTCTTAGGTAACTTCGATTTTAAAGAGCTTTCATTATAAGCTTCAATGCACTTTAGTATTAAGTAGAGCTTTCTCTTTAGCTTGTTCAAGAGTTTTCTACTGTTTTATCGCTTAAAGCTTTTCTTAATTTAACTCGCTCTTGTAATATGCAAACAGTTCAAGCCCAGTTCGGGTATCACCTGAACTTTTCGACAACTTTATGACAAAGATCGAAGCAAAAGTTTTGCCATAAACCTAACCCAATATAATTTAGTACATTTCCAACTCTCCGTGTGTCACCCTTACATCTCTCTCTCTCCCTCTCTCATTCTCTGTCTCTCATTTTGTCACTGACTGCAAGGTGCCTGTTGGTGTCGTTTCCATTAAGTCATCTGCCAGCTAACTGTGATCTATGCTGCCGTCGAATGCCCTACATACCGCAGCCCCTATGTCTTGCCACGCCCCCCCTTCCACAACGTGCTGCAGCTGCCACAGCGGGGACAACAGCGCCAGCCGCATGAAGATGAAGCAGGCAACAAGCTAATCCCAGGCCATTTATTGTCCAGCCAGGTGTTTTATGAAACTTCCAGGAAGAGCGCGAAGAAGCAGAGCGGTGGAGAGGGGGAGGGGGCGTGGCTAAAGAAGCTGAAGCAGCGGTAACAATTTTGTTTGCCACTTTACGAGGCAAATGCCACATGGCGTAAGGATGTGTGTGTGTGTGTGTGCCCCGACTCCAAAATCAAATAACTTCACTAAAAATGTAAGCAGCTGCCCCCAGGGCAGGAGAGGGGTAGGGATTGACCGGTAGATGGCGTTAATGGCGCAATGGTTCACCTGTAGCGAGGGCCAATAAAAATGCTGGTCAACAATAACATATTACAGCATGCGGACAATAACAATGAAGGGGCGTCGCCCCCTACAGCTCCAGCCAGCTCTGTGCCTCAAGCCACATGACCCACTGCAGCAGGGACTCCCACTTCCGACTCCCTTCGACGCACATGTGCGCGCGTGCGTGTCCTGCAGGACACAACACGTGAAAATGTCAATAAAACTAGGCGAAAAAAACGTAATAAAAGGTCGAATGGTAATGGAAGAGAAGAAATAGCAGAGAAAGTGGAGACAAAAGGGAAGAAAGGCAGCGCAGGTAAAGAGAGAGGAGAGAGGGGGGAGGACGCACAAACTAACGCACAATGCGCCAAATTGTGAACACCTGTGCCCGGGAGCCTTGAGCAGGAGCAGCAGCAGCCGCAGGACTCAAGGGTTTGCGTAGGTTATGGGAGTGTGTGTGTGTGCTTTGTTTGTTGTGGGCGTGTGTGTGTGTGTGTGGTTGCGGCTCGGCTGTTTTATTTATTGCTTTTTTTCACTAATTGACAGCAATTTACCAGCTGAAGAAGTGTTGGCCAGGCCCCGAACCCCCTCCCACTCTCTTGCTGTCTCTTTTCCCATGAAATAGGCCACAGCTAGTAGAGCAGCTGGAGTTGGGAATGGGGAGGGGTATGTGGTGGGTTCCCTAGCATAATATAATATGTAAGCCGCATCGCGTGCTCTGTGGCAACATCTTTGCCCCATTCTGTTTCGACTCCTGTTTGCCTTTCTTCTTTCTTCCAATTTTTTTTTTTTTTATTTTTTTTTTGTGAGGTTCCACTCCCGCCTAGGTCAGCGAACTGTTGCTGCGACTTACTTCATAATTGACAGCTAATTTTGCGTCCTTTTATTGCCTTTTGCCATTCGCGCCGTGTAATTCACTTAATTTATTAATATTTATTTATATTTTTTCGCCTTCTACTTTCACCTTGCCCCATTTCATTCTCTCTTTCTCAAGCTAGCAAATGTCAAAACTAATACGCAATCGACAAGCAAACGGCGCTTTAATTACAGAGCACCCCCTCCCCCTTCCCTTACCTTTCCTCAATGCCAACGACGTCATGTCTCTGCCTTCATCAAGCGGACTTTGACTTTAATTCCGGCCACATCTCTCGCGGATTAATCAATATAGAATCGCTATAAATAGAGGCTAACGAAAATAGACGGGGAGGGCGGGAGCTGGAGGGCGTGGCAGGGTCAAGAGTTGCGTAAAACCTTTTTAAATGGCAATTCAATTTCCACAAATAGCCCAAAGCCTGCGCCAACATCAAGTATGCAACCCGCCGAGTCTTCCCCTTGCGCAACGAAAGTTTATCCATATCAATTATTAAACAATTTGTCGAGCGACTCATAAGGAATTTTATATTTTACCATTTTCGCAAGACAAACATTTAAATTGTACAAAAAAAAAGAAAACTGACAAAAGCCAAAGAAATTCCAGGAAATAAAGCAAAAGAGCTTTAAGTAGTTTGTGAAATTGTTTGGGATTAGGAAATGAGATTAGAGTTAAAACATTTAAGATTAAAACTGAAAGAGAGATCAAAGATTTGCTCATCTAAGTTATCGCATATTAAGAACTTTTCTACAAAATCTTCATGTTTCTTTTCTTCTTTTCTCTTTTCACTCTTGGCCTACTCTACTTGTTATGCCCTACCTTGAATACATAGGTTTATTTCAGTTGTGTTTGTTATCTTTCTTTTTATTTTGGGAACTTATCGATAACTTTCGTAAAGGCTCCAGGCTGTCGTCACGCTCACAAGATTAACGGGTCGAGGCGGGGGGAAAGAATCAATGACAAATGAAAGTTATGAGCAGCTCGTTAAATCTATTTGTTATTGCCGGAACCGAGTTCCATGCTAATTGATAAGACTACTAAAGGGGTGGGTTAAGCCTACTACTAGGAGAAGAAGGGAACTAGGAATGGGCGTGGCTTGAGTTATTCCGTCAATTGGCTGATTGAAGTGCAATAGGTTATTGGGTTTTATATGTAATAAACGATTGTCATATAATAAAATCAAGTCGAGAAAAACACGAAAGAACTCGAATAATAACATCACACAGCAAGCTCAGGCAGTGCGAGCGAGACAGCTAGAAAGAGAAAGAGAGAGGGCAATAAGAAGAAGCAGCGAAATTTCATTTAATGATTTTATTATGGCTTTCGCTTCGGTTTGTTGTTACCAACTTGACTTGTATATCGAAGTGTGCGTCTGTGTGTGTTTCTGTGTGTGTGTGTGTGTGAAGGCTTCCTGTAGCAGTCAGCCCAGCATAAATGACAAATGTAAATGGCTTTCAAAGCCTATAAATTATAGAAATTCCAGGGGCCATTTGTACGGCTGCGATTGCTGGCGACAGACAAACTCGTGGTTGCCTTCGCCAAAGGGGGTGAGTTGCCATGGAGGAGGGGTGGCTAGGCAGTCCAAAAGGAGCCATCAGTTGCCTGTCGATGTCGCTGTCGCAGTCGCTGTCCCGGTCGCTGTCGAACGTCGATGATGATGACGACTGGCTGCCAGAAACATTCAGAAACATTGAAGAAACATTCAGGAATTTCCTTTTCAATACCCTCGACATAGCAGAGCACAATGGGGCATGCTCGAACACACACACACACAGGGGTTAGTTACATAACAGGCATAACGCCCGTTAAGCAGCTGCCTTTGTTACTTGCAGTTACTTAATTTACATTGTCCTGCCAGAGACTAACCCACGTAACTGATCAACGGGGCGGGTTAGTACTAGCAAATTTTCTAAAAAGTTTGCTACATACCCTATAAACTTAACTGCATAACGAAAATCAGCCTAGCTTAGCGCACTTTATGGAATACCGAGTATTATGTATAATATATTCTACAATAACAATGCGTACAAGTTGAAATATTCGTAACGGAACTTGAAAAAAAATCGCATTGCTTGATTGCATTTCTTGCACTGCTATTTTTGTGAACACAGCTGTATATTACCTGCAACTTATCATTCTTTAGCTTTACAGGGCATCTTGCCGCCTATCAGCTGTGCATTTCCGCCTGCTTACTTTGGCCAATCGAAGCAGACGACAAGACAAGCGGACAGACTAGAACAACTAGGGGCAAGTAGCGGGTCGGGGGAATGGGTTGGGTTGGCTTTGGGGTGGGCAACGTCGAGGCGAATGCGAATACAACTTGAAATGACATTTGCAAAAATTTTAACGACATGACAAGATTAATCAAAACGAAGGACGACTCAACTGTCTGTAACCCCCTAAACGGCCATCGCGACAGCGACAGCAAGAGGCGTGGCAGGGCAGAGGGAAAGAAGGGGGAGGCAACGGGAAGATTCACTTTGTTTTTGTGCTGACAAAACATAAAAATTTCGTAGGCCCAGCGTAAAATGTGTAACACGCACGCATACGAAATGTGTCCAGTTTATGGGTGTGTGTGAGCAAGTGAGTGAGTGCGTGAGTGTGTGTGTGTGTGTCTGTTTTGCAAGTTGTGAACAGCTCACGACACGTATACGACACGTTGTACCAAAGTGCCGAGCGACAAGCTAAACTTTTCAATATCTGCCTCGCTCTCTCTCTCTCTCTCTCTCTTGCTCACTCACTCGTGCGCCTTTTTGCCTTTTCTTGCCTATTGTTTAAAGCCATGACAAGGCTCAAAATTAAGCAAAATATTGAGCCAAATTCGGGATTACGTGCTGCCTCGGTAAAGGGGGATTTTCTACTGTTCGCTTTTATCTCGCACTTACGCAACGATTCTCCTTTTCTCTCTTCATTCACAGCCTTTCATTGGCAATTTACTGACCTGCAAAGAGATAAAATACAACATAATCGAGCATTAGTTTTTGGTAGGCAAATTGTTGTGGCAACACCTGAAAAGTGCAACAAATTGTGGCATGAATAAAATGCTTAAATGTTTTACGCTTATCTGCTCGAAACAGAAGGCCAAAGTGTGGCAACTTACTGCAAGTGAAGCAATTCAGTTGACCAGCCAGAGATCTGATCTATGAGAACTCAGCTTGCAGTGAAGAGTTTGCAATGAAATTTGGTATAGATATTGCTTATGACTTAAGGCTTTATATATGAAGAAATTAGATCGATCGATTTGTTTTATCTTGTAGTAAACTAGGTAAAGTCTCTACATATTTTAATAAAATTTTCTGTAGTTACTGTATATAGTTGAATACTTAAGATAGCTTTAAATCAGACATATACTTCGACTCCTATATATGATTTTATTGGTATAATATCATGAAGTTAAACAGTTCATAGAGCTTCCATCTTTCTTTTACTTTGCCCATTATTAATTTAACTTTGCATTCTCTTTTTGTTTTTGAAAAAAATTTGAAATTTATCGAGTAGTTTCTTCTCGCACTTTTCTTCTCTTTTGTCAGATTTCTTCTCAATTTCTCAAGTCACACTTAAGAACCCTTGTAAGTAGATGGCAAAGCAGAGACGCTGACAAATGCAACATATATCAACTTTCTTATCCGACAACCAAAAAAAAAAAAAAAAAACAACGTTAAAAATTATAAGGAAAAATTGCGATTTTCTTGGAAACAACCACCCCCGCCCCACCCACTGGGCGCATTTCTCTTGTCTTTGTTCAGCTTGATTCTTATTCATTGTTCCACTTTGGCCGAGAAGGGGGCATTCTCTTTTTTTTTATGGATTGCATGCAAATATTTTGTGTGCTCATTTTCTGGGCTTAACCCGGGCGCCGCCTTGCGGTCGTTTTTCTTCTCCTTTTTTTTTTGGTATTCTTCTTTTTTTCCAGGCTTAATCGCTCAGTTCTTCTGTGGCGGCGGCTGCTCTTCTTCTGTTTTTCTTTGTCTTTTTGACTGTGTGACATCAGCTGAACTTTGATTAGGCGCTGTCTATCTATCACTCTCCCTCTCTCTCTTTCTCTTTTGTACTTCTTCCCTCTCATTCTTTGCAGAGATCCCTTCATTAGTTGCCGCTGCTTTCTTTTCATTGCGAACTTTCGTTGCGAAACAAAGCTCATTCATCAAAGCGTTGCCAGCGACGCCTTGAAAAGGGGCCAAGCGAAAGAGAGAGCGAGAGGGAGAGAGAGAAAGGGAGAAGGAGAGACCGAAAACAACTGTAAAATGTTTTGTGAATTATGCACTTCAACATGCGTTTTTCGTAATGAACTTGCCTCGCAGCTGTGTGGCAAGTCCGCCCACCCTTGACACGGCCCCCCTCCCCTCCCCCGCCTACACTTTGTGGTCATTTGTGCGCTGAGAAGAAAGTGTAAAAGAAAGCGAAACGGGCCAACTAAAAGCTTAATAATAAAGCACTCCCACTGTAATTTGAGTGGGCAGAGAGAGAGAGAGAGAGAGAGAGAGAGTGAAAGAGGGGGAGAGGCGAGCAGAGCTTGAACTTAATTTGTTGTTATTGTGTTCGCCCCTGTAGTTCTTAGGCCGCGGACCTAACCTACAAAATATATGAAAAAAAAGCACTGAAAAAAGAAGAAGAAGAAGCTGAAGATGAAATGAACCCAGAGCGAACCCGTTGCTCGGGCGCATTGTTTGAGCTCGTTTACGGCTGCGGCTGCTGCTGCTGCTGCTGCTGACGCATGAAGCGTACGAAACGAGTCATTTTATGCCACTCCCCCCGCCCACTTTTTGCTCAACCCTCTCGCTTGAATGAGAAAAATGCGACACTCACGTGACCTGCACTTCGTCATCTTGATCTTTCTCTCTGACCATCACTCTGCCTTCATCTCTCTCCCTCTCTCTCTCGCTCGCTCTTGCAGCCTGTCTGGGGGATTTCCATCTCGGGGGACAACAATGAAAACAAATGCATTTCGAACCGAGCGCGCACAGATATGAAATAATTTTTTATTAGTCAACCGGACCAAGGGCCACGCATTCCCCCTAAGTCCCTCCCCCTCCCCCGTCCACGCCCATGCCACCCTTTCGCCGTGTGGCAACGCAATCGAGCAAAAGAAATGTAATGAAATGGAAGCGAGCTGCTTGTTAGTGCAACAAATTACTCAGAAAGCAAAGGCGACGAAAAATGTATAAAAAAAAGAAAAAAAAATGCCGTTGCGCCAAGTTGGCAGCGCCATCTAGCGACAGCGGAACAAAGAATAAAAAAAAATGAACTATGTGAGAATCTTGTTCAGTGTGTTTTGCCCCTTCTTCATTTTTCTTCCCTTTTTCCCTTTTTTTTTGTCATGTTGTCTCCTGCTTGTCCGCTGACCAAATGACTAAGAAAATTGCTTAGTCAAGCACTTTGCAGGCGTCGCTTTTATGTTTTATGACATCTTCTGGCGCTGTCCACTTGTTGTTGTTGCTGTCCCTGTCGCTGTTGCTGTCTCTGTCCCTGTCGCTGTTGCTGAAGCTGTCGCTGCTGTTATCACTGTCACACGATGTACTGCGTGTTGTCTCTTTCGCTTGCTTCTTTCACTGTTCACTCTGACATCATCACGTTTCTGTGACTAAGCGAATCTTTGAACTAAACTGAGGAAACACTTAAGAGGTTAAATGAGGTACTTGTTTTCTTCGAGTGTAGATTTGGCAGATCTCGGTAGAGTTGGCTCGATATTAACTCAATCTCACTTTGTCCTTAAAACTCCTTAAAACTCCCTATAACTTTCTTTCTAGCTCTCTTTTTCTATTTTCTTTCTTGATTTCTATCTTTCTCTCTCTCTCTCTTTTTTTATATCTCTCTCTTTCTTTTTATATCTCTCTCTTTCTCCCTCCTTCCCTCCCTCTCTTCTGGTATCAACTCATTGAAGAACCTCTTTAAGAAATGAATTAAATTACAAGTGGAGCATAGAAAGAGATGAGATGAGCTAAACGATTATAATCGATAAATCGATTAGATATAAAGCTAAGAACACAATTTAACTTAAAGAAATCTATTAAACAATGCAAAGCACTAGAGAAATATAAACAAAATAACAATTAAAAGAGACTGCCAGTTAGCAAAAATCACTCTCTCTCTCTCTCTTTTCCCCTGCCTTTGCCGTATTAAAATCAAACGATAAACAATCGATTATTTGCAATAATAAATTTGGCAACTAAGCCGACAAAAATATTGTTTTTCTTCTTTGGTATTTTGCCATTGTCAGCACAGATTTGCATGTTCTCTCCCTCTCACCCTCCCACTCTCTCTCTCGCTCTTTTCTCCTTCAGCCAGATAATCCATTTGAGCAGGAGAAGGGAATCTGTCATGCCACAGAAGCTGATAGATATTTCCGACTGTGCGCCTTGGAAAATCGCTAAGATCGACGCGCTTTGCCCCGCACACTGTGGGAAATTCAATTTTGCTGCCGCTGCTGCTGCTGTTGATGCCGCACTGACAGGGTGTCCTGGCAAAACAATTTTCACCGAATTTTCACAATTTCCACACTAAAGTTGAGCCGCAAAAGTTTTCCATTGCATTTTAAATATGCATGAAAATCGTCGTAGTCGGTTTATGTTTATGCATTTCCATACACATACATATGTACGTATGTGTGTGTGTGTGTTGCAACAAAAAGGGCCAAAGCAGCCCCAAAGGTGACAGGAGAGTGTACGATAACAGCAGAACGACTGACATATATCGTATATCGTAATGTGTATAGGCAAAGTGGAATGTGGCATGTGGAGTGTGGAACCTAAGTGCAACGGGAGCTGGCAATGCAAAAATATGAAAATCAACTGCGTTATGAAAATTCACTTGTCTATATCACATCTCTGCCCCATACACCCCTTCTATCCCCCTTTGTCGCTACGCCCCTGTTAAATTTTGTTGCTGCATCGATGATATTCTACATTTCGTTTCGAGAAAAAATAAATAAAAACCCTGAAATGTAGAAAAACACTTGCATAAACAGAGACTTAGGGGCGGGAAGCGTGGAGTGGGGGGCGTGGCTGGGTTCTGCAAACGGACAGCAGCTTTGCCAGCGCCTGTCACAAACTTTCCCACAACGCGCTGACATTTAATAGGTGTCACTGTGCGTGTGTGTGTGGGAGGGGGAGGGGGTGGGGGTTGTGTTTCAAACCCTTCTCTTCCACTCCTTCCCTCCCCATCACCTGTTTCCACCTCACGCTCAACGCATTTTGCGGCTGGCGAATTTGTTGGAATAATTTTCAACACTTTTTGGCATAGCATTGCTTGGGGGTGGGCAAAGGAGCAGAAGGCAAGGGGGGGAAGGTGGTTGCTACTTCAGTTGTGGACTGCAAGTGGAATGCATCATGAGCATTTTATATTTCTGCCCACGCAGCTGGCAAATTGAGAGCGCGTTGTGCGTGATTTGCATAGAATGTGATGCACTGACACACGTCGCTTCCCCGCCCCACAACCCTCTCCCTTACTCCCACTCTCTGTCACTCTTCCTACCCCTCTCTCTCTCTCTCTCTTTCCTGCAGCTGATGCGCATTTGAGCGCGCTTTCTAAGCTGCCGACACACGCAGCCCACACACATTTCCGCACACACGCTGTCAATGCGCGCTGCCGCTGCCTCTGCCTCTGCCTCCGCCTCGTTCATCCGCTCATCCTTGCCGCCCTCCCCCTTCCCCCCTCTCGCTCACCATGCTCCTTGACACACCGCTTTCATTAAGCCGCAGCTCAATTTCTTCGTGTCGCCGCTTGTCCTTGTCGCGTTCACTCGGCTTACGCGCTGCGCTACGCTGCCATTTTGGCTTGCTTTTTAGCTTTTTTTCCGGTGTGTGTGTGAGTGAGTGTGTGTGTATGCGTGTGTTTGCCTGTGTTGTGTCTTCTTCAGCTGCTGTTCGCCTTTTTTCACGTGCCGTTTGTAATTTCATCTACATGCGCAAACACACACACACACACTCAGGCACACACACTCTGCCAGAGATGAGCAAACTTTTTGTTTTTGTTGTTGTCACGTGTCAAAATCATGCAGAAAGCAAGCGAGAGAGCTGGAAAAAAAACTTTTAATTGCAAAGTCGTTGCACAACAACAAGCAAATTTCTCGCCAAACAAAAAAAACGGAAATTTATAAATTTGGTTATATTAAAAAATGCAGAAAACACACACACACACACAAACATGCTAAAAATACCCGTATCTCAGTGTGTGTGTGTGCGTGTGTGTGTGTGTGTGGGCTGCATACAAAGAAAAATCCATTGAAAAATTATGAAAAGCACTTAATAAAACTGCCCGCAAAGCTTCCCTCTCTCCCTCTCTCTTTCTCCCTCTCTCTCGCTCTCCTGCTCAATCTATATTTCTTCTCTCTCTTTCTTCTGTTCCCTCTCTCTCTCTCTCTCTCTTCCTTTTTTCCTCTCCTCCCACTTTAAATATTTATTAATTTGCTAAAACTTTTTCGCATATGTCGGAAAAACGTGCAAGCAATTTAAAATTCGCAACTAAAAATGGCAAAAAGGGTGTGCAAAAAAGCGCAAAATGAAAAGGAAAAAGAGCAAGGCGAGAGGAGAGTAGGGGGGAAAACAGAACCGAGAATAACAATATTATTAATTGCATAACTAATTGCCATCATTTCGCATTCAAACTCCAATTCCAGCTGCGATTTCACGCTTCACTCACGACTATCGCGTGCTCGCTCGCACACACACACACACACACACACGCACGCAGAGTCGCAGTTCACTTCACGTGTGAATGACGTGACCTGTGCGTGAGTCACGTGCCAGACAACTATACCGACAACAACAATAGCAACAGCAACAGCAGCAGCACCAGGTGAGATACCCTTGATAATTGTCCAGAGACAAGCAATTTAATTAGAGCTGCGAAAGACCTGAAACCAGAAAAGCTAACAAAGGAACAGAGCAAGAGAAAGAAAGGTGAATGGAATATATGACAAATCCGACCTATTAGGATTCCCTATAGTGGGCTGTGAAGCCAATGTAAAGGAAAGTGAAGAACTCTTTGGGAGAGCGATTAATTTCTTTGCATTTTTCGTTAAAGTCTTTGATTCTTTGCAGATTGTACAAGAAACTATATATATATGGCATAGAGAGAGAGAGAGAGAAATAAAGTTACCCTGTTGGTTCTGTGATTCCAATCAAAAGAAAGGTAAAGCACAGAGCTTTAGTTCTCTAACTTTTACTTCAAAGTCATTGATTCTTTGCAGATGGTACAAGAAACTATATAAATTTAATGCAATTCAGTGTAAGAGAGAGAGAAGATGAAAGAACTAAAAAGATATGCAGAATAAGAAATATATTGGGATAAATTACGATAATATAGAATGGTATATACAACAAGTATCTCTATTCTCTTATATCTTATTTCAGTAAACTTTCTGTAAGTCGCAACAACCTCGAACTTCTCGCTATACCCTATCCGACAATCAGCGACAAGGCTCCACTAACCTAACGTAACGTAAGCACAACAACAGCCAACAAATCCAATAAGAAAGCGACAACGCGTCCATTCGGACTACAAATCCTTGCAGCGAAGTGAAAGAGAGAGGGAGGGAGAGTGAAAGAAAGAGAGAGCCTGCATAGGGGGGGCTAAGAACAGCGTGACAACTTGCGGACTTTATGCTCGGCCTACGAGCGGCTCTCAATTCAATTGTGTGGCGCCACAGTTCAAGTAGCAGTTGCTACGTTTTGCGCTGCTTCTTATCCAGCTCTTTTCTGCTGTTTGTTTCTCCGGCTTCTTCTTCTGTTTGTTGTAGTTGTTGCTGTTGTTGCAGCCTGTCACGCGTCGCCGTAAATCGCTGCGCGCAGGTCGCGTCGCTGTTCGAGCCTTTGCCAAAGGCCCCTGTCACGTAGAAACTTATGCGACGAAAAGTCCCCAAACTCGTTAAAAGCGCTTCTTGTGCACTTTCTGCATGACCTTCTCTCTCTCTCTATTTCCTAACTATCCCTCTCTCTTTCTTTCCCGCCAGCTGCTGTCAGTCGGGCGCTGCAGCTGTGGCCCCATTTGAATGTTGTCCATAATTGAATGAATGATTTCGAACCTCAGGCCCCACTCTTCTCTTGTTTCTCTCCTTCTTCATTTTCCTTGCATACTTTCAGGCAAAATTCTACAAATCATAAGAAGTTTCGAAACGAAATGGATAAGTAGAAAAGAAAACCAATACCAAAACTGGTGCTAAAAGCAAAGGAAGTAGCATCAGAGAAACATTTCCAAATGTATTTGGCAATAGTTTTTACAGCTTCACATGCAGCTTCTTTTCCCTCTCCCTCTCTCTCTCTCTCTTTCTCTCAATTGAGATCCTTGTGCAATTCAATATGCTTGAAATGCAAAATATCCTGAATTTTCAAGAGACTAACATAGAAATGTTTAAGGAAAAAACCATGACAATTTTGCCAAATTTAAATTAAATTTAAAAAAATACCAAAAAAATAAAAAAAACTTCCATAATAACACCAAAAATACTATGAAAACAAAACACAATTTATGAATTTAATTATGTAGTACAAGTGCAGCAATGCCAGCAAAGCGTTAAACACACAACAACTCATTAAATAATGCAAGTAATAAAATGTTAGTATTTTAATATTACCAAACAAGAGAAAATTACAAAAAAAAAAACCAATTAAACGCGTTCACACCATAATCGCCTATATACTATATAATGCTCTAGTGCTTTTGGAATTTTAAATATCACACTTTGCATTTAGCTGCTAATTTGCGCAGATGAAACTAAGCCCGCATGGCAGCTGAAAAAAATTAATACTAAATATTATTGTTGGTATTTAACTAAATCTGGTAAATATTTTTGCACTTAGCAAAATCAACAGAGAATAACAATTTGCATGGCTTGTCGTTTGAAATGTCAAAAATTTAATGACTTTGGTTTTTGCCAGACTTTTGGTATTTTCTTTGGTATTTTTGGTGTTTTGTTTTGTTTTGTTTTGTTTTCCCTCTCGTTTGACTTTTCAAATGCAAATGTCAAAAGGCGAACGTGATATGAACACAGAACACAATTAAATGAGCACATAATGAGTGCTAAAAAGCAATGAACATACACTCCGGGTCACCTGCCTATAGACACATGAGCAAATTAGCGCCAGAAATCTCAGTTGTATTAGAAAAAAACGTTAATTAGAATTTAATATATTAAATATACAAATTTCATTTTTCTAATTCAATGCAAACATTTTTTTTCGTTCTAATTCCCAATTTGTTTTTATACCCTTTAAGCATTGACATAGTCAAAAAAGAAGACATACTCAGCTTGTGAAAAAGTAGGTAACATATACAGAAGTAGGCAGTATTTTCTGGGTCCGTAGAATTTCTGTCGAGGCTGTGCGTGAGAGTATGAAAGCAACATAAATTATTAGCGCAATTGCAACGGTTTCATAAAGTTGTGTGTGGGGTATTTTGCGGTCAGGCACGTTCGACTGTTGCCATCGTTATTTGTTGTCTCTTTTTCGCATTGTTCTTCAATTTTTTTTCCATGCATCCAGATTATAATTGAAATTGTCAACAGATTTGCGCATTGGCATTTTAATAGAATTTGATAGGCAAATTGAAAATTTGCTGACATGAATTTTTCCACATATTTTCCATGTTCAATTTATGCGCATCGAAATGCATATCAGATGCATTTTTTATTATTCCTTTTCTTTTTTTTTTGTTGTATTTTATTCGACATTCACACGAGACAAGCCGGAAATACGTATTACATTATTTGCACATTTTCACAATTATCATCAGTCATCCTGGTTGCCAGGCAATGCTGGGCGACTCTTGTGAACCAGAATGAATTGAGATATGAGCTAATTGTGAGTTTAATGTCAAATTAAATAGATACTGAGGCTGAGCCACAAGTCAACTTGAAGCGATTTCAAGGAAATAATTGCTACGTATCAGGTGACAGTTAATTATCTTTGGTGTTTATTGGTTTACTTCTATTTGCTAGCGATGCTGAACCTGGTCTGAAATACTTGTGAACCACTTGTGAACCGGTTTTGCAAATGTTTTTATACTGATTTGTAAAAAAAGGTTATATGTCAATGTTAATCGAACATTATTTTCATACAAACTTTAATAGCTTCTTTCTTGACAGTCTGAACCACATACTGAACCGCTTTTGAACCGGTTTTGTAATGTTGTAATACAGAAATGGAGTGAAAGGGTTACACTTGTATTGCAATGTGAAGCGGATATTATTTTCGCATCAACTCCAATTGAATCTTTCGTGACACTCCGAGCCACATGCTGAACCACCTTTGAACCGGTTTTTTAATGTTGTAATACAGAAATGGAGTGAAAGGGTTATATTGCAATGTAAAGCGGTTATCATTTTCGCACCAGCTCCTATTGAATCTTTTGTGACACACCGAGCCACATGCTGAACCACCTTTGAACCGGTTCACCTTGTTTATTCTCTGCCACACAACCTGTGCACACTTTAAGGGTATCTTTTTGTCGCCTTTGCTTTGACAATCTAACTGTATTTGTTACAATTTGCTTGGTTGCGCCAAAAAAAAATAGGAGACGAAAAATTCTGTGCAGAGCGTGTTGGGTGAATTCGGTTCTCGGTTCTCGGTTCTCTGTTCTCGGTTCTCTCTTCTCTGCTCTGCGTCCATTGGCGCCATAAAAACATAACGACGACATTTTCATGGCTTTGTTTACATTCGTTTTGATTTTCCTGTTGGGTTTTCTCTTTTTCGCGCCCTGCCTTTGCCTTTGCCTCTGCCTCTGCCTCTCTTCTTGTTGTTGTTCTTCTATGTTATTCGTTCAAATTTCTTTCCTTTCTGTGTTTGTTGTTTACCCGAGAAAAGTTCAATATCCGCAGCGCCCCAGCCACAGGCACACAGCTCCAACTGCTTCTCCAACTCTTCTGCATCGCCTCCAATCAGTTAGTACATCTCTTTCACTCACACTGGCTGTCTCTCTTTCTCTCTGTCTTGCCCATCGTTTAATTATCCACTTGCTGCATAAAGAGACACACAAAGAGTGAACGCAACATTTGCGCCCGCTTTTTATTATCTTCCTGCCCCAACTTCCCTCTCTCTGCCACTTTGCCCCCTCTTTTGGAGCGCTTCCTTTTGTTTTTGTGTTTATCAAAACGCAATGCGGTCCATCTATCGCGTCAGTCCAGGCAGCCTGCCACTGCTGCCTTTCAATTAGAGCTCATTAATGTCGACACAGGGGCGCACAAAAGAGGTGCAGCGAGGGACAGCGGGGGGGGAGGGAAGGCGTGGCAAGCGCATTGTTTATAATTGGCATGTACGCGAGGCGGATGTGCAGTCGTGTGCATTGGTCATTGAAATTGCTTTTTAATGTTGGCCACGACGCCGGCCCTGCCGGCCGATTGCCCCGTGCAAACAAATAACAAGCAGCGGCGTACACTGCGCAAAAAAAGTGCAAGATTGAGTAAGATTTCAACTTCAACTTCAGTTCATTTTGTGCAGTGTATATGCCGCAGCAGCAGCAGCAGACCCAGCGGACAGCTTGGCCCAGCAGCGCAAGCAACTCATGTATCTGTTGTCCTCTCCCTGCTCTCTTTCTCCTTAACTCCGCTGGCTGCCACTGCCTCAATATCTGCCAGGCGTTTAATTTACGCCTCGAGTCAAACTGTAAATACATCATTTATATGGTCACTCTAGGGTGACCAGGCGGGGTGGCCAGGGCAGCTCCAGTTCTAACTGCCTGTCTGTGTGGCCATTTAAATGCTTCGCAATGGCAGCGCATTTAACATATTACGCATACGCCATGCAGCACACACATATCTGTCAGATATGCACAAGGCATATAGATAGATACATGTACGTATGGTTATCTCTGTATGGCATGTGTATTTAATGCGACTGCAGTTGAGGCCAATGGCAAAAGTGACACGAAACGACTGCAGCAAAGGCAGAGGCAGAGGCAGGAGCAGAGGCAGAGGCAGAGACAGAGGCACAGGCAAAGGCAATCAATGAAGTGGGCTGGGCGTGGCAAAACCGCCATGCAAATGCATAACACACGTCACACACACACAGAGTCACACACAGAGTCACACACACTCTGGCTCACATAAATATATCCTACTCGCATCGTATCTTTCAGTCACTGGAGACAGATATCGAGTTAGCACGCTGCATAGAAATGCGACCCCAGCCGAGGGCGTTGCCCACATTGCACCATCTCTCTATCTCTCTATCTACCTCTCTCTTCTCCCTGTCTTTCTCTCCTTCTCTCTGTGTTGCTGTCTTCGACATCCTTTTATTCTTTTAATTAAGTTATGTGTGCCGCAAAGTGTAAGTGCGAGTGTAACTTGGTTAATAACTCTCTCCTGCTTCAGCTGCGGGCTTAGCTTTTGTCAAGCACAGTGGCAAGGAGAGGGGAAGAGAAATGGGGCAGGAGAGCGGCCGGCAGTGCCAAGGGGAGGTCGCAACCAACTGTCAAGGTTTACAGCTTTAATTAATCACAAATGAATATGTGCACTCGTATTCACGCTCTCGTATTCATTTACCTAATTGACAAGTGTTCACAGCACAAAGCACAGAAAACGTTCTCTCTATCTCTCTATCTATCTCTCTCGCTCTCTCTCTCTGTGGTCTTCTTCATGGAAATTTCTCGGAAATATTTCTCTAATGATATTCGCAATTTATTAGATCGAATTCTGTCTGTACAAGGCGGCATTAATGGAATTGCAAAATGCAATCGCAATATCATTTATTGAAAACTTAATGGGAACTAACCTAATTGAGTAGATATAGAAGTCATTTATCTAGGATTTTTAGCTAACGTAACTTTCTTCGAACTAAAGCAATTTTAATGGGAAAGGGTAAACTTGTTTTACAGGTGTATTTAAATTTAATTTGATTTACTTTAAATATTTAAAAAAATTTTTTTTGATTAAGTCAATAAAAGAAACCCTTAAAAATTTATTTTGTTTTTAATAATTTAGATTTTTTAAATTATTTATTATTTCTACATTGCTCTCTTACATATTTCAGAACCCTGCATTTTATTTATTTATTTATTATTATTATTTTTTTTTTTATTTAATTTTTTTTTGTAAAGTGAATGTTTTTTTAGACAAAAAATGTAATCTTTTTATTTTCCAGGTAAGTTTTATTTTCTCATACCGCAGACATCCACATTCAATTTCAATGATTTGTTAATTTTAGGATGGTTAAAAAAACCAAAAAAAAAACTATAATTTAGAGCTTTCCCCGGCTTTTCAATTTTCATTTGCATTGCAATTCGATCAACATTTTACACGGCGTCTGTCATTAAAAGTATCAAACTGCATAGCGATGATAATTAATGGAGCAGAGGCTCAACTGTTTGTAACTCTTGTGACCTGTCTGTGTGGTGTTTCTGCTGCTGTCTGTGTGTATGGTGTGTGTGTGTGTGTGCTGCGTTGCATATTTGCTTTCAGTTATTGTGTGGTTGCGATTCTGATTGTGGTTGCAAAAGTTGCTGTTGGAATAATTATTTAAGCAAGTAGCACGAGTTGCTGCGCGTCTTCCCCTCTCTTTTCCTGTCTCGCCCTCTCTCTGTCTCTCTCTCTCTCTCTCTGCTGAGTGAGAGTGCATGTGGCGTCTCACTTTGGGATGCAGCGCATCTCTTGTGGAATCGCTTGAGTGCCACTAAATCAAATAGTGAGGCCATCAAGCATGCAACGAGCCGTGGCTTCAGCTGAACCTGAAACTGAGCTCAAGTCGAAGCTGAACAGGGAACTATCATTCTCTCTCTCTCTCTCACACACACACACTCTCTCCCTTCCTCTTGCTCTGTCCAGATAGATGGCCTATCGTCTGGCCGTGTTAATATTTGCTTGCGTTTTACATTGTTTACTCGTCGCTGGCCATGGGCTAGCAAAGGTTGAGCACGAGATACAGATACGACGATGATGATGAGTATCTTTGCTTAGTTTTCATGTATTGTTTGGCTTTTAGTGCCGCCTCAGTTGTTGTACACACACACACGCTTGCACACACACACACACAAAGAGACTGGGCAAATAGAACTAAGTTACAGTTCAAGGCGAGCTTTAAGTAGCCGCTCTGCCTGCCTGCCAGCCCTGTTAATGAGTCAACTCGTTCACAGTCAGCTCTATTAACGCATATCTCAGTTGCTGTATCTGTATCTTTGTATCTGTAACTGCAGCTGCAGTTGCAGTTGTATCTGCTCGTAGTGCAACTGTGATTGTTTGCCTTGGTCTTGTATTCCTTTCTAGCCTAACTGCTTCTGCAAATTTGCAAAACTTTAACTGGAGCCGCAATCTGTATCTGTATCTGCATCTGCATCTGTATCCATATCTCTCTCCCTCCCTCTCTCTCTCTGTAACTGCAACTGCATTTGTATCTTCAACTGCATCTGCATAAACGCATATCAATTGCCTTGTGCGTATGCGTAGTGTATCTGTATCTGATCTTTAGCTGCGTTATTCACAGTATCTTTAAGTCGTCCGAGCTTAAAGCTTGCAGCATGTTTGTGCTTGTCTGGTAACTGTATTTTCAGCCTATCTGCGATTGTATCTAGTATCATTATCTGTTATTGCGTAACTGTATCTACATCTGCTTCTTTGTTTTCAAGTAGCTACAGCTGTATCTAAAACTCTAGTGAAGCATGTTTAAAGTATATTTTAATCAATAGCTGTATCTATAACGCCCTAGGCAGCCCTCTACATATCTACAACTCAAACAGAGTATCTTTCAAGTATCCGTAACTTCATTTTAGTATCTTTAGCTCCTCTTTTAATAGTTCTATGCATATGCAAAAGTTTCTGAGTAACTACAGTATCTTTAACTTCATTTAAGTATCATTAACTTCTCCTCCATAGCTGCATCCCATGCATCTTCGCTCAACTGACTTGTAGCTGCAATGTAAGTATCTCAACCTACATATGTGTATCTTTGTATCTGCAAAACTAACATAGCATGCATTATCTATGCGCTACTTAGTATCTCCAACTAAATATGTCGGTATCTTTGATTGTAACTGATTATCTGCCATTAGAGCTGCAGCTTATAGATACTCCCTTCCTGCCCCCCCCATCGACTCCCTCTTGCTAGCTATTTGCCTCATTAATTTGCCTCAAGTATTTCATGGGGCGGGCAGCAGGCAGTGAAGCACCTACAAAATCGACCGTTTGCTAATTACGTTTTTGATACCATTACCGAGCTGTAAATATTTGCATTTCCCATTTACAGGCAAAGGAAGGGGGAGAGAAAGGAACTCTAACTACTCGGCCAAGTCAGCAGTATTTAACTGGCCCAAATTTGAGAGAGACAGAGTGAGAGAGAGAGAGAGAGAGAGAGAGAGAGAGGGGAAAGGGAGATAGCAAGAGAGCATTGTGTAAATACCGTGAATAATCTTGGCTCTGATTCAGCAATTCTACCCAATAATGAGACACACTCGATGCAAGCTCTTCGACTCCAGCTGCGATTTTCAATTCTTGGAAAGCTCAACAAGCTGCCAGAGAGAAGGCATTGTTTAATGCTAATGCCAAACACACACACAGATAGAGAGAGAGTGTGTACATGAATGCATTGGCAAAATTGTTGGCATTGTTTAGACTCAGGCTTAATTAGAAAATAGACTAAATTAAGTTAGAGCAAGCCAAGTCAAAATTGTTCACACTGACAGTGGTCAAAATTAGCAGCTGGGGGGAATTTTTGGCAATTTTCAAATAAAGCTAAATATGTTTTACAATATATAGACAAGTAATCGATATTCTTTTATTTGGCTGTAAAGCGATTTCGATCAATAAACTTTCTATAACTATTATTTAAAGAAGCTAAAGTTTCTTTGTTATTTGGTTATGCATTCACTTCCGCAAGCAAAGCTGCAAAAACACTCGAAAACAGTGTTAGAAAACAACACTGCAATTTGAGTGCCAAAGCCACAAGGCGCAAAATCTAATGCAATTTAAGGCCAAAACACAGATACGACTTGAATTTGGAGGAAGGCCCAGAAAAGTGTTGCCGGGGTCAGTCGCAGCGCTTATCATTTGACCCCCTTTTATGGAGCATAGACGTGGCATACTGCAGTGCCCAGGGGAGGGGAGGGGGGGACGAGGGGAGACACACAGAAGTTTTTATTATTTTTCGGCTGGGTTTCGCTTGCTTGTCATATGCCAAAAAATGCATGGCAAATGGCTGCATGTGAGAGAGGGACAGCAAGAGAGCGAGAAAGAACGACAGAGAGAGAGAGAGAGCGGCAGAGAGGCTGCGACTCGAGGCGCTTGGACGCTTGGGTCCCGCATTGGGTACTGGTCCGGTTTTTTAGCTCTGGTTGCGGCCTGCTCTCTGGCCTGGCCTTCCCTAACCTCACCCGCGTATCGCCTCGCCTCGGCTTGCCTAGAATCGGCCTGGCCGAGGGCAAAGATTTATTTCACCCGGTTGAAGCAGAAAATTGCACGTAACAAAGCGTGGAAAAGTTTTCCCAACACGCCCACCGCACATGGCACCAGGCGCGAAAGTAGGCAGAGAGGGGGAAAGGGAGGGGGTTGCTGCTATCAAAGGCAAAAGTCCGAACTGGAACTAGAAGCTTTAACCGGGTGCTGCAGCTGGGCGGCTCGTAGTAGCATTGGCTACCTCAGCTTCTGCTTCTGCCTCGGCTTCTGCCTCGGCTTCTAGGTCTCGGTCTGGGTCTGAGTCCGAGGCGGAACTAGAGGATGGCGGCGGGGCTTGAGCTCTGTGGGAAAACAACGGAAATTACAAATTGTTGTTTACTTTGCATTTCACTCGCACACACACACACACACACACACAAACACACACGACGCGTCGTCGTCCGCAACGAAACTGACACAAAAGGCAAAAGTGCGCAAAAAACAAAAGAGGGGACCATGGGGTGTAGAAAAGGGGCGAAGGGGGGAAGGGGGAGAGAGGTTCAAATGAAAATACATAGGCGAAAATAAGTGAAGAGAAGCCTAGAGAAAAATATGAAAAAGAATCACTAAGAATGGCGCAAAAGTACAAGGGACAAGGGAAAGGGAAGGGGGAACGGCGAAAAGTATGTGCCATGCCATAGCATGTGCCATACCAGGCCATGGAAATGAAAATGGAAATGAAAATCGTATCGAGTGGAATGAGAGGCACAGTGGGGCGGGAGGTGCACAAGGAAGTTTGCAGAGTGTGGATTGTTGCGTGGAAAAGTCGAAAGGCGAACGTTTCTCAGTTTGTTTAGTGTTTAGTTTAATGAGCTTTTCTTTTTTCAAGAACCATTGCCCCGCCCCCTCCTGCCTCCCCCCTGCCATGCCACTCCTTAATAAGAACAAGTGCAACAGCAACATTAACAAGAATTCCAAAGCAGAAAACGATAAGAGGACACACAGTAACAGCAGTTTTTTTTTTTCTTTTGCCCAGCACTGCGAGAAGTTACCCTGCAGATCAAGAAGATATATGGCTATAGCTGAACGTACGAATGCTATGAAACTTGGTATGTATGCAGCTGAAGAATATATGCAGCCATAGTCAAAACTTCATCAAGATTCTCTAAGAAACAAGCGTGTAATTTACGAAAACCCTTGTAACTGTCAGGAGATTGTTTCGATAATGCTGAAATTTTGTATAATTAAAGACGACTGTATTTTTGAGATACTGCTCCAAAATTTTAGAAATCGTTTAAGATATAAAAAAGTAAAGAGCGTATTAAAACTCGAACAATAGTTATAAACTACTGCAAATGTATTTAAAGTATTTACTTTACCAAACATTCAGTTCCCCCACTACAACAAATAGCCCGAGTTCAATCACATTCCAAGTTCAAACACCCTGCGGCCTCACTGGGTATACCACACAACAACAAAATAAACAAAATCTTATAGAAATTGGGTCAATTACTTTTATAATCATAACACACACAAACTACAAAGCACACAACTTCTACAACTTCTCTTCGCGAACCAATTTGTTATTGTTATTTTTGTTGCTGTTGCTGCTGCTGCTGCTGTGCGAGTTGTTGTTGTTGTTGTTGCTGTTGTGCGAGTTCTTTATGCGCTATGATTGCATGGCAATAGTTCATAGTTCAACGTTTACTCGCTTTTTGTCTGCACTTCTTTTCCATTCGAGCGATTGAGTTAAGATAAACACAAGTCGCTTGCTGCTAGGAAGGGTTTTTTTTTGGGAGGGGAGCAATTCCCCTTTGACTAACACAGTGTCAGCAGAAAGTTGTCGTACCACACAAAGTGCACTTTGCAGTAAAAGTTTACAAAGTGAGTGAGTTAAAAACTATGTGAACTATTTTCTTAATATAACTGACTAATTGTGTAGAGTGGTGATAAGCATGGTATGGTTAAACTAGCTTCGTATATATACGAACACCCTAAATAGTTGTAAATTTCGCACTAGAATTTACCTGTTTTATAAACTGCAGTTTAAATACAGTTTTTTGACTAAAATTGACTTTGGTTTGACTGAAAGACTTCTCTTGCTTCATATGCAACTTAGATGCTTACTATATCAGCAATGTCTGACTTCGTTAGTTCGCTAAGTCAACTAGAAATTTTGAAAAGAATTTAAAGTATTTCGGCGAAAATCAAAGCACTTGTTATTAAATTTCTTCATTTTCCAAAAACAAAAAATTTCCCACGCTTTTTCGTTTCAACTTTAACACTTTCAATTTGCCAAACTGCATGACTAACACGCCTGACACAAAGCTGACTGCTACAGCTGCAACGGCAGTCGAACTGCAGGTCATGCGTTAACTTTTGTGCACCCACTGTAAAAACCGCTAGGCATGCCAGCATGCAAGTAAATTTAAATACACAACTTCACACACACACACAGAGGTACACACACACACACACACAGTTGCGTCTTGAAGTCTGCAGTCAATTTAGATAAACAATTACGAGCCACAATTGCAGGGAGAGCGAACTGACGTCGCCGCTGCGCCGCGTTCACTTCATTTGACCCACCGTATCAAGTGGATGTAGACAGTGGGGAATGTCTGTCTACGTGTCTGTGTGTGTGCAACAGAAGGCGGCACAAGTCGACAGAAGTCGTTTTTGGTTTTTGTTATTGTTTTTGTAAGTGGCGCGCGAGTTGAGAGGCCACCAAAAATAGCACAACAGCAACAGCAACAACAACAACACAATCAAACTTTAAGTAGGAAATAAAGCGAAAAAGAGAAGAAGCAGCGCAGTAGCAGGAAAAGAAAGTATCTATAAGATGCACGAGTATAAATTATTACTCTGCCCAGTTCCTCTCCCTCTCCTTCTGTTTGCCTCTTGTCTTGGGATACCGAAAACACTTTGGAATTTTAATTGGCTCAAAGAGAGTGATAGAGAGAGAGAGAAAGGGGGAAAGGGGGAAAGAGATAGCTGCATGAGCCCTGCATTTGCATTTGTATTGGCCGCGTCATCTGTTTTGTTTTCATAGAAACTCAAGCCATAAATCATGCGATCGTCAGCATCAACTCTCGGGCAAGCTGCTATTTATAAGGCTGCAAGACATGCGGAAGAGTTCACATACAGTTCGAGTGAGATACTTAAGCTGCACAGTATAACAAAGCACTGGCAGATGCCAAAATACCAACAGAAATGTGCGTCAGCTTTTCCAAACGGAAGAAAACTCTTTAGTTTTTGAAATTTACCTGCAATGAGAAGAAGAAAGAGATTTGCATTTAGTTGAAGTTTGGTTGGAAAATAATAAAGAAAATAAAAGTTAATACTCTAACAATGCATTGGAATTTCAATCAACTTTGCTTTAAATTGCCTTGTTGCCAAATTTCACTATGTCACAATATCCACTTAAATTTCGTTTAAATAATCTAAAAACTAAGCAACAATTTAAATATTTTAAATTTATTGCTACTTCAGCTTGAAAAACCCCTAAAGCTATCTCCAACACTCAAGCAATAGTTCAATTGCCATGTTGCCAAATTTCAGTATTAATATACCGCACAAAAAGCAGAGTAAATTTGTGTTAAGATATTTTATTGGCGCACCTTGGGCAATTTCAATATTTCGCCTGGCATTCTCGACCCCAAATGCAACATTTACAACACACACACACTCGCTCGCACACACACAGCCTGGCGCACCACAGAGAGTGGTTCATAAGTCACAGACAGACATGACCTCTTGCAGTACTGCCCCACCCCAGCTCCCACCCTACTACGGCGCCACAACTTGCCGCTTGCTGCTCAAGGTTTTGGAGACTGCGCTGCACAAATTGTGCAGACTGTTTGCCCAGCCGTGGCTGGAATACTCACAGCTGCCTGCTGCATGCTGCGCGAGTGCAACTCAATTTAAAAAAACAGCAACAACAACAACTGCAAGAAAACTGAGAAAAATTGCAAACGAACGAAAAACAAAAACAACAGCAGCAACAACAACAACAAATTGTAGTAGAAGAAGCAGGAGAAAAATGAAAACGTACTGCAAGCATAATTAATTACTCATAAGTAATTCCGCTGGCCTTAGGGTCTCTGGGCGTATAAATATTTCAGTTGCAGCACGACGGCACGAAATATGCGCCATGCAAACAGCGTCCATAATACTCGCTCATGGCGTTCAGCTTAGCCAACAATAGCCAAACAGCAAATACTCTATCTATACGACAATAATCCGAAAAAGAAGAGAATTTTCTGACATTAATCAAGAGAGAATTCAAAAAGATTTGCCATGGTTGATATACAACTAAGTTACTATCTATAAAGTCAAACTTAAACAATTTCCAACTATATTTGGCTGAGTTCAATGAGATTGTTGGGCCAGTATTTCTCTGTTAGTAGCAATAGTTTTTCAAAAAGATTTTCCACACATCCTACCCAACTAAAACACTTTCCATGTAAACAAATTTCAACAATTTTCGTCTACATTTAGCTGAGTTCGCTTAGGTTTGTTACACCAAACTCAATTCGATTTTTGCACACATGCAGTGCATATTACTTTCATTTTGTTTTGCAGTGAGATAACTCCAAGCATTTCTCTGCCATTGTGTGTTATGATATGGAAATACTCTATAAAACCAACGGAAAGGCAACAACGAGAACAACAACAACAACAACAACAACAACAGCTGGAAAGAAATTGAAACAGAATTAAGCTGAAAATGCGATGAGCGTGCCGTAGAGCTGGCCCTGCACTGCACTGCACTGCACTGCAAAGTCGCGGAGCCGTGCAGAACCGTGCGGAGCCGTGAATGAATGAATGAATCAGTGAAACGAATAAACTCGTTCGCTGCACAGTTGAATGACTACAAAGTCGAATTAAGCGCGTAGTGTGAATGTGTCGGCAATTGTGTGTGTGTGTGCCTATTTGCTTGATTGTGTGTGTGTGTGTGTGTGTGTGCCGCAGAAATTTGATGCAGCAGCAGCGTTGGCTGCGACGTCGGCATCAGCGTTCGCCTTTCTCGGCGCTTCTCAAAACGGGCGCAATGAATGCAATTTTAAGCACGTGCTGACTGCTGCCTCGTCTGCGCTTCTGCGTTGTGCTTCATGGACCGCGACCGAAAAGCGAAAAGCGAAGAATCCGCAGAAAGCAGCAACTGCAAAAACAACATGAGATTGCGAACAGACCAAAGAATACTCTGCATGAGCAAAGTTTCTTACGTTTCTTTTTTGTATTTGTATAGATTCTCATGAAATTTTGGAAATAGTTGCACAATAGTCTAAGCTATATATCAGCTGAATTTAAGCAACGTAGCTAATCAATTTCAAATAAATTTTTATTTATGTTTAGAATGGTAAAATAAAATCTTTAATATATTTTTAAGCTTTCTTTCTAATTTAAAATAAACGAATAAACTTTAAGATTGTTATAAACAATATAGAAATAATATGCACTAAAAGCTAAATATGCAGGGTATTTAAGAAACGTGCATAACTCGGCAGCTAGTTAGGCAATGCTAATGAAATTTGCAGCAATGTTTAATGAGAGGGCATAGAATATGAAGGCATTACACCAGCTACAAGAAATCTGCGAGAACTTTTCAAAATTGCAAGTTGCCTAGTCAAGTCCCACCCTAACTGAGTGTGCGCTGTCTATCGCTATCGAGTACAGGGTATAACAAGACGCTGCCGTCGGTCGTGCGTGTAAAAACTGTGTGTGTTGCACAAGTCGCGACAAGGCAAACAAACAATCAAATGGCAAACGACATTTAATTAAAGACGCTGATGGAGGCAGGCGAAAAAAAGAAGAAGTATGAGATGTTGAAGAAGAAGAAAAAGAGAAGACGAAGACGACGACGACAATGACGCAAGACCCGAATCAAAGAGGAGTCAAAAATCGGTTGGAAGGGCAAGCAAGCTGGCCTTAAGCCTTATCAATGGGCCATCGACTGGTTAATTAGCCAGACACGCCCACCTGACAGAAGCCAAAAGTGTAGGTACAGCACAGTAGCTTCCTCCGCTTCCACTTCCACTTCCTCTCTCCCCATGGCCACCCACTGGTGCACGCCCACTGTCATTACACGTAGAGCTCATTTAAATAAATTAATGAATTTTCTTTGCTTTGCTTCCAGCGGCAACGGCAACGGCAACAGCAACTTTTTTATGGCATTTTCTTTTGCCTTATCGCCTCAATATTGACACTGACAGGCCGAAAAAGACGAAGAAGAAGAACAGGCAGATGAAGAGAGAAAGAGGGCAGGGGGTAATACGGTAGCGCAGCGCGTCGATTGCAAGAGAAATTGAGATTTCGTGGTCGTGTCACATCGCTCGCTTCATTTGAAAAGACGCGAGGCGCACGCGTTTTTCTCTGTTTTTCCATTAGCGCAAAATACTGGAAATTGTTTATCTTAATCGCTTTCGATGCCCTCCTCTCTCCGCTCTGCCTCTCTCGCTCCTTGCTACCCACTTGAGCATGCTGTGTGCGTGTGCCCGTGTCAGCTGCCTCACGTTGTCATTCACACATGAATGATACGATACATATCGAAGAAGACGCGCACACACAGACGCATTGGGTTATTAGTCGTCTCTCCTCTTATTGACATTTATGGCGTCAGATATTAATTTGTGTTTATGTTGGCATTTAGTATCGCCCCCTCCCCTCTTTATGTCGCATCCATTCATAAGTGTCTTTAGCAGATGTCTGTGTGGGCTGCTGCTGCTGCTGCTTTAGTTACATCTCAATATTTGTGTGTAGCTGACATTATTTTCGGCTAATATTTGCGGTAAATTAAAGAATTGCCGCGACGTTGCCAATTTTCAGGCAATATTTTTGCCTGAATTTCAACGAATTAAAGCATAGGTTCTTTAATAATTGCAGAAATTAGAAAATGTTTAAATATTTGAAGTAAAGAACTGTTTAACGACATCAATATCTAATTAGCTTGCGCTGTTGCCAATTTTCATGCAACATTGTTGCCGCATTTCAACGAATTAAAGCATAGGTTCTTTAATAATTGCAGAAATTAGAAATTGTTTAAATATTTGAAGTAAAGAACTGTTTAACGACATTAATATCTAATTAGCTTGCGCTGTTGCCAATTTTCAGGCAACATTGTTGCCGCATTTCAACGAATTAAAGCATTAGTTGTGCTATCATTGCCAGAAGTTAATGATATGGAAACTATTTTAAAGCACAAAACTAAATACCGACATCAATATTGGATTAGCTTGCGTTGTTGCCAAATTTCATATATAACTGTTGTTCTCGACTGTTGCTTGTTCGACAATTAAAGCAACTCGCTTGGACTCAAAGCTGCAGCTTATAATTTCCGCACAAATCTGTCGACACTGTTGCCAATTTTCAGCAGCAACGTTGCCAAAAAAAAGAAAGAAAGAAACAGCAAATCCGTTTTTATGTGCACTTAATATGTGTGTATGTGTGTGAATTACGTCACAAATTGAGTTGTTGCAACCAACTCTCTGTTTGACTACTTATTAAAGCCCAGATTTGTGGCCTCCCCTCCACTCCCCCTTGCGTGGATATTTGTTACCATTTTTTGTGCTGTTGCTCAGCTCTCTCGCCCATTCGCTTTTTTCTTTGGGGGTCCCGTTGCTGCCGCTGCCGCTGTCGCTTTTCGGCTGTTTGCCAGTTTGGCAGCTTCAATCAACAGTCGACACACATTTGTCAAAGCCAGAGAGGGGACTGTGCAAGGGGTTCGAGTGGAAAGTGCTGCAACATGTACACAACCCGTCGAACGCTTTCAACGATCCCTCCGACATCGTCAGCAACTCAGGCAACTTATCTGTCAAATGCCAAACGACAAGCCGAAATCTATTAAGAGTTGCTTCCGCCTGTTGCCAGCGCCACGCTGTCTCCAGACTCTCCCAGCCGAGCTGCCCTCAGGCCCAGTTGAACCCAAAGTGGTGGAAGATTGAAAGGTTCAAGAAGTGTGCGGAGGGGAGAGAGGGGAACTGTTGCGTTTTTGGCTTTTTGGTTTGGGTATGGGGAGGGGGGCTCCATGAAAAGCGCATCAGTAGCGAAGAAAATTGCGACAGTTCTTTTTTCTGTTTCTGTTTTTGTTTTTGTTTTCCCCGAAACTGAAACCAAGTTGGCAGTCACAAGCAATTTCAGTTATCATTCGCAGAGCGTCTGTCAGTCTGTCAGTCAGTAAGTCAGTGAGGGAGAATCATTTGGGGAGTTACTTTCTGACTCCAGCTACACTTTGCTTCGCTTGGCATGCGTTGACAAACTTTCATGTTGCAAAGATTGGCCAAGTTGCAGCATGCCTCGCCCCCTTTCCCTCTCTCTACTCCACTCATCACTCAATTGACTGATGTTTGTTTGGGGGTTACCCACTTGCCACAGGCAGGCGGCAGGCAGGTAGCTGCCTGAAGTCGAAGTCAAAAAGCTGCTGGTAATCAACTTACTAAGCGGGTCACGAGGCGTATGCGCAATGCGACGCCACTTGCCGTGTGTGTGTGTTGTGCCTGATATCATCTGATTAGCCTAGTGCACTGGAGTAAAGAGTGAAGGCAACTTGTATAGCAACTAAATCAGGCTAGTCGTGACTCGGTCGCAACTTAAATCACGACTTTCATTTAAGAAGAACAACCTATCTTGCATTTGATTATTTCTTTTTTTAACAGCTGTTAATTAACAGCTGTTAGTCTCATTAACAGACTTTGGGCTGGGCTTTTCTTTTTGCGCTAAGTTCTCGAGTCTTTTTCCAAATGAGTTACAAATTTTTTAAGAAACTTAACTTTTAGTTTTAATTATGTTTTCCACTAGTTTTTACCTTTCTTCCTCTCGCTCATTTTGTCCCTGTCTCTCTGTATATCTTCTTCTTCCTCTCTGCTGACTCCTTTATCAGTTGCCGTCAGAATCTATCAAAAAGCCATTCACAAAGTTGACTCTCGTTGCGCAAAAGTTTTTGATATTTTAGCTTTATTGCTGACCGAAAAAGTTGTGCAAAGCTTTAACAAACACACACAGGCACTAGCACACACACACACACACTCTCTCTCCCCCTCCCTCTCTCACACACACACTCATAGAGAGACTGCAATTTTTGGGCCTTGCCATAAAAGTCGACGCTGCGTCGCACATTTTGTTTCAATTGTCGTGCCATCCCTCCCCCTCCCTTGCACAGGCACTAAGCGACATTAAGCCTCTCGCACACACACACACACACAAAGACTGGCACATTTCATTGATGGATTAATAGCATAAAAATGGCCAAGGAAATGCGTGGGGCGTCAACAACGTGAAGGAGCACAAAACAAAAGACCTCAAAACTTTTCAACGGCCTGCGCTGTGGGCGGCACTGGGCGTGTCTTAAACTTCTTAGCTGCCATTTCCGCTTATTACTTGTCACACACACACACACACAGAGCCTGGCTGGTTCGTGCTTGTGCACTTCATCATTCGACTTTGCCCGCCGATCAGCCTTTTCGCTGTTGTTGCCTTTGTTGTTGTTGCTGTTGTTGGCTCTTCATCATTTTTATGACGCTCATGTGACAGTCATTTGTATTAATGTGCCACACACACACACTGGCACACACACTCACACACACACATCATAAAAAAGCAAAGCCCCAGCCAAATCAAACTTCACACAACGATGGCCCCCATCGTTATTTTCGTTGAACTTACTGAGCTGCCCCGCACACACCACACACACACACACACACACACACCTACCTAGCCGCATACACACACTCACACACTAGCACACTCACATTACCTTCACCCCCTTTTGGCACGCCCCTGACTGCCAAGTTGCCAGTTCCGCCCACTCTGTTTGCGGTTTATCGATTCAAATTGATTTTGCTTTTCCGCCTTTTGTTCTGCTTCCTTCTGCTCCTCTTCTTCATCTGCTCGTCCTGTTGTTGTTGTTGTTGCTGCTGTTGTTGTTGCTGTTGTCATCGACATCCTTGACTATGTCTACGTCTTCCTCAAGCAAACACTGGGTCCCGCTGGCCCCAATCTCCCTACCCCCGTTTACACACCTCTTACTTTCTCCTAGTAGCTCTCAATTGTATGCTGTATTAGTAGGGGTATTCCCTCTTTCTCCCCAACCCACCCCCCCTTGCGCTAGAAAAGCCATTGACATTGCAAGTTTATTTTTTTTTTCTCGCATCGTATTTCCTTCTTTTTTTTTGGGGCCTGTCAGCTTTAGTTGAACTTGTTCTAGCACCACAGCCTGTGCAGCTCTCCCTCACTCTTTCTCCCTTTTTCTATCTCTATCTCTCTTTCTCTGTCTCACTTTCCCTCTCACCTCTCTTTCTCTTTCAGATATTTTCGGGTTTTTGTCGTCAATTTATTTTGCTTCTTCTACGTCAAAAATTTGTATGTACCACACACGCATTTGCCTTGTGGTTATCCCACACTCTTTCTCCCACACACACACACTCGCACACACACTCGCACACACCTTTCGACTGTCGCTTTTTGGGACAGACAGCTCAAGGCAGCAGCTCGAGCCGCCACACGCACCGCGCATTGTAACGGAATCAGATAAGATATGGCAGACGTATATAGAATTCTAGGTCAGATATCTGTCCCTACCTCCCTCCATCTCTCGCTACCTTTCTCTCTCACTCTCATTCTTACTCTGCCTTCAAAGATTAGCCTGGATAGTGTGTGCAAGGGGTGGGAGGGGGGTAGAACGAAAGAAGTGTCCCAAATCTGCACAAGCTTATTCAGGGTATTCCATCATCATCGTCTCTCCCTCTCTCTTTCTCTCTCTCCTCTCTCTTTCACACACAAGCTCTACTGCTCACTTTTTTTCCTCTTTCAAGCCTTGGTATTATTTAAGAGCTTAAATTTTATCTTATATCTCTGCAGTATTATTTAAATATTATTTAAAATTATTTCAGAGAATCTTTCCATTTTGTGGAAAGTAGAAAATATTTTTTAAGTGTAATTAAAATTTTTAAAAAAAATTTTTTAAAAAATCTTAAGAGTTTTTTTTATGATTCTACAATAATTTAGTATTTTTTATTTAAAATAACTCTCACATCTATCAAGCTTATAAATTAATGCCAAAACTTTCCACAGCAATCAAAGTTTCCTTTAAGCATTTTTTCGCACAGTGCATACAGGCGAAATTTCAGCACATTGACTCAGGACATGGCAACAAAAAAAAACATGAAAAGAACAGGTGGAGTGGGTGAAAGCAGGAGGGGTGTGGGGGGGGGAGTGGGAGCTGCGAATGTGTATTTATAAATACGATATACGCACTGTATATATAGTATAATAATATTTATGTGTTGATCGCATGAAATGCGCTGTATAAATTTAGCTCGACTTTTATTCGACAATATTTTCCTTTTCTTTTGCTTTCCTTTCCCTTCTCCTCCTGCTCCTCCTTTTCCATATTTTTTTTCTGCCCGCCTTTGGAATTTTTATGGGCTCATTCGCTTTTGCGCCTACATTCTCGTTATTGTAAGCCTTGCAGGAGGTGCAGAGTGAAAGGGGGAGGTAGTGAGGGGAAGGGAGGGGTACTGTGGTGTGGTGGCAGGGCTGCCAACTTGCTGCGTTTATTATTAACTGTCGCAATGTTTGAGGAACGCGCAGGAAGTGCGAAACTTGTGCGAAAAAAAATGAAAGAAATCGACAGGAAATACTCATGGCATACGGGCAAATGTATTCACATTCACATTCGCATTCATGAATGTCTCCGTGAGTGCCTCACTCTGTCTGTCTGTCTGTGTGACAGCCATTTGTGAGTACAATAAACTGAGTCGGAACTGAACTCAGTCCCCCCCTATTTGCGGCTAAGGCAGCGGCAATTTCCCCAGGCTGACGATAGCCTACGGACCCAAGAGAAAGTCGTCAGTCAGAGAATGGAGGAGGAGGTGGTGAAGATGAAGAGAAAACGTGGAGGTCTCCTAACTGCATCGACGCCCTTTTGTCAGTGCGGCTTATGCGGTTTTAGTTCACAAAATGGCACAGCGCGTGCTGCCCCTGCAACACAACAAACTGAAGATTATAATAAAGACATTAGCACCAAAGAAAGAGGGAGATGGCAGGGCAAGAAAGAATGAAAGGATGAAAGGGAGAGGCCAAAGTGAAAATCTATTAAAGCTTAGCAACTTTGCTTAAGTTTTCCCCTTTCCAAGAAAAAGCCATGCAAACTTTGATGTTTGCAAAAGGAAACGTGTTGAAAGTGTGGAATATCAAATCAATATCAAGGCATATTCAGTTAGTATAGTTGGCAATATTGACATTATAAGCAGAGTTGGCAATATTGGCATTATAGGGGGAGTTAGTAACATATTACCGCTATTTTCAACAATTGCAATCGGAAATTTTTTTAAACTTCATTTTTATGCTTATTTTTACTTGCTTTATTGATTAGAATCAAAAACTAAAATAAAAAATTTTTGAAAAAATTTTCAAATTTTTGCAAGGGGTAGGTATGAAAAAAAAATTTTTTTTTTTGATTTTTTAAATCATCCAAGTTTGAAAGCCAAATCAATCTAAAGATGAAATAATACAAAAATTGATATACCAAAGCAAAATCAGATGATTTTCGAGGAAGTTATAAGCTTTGGAAGTCAATTTTGATATCAAAAATTCAATCTAGTGGTAAGATCACCAAGAAATGGATATACATAGTGCTATATAATATAATATGTCTTCTTTTCTTCCTCCAATTTGCCAGGCTTGTACCATTTCCACGACCAAACCGGTTCACAGTTAATGCGCAAACCATTTTTATTTTGGCAATAGATTTAATAATATTTTCATTCGCCTCTTTCTCTCACTCCTCCATCTCTTTGCTTTGGCGGCAATAGACAACAATTTTGCCAGCTCATTTTCCTGGCGCCCGTCGCAATGAAAAGCCATTTTTATGTGCGTCGGCCTGTGCCACGCCCCCTTCGCAAAGGCGCGAAAGTCGGCAAGAAATTAAGGTTTTTCGCTTGCGCGGCTGAGGCTGCTGCTGAGGCTGCTTGGTAATTTATGCCATTTCTGTGGCTTCCTTGGCGGCTGCCTCAAGGCGGAGCAGTAGGAGCAACTGAAGGAGAAGAGTGGTGGGCGGAGAGAGGTAAGGGTGCTTTTGCCTTAAGGTATGCAACAGTCGCGCAAAAGATTTGCCTGCCAATTAACCTCACACGCTTGTCGAACAATTTGGGAAGCGCTCGACCATAAAAAGAGATGACAAAGTGCCCAAATCCGCAAAGGGAAAAAAGCAAAAGCGAAAGCAAAGGCGTCTTGGGAGGCAGCCGCCTGGCAGCAGAGAGTGGAGAGAAGGAGGAGCAGCATCCCAGCTAGATAAGCAAATCGTTAAGGGGTCTAAGAGCAGAGTGAGAGAGAGAGAGAGAGGGGGCAGCCTGTCAATCAACGGCACAAAATAAAGTCTAGACGAGGCGCTTTAATGATCTACATACATGCACATACACACAGCAGCCACCCAGGCACCCTTCCATCTACCCCTTACACCCCTCCATCCCTGTGAACCCTCTTGACTCACCTCTCCCCCCTTGGAGCTGCTGTCTATTCTTATTACAATACCAGAGCGAACACGTAGCACAGCCAAAGCGAAACGCAATGAAAAGGGAAAGTGCAAAGCACACACACCCACACACTCGCACACACACACACACCCACACACACGTGCGTCGCACACATGGTAAATTAAATGCAAAACACATTTAAAAAGGCAAAAAAAGAGGAGGAAAATAAATAAATAAATGAGTGCCAAAGCAAATCATAAAAGACAAGAGCAGCGGGGGCAGCTAAGCGAGGGGGGGAGTGAAAGGGAGAGGCAGAAGGGGCAACCCCCAGTTAGAAGACATGTGGAGCATAATGAAGCAGACATTCAGCAAAGATTCACCCAGCTCGCTGGCGGCACCCACATAGACCAAGCCAGACCCGCAGACAGAGGCGTGGGGAGTGGGGCGAAGAGGGTCGAGCGGGAGGATTGAGCTGGCAAACGGAACGGGCAACACTTGAGCGCAATCAACGCAGAACAATCACGTTGCTGTCTCAGTCTCAGTCTCAGTCCCAGTCTCGTTCTTTCTCTGCGCGTGTGAGTGAGTTTTTGTAGCGAAATTAAACGCATGCCATAATAATGCGATTTTTCTTCATTTCATCTCATCGCATCGCCTCGTATAACATCCCCATATGACAACAAGTCAGTCTGAGAAACAGATGGACAACTCAACGCGAGGATACCCTGCATGCATGCAAGACAGCCAAATCAAGTTGAAATTTTTAAATTAATTTTAGACATTCAATTTCAACTTGCCATAAAAAACATTTTGTACAGGGTATTTATGTGCTTAGATACCCTATCAGGCCAAATTTGGTAGTGCTAGCTCTGCTACTCACTGAGTTCACATAGTTAGAACTGGGAAAACTATGATTTCAAATGTGTTTTGAATGCATTTTTAAGGCCCTAACTTTATTTGTATTATATCCTTATTCTAAGTTCGACATCAAAAAGATTTAACACAGTTTATACCCAGGCCTAGATGCATAAGCACACAAAATTTGATAGCCCTAGCTACACCACAAGCTAAGTTCACATAGGTTAAATCAAGAAAACTTCGCCTCGCCTATAGGGTATGCATAAACCTCGCTAAGTCTATTGCCGGACGGAAGGCCGAGACGGAGAGTCGACACTGACAGCGACACCTTATGCAGACAAGCAGAGCGGCATGCGGCATGTGGCAAGCGACAACTGATGCCAAGCTGACAACCACAAGACGGAGATGGAAATGAAGACGAAAGAGGCAGCAAGGGGGCACAAGTGGGGCGGCTAAGGCTGAGGCTGAAGCAGCTGCAAGCCAGCAGAGGCGGCAGACACGGCACGACAGCATTTTGTAATTTTCTGCGCATAAAACTCGCATTTTTCTTTTCGCTCGCAGAGCAAAAAAACAAAAAAAAGGAAGCCAAAGCCAAAGCTGAAGCTGAAAACAGAAGTTCAAAAAATTAAAGATATGCAATTTTTTTCTATTCATAGCGCTGCCAGAGTTGCCATGATTATTTCAGACATTGAACAAAACGTTCTGCTTTGCATTTACATAATGCAGCCAGACGCTGTTAGAGCTCTGTTAATGCGCTGTTAAGTGAGAGTCTATTGAGGTGAGGGGGTATTCTCGCTGCGATGCGAGCGAATTCGATCTACCAATATTAGCAATTATGCGAGCCCCTCCTGGCAAAAGCTAATCAGCTTATGGGCTAACAAAAAAGTGAATGAACCAAAGGTAATACTGGGTAGTACTATGAGACGTTCGTGCAGCCAGTTTGATAAGCTTCAGTTGAAAAAGGGAGCCAAGGTTTCTAGCGCTGCTTAGGTAATCTCTCAACTATCGATTGCCTTATCGAATGTGAATGTTGTGGTAGGTTCTACGATAAAGACAGCAACGCGTAAGAATGCCACTAATAGTTGTATGAGATCAACCATGGGTTTGATAGCTTATCAAATTGGGTGAGAATAAAGCGGAAAACAGGTTCAGCGATAACTTTCGAATTCAAAATGTTCCTAGAACTGTTAATATCAATAATTTGGCATAATGTGTAGCTAAGTTTTTTCAAACTTCCATTTAAGAATCAAAATTATTTTAAAATAAGTTAATAAGTCTCTTTGTTCCATTTTCGGAGCGGTTCAAAAAGTGGTTCAGTCGCATAACTCAGCAATTAAGCAAGCTAGAAGTCTGAAGTTCGGCTCGAATTTTTTTACCGAATTTTACAAAGCCCTCTTTGCCAACACTTTACAATCTTTTCAGTTGCCACTGCTTTAATAAAAATTCCTTTTAAATGCAGTTCCAAGCATTTTACCGTAACCCACTGTACCATTAAGCCCCTTGGAAAAAATATGAAGTTATTAATAAAAGTTCGTCGACAATATTCTTAATATTATATTTACACAGGCAGAAGGAAGAAAAGCGAAAGAGAGAGAGAGGGAGAGAGAGGGAACTGTGAGCCCAGGCTGTACGGTGGGTTTTTATGACATTTTAAATTAGTTTTTCATTTAAATGTGATATGCGAGATTCCGAAATGTAAACCCTTTTTTATGTGGGCCCATTGTCTGTAACTGTAAATGTAGCCATATCTGGCTGAAAACGGACTGTGGCCTAGCCATGCCTTGTGCCGACTTGCTTCATTATTTTTTTCACGCCCGGCAAATTAAGTCAATAAAATGCCAAAGAAATTTATGCACTGAAAGTGTTAAAAAGCAGCAATCGCCGCCAGTGTGGGTCGAAACGAATGGGGCGGAGTATGGACAAAAGCATAGGAGGAGGGCAGCTAAGGGGATGTGGATAAGCAGTCATAGGCGCATTCCTAATTTCCTGTAGGCTCTGTAGCTCTGGATGCCATTTAATTTGATTGTTATTTCCTCTAGCGCCAATTGCCTTGGCCAACGAATCCCAGACGGAAACGAGAAGGCGGAGACGAAAACGAAGACTTCGACGACGCCGTCGAGTTCCCAAAACAAAAGAAATGGCCAACTGTTTGGCCTGCATACAAATTTCGCATTAGCTGGCATCCAAATCGAATTTGGGTTTTGTCGTGGGTGGCAGTTGGGGGTGGCAGAATAGAAGAGAAGGAAGCAGAAGCAGGCACAAAAGGAGTCTGAGGGTGTAATGAAGTCGCCACTGCTGGTGGTGTCGCTGCTTTGAGTGCTGCCTCCATCTCCTTCTACCTCACTCCAACTCCTTTCTCAGCTGTTGAAAATGGGCAACATATTGGGCCGCCCCCGAGGGCCAGTTTCCGCTCTCGAGTAGCGGTTCTCTTCCCTCTTCGCCTGACACATGCCGTGCGGCATTCATTCGCACATCCATTCATTCATTCATTCATCCAGCCATCCAACCAAACATCCATTCATTTATTTGTTCGTTCGCTGATTCATTCATTCATTCATTCGTTCCATCGTTCGCTTCGATTGTAGTCGCATATAAAATTTCATTCATTTTCAATCGTCTGGCCGGCGGGGCATAACAGCATTAAAACAGCTCGCAAAACCACCCTCTCTCGGTACACATAATGATGGCCATTGCAACCACCCAAGACACCCCCATACCGTTTCCAGTGCCAGGCAATGCATATATTTCTTTTCCTAGATTCTTTGAAATTTCATTGCGCTACAGCGAAGAAAGTAAAGTTTTTGAGTTCTGCAAGAAGTGCAGAAATTCCGCAGTTGAAAAATTTCTAAAAATTTCTGAATCGTTAAGATATCATGGTAGATTATCATATAAGATCAAAATGCCATCATTTCTTTTCTTTCAATTTTTGAATGGAATATTTAAATGGGAATCATGAAATTTTGCATGTGCATTACTAAAACCATTATTGAATAGGAAATCATATTGCAAAACTTACAATCTGTGTATCTCTGAAAGTACTCGAGTTCAACTTCTGAAATTTCGTATGTACATTTAAGATGCAAATATCGTTCAGTATATGTTACTTCTTAACCCCTAGACAGTACTACTTAGCTGAGAAAACAGTTTAAACTATAAGTTTTTTATCTCATACTTCCTCGTAGCGCCCGCTTTGCGATTCGCACTGGCCGAAGCTGTTTACGTTGCGCTTCATCAACTTAGTGCCAGCTGCCTTGGCTGCCTTGGCTGCGTTGGCGCATTCTGTTTTTCTTGTTCTTGAAATTTCTTCGTGTTGTTCTTCCACTTCTTCTTCTTCTTCTTCTTTATTTTTCTTCTGCTTTACCAACATTTTGGTCTGCGTTTTGCACAATGCAATTGCTGCCGCCGTCGCCGTCGCGTCGCTGCTTCTGTGGCATTTTCTTTTCTTAGTTCTGTTTGTTGTCGAGGGTTAATAAAGGGGGGCGGCAGCCACTATATAGCATATATGTGCGCACATACATATATGTATGTATGCCATAGGAATAGTAATGGTGGTGGTGTCCCGTTCCCGTTGTTGGTGGTGGTGGTGGATTATGCACCCTCTCCGTTGCCGTTCAATGCCCGCGTTGCAGAATCAATTTGGGATGGGGGCAGGCAGTGGCATCTCTTTTCCTCTCTCTCTTTCTCAACTTGTTGGGCGCCGGCGGCAACATTTTCTTACTCTATAATTTGATGACGCATATCCCACACACATACGCACTAATACACACACTCACACACAGAGCTGTGTCGCACACGCTTAGCTTCTTCTTATTTTTAGCACATTTGTCTTAGATTTCCGAGTCAATTACATGTGATGTGTGTATCTCCAGCTCAGCCCGCGCTGTGTGTGTGCCTGCTGTGTGTGTGTGTGGGTGTCTGTGTGTGTCTTCCAGCTGATTTGTATCTGCTGCTGCCTTCGTGTAACACTTTAATAAATTTTGTAATTTTTCTCGGCTCTTTTTGCCAGCGGCAGCATTTGCCATCAAAAGACACGGCTTAAGTTGCCATGCCTGCTGCGTGCCCCGCCCCCTCTCCCTACACGCCCCTGGCAATCGCCCAAATCGAGCACATCTTTAAGAGTCCCGCCCTCTCTATGGCTACACGTTCGTGAAAAATCTCATGAAGCTGTTGCAACTTTTCTGCGGCTGCCCAAGTGAAAGTTGCCCCAGCTTCTTCCTGCTCATTTGCAATATGTTTGTTTTCCATCTTCCTCTTCTCTTCTTCTTCTTCTGGTCGGTCGAAAAGTACCGTTAGCTCTCCGACTAGTAGCCAAGTTTGGTAAGCCGAGCACGTAATTCAAATTTAAAAATGTTTACATGCTTTACATGGCACAAAAAGAGAAAAAAAAAACGAGAACCATCATGTGTTTGATGATCCAATGTCGCTAAGAGATATATAACTAACTCACACAGACACGCGCACACATACATATGTACATGCTTAGTGGCTGCTCCATTTATTTTCAAGATCCATCCAGTTAATGTCTTTGGTTCGACGAGGCTTACCTGCCAAAAAATATACAGAGAGAAATAATTAGAAAACAAATTGCTTTCGATTCCCAATGCGGCATACGGAATTTTAGATACGCGAAAAAGATTTCATAGAGCTCGACGCGCAGATACTCTAGATAATACTAAAATTATTACAGAAACTTAATGAAATGTTCTACTGAGTTGTATATTGATAAACCATAATTATCTTTCATATTTTAGATTACAAAGTATTTTCTATATAAAACTTTATACAATCATGTTGAAATTTAAATGATAAACAATTCAAATATTAAACTTAATATTGGGCAACAATTTTAAGCCCTGTACCCCGTACAACACTTAAACTAAGCCCATCAAGTCAAGGAATAAGCAGCAAAGGCTAACAAATTTTATCTGTGCATAATGTAACAGATCTCACGTACTTAAATACAAAATTTCGTTTGCCTAACTCGTTTCAGAGCCGAGTTCAATGAGGTCAAACCGTTCGAAAACACACACACACACACATATACATAAGTCACACATTTACCTACTTCTTCTTGGCTACGTTGAATACCTTTTGCTGCCCAGGCTGCAGCGCACGCAGAGAAAAAAAGGCTTAAAAATTCAACTTGGAATCAAATCAAAATTGCCAAAAGGCAGCAGCCTTTCATCATCTGCAAGATAAGCTCACACACACACACACACACACACACCGATACACACATACACACAGTGGGGAAATAAACTGCTCGACTTGCCCCCAATTAACTAAATTCTGCACGTTTCTTAGAGCCCGAAAAACTGAAAAGGAATTTTTGCCCCGAAACAGATTAACAGAGCAAAATGCCAAAGAAACGTTAGTCTGCAAAAATATTAATGGAAATAGCAAGGGAAAGAGCGAGAGAAAGAGAGAGAGCACATTTAAAGCTTAGAAAGAGAGAGAATATTTAGCTAAAAGTTGGCAAAAGATTTAAGAAGAAACATTCAGGAAAAATAAAGCAACATTTTATCAATTTGTTACATGAAGAATTTAGCTTAATTTAAAGCTTAAAGGAAAAATAAGCTAAGCAGGGGCGTGGCTAAGAGGAAAAGGAGGGGGTTTGCAATTAGTGCACACTTGCAAGGCGGGGAATACGAGCAAAGTGCAACTGGTTTTCTCTCTCTGTCTCTCTCTCTCTGAGCCTGTATGTCCGTAGGGAACAACAGCTGCAACAACAACAACAAGAACAATAAGCAGCAAGTGGTTTTTAGTTCTAATAATCTAAAGACCCAGAGAGCTCCCTCCCCCTCCCCTCCACCTACCCCTACTCCTACCTCCTCACACTCTGCTAGCTCGCATTAAACTCCAGTTGGAAATGCAAGTGAAAATGAGTATGAAATTGTTCTTGTTGTTGTTGCAAAGAATTGCGGCAGATGTTTTGGCACCACACTACAGTTACCTATAAAAGTATATGCCATGCTATGGCAGCAGAACAGCAACAGCAACAACAACAGCAACAACATGCAACATACGCCTTGGCCAGCTGCGACTGCGAGAGTTAAGCAAAATATTTCCATGTGCCGCGATGTACAATAGAACTGAGCAGAGACAGTGTGTGAGAGAGAGAGGGGAAGAGGGAGTAAGGGAGAGCGGGAGAGTACAAAAAAAGCAGCCCATGGCACGCTTGGCTGGCTTCTAAGCCGAGCAAGAGAGAGCGGGGAGTCAAGGGACTGTAACTGAAGCCGACATTTCACGCTCTCCCCGCAAGCGTTCCCTCTCTCTCGCTCTCTCTCCCTCTCGCTCAACTCAGGTAGGCAAAGGTCACGCCGGACTGGGCTCTCAGGTACTAGGTCTCAGCTGGGCCACGTTTCAGCTCGCTCGCGTTTCATGTCCACAAGCCTTAGGCAATATTTGTAGCAACAAACAAACAACACAGAGAAAGAGAGAGAGAGAGAGGGAAGAGAAGAGAACAGCACAACTGAAATATTTTTCGTACTACCCCGATCCATGTCCATAGAAATAAATTCCGCTCTCTCTTCTGCTCTTCCGCTCTCCTTTTCTATTTATTTTATTTCGGCATTTTTCTCTTGTGTTTTCAAGTGCACGCGGCGGCCACAGGCGCAAATAGCTGCCAGAGAGTTAGAGAGAGAGCAAGTCCATTTGCCCATTTTCTAAATTTTCCACGTTTTTTAGCACCACATTCTCCTCCTCCTCCTGCCTCCTTTCTTCGTGAACCTGCTGCATTGTTACTTTTCATTTTATTTAACTTTCCTTTTGATGTTTGCTTTCGCTTCATATTTGATAAGCACATGTTCCCAATATTTCAGGGCAAGTGCGATAATTGTGAACATTATCTACAGTCTGTCTGGGGACATGTTCGCCTATCGATCGAACAGCAAACAAAGGAGAGCCTAACCGAGAGAGAGGAAGAAAGAGAGAGAGAGAGAGCGCGAGGAGACAGGCAACATGTGGTCGGCATATGCCCTAAAAAACAAGAAGGAGAGATCGCTATCGCAAGGCAACAACAATTTTATAGTCCACATAGAGCAGGGACCTTTTTCGAGAATGACCCTGACACAGAGTGAGAAAGGGAAGAGAGAGAGACAGGGAGATGGCGTCAGCATAATTACTTGAAGAAAAAAGGATAACATGAAATCGGCTCGAAATACTTTGGCTTTCCTAGGAACTGCGTGAAATACTATAAATTTAGAAAAATTTAAACTTATTATATCTCTCAGATCAGTTAAAGATCAGACCATAATATCAAATAGTTTCTATAGAACCAAAACGACCTAAGCTAACTTGACCTTTCTCTGCTTAACACTTCAATTCTGTCTATGAAACTTGCATGTTAATTACTCCAATGCAATGAAACTGTTTCTCTCTCTCTCCCTCGTTCTCTCCCTCTCTTTCCCTCCTCTTCTACCTCGAAGTGTATCAAAATCGGCTAACCATATTTATTCTGTAACAGTTTCTCCTATTGCACCATGAGCAAACAAACAACTACCTTCCTTCCTTATCTCCCTCTCTCTCTCTCTCTCCCCCCATCTCCCTCTGGCTTATCCACTCTTAATGCCTATAAGAATTCTGAAAATTTTCCCCTTTTGATATGCCAAATTTGAGGTTAAGTTCTTCGGGGCACTAGCGTAGCCAGAGACAACGCTCCCCAGACACGAAACCTATTAGGGACTTATGACAAATGTCTTTTGTTTACATTTTAGCATGGAAACAGGGCACAAACACACACAAACACACACTTTTGCACACATGCACACCTACATATACACACACCTAGAGAGCACACATGCCACAGCATATTGTGTCCGGTTTGAAAACCCTTTCGCAAATGCCACGTCTCGCATGCTGCACGCTGCCACTGCGCTGTAACCCTTTGTCCTTTTTGTCCCTCGTTCTCGAAATGAAAGCACACACACACACACACACGCGCGCACACAAACATGCACAGGATTTTCCCTAGCAGTTTTTCCTGATGCCTTTTAATACCTGTCCCCCCCTGCCCCGAAGTCCAATGCGATTGTTGTTGTTGTGGCTCCACTTGTTTTTTGCTACCTTTAGCCTTGACAATTGTATCCCGACAGCCAGATTGTGGTATTGCATGGAGACAGAGAGGGAGAGAGAGAGAGCGAAAGAGCGAAAGAGAGAGACGGATATTGTGGGAGACGGAGCCTTGCATGGACACATTGAGAAGCCCACTTAGTGGCTAGACCCATACGTCAACCCGTCACAGCTCGCCGTTCCACTTTGTAAGCTTGCGGCTAAGCTTTACATTTGTACCTGGCAACCCTGCTCTCACACTCCTTGTTGTTGCAGCTGTCCGTTTTATTGTTGTAGGTGTTGGTATTTTATGGTTGCACATATCATTTTTTGATATACACATATGTTAAAACTGTCTAATATAACCCGCACTATGGAAGGGGCAGAGAAGCTTTAAAAAAGCAAAGAGAGCTTAGGTTTTTGGGGATTCCATTTAAAAAGGGAAGACTCTTTAATGTGAGTGAGATGCAACATAACTATTTTATAGCTACACTATACAGCCGTAAAGTATAGCAAGCGAAACAAAGAGAGTTCGCAGACAAAGTTATGCCAACTTGTATATAGCTGGATTCCAGTAGAACCCTTTGGTATTTCTGAATGATCTTTGGCATTTCATAAGATAAATATCTCATGTTGCTAGGCACCAAATTTCATGACACTCCATACACAATTACCCGAGTTACACACTGAGTAGTAACTGCAAGTCGAGTGCTTTTTTTTAGCCTTTTTTTCCTACACTCCACACTTGCTTCCATTGGCTCAGCAAATTTTCCCATGCTTATTTATTTATTTCTGTTGTGCATAATCTCTGCAACAACAACAACAGCAACTACAGCTCTAACGTGTTTAGTTTATCCCACCCACTTCCCCCCTTGCCACTTGTCTCTCTACCCACAACTCACTATTTGTTTTTTTTTCTGTTTTTCGCCATGCCAGCTTAGCAGGCAATTCTCTAAACACTCTTTTCGCTCCCTCTCCCTCTCTCGGTCTCTGCCTCTTCTCACTCATCCGCTTGCACATCCATTTGACAGCTTAGCCAGTTTGAGCTTTTAATTGCATGACTGACTGCCTGTTTACATACATTTTGTGCGCACTGTCAAACTAATTTGCCTTTGTTTGAGAGAAGCCACCACGATAGATAACAATTAGATGAGAATTTCAAATCATTTTCAAGTCTAATGAAATATTTATGCAGCACTCGCAACATGCGACAATAGTTGCGTGCCATGAGAGAGAGAGAGAGAGAGGGAGGGAAGATAATTTTCATTAGCTGCCGCATGTCTTAAGTGCAAGGCTAAGCATAATTGAGTTTCCTCATAATGTGGTTTACCTCTTACTCTTACTTTATGCTCATTGAAAATTAACAATAAATTAGATAAAGCTTTAAGCAGCTTAAAGCTTTGCATCAGTTGAAGCTTTTTATTAAACATCTAAGTTAGCCTAGGTAAAAGTACTTTATTTGCTTAAACTATATACAGCTTTTCATGCATCAAGCTTTAAGCAGCTTAAAGCTCCTGTTAATCAGTTGAAGCTTTTTATTAAACATCTAAGTTAGCCTAGGTAGAAGTACTTTATTTGCTTAAACTATTTACAGCTTTTCATGCATCAAGCTTTAAGCAGCTTAAAGCTCGCATGAGCTTACCCTTTACCTTTTTAAAGAAAAATATTTTAAGTATTTTTGCTTTAACTACAACTAAGTAAAGTTGGGGCCAAAGCAAACCTCCTAATTAGCCAAAAACCTTGCCATGCGACAAGGCTTTCACAGCAGCTTTGGGCTCCGCATGTAATCCCCAATTCATTATCATTATCATCATCATTAAGCAGAACTTTGTCATAGACTCTGCTGGGCCATATTAATCAGTTGAAATGCTCTTTTAATATTTAAATACTTAACATTTTGGTATTTATCGGCGAAAAGTCAAACATTTTCATTTGATGGCAAAACACGTGCACGAGTTGTTATTACATTTGTTATTTGTCTTTTACTACAGTTCTTCAAATCAAATATTTATGCCACTCTGCAGCGAAAGGAGAGGACTACAACTGCGTGAGACAGACAGAAAGAGAGAGAGAACGGGAATGAGTACAAGATAATTCATGTAATTTCGACGAATTGCCTTCAAAATGTTTACATTTTGGCTTAATTAAATTAGGTAATTAAAGCCGCCTTGCACCGCCAGTAGAAGTGGCAGACATGCCAGCTCAGAGAAGAGGGAACTCTCCTCCCCTCCTCACCTCAAGCACTTTTCTGCCCGTGCCAAAAAAGCTGTCAACTTGCTGATTTGATTTATTTCACAAGACTTTGAGTGACGCCCGTGTTGGGGTTTCGCTGCATTCCCCCAGTCTCTCCTCCTTCTTCCCCCAATTTTCTCCTGCTTCTTTATCATTATCATCATAACAGCCGCACATAACTATTCGAAAAGTTGTTGTTATTGTTGTTTTTGTTGTTCGCAGACAAACTGAGACGGCTCCAATTGAAGGGGGAGGCGCGGCCCGTGCGCGTTTAATTTCACTTAAATCTTTCAATTAAAACTTTTAATTGATTTCACACACTCTCGCACACACTCACGCAGGCAGGCAGGCAGGCAGGCATACATCGGTCTATTTATATATATATTTGTATATATATGCTATATTTATATGTTTGCGCGTATGTGGCCCATAAAAAGGCATACAATATGTTATTCCCTTTGCCTGGCTTTACTCTTCCCCTTTCGTTACTCCTCACCTGGTGGCCATTAATTAATGCAGAATTATCATACGTAATTTGAGCATAAATTGTCATCTCAATATATCTTCACACGCACTTCAGTTGTATTTACTATATAAATGTGTATATACGATATATTTGCTGACGCCTCTTTGAGGCTGCTGTTTGATTTGATGTAAGCAAACAAGAAAAGGAAAGTTGCCGAAGCGCTTATACACTTGCCTCCATTGCTCATATGCTAATTTAACTCACACAGTAGTTAATATTAAGTTGTGCTACTATTAACTAGGCTAGGTTGTTTCATCTTCCTTGATGTATGGGTTCTCTACTTATTCAACAGATTGTTGCTGTGATATTTATGGTGTATAGTAAAAAGATTTTTAATAAAATTAAAACAGTTTATATAAGACACTAGAAAAATAAAATTGGTTTAGTAATTTAAAAAAATATTAAAGGCATTTAAAAAATCAGACAAATTTCTTAGTTTTACTCATAGTATAGTAGTTCGATTTGGATGAAATTTTGCAAGTTTGTTAACAATATAATAAGAGAGATCTATAGTAAGTTTGGTTGCCATATCTTGCTTAGTAACAAAGTTCAACCGATAGTTTTCTTTGCAAATCAAGCGATATATCGCAGCGGAAAGTGTGTGTGACAAGTTTCATTGTGGCTCGCTTGAGTGGCAGACATTTGCTTGAATGACTTGCAAAAATAAATACGCCCTTAGCGAATATACCCTGTACTTGTTTGCACATTGTGTTAATTGAATTTATCGCAAATCATTTAACGAGCTGCCTTTGTGTCGTTTATATTCAGAGGGAAATCGGTTAAATATGCCGCATAACTTATAAGAAACATTTTGAAGCATTCGTGCCATTGAAAACGAATTCGCATTGCATATGAAAAACCAAGTTAAAATTTATACTAATTGCAGTTGGGACGAATACTATTTGCATGCACTGCATAGAATACATTTCGGGGCAGGGGTAGGGGCGAGAGGCGATTGTGGGAGTGGGCCGGAATAGAAGTGGAAAATCGATTTCACGCTTTCTGCTTCTTACTTATACAAATCGTAGTTTATTGATATATGCCTCTCTCTCACGCTCCCCCTCTCTGTCTCTCTCTCTCTCTCTGTTTGCTCGATTGTGGTGCTGTTATAATTAAAACGGAACCCTGAGGAAATGCAGATTTAACGCCCAAACGCTCTGACACTTTTTGGCATTGACATATTTCCAAAGGCGAAAAACCTCTTGAAATTTGCATGCGAGAAATAAACGTAAGCAGAAAGAAGAAGAAAAAAACTGAAGAATTTGCGACACGATTTGTGGAAGGGGGAAGGGGTGGGGGAGTGATGCATGCGTGTGTCAGTTGTAAGTGTGTGTGCGTTGGTGTGTGTGTAAGGTGAGAGGATTTAACGTCATCAGAATTGTGATTTTTGCTCTTCTTTAGCTTCTTCCCCTTTTCTTTTTGCTCTCTTTGTTTTTGCTCCCTTCTTTCATTGACAGTTATCTCTGGTCTCTTTTTACCATCATGTGTGTAAATGAAACCGCAAACAAATTTACTCATCTACACTGTGCGAAAACCTACGGGTGTTCTCGGTGACAACAAAGTAAGTCAAAATTGAAATCATGTAAGAGCAGCAGAAAAGCAGAAGAGGAAGATCATGAAATAACATAAGGTGGGAAGCAAAATGAAAGAAAAACTGTGAGATTAATTAAAACCCAAAGCTGAAGAGCTTAAGAAGCTAAAGAAGTTGTAGAAAAGAGTTAAGGTAAAAGAAGCTAGAAGAATGGAATTATAAACTAAACATGGAGCAACTCCAAGAAGTAGAAAAATCCTTCAAGAACTTAAGAATTTTCCAAAAATTCAAACTAACCTCTAACCCCCAAATATTACACTATATTACAAACACTCTCCAATAAAGAATCCCTTTAAATATTTTCTACACTCTTCTTTGTTGAGGCTCCACTGTACTTGGCTTTTATCTAGCCGCAATTGCAATTCAATTGAGACTTCAAGTTCAGTTCGAGCTGCTGCAAGCTACATATTTACGACCCCCCCTCGCTCTGCAGTGTCTTGTCAAGGAGGGTGGGCGTAGGCGAGGGAGTGAGTGTGTGCGTGTGTAAGTTTGTTGTGCATGGCAGCTAAACGCCATGATAAATTAGTCGGATAGTCGCGCTGCCTGCGTGTTTTGCTTATGTGAGTAGTTTTTTTTTTTTTCATTTTCATTTTCGGTCTCGTTTCTTTCCTAACTCCCCTCGCAGCGCGTCGAGCGGCGCATTTTAAACGCCAACAGCTGACAGGGTACAACGCACACACACACACACCCATACACACTGCCGCCCGCTGTGTGTATGATAAATTAACATAAGATTAGCGATCAGTAGCAGCGGCAGCGGCAAAAGAGACAAAAAACGAGAGAGAGAGAGGGGGAGAGGGAAAAAACACAATACGAAACCAAGTGAAAATAAAAAGAAAACAGAAATTAGCTCAGCGTAAAACAAAACTGTCGACTCTCGCAACAAGCCTCGAAGCGGGTGGACAGAGGCGTAGCGTAGCGTAGGAGATGGGGGGGATGGGGTGAGGAAGTGGGAGCGAGGCAAACATAAATGAATAATGTGCACTAAGCGTAAAACCCACATGAGAATTGAAATTAAAAGGACAATAGATAAAACACACGCACAGGCACCGAGTCCCAGTAGACTGAGTGAGAGACAGACAGAGACAGCTAGGGAGGACGAGAGAGCGAGAGAAAGAGAGGGACAGCATGCGAGTGTGTGTGTGTGTGTGTGGGTGTTGGTGGGACACCAGCGACAGAGGCAGCAGGCAGAGAGTCGTGTCCTCGCATATCCTGCGACACAAGCTGTGAGGCGCCTTTTGTGCGTTTAGTTAAAATCGTAAATAAATAAAAATAACAACAGCCACTAAAAGCAGCTGAGCTGAGGGAGAGAAAGAGAGAGCGAGAGCGAGAGAGAGAGAGAGAGAGGGAGGCAGGAAGAGGAAGCACATAGCACACACAGCACGGCATGAAAAATACACAAGAGTCTGTGAGATGAGGCAGCAAACAAGCACAGCAAAAGTTGAGTGTGTCCTATGTGTATGTGTATGCGTGTGTGTGTGTGCGTGTGCGTGTGTGTCTCTGTCCTGTGTGTGTCAGTCGGACAATTACTTAAGTTTCAATGCTTAAATATTTGATGAATTTATTGTACAGATTTGATTTAACGGCAACATTTTCTTTATATGCGCCACACAATCCAACTGAAAATACCCTGTACAAAGCTGTTCATGTCAAAGAAAGTTTACAATTTGTGGGAGGTTCGCAGAACAATAACTTTTACTAATTGTTATAAGCTGACAGCGCATGAATATCAATACAACGCACAGCCTACTCTGCTTTCACAAACTTTTGTAAACCCTAATTAAACCGATTACTAAATTATAGGGTGTTCAATCCACACAATTTCAACACGTGCACTTACTAGCATATCAATGTAAGTGTTTACCAAATTTCATCCAAATATCTTCACTACAAGCTCAGTTCTCTTGGGTTTATAATCGCATATCTTATCAATTTCAAGCTATGGACTTCCTCAGCTAATTATAAAGCTATTTAGCATAATCCTTTGGGGTTCAGAGAGTTACATAACTCCGCTTATAGTGAGTCATTCTTTCGTACTTCATCAAAAAATATCTCCCCCAATAGTTTGAGCTAATCTCTAGAATATCCACCACATAACATACTCATTTGCCACTTTAAGCGTATTCTTTAAACTTTCGCTAATCACTTGGAATGACAAATGTTCCGTGAAGTACCAATTGCCAATTACTAAAGACATAAGCATCATTCCACGCCCATTCCCGCCAGGAGGGGAAGAAAGAGAGGGGAGCGGCAAAAAAAAGCGAAAACAAAAGCAAACAACAATAATCTGTAGCTGTCTCTATGGCAGCGTGAAGCTTTGGACTTGGCTGGAAATGATTTGCTAATTTGTTAATGGCTGCTCAATGTTTAATGGCCAACAGAGAGTAAAGAGCAGGCAAAAACGAGAGAGAAAGAGAGGGAGAGGGAGACAACAATAGATGGCAATAGTAATAGAGCTCTGCAACTGAAGTGGGCGAGGGGGAAGAGGACAAAATAGATAGGGAAACTCTCAATTGTCAGTTGGCATATTCTGATAGCTTCAAGAGGGCCAGGACAACTACGTGGAGAGGGGGAACGGGGGCGTGAGTGACAAAGCAGGACAAAAAGGGAGGCGGGGCACAAAGTTTCGCCCTTTTTCGTTCACTTCTCGCTTTGTTTCGATACGAGTTGGGAAATTTTTGCTTGTTTTGCGTAAATTGATTAAATTGTTTGCTTTAATTATGTGTAAATACTTTTTGCAGTTACTGTTGCTCTACATTTGTGTTTGTTGTTGCTGTGTAATCTTCAAGCGAAAGCATCAGCTGATAAGGCCATTGCAAAAAGCCATTGATAAAGTGAAAATGACAGATTAGGCAAATGGCAAAGAGAATTTAAATGAACGACGTGTTTAATAGATGTGAAGAAATAAATCGACTGAGATAAAAGAGAATTGCGAAAATTACCAATAGAAAAAAACCAACAGACATGGGCAAAATAAATGTAGGCAAATTTGTTAAAATTCACAAAACATTTTCAAATTACAATGTTGCATAAAATATATGAAAAAGTCACTAAGGCAACGGTCAAGCGTGAACGACAGCTAGATACCCTACGCACAACTCTGAAAAACTGTTGCAAATATGTCTGAAATTTTTCGATTTTTACTTTTGATAAGGATCTTAGCTTATTATATCACATACATTATTATGTTTTAAACTCTTCGACCTTTGAAACAGAATTTATAGGGTATACAATGTGCAGCACCATACAACCAACCGCAACTCAGAGCTTATCCAAATGCTATAATCGGCTCACTATCTATGCATATTTATATTTGCACAAAACTCTTGTATCTCCATATATATCTGTATCGGTTTTTGTATCTTTAACTGTAACTGTATCTGTATCTGTATCTATGGCTCCACTTTGAGCGCTTCCTGTCGCATTTTGCGACACAAAACAAATACAAATAAACGACAGAGACGACAGAATCGACGAGAAACAGAGCAATAAACTGTGTATTTACCTTTGGCTGCAAAATGCAAGCGCTTATCAAAGAGACAAAGCATAGCAGAAGGAGATGGCGAAGGAGCAAACGATGGAGCAGGAGGAGCAGGCGGAGCAGGGGGAGATGAAGCCAAAGCAAAGAGAGCGGTAAACAGACAAAATGATTTTCCAAAGTGTCTGCGGCTGGTTGGGCAAACAAAAGCTATAAACCAAGTCGAGTGTCTTTCCTAGGTCCCCAATCGTACACCCTTTAAGCCCCCTTTCCCCCAACGTCCACTTTCCCATAGCAATTCCACTTCGATACGAAGTGAATCAAAAACGCAACGTACCGAAATTGAAGCCGAAGCCGAAGCCAAAGGCGGAGGCACAGGCAGAGGCAATGGAGGCAAAGACGAGAGCTGTAGCTCATCAGAGACGACAGCCAAGCGTCAAGCTTCACAGATATTGTTGATAAGTCGAGGAGCAACAACAGCAACAACAACAACAGCAACAACAATGGGAACAACAAGAAACCGAGAAAGAAACAACAATCAAAAGGTAAAGCGCGCAATTGAACAGCAGCCGCATAAGCAGAGGCAACTCTAGGGGGGTACGGAGGGGCTATTACAGTTTGCTGAGAAAGGGGGAAGAGCAAGAGGAAACAGGAGGGACCAGCAGATGGGGAGCTGGCATAAATGCCAACTATTTTATACAGAACGCTTCACACAATCAATGCTGATGATAATGACAATGATGATGACAGCAGCCAAAAGGGGAATGCCAATCGAATTGGTTACAGCCAAGGCAAAGAAAATAGGGAAATGTTCGAAAAGAGGGGGGGACGGGGGCAAGGAATATAAGAATCAGACATGGCATGGGGAAAAACGAGTATGGGATTGAGTAACGAGTAACGGGTAACGGGAACAGAACAGAGTCTGAGAGTCACAGCGGCAGGCACAGTGCATTGGCAGATTGGACATATTGCAATTGACTGCGAGGTGGCACACTGGAGCAAGTGTAAAGAAAAGTCTGCATTGTAGTGGCTGCAATTACAAAATTTAAAAAAAATTGATATCGATAACAATCGATAGAATATTTATCGATAATCTATATAAATCGATAACATATTATCAACATTTAGTTGCTAACTGACTGCAATGTAAAAATAAAAATAGAAAATAATTATCAATCATAATCGATGGCATATTTATCGACAATCGATATTTTTTGATAACATACTATTTAGTTGATTACTGACTGCATTATTATGGCCGTCTTTAAAAATAAATAATAATAATCGATATCTATAGAAATCGATATTATATTTATCGATAAACCAAATTAATCGATAGAACAGAGTCAATAATTGATTACAATCAATATTATTGAATGGTTAACTGACATAGTATACTCTATTTTTATCGATTATATCATATAAGCGATATTCGATAAACTCTTTAAATGAACTCATTCAAATTCCAAGCAGTTCAATGCACTTTGCGACACTGTGCAACTACTACGCAATTATTGGGGCGATCCGCCTGCCCTTATCATTGTCATCGTCGACATCGTCATCATTATCGATATCGACAACATCTTCTGCCTGCTTCCAGATTGTTGTTGTTATTGTTGTTGTTGTTGCTTTTCCCACATTTTCATTGCGATTGTCATTTGGGAAGCAGCAAAAGCGGCAAACGCTGCCTGCACTCACGTTTCTCTGCAGCAGCGCGGCGCGGCGCTGCTTATCAGGCCGGCAAGCAAGCAAGCAAACACACACACATACACAGACAGGCGCGCGGAGTTTGCTATTTGGGGTTACCGTTATCTTATTACTTATTGATTTTGTGTTATCAGCGTCAACGTCGCGACGGCAAAGCGTTTCTCAAGCTACAAAAAAAAAAGAACCAAAAAACTAAAAATGAAAAAATACATATAAATTTATATATGTATTGTCTGTGTGTGTGTGTGTGTAATGCCTCGACAAAGTGAAAAAGCAAATTGAAAAGAAGATGCCGACGACCCTCGCAACTTCAGAGTTGCTCCCCCTCCCCCTTGTTACCTTTGGCCCACACCTAAGAGCCGCGCCTCATTACACTTGGAAGATACCTCAACACTCGCTGATAAGGGCTGCGGGCAGTGGCGCAACAGAGCAAGAGGGGTGCACAGCGCGGGGAGGAGGGGAGGGGGGGGCAGGTTACAGCGATTGTTGCTTTCTCAGCGTTTATTTTGCCGTGTAGCCGTCGTGTTGTGTCGCGCGCGCGTTTTATGCGTAAAATTGATGCGCATGTTTTGCGAGTTGCATGCCACACCGCAAAGTAACAGCAGCAACAGGAGGGATGGAGGGGAGGGGGTAGTGGGGTTGGCAACACCCTCCTGTGGCGACGACTATGATGACGATGATGATGATGATGATGCCAACGGCAATGGCTTTGTCTTGCGCCCAAAGACAGAGAGATTCTACTTACAGACAGGCGGCTAAAAATAAAACAAAGTATCATAAAAAATAGAAAACAAATAGTGAAAATGTGCTGCATAACGACTGATGGACTAGCAGATACCTTAGATAAACACACTATAACTGACAAGCAGTGAATGTATGGCAACTTTAAGCATAATTTAGGTATGCCTACATGCTCTGCAGCTGAGTTCAATGAGTTGAGTTGGGTTTCCAGCTTTATTTTTGCACAGATCTTTATCAATTTTTGCATACATCAAGCAAAAATTGAGTTAAAGCAGCGTAGCAAATTTAATAAGCCTAGCTACCATAGTTGCTGAGTTACGTGGGTCAGTTCAACTTTAAACTTATAAAATGACTGCCTTATTATAATGCGTTTAGTGTGAAATTTCTAAGCTGACTTTCCTATATGTAGAGGAATAATCACTGCAAATTTCACAGCTATACCTTGACTCTTAGCCGAGTTCAATGAGTTTAGTTCCCAGCGCAGTAACCCCATTACGGCTAACGCTAGCGCAAATTCAATTACCTTTGCCGTAAGAGCTTCGCTTTTTTTATGACTTTAGCCCGCAAACAAGATACAGTTGGGCTAAAGCTTTTTCATTGATTTGTGGCACGTCAAACAGAAAGGGCAACATGAGGCAACACTATCTGGCCAGCTCGAAAGGCATCTCGGCTCGCAGAGAGAACGACTGACATATTACCTTGTAGTTCTCCATGTTTATACACAATTTATGGGCATTGATTTCATTCAGTCGACGACAGAGCAAAACAATGGGAACGAGATAAGATTAACAATTGATATTTATTTAAACAGAATACAGAATATTACAACACAAGCTGAAATTAAACCTCACAAATGTTTGGTTTCGCTGCGTAATACATATTTATGAAAATATTTGACATTCTCTGTCTCCCTTCCACCCACTCTCCATCTCTCTCTCTCTCTTTCTCTCTCTCTCTCTCTATTGGCATAATAAAATGAACAACGAAACGAAACAAATTGAAATGCAATTTAAATATTTTGTCCGGCACTTTGTCCGTTCGTTCTCCCCCATGACCGACCGACCCCCTCCCCGCCCGCTATTGTTTCTATTGATTGATTTTTCACATATTTTAAGTTGCTTTAATAAATGAGAAGAGCAGAGCAAAGAGAGCGAGAAAGAAAAAAAACGAGAGAAACAATAAAAAAAAAGGAAAAAAGTTTCAGTTTCTTTTTTTCTCTATTTTTTTTTATACACAATTTTCATCGCTTTCATGGAAATTGTTTACATTTTAAATCGAGGACAAATAAAAAGTTGAGCAAAACGGAAAACACTTTCCATTTCGAGCTTAATAATGAATTGACAAATTCAAATAAATTTTACAGAAAAAAAAACCAAAGAAAAACAAACTGTAAACAAAAGGAAAAGGAAAACTTGAAGCTCGATTCGTTAATCAGCTTGAAAATCGATGGAAATTATTACACATTGACGGGGAGAGAGAGGGGGAGGTATTACAGGGAAAGACAGTATGGAGTTTCCTCTGGAGGGATGTTGTCTGAAAGTTTCTTTTTTTTTTTTGGGAGGGAAACGTTTTGTCTTTGCGTCACATGCTGATTCAGCTCAGTTTCCCATACTTATATATGCTATAAACTTAGGGAGTTTATAAGGAGTTTTCTACTCAGGGTCTTTTATAATTTTATAAGCTATATATACATATATTCTCCATCTAAGAAGGTCTCTTGAAATATATTAAGTTTCTTCTACCGTTTTATTCCTCCCTTCCTATATCAAGCTTATTTTCTTATTATAATATTAAGTTAAAGTGTTACTTACATATATCTTCTCAATCAATCAGAGTCTATCAATAATACAACTATATATATCTTCTCAATCCATCGATGTTTACTTTCTGCTTACTGTTCTTTTTATTCATAAATAACTCTTTTCTCACTAAAATTCTTTTTTCTATATATCTTCTCAATCAATCCAAATCTTTAGTTGACTTTCCTATCATTGTATATGGAATTAAAAAGCCTCTTGATATATTTTCTTTACACATCACTTATATTCGCATAAGTCTGAAGTTTTCATCTCTGCTGCCTATAGCTTCGTTTTATATAGTCGGGTGATTTCCCTTTGTCACCAACTTGGAATGCTTTTGCTTCTGAGCATTGATGGGGCCACAAAAGAAATGATTAAATATGTGGAAATATCTTCGTTGTCTGCGCCAAACGCAAATTTGCACAAAGCGCAGCAGCGAAGGCAAGAAAATGAGAAGAAAGAGCAAGAGCGTGAGAGGGAGAGGGAGGGAGCGAGAGTGGAAGAGCGCAAGGGGGCAGTTTGTCTTTGCCAGGGCCAAGCATACGCGCACTTACATATATATGTAGCTACAGATACAGTTGGAGATACAGCTTCCCTACACACACACACACACACATACATATGCATATAGGGGAATCGTACTTATAGATACAACCGGTACTTATGCTGCGGGGGCTAACTGTGCTCGGGCTCTTTTTCAAGTTCGTTGCCAGCCAACGGTCTCGCTCTGACTCTTCTTCTCGCTCGCTCACTCGTTTGACTGCCACTTGACATAACGGTCGCGCTGGCTGCTGCTGCCGTCGCCGCTGGCTGTGCTCCCCCTTCCGCCTCGTACGCCTTCCTCTTTTACCGACTGCAGTCTGCAGTTTTGGCACTTGATTTATGACCAACAGCTACGCCGGACCGCCAGACATTATGGCCGGAGAGCAGCGCATCGCAAGTGCAACAAGTGCAAGGGATAAGAGTAGTTCTCCATCGCCTTTTGCCTCTCTATCTCCTTCTCTCTTCCATCCTTTTCATTGCTTTATCTTGGCTTTCTATCGTCGTCGTCCGATCAAATGCACATTGTGTGCTGCGCTGCTTTTGCCGTGGCTATTGAACTCGCCTTGCCTCGCCTTGCCGCACTTTGTAAGCAAATTTTGTTGCTGTCTTTAAGCGAAGACGATAAAGAATTTTTTCGGATTTCTTTGCGATTATTGAATTTCCCAGATTTTCCTCACCCCCTTCATACACCAACCCCCCTTTCATCTTAGCTTTTTCCTCTTTTCATAATCCTTGAGGCTGCCGTGATGCCTGTACTTCATATAGACGCATTATAAAGTCGGTTGAGGGCCTCGAGGGTAGCTCGGTGTGTATTTAAAAGTATCTTAAAGTGTCTCAAGGCATATGCTAGGTATTTTTTAAGTATTTTCAAGTATTTTCAAGTGCCTGAAAGGTCTATTAAAGTATTCGCTCAACTATGCGTGAGCTATGCGGTGTGTCTAGAGAGGCGAAGGAGGTTCCCCCTATTTTCTCTTCAATTTGAAAGCAAAAACAAAAGCTGCTGTCATTTACTTTTTTCAGCTCTCTTTTTCAGCTACACAGTATCTAAAATATTTTCTATAATTTTTACAATGTCTAGAAAAATTTTAAAGTATCTTAAAATATTTTTAAAGTATCTCAGCGCATCTTGAGCTATTTAAATGTATCTCAAAAGTATCTTAGTGCATCTAAAGCTATCGAGAGCTGTGTTTAAACCTTTTAAGGTATCTCATAGCACGGTTAAAATATTGTAACATGTGTTTAGCTATTTAAAAGAATCTTAAACTTCTTTAAAACCTCTAAAAATTAAATTAAATTAACACAACAAATCTCGAAATATTTCAAAACATTCCCCAAGTATCTAAGCGCATTTTGTGCTGCCCAAACGTATCTACAAGTTTTTCTATTTCTATTTTAAGTATCTGAAAAGTCTTTGTGCAACTTCAAAGTATCTGGCAAACTATACCACAGTATCTCAAAGATACAGCTGCGTGACTGAATGGGACTTTTCAAAACGATTGAGATAATTGTAACTTTCATCTAATCTAAACATCTATCTACGCTTTGTCTCGCTCGCTCTTGTTCTCTCTCAGTCTCTTAAGGATTTGTTATGAGAAATTTAGCAAAGCTCTCACTTTGCCCTACCTCGCTTTCTTTTGCCCCTTTCGTTTGTGGTTAGCTACTCCAGCCAGGACTGAAACATTCGTCTCGAATTGTGGTTCATGTTGTGGTTCATACTTATTGCTGGTTCCGTTCCAAAGCCATGTGGGTGTTGTGCTTGTGCTTGACATGAACGTGGGCGGAAAGGGGTGGAAAAGGGGAAAGAGAAGTTATGGCTGAATTCTAAACCTTATAATCATGACAGCCAGACACGCCAAGGCGATGCCAAGGAGTTGCCAGATGGTTGGCTGCGTTTCCTGTTTTTCCCTACGGTTTGTTGTTGTTGTTGTTGTTGTGTTGTGTGTGCGCTGTGCGTTGTTTTGTTTCGTGTCTGAAGTTTGTTATTATATTAAAATAATATAATGATTATTGCTTAGCTTCGCATTGTAGTAGTTGCTGCCGTCGCTGTTACTGTTGCTCTCTTTGTTGTTTTTGGCAATGTTGTTGTTGTTGTCGCCTGCATGTGTGTGTGTACGTGTATAAATCATTTCAATTCCGCTTCGTTTTCCACTCGCTATCGAAGACATTTCGTGTGACGCCATATTTGTCAAATGACGTTTAAATTTATGGGCAAATGATATATGAGTAACAAGCACACACACCAGACACACACACGCACACGCACACACATGCACCAACACACACACACACACACACTGGCACACACACTTGAGTGCATGAGAATGAATGTTAAGCGTTGTCATCGTTTTGCGCTTGAGTCTCCTGGCTGTGTTACATTGCGAGAAAATAAGTCTGTCTTGACTTAAACCTAAATTGAAATAATTTGAAGCTATTCAAATTAAAATTAATGGAGCTATATTTATTTTTATATTATTTTATCATAATATTAAATTATTTTACTATTTATACGTTATTTTAGAATTTGATTCACTTTAGTATTGAAAAAAAAGGGAAAAATTGAGTATTTTTTTTTTTATTTTTAGGAGCTTTTTTTGGAACGTCAAAAAAATTTTAGATTTCCAAGTATTTCTTAAAGCTTTTGCAATTTAAATTATATATAAACTTACTTGGTAAAACAAAAATTAGAAAAGTTCAGTTGCAAATTATAATACGATTTTTTTATAGAACCTAAAGAAATACAGCTGTGTTCTTAATAATAGCAGTGCTTATTAGCTGCAACTTTAAACTTAATTTTATATATCAAAAAGTAAATGAATGTTCACAAATTAAATTTTGTTTAAATTTTGTGTTTATTTTATTAAATTAAAATTATTTATTAATCTTTCAAATTTGTACTGCGCGTCTTTGCCCTTTTAAAATGCTCCTTTCAAATATTTTCATAATAATAACGCCTTCTCTTCGCTCAGTGTATGCGCATTGTGTGTATGCGTGCCCAAACCAATAAAGTTCAATAGCCGCACAGCGTACTCGCTCACACACACACACACACATACAAATACACGCGCCTGCAGGCGGCCACACTTACGACACTTCTTGCCGGGTCTAGACAACATATTTCGCGTTATTTGATATCCCAAAGTAAACCATATGTGGGACATTTTCAGCGCTTGCCGCGTCTAGCACCTCGCTAACTCTCGCTCTCTCTTTCTCTTTCCCCCTCTACATTGCCCTCTCACTCACTCTCTCTTTCTCGCCCAGCACGATCGTTCTATTGTTACACTTGTTCTGGTTCTCGTTTTTCTTCTTCCTTCTCTTTCATTAGTTGTTGTTGTAATAAGTAATTAACGCCCCAGCAAAAGTCAATGAAAACATTTTTTGGAGTCTCTCCCTCTCTCTCTCTCTCCCTTTCTCCCTCCCTATGTTCTTAGAAAAGAGAAATACTTATATGATACATGGTAGTAATTTATGGAGTGGGAGCGGGGGAAGTCGCCAAGTGTTCTGTGTGGCCCGCAAAGAGTTTGTTTTTTATTAGGGAAGGAGATTGGAAGATTGAAGCACTACGTACTTCTACATCTCGAGTATTGGGGTAGCTGCACTTGGTATGATATCGTTTTTTTATGGGCCAATAAATCAATTTTATGAAACTGATTTTGTCAGCTTCGGTTTGAAACTTAAGAGAATTCGGGTTTATGTTCGAGTTTTGTTTTGATGGCAAATTGCATTATGCGCAGTTGGATAAGCTTGAGATTTGGAAAAAAGATTTGAAGGGTGAATATATGCAGGGTATATGCAGTTTTTTTTAGGGTATATAAACTTAATTTTCAGTTTTACAAATTAAAAATTTTTTTCATATTTTTAATCATATTGAGGATCATTTAAGCCTTTTATATTTCATGGTAGATAAATATATTTTCCCAAATTTTTCAATTTTATTTTGAATATCCACTTAATCCAAACATTAATTCAAAGCTTAAACGCTTAACTTACCTTATTAAAATTAATCGCCTGAAATCCATGAATGATGCCTGACAGGATCCACAATAGTTTTTTTTTTTCTTTATTTCACTGAGCTGCAAAGAAAGAGAGCGAGAGAGGGAGAGAAACCCGATTAGAAGAGAGCACGATCGTTTGGTTGGAGTTGCATGTTGCATGTTCGAGTTGCGCGTGAGTTGTGTTTGAGTCTGATTGATCAGCACAAAAAATGTGAACAAAGTAAACAAATAAAACTGGAGTAGAGAGTGGAGAGACAAGAGAGAGAGAGAGAGAGAGAGAGAGAGAGCGCAAGAAGGAGTAAACAAAACAGAATGTGGAACTGGCAGAGAGAGGGAAAATCGAAAAAGCAAACACACGAATTCAGATAGAGCTGAAGATACATTTACACAGATACAGATACAGCCGCAGCCATAGCCACAGAGATACAGATACTGCGCGACCTGAGCCTCACGTCGTGACGCGCTGAACGTGAGTGAGCCGAAGTAACTGGCGCGTAGGCGCAGAAGAACAATAAACAATAAACAATAAAAAAAAACACAAAACACAAAACGTATAAAAAATGTTTAGCGATGAATCAAAAGCGAAGCAACAACAACAATAACAACAAAGTGGATAAAACGCAACTGAAATTGAAATGATAAAAAAACACAAATTAAGCAAGGCAAAAAAATGGCTAGAAAACAACAACAACAAACAGAATAAGCATATGTTATGGCAGCATCGATAAATGAATTGAAAATCTTTATATGATAATGCCTGAGTTCGTCGTTTTGTATCTCTCTCTCGCTCTCTCTTGCTGCATAGAGTTTCGCGTATCTCGCAGATACTTTAAAATTTAAAATTGCCGATTGATCAATTAATTTCGTTAAGGAATTTCGTTAAATATTTTTTCGCATGCCACATTTGATTATGGCAATTTGATTGAAACGCCTGCGTCGATTTCATTAGAGGCTTAGAACAGGGTTTTATAGCTTGCGGTTAGGTAGATAGATAAATTATGTATCGCATGTTGGCCAACAAGTTGGTGTATACATATATCAAGTTAGTTGATTGAGGTTCTTGCCAGGCTTAAATGTTCCATAACGTTTTTCATTATGTTTAATCGAAAGATTTAAGATAATTAATTGCAGTTTAGAGGTTTTTGAGCTGAACACATTGGTTGCTTTACAAAATGTCGCATTTGTTTAAAAAATAATATAAAAACCAAAAAAAAAAAATATTAGAACTTTCAATTTTCGACACGCTACTAAACTATTCTAGAAATTTATTATGAATTGTTTTAAATTTTTTAAAATATTTTTTATACTTTTTTATAAGATTCTTTTATTATTGTATTGCATTTTATATTATCTTCAATAAGCATAATAATTAATAAAAACCATAAAAAGTCGCTTGACTTAAGAAATCTTACAGGTGCTCTCATTATAATGAAGCTATATCATATTACAGTGAACAACATTAAACATAATTCCCCAAAATGGACTGTCTCTCCGTCTTGCTCTCTCTTTCTCTCCCTGCTTACTTCTTTCTCTGCCTCACTTGAATTTCTTCGCAAGTTTTTGCAATTAGAAACCTCATTCCACGTAGCCAATTAGCCAATTTTATTTTCCTCTACCCTGAACGTTCTTCTTCTTCTACTTCTTGCAACGTTGTTTTTTTTTATGCTCCACGCGCTCTTTGCGAACTTTTCATGTTTTTCTCTTTCTTTCTTTTGCCTTCGCCTTCGCCTTTGCATTGTAATTGTTAAGTTTTGTCTCGCGAAAACTATTTGAAATTTCCTTATCAACTGCCATCGATCAGGAAGACGCGCCGCCAAACGGCAAACTGTACTGACAACAACAACAACAACAACAACAGCGAGAAGAAGCAGCTGAAGAGGAAGACGAAGACGAAGCAAGAAAGAAATGTTGTTGCCTCATCCGATGATGATGATGATGATGACGATGAAGCAACACAAACTGAGTTTAGCTTCGGTTTCAGCTGCCTTTTTGGCCTGGGCCTCCACATGGCATGTTGTCGCTTGCTGCTGTTGTTGTTGTTGTTGTTGTTGCTGCCTGCCTTAATCATCGCCAAAAACAAGTTTTGATTGTTGTTGCCTGCCTGCCTGCCTGCTGCCTGTCTGCTGGCTTAGCGCGTAACCCCAAACTCCAGCAATGCAGCACTCCCCCCTCCCTCAAGTCCCCCCCCTCCAACTCCGCCTCTGGAGTCTGCTGAGCAGCCTCCTCTGAGTCCAGTTTTATCTCGTTGTTCGCTTGTTGCATTCGTTGCTGTTGCTTTTGTTGTTGTCGCTCCATTTTTGGCGCTGGCCCGAGGTACAAACAATGTTCCATGTTCCCGTTTTGTTTGAACGTTTATGCGCTGTCACATCGCGAACTTAAGCTCAACAATTGATTGCTTTTTTCGAATGTAGAGGGGAGAGCGGGAAAGAGGGGGAGGGGGGTGCCGGTAATCGATAGTGGGAAGTTTGTTTTATTTCTGTGCTTTTTTTGTTGCTCTGCTGGTGATTTGTTTATCGCTATGTTTATGCATAAGTACGAAGCTCACTATAATTTATTGACTTCTTTGTTTGAATATTATTTCTATCTAGGGAACAAACATACATACATATACAATCAATCAGATTAGGTTGACAAGCGCCTTATGCGATTGCCGTAGCGCAATGATTGGTTTGAGGTTTAAAATTTTCTGAACTATACTCGAATAACTACAACATATTTTATAGTTAAGAGCGGAAAGTTTCAAATTATATATGTATCTTTTTATGAATGTAAAGATTTTTACTGCCTCTTTGAGTTATTTTTATATTCTTTATAAAGTTCAGTTTTGGCTTACACAAATTTTATTGCAAATGAAAAAGGTTTTACCATTTGCTATATTGAAATGCATAAGTTTAGAACTTTAGCTTTAAAACTGCAAGTTTTACTCATATTTTGGCTATTTATGTTTTGTTTTACTGCTTTTCAAATTAAACATATCATACCAACTCAATTTTCAATAAGTTTCATATCTGTTTTAATAACTTTAGAATTTTCATCTAATAACTCTATAATATTTGCTCCATCTGTATTGATTTTCTGCAGTTTTCATGTTAAGTTCATCGCATAAACGCAAATTTAGTCGCTGCAGCTGGCAACGGCTTCGGCTTCCTTTTTGGCTTTGCTTTTGCCTGTTGCCAGTTGCCTTTGCTTCGCTTCCTTTATTTTGCACATGTTTTGCGCGACATGTGTGTGTGTGTTCGTAACTGGAGAAGCGACAGCGTCTTGAGAGCCGCTTAAGCGATAACTGAGCCTAAAATTACTAAGCAAAAGCAGAGAAAAAACTTTAATTTCGTCTTGAAGCCAAAGAAGTTGAAAAGTTGAAGAAGCCGAGCTGAGAAGAAGACGAAGACGAAGAAGAAGGAGCAGAAGAAGTAGCTCGGCAAGCTGCAGAAGAGATGAAAACTTTTGCGTGCTTTGCTCGAGATCTCAAGAACACAAGAATACACAAAAAAAAAAAAAAAAAAAAAAAAAAAAAAAAAACTAAGAAGTCTAGCAAAGAAATATCGAGTTCAAGTGGAATCGTGTGAAGAGTCTTCGATTCATTTATTCCAAACATTTATTAGCATTTCCCCCTCACCTTCGCCCTCCCCCCTTTTTCCCGAGAAAACTTTTAATAGACTCGTCTGCGAAATGCCCACAAGACACCGAATAATCATCGTCAGCTAAAGTTTCCGATTCCTCCCTCCCTTATGGACTCTGCCAGCCAATCAATCGATTAGATTTCCATTAACACTATATGCAAATTTTTGTAATTAGTTTTTCCAAGTTTTTTTTTTTTCGTTAATTGTTTTCGTTTAACACGGGCAGACAAGTTGTCTGGCTATATACTATATATAATATATATGTATATATATCTAGAGCATAGAGAGAGGGAGCAAAGTTCGTTTCGAGAATTATGAATCGTTTGGCTCTGTGACTCATGGCTCTGTTTATGACGACGTCGAAGCTTTTCAGGGAATATTTTGCATTGCTTAAGAATGAAATTCTTTGTTTGGTTTTTTTTTTTTTTTTTTTTCTTATTTTTACAAACTTATCAAGTCGTGTCGACAACAAGTTTTAGATGCAAAAGTTTTTTAATTAAATCAATCGGAACCAGTGGGAGAGGCAGGGGAAGGGGGGGTCGCACTATGATTGGGCATAGCTAAAGCTGTTTTTACTCAGGCCGTGTTTGGGAATAATTCTTATCTACATATAAGTAAAATCTTTAATTATTTATTTTACGCATTTTCAATTAAATTTAATAAAAAAATTCCTTGAACCAAGCTTTGCACTCCTTCTTAATTATTTATCTCGTCTTCTCTTTTCTTCGTTGATTTTTTCGCATTTTCCAAGAAATTCTTCCATTTTTTTTCTTTTTTTTTTGCGCTCGTCTTAATATTAAGCTTATTTCATAGAACACGCAGCAAAGCATTTTTCCAACAGGTGCTTCCCAATTACCTTTCAGCTCTCCCTCTCCCCCTCTCTCACGCTGTCTCTTTCTCCTTCTTTCTCTACTGCTCCTTGCGAAATTTGTTTATTTTCTCGTCTTGATTATTTTAGCTTAATAGAAAATTCACCTCAAAATGTGCAGGAAATATTAACATTTTTTGCTCCCTCGCTTTCCCCCTCTCTCTCACTCTGTCTCACTCCAACAGCTTCACCTGCTTGTGCTGCTAATCACTTTGCTGCTGACACGACGCTTGTCTCTTCCTCTGCTGCCGCTGTCAGACACAACTTCATTAAGAGCACACACACACACACACACACACATGCACATGGCTGGTCCTTTTTTCGGCTAACTGTACCGACTCTCTTAGCGCTGTGTCCCCCCAAAACACAACAACAACAACGACGAAGAAAGCAGGGGAACAAGTACAAGAGCATTAAGCACACATCAGCGTCGCCGTCGCAGTTGTCGTCGCCGTCGCTGCTGAGAACATTTTTGGCAAACGTCAATTACTCGCAAAAGACGCTGCGACGATGGCTTCGACAGCGCGACGTCAACGTCAGCGGCCGCAGCTTTTGCATGTGTTGCGCCGCAGTCGGCAGCAAGAACAAGTTTTCGCAGCGCTGCCGCTGCCGCTGCTGCTGTCATTGAAGTGCGAGCGTTGCTGTTGTTGTTATGCTTTTTGCTGCGTTGCGTTCTCTTTCTTTTTGTTTTTTGTTTTTTGGCCATGCAATATGCAATTTTCATTGTGATTCATTTTTGGCTTTTAAATTGGCCATTTTTTTGTGCGCTTCTGTTTTTTATTTGTGCTGCCACTTCGATATTCTTGTTATTGTTTGCAGAACCATGAACCGGTTGAACGGGTATTGAGCATAATTGTTGTTGTTGTAGTTGCTGCGGTTTGCATTTTTGATTGTTATTGCACGCGCACACACACACACACACACAAGCGCAGAGAGAGAGAGCGCGCAGCGCCAAAGAGAGCTTTAGCATAGGCGCTAATTAAGCTGCAGGCGCAGCTGCAGCGCAGCGCAGCTCAGTGCAGGTAGCTGCTGCAGCTGAGCGGATCATGCGGGCAGCGAGAGAGAGAGAACTAGTTCACGCTCACGCTGACACACACACACACACACACGCACATAATCATAGGCTGCAAACCAAAACATAATAGTTTTTTCTTTCTATTTGTCGCTTTAGTTGTTGTTGTTGTTGTTGTTGCTGCTGTTGCATTTGTTAGTTGAACCGGTTCAACGGGTTGACACACACATACCAACACACACACACACGCTTGCACTTTTGCCTCGCGCTGCAATTTGATTTTAATTCCGTTTTTTTTTTACCTTTCGCTTTGACTCTTGCTCTCTGAGCTGCTTCTTCCTCTTCTTCTTCTGTTTTGATGTTTCTTTGAATGCGTTTATTACTCTCCTTTCTTTCGCTATGATTTATTCATTTCGCATAATTATAACTTTTAGCCGCACTCACATTTCAAATAAACAAGAACAGAAAAAAAAATTAAATATTTATTTTATAATAACTTTTGTTATTAATTAAAAACACGCGCGCATTTTGCTTGGCGGCTCTGCTTGTGCTTTAGCTTTTGTGCCGGTGTTTTCTTTGCCTTTTGCTTTTCTTTCTAATTATTATTTATCTTCTTATTCGATTGCACTTTACGTTTTCGCACGCTCGTTAAATTCGTTATTGCGCTCTCGCTCTCTCCTTAATGGCTGACGCGACGCGCGTTGTTTAACTATTGCTGCGACGACGACGGCGGCTGCTGCGCTACTGCTGTGCTGCACCGGCGAAATGAAACGAAACGTAGCAAACGAGAATTGAACGCGAAGAAGATAGAGAAACAATCTCACTAGAATTTTACGAATTACGCTTCGTACTCGCTTTCTCTCTCGCTCTTTAACACTATGAACCGAACCATCCGCTTTGGCACGTCCGCCTCGTTCGGCTTTGCTTTTGCATCTGTTAACAGTGCGCGCTGGACTGTTAACAGTTGCAGCTGCTCGCAGGCAACGCTGTTACGACAACAGTGTGCGACAACAGCGCCGCGGCGCGTACAACATGTTCGAGCTCGAGAGAGCGTAACATGTGTGAAGAGAGTGTGAGTGCCGGAGTGCTGGAGTGTGGGCGTTCGTTGTCTCTTAACTCTTGTGCGACCGCTTGCTGCTGCAGCGGCGTCAATGTTAATGTTGTTGTTGCAGTTGCTGTTGCAGTTGCAGTTCGCTGCAGGCATCTGAATTGGTAATAGAAGTAACAATTGTTGCGGTAAGCTCGCCTGATTTGTGCGTGTGTGTGTGTGTGTGCACAGCAGCGGTGCGTCAATTAGAAACATAATTGTCGGAAAATTTATTGAAGTCATTTTTAAGGAGTTAAAATTTAATTTTATTTATTCAAAATATATTTAAAATTATAAAAGTATTTAAAAAAATTATTTAAATATTTTGTAGTTTATATTCAAATTATTTGAATTGTTTTAATTAAAATAAAATTACATTTTTTCAAATAATTTTCTATAGATTTTTGTTCCTTTAAGCGGCTTACCCTAGCCGTAGCCCCCATGCGGGCTGAAGAAAACAATTTAGAGGGTGGGGAAAAGTTTCCGTTTCCGTTTTGGTTTCAGATTCGTTTTCACTTTTCCAAGCTAAACCCAACCGATGCAGTTTAAGCAGAGCTTAAGTGTAACTTTTTGCATGCGCGGCGCTGTACAATGCGCTCTACATGCACATTTGACTAAATGCGGTTGAATAATCATCTTGTTTTGTAGTTTCGAATACCCTGTAGGGCCGAAAGGCAACGGGTATATGGCATGGGTAAGTTGAGTAAACCTTTGTTAAGTTCTTGCAATTAAATATGTAGGCAGACAGCAAAAACTTGATTTTGTACTTTTTACAGGGTATCTGCTAGTCGTTCATTCCTCACACCTACAACTTGCCGTCATTTTGTTGCGGTTTCCGATTGTTTTGTAAACTTTTCTCGTGCCGACAATTAAATTTCATAGTTCTGTTTTGTCGAATCCGAATCGGATAGCTTTAATCGGTTATCGGCGGCGGCGGCGGCTAATTGCAGCGTAATTGTGCAACAAATGCACAAGGCGTGCAACAACAACATGCAACCCTGATGAAGCAACAGAACTGAAGACTAGCAGCAAATTTGATTAACCAAACAAAATGGAAACAAGAAAACATGTTGCCAAGCAGAGGCTGCCACATGCCGCATGCCACCTGGTGGCAAGGTCAAATCACGCTGTCGCCGACTCATTTGTTGTTGCTGTTGTTGTTGCTTACATTATGTTCAGCCAATTTGTCAGTCGGGGCCGACGTACGCCCTAATCGTGGCGCGGGCGTGGCACAACTTGACTGATAAGGCAGCGGGACCTTTGTTTTGTGACCTCTGTTCGATACGGGGGAGGGGGAGGGGGAGCAGGGAGCGACGCCGGTACAGTGGAGCATATCAGTACTTCCTGACAGGCTGACAACAAATTATCAATTATTGTTGCAGGGGCAACAGCGACAGCGACGGAAATTTGCCACCTTTGGATACCCTGTAAGTGCTGGACAAGCTTGTGGGGTATATGCAACTATCAGGTAATTAAATAATTGTTAAAATTAACTGGAAATTGAGTATGAGGTAGAAAAAGATAGGCTGATAGAACAGCAAGATACCCAGTAAATATATACCCTGTTATTAAAGAACTCTTAAAATATTTTGAAAATTTAAGGATTTCCTTTGAAGTCTGTGATGTGTGCATACCCTGTAAAACTAGAAAAAAAAATTTAAAAATAAAAAATACTAAAGGTAAATAATTTTTAATTATTCCATAATTTTACAGCGTGTGCTGTAGTCGCGCACGCTCAACACGCGTACTTTTACCTGCGCCCCCTGAAATTTTTTCTGTTTCTTCTTTTTTTTTCTTCTTGTATGCGGCACGTCGATAGCGTCAATGGGCGCCGCTGCCTATTGACATCATAAAATTTGTCAATTTATGGAAATGTACGAAAATTTACGGAAAAGCGTCGCAAACGCCAAAACATTTCGCCAAGAAATACACCAGCAAAAAAGGAACCCAAAAGAAAAAAAAATGTGTAAGGAAGAAAGCAAATTGTGACGCAAATCGTAACAAGAAAACAGGAGCAGAAGCAGAGAAGTAGCTCACTCAACATTTAATTAGGATAGACCATTGTACCATGTGGTTAACAAAAAAAAAAAAAAAAAAGACAATTTTCAATTAAGGCCTAATTATTTTTGCTTCGCTCTTCAAAGCGCGTCGAACTTTGATCGGAAAATTTACTTAATTATTTTAAAATATTTTCCATTTTTTCTTTTATAAGAAATTTAAAGTTTGAACTCGTGGAGAGTCTAGAGAGTTTGAGGGGGAACTTTTGAGGTTTGTTTAGTTTAAAGCTGAAATCGATAAGAAAGAATTTATAAATTTTAAAAATTTATTTTAGTAAATTTTATAAAAAAAAATTTTATAAATTTTATAAAAACTTTTATAAAAAAAAAACATAAAAAGTCTTGATTTATTCCTTTTATAACGCTACAGGGTATTTAATTGCAATATTATAGCAAAAAAGTGAGATAACCTTGGAATACCTTCATTTAAAAACCAAGAAATCTATTTCTTCCAGATTTTTGTAGGGTATTTAAGTGCTGAGAAAATAAATTAAATAAATAAAATAAATAAATAGAAAATAAAATAAAATCCTACCCAATTTTGTGCAGTGTCTGTCGAACCTTTAGAATAGCCGGATCTATCGAAGAGGTACCCCCGCATAGTCGTGGTACCGCAGTACGTGTACCGCGCATGAACCTGCCTGTGTATCTGTGTACCCGGCATAGCTGCAGGTACACGGAGGTTTCTCAACGCGGGCACGTAGAGCGTTTGCGATGGGTTCCCAATGCTTTTAATAAAGTTACAAAGCTGACAACTGAATCCCGCTGGCTGTGGGGCAACGCGGCGAGTTCCCGCTCCGCGCATTTCATGCCACAGCTTACACTCTGCTCCCGCTCAGTAGCGCCCTCTGTGGGGCATAAATAAAAAAATACATTTTATGAGCGCGTATACTCGAAATTATTGCGTCTGACAAGGACGACAATATACGCTTGTTTCTTTTCTCTCTTCGTGCGTCTTGCACTTGTGTTCGCTGCCTGTTCTTTTTCCTGTTGCTTTTGGGTAGGGTGTTTCGCCAGTGGTCTATGATGGGTAGTCGAATAATTTTGGTGGTTTTTTTTGCGTTTTTTTTTTTTAATTTTAAAAATAATTAAAAACTTTGTAAAATGAAAAGTAAAATTATTCTGTGCACAAAGGGTATCTGCCAGTTGTGCAATATTTTTTTTCTACAATTTTTATTTTCTCTTATTTTTTATTTTTTTTTTTTTTGTTTTTACATTCCTTTCTTACATTTCAACGTAATTGAAGAGGCCCAAAAGTAAAGGGTATCTTATAGCTTGGCATTTAACACTTTTGTTTTCGCTTTTACTGGCCCATTGTTGTTGTTGTGTTTGCTGTTCACACTCATGTTATGCTTGGCATTGTTGTTGTTGTTGTAAAGCACACACACACACCGAGGCAGAGCTCGCTTGACGTCGCGACGTTTTTGCTGCTGCTTTTACTTTTGTTTTTGTTTTACTCTCTCCTTCGTTCTGCTGCTGTTGTTGTTGCTGTTGTTCCTTTATGCATGTGGCCACGTTTATTGTCTTTCAACGCATTTGCCAATACCCGCACAGCAGCAACACCAAAAATCGCTGACACAACAACAACAACAACAACAACGCGCAGCGAATTGTTTGCCTCAGCAATTGGCGTGACATTGTCTTTTTGTTGTTGTTTTTTGTTTTCTGCTCCTTCGTTCTTTCTGCTCGTTTTTTGTTCCATTTGGCCGCGTTGTTTTTTAAATCATGCCTACAAGTATGCAACGCAATTTTTTTCAATTACAACTCGCTGGCAATTTACTTTTGGCGAAGGCTGTCGCCGCTCCCCGCCCCCGTCTCTGCCCTCCCCTCTCCTTCCTCACCGCAGCACGCACGCTGCCAACGCGGCGAATTTCCTCCTGTTTTCGCTTTTCGCTCGGCAATTGCAATTGACAATTTATGTGCCGCGCGAGTGGGACAGAGAGAGGGGCGAGAGGGAGTGAGAGAGTGAGAGGGGAAAGGGGTGTCAGGTGCAGCCGACGCATAGCTGCTTCAATTTTTATCGCTGTTGAAGGTGCGACACACATTTTGTGGCATCGCATTGAAATTGCGTATGAAATGAAATGGAATTGAAAACGAAACGCATGGAATGGAATTGCCAAACCGGTTTGACATTGCAACGCGGATGAAGAATGCAAGAGCGGACGACAAGCTATAAGGGAAGGATTGGGGAATGCAATGAAAACACAAAAGTAATTTGAATTAAAATGGAATGAAACAAAATCAAAACACAACAACAACAAAACGGTAAAGGCACGAGAAAAAAAAAAAAAAAAAAAGAAAGAAAAAGGAGACAAATGGAATTGAGATTGAAATGGAATGGAATGGAAATAAGTGAAAAGGGAATAAAATAGATTATTCATTGAGTGTAGTGAGGTGTGCATAGAGGGAAATTTGAAGTGGAACGAAATGGAATGGAACAGAAAATTCGAAAATGCTATAAAGTGGAATGGAACAAACTTTGTAGACTAATGTAATTCGGTTTAAGCTGCTTAGACGCGTTTGGAATAAAATGAAATGGAACACAAAAGCAAGTTGCATGTAAAATGGAATGAAACAAAATTGTTAGCAAATCTACTAAGAACGGAATGAAATGGAAATGAATTGCAACACGATGTTAGAAATCTTTTGAAAACAATCACAACAACAACAACGAAACGTCTGTCAAAGGCAGCTTGCAGCAAAGAGAGAGAGAGAGAGAGAGAGAGGAAAAAACAAAAAATAAAAAAAAAAAAAAGTTCAAGAAGGGAAAAAAAAAGAAAAAAAAAAAAATTGGAAAAAAAAATTGTATTATAATTTTTTTTTTTTTAATTTATTTTTTTTTTTTTTTTTTTTTTTTTTTTTTAATATTTTGATTAAAAAAAAATGTTTAATAAAAAATTTTTAAAAAATTGTTTTTAAAAAAATTAGGGAATTTATGAAAAGGTTTAAAAAATTTTTTATTTTTTTTTAAAAATTTTTCAAAAAAACAACCAAAGCTGGAAAAAGGGAGGAGAAGAGAGAGAGAGAGAGAGGGCGCTACAATTACTGCAACAACAACAATAGCAAAGGCTTTTATTTAATTAAAATGTCATTATTATTCTGCTTTGACTGCCTCTGCCGCAGCGAGCAGCGACGTCGACGCCGGCAGCAACACTTGGCAGTTCACAGGTCGCGCTGGTGTCAAATGGCAGCGTGGCTAAAAGCAAAACGAGCGTCACCCGCCCACCACCTTCTGCTGACGTCGCTGCTCGCTGCGCAGCTGCAATTATAATAAAACAAATAAGCGTCGCATTTGTGGGCGTATGCAAAGCTGGAGCAGGCAGCGGGGCGTGGCTGTTTGTGTGACATTCTGACTGACTGCAATGAAATATTTTCCGCTTTTATAAACGATTCGCGATGTTGTCGTTGTTTTTGTTGTTGCTGCAACAGTTACAGTTGCTGCAGTTGCACCTTTGCATGGCGCGACAAGCCAGCCCCCCCCTCCCCCTCGCCACGCCCCCTGCTGGCAGAAAAGTTGACGCGAGCGACGCCAAAGACAAAAGCGAAAGGCGCCTTTTGTTGTTGTTGACGACGACGACAAGTATTTGTTGGATGGATGAAACGACCTTCACCTGGCCAGTTTAGCACTGCAACTGTGCGCCACGCCCCCTACCGCCCCATGGCCTACGCTGCTTACTCCAATTCTGTCCAGCCTGTTGACCCATCTACGTTGGCATTCGCGATAGACAAAGGCGTCTGTGGAACACTCAATGTGACCTCAGCAAGAGGTAGGGAGGGGAACGAAAGGCAGAGCAGGAGGTAAACAAAAGGGTTAAGCATTGGTGTAGTGTTTGGAGTGCCAAAGAGAAGAGAGAGACTTGAGAGCGAAGTGGAATAAGTGTGTAGAGAAAGTGGAGACAAGATTGTAAAGAGAGAGAAGTGAAGAGAGAAGGGAGTGGAGCGTTATAAAGAGAGGCAATTGATAAGGGTATAGTGAAATTTTGATGAATTAAGGATGATTTGCAGACTTTTCCTCAATAACTTCTTTATTTATGCTTCGATTGCCAGCAAATTTGCAAACATCATTTAGATGGTATTAATTACTGTACACACCAAATATAAATATTGTAGCCCTAAAATTACGCTTGAAATAGCATTTTTTTCCATTAACAGGCTGGAAAAGGGGCGTGGCCATATACAAATTATACTTTGTGCTGCATGCAACCATCAGAAACGTGCTCAGAAAATTTGATAGCCCCAGCTCTTATAGTCTCTGAGATCTACAGCGTTCATACAAACGGAAAATGTATGAAAAACACATAAGCTTTGCAACTAGTGTCACGTTTGAAGCGTGTAGCCAGGCAAACGGAATTCGATCCGAGTGACAGTGAGTTTTAAATTGCGATGACAACCGTTAGCGGCAAATCTCATAGTTTTTGAAAACTTGATAAAGTTATTGAAAAAATTATAGGGCTTACTATAAAGCAGAAGCATGACTGAGACAGCGAGCCAGGCGAATGCGTCGGCGATGACGCCGTCGTGTTCGACGGAGGTAGTGGCAAAGACACTGTCACAGCTGCAGACAGAGGAGATGGAGATAGAGTTGGAGCAGCTACGTCATATGAGCCAGAGGACAGCCAAGAACAGGCGTATAAGGTGAGTCGACGAGGGAGGAGGGGAAATCCCCTGACTGACCACTCGCTGGGTCTTGCAGGCAAATCTACAGGCAACTCAACTTTGGTGGCCTCCTTAACGTTTATCCCACAAGGAGGCCGCAACAGCAACAACAGCAACAGCAGCAACAGCAGCAACAGCAGCAGCAACAGCTGCAGCAGCAGCAGCTGCAACAGCAGCAGCAGAAGCAGCAGAAGGAGGCGGAGTCGCTGACAGGAATGCCCTGTGCGGTGACATCGCCGCGTGTAAGCGGCAACGAATCGTACAACTCAATGTTGCAGCGCAGACAGCAGCGCAATCGCCTCAGCTTCAAGCAGTGGCTGGTGGCCAAAAAGTGAGTGGGCAACGCTTTCGCAGAGCTCTCTCTCTCTCTGATCTCTCTCTCACTCTTACAGCAAAGCGGACGCACTGCAGCGACGCCGACAGCGTCGCGAACAGCAGCGCCAGCGGCAGGAGCAGCTGCAGCGGCAGCAACTCGCCGCACGCAGCTTCCAGCAGTGGCTGCAAGCCAAGCGGCGTCAGATGAGCCTGGCACGTGCCGCTGGCGGCAGCGGCAGCGCAGTCGCTGGCCTTGTGAACATAGCCGCTGCCGTCGGCCCCAATGTAGCACTGTCACCGGATGTGGAGTCGCGGCGCCGCGTCGAGTCATGGCAACGCCGCAAGTTGATCGAGCTGGTGGCGCAACGCGAGTGCCAGCAGCATCGGCAGAAACAGAAGCAGCTGCGCAACGAGTTGCGCCATCAGCTCTCGAAGCTCGCGTTCCAGCGCTGGTTGGCTCAGTCCGCCATCAAGCGGCATCAGGAGCCGACCACGTGGCGCGGTCATCTGAAGCAGCAGCGCCAGCAGGAGCGGCAAGAGCGGCAGGAAGAGCTGCGGCAGCAGCGCGAGGTGCAGCAACAACAGCAGCAGCTGGAGAGGCAGCAGCTGCAGCTGCAGCGGCGCCTGCAGTGGCGGCGACTGCAAGCGACGCCGCCTTACGCGCTCTACCTGCACGTGCCGCTGTCGGCAGCGCAGCAGGCGTTGCGCGAGCGTTTTAACGATACGGATGCGGTAATTGTGCGACGCAGGCGTCGCATTTAGCTGCCTTCCTCTCTTTTTATCTCTTACCCTGTCTCGCTCACGCTCCCACACGCTCCCGTCCAGTCAGGTTTAACAAATATCCTAATCATTTCGGCAATTAATAAAATTTTAGGTTATATCGACACTGCTAGATGACGGCTTTCATTTAGGAGAACAAGGGAAAGAGAGAGAGAGAGAAAGACAGAGCTTTCAGCCAAAGCTCAGTGTGCTTCACGCTGGAAGAAAGCGAATTCGAGTTGTGGCCATTGCTTTACACTTAAGGTAAAAGCTCATTAAAGCTCTTAATCGTGAACAGTCAAGCTTTTGGCAAAGCTCTACACAAAAGCGTAGAGCTTTCAGCCAAAGCTCAGTGTGCTTCACGCTGGAAGAGAGCGAATTCGAGTTGTGGCCATTGCTTTACACTTAAGGTAAAAGCTCATTAATGCTCACAATCGCGAACAGTCAAGCTTTTGACAAAGCTCTGCACAAAAACGTAGAGCTTTCAGGCAAAGCTCAGTGTGCTTCACGCTGGAAGAGAGCGAATTCGAGTTGTGGCCATTGCTTTACACTTAAGGTAAAAGCTCATTAAAGCTCACAATCGTGAACAGTCAAGCTTTTGGCAAAGCTCTACACAAAAGCGTAGAGCTTTCAGCCAAAGCTCAGTGTGCTTCACGCTGGAAGAGAGCGAATTCGAGTTGTGGCCATTGCTTTACACTTAAGGTAAAAGCTCATTAGAACAGGCTTTAAAGCATTCCAACTTTATAACATCGTTAGCGGAGCTTATCACAATAAAGCTCATTAAAGCTCTGCTTTGTATTAAATCTTACCTCAGGTCATTGATAGGAAAACTGATGACAAGCTCACACTCAAAACTTTGTTTATCTTTCAAAACTTAACTGCATAAAAGCTCATTAAAGCTGCAAGCTGCCTGAACTAAATTTAAATGAAACTCTATGAAAGTTTCCATAACGCAAGTTGCTGACTTTGAACAGCTCTAAAACTTTCTGACAAAGCTCATTAAAGCTAACTTAATAAAAGTACGTAACATATTTCGCAATGTCATTTATCTTCCTTAAAACCCAATTCAAAATTATAATGCCAAAGTTTGCCTTGCATATTTCAACCCGAAAATTGAACAAAATGATCGACGGTTTTCCAATCGAAGAGGCAAAGCTTTCCTTTTAGTCAATTCACTTAATTCGTGTGTAATTTTTAATGCGTTGAGATCAATCAGTTTGCTCCCAGTTGCGTGATACACACACACACACAAACACATACACTTACACGCAAATTTCTATTTGGGCTTATGCCAAGTTTCCGGTTAACTCAATTAAGAGAACAAAAGCTGAAAACAAAAATCGAAAAACAGAGAAGCAAAAAAACTTCACCTGGCAACCCACTCCTCTCCTCCCTGCCCCCGCTCGGTCTGCTGCGGTCTCTGAGGTCGAAGCGTCTGTGGCCCGAGGTGGACAGTGGAGAAGGCCGAGCTGTCTGGCCATTAGACCGTAGGATGACCCAATGGCAACAGCATCAGCAGCAGCAGCAGCAGCAACGAGTCGCTTTGCCCACTTATCCTTTTAATCCATTTTCATTGTGTCAGCAGGACATGTCATGTTCTCTCCCTCCCTCTCTCTCTCTTTATCTCTCTCATTTTGCTGCAACTCCTGCCACAGGGAGGCCGAAAGAGGCGCCTGCAGCCCGACATGTTTTGCGGCTCGTCCTGACTGCCTGCCTGAGGCACCTGAGCTGCACTTGCAACGTTGTTTGCCCATTCAATCTGTGCTCTCTGGCGCCGTCCTCGCCCTCCGTCCCGCCCCCTTTCTCCACTTCAGTTTTCACTCACGTTCTCTGCTTGTAAAACCCAAAAACAGTTTCCCATTTTCATTGTTTACTCTGATCGATCTCGTCGCGTTGCCATTGATCCTGCAGCAGCAACTTTTATTAGGCAAAGTGATGTGAGTTCTTTGTGCCACGCCCCTTTTGGGGCTGCCAGTTGCCTGGGATTGTTTTAGGCAAGAGAAGCAGGGAAAAGATGAAGTGCTGTTTCGAGAGAGCTAGGAAAGAGTTAGAGGAATACTTTGAAGAACTCTTAAAGTTATTGAGGTTGATTAAACTTTTTAATTCCTAAAATTTTAAAATAAATTTAAATCTTTTATATATCTTTCTTTACTCTGTGCTAAAATGCTAGAAAAGCTTAATACATTTTTTCAAGCAATGTAACGCAACTTTTGATTAAACAAATTACTCAAAACGCAATGTAACATGTCGTATAATGTTTTAGCAATGATCGTCAATTACTTTCCGCTAAGCCTGAACTGAGTTTGGCCAAGACAAACAAACGAATATGAAGTATACGCCATGTGTGTGTTGCAGACCGCAAATGAAATCGTTGCATTTGCCTGGACGAAGCAAAGCAATAACGCGTGAAGTTTACTGCTTGATATTGAATATAGTTTATGCTATGTATGTCGTGTGGTTCATTGCGGGCACATCAAGTATACGCAATGTGTGTCAATAGCGGCAAGAAGTGACTTAAAACTTCTCACCCTGCGGTTTGATGGTGATGTTTTGTATCTGAAAGGAGGAAAGAGAGTGGGAAATAGATTGGAAGAGATTGAGAATGGTATCGAGAGTGAAAGAGAGAAAGAGCTTGTTAGATATTATGTGAGGGGCCAGTCAGGGGTGTAGTGGGCGTGGCTCCCAGCTACCCTCTCAACTGACCAGTCTTTTCTCACCTGCACATTAGGTGGCGTGCCAATGGTCCAGAGCACCGCCTCGGCCACGTCCTGGGAACGCAGCATGGGCATGTGCTGCTTGACGACGTCCTGCAGCTGCTGCGGCAGAATGTCCGTGTCCACCATGCCGGGACTGATGGTCTGGAGAGCAGGAGAAGCAACATAAGAGTGGGAGAAGAAAGAAGCGAGCAGGAGCAGAAATGGTAGAGGGTTACCTTCCTCCCTCCCGCACCCCACGGCCTCACTCACCGATACGCGCACCCGCGTCTTGTGGCGCTGAAATTCCTGGCGATAGATCTCCTGCATGGCGCGCAATGCAAACTTGCTGGCCGGATAAATGTTCAGCGACGGCAGCTGTGGCCCCAGATTGGGCACCTGCTGTCCGGCCACGCTGTTCACAATGACCACGTGTCCCTCGCTCTGCGCATCCCGTTCGCCCTGTTGTCGCATCACTTGAAATGCCTCACGCACCCCGTAGACAGTTCCCAGGATATTGGTATCGATGGTGCGTCGCATGGCTTCGCCGTTGCCTGCTCCGCTCAGCTCTGCCTCTGCGATGATGCCCGCATTGCTGACCAGCACATGCAGACCGCCCAGCTGGCGCTGTGTCCAGGCGATGGCCTGCTGCACCTGCGACTCCTGCGTCATGTCGCAGTGGCGCGCATGAAGGCGCTGCTGTTGGTCGCGCGGTAACGTGGCGCGCAGTTTTTCGATGCGCTCCTGGCGACGGGCCAGGCCCACAACAACAAGACCGGCCTGAAGCAGGGCAAGAGTGCAGGCGGCTCCAATGCCCGCGCTGGCGCCGCTCACGACGGCAACTTTGTTGCGCCAACGTTCCATGCTGGCGAAAGACTGAGCGAGTGATGGGCGCAACGATGGCACGGCAAAGTCGCGCTGCGCTGCCCCTCCGCTCTCCCTTTCTTCAATCCAACCACTTCTCTTATTGCTCTACCCACTAAGAAGGAAGCCGTAGCAATCATGAGTGCCGCCTAAGCTGGCGTATCGATTTACCTGGCGACCAGGTGACACCATTACGGATAAACTGCTGACAGTGCTGCTTCTTTCTCTTCTTCCTTCTGCACCTGCTCCCTCTTCCTTTTATCTATTCCTCAACTTTGCTTCTGCTTTAACTTCACCTTCCCCTTCTTTCTTATTTTACTCTCCCCTAACCTATCTTTCTTTTTGCTCTTCCGTACACCTTTAGATCCTTCTTTTGAATCTACTTCTTCTTCTCCTAGAGGGATACTACATTCTTCAGCCTTGCCTTTTCCTTTTCTTATGGTTATCCCTCTAACTCCTCTTACCTCTTCTACTTCTCCTTGACTTTCCTTCTTGTTTATCAACTTTCCATGGCACTTTACCCGCTTTTCTTACATCATTTCCTCTTTGCAGGCTTAGAATACCTCTCGTACTTTTTCTTTTACTGGGTAAACCTGTCTTTCCTCTTCTCCACCTTCATTTTGAAAATTTCCATCTCCTTCTTTCATTGCTCCTCTTGACTGTCCCTCTTTAACCCCCACTCTTCTTACCTCTCCATCACCTTGTGTTTCCTCTGCTTTTCCGCCTACTATCTTCTCGTATATCCTCCTCTTCCTTCTTCTTCTCCGTAATAGTGAGAGAAAACACCATCTTCGAAATCTCAACGAATCATCTTGTGTGCCTAGTCTAATTGACAGACACCTACCAACTATCTTTAAACAAGTCCTACCTAAGTTCTCCTTGGTGACCCATTCGCCCCCCCTTGGAGGTAAACACTACCTAATCCATTAGCCCATTGACATATCAAGCAGCTTTTCGCTTTCTTCATCAAGAAGCTTCAACATCAACTGGTATGTGAAGGGTAAGCAGTTGGTGAACCTCCCTGAAGCTGCAGGATAGCCAAAGTGGGAAGGGTTCGCGAAGGGTATTCCAGTACAAGCTCTTCTTGCCTATGAGGCTCATAAGGTAGATAGAGATACAATAGATAGGATGAGATTTGCTGGCTTCTATTATTTAATTAGGTTATGCGAAAAGAAAATTTACAAAAAATTTTCGATTATGTCTGCGATTTAACGGAACCTTCGAAAAACTTAACGAATCCTTTTTTTACGTTTTCTTCTCTGCTATTCGTCATATCCTTCTTCTCTTCTTGCCTTCATTTGTTCCTTGCATCATTTTGTGGGTTCTCTTCTAGCTTTGTAGAAAATATGAAAGTAGAATGTGTGTAAAACTAAAAAATATACTAAGATCTAGTCTGAAAGCCTGTGTGAACGTGCATGTCTTTGCTGGGCTGGCGCCTCAACGCCAAGGTCGCGACTTCTGTTGGCGCTTGAATATGCATGCCGTCTCGTTGGATCTGGTGCGCTGCTGTGCAGTCAAACGTGACAGGCGGGTGATGTTTCTTCGCTGCAGCAAAGAGTCCTGATGTCGCTGCTGGTTACGCTGCTGCTCCATCTCCGCCTCCGCCTCTGCCTCCTTCTCCTCCTCCGCCAGCGCCTTAGCCCCTTCTACCTTTTCGGCCAACTGCTGTTCCGGACACTCCGGCTCCGGTTCCGTGTCCGTATCCGATTGCTGATCTCGCCTTATCTGCTTGACCAACTCGCTGGGTAATCGCTCGTCCTGCTGACTATGCGATCGCTCCGGCAACAATTTGCCCTGCTTTACCCACACCTTGAGGCGCTCCTTAAGCTGCTCCCGCTTCTCCTGATACTTGCGCGGCAACTGTTTGCTGTTTTGCATGTGCTGCTGCTGACGCAGCTGCTCCAACTGATCGTCGCGCAGATTCAGTTGCAGCATCCGCGCATCCATTGCGCTGTCATTGATCACGGAGCGCAGCTCGCGTGCTCTGCGCACATTCTGATTGCTCCACACGATGGGCTGGCGCTGCGGCTGCGGCAGTCGATGCGCTGTGGAGGGCACCTCCTCCTCGACGGCAACTCCTCCGCTACTTTTGCGGGGCATATACGGACGACGCGGCTGGGCCAGGCGCTCTAGGCGTTCATAGTCGGGACCGGTGCGGGATGCCTGTGGACCGTGTTGCTGCTGCTGCTGCTGCTGGGGCTCCTGCTCCCTTTCCGATTCCTCACGTGTCGGTGGCGTCTTCTTTAGCAATGGCTGCCATTCGTTGGGATTGGTGTAGTGCGGCGTCATCGAGCCACGCAACGAGTCCAGGCCATGCCCAATGGGCACCGGTCGTGGTCGATTGCGCGCCTCCGAGGCCCACTGTTCCCAGGCATCGGCACTTAGCTCCCGCCTGGCAATGTCCACCTGCTGATGCAGTGCCTCATCCTCCTCTTGCTTGGCACGCATGGCACGCAACCCTGCGATCTTCTCACGTTCCCAGGCCACCAGGCGACGTTGCGTCTCTGCCGGCGGCAACGAGGCACGCGGCGTCAGCTGACGCTGTTGCTGCTGCTGCTGCTGTGTTGCATTAGCCGAACTCAGATCCGACTTGGCGCGTCGCATTTTCGTTGTCTTGGTGGCCAACCAACTCTCGTACTTCTCCTGGGCCAAGCGCGTGCGCTCCTCGGCTCTCTCCTCCTCCAGCTGGGCCAACTCCCGTTCGGTCTTGGCGCGCTGCTGCTGTTCCTCCCTGCGGATGATTCAAATTAAATGATTAGTGTAAGTCGAAAAGTTGCTTCACTTACTTCTTGGCCGTCAACCAGGCGGTGAACGTGGTGATCTTCTCGCGTCTATCTGTCTGTCCATGCGGCGTAATCAGCGTGCTGTGCGCATTGATCTCGGCACTGTTCCAGATTGCGGTCTCCCCCTCCTCCGCCTCCACGTCCACCTCCAACTCTGCATCTGCCTCTTCTTCTGTGTCCAAGTCGTCCAACAGCTCCGCCTCAACTTCGGCGTCCATTTCATCCTCTATGCCTGCCAGTTCATCTTCATCTTCATCTTCAACTTCAGCTTTCTCTTCCTCGTCATCCTCTTCATCTGTTAGATCTGTCTTCCTGGATAGTTGCGCCTGCTTGATGCTCACGTTGGGCCGCAATGGCCCCGCGAACGAGTGAAACCGGCGTAGATGGTCATAGCGACCTTCGCTGCATAAGATTGAAAGTTACAACCTTTGTTTGTTGAAATACCCTAATCTCGCGTCTTTCATTCACTCTTTCTAGGCTCCTTAACTATCTTACTTAACTATCTTGATAGTTCTGTATATTTTCCAGTCTTCCTATCCTTCTATCAGTCTTTTCTTCTCTATCCCCCAATTTCATCTCTATCCTTCTTGCATCTCGTCTATCCTCCTACTTTTCCTCTAGCCCACTATACCTTCTTCTTCCACTCTATCCCCCAATTCTTTTCCACTCTATGCCCCAATTTCATCTCTATCCTTCTTGCATCTCGTCTATCCTCCTACTTTTCCTCTAGCCCACTATACCTTCTTCTTTCACTCTATCCCCAAGTCTTTTCCACTCTATCCCCCTATTCTTTCTTAATCACCCCGTTCCTCATCTATCCTCATATTCACACCCTATCGCCTAATACCCATTATTTTGTCATATCATACATTCAGCTATAGCTAAAGTGATAATCCCTCCTCTGCTCTACTCTCTCCTTTAAAATAGTTATTGTCTTCTTCCTCTTTCTATCTCTCCATCCAACTATCTCTCTAGAGAGTGCTCATTCCACTACGTTCTCACTCTTCGCTCTCTTCTCGCCCTGTAGCTCTAAACTTACCCCGATTCCCCAAGCTCGTAGGGCAGACATGGGCAACAATTGATGTGCAGATTGTGGCAAGAGGCGATTGTGCGGTTGCCCAGCTCCGTGGACAGCATGACACGCATGATTTCATTGCCATGTTGATCGGTTCGTGCCACAAATGCCATTGGATTCTTGAATAGTTATATGGTATGTTATGTTGCTGTTAATCTTGTTATTCTTCTTCGTCTTCTTCTTCTGGTTTATCCTATTATTGTTCTTGTTGTTGATTTTGTTGCTGCTCTTTCAGTCACTTCCAGTCGGGGAGTGGTCGCAGTTTCTTTTTGTTGCTGCCCTTAACAAAATTAAAATAGGTAAATCATTTCAGAGTGTACTACGATACGAAACGAAAATGTCAAATGAAAGTCAAAATGTCAGAATAAGTTTTCTCTGTTCCTCTCCTGATGTGTAGAGCGTTTTGTCATTGAATGTGTCGTTGATATTGTAACAAAGCTATTGAAATTTGAATTCCTTTTCAATAGCTTACTACATCAGAAGTTTTTATGTTATATAAAATATATAGTATTATTCACTTATCCCTCACACATTGCCGATTTCCACATTGTTTTCAACATTTTAAAGGAATGGCAAAAAAAATGTCGCAATTTTCTGGCTTATCTCACTTAGTTCACACCGCTTTTGATAAGCCGCAGCTGGCTTACTCCACACACACTCCAGCCCCTTAGTCATTTGGTCTTTAATGCACTTAACACTCATGCCAGCCAGAGCTGGTTGCATGCCACATGCAGCTGCCCGCGGCACCGTCAACCTGGCCCCCGCCCGCCCGACTAAGTATTTTATATGCAACGCCATCGACAACTTGCGGCGACACTTGACGCACAACGCGACGGCTAAAGGACTTAATAATAAGTGATGACAAAGTTGCTCGAGCTGCAGATACTCTGCGATTATATAAAGTTTCAAATAATCGAAAAGACGGTGAAAGTAAAAGAAGAGGAAGTTCCTCAGTCAACGAACGAGATAACAAATTGAACAGTTAATAATGCAGGTGATGTCTATCTTGCAGCATAGTATATTCTAGATTTTTCTTTAAAATGTATGAAATTTGCACAGTATAAGGTAGCCTGCCTCGATATACCCCACTTGCCAGTGTTGGATAAGGTGTGAAATGCGCCAACTGACAACTCTCATTAAAACATATTTGCCGTAAGTTCTTTTGTGAAAAATTTAACAGGCAAGCATTTAGCCGGACAATGTCTGCACAGTACACTGTGTGAGCGCGCGTCCTGTTGCGTCCTGTTGCGTCCCGCTGGTCCCGTTAGTCCCAGCCCGGGGCCCTGCAGTCCCATAAAAATGCAACGTCAAAGTCAGGTCGCCATTTTGCAGTACCTGAAGCGGTTCATAGATCCCGTGCACATTGCTGGGCTCCCTTTTCACCCTCAATCCTTCTGTCTCTCTCTTCACCTCAACCTTGCTCTATCTCTCTCTTTCTCCCACTCTCTCTTTTCTCTTTCTCTCTCGCTTCCACTGCTTCCTACACACTCTGCTCCTCTTCGTCACTATTGCTGTGTACTGAGCTGCGTCTGGGGCCGCTTCATGGCTTCATTCTCTCTGTAACGCTGTCTATCTACTCTCTCTCTCTCTTCCTCTCTCGCTTTCTTGCTGTCTCTCTTTTTCTTGTGTGTTTGCTGTCCCGGTCAGGTACTTAACTTTTAATTATGCCGCCCCGCGTAGCGAGCCACCAGTTGACCAGCCGGACAGGTGTCATGATTAAATCGAGCAGGACGCATGCACTGGCCAGACCTACCCCACCCCCCTCCCTCCACCGTTGACCCGTCACCTTAGTCTGTCGGGTATAATTATTAAGTCCAGACACTCAAAAGTAATAAAAAAAACGAGGCAAAGACTGAACTGCGCTGAAAGAAATGGCAGCGAATTGGAGTAACTGGATGCGCCGTTTTTGTGCCACGCCCCCTTTTGAGGTGATTGCCATTGCGCATACTTGGCGTGCTTTTGCATATTTTCAGCTTCAGCTCTAGCTGCTGTGAACTCTGACCTCAGCACAATTGGCAGCCAATCTCGTTTGTCCCCATTTCAACTGTCAAAATCCACCGAAAAATCAACACAAAATGCACATCTGAAATTTTGCAGCTCGCAGCCTGACTAATTTCCGCTCGAAATCAGGTGAGAGAGGGAGAGAGAGAGAGAGGGATAGAGATAGGCAGATGGTTCTCATTTGCATTAACGTCATTTGTAATATCAAGCTAATTGAGTCCTAAATTGGCAAATCAATTAAAGTCGATCTGCAGGTTTTGGCTTAAGCGAAAAGTTTTACGGCTTTTGGTGAAATCATAAGGAGTTTTGTTTTGAAAAGATAATAACTAAAATAAATGTAAATTGAAATTGTAGAAATTTCAATAAACTTAATGCGAAATCTCTTAAGGAATTACAGACTTATCAAAAAAATGTACCACAAAAATGTGGAAAAAATCCGTGAAAAGCTCAACCTTTCCACTGACTTCCTCATCCTTTCATCATTTCGCTTATGTTGGCGATTTCGGGAACACGCCGCAAACTGATAACTGGCTATTATAATGCATGTTGCGCAGATAGTTAGCCACTTCTTCAGGTCCAGGCCAATTTGTTTGGTTGTTATGCTTGTTTTGCTCCTGTTTCTTCGCCGTCTTCTTATTCTGCTTCAGCTTCTGCTGCTCGTTGTATTTTGCATTTTCCGCTGCACTTCAAAAAAAAAAAAAAAAAAATTTGCTCATTTTCTTATTTTTTTTTTTAGAAATTTTCGTGTTGTTGTTGTCGCATCCCAAATGATTTTGTCGCTGGTACCTCCCCAAAAAAAAAAAAAAAAAAAAAAAAAAAACTCGACTGTCATTTAAGCATTGAAGTGCATCGCACTGGAAGCAAGGGGTGACGCACAGGGGCGCCTGAGGCGGGGGACGCTGGCAACTGGCAACTGTGTCCCAACTGTGCACGGGGGCTAATGGCATAAATTCTTGCAACTGCAGCTGTTGTTGTTGTTGTTGTTGTTGCTGTAGTTTTCTTCTTGACTGGGTTTTCCCAGCTACTTTCGCCAGTTGTAAATAATTTCAAATGCTTCTGCAACATTTTTGTCGACATCAACTTTCGCTTGGAAAATGGTTCAGTTCCTTTTCGTTTTTTCGTTGTTTTTTTTTCTTCTGCCCATCTCCACTCCCCCCCTCAACGTTGCCCTGGCCAGGCCATTGGCCCATATACAGCATGATATAGTAATAGTTGAAGACGTAGCTGGGCGGGGCGTCGCCTTTAGCATGGTCACCTTTTTATCGAGACTGCGACGTGAAAAAACCTTGCTTAATTAATATAATTAAAAGTTGATTGAAAACTAATTGAACCGTTAATAAGAATTTTTCTAAGAATATTGAATATTTCATTATAAAAAAATAATTGGAAAAAAACTGTCGTTAAATTAGTTAGGCAGACCTTACGGAAAAGTGAAAGAAAGAAAAGAATCTAGTATATTAAAAAGACTATGGTATTTTTTGGATTTAAAAAAAAGGTCACCTTACCATGCCAGAAATTCACCATACCATATGAGAACTTCAACTTACCATGAAAAATAAAAATTCGCCTTACCAAACAAAATAAATCGCCTTACTATGTGGGTAATTACCATCTTACCATGCAAGAAATTCACCTTACCATGCAAGAAATTCACCACACTTAGCAAGAAAGCCACCTTAACAGCAAAGCTATAGAAAAAAATTCACCTTAGCATGCAAGTAATTCACCCTACCATAGGTGAAATGCATCCTACCATACGAGATATTCACCTCACCATGCAATAAGTCACCTTACCACTGAAATTTCACCTTTCCTTCCGCAAATCAGTTCAGCACTTAATGAGGTCTTTAAACACCCTCTCTCTCTCTCTCTCCATCTCTCTTGCCTCGTTTTTCCCCCATTTTCTTCTGCCTTGCACACGCTTTAAGAACTTCCCGAGCACTTTTGAAATGGCAACTCAATCTCAATCTGGCAGCGAACCACTTGGCGTGCAGCAGGCAAAGAGAACAATTACAAAGTGCATTCGCTCTCAATGAGCGAAATTTGCATCTGTTTTCTGTGTTTCTGTGTTCTTTCTCCCCATTTCTTTATACCGCTTAAATTGCGAATCAAGGTGCAAAAGCAGAGCAGTGGCAGGCCGAAGGCAGCGCAAATTAAAGCAGGGAAAAGTCAAACAGATGAGGAAAATGAAGAGGAAGAAGAAGGAGAAGAAGACGTGGCAGAAATAAAGGAGAAATGCGTGAAGGAAATTTCATTGGATGCGGCTGCCTCTGCATCTGCTGCTGCTGCTGCTGCTGCTTCTTGCCTCTCATCGTTGTTGGCTTCATTGTTCCAACGTTTTGATTGATTGATTGATTGACTGTCGTTGATTGATACTCAAACTTTTGTGTATGAGCTGGCTTGGCTTTTCACTCTCGCTCTGGCTCTCCCTCTCTCTCTCTCTCTCTGTCGCTCTCTCTTTCTCGCTATGTGTGGTTTATGTTTGTGTGCCGAGTCATCAATGCGGTCTACTTCATAAGCCGACAGCCAGCACAGTGGGGCAAATCAGCTGCAGTTTGTATTGAAAATGCTGAAACTACTCACTCCATCTCGCTTTGACCCACTGTGCCAATGATGTTGCACTTGAAACTTTTCAACCAACATGCTGTGGCAATAGCAACATCAAGTCGTAATTGCTGTTGTTGTTGTAGTTGTTGCAGTAGTTGTTGCTGTTCCCGTCCTCCTCCTTGCTGGCAAAAAGTATGTCGTTTATAAGCGACTTCTTGCGGTGCTCACACACACACACACACACAGACATACCTACGCTCGCGCAGATAACGCTCTTTGAGGGCGAATTGATGTCACTTGCCCGTCATTCATACGCACCGCGCGTGCCCCACAGATTAACCTGCACAACTCACGACTCGCACAATGAAATTGCAGGATTTCTAGTGACTGTGTGTATGTGTGTGTGTGTGTACGGGTGTGTGTGATGTTTTTTTTTCTGTCCACTCATTCGACAAACGGAAGTTACACTCAAGCGAAAACTAATTTCATTTCATCAGAATTTGACTGGAACTTTTCCCATTTACTTGACGCCGCTACGTGCTATCGCTTAGCGTGACCCATGTCCTCTGACCTCTGCCTTTCGCTTCCTTCCACACCCCCCATCTGTACTACAACAAAAGTTTATTGGTTTGACTTGTAACGCGTTTCCGTCGCCATCGCCGTCGTTGCCCGTAAAAAGGTTAAATGAATAAGTGCGTTTGCATGGGCGAAGCAGGACAAGAGGTTGAAGAGGGCGAGGTTGGGGGCAAGTAGGTTTTTTGGTCTACTGGTCTGTCTATATAGAGACATCATGCCTGCAGCGCAACTTATGACCCAGCATTATTTCGAAGCGGCTGCAATGGGCACCGCGCCCAAAAGTGCGCAACGAATTTTGTTGCTGTTGTTGTTGTTGTTGTTGTTGCCACTTTGTCAAGGACACTTTCAGGTTCTCAACCGGGCACTTGCCCGAGCACAGTGGGGTCGCTGCATGCCATTGCAAAATGCTTAATCATCGCATGGAGTTCACTCTCCTTCTCTCTCCCTTCACACGCGTCGACTGTAGTCTTAAGCGTGCATTAGTCATTGTCATGTCGTTAAATGCTCAACGTAATTCATATTTGCAGAGGGGGAGGGGTGGAGCACACTTAGCCAAACTCTACACTAGTCTGCAGTGCAGTGTAGCAAGAGATTGCTGAGCAAATGATGTTGAGAATAACTTATTCAGACGAATACTTAATTTTGCAAAACTCTACACAAGTCTACACTACTCTACACAACTGTTAAATCGACTAAGAGATGAGAGTATATGTACCAAGCATTAACCTAGTTGAGATAAGATTAAGATTAAGACGAATACTTAATTTAGCAAAACTCTACACAAGTCTACACTACTCTACACAACTGTTAAATCGACTAAGAGATGAGAGTTATGTACTGAGCATTAACCCACTTGATTTATATGAAAATAGCAAGCAAAAAAAAACTCTACACTACTCTCCACAACAATATTGTAGATTCTTATAAGAGCATATGCACTCGTCGTGCATTTTTGTGCATTTTAGGCTTATTGTAAAACTCTACACAAGTCTCCAATGCGAAAAATCAACTTATTTTAGTCCCTATTGATACTTACATTCGATAAAATGCCCACTGCAGCCCACTGTGCACTCAGCTCCACTCGACGCGACTCTCGTTCGTCGTCGCATAACGACTTTTGGTTCATTTATTGCTCAAGTGATTGGCGATAATTCGCCGCGGGACCTGCCGTCGACCTACCTGCTGCTGTGCCGGCTGTGACCTGGCGACCTGGCAACCAGGCAGCTTGGCCACCTGGCAACCGGTGATCGGTAGCCAAAACGAAAGCCAAGTCCAAAAGCCGTTGACGAAACGCGCGCGCCCGCATCGCCCTTAAGCGTTTTGTGATTGCTCCAAACTTCAAGGAGCAATCGAAGTGGCAACGAGAAGGAAGCTGAAGAAGAAGAAGCAGAAGAGAAAGAGAGAGGGGAAGCTGTGGAGAGAGTGGCAACAACTAATGAACAGTGCGGCAAACGATTGCAGTTTAAAGCATTGGCCATTTCATTTGGCCCAAACTAAACTTGGGTAAATAAATTGCGAAATTTCTGCACTGCATGAGAAGATAACACGCCGAATGCGACACTTAAGTGGGCGATTAATTTCCAGCAAGGAAATTGTCTTTAAAGAGAGAGTAGAAGATTTTGAGGAATCCATTAGATACTCTACTTAATTTATCTTTATAGATTTTTTCCGCATTAAATTTCAATTACTTTAAATTCATCGAACATAATCCCGAAATAAATGAACACGCTTGCTGCGCTGATTGATGAGTTGCTTGAGTTGCCCTTGAAAAGTTTCAAGTACGTATACGTTGCCAAAAATACACGAAAATAATGAAGAACAAAATGGGGGAAAGAAAGAATGTAAAAATTCCTCAACAAGCAGACGGCGCTGATTGATGCGCCGCGTGGTTGATTGAGCCGACAAAGTCGTGAATTTAATTTCATCTATGCCCCCATTGAGAATCCTTAAAGGATCAAAGTAATTATGAAACAATTTTTGACCGTAGAAGCACATGTAGTGATACCTGTGCACACACACGCACACACGCATACACCTGCACACATACACAGTCACACCCACACACGCATAACACTCTTATCCGTAACACAACGTGCAATCACAATTTTCAATACAAACGAGACTTGTTTCCTTTGTTGCGTTCGCGTTACGTTGCATGGTCACCCACGCACACCCGCATCGCCGCACACACACACCCCAACATACACACACAAGCACACACACCCACCCACTCGCACCGCACAGCTTTCATATTCCATTTTCAGTTTTATGCATGATTTATGCGCCCATTGTCCGACGCGCCGAGTCGCCATCGCCCATCGTAGCGGGGCCACGCCCCCCGCCCCTTGCACCGTCACGCCTCCAGCAAGTGACGCCGCTTGCCCTGCGGCCGAATGTACACACACACACACACACACAAACACACACATGAAAGCGAAACGTAGACGAGCGCCAATGCCAAAGTCAGTTGGCAATGCACATACGAAACCGCTGCCACGCCCACTGCGCCCACTTGCAGCCTACTTGCAGCGGCAGCAGCTGCAGCTCCTACAGGACACATTTGCGCGAGCTGTTTAGCATTCTATTTATGTCGAAGCATTGCCGGGCCACGTTAGCAGCCTCCCTCGCCCTACGGCTGCTTGCTTACCTTAACGCTTTGCCCCCTCGTCGTGCCCTCTGCCGCTTGCCCTGCGCAATTTGGGCTGCGCTGCCAGCGAACGCAATACACATTTTTTTCGGCTGTTCGCCTGCTTATCAGTGCACACACTTTACACCGGCAACAATGCCCAGCGGCGAAGGGAGCCCAAGTGCGGGGCCACGGAAAAGCGGTAGCGATTGGCCACACCAGCACTTGGCATTCATATGATACACACAAACACACACGCGCGCACACACATACAAACACACACACACACACACATTGCCGCACACTGAGATGAAGATATAACTGCATTTATGCATTTGTGGTCAGCAGCGTTGCCAACTTCAGCAGGGAGAGTGAGAGGGAGGAGAGTGACAGAGGCAGAGTTACACAGTCTTGTATGTGTAATACACTGAAAAGAAATAAATGTAGAATGAATGAATGAATGAATAATGAATGATTTAATGAATGAATGAATGAATGATTTAATGAATGAATGAATAAATGAATGAATGAATAAATGAATGAATGAATGAATGAATGAGAATGACAGAAATGAATGAATGAATGAATGATTGAATGAATGAATGAATGAATGAATGAATGAATGAATGAATGAATGAATGAATTGATGAATGAATGAATGAATGCATGAATGAATGAATAAATGAATGATTGAATGAATGAATGAATGAATGAACAAATGAATGAATAAATGAATGAATATATGAATAAATGAATGATAGAATGAATGAATGAACGAATAAATGAATGAATGAGTGAATGAAAAATGAATAAATAAGTAAAAGAATAAATGAATGAGTGAAAGAATGAATGAATAAATAAGTAAAAGAATAAATGAATGAGTGAAAGAATGAATGAATGAGTGAATAAATGAATAAAGATGGTAAAGATTTTGTAGATAAAATGTGGAATAATCCTTAGTCGGAATTCTATTAAAACTTGCATTAAAACTAAAACTAAATTTTATCTAATATAAAATTCTTTAAAATTGAAAATATGCAATAAATTTGAAAAAAGGTTTTATAGATTAAAGATTAATAATTATATTGCAATTTGATTATATTTTAAGCTACATTTTAGAGACCTTGTAGAAATTGAAATAAGAAAAATTTATTTAAAGCAAAGTTTGATATTTTTTAACTCAAGTTATGTCTGTCTTATTTTATGAAATAACTAAATATATTCTGTATTTTTTCCATCCACTCAACCATTTCGCTCAGTGCATCGCTTGGCTGGACATCGACCATGCGAATACATATACATAGATAGAGTTTTCTGCTCGGTGATTTTTCATATGCAACTATTCATGTATTCACGTGAGTTATGCCAGCGCGTCCCCTCCCTCCCCCTTCCCCCACCCACCTACCATTTCCATGCTCTGACCCAATCTTCTTGCTTTGTTACCCCCCCAGCCCGCCTTTCCGCCCGCTTTACACAACGTTCTCTTTCTATGTGTATCTCAATGCGGTGTCCAAGCGAAATTGTAATCTGTGATTTGTGCTTTGTGCTTTGCATTCACAGTCAGCTACCTCGACTTCCCAGCTGGCCGAAAGTCTCCACGCCTCTTCAATCCCATTCCAATCTCAGTCAAGCCAAAGTAATGCTTTGATTTCGACTTTGTCGCTGCCTTCAGATCTCTCTCTCTCTCTCTCTCTCTCTTTCCCTCTCTCTCTCGCTGTCTCCCTCTCTTTATCTGAATTCGTGTGCTTGCTTCGTGCTCATTGTTATTGTTACTTTACCTGCGTGGAGATGGTACTTAGAGCGAGTCCATCCGGCATGAATAAATGTGAATCTATGTAGTACCACCCTTTGGATGGGGCAGGCACTCTAAGCGGATTTCGAATCATATCGCTACGCATGGACTGAGTCCGATTTTCGCATTCAAAGTCAAATCATAATTCGACCCATATCTACTTACCTCAGCCCAGATCGGGATTCCATTTGGTTACTGCCACGCAGAGAAAAAAGAGAAAAGGGAGAAAGAAAAACGGAATCAAAATGCGGGGCAAAACTCAATCGCCAAACTAAATCAAAGCCGTCTAAATTATTCATGAATAAATACATATAGTATGTATTAAGGATTGGTTTGTTTTTCGATTTTGATTTCTCTGGCCTCTGGCATTATTTTGTAAATAGTTCAAGGTTACACTCTATCCCCCACCCCCCCTCCCCCCTCCAATTTTTCTGCCAAAACTTTCTGCGCAATTTGTGAACTCATTTTGTTGTTGTTGCACCCATTCGTCATGCGCTCAATTTAAGTTGGTGCGCTCAACTTTTGCTGCACCCAGGGGAGGGGGGGAAGTCTGAAAGTTGCCTGTTTGTTTAATAAATATTCCGCTGCAAATCAAATAAGCTGCATAATTTACGGAGAAGCCAAGTGCAGTCGAAAGTCTACACTGGCGGAGAAAGTAAACATTATTTGTACAAATTGTATGGGACACAGTGCAGTTGCTCAAATCTATTGTGAACGATCTGCGGAAATTCCATATTGATAAAAACTCTACACTAGCGTTGTAGGTCAAAGTCTACAAAAACTTCCCGCAGAGCAATGTTTTATTTTTTAATGGAATTGCAGCGTCATATGAGCCTAAAACTTTACTGTACTCTCCACAACTCTACACTCACTAAAAGTATAGTACTGTTGCTCTAATCAAAAAATGGAAGTCCAATTATCTTATGGCTTTATATAGACGCATTGTACAACTCTCCACAAGTCTACACAACTCTACACAAGTGTCTAAAATTATAGAATATTTCAACGAGTAATAACATACACATAAAAGTTAAATTTGTGCAATTTACACAACTCTCCACAAGTCTCCAATACTAAAACTTAATATATATACCACTGCAAGTGCAAAAACAATAAAATGTATGCATTATAAGTTTGTAGAGAACGACTCTCTACAACTCTACACAACTCTCCACAAGTCTCCAATACTAAAACTTAAGATATTTTTCACTACAATTGCAAAATTAATCATATATAAGTGTGTCCTAAACAACTCTTTACAACTCTACACAACTCTCCACAACTCTCCACAAGTCTCCAATACTAAAACTTAATATATTTTTCACTACAATTGCATGAGCAATAATTTGTATGCATTATAAGTGTGTACTAAACGACTCTCCAAAACTCTCCACAAGTCTCCAATTACTTTAATTGACTACCGCTGCAAGCCATTACAATGTGCCGCACAATAAACTCTACACATAAAACGACGGCAACGCAGCGCATTCAACAAATGCAACAAACGTGGCAAAATGAAGGCAGCCTCTACAAAACGGGGCATATTGCCACTCCCACAGGTGTCATTTAAGGTGCGCAACCCCTACGTCGCGCCCGCCCCCCGCAGCCCACTGGGGGCATCATGAAATTGCTGGATGCGTTTCGACAGCGAAACGTCCGGCACGGGGCCGTAGCAGCAACGGCTGCCGCGTCGCAGTCGCTGCCAATGCCAGGCACGTCGCAGACGTCCCACGTTCCATGTGCCGCCTGCCCGTGTCCTTTTTGTATGCAATCCGCAGCGAAGAATTCAACTTGAGTTTGTGGAGAAGTAAAAATGGAAAATAAAATAAGAAAAATCTCTCGCTCGCTCTCTCTTTCTGCCCAAGAGCGAGGGAAAGCGAGAGCGAGAGAGGGGGAGGGATAAACAAAAAAGAAACTGTCGAGCAGGAAAACACCAAATGCCACAAAGTAGAATATAAAAATCTATCCTTTTTCTAGCATGCGACGCGCCTGAATGCATATGCATACATATTTCTCCTTGTTATGATTGTTGTTCTTGTTCCGCTGCCGCTGCCGTTGCCGTTGCTGCTGCTTCATTTTTTGCTCCTCTTTTTTGTTGCCGCTGCTGTGAACCATTCATGCTGTTTGCCATTGTTTGCCACCTGCCACACGCACACACACACACACACACACATGCACACACTCCAGATACTTGGGCGGACATGGAGCAGCTGCTTGAAATCGTTGGCCGTTTTCCCGCTACCAGTAGCACAGTCATATACCCTATAGTATGATATAGTTAGGAGATATACAAAGTCTGTGATGCTAGCTGAGGGATAAGGTCTGAAGATAAAATAATTCTTTATAAATTGTATAAAATTTTTATCCCTGTAATTAAATATTCAAAAAGTTCTTGCATAGTTTTTTTTTTTCAATTTATTTTCAATTATAATGTTAGGGTATTCTTCAGTCTACACGATCAGAAATAATAAATTTCTACACAAATTTTTTTTTGCATTTTGAATTTTTTTTTTGCCTTGATTAACTCAAAAAAGTTTTGCGCTTGCAGTCGCGTTGATGGCCACTTGAGTGGGTGTGTGGCATTTTCTACACACACTCTCTAGCACACACACTAGCACACACACTTGCACACACACACACATAAATCCAATTACGTTGCATATTTGTCTGCGCGTTTCTGCATTCACGCAAAAATGTTGCATGCTTTCGGGCGCAGCTGAGAAATGTTGACATTATCAAAACGCCATTAAATACCCCGCTATGTGTGCGGGTGTGTGTGTGTGTGTGCGGCTGTTTGCAAGTGTGAGTTAGCGTTTTTCTTCTGACCTCATTTTGGGCGCTCGCTGCACGTTATCTACGCGATGTGAGTGAAAAATATAACGCATACGCCGCGTTGCAGCTGTAAACGCATTATTCGACATGTGTAAACACAGCGAGTATATAAGGCCAATACATGCACCTAATATGTACATTAATTCACTATATATATTCTGCTTCAGGCCAAAGTTTGCGCCACAACTCTCATCTTGCCGCTATTTGCTTGGCCTTCCCCTCCCGCTGTTCGCCTTGTCGCGACCGCTTTCAATTTGCTTACTTTGTTTGCTTGGCGCAAATATTTTCAGTCAGCGGAAAGTGAAAACTTCATCGGTTCGCCTTTTGTTGTTGCCAAAGTATTTCACTTTTCAAACAACATGAAATTAATACATACACACACACACACACACACAAAGCCACTCGATTTCCCCCGGCGACCCTCGCACGATTCATAACATTGCCAGCAAAATAAGCAAGAAAGAAAAAAAAAATAAAAAAAAATCCTCATGTAGTTTGGTATTATTTGTGCAGATTTAATGGGGCACATCCTGAAGCATATTGAAAAAAATACCAAATTACTTAAATCTGGTATATACCGAAATTGAGGGAGAGCAATGGAAAAGCAATTTCGCTTACAAAACTTTCCTTAATTGAAGGCTTTATACAATATTGTAGCTATTGTCTAACATAATGTTGCCTTCCCCTCTACCTTTGACCTTAGCGTATACCCTGTAAGTTCATAATTCAATTTGATGAATTGTTGCCATGATAGGCGTCCCACTTGATATCATTTGCCCTGATTGACTTTCCAACCTCAAAGTGCCAAATATGCAAATTGACTTCAGTTTTTTTCTTTTGGCCAAAACTATCCGCACACACACACACACTGGCACACATGCGTGTTAAATTGGTCAGTGGCCGCAAAACAGAGTTGTCACCTTTTTTTTTTTGGTGTTTGGCGGTTGTGGCGCAGCATTTGCGTTTTGAGCCCCGGCGTCAATTTGAATGTCATAAATCACGACCGGACGCCGGACAAGGGAGCTGCCTGCCCTGCGCTCACTTGCCGCTGCCGGAATCGGCGGTTTGGGGCGCCGCCTTCCCGCCAGAAACAACAACAACCGTTAACCGTCAACCGCCAAACCGGACCCGGACGCCGACCTGGGCTAATGTCGAAGATGCGTTTCCGGCGCCAACCGGAAATGAGTTGTGAAATGAGACGCCGTCGTCGCCGAACGAAACAAAAGCAAAGCAAAGCGAAGCAAAGCAAACAGAGTGAGCACAAAAAGCACACACACACACACACACAAAGCAAAAGCGTAGCAAAAGAAAGCGCAAAGCCAGAGGCAAAGAACCGGAGAGTGCCACAAATGATTAATTGCTCGGCATTTGTGCGGCTCGTTAGACGAGGCAGTCGGCAAACATAAACAAAACACAAGAGAAACAAAAAAAAAAAAAATCGGAAAAAAATGGAAATAATCAAAGCAAAATGTAACATATGTATATAGTGCAGTGAATATGCCCAATTAACCGAAGATCGTATACGCTTTAAGCTGCAGAGTGCAGGGTATTTCTTTTCTTGAGGATGAACTAATTCCACAACTTTAAATCTTTGTTGTCTATGATCATCTCACAATAAAACATCCCTAGTTATTTACACAGTTTTCTCACTATATACCCCACCGATCTGATCGATCTTGACACATGCTTAAGCTATCCACACACGCAAATGTCAGTCCGAATTTCAGTTCATTCGCTTCAACGGAAGCTGAGTTTGCACATGCCACTACACACATGCCACATGCCTTCTGTCTCAAGTGCCTGACTGCCAGACATAACCTCAAAGCTGACAAACTGTGGAATTAATCTCACTCTCAGCTTCCACACTCAATTTGTCTGCTCTCAGGCGTGACACATGCTCGGCCAAAATTGCAAATGCCCCAAGCGGAGGGTATTAAACGACACACACAGAGAGACAGAGAGAGAGAAAGGGAGGGAGAAAAGGGGGGGAGAGGCTGAGAGGATGACTTAGACACACATCAGACGGCGACTGTTGCTGTGCAGTGTGTGGGGTGTGTCAACAATGGGTTAATGCAACAAAACAATTTTTCAACATGCTTTCAACTTGGCCTAATTGAATTGCCAAAAACTAAAGCTGTCAGAAATGCGTTGGCCAAAAAGGACGCAGGCCAAACCGCAGTGCACACACACACACACTCGTACACACACACATGCTTGGGCAGACAAGATTAATGAGCGTAAATCATTTCGAGCATTTTTCAAATAATTTATGAAAATTTTCTACACTCCCAACGGACTCGTCGGAGGTCGTCAGCATTTTTGGGACTCATTTCTTTGGCAGTTTGCGTTGTTTCGTTGTTTGCCGCTTTGTTTCATTTCATTTTGTTTTATGAATTCATTTTTAGCCAAGGTTTTTTGTGGGTTTTTTGTTTAGGCTACCCTGTAACGAGGCGTAGGGGTATGCACAGCGTTGGCTTTGTTTTACTTAATTTTTTGCGCATTTTGTGTGGAGTCTTTTAAGTGAGTCTCTAAATAAGGTATAGATCTTGTGTATAAATTACAGGGTATTCATGAGTTCATCATCTCCACATTTGCCACACTTTTTTTGCTTTGTCAAATTTAATTACGCGTATGCCAAATATAAACGCAACCATCTGTTTGAGATCATGTGAGTATTTAGCTAAATGGGGTGCAAACTTTGACCCCTACGGTAACGGAGCATTGGCTGACCCCACAGCAGAAGCTGTGGCTCTCCTCGGGCTGCCTCTCGTCTCCGCTCCGCACTGAAGTGCACTTGAGGCGAGTTTCATTTGCAGTTGCAGTTGCTGAATGAAAAGAATGGAACATGTTGCGAAACTTTAAATGCAATTAAAGTGGGGTAGTTTAACTTCGTGGAGGGGTTGAAAGATAAGTAAAGAAGATATATAATATGCTAACGTTTCAGTTAGTTCTGCTATAGATGTTTAGAAATAAAGAAAACTCTTAGGCAGTTCAAAAACTTTATGCAATCGAAAACTTCTGTCAGCTGACAAAGTCCCCACAGAGTAGTTTCACCCAGCTTTAGCCTCGCTCTTCACTAAGTATTATTGAATATGCGGTACCTTTACAACACTGTCTAAAATACATATGAATGAATGGAATATTTTTGAACAAACAGATTCTTAGTTTATTTATAAATGCGCATATTTTTGCAACGACATCGGACAACAAGTCTTTGAATGATAGGGGAATATAGAATAATACAATATACACACGTACGTTACACAAAAACATATGTGTGTGTGTATGTATGGTATACTATGTGCATACGTGTAAGCTATATAATATGCACACACTGCAGGCCCCCGTGAGTATATGTGTGTGTGTGTGCTTCGTATGCATTTCATTGGGAATTTGCATAAAATAATACGAGAGAGAAGCGAACGACTCGAACTGCCCCAAAAAAGTTGTTGAGCCCAGGCAGTTGTTGTTAGATTATGTTGTTGCTGTTGTTGGGGGCTGCCCCTCGACTAGTCTGGCCTGCCAGCATCCCAATGCCTCAACTCCCCAAGTACCCAAAATGGCCAAACTCAGTTTACGCTTTCTGTTTTTGCAAGCGAAGTGCTAAAAATTGATGCTTCCGGAAGTTTACATATGCCACAATCGAATTTGCCCCACCCCACCAACCTGCAGCTACCCTTTTTTGCCACGCCCACCGCCCACTACTTTTCCGCTTTGCAGTTGTCAGTCAACATTTCTGGCATATTTGGTTTCGAAATGCAAATGCATCGCCAACAATTGTCCACTCGCTGCAAATTAGGGTTGCTGCCCCGGGGGAGGGGAGGGGTGTATATAGCTAGACATATATACATATATATATATATATTCATGTGCATACAGACATGCGCGTGATTTCATTTTACAAATGCATATTCCATTAAATTGCTGCAAGTTTGTCAAACTTTTGATGGGACAAACTTTCATTACACTCGACGCAATTAAAAACGAAAAGAAAAAAAATTTAAATAAATAAAATAACAAAAAAAAAATAGTATGATTTATCAAAATTAAATTTCATAATGCAATAATCTTTTTTGCTCTGTTGTGCTGTAAATGGAAATTGGCTGAATGGCTGAATGCGGTTTGCAAGCTGAATTTAAATGCAAATAGAGAAAGCTGATTAATTTGCATACAAGGAACTCGTAAAGCTGATAAAAGCTTAAAACAAATTTAAAATGAACAAAAAATTATGTAACAGGCGGAAGAGGGCGTGGCAGACATCACAAATTATATATATTCTTGTTCCGCATCACTGGATGAGTCGATTGGATCATATATGTCTGTCTGTCTGTAAGAGATCTCAACTTATATGAGATGATTGATGATTTATGTTAAAGTGAGCAAGGAAAAGACTTTGTTGTTGCTTAATACACTATCTGAAAAGCGTCTGCATTATTTCAGTGGATTTTTGATAAATTTAACATGGGAAAAAACATTGAAATTTAAGCCTCTTAATATCTGCCAAATCTTTCATAATTGCGCGCTTAAAACTTGCTAATTTGTGCGTAAAATAATTTATAACGGGATAACGTCAGTTTGCGGCCAAATATTTGGCCAAAATAGTAGCTAAATAGCAGGAAATACAAATGAAAAGCACTATTAGTTTTGTCTGCCACACACACACACGCACACCAAAAGCCAAAACTAATCACAGAAATAACACGAAAAACAAAACAGTGAAAACTTTTGGCATTTGGTGCGTTTTGTTGCGCTTTGGTTTTTCTGGCTAAAAGTTGCGGGCCAAATTGCGAAATGCGACACGAAGAAGTGGAAAACAAAAATGCCCAAAACGCAATGCTTAGCACATTGTCAACATTGTGTCGGTGTGCGTGTGTGTGCGTGTGTAAGTGTGCGTGTGTAAGTGTGCTTTGGTATTTTGCATAAAATTTAAATTTCATTTCTTCGATTTGGGCCAAGTCGAACGAAGGCAACGAGCCGAACGAGCCGAGGGTCGCTTTAAGGCAGCGATTTGTATGCACGAACGTGCAGCCCCGAATCCCATTTACAACTCAATGATTTTCCAAATCACACACACACGCACACACACACACACACATACGCAGCGCGACAGCAAGCAAGCGATAGCGAAAGTCGGCTAACTGGTGCCACGTTGCGGATGAGCAATTTGAAGCGCATTTTGCAAATGTGGCACGACACGTACTTAAGCAGCAACATTTGCGTGGCAGCATAACGCTAATTACACCGAAATTTCAATGATTTTCGCCGACCCCCACCCAACCCATCCCCTTCGCGACGCGGCCCTCTCTATGCGATTCTCATTCTCAGACAATTGACGCCTGTGCTTTACGACCTTCCCGTCGCATAAGAAAGTGGCCTGAGTTAACTTTACAGCAAAGGCAGGAAAGCAAATGAAAAAATTGGAAGTTGCATGTGTGTATCGACGGACAGATACCCTGTAAATCGTGAGTGAGCTGCAATTATGAAAATTTTGCACTATAATTGATAGGTTAAGGTTCAAGCTCGACTTTCAAATAGTATTAATGCATATACTATATATATTCCTGTTCAGCATAAGTGTCTGAAAGATTTCTTCAAGTTGGTGTATCTAACAATCTTTTAATCAATCAATTCTACCAGCTTTCTTTACTCTTTTATAAAGGGTATACCCATGTCCCCCGTCCCTCTAGCCTAGCTTCAGACTAGCTAAACTTTTGATAGACAGATTGGATTAACTCAGGCATTGATGTCATGAAAGAGCAGAAAAACAATGTGTCTACAGGGTATGAGTTGCCTTCTTGAAGCGCGTCAAGCACAACAATGTGATACCCTTTTTTTGCCTACACATTGTTTTCAGAGGGTATGAGCGAGTGTTGTTTTCGGCTTGACCTTTGATGCTGCTGTTGTTGTACTCTTTCCCCAAAAGGCAGCTAGAAATATAGTGGCAGCTAGTGTGCGCGTGTGTGTGTGAACGTGTCTGTGAGTGGGCGTATCTCACGCACAATCAGCATGGGCCCAACAAACAATCGAGCTGATCCCAAAACGAACCTACGCAGCGCCCCCTGTCGGTCCATCTGTCGGTTTGCTGTTATTGTTGTTGTTGTTGCTTTTTTGTTGTTTCTTAAAGTTTATCCGATTGTTTAATGAGCTCTGAACGAAATAGAAATCAATGATGCGAATTTTATGTGCCTTCGCCAGACCGGACAACGTCGCATCGGATTGGAGAAGGGGGGAGAAAGGAAGGGAGGAGTGGAGGAGGGGACAGCTGACCGTGGGAGCCGACTGGACCACACCAGAGACACGTCAATATGGTTATGCTTTTGGTGTTAGTTTAGCTGCCCCTCGTCCTCCTCTCGCCTCCCCTCCGGCCTCTCTGAGTGTCCAGCTCGGACACGCATTTGTCGACAAAATAATAAACAGTTTGCCAGCAGCAGAGCAAACAAAGGGCCGCAGAGAATGAGAAAAAGAAGAAGAAGAAGTGAAAACAAGAAGAGCAAAAGGAGGAAGAAAAGAACTCCAGCTTCAGTTGTTGAACACAGCACGACGAATCCAAATTCCCCTTGGACACTGATTTCGAGCAGCCATTGTTGTGTGCAGGATTCAATAGGGAGCTGGCCAAAGGGCAGAGGAGGGTACAAAGAAAATGGAAGGAGAGGGAGGGGGAACTACAGAGGAGCTACATACAAAGACACACAGAAAGAGGGCCTCGAGAGGAGGTCAGAGTCGAGTCAAAGAGGGTGCCCAAAGAGTAGTCCTAGAGCAACACGAAAGGGAACTGTTCGAGCGTGGGCTCTGAGCGAAGCTACCAGAGGGTGCTAAGCCCTCCCCCCCTTTAGGAAGGGAGCCCAGCTGAACGTTTGCCAACTCGATTGCTCAATGAGTTGAGAACGCGGCAAACTGTTTGCAAATATGCTGAACGAGGCAGCACAAGCAGCAAAGCAGAAAGCAAAGTGCAGCAGAGCTGGCATCGAATATCATAATAAGTACAGAGTATGTTGCAAGCGTATCGATTGTTAAACAGTTTCCAATACGAGCTGCAGTCGAATCGGTCACAATAGAGTCATCAGAGATGCTCAGCTTTGTGAACAACAACTTTGTTGGGCGAAACGAGTGAGAAGCTTACAGAAACGACAGCTTGGCAGAGTGGAAGATCCACTAGAATGACATGATATGAGAATAGTTTAATCTATGATTCCACAACAACATTTATCCTTACTTACAATAATACTTGTAATATATAGAGTATATATAACATATATCAAAATATTGAAATATTTTTAAAACTTAGTAACTTTTTCTATCGGTTTATTCAATTCCGAATTCAAAATGAAATATTCTTTAATTTCTACAAATTTTTCTGAAATTTTTCTATAAACCTTACATGATTTTTCCTCAAGAATTCACCATCTTTTTATACTTCCCTGAAGTACAAATAAGGCATAACAAAAGTAAATAAAATCTCAAAAATTATAGAAATTACGCAATTTACAGCTGATTTGCTATAGGAAAAGGGGGACCCCCTTCCGGACCGAAGAAACTGGGTCACAGCCTGTCCAAATGACCGCAATATAATCTGTCTCTAATCAAGCATAAATGAATTATTTAAGACATTCCCCTACCCGAAAATTGGCGCAATTGAAGGCAGCCAATGGGAGGCTTCCTCGCCCTCTGATTTTTGCAATCGTTGGCATTCTGAATTTTCCCTACACACCATCTATATATATTTTTGTTTTAAAGACATCGCAACGAAATGTAATGCGATTGTTTGCTTTGTTGCCTCCGTTGCCGAAACGCCTTGAGGCGAGGCGTGGCTCATTATAGGCGCAATATATACACGAATTGTATATAGTATATGCCAACTGAGATATCAGCAAGCAGGTCAACTGGAAAAAGCGTTCAGGGTCAATTGATTCTAATTACTTTGCCAGACTTGTTTCTGCCCAGCATCATCAAGGAATCGGGAATCAGTCGGGAATGGGAAACGGGAATCGGTCGGTCGGTCTGCTTGTCTGTCTGTCCGTCTGTCTGTCCGTCCGTCTGTCTGTCGCAGGCGTTGAAGCGTTCCATGCATTCAATTGGAAATTGCGAATACATGTTGAAAGTGCCCTTTTTCCTCCCCCTTCCACCCCATCAACAAAATTTGTTTTTTCGAAAAAGACTCACCTTGGGTTCAAATGTCGCGCAGTGTTGCCAACTGTCACAAAATATGAAAATCAAACGGAACGGGAGAGGGGGTGGGGGGACCCCGCATCGGGTTCGAGTGGGTCCGCTTTGCTGACATCGATCACTTTTTGTTCCACCAAGCGTAATCAGGTGTATTCTAGTGTAATAATTGAAATTCTGTTAAATCACATTCAAATCAAACAGTTTTTTTTTGCCCCTCTTTTTTTTTTTTGTTCATACTTCATTGCAATTTGGTGAGGTAATAATATGTTTTCATTATTATTATAATTTATTTCCTTGTGCATAATTGTAATTTCCTTTTGCTCGCGTTCTTTAATTGAAGCTTCCACAGCTTTGAGGGAAATGAATCGATTTCAAAGCGAAATATTTTTTGTGTATTTTCTTTTGAAATGAGTGGGAAGGTTGATTGTCTTTATAAATGGGTTTTACTGGCGCACAGTGGGTATTATGAAATTTATGAAAAAATTATCCATATTTCATAGCTTGTTAGACCCTCTTGTGGTTTTGGAAAAAAGTTTCCCTTCATTTTATTCAGGATAATTAACTCAAACAAAAATACTAATCTAATATTCCATTTTATTTTTGAAGACTCCTCAACTCTGGCTGGCATTAGAAATGGAAAAAGTTGCGTTAGAGAGAGAGAGAGAGAGAGAGAGAGAGAGAGAGAATGGGAGAGCGCTTGAAACTGCAAAATGTGCAATTATTTCGAGTGAGAAACTCCTTTTCAATTCCATTTCGAGGGAACTTTGTAATATTTTTCTCTGTTTTGCTTTTGGCAACTTTGGCAACTTCTCTTTTGGCTTGCCCAACCACTTCGCAATGTGAGATTTGTTTGTATCTGCGGATAAATAGACAGACAAACGCACACACACACACACGCGCATAGGGGAAAAGAGATAGACATAGTTTCTCTCTCGTGCTCGCTCTGGCACATTTCTCACACTCTTCGCCACAAATGAAGGAAATGCAAATTGCGCATTTTCGCACTTCACTGTGTGCTTGTTGTGCTCTCTCTCTCTCTCTCTCTTGCTCTCTTGCCCTCCCTCTCGCTTCTCGTTGTTGTTGCCATTGCATTTTCCTACATTTTCAGCCCTCTGCCTTGCTCACTTCTCCCTCTTCCTCTTGGTTTTTTTTTTAGCTTCTGTTTCAGTTTTTGCTTCTTGCACATTATGCGGCCGCAGCGGCTGCAGCTGCAGCTGCCCTTTGCCTTCTGTGCAACAGCAGCCGCAGCCACAAACACACAACTCGGCCCAGGCATCGAGTTGTGTTGCATACACACACACACACACACATGCAGACACTCAGCGCATATAGACACTTGCAGCAAATGGGGTCAAAAGTCTGCATTTTTCAATATCACTGGCGCCGAGTTGTGGCTGCCAACACACACACATACACACACACACACACACTCATGAACTTGGCATCGTGGGTGTGTCGAGTGTGCTGTCTCTGTCTCACTCTTGCACACCCTGAACGGTTTGTTAAGGCCTTAAGCATCGCACATGACGCGATCGAGTGCTAGCAAAACAACAATTTCTTATGCACACACACACACACAGACACATACAGTTGCACACACGCACACATATTGCTAGCAAGCTGAGCTGACCAGGCAAATATTTGTAGTTAATTACAATTAAGCAGCTTTTATGTTGCACAAACTGTTTAACATTTATAAGCAGCTGTAGCAATTGGCAGAGCTGCAAAGCTATCGATAGTGTTATCGATAGTGTAAAGGCAATGTTGATTGAAGCTTAATGCTTAGAGCTTTGAAGCAGACAAAAGCTTTAATGTGCTTTTCAGTCATTTGCTACTGCAAAGCTTTCAGCCTTGGAAAATTGCCAAACTGTTGCCTTTATTCGTTTGTTATTTACAGAACTTTAAGCTTTGGCAGAGCTGCAAAGCTATCGATAGTGTTATCGATAGTGTAGAGGCAATGTTGATTGAAGCTTAATGCTTCGAGCTTTGAAGCAGACAAAAGCTTTAATGTGCTTTTCAGTCATTTGCTACTGCAAAGCTTTCAGCCTTGGAAATTGCCGAACTTGCCTTTATCGTTACCAGAGCTAATTTGCCAAAGCTACATAGTGTTATCGATAGTATGAGGCAAGTATAAGCTTAGCTAGCGACAAAAGCTAATTGCTTTCAGTCTTTCACGCAAAGCTTCAGCCTGAAATTGCCCAGCTGTTGCCTTTATTCGTTTGTTATTTACAGAACTTTAAGCTTTGGCAGAGCTGCAAAGCTATCGATAGTGTTATCGATAGTGTAACGGTAATGTTGATTGCAGTTTAATGCTTCGAGCTTTGAAGCAGACAAAAGCTTTAATGTGCTTTTCAGTCATTTGCCTTATCGTTTGTACATACAGAACTTTAGCTTCTATTATCGATAGTAAAGGCAATTATTGAAGCTGCTTGACTTAAAAAAAATACATGTCTTTTACATTTGCTACCGCAAAGCTTTCCGCCTTGGAAAATTGCCTTTATTCGTTTGTTATTTGCAGAGCTTTAAGCTTTGCCAGAGCTGCAAAGATATCGATAGTGTTATCGATAGTGTAAAGGCAATGTTGAACTGTTGCCTTTAATCGTTTAAGCTTTAAACTTTGGGTAAGCTTTAATGTGCTTTTCAAATTAAAAGCACTGCAGTTTTAGTACAGCAGAGATTTGTAGATTCGTAGGCATATAGAAAGCTTTGGCTGCTTAAAAGCTTTGGGTTTTAATAAAGCTTTAATGAGCTTCTGATTTTTATTTTGTAATTGCCTTCTGTAGGGTAATGTAGCTTTTCGAGCTCTCTACATAAACCTCTAGCTAAAAGGCCTTAAAAAGTTTAGTAAGCTTTTAATTGCTTCAATGAATCAAATTTTTTTTAAAATGGAAGCTTTCAGACGTCTTAAATCTACCGACAAGACTTCGAAGAGATTTTCACGCTATTTGAAACTTAAATTTAATACAAACTTAACCATGCTACAACGTAAATACTTTAGTTGGATTTAGCTCAGCAGCTAAGTGCTTTATAATCCTATTACCTTTGTGTACTGCAAGATGCAAGAGGATGTTCAGAAGGGCTGTGCAATTAACTGGAGAAAGAAAGAAATTGTAGAAAAATATTGTAATAAAAATGATTTCGATTACCCATTTTGTCTTGCAGTTGCCCCAAACATTTTATGCGCTTTTCCCTTTTGACGCGACGAAGCGCCTCGAAGCGCGTTCATCGAGTTTATTTCTAGCAGGAGCGCAGGGCGCATTCAATTTGATTCTGTATTTATGTAAGTGCCATAAAAGTCAGAATAAAATCCAAATAATTGGCATATTCATTCAGCATTTGTTGTTCTTTCTTTTCGTTTCGCACACGGTCTGAACAATTGTGATATACCCTTTAGGCAGTCGGCGAAAATGTAGGGGGTATTCCAGGGGAGAAGTGTGTGTTGAGAGTTTATGGAGTGGATCGGGTAAGTGAAGCTACTCAGCTTTATGGTTATTTGTGTGTGCAGGGTATCTGCTGGTCAGACTTTGCCTCTCTCGCTCACTTCTCTCCCTCTCTCTCTCTCGATTGCGCTGTAACACTTTCCGTATTTATTTTGTCGAATTTCTTTTATTTTTCTGTTTGTAATTTGAATATATCTTTCGTGTCAGTGTGTGTGTGTTCGTGTGTGTGTGTGGGTTTATTTTCGTCGTGTTGCATAAATTATATTGTGGCGCATCCCCCTTTTGCTACGCCTCTGGGCCGAGTGTTATCTTTTTTTTTTTTTTTTTTTTGTTGTTGCTTTCTTGCTCAACGTATTCATTGCAAATTATTATTTTCTCTCATATTTGCGCACATTTTTATTTCCATTTTATTTTTGGCACTTGCCAATGAATTGTTTGCCATGCAACAAGCTGGGCGTGGCAGCTAGCCTGCGCTCTCCTCTACCCTATCTCTCCCCCCTCGCTGTCTGTTTGTGCCACTTTTGTGGCAAGTTGCGCGTCGTCTGCCCGGCAGCTGTCCTTCACCCGTTAACCCGTGCTTCTCTCTCTCTCTCGCTGTACCCCTCATTATGCCCTTGTTGACCTTGGAGACGGGCGTAGCGTGAGGCATGCGGCATGTGGCTGGGCCAACCTTTATAATGGCAGCTTAAACTCATTTACATATAATGCATATCATATTTGTATAGCGACTTGAATGTGTGTTTAATTACTTCGCCAGGCACACACGAGCTAACACACACACCAACACACACCCCGACACCGACACCGCCACGCGCAAGGGGCGAAAAGTTTTAAGCCCGAAATGGCACGCGAAATGCTGCCGCCTAAAAGTAGGCAGCAAATTTGTTAAGCCCGAAAACCCCCGGCCAGCTTAGCTTAGCAAAGCGAACGATTTGCACACAACACACACACACACACGCGACTTTTCGCCGAAATTTTCGAACATTTTCAGCTCACATAACCTCAAAGTAAGCTTTGAGGCCTGCTGAACTGCGAAGGAAGACAGAATGTTGAATATTCTGCAGGGTGTAATTATTCAATGTATTTTCGATTAGAAGTTTTGCGCGCATATCTCAGGATCTGTTTGAGCTATGCAGCTGAAATTTGAGATATCTAAAGGTCTTAGATAGAGCATGTTAATACGTTATAGAGTAGCTAAGCCTTTATTAAAGTGCCTACGAAATCGTGCAGCCAATCACATATTCAGTTATAACTCAAAGCATTTACAAGCTATGCAAATGAAACTCGAAATATTTCAAGGTCTTCTATAGATAAATGAAACGACCTGAGATGTCATGAACCCTGTCCAAAATTTTGGCGAAATTCGCAATTATTATTAGTTAATTACCCAATGATAATTGCAAGCCAGCTAACTGTTTATTTTCGAAAAGTTTATTACATTTTGGCTTACGCAAATCATCATCAGCGCTCATACCGTTGCCGGCATCAGCGTCGTGTGAGAGCCCTCAAGTAACACAAGCAGAAATTCTGTTGGCCATAATTGGAAATGAAAGTCCAAAGAACAACATACGCATTCGCATACGCATTACGCATACGTATTGTAATGCACAGTGGGCTGAGTGGAAAAGCCGTATGTGTCTGTGTGGCCACAGACCAGCAGAGAGAAAGCCAAAGAGAGAATGAGTTGCAAGAATATAGACAAACCTTGATCGAATAAGAGTTGCTACATTTTTGTGTTGCCTGATCGGATTTACCCAATTACAGGGTATAGAGTAGCTACACACAACTTACGCCTGTAGAGCTCTCAATTTATACCATGAACAATTTTTACTTCAAGTTCTTCTCTCAATGTATATACCCCACAACTAGATCAAGCAGCTTACAGGGTATCACAATGATAATACATGCGGGGCGTAGTCAAAGTCCTGCTCTGTGTGTAAGCTGCAAAATCGGTGCGAGTTTTGTGTTACCTTTGGCATCCGTTGGCATTCATTTTTCGGGCGCAGGCAAGCAGAACAAGTGAAAGGCAGAGGCAGAGGCAGAGAACGAGGGAGGGGCAGCTGCAGAGAAAGTGGAGAGTAAGATGGCGAAAGCAAGAAAAAGCAGGGCAGTGGGTAAATAAAGCATAAACAAGACTAAACAAAAATCCCTGACGAGCTGTTATTTGCATTTTGTTGATTAAGCAAATTTAAAACTTTCTCTCATGCATGCGGAGAGCAGAGCTCAGCGTTGGCGCTACCGACCGACAGGTGGCGCTGCGTAGCCACTTGCAATTCATATCGCTTAGCTAGCTCTCCCTCTCTCACACTGCCTTGTTCCCTTCCTCTCCCTCTCTCTCTCTCTCTGCACGCGTGTTTTTATTTTGCCGAACTTTCTTTGCTTTGCCGCATTCTGCTTTGGCTTAGTTTGGTTTTTGAGCTCTGCCAACCGAATTGATGCCCCCGCAAGTGCCCGCCCGCCACCTGCCCATTTCGTGCAGAAAGTTATTGCACTCCAGCACAATTGAAAAAACCAGGGAGAGTGTGAGAGAGAGAGGGAGGGGGAGAGCGTCCATGCGAAATGCTCTGGAGAGTGTGTGTGGACTCCCCTGCCCCCCCTCTTCCGCCTGCTGCGCGGCGAACTTTTGTGTGTGTCAGTTCCACTGTCTGCCCCTGTCTGCCGTGTGTATGTGTGTGTGAATGTGTGTTTGCTGTTTGGGTTGGTCAGTGCGAGGCGGGAACGGGCAAGGCGAGGCAAGGCGAGTGCGAGTCCACTGTTTGCATTTGCCACTCAAGTGCGAGTTATTAAGCGAGTTAGTTTTTCGGATTTTCCTATCAAATTTATTTGTTGTTTGTAGTTACCTAGCAGGAACCGGCTCCTAGCTCCTTCTCTCTCTACCCACTCTAGCTGCCTCGCTCTAGGATGCATGTGTCTGTGTGTGTGGGGGAGGCTGCCTGTCAGTTAGCTTGCAGCTTGTGCGTTGCTCTCTTTCTCCCGTTTTCTCTTTCACTGCCTGTCTCTCTCTCTGTCCCTGGGCAAATTTGTTTGGCCTTAAAGCCTTTGCCTGTTTTGGTCATTTGATTGGGGACTCATCTCTGCACTCATTTGCATTCATTGCGTTTATTCGAGTGCGATTCGTTTAATGCCTTGTGCTGTCAGCAGCTTTTGCGCTTAAGTGGCGGCTGCAAATGCAGTTGGGCATATCCTTTTGCCGCGCACTGTCGGCTTACGAGTGGGTTAATAGAGACAGAGAGAGAGAGAGACAGAGAGAAGGGAAGAATTAACGCCACATATTATATGCGCATATCAACTACAAGCAGACCAAATAAGCGTAGCTATAATTCCATTGAGGGCATAAAGCAACTGCCTGCGCAGCAAATACCCTGTAAAAGCAGCTAATTAGTTTGTGGCTTGTGTTTTGCTCAGCAATTGAAGCTAGGCTAAGCCAGAAACGTAGTTAGCAGTTCTTTAGACATAGTCAACTCTTAACTATACAAATGTCACTGCGAAAGTATCTCAAAGGGTTTCCCTGCGTATCTTCAACTGCTTCTAATTCTCTTTTTGATGTTTATAGCATTTCTCTGTATTCGTGGAACTCTGGCAGCTGTTCTCTATGTAGTTGCAAGCCCCTTTCCCCTTCCACTCCTTCTGCACCCGCTTCTTTTTGCTTATCTCCTCTTTTTCGCGCTTCTCGTTGCAAGCCTTGGCATCTTTTACGCTTTTTATTTAATGCACACGTTTTTGGCACACATACTTGCATTGATTATCACTCGCTGCCTCTCTCTCTCTCTCTCTCTCTCGCTCTTTCTTCCCCCTTTCTCTGTCTGCCACTGCCCTCAGCCTTGAAGTCATCACTTACAACTGCTGCCGCTCCAATTACTTAACATGCTGAAGTACTTTACAAAATATGCAAAAAAGAAGAAGTCAGAAAGGCAAAAAACAGGAGACACACTGGAAAAAAAAGGCGGAAACGAAGAAAAAACTGCACTGGGCGGAGGGGGGTAAACTTCAGCCAAAAGTCGTCGCAATCGGCCAAACATTGTCGCAACGCATTTAATTTAACTTTCACAATTGCAATCCCATTGGCATTGCGACATTCACTTTTCATTTTTCCCACAGCGGGTTCCCCCTCCTCCCCCCCACACCCGCCTTTTCCCCTCTACCCTTGCCCTATGCAAAAGGGGCGTGGCGCAAGTCGGAGCCGGCGAAGTTGGCGCCACATGCGCCACATGACCACAGGCTATAACTCATGCCCTTAGCCCGAGCAAGCAACCCCTTCTCCTGCGCCCATTCTGCTGCTTATCCTTGCACTTCTCTCACTCCCTACCCCCTTCCTCCCTCCCTATCACTCTCTCTCTCTCTCTCTTTGCTGTCCCCGCGAGCACTTGGCGTCATTTTTCGGCGTCAACTTTACTACGCCCGTTCATTCATTCAATTGTCACAGTCCGCACATGCACACGATCCTCCTCCCCCTCCCCCTCTCTCGCTGTTGCTGTCTTTGTCTCTCCATTTATTGGAGTCACTTTTTGTCGCATGCTGCACGGTTTTCAATGTCACTTTGTCAACTTATTGTTTCGTGTGCCAAACCAGAGCCAAAGTCCATATGAAGATATTGGCGAGCAAAAAAAAAAAATAAATAAAGAGAGAACTATCGAAGCTATCGATGGTCGAAGTGTGCATACCCTTACTTGAGCAATAACTGGTAATCGGAATTTCAGAATATCTTCAATATTTATATTGAAATCAATAACTTTAGTTATTTTAAGAACTTATTCCCTACCTTTTTTAAATTGTACATTTACTTTTTAAGTTTATAAACTCGCAAATATATAAAGAAATTTTAGTAGGGAATTTTCAAGTAATTGGCTTATCGATAGCCTATTAACACATCTATAAATTAAGAACAATGAATGTGCGATTAAGTCATATAATTTATAATTTTCAAGCAAATATCATGAATAACGTTTATCGATAACAATTAGATCAAGTCAAACAATTAAAATTAATTAATGAAAATTTAAATGCTTGATTGTATTTTTAATAGTTAATAATAATAGTTAATAATAATAATAATAATAATAATAATAATAATAATAATAATAATAATAATAATAATAATAATAATAATAATAATAATAATAATAATAATAATAATAATAATAATAATAATAATAATAATAATAATAATAATAATAATAATAATAATAATAATAATAATAATAATAATAATAATAATAATAATAATAATAATAATAATAATAATAATAATAATAATAATAATAATAATAATAATAATAATAATAATAATAATAATAATAATAATAATAATAATAATAATAATAATAATAATAATAATAATAATAATAATAATAATAATAATAATAATAATAATAATAATAATAATAATAATAATAATAATAATAATAATAATAATAATAATAATAATAATAATAATAATAATAATAATAATAATAATAATAATAATAATAATAATAATAATAATAATAATAATAATAATAATAATAATAATAATAATAATAATAATAATAATAATAATAATAATAATAATAATAATAATAATAATAATAATAATAATAATAATAATAATAATAATAATAATAATAATAATAATAATAATAATAATAATAATAATAATAATAATAATAATAATAATAATAATAATAATAATAATAATAATAATAATAATAATAATAATAATAATAATAATAATAATAATAATAATAATAATAATAATAGTTAATAACAATAGCATTTTGATATTAGAAAATTTGGAATTTAATTTAAATCAATTTCTTTGTTACTTTCCAGTAGAAAAACTAATTGAATTTCAAAATTTGCAGCAACATCATATGAAATACAGATAGGAGATTTCTTTGAATGTTTTGCGACTTAATTTTTAAAAATAATTTTATTGCTTTACCTAAAAAAATATCTTACTTTTGTTTTGAATTTTAAAAATTCATTTACTTCTTTGATTTCGAATCGAATCCCAATGCGAGTGTCTAGTCTGTGTGTACTTTCGAGAGACCTAAAGATATTTTCAGAATATTCGCCCGAAAAAAGAGTACAATGCAATGTGAGTGTGATTGTAAAGCAGATTGGGGTAGGGGGGGGTAGAGAGGCGGCACTTGTTTCTATTGTTGTTTGCCCTTTTTGTCGCCTTTTGTGTGACACACACATACGCACACACAGACATAGGGCGAACACACATGGTGCATGTTCGTTGTTGGCTTTTTGTTCGCAGCGCGGCTCGCTTGGAAGAAGCAGAGTGTAAAGTGCAAGTTGGCAGCTCGGCCGCTTCCGTTTCCGCTTTAGTTTTGCGTCGCTGCCAGCGGCAACAGCAGCAGCGGCAGTAGAAACAACAGCAGTTGACTTGCTACACACACACACACACACACATTTTGGGAGAGGAGGCAAAGCGAGTCGCCTTCTTGTTGCCTACTTTTTGGCATCGCTCGAAATCATGACAAAAGTTGTTGGCCACAGGTCGTTGTTGCTGTTGCTGTTGTTGTTGTGGTCGGGCAATAACAATAATGCCAGCAGCACCAACAGCAGCAGCAGCAGCAGCAGCAGCAATAGCAACAACAGCAGACAAACAAGCGCAATATCAATAATCCAAAAGAAAACAACAGCCACAACAACAACCACAAAAGGAAAAACTGCAAAATCAACAAGAGAAAACTTTCGTCTTACCTGGCGCAATTTGAGCTGTAAAATGCTTTCTGCAAGGCACTAGCAACGGCCTTTAATGCCTGCTAATTGCCCAGTGACAGTAAGAGGGAGAAAGCGAGAGAGAGAGAGAGAGAGAGAGAGAAAGCGAGCGTATGCATTTGTTTTGTGAAATCCGATTAAGACATGTGTTAAGCAAGGCAAGGCAAAGAGAAGGGGAAAAAAAGCGACCGGGAGAGAGAGAGAGGGAAAAATAGAGCAAAAGAGAGAGAGAGAGAGAGAGAGAGCTAGCATAAGCCGGGAAACATGCTGCGTTAAGCTCAATCAAGGCAGACCAGACTAAAGCACAGCTTTATATTAAATTCGCTTGTAGATGCAAAAGTATCTGACAGATACACACGCAGCTTGCAGCTGCAGCAAGCAGCTGGCAAATAAAATGGCCCTCTTAAAAATACCAAGCACTCCAGGCACATCAAGATACCAAGAATATCCACAAAAATGTATATTGTGCCAACTGGTTATGCCATGTTCTGATCGAGTTTGGCAGCAGCTAAAGAAAACACACACAGCTACATTTTGGCTACTTTTCTTTGAAGCAGAAGCAGAAGAAGAAGCAAATGAGGTAGGCCAAAGGTAGCGTCTGGTAATTGGCTGCCTGCTTGCCTGCAATAAAAGCCAAACTTGCCGCAGCCGCAGTCTAAAGCTAAAGCCCAGGACCGTGCAGAGTCTGGGCCAAAAGTAAATGCCTTCAAAAATGGCGTCGAAGCTTTTTGCCACAGCCGAAAAGTATGCAATGCAATTATCATAACCATTATGGCAGCCTCTTTGTGCGTAGTTCATAGACGAGGGGAGCATAAAATGATTTGACTTTTGGGAATATTTAAGGCAACAAAGTTCAAGTTCTTAATAATACCCGAACGGCAGACAGACAGGCAGCAAGGTAGGAGCTGGTTTAACCAGTGTCGTGTATTATAGCAAGTGAAAAGGTTAAAGATAAGTTGAGCACATGAGTCAATCAGTTACACCCGCTTTATAAGCACTTTACGGCCTATCTTTGGCACAATTTCCCCCACAACATATATTTATTTCCTTTACTTTTCACACTTTTTCCAGGCTTGTCAACTCAGCTTCGCTTCGCACGTCTGAACGCTGTCAACTGCTGCGCGCTCTCTCTCACTCTTCCTCCCTCATTGCTCCACACATTTTCCAATCATTTAACACCGCGTTGCCTTTATCTGGCGCTGCTGTTGCTGCCATCTTTCGTTTGACTTGGCCGTGGCGAGTTAAATGAATTATGCGCTGTTAAATGGATTTCACTCGAGGTGCCATAAATAAAGCATCGATTGCGCTATAATTGTCATAATTAACTGTCACACAGTACAGCACAAACACGCACTCTGTGTGTGTGCACAGCACAGTGTGGCTATCGTGTTTACTTAAGACAAAAGGCTTACGCTGCGTATACGCAATATTTGCATACGCCCCGTATTAAGCAATTTTGTTCTAGGGAAATTTAATTATTTTTCAATCAACAAACAGCGCTCAGTCTTGCTGAAATACACACGCTGCACCCCTCACCCTCAGCCCCTCTCCTTCTCTTTCGTATTTACACTGAGCTTGGCACAACCAAATTTAATGACAGCTTTGTGACAAAGAGCTGCAGGTGTTGCAGCAGCAGCAGCAGTAGAAAAATAAAAGACCAAATACAGAGACAGAAACACAACCTAGGATAGAGTATGGAGGCAGTGGGGGTAGGGGGAGGGGGGAAGCGGTAGACAGCTGACTGGTAAACTGCTGCATTTTCATTTCGTTAAGCAACAAAACTTTCCCATAGCAGCCCCTGCTCCCTCTTTCCTCTCTTCCTCCCTCTCGCTACTCGTCTTCTCCTCAAACTGACATTTTAATTAAATCCCTAAACGAGAGAGATACTCGCTCGCTTTTCTATGCATCTGTTGAGCTCTTCTTTATCTCCTGCTGCTGTTGCTGCTGCTGCTGTTGCAAGTACCATGTGTGGCACATAATGTGAGGCTGCTGCTGCTGCTGCACCTACCCCCAGTGACATTGTGCCCAATTCAATCGACCAAGCTCATCCAACTTGGCTTACCCCCTTGAAGAAAAATATCAATGGATTTCTGTCGGTCAGTCGAGTGCACAAGTTGAGGTAGAGAGAGAGAGAGAGGTGGCACGGGGGGATAGCATCCAAATATTTGACAATTAACACGTTCCCTCAGTCCACGCACTGCTCAATATAATCGACTTAAGCTCACCCATGAGACTTAATTATTTATCTTGAGTTTGTTGGCCTCACTAGGGTTAAGACAGGATTTCCTTCGAGTGAAGTTAGTAAAATTATAAAAAAAAAAAATAAAAATAAATTAGTAAAAATAAATTAGTAAAAATAGTAAATATTTGCGTGGAATTAAATTTTATGTATAGCTTCAAATATAGATTGAATCCGCATTAAAATTTCATCGATTTGAATGAATTAAAATATTTCATAAATTTTTTTTTTTTTTTTTTTTGAATTCTTAAATTTTAATTATTAAACGCAAATCGATAAGAAAGCTGAAAATTAGGACACAAATTCTATACCAAATTTGTTTTGAAGCAAAATTATTGAAAATATCTACAAACAAGTTTTCCCTTCCCTTTTAAATAGTTTATATATCATTCAGAGTCAAAAATGCTTTCTTTCTTATGGTAAATATAAAGTTAAGACAAGAGACTTTGTAAGACAAAGAGAGAGTTTGGCACAAGGTGGGAGGCAGCTAAAATTATTCATAGTTCTTATCTTAAACAGAGTCGCTTGACTATGCCACATTTCTTTGGGGCTGCGTCTAGTACAATGTGAACAGAAACGTTATCAGCAGAAATTCCGTAGATTTTACAATGAATTTTCATGCCGTGTTCTTTGCCAATTTTCGAGCAGCGAGTTTTCGTGTGAAAATGCAACTAGTTAGCGGGAAATCATAATTTTGTGCACTTTACGATTTGAGTACGCAGAGTGACAGAAAGAGCAGATAGAGTGGGAGAGAGAAAGCAATGACCGATAAAGTTGTTTGCTAGATTCCTACGCGCTGGCATAAAACCCATGTTTACCCGACGAATAATAACAGTAATAATAATAGTAATAATAATAATGATAGTATAGAAAACAATGTGGTGCGCACAGTGGCTGCCAAAAGGGTTCGCACCACAAGACAGCTTGTGGCATAATTCATTTTGTGGCAACACTCTTTGAAATGTTTATTTATTGGCATCGACTCCAGCTGCCCCCTCTCTCTCTCTCTCTCTCTCTCTCTCTCTCTTTTTCTCTGTTTGAGTTTCAGTTTTGGAAACCTTTACAAATATTGTTATCAAAACAAGCAGCAAAACAAGAGGCACAACGTGTCGCTGTGTGCCTTGCGCACTTTCTCGCAAAGTTTCGTCATCAAGAGGAATTTCATCATTCTCTTTCTGATCATCATCAGCTTGGCTGTTGTCATAATTTTGTCTCCCAGTGCCTGACGCAGCCTCTGGCTAAATGTGAAAAAGTGTCTGCCAAGTGTCAAGCATATGCCCTGCAAATAGCTCAAATTACAGGGTATTCGCAAGCTGTGAGGCTGCAAAGGAGCTAGGCTTGGTCATGCTTAGCTGCAATATGCCAGGTCTGGCTATAAAAAGGTAAAATAAACCTTTAATTTCGATAATTTGTAACTCTTTCTGGTTTTACAGGATATCTTTCGGTCGTTTCTGTTCGTCTCTTTCTATTGTGTTGCCCTACATACATTTGACATATCGTTAATGCTGCTGCCTGGCCTCACAGCGTCTATGCGTCTGGGCTGTCTGCCACGCCCAGCTCCTTAACCCATCCATTCAACTGGGCAACCATCCATGCCTGCCTCCCCCCTCCCCCCTCCCTCCCTCGCGTGCCGCCTTGTGCGTTTGTTTGTCCTACCGAGCGCACATCAATTTCTTGTCTCAGGCATTTCACCGCCCCCTTCTCTCTCCCACTTTAACAGCGACAGCCCGCTGTGTTGATGCCCCCCTTGCCCCTCCCCCCTTCCCACACTGCTCTCCCGCTACGAGGCTCCTCAAATTGCTGCTGACTTGGTGTCGCCTCTCAGCGCGGCAACGAGGGCTGCATGCGGTGAGCTGAAAACTAAGTTAACTGAACTTGCAAAAAGTCTGCAGCAACACCCTGTAATTTTAAAGCAATTTAACACTTAAGCAAATTCTGTGAAGAAGCTTTCTTCAGAAAGTTCAGTAGTGGCACAAAATTAGTAAGAAACGTAAAAAGTATTTAAAATATAACAAAACATATAAATTGTTTGCTTAATTGCAAAAAAAAAGGTTTTAACTTAAAAATATAAACAATTTATAAATTTTATGTGAATTACAAGAAGAAGTTTTAAGCAAGCTTTCATACTACAAAGAGCGATTGAAAGCCCTTAAAAAAATTAAGAAAATATTAGAAAAAAATGTTTTAAGCTACAATAAGAAGCTTTATTTAAGCTTTCAGTATGTGAAAGCTCCTACGCACATATTTTCTACAGCAAAAGCACTTGAAAGCTCCAAGAAAACCTTTTGCTGCTTGGCTTTCTGGCTTAGCTGTTATTAGATAATTGATTGACAGCCTTGCTGCAATTCCATCACTTTGCATGTGTTGGAATTTATAGCACACACGCACGCATACACATGCACACTTCGTTGCGTATGCAGCCCTGGCAACAGTCGCAGACATTTTGGCCTCAATCAAACCTCATGCAGCGCACCACAAGGCATCACAGTGCGTATGAGTATTTTGGCGCAATTTATATTGCTTTCAGCAAGTGCGTGTGTGTGTGTGTGTGTGTGCGTCTGTATGCGCTTGTGTGTGCGTGTGTGTGTGTGTGTTGGCTGTTGTTTGACTTTGGTTGACTGCCCGTCGGGCTGAATGTGGCTGCTTTTCTCGTAACTTGGCCATTTGTTGGGCTCCCATTGTGTGAGTGTGTGTGTGTGTATGTGTTTGCCTTGTCTGTTGGCTTGTTTGTTGGTTTGACGCCCAAAAACTCAGCTCAGCTCAGCTCAACTCAAACTCAACTCTTTTGCCGCTCAACTTGGCCAATGTCAAGACGGCACTTGCTGCAAATCAATCGTGACAGCAAGTGGATGGAGCGATGAGAGGGGATGAAGCGGGAGAGCGGGAAGGCGGGCCGTGGGGTGGTATCAGCAGATTGGACTGTGTGCTCTGCCATGCTTCTTCTCCTCTGTGCGCTGTTGCGGCGTTATGGGGCGTATGCGTAATATTGAAACAGTTGAAACTTTTGTGCCGCCGCACAATGGATGTGCAGATTAATTGGGGTCTAATTGAAAGAATGAAAAATTTATAAAAATATTTCAAGGCAATTGGCAAGTGGGGAAACATTTTAAATTGTTAAAAAAAAGTTTCATTACAATGGGCAACATTTTTCAAATATTTTATTTACATTATTTAATTTTTTATTATTTATTTAAGGCTGACAAATAAGAGATTTCTTAAAGAATTAAGAAGTTAATAAAACTTTTAAAAAATGTTAATAAAAAATACATAATATTTTGCCTTCTATTTATGTAAATATTTTGCAGCAAATTTTCACGTGCTCAACCCACTGTGCCCGCTCCGTCGTGTCGACTGATGAAGGCACCGATAATGACGTTTACTGCTGCCACACTTGACTATAATTTAGCCATCTTTGTTGTTGTTGCTGTTGCTGTTGTTGTCGCCCGGCAATATTTACGACTAAAACTTTGCACCACTTGCCCCCACGCCAGGGTGCAGAGAAAAGAACGACTCCTGACCCCGCCGCACGCTTGCGCCCAGGGGCTGGCTGTCACCCAGCTTAACCGACAGTTCACAACATTTAAGTGCAAATATTTGCTTGCTTAAAGTTTTAATTTGATTTCAGTGCTAATTCATGGAAACTTGTCTGGGCCTTTGGTTAACCAAGGCAAGGCTATCTATGTGTGCATGTATGGGTGTGTGTGTGTGTGTGTGTGTGTAGTGAGGGCGTGCAATTATTTGACCGAAATTTATTTGCTAATTTTGCACAAAATTGATTATAATTGCATAATTTGCATACACTGCACGAAATTCGAAGTATTTTTCCACTTGCCGCAAAAGCGAAGCGTTATTAACTACATGGAAATTAGCCAAGTGGCTGCGTGTCACAGTGAGTTTACTCAAGCGCACACACACACACACAGAGAGAGGGACATGAACAGACATGCACGCACACGCAGGAGCGTGAAACAAGTGCGAATTCAGCAGAAATGTCCTCAAGTTGCTTTCGTAACAATTGTGGCCCCCCCTTCGAAAAAAAGGGTATCCGGATGAGCCGGGAACGTGTAAGTGTGTCTGTTTTTGTGTGCGTGTGTGTGCCGAACCCGGCTTAGGCCATAATTCTTTGTTTTCGGTGCGGCCGCTTTTGATTTGCGATGCCGCACACGTTTCATTTTTATTGACCAAGTTGGGGCCGCGTTTATTGCCGCATAATTGAGTAAATATTATGAATGAAACTGATAATCTTTGGCCATTTACCATTTGATTCCCAATGTTTATAGGGTTGCCAGTACCCCACTACCCTACGCCCCCTCCCCCCTCCATTTCCTACTCCATTTGTGTGAGTGTGCGTGCACAGTTGATTGACAATGCAAATGGTTTCATGCCGCGCATGCCGAGGCAGGAAAAATACATACACGATAAAATAAATAGGAACCTCTTGACGAGCGCCCACAAATCAAGTGTTAAAGGCTTTCCATGTTAAAGTGCGTACATTCTTTTTTTTCTCGTATTTTAGCGGCATGGGATGTAGCTAGTTGTTGGCTTTATTTGCTAGAAAAAGGCTTAAAGCGTTGTACGAAGTTTGCGTAGTATATTTAATTTTCTGGTATTTTTAAATGCTAAAAAATGTTTTAAAATGTAAAAAACATACCAAAATATTTATTTGAGTATTTTTTATTATTCTGGTATTTTTTTAAATTTTCGTAAATTATTTTGAAGTTTTTAAACGCCTTTCAAAAGTTAAAACTGTTTAAAATATATATATATTAAAATATATTAAAATTTATATTTCTTAAAAATTTTTTTAAGTATTTTTTTTTTATTTTTAAAAAATAAGTTTTTAAACGCCTTTAAAAGTTAAAACTTTAAAATATATATATATTAATATCGATATTTGTAAATTCTTAAATTATTAAAATACCAAAATATATATTTAAGTATTTTTTTTTATTCTGGTATTTTTTTAATTTTTGTAAATTAATTTGAATGTTTTAAACGCCTTTTAAAAGTTAAAACTGTTTAAAATATATATGTATAAATTAAAATATACATTTCTAAAATTTTTAATTGCTATAAAATGTTTTTAAATTAAAAAAAATACCAAAATATATATTTAAGTATTTTTTATTATTCTGGTATTTTTTTAATTTTTGTAAATTATTTTGAATTTTTTAAGCACGTTTTAAAAGTTAAAACTTTTTTTTGAAGTCACTTAAAGTCTTTTTACTACTTTTTCAGCTTCCAAAATTTCTAGAAATTTGAAAATTTTATAAACATAAACATTAAAGCTTTTGTTGTATTTTTCGCATTTTTATATATTTTCCTCAATAAGTCAACAATTTTTCCTGATTTTTCTAAAAATACTCTTTGCCTTTTCTGCAGCAAAATTGAGTCATAAATTGCGTTGCGTAGCCAGTGACAGCTTTGACGGGTTTTCGATAGCCCGATCTGTGCTACAGTTTATGGACTATGTATATGGTGGCTCTATGCGTTGTGTGGCATATTTCGCTGCCTACTTTGGGGCGCCACCGCTGATGCCGCAACGCATATTACGCTGTTTGCACGCGAGAGAGACGTGTCCATTTCCGCTGTTTGCGGCTGAGATGGCATCAGATGGCTGAACACCAACAACGAGCGTACACACACACACAGCAGAGACATTAAAGCAGCACATACTCACTCGCACGCACACACACACAGGCAGGCAAACACGCATGTGTGTGTGTGTATAAACAAAACAATGATGATTGAAATGCAGCGTGTAGAATGTTTTGCCAGGCGAAATGCGCCAATTTACAGGCAACACACGCAACGGTAAACAGTCAAATACAAAGAGCGAGACAGAATGAGAGAGACAATGTAAGAGAGAAAGGGATACAGCCAGCTAAGGCAAGACACACGACTTGACCGAGTGCGCCGTGAATGAAGCGAGGCAGCATTAGGCGTGTTATCTGCTGGGCGTGGCCAAGCCACAGCCTGAGCCGTCATGCGATCCGTTACCACTTGAAAAGTGTGTGAATTATTAAATGACTTTGCCAGGCCAACCTACAATCGCCACCCCCCCAGGCTCCCCTTTTCCACCCCTTGTTCAAGTCGCTACGGCATCTCGAATTAGCCAGGCAATCAAATTATGCAGACACTTGACATTGAGCCCAGAGGGTGAGGCTTTCTTATGGAAGTTGATGATGGCGTTCGGCATGGGGACTGGGCTGGGACGAAGGGGGGAGCGGGGCAGGCAACTATTTGCACCCACTTGAAGACGCGTCGGAGAGCAGCAAATGAGCCGCAAGTCGTGGCCATAGCTACAAATGCCAAAAACGGGCCAAGCAAATTGACGACAAGCGCAAAAGGAAGCTCAGTTATGGGCAGATAGAAAGAGAAAGAAAAAGAGAGAGGGAGTGGGAGAGGACGAGAGTGAGACGCCTCCTTTAAACATACTTATCAAGGCAAGTTCTGATTCGGCATGCAAATGGCTCCGGCAAAGGGCGGAAGTGAAAGCAAACAGCAATAACTAAAAGCAAAGCGGCGGAGAGTGATAAAATATCCTCAAAAAGGGCGCGGCAAGGCGGCACAGCAAAAGATTGCAGCAGCAACAACAACAACAACAACAACAAGAATAAGCAAGAAAACGGAAGGCTGCTTTGATTTTGTCAGTTCAAAAATTTTTTAATATTAAAGTTGCAGAAATAACCGGGAAAATCTAGGAAATTGCTTTAAAAATGAAGAAAAATAATGAAATATTCAGGCAGATTCTTATTGATACAAATATATATTAATAGATACAGAAAGATACAGATATATGCTGCGAGATTGATACCACGTATCGTTGCAAATACGATTACAGATACATTTCTTGGGGCGCCTGAAAGTATGCCACAAATTGTTGAAGCACTTCGAGGTAGCGACAAGGCCTTCTCCCCTTCCGGTACTTGCAACTCTCTCTTGCGATTTGCTTGCCTCGCTGCTTGCAACAACAACAACAACAATACAAGGGCAAAAAGCAAAAAAAAATAGTAGTAAAATCTGCAAGCCCGCATAATTTGCTTAGAGTACCCAGCGGCGCAGGCATTGCTAGACTGAGTTATGCTAATTTTGCAGTCGCGTTTGTTGGGTGACCTAGACTGTTCAGTATATATATTTTATGTATGTACATGAAAATATATTTTTCAAAATTTTTTTAGATTTTTTTGGAGCATTTTATACTTTTTTCTCAAATTCTTAAAATTTCTTAAATATCTGAGCTCTTTAAGAAGTTCGTAAACGTTCAAGCAAACAAGTAAAAATTTGTATAAGTTAATCAATTCTTTGAACTATCTTACTATGCTAAATTTGGAAAAGTATTGAGGCCTTGCAAATATACTACTGGATATGTGTAAGTCAGTCAGCTAAATGCCTTTGCCTGTGACACTGTTTTTGAGGTCGTCCACGCAGCTTTGCTTTGCTTTGGCTGCGGTTGCCACGCTGTCTTATCAGCTTGCCATTTGCTGTGGCGCTTCCACATCAACGAGCAGCGGCTCTATGAAGTACTCGAGGCATGCGGCGCGAGGCACGAGGCGTGGAGCATGCGGCATGCGACTTACAACTCATTACAATTGCCCAAAGACGCGGACTGAAAATGAAGTGGGCGACAACAAAGTTGGAGTTGCTATTGAAAGTTCGTGTTGCAGCTGAAGTTGGGGTTAAGGCGGCCAATGCCACAGCCACAGCCACTGCCACTGCCACTGCGACTGCCATCTTATTGGCTCATTTAACACACGCGGCATGGCGCGCGGGGTTAGGCAGCATCGCTTTGTGGCGCCAACGCGCGCTTATGACGTCAACGAGGTTGAACTTTTGCGGCGCGCCAACAGCGAAAGCAGGAGAATTCTTAAGCGTTTTGCCCTTTTTTGGCACACAAATCGCCCGGAACGCCCCCTGCTCGCCCCCTGGCCTCCGCCCGCCTGCACCCACCTGCTGTCTGCCCCTTTCGCTTGGCTCGTTAGTGGCAAATGGATTTGCGGCACTTTTGTTTTGCCAGCGAAATTTGCGTGTAAGTCGATTTTAATGCGTTTTTCTCTTTTCTACACTGCGCAAAATTAAAACGTTCACTTGGTGTGCGCGTGTGCGGCTGTGTAGGCGGGTGGGCGTGGCACTTGCCGCTGCTAATTGTGACTTATTGCGAATTGACAGTGCGGCAAGCAAGGCATCAATTGTTGCATGTTGCTTGGCCTGGGATTTTTATTAAAAACGAAAGGCGACTTGTGGGGAAGGGGAATATTCGACTAGTTAAATACGCTGTAGGTAGCTTAAAGAAGTCGTTTTATTTAGCAAAGTAACCTAAATACTTGCTGCCAAAGATCAGGTAGATTATGCAGTTACTTTGACTAAAAGATACTCTGCAAATTTTGAAGATACTTTCCCCTCCTCCATCTATATCGATATGTAGGTCCAACAACAACACCTGGCCGCACTCTCTACTTTACAGGGTATTCTCTGACAGTCCAATGAACTCGCCTTCTTGCAATTCTTGTCTGCTTTTGTTCCTCACTTTATTCGACTCTCACTTTTATTACTCACAATTTGTTTTCATTCTGTGCAGCAATCAGCGGCGAAACAAAAAAAAAAACAAAGACACAGCAGGGTCGAAAGAATGGGGAAGTGGGAGGGCCGTGTAGGGGCTTGGCTCTTGGTATATCAAAAAGTTGAAATACTGAAACATGACTACACGCTCCGCAGCGAGCGACCGACCGAGCAAGCGAACAAGCGAGCGGGCACAACTTCCGAAGAAGCGGCAAAAGGCTGCAGGATATGCAGAAATTAAAAAAGTACGAGGCGAAATGAAACCGAATAAAGCCTTGACGTGCACAACAGCTGATCGACGAGTTTGATGCTCTCTAAGAAAGTAAATTGAACTTATAAAAATTTTCAATAAATTTTAAAAGAAAGAAATCAGCAAAAACTGAGTAAAATGTTAAGGAAAAAAAATTAAAAATTATTATAATTTAATTTTATAAAGAAACTGAAAATTCCAAGAATATGTTGTCTGACATAACAAGAAAATAGAAAAAAACTAAAAAAAAACAAAATTTAAGAAAATTGAAAAACCTTTACTTTTAACTAAATAAATTTCACATCTTTTCTACTTCAAATTTTCCATTCAAAAATTTGCTTTATCTTGATCTTTACCAACTCCATTTACCATACTCGATCTGCACTACGTTTTCAATATCCACCTGATCCATATACCCTTCAGCGAAGCTGTAAAGCCGAAAGACATTTGAGGCAGGCAGGAAAACAAGTTGCACTGGGCGAGAGAGAGAGAGAGAGAGTAGAGGGCGATGGGGTATAAAAAGGGAGAGTCGTCGCAACTGGGAGGCGCCACAAGGCGTCACAGCGTGCGGAAATGGATAACGCGCTCCGCTCTCTATGCATGTGTGTGTGTGTACATATGCGTGTGTGTGTGTGTGTGTGTGTTGTCCTCCTCGCGTAGCTGTCGCTCGACTTATCTGACAAAATCCAAGACTAGGCAACATTTCATTTCATAAATTTTACTCCGAGACGCTCGCAGGCATTTTTGGTAGCTCGTTTTGGCGGCCTTGTTGCTTAATTCCTTACATATTGCTGCCACTTCTTCTTCATCTACTTCTGCTACTGCTTCTGGTTGTTGTTTCTGAAAAGCGGAAGCAAACTCAAGCAACACATACAGCGCAGACAGACAGCATGCACGATAAACTTTGTCGTGGAGTTTGTTACGACACTCGAAAAACCATCGCCATCGCCATCGACTTTCACACAGACGTTTTGCCATCAAACTTGCTCAGCCCGAAAAATGCGTGTGCACAGGATCCCTGCGCATCCTTTCCACTTCATCCCATTCCATTTCATTCCATTCCATGCTGTGTCTGTCTGTCCGTACTATCGCATTGCGATTGTCAAGGCTTACGAGTTGGAAAGCTCTTTTGTTTTTCTCAACTCACTGCAAAAACAAAAGCAATAAAAACCGGAATCTACTTAGCTGTTAAGAATCTATTACATGCCAAAGACAGCGTGTGGCAACGAAAGAGAGGGAGAGAGAGAGAGAGAGAGAGGGGGGGAGGCGGCGACTTGTCGCAGGCTCTGTCAAAACTCCGACAGACACAAAGCTCAAGTGAAATTTTCATTTTGATTTCTCATATTTTCCTTTTTAATATGCTAATTACAAAGACAAATGAAAAGTTCGCGCTCTCCAAGCTGATTCAAATTAGATAGAAGACATCCTTAACCTCGGGTTGTATTTTCGAATTTACCAACATTTTATTTGTTTTCATTTCAAGTTTGCAACGCGAAAAGTTTTCAAGTCTTTTTCATATGCAGTTGGGGCGACTTGAGCGTAGATTGATATGGGATGAGCGTAGTAAAGCGATAACTTCTCAATGATCTTTTTTACTCTCTCTCTCTCTCTCTCTCTCTCTCTCTCTCTCTCCCTAATACTCTTGCTGTCTCCCTGTCTCAGTCTTGTTCAGGCTCTCATTCATTCTATCGCTGCCTCTGTTTGTCTCTTATGATGTAGAATTAATTATTTAAATTTTTCTAATATTTCTAAGCTTTTTCTAAACTAATCGATAGTTGCGCGCTACTATCGAGAACATATATAACAAAGTATTGACAAAATCAAACAAATTAAAAGGAAACAAGTTTACTCACTGAGCAGTAAAGAACCTTCTTCATCCTCTTTAAAATAGTTTCAAGAAACGATAACATTTTATTAATAAACAACACCTAAATCGATGTTATCGCCTGCGGCCAGCGATTATCGAGAAATTTCCTTTGCTTGTTTGCCTAACTTAAAGACGACTACCCTCTTCCCCGCTGTGGGTTCCTCTTCAAGCTGCTGGTAAAAAAAAAACAAACCCCAACAAGTTTCGTAAGCCGCAAATGACATAAAAATGTCGCAATATTTGTTGTTGTTATCCCCAGCCATTGTCGTCGTTGTCGCTTAACTCATTTGTATTGAAAGCGGCTCATTCACCCGCTCCCCTCTTGTTTGGCAACTTGTTGCTTCAGCCGGGGATCAGCGGCAAATATGTAAATAATATGAAACGTGCAACATTTGCTGCTAATCCCAAGAGCGAAGGAGCAGCTTCAACCAACCCATAACCGCTTACCAACACACACACACACATACTCACACACACCTCCACACCCACATGTGTAACCCTCCACCGCCTCACACATTGTTTGGGTTTTATGAATATTACACACAAAATATGCCACTTGAATGAAAGTCTGTGAAATGCCACGCCCCTTCTTCCCTTTGGCGCCTCCTTTCCCTTTCCTCATTTTGCAGCGGCTTAAAAATATCACACACAAAACAGCAGCCCCTTTCGGCGTGTGTGTGCGTGTGTGTGCAGCATATTAAAGTATTTTGCCAGCGCCCACGCGACGTATACGCAATATGGCATAAAATGGCATCGCGCATACGCCGCGTTATTTTGACGACAACTTGTCACTCACTTTACACAGTTTTGTGCTCCAAATACGCAGCGAGCATATGCAAAGATAGATTCCCCCTGGGGGACCTTAGTGGGCGGTGGGCGGTGGGCGTGGCACTTTAATAGGTTTCAGGTCGCAGGCAATAAAACGTGACTAAATGCTTAACGATTATTCAAGTGTGGCAAAAGGCTTGAATTGCTAAAGTTTTGCAGGTGAAAACTTTTAAGTGTGTGAGTAGTTAGATGTTTGTCTAGGCACACACACACACACACACACACACACTTACGCACGCACCACGATTGTAATGATTGCGCCTGACACATTGAGAAACTTGTTCCCTTTGCGTATTTTTATGCTGGAATTTAAAATCCTCCCCCATGCCTCATGTGTTTGTGTGTGTGTGTGTGTGTGCGTGTCTCTCTCTCGTATGTGGAGTAGGACAGCCAACATGGCGGCACACTGACGTTGTCATCAAGCGTCACCGTCACCGTCTCCGTCTCCATCTTCGTCTCCTTCCCACTGCTCGCCTCCTCCTCCTCCTCCTGCTGCCTCTTCTCGACGCGTCAGCGCGCTGTGCGACTGTCATTTAAAGCGGCATAAAAATGATGACAACGTTGCCGGGCATCAGCTGCAAACGGCAACATCATCTACCCCACTCCCTTCCCCTCCCCCTGGCTCAACCCATCTTCCGTTTCACTTGTTCATTGTGCCGCTGCGCCATTATTGTTAGAAACATAATAAATATGCGAACATTCTCAAATAACGCTCATTTTTACGACTCTACTTGCTGCCTGACTTAAGATAATTAAAACTGGCAATGTGACGTCATCATCGTTGCAGTTAATTTCGCCAGGTAAAAGGCAGGTGTTCGATACGAAGTTGAGTTTCGATGTTACTTGTTCAGAGTTCTCTATCAATCTAATACGAACGAAAGTTGCTGCTATCACTTAAGCCTGCCTTAGCAACAACATGAACTAGTTCACTGAACTGAACTGAACTAAATACACACACACACACACACAGGCACACAGCCTACTTAGTTTCATGCTTATTAGTTCGGGCTAAGACCCCAAATCCAGTCACTTTTTCCGCACGCTGCGTGGATAATTTCCTCAATTCACCATATTGAAGGCTACAACAACAACAAACAACAACAACAACAACAGCAACAACAATAAGAGCTACAATAACAACAAGAACAATAACAGCAAGAACAACAACAAGTGTTGCCACCGCACAGGTGCCACACGTGGTTGACTGCGAGACGAGGCGAGGCATGAAATAAGCGGGTGGCAAAATAGCAAAGCATAGAGAGAGAAAGAGAGAGAGAGAGAGAGAGAGCGAGAGAGGGAGGGAGGCGGTTGGTGGACGATTCAGAAATGCGCGCAAGGGCATAAAATATCACGATTATAAAATGCAAAACACTGTGAGAGGCAACAACAACAATAGCTACAACAATATGGTACGAAAACTTGCCCAGCTGCCTGACAATATTGTGTGCGATTTTATTGAGCGTTTAAAGGGTATATCGATAACGTTATGAAAATCGATAAATGTTCGATTAAACCAGTTGAACAAATATTTGAATATTAATATGATACATTGATTTTCTTACAATTATTATGTAGTATTTTGAGTTATCGATCATCGGTCAGATATCGATTATCGATTACACAGTTAAATATCGATTCTGGAAGCAATAAGTATTGAAATGAAGTTAAATGTACACTTTATGGTATTTATCGATAGTTTAATGTTCGACCTGTCGATATATATCGAGTTTTTGAGCATAGTTATATATCGACTACACATAGTTTACATTAAGCAATAAGTTTTTACATAAGGTATCTCTTGTATTAATCGATAATAATTGCATTTATCGATTAGAAGTAGAACTAAATTATATAATCGATAAATTTCTAAGGTATCATAACTTTCATAAATCATAATTAACTTTCACTTTTCTAGCGCAAGCTATCGTTATAGGTTAAGGTGAAGAAACGTAGAGCGATAGGCAAAGGTAGATACATATGTGAAGCTAGCTATATACATGTGCATATTTATATATATTTAAGGTATTGTAAGTGTGTGTGTGTGCGTGTGTGTGTGTGTGTGCGGTTGTGTGCATATTTATGTGCCCGAAATTGTTGTTTCATTTTGGTGTTGATGTGGTTGCCGTTAAGTGGCTCCCACACGCTGCCACCTGCTACCAGCGACCGCGACCCCCCGCTCCCTTTTCCCCCCTTACTTTTCTTTCTCCTCTTCCCTTACACATGGCCCAGAAGCAGCTGCTTGCCTGCCTGTCTGTCTGCCTGCCAGTCTGTCTTTCTGTCCGTGTGATGGTCCAATAAATAAGTAAAAGCGCGACCTACACACACACACACACACAGGCTGTGACTTGTTGTGCCAGTGTGCGCTAAGTGTGTGGTATGTGATGTGCATGTGTGTGTGTGTGTGTGCGCTGAAATCCTTGTGTTGATTAGAAAGTATGCAGCGGCATTGGCGGCGTAACGGCAACAACGTAAATCAATTAGTTTTCCACATGACAAGACCAGGTTAAAAGACCTTACACCTGCATAAACACCTTTATAAGCCAGCGTGCGACAGTGACAGCCGCAAAGAGAGACAGAGAAAGACAGAGAGAGAGAGAGAGAGAGAGAGAGAGGCAGATAGCTGGCAAGGCCGTGCAGCAACTTTGGCTAAAGTTTACGACAAGCATCTTAAAATCCGAGCAGCACGACAACAACAGCAACAACAACAACGCGTGGCGCGACAAGCAACAACAACAACAACAACTCGGGCAATTTAAGCAGCATTATTTGGGGCATAAACACAGCGTAAGCCTCGCAACAAGCTGCGCGTTGGCTAAAAACAAAAAGCAAAACAAAGAAGAAGAAAAAAAACGTAAATAAAACAGAAACAAATTGTAACTGGCAGGGGCAGCGCCAAAGGGGGGAAAGGGGGGGGGGAGTGCCAGCGAGGTGGACTGAAAAAATAAGGCCAGGCCGAGTCGGTGCAAAACTCATTAAAATTAACACTAATAAGCTTTGTTCCGCGGCCCCAAAAACTGCAGCTGCAGCAGCAGCGACGGCAGCGACGGCAGCGACAGCGATAACAAAGTTGCTGCAACAGCAGCAGGCGGGGGCAGCAACAAATGTCACTTGATGCAACACCTTCCCCCGTCATGCCAACACCCTCAACTTGTTTCGTTTCATTTCGTTTGTCATTCGCTGTCCATTTACCCTCTTCTTCTTCCCCGCGCCCCTGCCACGTCCTCTCGTGTTGTGCACAAAAAGGATTCCGTTGTCCAGCGTCGAGTGGCAACTTTTTTGTTGCAACAGGAGCAGGCGCTGCAGGCACAGAGGCGGGGGCGGGGGCGTGCACGTCGTCCTCGGGTTACATTTGTTGTAAAATGGCTCAACAAATTGCGCAAAGCAAAAACAGGCGCCGAAAAAAATTTGTTTTCAGCCAACTGAGCGTGAGGTGGGCGGAGGGAGGGGGGGAAGGGGCACAAACAAAGAGCAACAAATGATGTGCAACATAGCCGCTCACTTATGTGGGCGTGGCCCTGGGCGCGCCCTAGAGTGCTGTCAATGCTGTTAATGCCAGCTGCGACTAATTTAATTGATTTGCGTTTATCGATAGGCATTATCGATAACATGCTTAACGTGCGACATGCGCATAAAAAGTTATTTATTAAATTAATTGCAGCTCGAGCATGAAAATAATGCAGCAAGTCAATTGGTTTATGTGGCAATTGCGGTGGTTATCGATTAATATGGAAATCGATAGGCCATAAAAATGTGCACAAAAGCTTAACATTTTATTTAAAGTACGTAAAAACATAAACTCATATAATGCGTTGATAAGAAAATTTTACGCTTCGATAACGATTAATCGATAAATTTAATTAGTAACCTAACTATGCTTAACTAAGCACCTTGTATGCCTGATGCATGCTGTGCTGGCCTCTGATACCTAATTAAACATGGCGCTCTCATCGATAAACGATAAACTGGCAAATTAAATTAAACGCACAAACTGAACTTTTTAATTAAATCGCCTAAGCGTCGAGGCTCTGTGAACTCATTAAGCGCCATCTACTTTGTATTTGGACAGCATTCGCGCGAATGCGTAGCGCCCTCAGGCTCTCTGTCTCATATCGAATGACTATCGAAATTAATTCGCGGGCTATCAATAGGTTTCGTGTTACGACTTGCTGCAGAGCGTTGCTTTTAAACAAATCAAGCGTCAAATTGCGAGCAGCGGGACAAGCAAAGCTGAAATGGGGCAAAAAAATAGCGCAATCGGAATGAGGCAAATCGAGAAAAGTGATGTCTAAGGAGGGAGGAGAGGGGAGAGCGGCATGAAAACAGAACCGAGGGAAAATGTAAACTGAAAACAAGATGCAGCAACAGCAGCAGCAACGGCGACTACAAATGGCGACTATTTTGTCGCCAAACAAGGACAAATTAACGTATTGAGTTAGCTGTAGCACGTACCGAACACAATTGGCCATTAGGAAATGCCTGAGCCAACACACACAAACACACACACACACACGCGCGCACGCACAAACACATACTCCCACACAGAGAGACAGCGAGCACCCACTCAGACTTGATATTTCTATCTGTTAGATAAGAATTAGTGATGCGTCGCATTAGGCAAGCTGTGACTTGAGTCACAGTGTTGGGAAGACATTCATTGACTATCGGCTAAAACTATCGATAGAAAGTAACTTAGTAATTAAATTTTACTATGTATAATAGAAAACTATGTTAATCCGATTAAACTGCGTAACTGAACATTTCGTTGCATCGATAGTTTCAGCCGTTAGTATTTCAATAGCTCACTATCGGTTGAGACTATCGATAGAAACCATTTTACTAACTTACTATGTAAATACAACTGTATAATGCAAAAATATTGCCATAGTCGATTACTTCAAGCAACTGAACAATAAGTCTTATCGATAGTTCCAACCGATAGTATTTCAACTGCTTACATTCGAGTTTATCTATCGATACAACTAATTGTGCACGAAATTTAGTGAGTAAGGCCAATATCGTCGCTATTTGTAACTTTTCGCTTAAGAGTATCGATAGTTTCGATAGCTACGCCAGCTTTGCAATAAGCATACCCAACGCAACTCTCCAACTCCAACTCTGTCACAGTACCATGTGCCACATACTTTCGATGTCCAGTTCAGGCAGTGCGACAGTCACGCCACGCTTCTGCCTGGAATACACTTGGAAGTAGCGCAGGAGGCGAGCATGTGGCCCATGGCTCGTACATTTTGCGACAAGGACAAACAAGTGACATAGTCTTAAAATGTTGAACATCATTTTTTATTGCATTTTCAGAGACTTTCGACTGGGTCGCTAAGCCAAAAACTTACACATCTGTACACTCCCTATATACACACATCCATATATGCCATATATATACTTTTGTTATATCCTGTTTTTTTTTCTACTTGCGAATGTTGTTCCGATGTGTCCAAGATTCGAATTGGGATTCGACGCTATCTGGGCTGTGGGGCTTAGAGCGTTGTCTCGAGGGGGCGGGGCAAAAAAAAAGTTTTGTTGCCCATTGTAGGCGTGGCCAATGTGTCGTATGCGAAAAGTTTGCGATTTAGCTGCTAAACATGGTATGGCTAAAAGAGTTTAACTACTTCTGTGGCCAAACACAGAGCTACCAAAAATTACAAAAAAGTTCGAAAAGTTAACCCACTCCTTGCGTCCATCGCCCACACTCGCATAGTGGCAGCAACATCATTGCCAGAACTCAAATGTCAGTTAGTATATGATTGTACATGGTCGTCTATGTGGCATATTCCTTCCGTCCCCCCTCTTTTTTCCCACTTGCCAGCGTTTTTTTTTTTTCCTGTTTTCCTGTTTTCCTGTTTTGTTGTTTGCGTGTTTATACCCTAGCAAAAGGTAGCACCGTGCCCGGATAACATTTGAAACGACTAACAGCTTCCTGCAGCCCCAGCGAACTCAGTTTCCTTTTGAGTTATATTGCTGAAATTTTACATAGAGCTGTATCCCAACCAGGTCAAATACCTATAGCATTAACGTTGAAATCAGTCAACTATATTTCTAGAAATCGCTTTCCTCAAAATTTTCGCCATATTTTTCATTTGTCTACATTATTAGTTTATTCTGTGTCCCTCTTAGGGTGTGCGATCTTCGATCTGATGTAAACTTTTTGCTGACTTGTTTTCATTTTTTTCTTTTTTAGCAACTTTCATTGTTGTTGCTTTTGTCGCCGCCTAACCCAGTTATTGCTGTGTTTGTGCACCATTTGAATGAGTTAAGCTCATTTGATTTGATACTTTTAATGCGGCTTTTATTTTCGCCAGTTGCGATTTATCGTTCATATTTCTGTTCCCTTAGAACAGCAACAATTTATGTAGTTTTATTTGTTCCCCTTTTATATCCCAGTTATATTTTGTTTTTCTACCCGTTTTTTTTTTTCCTTTTTTTTTGTGTTTCCTTCTTTATACGCAAAACGTGTGATTAATGGAACAACATAGAACAAGCACCGCCGGCACTACATTATTATTTCTGCTACTATGTTGGGGTTTCCATATGGGTTGCGCTGTGAGCTGTGTTGGGAACAGGTGTCGTATCGTTTTGCTAGGCGACTGGGAACCAACTTTCAGCACGAAACTTATGCAATTATGTAGCATATTGCATTATAATTGCATTATCCTAGCTGGAAGTATTGCTGGAAATGCTCGAAAATGTAGTTGGTATTGTCTTTTTTTGGGGGGAATAATAGTTGGGATATGTGCATACTGTGTTCTCTAAATAAATTTATTTTGTTTTTTAAAGAAATTTTAGAACTATCGGCACTACTATCGGCAAATCTAATCGATTGTCTGCATTCAAACCTCTCAAACTATTTTTATATATATTGTTCCATAGTTGTTCAAAATTTGAAAGAATTTAGCACATCCCCTTTTAAAGTGCTGCGATAGTTCTGCGATAGTTCTCACGATAGTTTCTGTCAGTCTAATTGATTCACAGACATTGGCGAAACTGCTGCAGTTAACAGGAACATGTGAAACTTTCAATTTCGCTTGCAACACTGATACGATATGTGTGCCACTTGTGTTGCGTTACTGCAATGTTGCATGCAACATATCGTGTCGCAACGCATTCGCTCTCGCTTTCTCTTAAGCTCCAACTTGGCGCTATTAAGAGAAGGGTTAGCTGAAGGGGATGGGAATTGGGAAATCGTAGGAGGAGGCAAATTTATATGCAGCAAGCAAAGTGCAAAATGTTCGGCTTAGCAAAAATGTTTGCCACAAAAATCACAAGATGAAAATCATTTCGAAAACCAAATTCTCAAGCTGACAGGCGAGAAAAAAGGGGTAACAAGAGGTGGAGACACAGGGGACTAGGCCCTGGGCGCCGGAGGATTAGGGTGACTGGTGGGCGTGACTGTAGTAAAACTGTGCTGCGTAGCTGTAAAATCAGTGCGAAAATGCGGCTTAATTGTGGTTTTGTGGCCCAGAACAACATCGATTTTCGGTGCGATAGGCTAACGACATTTATAATGATGCGGCTGTGGCCGTATAACTTTGACTGCCACTGTATTCGGCCTCGACAACGGCAGCGTTTGGCGTCGCCATCGCCTGCTGTGTGATAACGCCTGATAACGATGATGACGTTGCTAATGCAACGTTAATGATGATGCTGAAATATGTGACAGTCGCCTCCACTGTCACCCTCACCTACATTTCCCTCTCTGTGCTACCTCATCATCCTTGTGCCTGGTCTCGTTCGCTCGCTCAATTACCGCAAGCGGTTGCAACAATTATAAAATCTTTAACCGTATAATCAAGGCAGGTGGTACGCGCGCAAAGGGACAAAGCCGCAGGCGATTCCTACCTACCTGGCGCCAGGTAATGGACCATGTGATAATGTAAATCAGAGCCAGACCCAGACAACGGCAGCGACAACGAGGTAGAGAGAGAGAGAGAGAGAGAGAGAGAGAAAGAGAGAGCGAGAGCGAGAGGGACACGGTCCAAGCGACTCGGCGTATCGAGTGAACTTTTCAAGGACCCCCAGCAAATGATTTGCTACTGGCTAACCAAAATGCTGTCCTTTGTTTGCCTGATTTCGTACACCCTGTAGGCAGAGAGCAAAAAGGATTCAACTAGGGGAAGGGGGTGCTCTTTTCGCTTGACCCTTGTGCTATTAAAAATTTATTTGTAGCATATTTAACACAATTTGCTGGCGTTCTTTTCGCGGTCTAGTCGCTTTAAAGCTAATAATAATAGTATCAAATGTCATTTCCATGTTACACTCACCTATTTTTGGCGAGCAATGTAGAGTATTAAATAGAAAAGGTTGTACAATTTTAAACATAAATTTGCTGCGAAGTTACGTTTAAAATTTCATTGTACTCAAGCTTTAAGCTAAAAAGTTATGAAGATTGAAGATAGTAGCTAAATAATTGGGGTATTTTTCTCGTGAAGCACACGAAATAGAAAGAATTTATCCTTAAGGTTTTTAAATAATTCGAATTAGAGTATTTTACATACACTTACAGGGTATCTGCATGTTGTTAAAGTATAAATATTACAGAAGAGAGAGAGAGAGAGAAGGCACCCACAACTCAGTTGATATGCTTCATATTGGCATACTTTTAAAGGATATCTACCAGCCGATTACAATTCGTAACTGTGCATAAATGAAGCTCTTTTGCACTACAGGGTATCAACAAGTCCAGCAACAACACAATATATAAGTAAGTTTATTTTATACGGTATAATGAGTACCCTGTGCAATAGCCTCGATGTGAGATAATAAAAAGTCATTGTGCCTAGTGTCATGTGACATCCCTTCATCCCTACTCTCACTCTCTCTCCCTCTCTCTGCCTCTTTGTCTCTGCATGTCTGTCAAGCCACAGAGATACGCGTGACATAATTACAACCTGCCGGGCAATTACCGAAATACTAGTCCGACTGCTTGATTAATTACAGGTAACACCCGCACTCCCACACACACACACACACACACACGGATACACACATGCATAGTCCGCACTTGACACCCAATGACAACAAAATAGAAAACACGTCTCGGGTTTAAGTTGCCCTGTTTAATTAGTAATTTTCTTTGCCTGTCTGTAACTAATTCCTCTCTAAAACACAATTTCAATTGTCCGATTTGCCTGCAGGCATAACAAAACTCTAACCCAAGTAGGGATGGGGTAGTAGCAGTAGCAAATTTATTTGTTTGGCCGTAATTAATTAGCATGCATAACAAATTTCAATTGGACTAATCGAGAGACAAATATTTCCTGAAAAAAAAAACAATATATGTTTATATAAGCGTACGAGTAATTACACCATGGACAGAGTTGAGTAAGTAAGCCAGTTGGAGGTGTGTGTAGAATATTAAGGGAATGCATAGTAGAAGTGTCAGGCTTTCGAAGAGGTTACTACGCTAATGCAAGAGTTGCGCCAGTGAGCTTATAAGAGGGTTACTTAGGGTATTCCAAGACGCTATAGTACAAATTTCAGAGCACTGCCTCGATTAGTTCCTGAGTTCTAAGGGGTCGCCTTACCTTTTGGCGCCAACTTGACCGGCTTACGTTGTGCCAAAGTTTTACTATGGTAAAAGTTTCACACCATTTGCGAATCTTCAATACTTTGGTTTGCTAGTCTTTTCTTGCTGCAAGTTTGGCCCACACTCAGAATTCATGGAATGAAAATCAAAAATTTGCCAAAATTTCCGTAAATATGTTGTGCGTTTGCTTGGTATGTAAAGTTTCCATGCGTCTGCAACGGCATCAAAATGGATTATATTGAAATGGTCTCATGGAATATCTTCAACCAGAAAACTTGTCAACAGATTGTTGTGCGTGCTGGGCTGCATTTGTTTTGGCCCAGAAATTAGAGCAATTTATTTATTTAGCAGCCCACACACACACACACACACAGTCACACACATGCAGAGTTATCGCATGGGATTGCAGCAGGCGAAGAAACAAGAACTCAGATAAACCCAAGACGATATTGCAGCTGACATCTGGCATCAACTTGGCTCAATTTTTGCTGCCTATTTGCCTAGCCCCTGCCCCTTTCCCACAGTGCACGCCCCTGACACTCTGGCAGCCGCACACAGACACACACACAGACACATCAGTGGGTCAGCTGGGCTGGCAATCGTTATGCGATTTGAATATTACAACAAATGCAGCAGAGTCCGGAGTCCGGGAAGTGCCGGAAATCGCCAGTCCGGGCTGGGAATCAACAAGAAATTCGAGAAAATTATTTGTCTGTCATGTAATTTATACATTTTCGCCATGAAATGCCAAATACCTGAGGCTGCCGAAGCCCCTTTGCTTCGGTTGGGGCTGTCAAATATGCTGGTATTACTAATAGCACACACACACACACACACACTTGCCACTCCCCCGCCGACCAGCGCCCACACTTGACGCTCTTATGATTTATGCATTTGGCAGGACCAAAGCAAATGCAATCATTTAAATATGTATTTACACATTGTGCAAGAATGCGGCTTTTCCTATTTGCGGTGGCTTTTACTTTTTAACCAAATACGCACACACACACACACACTCGTTCACACACACACACACACTGGCTTCGCTTACATAGCCGGCCAACACGTACACGTACGGTAAGCTGGCCGCAGGACACGAGCAGCTGCCAACTCGAACCCGGTTCGAACCGGCTTCAAACCAGTCCAACACACACACACTCCCTCTCCATCCCTCTTGCTCTCTCTTGTTGGCTGTCTTTCTCTTTCTTTCCGTTAGTGAGGCCAGCTAAGAGCGTGCTCTGGCTTTAACATAATTGCCATTAGAATGGCCCAACAATTTGTCTGCGCTTTTCCGTTCAGGCTAGTTCAGGTCTCTCGCTCTGTGTCAGTGTGCCAGACACTGCGCCCCTTGACCCCTTCCAACCCTTTCCACTCGGTCAGCCCTTGTTTCTTTGTATCCATTTCAGCCATTAAATTCTTTGCCCTAGCCCTCTTTGTGGTTTATAAAAGGATTTATTCAATCAACAGGTGCAACGGGGCCCATTTTTCCTCTATCAATCGCTTAGCTCAACTTGATTAGGCATTGAAAATGGGGCAAATTGTACAAATTCCTTTAGTTTCAAACTTATTACAATTTGCCTAATGGATTAAAGTGCAAAGTTACAGTTATTAAATTTTCGAAAAAAAATTCTCAAAAAGGTAGCATGGAAAAAATTGAATAAATTTTAAATATTTTTTTATTCATAAAATTGAAGTGTCACATCAAAGTAGAACTAGCATATATCGAAAAGTGTTCATATTTAAAACATTATATCATTTTATTTTCAAGTGAAATGAAAATTTTTTCAATTTTTAAGTCAGAAAAGATATAGAATATAAAATGTATACTCCTTAATCAAATAAGATGCTCAAATCATTTACAGAATGCTTGAAAGAAGTATTCCAGGGCCAAATCGTGTCTGCTTGCCACACTGTACAAGAAAATATAAGCCACAAAAAATCATAGCATACTTTTGCGAGCACATGGTAATCTTATTTGCACAGACAATCACACAGAGACACACACACACACGCACAGGCACACGCAGGCAATTAAGAGAAAAGTCTTAAGAGTAAAAACTTTTTCTGCAGCTATCAATTTAAAGATATTTACGGCCATCTTTCCGCAAGCTTTGGCCAATTAAATATCAAAGGGTAATTGAATTGAATTGGAAAAAAAAGAAACCAGAGACTTTTCCGTGCCCAGGTGTGACAAAAGAAGCCGGTAGACCAAAGCCGCTGCCGGAACCGAAGCCGGAGCCGGAGACAGAGAGAGAAAACGAGAAACTTGCAACGAGCAAGCCGAAAAACCAATTAAGCGTTTTTAATTCAATTTTAAGTGCTTTAAAATGCAAATCAGACTGGTATCTGCCGTATATATATATATAGCATGCATATATACCATAGCACATATATATATTCAATATATATCTTCTGCATAAAGCAAGCAGAAAGCAATGCGAATCGCATTGGAATTTTGTGCGTCACCCAAGCAAATTTGTTGACAAAACTTTAAGCTGGGCCCCCAGAAACATACCTAATACCCAGCTACCTTGGCACCCCAGCCCCACCCTCTTGCTCTGCCTGCTGCCTCGACAGCAAGAGGCAAAGCCGCTTGCCACATATTGTGGCAAATTATCATCATAAACTCGTTTATTGAGACACCTTGGCCGGGCACTTATTAAATTCCATTTAAATGTAGTTTTTGTGTGCCGTTCAGCTCAGAGAGAGAGAGGGAGAGAGAGAGATGGGAGAGTAGGAAGGAGGGAGGGGGAGGGTAGGCACTGCGAGAATGTTGTTCAAATCACTTGTTAATTAAGTTTATTGCGGCGCAGTTCCAACGGCTTCACCGTCTGGCAAAGTTGCTGAAGGGCCGAGGAGCGCTTTGTGAGGGCCACTTGATGGGGTTGCCTACGATGGGAAGAGAAAGAGAGAGACGGAGGGGGGTGCGGGAGAAGGGTTCCCCTGTTTGCTCGTTATTACTTGGCCTGTTGTGCAGTTAAGTAGCCATAATAGTGTCATGCGTATGATAAATGACGGCCATGTTAAACACACGCACGCACACACAGTCACTCACTCACACACACACACACACACTCTGACTCAGACTGAGGCTCGGTGTGTGGGTGTGGGGGGACAGGGGGCGTGGCTCGTTAGCCACACAAAATGCGTGTATGCAATATGAGAAATCTCTTCAAAAACTTGCACAAAACTGCATGCCCAATTTAAATGTCAAATGCAAATGGCCTCAACTATAATTCTCGCTCTCGAGCGCCGCCTGTACGTGTCGCCTCTCCCTCTCTCACTCCTCCTCCTGCTCCCCACTGCTGTCTGCTGCTGGCTGCCCCTGCCCATTTTTCGGCCTTGCAACTTATGAAACTTTAATGATCGTGCGCGCGCAACATCATAAATTATGCCGTATAATGGGCCGTGCCTAGCCTGACACATAACACATCCTGGTCACTTCGCACACCCACACACACACACACACTCCCCACACACACACGCTTGGCTCAAAAGTGTCAATTTCGGTTTGATAGACAGCGAGACAGACAAGTCGACGCTCGAAATGAATTGTTCCTGCTCCTTGGCGTCGAAGCACGTCGGGACATGTCAAGTAAATCTATTTTTACGCATTCAGCGGGGCTACTTTGACTCCCTGTGGCCACCTACCCCTCATCCCCTTCCGCTCCCGCTCTCTTCCGCTGTCTCGTGACTGACCCCAGCGCAGTTACGCTCTAACAACGTAGCTCCTTGTACCCGCTTCAAGGCTGCCCTCGCAACGGGTATATCACACGATTAGTTTTATTATGGTTGACCGCAGAGTAGAACTTTGGAAATGATAGGGTATGCTCGACTGTCTCTGTTACCCTGTAATAACTTGCTTAACATACAATAAAAGCATACACAAGTTTAATTCATAGCTTCAACCTGATTTAAGTTACTAAAAGCTTCTTAAAGCTTTACAAAGCTTCTTAAAGCTCTACAAAGCTTCTTAAAGCTTTACAAAGCTTCTTAAAGCTTTACAAATCTTCTTAAAGCTTTACAAAGCTTCTTAAAGCGTTACAAAGCTTCTTAAAGCTTTACAAAGCTTTACACTTGTAAAGCTGTTGAGCTTCAAACAGCAGCTTTAAGCACATTGAAAATATACAAAAGCATTAGTTATATTTTAAGCTTTATTTTAAGCTGCTTTAAAAGCTTTTACGTTTTGAAAAGCTTAAAGCTCACTTTGGTTTTGCGTGTGCACAAATATTGATCAGTGCAATTTACTACAGAAATCCCTTCGTCCACAGTTTTACCTTTGCCAGGGTATTTTGCAGTCCATACTCAAGCAGAAGCTCTCGCCTCTCAGCCTTCAGCTTGTGTATTTCCGACTGTACATTAAATAGTTGCTGCAGCAAGCGACAAAATGTGTGACATATTACATAATAATTTTCGCATTTTTATCCTATTAACGTCAGCTATGGTAGAAAATATAATTGGACATTGTCGTTATTTCTATTCGAACATCGCAACGACGAAGCGAAGGCAGAAGCCGAAGCTGATGCAAACAGGAGCAGGAGCGAAGGCAGAGGGAGAGAAAACAGGAATAGCCAATGAAAAATAGAATATGAAAGTCAGAAATCAAAACAATGTGAGGGCAAGTGACAACAGTGGAGTGGATGATAAACACAAGAATACCCTGTAAATATGTCAAATTTAATAAATATTTTATTAATTGGTTTTAAAGAATATAAAATTAAAAGAAAACAGAATATTATTTAGCCCAAAAATTCTCTCTGTCATTTGAACAGGGTATGCAAGGCGTAGAAAGCTGTTAGCTTGAACCTGCTGCATTTTTACAGGGTATACGCAACGCAAACTGCAGACACCCACAAGACATGCGAGCGATAAACAGCGCGAACAAAAGGCGATGGCTATAAAAATAAATGTATTTTGCCGGAAATGTTATTCATTTTGCAATTGCAAACGTTGCCGGAGTGTGTGGGAAAGAGAGAGAGAGGGAGAGTCTAGCTGTGTGTGGGTGTGTGTGTGTGTGTGGGTGAATTGAAATGTGCTTGCAGAGTAAAAGCCTGGCCGAGCTTTTGCCTCAATGAATCAACGTGGCTAATGTAGCCCGCCAAATGCAATTGGACAAAAAATGTTCGCCATGACAACAGCAACTGTAATTACATCAGCAACAACAACAACAACGACAACAACAACAACAGCAACAACTGCAGCAGCAGCGGCTGCAACAACAACAATTCCCTTTCATTTGTAATGGGCTAATTAGTGCGTTTCTTAGATACACACACTCGCACACACACACACACACACTCGCACACACACACATGTGTGTATGTGTGTGCATCTGCATTGTATTTGCAACAGTAAATTACGTGACAAAACTGAGCAAAGCTCGTTTTAATTAGAGGCAACTCGGCCGCAGTCAGCAACAGCAACAGCAGCAGCAGCAAGCCCTAACATTAGCAACAACAACATCAACAGCAACAACAACAGCAACAACACTGACTACAATTTCAAAAACACCACAAACAACGAACCACATGGCAGATGAAAATACCTCAAAATATTTTGGCACTCGATTCGCACTTTAAACACAATTTGAAGACTTAAAAGGCAACTGCAACGGAATTCATTTATTTGTGTGTGTGTGGGAAGCAGGGGAGGGGAAGTTGGTGAAATTTATTGATTAGGAATTCTATAAATTATTCAAGTGAAAGTTTTAATAAGAGCTGAAAATTTTAGTTACTTTATAGCACTTCATTAACGCATCATTTCTGCAAGTTACACAATCAAAACACAATGAGAGATTCCAATCAACTTGAATCAGAAGCCGTAATCGTTATAGGTTTTATTTTAAAAATCCATATATTATTATTAAAAATGTCGTTTTTTTGAGTCCTTGAAATTATTTTTTTATTATTTAAAAATCCAAGCCATATTTAATTTTTTTATTTATTTTATTTTATACCATTGCAGATGGTAAATTAGGCAACTCCGACCATATAAAGTGTATATATTCTTAATCAGCATCAATAGAGGAGTCGAACTAGCCATGTCCGTCTCTCTGTCCGTCCGTCTGTGCGTCCGTCTGTCCGTCTGTCCGTCTGTCCGTCCGTCTGTGCGTCCGTCCGTCTGTCTGTCCGTCCGTCCGTCCGTCTGTTGCAACGCAAACTAGTCTCTCGGTTTTAGAGCTATCTTTTTTTATTGCTGCACGCTGTAAATAAGTCGGAACGACCCAGATCGGACCGATATATTGTTATTTTTAAAAATATCGCTACCAATATATGTCTAAGTATGCCATTTAAAGGCTGTCAAAAATTTGATCGAAATTGCACGGATATATCGTATAGCTGCCATAGAATCTATCGGCCGACTTTAATAATTTTTCAAGATATCGCTATGAAACTATTCTGATATACAGCTGTGTTCACAAAAATAGCAGTGCAAGAAATGCAATCAAGCAATGCAATTTTTTTTAAACAGCACTTTTTTGTTTTAATTAATAATGTAAAAAAAATTAACAACATTTTCAACAATTAATTGATTTGTTATTGTTAAAAATAATCACAAAACTGAAACAAAATTAAATTTGTGAACATTCATTTACTTTTTGATATACAAAATTAAGTTTAAAGTTGCAGCTAATGAGCACTGCTATTTTTGTGAACACAGCTGTACGTGTATGTCTAAGTATGTCCATTAAATGCTATGCAAGTTTTATTAAAATCGGACATAGAACCTATAGGCCGATTTAATGTGTGGAGTAACTGCAATGGTATAAAAGCTTCGGCGTGTCGAAGGTAGCCTTTCTTTCTGGTTCATAATTTTGTTTAACACTAAAACTCAAACTTATTCACGGATTCTGTGAGAATATAAAATACATAGTTTATTTTAGTTTTTTTGTTTAATCAATGGATAGACGAGCACAAATGCTTATAGAAGTTTCCTCATTAAAATTCAAAAATTTCACTTTTATCATTAAGTCTATATAAAATATTATAAATAGAAGTGACAAGCTCTCTCTCTCTCTCTCTCTCACTCGCTCAGTCTTTCGCTCTTCCTGTCCAACTGCGAGGAGTATTCAAAAAGCGCGTGGAAATTGACAAGTTATTAAAACTTGGCAGCGAAGAGGAAGAAAATGAGAAGAAGCAATCAAATAGTCGAGACAGCACGACGATTGGGAATGCAGCAGACAGAAAGAGACACAGACACGACCAGTAGGATAAGGCAGTCAGAGCTGTGCGAAAAGCTGAGGGGATTCATTAATTTCTAATTAGCCAAATATCAATTAAAGCGCAGCCAGCAGCGAGTGGGAGAAAGGGAGCGGAGAGGGGGGTGGTAGAGCAAGACAGAGATTAAGTCGACGATAGAGAGACGTGCAACGAATTGAGGCAAGTGCGACAAATGCGTTGACATTTGCATGCCGCGGATAAGCACGGAACAGAGGTGAAGGTGGAGGGGGAGAGGTGAAGCTACTTAAGCTGCTTGTGGGAAACCACAAAGCTTTATGCCAGCAACACCAGGAGCACCCGGACGAAGACGCGCGCCAAGCGGCTTATGAAAATCAAGATCAGCTCACAAAGCGCAACAGAGATGCAGCTTCAAAAGCGACGAGTGGCAAGTGGGGCAGGGCCAAGGGGGCTAACCAAGCGCACGCCGTGCATAAAATGTTTTTAAGTGCCAGGAAGCCAGGCCAAAGGGCAGAGGGAAGGAGGCAGGAGTCAAAGAAGCAACTCGCAGCGGGTGCAGGCAGACGTCGCGTTGCGGCCGCAGCGAAAAACGCGAGTGCAGTGCAAAGTGGCAGCATCATCATCATCGTCAGCATCGTCATCATCATTGCCATCATCATTATCAGCAGCGTTATCAACGGCATCAGCTGGAGCAGCACTTGAGCCGCCGGCAACCGCAGGACACGCATAATATGCCCCATTCCTATTGCCCCAACGCAGCTGCCGCTGCTGTCGCTGCTTGCCCGCTTAAAACCACTTTCAGTTGCGGCTGCACGAAGCCCGACGTGCAACCCAACTCCTCCGACTTCACTTGCCCTACACCCGCCCGCTCCTCCTCCTCCTCCTCCTCCTTGTGCATGTATCGGGCCGACATTGCCTAATGTCGAGCACTTTTCCTGCCAGCAAAGAGCCAAATTAGGCACGATTCCGCACTGGAGTTTACTTGAGAAATGCAAGAGCCAACGTGCTCAACTAGCCCATACCCTGTAATGCATTTTAAGTATGTTTTAATTGAATTGAATTGAAGGAATTAAATAATTGCCATGGCAAACGTAGAAATACCCTAGCAAAAGCTACACATACAATGCTCTACTAGCAAATACCCTGTAAATTAACATTGTTCTATATTGTTGCAGCTGTATTTGGAGACAGAAAGACAAGAATCTTAGCACACTCAAGAATTCTCTGACAGAAGTAACAAAAAAAACAGCGCAACTAGTTAATACCCTGTAAAAAAAAAGAAATGTGTTAAGCATGTTGATAAAAGAGTAAGTTAAATACATATTATTGAGCAGTTAAACCGACCATAAAATACCCTTCTTTATGGCACTAAACTACCTCATTTCAACTGCCTTACAGGGTATCTGCATTTACTTGAGTAAAACAAACTTACCCTATACATGTCATATGTCACTTCTATGCAAAGGCAGGCACTTCTTCTGTTTGCAACAAATTTACAGGGTATACATGGAAAAACAGCATAAGAAGAGCATTATTAAAATTCAAAATTTAAATTACTTTCTGCGCTGGCGACAAACAAATCCTCAACGAGGCTCGCCAACAACTCTCTGGCTCGCTCTCTATCTCTATCGCTGTCTGCCGGTCTGTGTCTTCCTCTTGGCTGGCCAAGATGCAAAACAGTCGCTTGTTATTGTTATTGTTGTTATTGTTGTTGTTGCAACTAGCTGCACGCTGTAACTTTGGCCGCGCCGCCGCGTCCTTGGCTCAGACTTGTTTGCCAGAAGATTCACATGTTGGCTCCTGGCAGCCATTTGCCTCACTCTCTGTCGCTCTCTTTCTCTCCCTGTCTTGTTCTCTCTGTGTCTCTGTCATCGTCATAGGAAATGACTGCGTGACAGCGCAAGTCACGATTCACGCACGAACAATCGCAAGTGACAACTGCATGTGACACAGAGAAACAAAGGAATTAGTTGAGCTGAAACAGAGACAAGCAAGAACAGGCAAAATAAAAGGCTAAGAAAAACCGCTGAAAGCTCACAAAAAAAGAGGAAAGTAGAAAGAGAGAGAAAGAAGAAAAAATAACTATCTATCAATGCGCATTGATACAATAAAATGGAAATATCAAAAGTTACTAAAAGGTTATTAAAGGAGCTTTTCATGCGCTTTGGCTTGCTAACAGCTTAAAGCTTTTCTTTGAAAGCACATTTAAAGAAAGCGCTGAGGTTTAAATGAACTTCAAGAAAAGGCCGTAGTAGTTCCTCTAAGCTTTCGAAAGCTTTTATCAGCTTTAATGTGCTTTCACAAGCTTTCCACCTTAATTTTAAACTTCTTACACAAGCTAACGTAAATCACGCGACCATCTCTAACTATCAACTTTGGCTTTTACTTCACTGTCGCTGGCTGTGGGCCCGGCTCCGGCTCCGGCTACGGCTCCGACTCCGGCTGCGGGTCTGGGTCTGCTGCATCTTGGCTGTAATTAATCGTTGTTGTCACTTGGTTTGGCCACTCGACCGTCCATCCGTTTCATTGCCGACCAGTTGGCCATTGACTGCCAACCCTTTGCCCTCTTGCGACGTCTCGCTCACTCTCTCTCTCTGCTGTTTGGGCTTTTCTTCTCGGCTCTCCTTCATGCTGGCACATTTTGTATTTATCTACTTGATTCAGTTTTGCGGCGCTTTGGCCAACTAATTTTTATCGCCCGTCTTTATGTGCATCACTTCACACCCGAGGAGTGTATTTCACAGATACTTCAGTCATTGTTCTTGGGCTTAAAAGCTCTTTGTTTGCATGGCAGATGAGCAGGCAAAGTCGAGGATGGTTCAAACTTTAACGTGAACTGTGAAATTTGTATTTATAACAAAGTGAACTAGACTTCACACAGACCCTTCTCTGCCTTATTCTTTGCTTGGCTTGGCCTTAAACTTTACCCTGGAATGAAGTAGGAAGTTAGTTGAATGAATGAAAATCTGTTGAGTGCAGTTGAAGTTGGCTAAGCGAGTGAGTGCAACAAGTGAAGCTTAACTGGCATAGAGCATTCATTGATGTCTTTAATCTTTTAAGTTAACAAAAAACTATATATCTTCTTGAGCTTCATGGTGAAACAACAAATTGCAGTGCTTGCGTTTCAAAGAAACTTTGATCAAGCTATAGCTTAAATAGTTATAACAATCAAGAAGATCATTAAGCAAAGCAGTTTGTTCCTAAGGGAACTATGTCCTATCTTGTTGCAATCCAGCTGATTTCGAATATATGTGCTGACTTCAGTGTTCGAAATAATCCACACCAAATTTGATCAATCTAGCCGTGTGAGTAGCTGAGTTCACATAGGTTTTACCGGCTAAGCTCCACTTTCGCGCTCGCCTCTAAGCGCAAACACTATTCCCAGCTAAAGTTCCTTAACAAACGACAATGTTAACGCTTGCTTACCAAAGAGAGAGACAGAGAGAGCGAGAGAGAGAAACATGATATGCTACAACAGAGCTACAAATGTTGTTTCAAGGCCTTAACTCATAAATGTTATGATTCAGGGCAAAGTTGTGGCAAAGCTTTCAGGCAAAAGGTCGCCAAATTCAGCTCACACACAGGCCATAAACTTAACTCGCAACGAGATGCTGAAACAGCGACAGGAAAAAAGAGGGAGAGAGAGAGAGAGTGAGCGAGTAGATGAGTAGATGAGTGGATGTAGCAGAGAAGGAAGAACAATGCCAATTATTATGCAGCATCTTTGGAATGGGGATGGGGGGAGGGGGGTCGCAAAAGTTGCCGTGTACAGTTTATAAATTACGGTCGTACACGCAACTTAATCCGCTTTAATAGTTTTCCTCGCCTCGCTGAGATTTCATCAGGAACTTGAACCGAAACTTTAATGGACACAACAACAAGCGAGACAGAAAGAGAGAGCAAGAGAAAGTGAAGGAGTGTAGCTGTAGCTGTAGCTAACCCTAACTTGCACTGTGGGAATTGCAGGTAAGAGCGAAATGACCGAAATTACCAGAGAAAAAGGAAAAGTAACACCAGCGAAAATCACTGAACTTTCAACACAAAATGCCCAAAAAGGAAGAAGTAAAATGAAAGTGCATGAGAGTTGGAGCGTAAAGTGCAAGGCAAACAAATACCCTGTAAAGTAGTGCATTAAACAGCTTAGAGAGGCAGACTAAATTCCAAGTGGTTTTATATATGTACTCCCATCGATAACGCACAAAACTATCGATACATAACACGTGAAAACATCGGAGCACAACGTTGAAATTTTATCGATAGTTTGTTTTCAAAATATAGTATCTAAGAAGTAATGAAAAGCAAAGTTATCGATGCACCCTGCTTGCCAGCTTAAACCCACAAAACGATAACTTACCACAACTATCGATACTATCGATAACACTCTATCCTCAGCTCTGCGCTTGCACTTAACTGAGCAGGACTCGGTAAAGCTTTTTATGCCATGGCATAAGCTGCTAAGCCGCTTTCGCAGCTTACAGGGTGTTTATACTTTAATTTGCCAAGAGTTTATTCATTATGTGTGGCTGTTGAATGGGAAACGAGTATGGTGAATGCATTCACTCGCTGCCTCTTCTGCCTTGCACTCCTACTCTCTCTCTCTCTCTTGCGCTCTCGCTCTGCTCGCAGTATCTTAACAACGACGACGTCTGCAGCCGGCAATGGCAGCCGGGTTGCTTCCTGCCTGCAGAGACTTAAGCGGGTTGTTGTTGCTGTTGTTGTTGTTGCGCCAGTTTGTAAAGGGACAAGGCAGTGGCCCAAGGGGGAGTGGTGGGGTTAGCAGGGCGGTTGGAGGGTATCACTGCATACGCTGTTTAGAAACGAATGTCTTCCGCTACCGGTGAAGTGCATACGCATTTAAGCAACAACAACAGCGGCAGCAGGCCAAGTTGACTGGCGGAGTGTGTGTGTGTCTCTCCCTCTCCCTCTCTGTGTGTGTGTGTGGGTATTTGTGGGGTTAGTGTGCTTGAGAGAGAGATGCATTTGGCAGTCGAGCCTCGTCCTTGTCGCCATCTCCGTCTCTGTCGGCCAAAAGGGGAATGCACTTAGAATGACATCAATTTCAGCAGCTGCTGAACAATTTAGTTATAGCACATACCCCGCACACCCCCTGCCCGCGGCATACCCTACACAGCAGCAGCCCACTTCACATCCTTAATAACCTTTCAAATGCTGCGGTTTGACTGCAGGCAGTTAAGATACAACACACTCACATTTTCAATCGTTCCCCCCTCGTTCACCTGCCTGCTGGCTGCAAGTTTTGACAGTTCCATAAAATTTGAACTGTGCGTGACAAGTGGCATGTCTCTGTCTCAGCCTCCGCCTTCCCTCGCCGCTTGAAAGCTTTAATAGCAGCTCAATTGGGATTTAACATCACCAAGACTTAATTAATTGCATTTAATTAACCTCTAAGCTGACAACACTGGCAAGGCGCTTGCGGGAGGCGGGGGGAGGCAAAACAGCTTAAAATATGCCTAAAGTTGGGCGAGGTTTCAAAGCAGATAAAATATATATGTGCATGGGGCAGCTGCATAATCGCATTATTCATCAAAGTATTGTTCAATTTTGTATCATATTATTAACTGTAATAGAGGTATAACTTAGAACTTATGTATGTGAAGGTGTAGATAAACAACAATCGGAGTAATTTCCCAAGCTCTCATGCTGCTTCTAAATACCCTAATGGTGTCAAGCTTTGATGTGCTTACAAAGCTCATTACCATTGGATGTTATACCCAAGCTTTTAACATCTTAATTTGCAATATTAAACGAAGCTTTTATTCAATGTTCTTTCAAAGCTCACAATCACAAGCAACTCTCAAGCTCTCAAGCTTCTTAATACCCTAATGGTGTCAAGCTTTGATGTGCTTACAAAGTTCATTACCATAACAAGGTCTTATTGGATGTTATGCCCAAGCTTTTAACATCTTAATTTGGATTATTAAACGAAGCTTTTATTCAATAAGGTGGCAAGCTTTAATGTGCTTTCAAAGCTCACAATCACAAGCAACTCTCGGTCTTCTATAGCGATCGAAACATGAATAATACATATATAACTATTAATAACAAAATTTCAAAGCTGATTTTAAGCACCTTCTCAGGCAAGGGAAACTGCAGCGTTAAAGCTTTCATGTGCTTTTAAAGCTTTTTCTAATAAGTGGAAATAAAAGCTCAATATGCAAAGTATTTGCAGGCTACTTTTTAAATGTTTTCAAGCGATCAAACAAATTTTAAAAAATAAAAACGGAGAAACCGTTAATATCGATGGAGTGTACAGTTTAATCGATTTCTCTGCACATATTCTACATATTTACAACATATTGATGCTGAATAATTTTTAAATGTATATTTGCTTTTTGCCCCACTCCACACACTTTTCACAGTTGCAACTCTTAACTCAACTCGTTGCACTCTCCTTCCTGTTGCCTTCTCTCTCCCACTTGCCCACTTGCTTTTAGTGTGCCATACTTGATAGTTTACAGGGTGCTTCACATTTCGTTGAGATTCACATAAAACGTAAAATTCTTCTCCTTATGTTGTTGTTGTTGTTATTTTCTGCTTTCTGATTGCTTTACTTGCCTCGACGTCGACTTTAAGATGGCCGCGTGTCCGAGTCCAGGCACGCCGACATATGCCTGGCATGTACTTAAGCGCACACAGACACACACATACAATTACAGACGCACACACACACACACACCCACACATTCGCACACACACATTCGCACACACACATTATGTGCATTAATGTTGTTTTTTTCTTTCTCGAGCTGCGAAAAATTGTTATTGCGCCATCGACTTTTGTTTGCACTCTGAAAACATGAAATTGAAAGGAAGTAACTGCGACACAGACAAACACACACACACACACAGCAGACACACACACACAGCAGACACACACACGTGTGTGTACGTGAATGGACGTGAATTTGTGTGTGCCTGTGCGAGGCGTTTTGTTTCGAGACAAAAGTTGGCCGGGCCGAGAGCTGAGAATTATGAGTTAGTTGAATGCAATAAACTCGTGCACACCCCAGCCTGGTGTGTGTGCCTGTGTGTGTGTGTGTGTGTGCTCGTGTGTGTGTGCTTGTATTTGACATGGAAACGCAGCCATTTAGGCGTAGCAGACACTCGCACATGGGCACAGCAAGAAGGTTAGCCCAGTGAGTGCAAGCGGGTACAAAGAATGCGCCTGGCTTGCTTCCCCAACGCAAGTGACTCACGACGTGAGCTGTAAAAACTCACGCAAAGTCACGAGAAATGTATAAAACAAAACTTTAAAGAAGTTGCTAAATTCTACAATTTCAAGTCGTAAAAAAATTGCAAAGTTGCAAAATCTGTGTGAAAGTCATAAAAGTAGAAAAATTAAAAAGTAGTCATTTGATATCGATAAGTGCAGCAGTTGAATATTGCGACTATCGATAGATTGCTTTTGGTAGCACTTTTGTTTAAGTTTTCAAATAGTGCTGTTTACAATATTTATCGATAAATTATCGATTTGTTATCGAAACACATGTATATAGATTATACAAACTTATGTATTTTTAATCAAGCATACAACATTTGTAAATTATTAAAACAATAGAAATACCTCTCTATTTCAAGCGATAACAGCAGCGATATTTATCGATATATTTTTTAGTGAAATGCGCATTTTGTTAAAATATTCCAATTGACACTTTATGGGTCATACAAAATATTTATCGATATGCAAGCTATCGATAGTTTTTCTTCTGGCGATAACACGCACACATCTCTAGCGTCGCTAGCGCTGACTGTCAGCATGCATATGACGAAAATTTAACAACGCAACAGTGCAAAATAATTGCAAGCAAACAACATTTTTCCTCGCAACGACGGGCAGACTAACGGCCCACACACACACACACACAAGCGCGCAGGGACACCAGCAGCAGCACACGCACAGCATAGCATTATGGCATATAATGCAACATAGTTTGCACTTTCACCCGACAACATCAGCAGAGGCAGCGGCGGCAACGACTGCGCTGCCTGCAACGACTGCGACGGCTGCGAGTGGCGCATGGTGAATGCTTCCTGCTCGTCAGACGTCCGCCGTGCACTGGGTCACACACACACTCGCACACACACACACACATTCAGGGAGTATTCACATAACATATGCACAGCTAAAGTGGCGTCGACAGCGACGCTAGCATCGACGCCGGCGTCGGCTGTAATGAAGCAAATTTGCTTAATTGCGTCGCTGCAGCAAACAAAAATATTGCACATACGCACCGTGGCCCCGGCCCGGCCAAAGCATGTGGCAAAGAAAGGACGATGGGCAGCGGGGGAGTGAAGAGGGAGGAGGAGGGTAGCCAAGCTGAGCTGCGGCTCAAAACTTTCGCATTGCATTGCAGGAAGTGTTGCAACATTTCGCGGAAGTGAGAAACATGCACACAAAATGCAACCAAGCAGCAAATGTGCCCTACACACACACACACACGCACGCACACACAAAGACTCCCATTGTTGTTGTTGTTGGTGTTGTTGCTGGCAGTTGAGCTGCAAAGTTGTTTGCCGAGGTAGCATAAGCAGCGAACGCAGTAGGAAGTGCCATAAAGAAGGCGGCAGGTGGCAGGCGGCCAAGGGGCGTGGCTACACTGAGCTCGGCTCACATAAAGTGCGTTCTTGTATTAACCGATTTGTGAAGTTCATTTAACTGAGGCACACGACGCACGACGACGCGGCACGCAGCATGGGGCAAGGCACGGCAAAGCAAGGCAAGGCGAGGCGTGGCGGGGCAAGCGACGGCAATGAGAAATGAGCGCAAGGCACGCTAGCAAAATATATGCATGTAAATACACATATATTGTATATCTCTCTGTGTGTGTGTGTGTGTGTGTGTGTGCAAACATAACTATTGCATACTTTTCGGCGCAGCGCAACCAGAGGTCAAACTGCAAAATTCCGGTAATTTTGAGCGCCGAAAATATTGAAATATTTTCTATGAAATGCGTTGAGAGAGCTGCCTAAGAGAGTTACGCCTAGATGGACTTCCAGTCGCCATTTTGCACATGCCATAACTGCAGAAAATCAAGCACAACATTCTTAGTAATAATTTCCATAATTGCAATTTGCACGCTCTAAAAATTGTTGAAATTTTTGCAATACGCAGTTAAAGGCTTAATAATTCTCAGCTGGTTGTACAAACTTGGCTTTAATAATTGTAAATTTGTTTAAATATTTTATTTAGTGAAATTTATTTTAAAAATATTTTTCAATTTTTTTTTTTTGTTCAACCAAATCAATCAGTTCAAAATAATCAACATTTTTTACACACTTCATTTTAGTTCAATTTTCGCTGTAAACAAAACGCTGCAGTGTTGTAAAACTTTTTTTTTTCCACCCCCGATGGAGAGTATGAAATGAATTGCTTCAATTTCTACCTCTCATTACTCAGTTGAAGCAAAAATTCTTTTTTGATGGTTGCGAAAATTAAAAATGTTTTGCAGCGTCAGAAAAAGCCCAAAAATATATATAAATCGCCTAGGTGGGGGCAGGTATGAGAGGGGGCGGGCACGGCTCATTTCTAGTGCGAGCCATCAATCAAATAGCCAGCGGGCAATGGACAGAGACGGAAACAGAAGCAGGTAAAGTCACCTAGAGGGGGTCGCACCTGGGGGGCGTGGCAGTCGAATCAATCAGCCCCTTGGCGCGGTTTCGTATCGCGCCATTAAATCAGAGCTTAAATATCAGTTTATTGCCGGTGATTTTATATGGGCGTTAGGGGCGTTGGGGCGTGGCAAAGAAAAACAAAAAGCAAATTTATATATATGTACATATATATTTATATGTACATACAATATGTACAATTGACTCAGGCTCGGATTGCTCGTAAATGTTGTGGCCTGTTAATTTTTATGCTGCCGGCCATGAGGGAGTCGAGCTTAAATCACGTGTCCACTCGCATGGCCCACGGCAGAAAGGCATAAAAAGTACACGGCGAAAAAGCGGTGGGCATACGAATTGAATTTGAAACGTATCTAGCTCCTGATATTTCATTCAAATAACTTTATTAATTGGAAATCCTATAGCTTTTTTCGCTTAGACCTCTTTCAATCAACACACACCATAACCCACACCCGATTTTTCACAGTGTACCATTAAAATTGCTCAAGTGCGCTGAGGGTCCTGCTGTGTGTGGTCTGGCCATAAGGTATATACGATGCCGCAGAGTGTTTTCTCTATTATTTTTCATGACTTTCGATGGCAAATAATAGTTAGGTTAGGTTAGGCTAAACTTGCAATCAATTTTTTCGCAATCAAATTTTTTGCCATAGAAACGCAAATTTTATGGCTAGTTTTTGATTTATAAGGTTACCTATGGCTGATGGAGATATAAAGACCTATAATAGATTATATGCTGGCAATTGAGTCGAAAAGCGAAAGGTTAGAGATGTATTTGAATGATGTATCTACTCTTTCTTCTAACTAAATCTCAAAATAATCATCTCTTTGATTCAATTATTATACTCAACGTTTGAGTTACAAAGCTGATCATTATAATACCAACAGATATGGATTATATATACAAAATATTCAAATTTCAGCAAAATCGTAGCATAGATAGTTGAGTTCCTTGAGGTGCTATAGAACAACAAAATTTCAATGAGATATGTGCATAAACCGTTGAGCTCCTTGAGGTTTTCATACCAATCAAATAAAAATAGGATCCTAGCTCTATAAGAATTGTAGCACTTCACTATTAAAGTATTTCAGTTTCTATGTAGCCTCCGTCGAAACCAATTGACTTCCCTTATTACTTAAGCTCTCAATTTGCATTCGAAATAGATATTTATCGCAGTCGGATGCCGCTTGAAGGGAGCAACTGGTCTCTCTCTCCCTCTCTCTCTCTCTCTCTCTCTTGCTTTGTGTGCGTCGAATTCGCTTTTGTTCTAATTGTATCTGATGAGGGATATTTAGTATTTGATTTGGGCAGAAGAAGAAGGGGAGGTGGTTAATTTATGACCAGATGCACGTGGTCCATTGTCCCAATGACAAATGGGGCAGGCAACGAGAGCGGTTGCTGTGGCGCAACAGTTTTACGTGCGGTCGCATTGAACCGTAACCATGACCTAAGTCAGCCAACCCAATGACCTCAATGAATGGCAGGGAAGGGGAGGGGGTGTCTAGCGCCAGTTAAAGTTCAGAGCGCAGGCATTTGGTTAAAATTGTCCAAAACTATTTTAATGAAAGGATTATGCAGCAGGCAAAGGTACGCAGAGAAGGGGACGGATTAGCAGACGAGTAAAGTGGGGCAGCAGCAGGTTGACACCGGCAGGGGATGAGAGAGAGGGGGAGATGGCCATTTCAGTTGATTGACAGGCGACAGGCTGCGAGCAATGTCATTCACTCCAGGAACAAGCAATGGGTGTGCGAAATGTTGAAATGAATCTGAATCTGATTCTGAATCGGAGTCTGCAACTGGCTACGAATCTGCAAACGGCTGCCTCTGGCTCTGCATGAAGTTAGAGGGGGGAGGGGGAGGGCGAAAGGGAGGGTACGTAGGGTAGCCAGGCACTGCTGCTAGTTGAAATACTTTGCCGGCATTTGCATAAAAATAATTTGCATTTTGAAACTTCACTTGGGCCTCGCAAGCAAAGCGAGGCAAATCGCACGTTTCTCTGGGCGTATGCAATACGCAGGAACCCCCCCCTTTTGGCTGCCCAGTTGCACACACCCCTGCCCCTCCCCACCCCTTGCCATGGCATCTAAAAACTCAGCTGAACAATTGAAATTGAATCAGAAACAAAATCAGCATTTCGAGCCGCAAGTAAATGAAAGCGGCGCCTCGTTCAGTTTTAGTCCCAGTTTTGCCACGCCCCCCTTCGCTTTGCCTAGCCCCCCCGATGGCGGGCGTTCGGTTTTGCCGCCCACAAATCACTAGAAATCATTTTGCATTCAACATCAGGCGTCAAAAGCAATTCAAATGTTTAAAAACTCATTTGAATACCACAGGAAAAACGCACAGCTATGCGGCTTTCTCTCTCGCTCTCGCTCTCTCTCTCTCTCTCTCAGCTGTCTCTGTCCCTCTCTGTCTGTCTCTTTCTTAACGTTTTGTGGTTAGACTGGCCCACTGTTAACCCGCTTTGCCTACACCAGCAGCAGCAGCAGCCTGAGTCAACCTCAACTCCAACGCACCAGGAGCATATTTGCTTGCAGGGTAACTCCTGATCGGAGCTACACTTTAAGGCATCTATTTGCAAAGAGAACAAAACGATATAACAAGAGAAATTTGGAAGGGAGAAGGAGGCACCTGCGATCCCATAAAGTATATATATTCTTGTTCAGGATCACTAGCCGAGTCGATTAAGCCATATCTGTCTGTCCGTCTGGCCGTCTGTATGAACGCCTATATCTCAGAAACTAAAAGAGCTAGAGTTATGTGAATCATACGCTGTAAAATTTATTATTAAAATTTGGGCCACGCCTACTTCCGCCCCCGCAAACCGAAAAAGCGTATTGCAAGGTCAATAATAAAGCTGGAGTATTCAGTTTTGGTGTGAATGATAACTATTACCACCTAAACGATCGCTGAAAATTTGGTTCCGATCGGATAATGAACATAAAAGTTATTCAAGAAACTTCTTTGCCATACCTTACTCAAAGAAGAGTTAGCTTCTTTATTTATGCCTTGAGTTACCTTACTCTAGAAAGAGTTAGCTTGCAGAACCCTATAGATTATGGCTTTAAATATAGCTTGAAATTCTAAAAATTCTAGCTAACTATTCAAAATGTATATCTATTTGAATCTTCTAGCCAATTGTTTAAGTAATTCTTTGCCAATAAAACGGAATTCTAATTCTACGCAATTATATCCTTCGCTCAACTGAAATTTGACATACAGCATTTAAATGGCCTTTCATCTGTCTCTACAGGGTATTCGCATAATAGTTTTCCGTGTTGGCTTTGTCTTTTGCGCCGCGACGCAGTCAAAGGAAGTGGCTGAGCAATTGGAATTGAAACTGGAACTGCGACTGGCGAAATTGAAAGGAGTTGGGTCGTTAGTTCGAGTTGCCCCGTTGAGCCTAGCAACGGCAGAGCACGGCCTATGTACATGTACGTGTATGTAAATGCATGCAGGGCACAGCGGCGAGTTTGTCTAAGGCTCAGCGGCTAATTGGAAAGTGCGCGCGCGAATTGAAGCGACCCGCTGCAATCGAGCTAAGTCGAGCCGAGCCGCGAGTAGAATAGAGCCTGTTGATGATGAGACAACAAGTTGGTTGAATGGCAACAGGACGGGGCCAGAAGGGGGAGGTTGACTGCAGTTGTGCGCAATAAAGCACGAAATCCATTAGAGATCAAAGCCATTAAAGTGGCCACTGGCGAGGCAGGCGAGTCCAGCATGGATCCACGTAGTCAAGCACAAGGCTGATAGCATCATTTTGGGCATAAGTAGTACACCGAGCGAAAGGGGGAGCTACGGTAGCAACGTGTGGACATTAGGGACACAGAACGTGTGCACAAAGAGAGAGAGAGGGGGGAGGGGAAGAGCGGGCGGGGAACGAGCAATTTCTGTGTCATAGATGGAGCCATAAACAGATGCGTGATTTCCATTAAAATATAATGGAAATTCAATGTATCGAGATTAAGCCAGCACAGCACACTCACACAGTGAACAGAAGAGAGTGAAGAGTGAGGGGAGTGGGGAGGGGGAAAAGAGATAGCTAGATGGCTTTGGGGCTACGTGAAATCATAAACAAAGCAATGCCACAATTCGTGGCGGCCCTTTGGCCAAGAAGTGCAACACGTACCATGGCCAAAAGGGCTCACCGACAAGCCATGACTACCAACTACCAACTACAGCAGCGGCAACAGCCACAGACAACATCAGCAGCAGCAACAACAGCAGCAACAACAACAACAAATGCTGTTACTGAAGCTGCTGCCGGGCATGTGGCTCCCATTGCTGGCACGGCTATCGCTGCTGCTGCTCCACCGTTTGGTGACTCCTTCTGCGTCGGGCAGCGTCAACGAGTCGCTGACAATGGCCACAGTCAGCACAGCAACGATTGCCCCCTCCCTCTCTCCCTCTCTCTCCCCCCGCTATTTCTCTCTCACTCTCTGTCATGACCTGTGATTATGGCTAGCTGCTTGACTTGCCTTGCCTTGCTTGGTCTGGCTTGGTCAACAGCTTAAAGCAGCCTTCAATTTTGGCCAACTTGGCTTAGACTATAACCGGGGGAGGGGCTGCCTATAGCATATGCAGCTAAGATGTTACTTGCCTTGTAGCCTGCACTGTCTGCCAGACGTATGGCGCATGCATAAATCATGTGCGCGAAACTGAAGAGTACAAAATGAAATGAACATTATAATCCAGTTAATTATATAAATGGGTTCGGCACGCGGCAAACCAATTAGACGACGGACAATCATAAACAACAACATTAACGCAAAAGGGATGCACAACGAGAGAGAAAAAAGAACAGCCAGGAAAGTGAAGAGAGAGAGAGAGAGAGAGAAAGCGGGCCAAATAGAGGGAATTGTTAATTGGGCCAAACATTAAAATGTGTGAATTTATTTAGGAACGCAACAACACAAAAAATGCAAGTTTACAGCAAAGAAGTAGAGGGAAAGGAAGAAGGTAGAGGGAAAGAAAGAAGGTAGAGAAGGGCAGGCACAAACGCTGGCGAAAACCCAGAGAAGACAAATCCGACGGCGGTCGCAGCCTTTTCACATAATTATTAACAGAAATTAAATGTCAAGCCGTCGCACTGGCACTTCGTCCCTCGTCTCGCTGCCAAACAGCTACCCCACTCATCCCCCTCCCCCCCCCGCCCTACCCTTCGTTTCCCTCTGCCGCCCTACCCTCTGCTTAATCTCCATCAGCAGATCCTTTTAAGCCATGTTTGGTACTGAAACAAATAAGGCAACAAAGTTGCAGAAAGGCAACGAAGCGCAGATACTCTGCACCACACTCTCTTACCTTATCTTGCCATATCTATGTCATATATATGGCATGCATATGTCACATCTATCATACATGTAATTACATCATAAGTAAGTCTAGCTGCAAAGAGATAACATAAATACAAATTTACCCATGTCATACGTATGTCATGCAGGTGTCATATATATGACAACATGTTTGCTCATATAAAACTACCTCCACATGGTTCTGAAACAAATAAGGCAACAAAGTTGCAAAGGAAACGAAGAGCAGATACTCTGCCCACACTCTCTTACCTTATCTTGCCATATCTGTGTCATATATATGTCATGCATATGTCACATCTATCATACATTTATTGTAATTAGCTGGAAAGAGATAACATAAATACAAATTTACTCATGTCATACGTATGTCATGCAGGTGTCATATATATGACAACATGTTTGCTCATATAAAACTACCTCCACATGGTTCTGAAACAAATAAGGCAACAAAGTTGCAAAGGCAACGAACTGCAGATACTCTGCCCACACTCTCTTACCTTATCTTGCCATATCTATGTCATATATATGTCATGCATATGTCACATCTATCATACATGTAATTACATCATAAGAGTAAGTCTAGCTGGAAAGAGATAACATAAATACAAATTTATTCATGTCATACGTATGTCATGCAGGTGTCATATATATGACAACATGTTTGCTCATATAAAACTAACTCCTTCTATATATTGCCTATTATTTTCACCATGGTCAGACATATGGCAACATCTGACAACGTATGTCAGCGTCTGACAACGTCTGGCAACTGCTATTTTTCCCCAAAAGAAGCTGATAGCAAATGCTTTAAGCTTTCCTACTGGCAATCTGCGCAGTTTCTTGAAAATTTCACTTGGAATATGTAAATTTGCCAGCCAGTTATTTGACTATATGACTTTATATGACGCACTGGGAGCATATACGCTATACGTAACATATCTGTGCGCCTATAAATCCCGACAAATTTAACGACAGAATTTTAATATGCTCTAAGCAAGGGCATAAAACGGGCCTAAAGAGTTCGGAGGCAACTGGCAGGGAGAGAGAAAGGGAGAGAAGAAAGAAGGAAGAGTGAAAGGGAGAGCGAGTGAGGAGGCTGCGGGTTGGCGCGTTCTGATTTGTGGCGCGTGGCCGAGCGTGGCGTCTGACGAGGCGAGCTGCCTTTGGCCGCAATATTTTTCTTGGCCTTGTCTACAGCCCTGTTTTCCTTTCCTTCTCTTCTTCGTTTTTTTTTGTTTTTTGTCGAGGCAAGGATTGGGTGGGTAACTGTTTACATAATGCCGAGCGTAGCATAAAACCCGTTAAGTAATTATTTGGGCCACGACTGCGAGAAACGCAAGGGGAAGGACCGCAACAACAAATGTGGCACGATCTGGGCCATGTTTATGAAGTGCACAAGAAAGTCGCAAACATTTTACGCACTCGCTAAATTAATTGATTATGTTTTCTGCCACAGTACAAACACCTTTTTCAGCTGCCGCACAAGCAGAGAAAGGGACTCAGAGAGAGCGCGAGAGAGAGAGGGAAGGGTATGCAGTGTAAATTTCTCAACTTATTATTTCAGCGAAAATTCTGCCGCTTTTTGTCGCATCTTCCGCGCACAGATAATTGACCCACTCCAGCGAGTTGAGTTGTCATTGCCGCAATTACCCAACGCGTGCGTACTTACTTACCCACTCACTTCTCTCCCCCTCCCCGGGCATCTGCCTGAGTTGACCCTTTAAATGAATTTGGGAAAAATTCGCTGGGCTCTTAAATCAGCGCTGATTTATGGTGACTTCTTTGGAGCGAAGCTTTTGGCTTAATTTATTGCGCACTTCGAGCCGAACTGAGCTGCGTGTCCCACAAAATGCGCTACACATAAATTGAAATTGAAAGCTCAATTGAAATTGTAATTGAATTCACTTGCGGTGGAACGTGTTGTGGCACAGAGCTTTCGATTAAGTTCGAAAGCTGATTAAGTCGGAAAGCTACAATTTACCTCAAGTTGTTGCACCTTAAAGGAGCTTTTGGCTTTGGTCTAAGCTTTTACAAGCAATCAGAGCTTTAATGTGCTTTGTACAATTACTTAAAGTTTCAGAAGCTTTGGGCTGTATACAGCTTTGGGTATTGACTTTAAAAGCTTTCAGCTTACAAGCTTTCGATTAAGCGCGAAAGCTGATTAAGTCGGAAAGCTACAATTTACCTCAAGTTGTTGCACCTTAAAGGAGCTATCAGAGCTTTAATGTGCTTTGTACAATTACTTAAGCTTTCAGAAGCTTTGGGGTTTATAAAGCTTTGGGTGTTTGGGTGACTTTAAAAGCTTCCAGCTTACAAGCATACACGCAATCGCAAAGACCTTCTTTCTAGAGATCATACCTTGCGTATCTTCAAAATATGACTATCGATTACACTTTCGATAACTTGCGCCCTTAGGCTTCTCCTGCTTACCAGTCATGCAACGATCGCCCATATTTGGTAGCCTGCTGGGAGTCAACTCAAGTTGAGTTAAATGCTTTACAAATTGCTTCGAAAATTCAATAGCCGCAAAAGTTGTCTACCCTGCCACGCCCCCTCCCTCCACCCCTTTCGCAACTTCTATCAGGCATTTTCCGAAAACCGCACGTCTTTTCCTGCCGGATGTCTGGGCTATCTGGCACGGCAACTCAGTTGGCCGCAGGCACAAAAACTCTCTCAACTCGCCTTGGGATGGCATATTGCGTATACGCACTGCCTGACAAGGACAATGAGGGAGAGAGGTAGGTAGAAAAGGTGTGGTGCGGGGTAGGGATAGGCTTGCTGGCAGCCTGCAATCAAGCGGGCAGCGAGCGAGCGGACGAGCGTTTATTGCTCTTGAGGCCTTAAATTAAAAACCAATTAGCAACATCTGTTGGCCATGTTGGCCATGTTTCCCATTTGCTGGCCACGTCGTTGTCGTTGGCCCAGGCGAGCCAGCGAGCGAGCGAGCGTGCAGCTGTTTCATCATCAGCATCGAAGCTAGCTTCATTATCAACAACATCGAGAGGCTCTTCCCTATCAACAGCATCCCCCCCCCCTGACTACGCCCTTTGTTTTTTGCCCATCGCCGTCGATGTTCGTCGTAATTCGTCTCTAATTCCTAATTCGAAAATTTGTAATTCGACAAACTGTTTTTTGCCTTTTGTTAACTTCGCTTTTTGCCATGTTTTGTGGTTATGCAATATGTCATCTCTCAGCTCAAGCAGTTACCCAGGCAACCAGCCCCCCCTCTCTCTTTCATTCCTCTGCCCATTTGGCTGCCTTGATGCTGCTAGCCTGTTTGCCTCGCCCACTCGAGTGAGTAATGACATTGGCAGCCCCAAGTGTCGATAATTGAGCACAAATCAAGACAAATGCGAGTCGGCGACAACTGCCAACTCTCCAGTCTCCACTCCACACTCTCCACTCGCCACTCTTCACTCTCCACTTGGCACTCGGCACTCAGGCGACTCTTCTGCCTTAGTTGTGTAATCAATATCGCAATCTGCAAGGCAATTGAAATCACTCGCAGTCCAGATTGGATTAGCTGGCCAAAGCTGAGCTGTAGGAAGAAAGAGGAGCGAAAGAGAACTAAAGAGCGAGGCAGAGATATAGACTATAAAGTTTAGTAAGTGTTTTGGTTATTCCCTAAAGAGTTTATTGCCGCAACTAGAAATCTTTCTGTATGCCAAATAAATTTGATCTGTATGTAAAATAAAAGTTAAGAGCTTAAAAGGCGAACAAGAAAATATAACAAGCTTATTTGTTGGATTTTTCCATTCCCCCGCCCCCGCAGCTGCCGCAGCTGTGACCCTCCTTGGCACCTTGGCCTATGGCTAAAAAGAAAAGTATAATTAAACGGATTAAGTAGAATGTCAAGAGGGCGAGCAACGAGTGGCACTTTCGACGCCTGCGGCATTTGGCAACGCTTTTTTGCACTGATTACGCAACTGAGTAGCTCGCACACACACACACACACACACCAATCACACATGCATAAACGCACCCCTGGGGTTAGGCGCCCTTGCCCCACACTGCTCGCCCCATGCTTTGTTTGAGCAAGGCAGGCGAAATATGTAAAGTCGCGTCTGAAGAGTCGCGTCGAGCTGTTAATTACGTTAGAGCGTGCACAAAACGAGACAGAGACAGAGAGAGAGCAAGAGAGTGAGCGAGAGAGAGAGAGAGCAATGGTAGCGAGTGGCAACCGCACGTTGCCGGCGGCGGCAAGTGGCGTCTAACAACCGCCTTGTGTCAAAACATTAAAGTGCAAAATTAACTGACATGCGGCGTCCATTTCGTGCCAACGCTGCCACCGAAATAAACCCACGAAACACACACACACCAACACACACACCCACACAACAGTAGCACCCTGCCCCCCTCATTGCAATTCCCAGCTGAATATATTTTTGCTTAATAGTTCTTGCCACTTGTTCCGGACGCGCAGCGCGCCGCGAAATATGTCTCTGTTCTGCTTCTATTGTTGTTGTTGCTCTTTCGATTGTTGTTGTTGTTGTTGTTGTTGTTGCTGCTGCTGTTGCCATTTCATGCGTTGCGCCACTTAACGATCATAAATTGCCAGCATTTTAGATACGCGACAAGTGCCAGTGACCAGGCCCCATTTCCCTTTCCTCATCTTTTGCGGCCATTGCCACACGGCGTATACGCAATGCGACGCAATTCGCCTTATGTCACATTTCTTGCGCTCAAATGATGTTATCAAATTAAATGTCATTTGTTAATTTCGCACATTTCTTTTACAGCTCGTCATCATTTTTGTCACAGCATATTTTTTAATAACTTCCCATCAAAAAAATTTCGGCAAATAAAATTCACAAAGGGCACGCGATGTAGGGAGCTGGCAGCTGGAATAGCTTGACTGCCTTGCAGTTGTGAGTTGAGGCATAACTTAAGCCAGATCATTTTGTAGGCTATTAATATGACAATGAAACAGTTGCAGGTATAACATATGTAGATGAAGTTGGAATACTTTTTGAATGACTTCGAGCTCATTTAACTGCAACACAAGCTCATTAACCTAGACCTATTACCCTAACTCATCTCAACTGTATATAACCTAACCTAACCACAAGCCAAACCCATCTCAAGCATTGACAATCCAACATGTTTCCTCGGCGTATAATAGCCTAACTATGCGTAGTCAACCTCGGCTATACCTTCCCAATTGTTGTGACCCATCAAAACATATTTTCATTCAACTCAAATCATCCCCCCCCCCCCCCCCCTTTTTTTTTTTTTTTTTCCTTAAACCCTTTTTTTTCCCCACCAAAACACACAACCCCCCCCCCCCCTCTATAACTAAAGTTCCAACTCTGCACAACCTAACCTCAACTTTAGCCCTAACCTAACCAAACAGCTGTAACTAACCCAAATTGATCACAATGGCAACCTAACCTAACAATCTAAAATAACCTAACAAGCTAGTAAGCAAACAAACTACCATACCTTCCCATTTGAAACCTTACTCTAAATCCCTCACGAACTAAACTCAACCTAACCTCAACTTTAGCTAACCTAACCTAACTAAACGCAGACTGAAACTAACCCATTGTGTTCTACAATGGCAACCTAACTTAACAATCTTTTATAACCTAACAAGCTAGTAAGCAAACAAACTACCATATCTTCCCATTTGAAACCTTACTCTAAATCCCCCACGAACTAAACTCAACCTAACCTCAACTTTAGCTAACCTAACCTAACTAAGCGCAGACTGAAACTAACCCAAATTGATCACAATGGCAACCTAACCTAACAATCTAATATAGCCTAACAAGCTAGTAAGCAAACAAACTACCATATCTACCCATTTGAAACCTTACTCTAAATCCCCCACGAACTAAACTCAACCTAACCTCAACTTTAGCTAACCTAACCTAACTAAACGCAGACTGAAACTAACCCAAATTGATCACAATGGCAACCTAACCTAACAATCTAATATAACCTAACAAGCTAGTAAGCAAACAAACTACCATATCTACCCATTTGAAACCTTACTCTAAATCCCCCACGAACTAAACTCAACCTAACCTCAACTTTAGCTAACCTAACCTAACTAAGCGCAGACTGAAACTAACCCAAATTGATCACAATGGCAACCTAACCTAACAATCTAACAATCTAGTAAGCAAACGAACTATCATATCTAGCCATTCGAAACCTTACTCCAACTCAACCTAACCTCACATTGCACCTAATATAACCTAACAAAACGCGCAATTTCAGCTAATAAGCCCTGAAGGATTCCCTTGTAATCCAGTTCAAGCTAAACTGCAAGCAACCCGATCCAATCGAACTAATCCTGTGTCCCATTCATGACCTACGATAAAGCCGATAAAGTCTTAACCAACCCGAACCGAACATGACTTAAAATCTCACTTTGACCTACTTGGGACATACACACACACGCAGAGGAACTAACAGCATATACGTATGCAGATTATATATAGTTAAAGAGTGTGGCAAATCCGGCACGGCGGCACATAAAATCTGATCACTCATACGTCACGTGGTACTCGAAAAAAGTGTTGTGTGAGCACATGAATTTTAATGCCGACTAAAGCTCAATCGAGCGAAATATTGAAAATTACAAGCAATGTGAGTGTGTCTGTGTGTGAGTGTGTGCATAAAATTAAATGCCAGCAAAACCACCAAGAGCAGCCTCTGCCCTCCCCCTGTTAGCTCTGCCTCCGCCAGTGGCAAGCAGTTTTTGGGGCAAATTGAGCGCACCACCGCAGTTCGGAGTTGTCTCTTTTTCATTTTTAAACACTCTCAAGTTTGCCACTAAGCGGTTGTGCGTGTGTGTGTGCACTCTATGTGTCTGTGTGTGTGTTAATATTGACTTGCTACTTTGGCGGAAATTGGGTTAAATGGAGCAAAGCGGAGATTGTCTCCTTGCTGAAATTGCATTTGAATTAAATCAGCAGGCAATTTGCAGTTCGCATTGCCACGCCCCTTTCAGCCCCTCCCCCTTGTCTCGTCGCTGCTCCCTTCACTGGTTAGCGCCCACAGCGCATCATCAACGTCATCTTGTTCTAGTCCCACCACAGGCGACAACTTTTTTGCCCAGCCCCCTCTCCCGAATCCCTCGACCCGCAGCCGAAAGCTCGCTGGGCTAGCAATTATGGGTATTAGTGGTTAATAAGTCGCAGTGCCCCCGATTCCAGGGCGAACTTACTAATTGAACGCCGTGCTGAGTGGGTCAGCTACACAGTGAAAGACAGAGAGAGAGAGACAGCGAAAGCGAGAGAGAGAGAGAAGAAAGGAAGGGCAAGCGTATCATTTCGATTTGCAAGAGTTCAAATTAATTGTGAGACTAAGCAGGAGGATAACTTGCTGAATAACTGATTGATGGCCAGATTAATAGATTGACAGACTGATTGGTTTATGGATAGACAGATTGTCTGAATGATAAATGCATAATTGGGGCAGATGGAACAGCAAGAGAATAGAAGAGATAAGCAAGGTAGGTGGATAGATATTCAAATACATAGCAGAATAAATGCAAGGTATGCATAGTTAGATAGATTGATAGATGTACCATATGTATGTATGAATGAGTAGTGCCACGTAAGGAGGAGCGTACAGGGTGGCAGGTGTAGCTAAACAGCCAAATAAGTCATCTAACTAGCGAAAGAGCTCAGCTTACCCAAGCTTTAGTTAGGTGATTAGTCTAGGGGAGTGTGTAAAGAGATAAAAATATTAAGAAAACCTAAATAGATAACTAAACGCGTAAGAAGACTGAATGGGTTACTCAACTAGCCGCTTAATTGATCGACTATAACTATGTTACGCTAATATTCTGAGTCGGGCGATTTAAAAACCAGGACCCACGATGATCTGCAAACTTGATTCCTTAATGCCCCAAGTCTTGACATTTAATTGGCATTTCCATTAGTCGAAATCGGTGCAACTTTTAGCCAGAACCAATGCGCCGACACATCTCTCCCTCTCCCTCTCTCTTTCACTTGCTCTGCCAGACTTCTTCCTGCTTACTTGTGCGCTCTCTCTCTCTCTTTCTTTCTCTCGCTCTGTCGCTCTCAGCATTAATTGCTTTTTTGCGTTTATGCCCAAGATTATTCCCATTTTCACTTTTCACCTGGCCTGGCCTGGCGCCCCGCCCCGCCTTGTAATCGCACCTCACCTCCCCCGCCTCGCCTCGCATTGCCTTGCCTTGGCTTGGCCATTTAATAAACCCAACGCTTTACAGCTCTCCGCCAACTTTGCGGAGCGGCAGGCAACTTTTTGGCAACTTAACAACAATTTTTGGTTATGCAAACTTGCAACTTTCCAACCAACCACGCAGCCAGTCAGGCAGGCGGCCAGGCAGGCAGTGAAGCAGTGAAGCAGCCAACCAAGGAGCCAACTCCCTATGATGCCCACCGTGCTACTGTGGGACAAGCAGTATATAATTTGGTTTTTAATTGTTTCCTCGGAAAATGAAACTAGAACAAGTAAAATCTCAATAAACGCAATGAAAGTTGTAAGATATAGTCAGATATACCTTTTAAATTAGAACACATCATATAGACTATCGCATGGTGTCATTTAGCTGACGTTCCTACAAAAACCATAATTTTAGCCGATTGTTCCTATGATAGCTATATCTTAATGTGGTGCGATTTCAAAAAGACTTAGACAGTTTATTCTTATTATAATAAAAGGTCGCTATAGCAAGTTTGGCTACGATATCTTGTTGAATAACTGAAATCGACCGATAGCTATACGATATATCGGTTCGCTACAACTCTTTCCATCATAAGTAGCTGCTCTGCCAAGCCTAATTAAGATCAACCTAATAGTTTTTAATCTAATAGAACACTTAATTTTTTTCCTATAATTTTTCCGCTGCTGCCCACTGTGCGCCCTCTCTCTCTCACTTGCAGTGCAAAAAAGTTTGGCGTTTTACGCGGTTAATGCTGAGAAGCCGAAAACTCGTTGCATGTGACGCAGTAATTTATGTGTAACCTGCACCAGCAACAACAACAACAACAACAATAAGAACAACACAATCAACAACAATAACAACAACAACAACTGGCAAAGCAACGGCAAACAGCAACACCTTGCCAAGGACACGTCTGCCTCTCTGTCTCTCTCTCCAGTTTTGGGCGTATTTATGGCCATTATTTGCGTGCCTGTCGAAAAAGTTTGCATCCCTGGTCACCTGGGCAATGCCAAAGGTCAGGCAGATGAATGTTCAACGGGGGCCAAAGTCGGCCAAAGGGTTCAATTCGAGTTATACGAAATCTCAACGCATTGCGGGAAGCTCACAAAGGGAGGGTAGGAGGCACTAGCTCTGGTACGGACAGTTTACCGGAAGTCCAAATTTCAATTTCTTCGTGGGCGTAGGGTCTTGAGATTTGAGCTTCTTAATCTTGATACTTAGATGGAATGGCATTACTTGGAAAGTACCATTTAATTACTTCTCTTTGCTTGTGTAATTACTTGATAGTTAAAGTGCGCTTTCTTTGTAATTATTGTGTAATGCTTTGGTAATTATGGGAGATGTGCAAATCCTCAAAGACATAGAAACTATCTATATCATATATATATATATATCTATGCTATGAACTATCAATTTCCGCTTTCGCAGAGTTCCATTCGCTCATTCCCGTTAGACACTTCTGTGCCAATAAATCACAGGGTGTATCAAAATTTGATTTGATGTGCGGCGCATTGTCTGCAATTTCTGAATTGAAAATTAAACTGTCTAATAAATAATTTAAGTGGAAAAGTCGCCGTTCCTTGCGTCTCAGACTCAGACGCAGCCAAGTCCAAGTCACTTTGCGTTGAGCTAGAGAGTGTGTGCAGTATGTCTGCTTCCGGCTTGTGTGTGTGTGTGTGAGTGTGTGGGCTGCGGTTGTCTGTTGTCTAAATTAAATTATAGCTGACACCGTGCGGACCCGCCAGAAGCAGTTGAGTGCACAGAGTAAGAAAAAGAGAGGAGGGTGAGGGAGAAAGCGAGTGTAGGAGCCGGTGCGGTGCCTTGCACGCTTGCTGCCCAGGTGCCCCAGGTGAGTGCGGCTTGCATTTGTCTGCCTCTGCCACGACGCCCTTCATTTGCTGCTGCTGCTGTTGGTTGTTTGCTTTTTGCAAGCGTAAAATTGTTGTGCAAAATTTATAAGTAAATTGCTTTTTATTTTGTGCAAAGTAAACCACTGTGCAAGCTGTTTAGCCTCGCGAAGTGTTGGCAAAATACTTTCGGCGGCTTGTACGCTGGCCTAAGCACGCGTGGTGTGGCATGGTGTGAAATAGAGGGGAAGGGAGGGGAAGAGAGGATTACATTGGTTGCAGCCCGAGCGGGCGGTTAGCTAACCGCCAAACAAGCTGCTTTCCGGCTATGGCACAGCAGCCAATTAGAGATGGCAGCGTGAGCAGCGATTATTAGCGATTAATCTAAAACTATGTGAATTAATCATTAATAAGACATTAATTATTATTATTGATGGAATATAATTCACTTTTTAAAAAATTTAAAATATTTTAATTATGATATTCAATGTGTGTAAATTATTTAAAACTTGTACAGGCAAAGACATCACTTGCCCATCTCGAGGCCTTATTCCCACACACACGCCTTGAGGGAAGTCATGGGCAGGTGTAGCCTAAGGTAATGGCAACCGCACGGGAATGCACTGTATGCAAGTAGTTTGCATTTTTGCAGCTTGTGTTTGTGTTGCGCTGCAGGTGGGGTTAAAAACGTTAACCCATTGACGATGCAGTTACACCTTTGCCCCGCCAACAGATAAAGTGGATGGATGCACTGGCGCACAAGTTCAAGCAAGACATGTGTTCTACGCTGTCAAATCGAATTGGCAAATTGTTTAGATAAATCGTGTAAAACAAGGTATATGTATATTATATAAGATATATCATATGCTTGAAGAGCTCTTTTGTTTCATTCGATACCCACATATCTTAGGTAGTTCTTTACAAGACTCGAAAACCTATGTGCTGGGTCTATAAACTAAATTAAACATACTTAAAACATATCCGCAGATTCTTAGCTCTATACCCTAGCTTTACAAAGTAAATATACAAATCTGTATAAACAAACAGTATCATGCCTTGCGCTTCTTCTTTTTGGGTACATCATCAGCCTTTGCAGTCTCGGATTCCTTTTGAAATTGCGGCAAATCTGCGCAGAACAGAACCTGCAAAAAAAGAAACATTTTAGCTCAACTTTACCACTCCCATTCACTCCACCTACTCACCGCCTGCGCCCAACCGGCATACTCTCCATGTAGCTGCTGAAAATGCTGTGCTACCTCGGCATAGATCTTTGTGGTCACGCTCTTCTGTTTAGCCAAATGGGGTAGGTAATAACGCTGTGCTAGCTTAAAGATGTGCGTATCAATTGGCACCGACTCCAGATGACCCAAGGACATGAGACAAATGCAATCGGCTACCTTGTAGCCAATGCCATGCAACTGCACCAAAGCCTCACGTGCCTCTACGTAAGGTAATTCACGGAGTTGCTCGAACCATGCATCGCCACCAAAACCGTCAATCTGCTGCAACGATTGTGCTATAAACTTGGCCCTGTAGCCAAATTTGGCAACACGGAGCTGCTCGGTCAAATCATTGCAGCTGGGACCACTTAGAGCTTTGAGCGTGGGAAACGTGTACTCATCCTGTCCATGGAAATGCCCAATCTTGCGACCGTATGTGGTGCAAAGCCATTGAATCATAGCAGAAATGCTGGCAGGATAAAGAAAAGGAAGATTAACAAGAAGCAAGATGCACAGCCTCTGCCGCATTACCGCTTTATATTGTTGTTCTGGCTGCACATAAAGCAGATAATGTTCTCCAGCGGCTCCTGAGACAAGATGCGCACCGGTTTGCCCACAAATTTCGCGAACTTTTTATCCGCACGCATCCATGCGGCCTGTTGCGCCTCTAAATCAAAGTCAGCGCGCAGATAATCCCGCAACAGTATGTCAAAGTCCCGTTCCTGATGCTCTGCAGCGGCGTGTGCTTCGTAGGCTATCTGCTCCTCCTCCGGCCGTAGTACCCAGTAGGCGTTAAGGGCAACGCCACAATATTTGATTTCCGGCTCATCACATAGTTTGCGCCAACTTAAATGAGGTTGGCTTGCACTATTCACATTTAAAGGGTATTCGCGTACCTACCGAAAACTTTGACCTCCCAATAGAGTACGCTCCAGATCGCATACACTTGCTGCAAGGCGTATTTTGCCTATTCTCTTTATTATTTCCGACATTCGATCGTTTGAAATTGCAAATCAAAATAAAAATGCGCGAACAGCTGTTCATTCGCCGATAACTATTCGCAAGCATATCGATTGCAATTACACAATTATGCGATATTTTGCAATGCGATAACGCAATCACGCCAATCACGCTTTTGCGCTAGTCTCGTGAGTGGCAAGCGATGAGTGTATTTAAATAAATATATGTAAAACGACTTTGTTATTAAAAATTAAAAGTAAAATCAATGCACTTTACCACACAATTGATTTAGTTTTTGTTACGTTAATTTTTGTGGTATTTTCTAACAGATAACAGCAAGCCGCGTGCTTGTTGTGGTTTTCAGCTGTGGGTAAATGTTTTTCACGCAATCATCTCTAGTTTGAGTTCACACAGTTACATGGAAATAAAAGTTATTTAGTTTTTTAAACATAGATTGCAAAGCATCAGCAGTAGCCTAACACATAACAAATAGAGGGGCTCCCGAAAGCACAACACACAAAACAGAGAGAAACTGCATTAGACGAGGCAATAGCAGCAACAGCTACACGATTATTATGTCAGGCAGCATCAACAATTATTCGACTCTAATGTAAGTAGAAGAACCAGAGCGACCTGGGCAACCGACGGCCGCCGCCCGCCGTTTCCGCTTGCCACCCACTAACCGCCAATTTTTGCCCCCCACTTTGTCGTTCATTCACCAAGGCATGCATCGAATCGTGGATACGGCGAACCGACGCAAGCACAGGCCGAAGCGCTGATAAATATGCAGAAATTACCGCACATAGTCGGTGATCCCGGCGTGCAATTGGTCCACAGGTAACAATATATGTTTATAAATAATCTTTATTGAACAATATATTTAATTATGTAAAACGCATTTTAGCATCGAGGACCGCGAGAAGGCTATTTTGGACAATATCAATGCGGATCAGAATGCCGTAACACATCTTAAATATATGAATTCGGATAGGGATCTATCGTTGCCACTGGACAAGCAGAGCAAAGCGCTGGACAAATATCTGGATAGCCAGGAGGATGGTTAGTTAATGTCAACAATTGCCAGGCTGATTGATTGACTTATCACCTTGCCTTGCAGATATATCACTGCGCAAATATTTGGTCTTTGGCGTGCAGTGGGTATCGCTGGTCACAGAGAACCTGCTCAGTCATCCGTTTATTGTGCTGCGACGCCAGTGTCAGGTCTACAATGCATCCCAGCGCTATCATTTGCACCCGTTCCAGTTGCTGCCCAGCATAGTGCATCTGCATCGGCGTCAGGGCGTGACAACACTGTGGAAAGGCCTTGGCAGCTGCCTGCTGGTGCGCGGCATGACGCTGGCCCTGGACGATGTGATCTGCAAGGTGACCAGCTGGCCAAAGGAGGTGGATAGTCGCACCACGCTCAAACGATTTGGCCAGCATATACTACTCAAGTGGTAAGTTGTTTACCTGCTGCTTTGATACACATATCACATGTTTCTCCTTTTCCTCTGCAGCATCAGCATTGGCCTGGTTGTGCCCTTCTATGCCGCCTCGCTGGTAGAGACCGTGCAGAGTGATATTGCCAGCGAGAAGCCCGGACTGCTGGATGTATTTCGCGAGGGCAGTCTGCGCCTCTTCTACTGGAGTTCGCCGCAAAAGGGACGCATGCTGCCGGCCTGGGCGTTAATTGGACCCAGCGTCTCGATGGGCATCACCAAATATCTGTTTAGTCTGGTCATACGGGGTGTCTCGTCGCGCATTATGCGACGCCGTCTCACACAGAAGCAGGAGCAGCGAGGCGCCAAATTTCGCGACGATACGCTGGAGCATCAGAATGCGGAAATCTATGCCAGCCTCATTGCAATGCTGACCACAGAGGTGCTCTTCTTTCCGTTTGAAACCATACTGCATCGACTGCAGCTGCAGGGAACGCGAACCATTATCGACAACCTGGACAACGGCTATGCTGTGGTGCCCATATTGACAAATTATCAGGGTGCCATCGACTGCTATCGCACCACCATTGTGACGGAGGGAGTTGCTGGTCTGTACAAGGGATTCGGTGCAATGATTTTGCAATTTGCCGCCCATGTGGCCGTGATCAAGCTAACCAAATGGGTTGTGGGTCAGATTACGGAAGTTATCTCAAGTCGACCGCCGGCACGTATCGTACAATACTATAATCTGGATCGTGGTGCCGGAAATTCAAATTCCACAACCATCTCGCCAAGCATATCGAGCACCGAGCTGGATGTGCACAGCGTGGGACAGAATTCGCTCGATTAGCTCAACCAATTGATTTCCATAACAAAATTTGATGTACAACAATTGCCAAGAAGAGGAAGAGGACGAACGTGATGCGAACGGGATAGACTATCTCGCTAGGCTATCTCAAACTCGCTTCGGTGTCTGGGCAATGTTTTTTATGTTCTGTTTCATTTTGCTGTGATAACTTCCGTGCTCGCCTAAGCAGCGGGTCTTATTTTTCAGATATATAGTGCGAAACGTGTATATGCACATATATATAGCATATATACAGATATATATGTAGCAATATATTTTATTTTTCCCTCCCGATCAAACGTCAAGATAAAAGATTAGCCAAGGATGTTATATATATTTATTGAGAGCTGAGCGCAAGCGTCAGAGATTATTTTACCGGGCATTTCATTGGATTTTGCCAAATTAGAACTAAACGAAACGAAAGAAAAACAATAACAAAATCAGAAAAAAGCAAAAAATAATTTCGAAAAATTCAAAAAAGTTAAATTAAAATATGTTTTTGCCTTAAAAAAAGCCGCAATTGGTCTATTTCATTAGGGGATTCAAGCGAAATGGATGGGATTTATTTCAGATCTATTCAAAGATGAAGCTATAGTCGGTTTGTTAGGTTTTATGTTTATAATTGTTTATCTCTTAAGTTCTCAGCGCTTCTCTATACAAATACAACAAGAATATAAAACGATGCCTAAGCTTTAGGATTAGTCCGCCTTGAAGGTAATAGTGTCGTCCTTGAAGCTATGCACCTGGTCGTACCAAATGTCTTCGGGCGTATCCTCGGCACTGTCGTAGAGTGTGGGAAATGGTAACGCTTCCTTGGGCTTGCGCAGCGGCAGGATTGTGTCGTAGATGTAGACCAGGCCATTGGTGGAGCCAGGCACCGCGCTACCCTGCACCCACATCACATTGTACTTGGTATTGATGCGCCAAACGCGCAATCCCTTGATGATGCGCCAACGGTTGCCCATGTGACCGGGCATCTTGGTGCCGGGCCAGACGCGACCCTTTTCACCGCCGCCACCAATGTTGCCAGGACGTCGATGTGTTTTCGTCACACCATGGGAGGCGGGCATGCCCTTGAAGCCGTGACGTTTGACCACACCCTGGAAGCCATGATCCACGCTGCAAAGGCAAAGAAGGGGTTAGAAAGGACTAAAAGAGAGACTTATTTCGGAGCTGACTTACGTCTTGCCGCGCACATCGACAAATTCGCCGACTTTGAAATGACCCACATTCAAGGGTGTGCCGGGAGCAATAGCTGCCTGTGGTGAGACAAGGAAACGTGCCAGATTCTTTGTGGGCATGACACCCGAGTCACGGAATATACCGCAATACTCTTTGGTCAGCAGGGCTGGATTTGTGCTTTCCGCACCGACCAGAAGGCAGCCGAATTTATTGAGGGTAGCCACATTTGGTCGATGAGCTGGCGTATACTCCTCGGGTGGTATGTACTTGATCACATGGTTGTCGATCACCTGCAGCAGTGTGGTGCGTATGCGTTCTCCGTTCTTTAGCCACAGCGGATATTGACCAATCTTGCGTGCGATAAGGCCGCATCGTCTGGCATTTGGCGTCCATGGTTGGGCATCTGCAGGTGCCTCGGGCGTTTTGATAAGCTGTTTCTGTTCATAGGTCTGCACGCCCTTTATCAACGCTGGAGCACCATAGGTATCGTGAACCACTTCCTTGATGAAACTGCGATTCTCACCCGTAACATAGTCATCCCTTTGCTACAGATAAACGCAAAATATTATACAAAATATATCGGGCTAACAATAAGTCTAGTCTTACCGAACGCTGTGGGCGTATGAACCAGTAGGGATTTCGCAGGCGAGGCCGGCTCAGATGACCCTTCTCGCGCACTTGTGTAACCAAAACGGCGGCCGGACTGGCGCTGCCACTTAGCCTGCTCTTTGCAAAGAAAATAGGGTTAAAACATTGCTTTAAATTGACTTAAATCGTACTGATACCGACCGTAGACGAGCCAAATCGCAGATGACAGTTCGCAGCATATTAATTATATAATATTTTAATACAATAATTAACTAAAATAACATAAATAACAATATGCAGCGCACGGCTCGGGGTTAGTGATGTGCAGGAAGGTCGTGCCTACATCGATAACGAGCACATATCGTTTTCAGAAAGTAAATATCGTTATTTGAAATGGTTTGTTCTATTTAGTTTGTTTCGTTTGCTTTAAAGTACACAGCTTATATTACAAAACATGCAAACTTATTTCCTAATAGAGTCTCAATAATAAATAGTTGAGATTGAAAAATAGAAAAACAACTTTAAACAAATATTCATTAAAAAATTCCGCGCCGCTATAATATCGATAAGTCGTGTACATCTTTAAAAAGTCAAATAACACTGTTAATACATATTTTCGCTATCTTTGTTCTCTTTTATTTATTTTTTCTTATCTCTATTTGGTTATCAAATGTTATGCATATTTTGTTTTAATTATTTTTCTGCAAATCTTAAACACACCGCACAACGCACATCGATAACTTGTAAACATCGGCAGCGCTACACGCTATCGACTGTCTGGCAACACTGCCCGCAACAGCAGAAATTACAAACACGTGCAACACGCAGGCGGCAGCGTGTTTTGTTTCTGTTTCTCTTTTTTAATTCTTTGATTTTAGTAAAAGACACGCAAGATGGGTAAAAAGTCAAAAGTAGGAAAAACCCGTAAAGATAAGTTCTACCAGTTGGCCAAGGAAACGGGCTTCCGATCGCGTGCCGCCTTCAAGTTGATCCAGTTGAATCGTAAATTTGGATTCCTTCAACAGTCGCAAGTATGCATCGATTTGTGTGCCGCACCCGGTGGCTGGATGCAGGTGGCCAAACAGAACATGCCCGTCTCGAGCATTGTCATCGGTGTGGATTTGTTTCCCATACGCACCATAGCCGGCTGCATCGGTCTCGTCGAGGATATTACAACGGAGAAATGTCGTCAGTCGTTGACCAAAGAGCTGCAATCGTGGAAGGCTGATGTGGTACTGCACGACGGTGCACCGAATGTGGGTCGTAACTGGCTGTACGATGCCTATCAACAGATCTGCCTGACACTGAATGCCTTGAAACTGGGTACACAGTTCTTGCGCAGCGGTGGTTGGTTTGTGACCAAAGTGTTCCGTTCCAAGGATTACAATGCGCTGCTGTGGGTGCTCAAGCAGCTGTTCAAGAAGGTGCACGCCACCAAGCCAAGTGCATCGCGTAAGGAGTCCGCTGAAATCTTCGTCGTCTGCCAGGGTTACTTGGCACCTGATCGCATCGATCCACGTCTGCTGGATCCCAAGTATGTGTTCGAGGAGTTGGATCTGGAGGGCAAACAAAAGAACAGTCTCCTGCATCCGGAAAAGCAGAAGCGCATCAAAGCCGAAGGTTACACCGAACAGGACATTGCGCTGCGGAACGATTTGGCCGCCTCCGACTTTATGAAAGCGGAAAATGCTTTGGCCGCTCTGCAGGGCATAGGTTCGATTCGCATCGATGATGAACGCATTGCCAAGCACAAGAAGACCACCACAGAGATACTCGAATGCTGCAAGGATCTCAAGGTGTTGGGACGCAAAGACATCAAGGGCCTGATGCTGTGGTGGAAACACATCAAGGAGGATTTGTTCAAAACAGAAAAGGAGGGCGTCATTGAGGATGCCGAGACGGAGAAGGAACAAGCCCCGGCGCCATTGACGCAAGAGCAAATCGAGGATATGGAAGATGCTGAGCTGCAGCAACAGATCGAAACCCTTGCGGATGAGGAGCAGAAAGAACTGAAGCGTAAACGCAAGAAGACACTCAAGTCAAAGGCAAAGCTGCACGAAAAAATGAACCTGAACATGGTTATCAAGGGTGACGAAGGCCCCGTCGAGGAAATGGAGCACGAAATCTTCGATCTAAAGGGAATCAGCAACACAACCGAACTCGATGAAATGCTGGACGTGGAGCCCGATTTTGATGTAGAGGGCGAGCAGGTGGAGCAACCAAAGTTGGCCAAGTACAAGAAGTACGACAAGGATGACAAACGCCTGGATGATGATGCCAACTATGAGAACGATGACGAACCCGATGTGAGTGCCGATGAGGATAGTGAGAGCGATTATGATCAGGAGGGCTTGGGTCTCAGTGACAATGAAAATAATGACGATAAAAAGGACAGCAAGAAGAAGAAGAAACGCGGCGAACATCCTCTCATCAAGTCCGGAGATTTCCGGGACAAAGATACCAAGCGACAGCAGCGCGTCCAGCTATGGTACGAAAAGGAGAATCTACAGAACATCGACAACGACGATGACGATGAGGAGACCTATGATCTGGATAACCTTGCTAAGGCATACAAGGCCAAGGGTGTCGCTGTGCTGGGTGAGAATCGTCCTGCACCGTTCGAGGAGACAGGCACACTGGCGCTAGGCAAGAAGGCCAAGCGTCGCGCCCGTCACGATACACAGAAGGACAGCAGCTCTTCCGAGTCATCCGACTCCGATTCGGAGGAAGAAGTCGATGAGAATGATGAGGACAAAGTAGCTGGAGATATAGCCAAGGGTAAGTGGGAAACATTTTGCAGTAATCCGAAAAGTAACTCATGATGCTCTGTCTCTCTCCCTTTTTCTACAGCGCCCAAGCCAAAGAAGGTGCGCCTCACTGAGGAGGAGCTGGCCTTAGGCTCACTGCTGGTGCGCGGTAAGAAGACACGCCGTGATCTAGTCGATGCCGCCTGGAATCGTTATGCCTTTAACGATGACAACCTGCCTGTTTGGTTTGTCCAAGACGAACAGGAGCATATGACAAAGCCACAGCCCGTGCCCAAGGAGCTGACCGAGGAGTATCAGCGCAAGGTGCAAGAGCTCAATGTGCGTCCAATCAAGAAGGTGATGGAGGCCAAGGCACGCAAGAAGCGTCGCGCCACCAAACGATTGGCCAAGGCTAAGAAGATGGCCGAAAAGATTATGGAGAACGCGGACGCGACGTCGCAGGAGAAGGCCAAGCAGCTGAAAAAGATCTATAAGAAGGCGCAGGAGAAGAAGAAGGAAATCACCTACGTTGTGGCCAAGAAGCACACAGCCTCGCGTCGGGCACGTCGTCCAGCCGGCGTCAAGGGACGCTACAAGGTTGTCGATCCACGTGAGAAGAAGGACAAACGTTCCCTGGTGGCCAAGAAGCGGCGCGAGAAGGGCAGCAAGGGCGGCAAGGGAAAGGGCAAAGGTGGCAAGCGTTAGTAAAAGCATAACTACTAGATACCCTACCCTAATGTAAATGATAATGTATAGAAATAAATGTAATCCTAGCGCATAACGGAAGAACCTTTGTGAACACAGTTGCCTCTTTAATCGTAATCGTAAAAAAGTTAACAAAGAACAGTTAGGGGGAACAGGAAAATCTTCAGAGCGCGCTGCTCGCCTGGTAGGTGTAGACTTTCTCGTCATCCTGCCCGCTGACCTGCAGCTTGCCCTCCTTTTGCAGCTTGCTCAGATGATGATCCACATTGTAGGCGGCCGCGGGCCAGAGCTGTTCGGGCGTCTCCTTATAGACAACGCGCACCACGTCCATGGCCTGCCACGGTTTGCACGGGCGCTCGACAAAGAACTGTAGGATCTGCTGCTCGCGCTGATTGCGATGCTGTATATAATACTCAATCTTGTCGTGCGGCTCCTCAATAATATTGCCATGGCCTGGATAGATGCGTTGCGGCTTCAGTTGAAGGATTTTGTTCAAGCTGCGCATATAATCGTACAGATCCTCAAAGACAGCGGTTCCCTCACCTGGCGAAGCAGCAGAAAAGAAGGCATAAGGAGAGCTAAGATGAGCAGAAGATGTCAGTGTCACTTACCCAGTATACAGTCCCCACTGAAGAGCGCACCATCCTCGGTGGTAAGTACCACATGATCTGTCGTGTGTCCCGGCGTATGCACAATGCGCAACTTAGCTCCATCGACGGCAAACTCCTGGCTATCGGCCATCGTGTGCACCTTGATGTGTTCGGGTATTTCGGGACACACATCTGTCGCGTCGGTGCGCTTGAACTTGTAGACCTGGCAATCTGGATTGAGGCGAACTTTAATGGAGAACGACAGACACAAAAAGAAATCGAGAAATGGAGAGAATGCAATGCAACACGAAGACAGAGACAGATTCCAGCAAACCCAGCATGTCATGGCGCAGTCAACTCACCCTTGTCGGCCAGCGTGCTGCCCACAATGTCCTTAACACCGCCGACATGATCGTGATGCCAGTGCGTCAGAATGATGGTGCCAATGGAGGCCTGCTCCTGTCGCAGCACACCGTTCAGATGCTCAATATACTGTGGCACATTCTCATCCCCGGTATCGATCAGTATACGCCTGGCATATTAAGATACAAAAAGGGATTAACGCTTTTCATCTCCAACTCAGCTTGAACTTTGCTCACTTCTTGCCATTGCCCAGCAGGTACGTGTTGGTGCCCTGCAGCGTCATGGGACTCGGGTTGCAACCAAGTATCCTTATGATCGAGGAAGTGAGACGGGTAACCGGTGGAATTAGTGCCATCTTCGTGCTTTGTGACCTTTAGTTTTTCCACTTATTTGCCTTAAAGTGCCGCTTATCACAAGCAAATAAAACAAAAACAATGCAATCACGTCGCAGCTGCTCCGCAACGGTTGTTAAAGTGCTGGAAGAAGTGTGCACACACTGGCAAAATTTTCAGGTGCACCCTGTTTGTTGTGGTGCGTGCTGCTGTTGCATAATTAATTAATTTATTCGTGATTTTCAATTATAAACATTACGCTTTAAATTTAAAAAAATTTATATTCTTTTTATTTTAAATTAAATTCTCACATGAATTTAAGCGTGACCTACGCGGTCAGCAAAGTGTGTACCCAAGAAGTCTAAGAAAATGGCAACGTTGGCATTATCGTTATCGATCAACAAAGCTCAACAGCTATCGAAATTTGAAATGTGGCATATCAAAGAATAACACTCTCCTTTTCAACAGAAAGTTAAGTTAATAAATTAAACACAGTTCATTATTTTTCGTAAGTTTTCTTTATATTTGTTTTGTTTGCTTTTCTTTTGACTAGGATGCAGATGCTGTGTATATATATATGCATATATACTTGACATGTATATAAAGATAACTATTTCATTTTTTTTCTTATTTCAATTTGATGCATTACAAATTACATTATAAACTTAGAAATGCTTCTCAAAAGTTTCAACTACGTCATTTTGCAATTGTTATTTTGTTAGAACGAGATAGAGAGAGAGAGACGACGACGCATTTATCAATGCATTTAGAGATGTGTATGTGTGTGTGTGCGTGTTACGCGGGGGGCGGGGAGTATCAAAACAAATTACAAATACATACAAACATAGTATAGTATAGTATAGTATATAAAACAGAGTTTCAGTTGTGCCTGCATACAAGATATATGTAAAACAATTAAGAATACGATCAAATGAGTAAGTAAAATCAAAATACACATACGAATTGAGTAATGCATAATACATGGTATACATACTACATAGTATATCATCCGAAAAGGGGTTAGTTAAAATATCGAGAAAAATGCGACAATATAATAATATACATAATAATAGTAATCGCAATAGTTATACATAATGGATAGATAATAGTTGGATATAATATAGTATAATTTACTCGTGTGGTTGTATGCTTTCAAATATATATCTATATATATTCATGTATATTCCGTATAAGCCTAAATGAGTTATTAAGACAAAGGTATTCTCATAATATTGCATTATTTTGTTAAGTTTACTTAATTTGTTTTTTCATTTTCATTTTTGTTTTTGTTTTTTTTTCTTTCATTTTGTTTTTTGTTGAATTTAATGGCCACGCGTGTTTCTTATGTCTTTTATTTGTTAATATTCTGAAGACACATTTCTCAAAAAAATGTATAAATACTTTTGTTGTTGTTCGTTTCGTTTTCGTTATGTTTTTGTTTTTGCTTTTGCTTTTGTTTCTCCTCTTTGTTGAACACATTTCGACCTGGCTAATTACTAAAGTACCATTTTGCAGTTTTTGTTATGTTTTGTTTATACTCAATTACTCAATTCTTTCTTTTAATTCATCAATTCTTTCGCTCTTGCGCTTTTGTTTTAGCTGCTTTCTCATCATACTGTATAAGTTTTTGTATAAAAATAAAAAAAACACATACTATACGCTAGTTAAATATACATATATATATGTGCTTGTATAATATGCCTGCCACATCATATATATATGTACATCTATATGTATATATTGAATACAAAAAGTGGAAGAGAACATAAAAGTTGATATTAAAAACCAACACAGACAAAATGCCGCGAGAAAAGCTGACTCTAATCTACTACTTGGAACTATTCTCACAATATGCACTATTTAATTTGATGATTTTTGGGCTCTCAACTGTGTATATACTATATACTATATATATATATATATATCTGTATAATATGTAAATATCTATATAAAAATGTATATACTATATATATATATATAGATGTATGTATAAACTGACTGACTGTTGCGTTTCATTCCTTCATTCCTTAGCTGATCATCTCGCGGTACTTCAACTTGTGCTTGGTCAGCATGTCGGTGACGGTGACGAGCTTCTTTATCGATAGTATGGTCGATAACTCTTGCAGTTCCGGCAAATAGGAGACGCAGATGTGATGCAAAGTGGCCAGTTCGCGGCCTGAAGATGAAGATGAACCCCCCCACAAAAAGAGAAGGCGAAAAATGATGTTAAAAATTTCTGATGACTTTCCGATAACGGCATCGATTACTCACCCGTATCCTGTACATTATGATTGGAATTCTGCTCGACAAACATACCCAACGGAGGATTGGGATCGGTCACCAGCGACAGCTGATCCAAGAATACAATCATGCGTTCCTTGTTCTTCAGTATGAACGGATTAACCACCTCCATGTATTGTTCCTGCGATAACAAATCGATAAATGAGCACACTTGAGCACACGCTCATGTTGCCTGTTACTTACCTTGCCGCCAAACTCAATGAGATTGGCCAGATTCTGCAGACACTTGGCCACCATGATGAGCGAACGCGTCGCAGCCGTTGGCGGCGTCTCGCTGACCAGACCGAATTGGCGCGGATTGAGCAGGGCCGGACAGAGTAGACGCAGGAATATAAAACCGGAGACAACACGCGTACGCACAAGGCGTTCCGTTGGCCATTTCGCCACCACCGCCTTCTGCAGGCAATTGCATATGTAGCGCACATTGCGCGGACACGCATCCGGCGATGTGAATATCGATTGGGTGACCAGATCGAGTATCTGCAGCAGGAACTCGGCATTGTTGCACGCATCATCGTTGACATCCATTTTCGTTGGATTCAATTCCGCCGACTGTTTGCTCTCCAATATACGCTGAACTGTCTCACTCACAGCCGACTGCAGGAAGCCGCTGCACTCGGTGCGCATATACAAATCCATCAATGTGGTGGCCAGCGAGGCGCCACGGAACAGCGTTGTGGTCTCATTCTCGCGCGCCACCTCCGCCTGGCACAGGATGCGTATCAATTCCGTTTCCCGTTTCTCGTGCCGGAAGACACGCAGCAACGCCGTCGCCAGCGGCTGTCGATCGTTGTGACAGAGTTCCGCGAGTGCCTTTACCGCATGCAGTTCCGGTTCGAGCAGCAGTTGCTGCAACGGACTGTACTCTTCGCATGGCATTATCAGATCATCCAGATAGCGCATACGCAATCGCAGCGAACCCCATTCGCCCATGGGCGTCATGCCTGTCAACTGGTACCAGCCCTCGGTCTCCTGGCCGTTCTTCAGGCTAGCCAAGTCAATGGTCAGCTCTGCCACCTCCGAGTCCTTGCCACGCTTGCCGCGCGAAACCAGGGTAATGGTTAGCGATACAACATCTGGTGGCACATCGCTGCAATGGAGAAGAGAATTCTGTTAAAAAGGGAATCGATTAGGCGACTTTCCTTTCAACTCACTCGAGCACAAACTCCTCCTCCCACACGGGTTCGGGTGCAATTTTGACACGCGTCTTGCCCACCTTGACCTGATTCAGCGAAATGCTGCAATAGGGATGTGGCACCAGTTTAAATGGCAATCGATGCGCCTCGAGCACATGCAAATTGAGGCAACGCAGCTCGCGCAGACGCGACACTTTCTTCTGTGCGCGACTCAGCTGCGAATCGCATTGCGCCTTAAGTGCATTAATCCATTCCACATAGCTCTCCTGGCTGGGCGCACACAAATACGTCACTGTCGCTAGGCAGGGCAGGGCACGTTCGACAATCTGGAAGCAATAGGGTCGCTCCCAGAGCGAGTCGTGGCACTGATAGAGATACGCGCAAGACAAATCAATCAGACCCTTTGGTTTAGTCTTTTTGGGATTGTCATAGAAGCACAGCTGCGTTTCGGTACCATCGTTGATCAGAGCAAAGTATAATTGCTTCCATTTGGTCGTCTTGTCGGACTTCTTATTGAGATGACCATGATGCTTGATACCCTTGATTTTCTTTAGTCCAATTTGATCGCGACACTCTCGCAACGTAGCGTAGATCTTCTCCGCGGCCTTCTCCACGACATATTGTTGATTGAACTCAGGCTGGGAGCCATTCACCACGGGATGATTGAGCGAATGTCCCTCGACAATTTGCTCCTTGCGATAACGATTGATAACCGCATCCAGACATTCGAAGGTCCTGCCGCCCATCAGATAGCGTACACCCTTCTTCTCGATACGGAAACGTTGAATTTGATTATTGATGTGGAAGAAGAGAGAATAATCTCCAGGTGAATTATCACTTGGACGCACCAGGAAGCTGCCAGGACCAGCTGGAAGGGAAACTCTCATGTTATATATACGATATTAAAATATATGCTTATAAAACTTACCCTTGACCAGCATGTCGACCGCCTCGTTCTTGGTGCAATTGGGATGAAACCAAGGGAAGACCGTATTCGGATCAATGGAGACATCCAAATCGTCGACTAGCTCACGGAATATCATGCCCTGTTCGCCGGTGCGATGTGCCGTCACCCACAGCCAACCGTCGCCCATGTCATTGTGCACAAAGAAGATATCACCTTTCTGGAAGCTCAACTCATCCGTTTCTGGCATTTTCGTATACGGCAAAATGGCCACAACGCGCTTCTTGTCATTCACCGGCTCTGGCGGCGCCACCGGTATGACCAGACGTTCACGCTTCAGGAGATCACTGCACGAGGTGTAGTAGCCGACGAGATCACTGAGCGAAATGAACTGTCGTCCGCCAATGTAGAAGTCACCACACACAGCCGTAATGCTGCAGAAGTGGAAACGATTAGATACTTGGCCTTTGCCTGGCTACGTTTCTGATGCTTACCGAAAATGATTGATGCCAGTGCGTCCATAGTAGCTGAGCACATAGGAGCCCGGCTTGCGATCACTTTCCCGTACTGCAGCAATATATAGAAAACCGATTCAGTTAATTAAGCTATATAGACGCATTTAACAAATTTCTCAATACGCACCCAAATAGCTGCCCAATTTGCCACTGCCGCGTAGACGCGTCTCCGCCGAATAACGATCCAGTCGGCCATGGTACCATTCACTCTCCGGCGGAGCGATTATCGCCGGGCGTTCGCCTGCAAGCAAATAATGTTGAATAATGCTCCAAATTAATAACATTACACAACACAACACAACACAAGACAAGACACGACACGTCACAAACAAAAAACAACGGCGCGAACACAAACGCACCAATACGACCAAATACCCTTACCACGCGAGAGCGTGGCGAATTGCTTAGATTTTGTGCAGACTATCGATATTTAAAAGCAAATCTTAATAATAAAAAAAATAAATCAACTTTTATGGCATATTATCATAGATCTCTTGGCTTATCTCCAATATTTTTTTGTTTTGCTATAAACAATCGATTCCACAAGGTAACGATAAGCAAGCCCTCTTTGCTATCGCCTGTTTTTGATATATATACAAGTATGTTTTATATACATAGATCTGCTGCTTATTGAAACACGCACAAAAAGCTTTGGAAAAGCAACACGAACAAGCCACAGAATTATCGAACTTGCCTATACTTTCAAGTGTCTCATTCTCTCTCATGTTGCACTTTATGGCATTGCCGAAACACCCTATGAATGCCAAAATATTGGCAACGCTGGCGAAGGGCGAACAAAACGCAACGGTAAACTTCTCAATTAACTTACAAGAAGAATCGGACGCCATTTTAACTAGCAATCGCCGCCGATGGCAATTGCTATAATTAACAACAAATGCAAAACGCGCAAAAAAACAAAACAAAACAAACACAACAAAACAAATCACAATAACAATAGAAATCACAATAGAAGCGCGCAACGATGTGCGATTTGCGATAAAAACTGCCGCAGCCTTTTTGTCATAAATAGAAACGTGCCAGCTGCAAGAAACGTACTAAAATAATACTCAGAAAGCTGCAGCGTTTTGTAATCAATTGTGACGCTACGCGACGCGACGCACTGCCCTCAAGTTGAGCCATTAAACATTAATAAAATAAAAATATAATATATGCACATAGACACATAGACACACATACAAATATGAGTGTGCATGCATACATACTTATGCATGTATGTATTAATGGAGTGGCAGTTGAGGGCGATAAAAACTAATGCATGTGCGTCATCAAATATGCAACGACAGACGGAATTGATAGTCGATAGTCAAGGGAGAGAGAGCGAGAGAGAGGGAGTGCAGCCCGCAGGAAGGCGACCATTTTGTTTGCAGGCTGCCAGCGGATCAATTGTAAACAAGCAACTGCGGCTGATTATCGGTTATCGAAGTCAAACAATGTTTAGCATGATAAGCAGAGAGCAGAGATATGCATAGCTAAAGGTCACAAACACACACACACGCACATGTACATACACGCGCATAAAGAGAGAGTAACTGGCAGCGAGAGACAAAGAGAGAGCAGTTAGCATGACTTGGCGCATGCGCGTGACTCACGAACGGCTACGCAGCCGCAATAATTGCCAAGCTGCCGTTGTTGTTGTTGCTGCTGCTGCCGCTGGTCATGACGCATGGGCACGCGCGAGCATGACACAGTAGCGCACAGTGAGTGCATTGCACCTTGGGAGGGAGAGAGAGAAAAAGCGCAGGCAAGTTTATTGGAAAGCCTAGAAGCAAGGCTGCGACTGCGACTGCGGGCACAGCTGATGATTCACCTGAGGTGAACTCATGCTGCGCAGGGGGTTGTTGTTTGTTTGTCTTATAAGTATTTTTATGCATAATATATACATATGTATTTGGTTTGGCAAACTGGTTTGCAGTCTACTTTCTAACGGTTTTAATATTTGTCACACAGGGTGTTTCGTTTCGTTTGATTTAATTGCATTACTCACCATTTAGCATGTGCGGCCCATCGAACTCATCCTGATCCAATTCCTGTGCCAGATCGGCCAAATCAATGCCGCCAGCTGCCATCATGGCGCCGAGACCCGTTATACCGCCCAGTGCCGCTAGGTTACCGTCATCGGAGCCGCCCGTTGGCGAGCCAAGTTTATCTTTCTGAATGACAACGTCCACATTACCCAAACGCATTAAATCTGCCATTGATTGGTATTTTTTGTTGTTGTTTGTTTGTTTTTTTGTTGGTGATTTTTGGTATTTTTTGGTTAGTTTTCAAATAATGTTCAAATGCAAATGCAATGCGTATGTTTTGATGTATGCGTGTGCGTGTGTGTGTGCATGTAAATATGTGCGTAAGCAGCTGTGCAGATGTTCGCTTCGTGCTGTTGTTGTTGTTGTTGTCGCCTCTGCTTATTGTGGTCAGAGGGAGAGAGCAGCAGCAGCAGCAGCGCGCACGCTGCGCCCAAAGTCACAATAACAAAATGTGTATGAGTTGTGAGTTAATGTTGTTGTTGATATTATTATGCCGGCGATGCGTCGCGCTGTAATAATGCAAAATAGATACAGGCGAAGCCGCAAAGAGAAAATACAGAGAGAGAGAGAGAGAGAGAAAAAGCATGAGTAAGTGAGAGCGAGCTGTGTGAGTGTGTCTCTTCGACAGTGCATGCGTCTGAGAGATGCGAGACCTCGAGCAGATGTGTGTGTGTGTGTGTGTGTGTGTGTGTGTGCGCACAAGCGTGTCTGTGTGGGTGGCGTTAATGAGCGAATGAATTTACAGGCAATTTGTTATAAACAAAGTGCAATATGCATGACTGCCCCAAACACGAGCATGTGTGTGTGTGAGTGTGTCTGTATGCGTTAATAGCCGTCGCTACGGCTGTGTGTGTGTAAGTTTGAGAGAGTTTTGAGTGCCGGCAGAAGCATGCAACTTGAATTGCAAGCTCACAGACGTCGCGCCGCCGTCTCGTCACTGTCGCGCACATCATGCACATGTGTGTGTGTGTATACGTGTAGTGCATATACACACACTAATACAGAGCTACGTAGAAGGAGCAATGGCACAATAAAATTCAAATGGAACCAAGAAAAACGTTGAATGAAAATTTCTCGTTTCCGTTTTAGCGCACCCCAAAGTCCAACACACACACCGCCCCCGCCCTCTGCGGGCTTAGCCGCACCACCCTGTGTTCGTATTGTAAGTAAACGGCGGCCAAAGTTTCGTGGAGTTTTGTATATGGGCAGCCCGCTTCAACGGGTGATTCGTGTGTCCTAATTGCTAAACAATTGCGGCTATTTAACGAATCATTCAAATACCGTTACCGTTTCAATTAATATGTATACACATACATGTATGCATGAATGTGTATGTGTGACTGGCTGACCGCTCCAAAAGAGAAATATATGTACGCACTCAAGCTCGGACTCCACCCTCTTGGGGTATGGCCACCCCTTTCAAATACACGGACAATATTTGACACTCGCACGCACACACAAACACACACATACACCCATGCATGCACAGTGAGCTACACTTGGGGGCAATGCAAACGAATAAGGCAACAAAGAAAGCAGCAGAAATTTTCTACACTTACAATGTATACGTATGTGTGTATGTGTTGTCTATAAGTGCGCGTGTGCGTGTGTGTGTGTGTAGGTGGATATATGTGTAAATTTTAGCACCATACACGAGACGACGACGACACACAGTCACACACGAGACGCACTTTTAACACACAAATACAATGGGTTAATTCGATATTTTCAGGACATTTCCAATAGGTTTTATTTTGATTTGATTCGATAAAGTAAATCACTGATTTGTCGTTTAAGGAAAAAGCACAGCCAATTCAGAAATACACGGTTCGCATTCGTTGTGTGTGCCCGCACCGTGCCCGTACAATACGCGTTTTGTTTTGCGGCGCACACACACATTGGGGATGTTGATATCATAGAGTATCGATGCATCGATACTTGAGCTGCTCCCAAATATATCGATGTGGCTCTCTGTAAAAATCGATAAGAACAGCACTCTGTCGTCTTATCACATATTTATTAAGCAACATAAGCGTGTGTACATTTATAATTAATATTTATTAACATGATATTATAATATATATAAGTACTGTTTTCTATTTAATAGATATATATTGAAACCTTGTCTAACATATCGATGTTTTGCAAACTAGCGCACGTGATATTCCAATTATGCCACCTCTAATCGATAGTGGCAAACATCTGCATCGATATATCGATCGTAGCGCTGTCACATCTCCATTACAAACTGCTTTATTTTGACAATGCGTGCGCGTTTTTAGTTGCCGTAATTGTGCTGTGTGCTGCTAGCAACGTGCGCGTAATACGTTTAATTTTAAGCCAAAGTGGTTATTTGCAATATTATACTGGGACAGTTTAAATATAATTAGTGACTAACTTCATGCCCAGCTAGACTGGCAGCTAAGTGCACTTTGGGCCATATCTACACGCGTACACTCAGCGCAGGCACACACATACACACACACACACACGCATACATTTACGTACATATATAGATAAAGTTATTATAATTGGCTGCAACCTGCAGCTGCAACAAAAATCAAATACAACGGAAACGTTATACGGACAATATGCTTAATCTGGATACGACTAAGAAAAATCAATCGCCAATAATGCAACCGCTACCTTCATTTCAGGTAAGATACACAGGAGAGGTCAATGCGGCAGCATCGAAGAAGAATAACAATAACAAGGGCAACAACACCAACAGTAGCAGCAACGTGAAATCATCTGTTCCAGTTGACATTCAGCGATTTCTTGTAGTCGTCGGAGTTGTTATTGTTGTTGTTGCTTTTGTTGTTGTTGTTGTTGTTTGGGCCAAAAAGTATTGCGCATTTTTAATTGTTTTTATTGTTCGTGAATCGCACGTTGATAAACCAAACACAAACACACTCAAGCACATATGTACACACACACATACACGGATATATGTACATATATGTATGTAGCTATTGTGACTTACAGCAAGGCTGTAGTCAAGCAATGTAAGCCCAGCCCCAAAACAGCTGCGACGCACTTTACAGTCTCGAAAAGGGGCACGGCGAAAAAAAGCAAATACGTAAAACAAAGTGCTCAAAAACAACTCGCTGGTTTATCAGCGACCACAATAACAACAACAACAACAAAGAGCTTCTATTGCGGCTTTGATTTAACAGGCATCGCCAGTTGCACTTGCCGTCTCAGTCGCACTTGAGCCCCCGTTACCCGCATGACGAAATGCATGGCACAACTATGCAATAAACGCCATTGATAAGCGATAGGCGCGCACGGTGGCGGAAGCACAATAAGATATTTAAATCAATTCATTTGTTATCGTTATCGTTAGCTAGCAAAATTAGCATAGCCAAAATCAGTCAGACAAAGCCGCCACTGCGGCGTTTTGCACAAAACCGCAAACTGTTAACAGTCTGTAAACCGATTGAAGGCTACACTGTTACTGCACACACACAAATGCGCCGCTAGCGCCTGCACTCTTTCGCGGTCGCACAAAATATAATCATCATAACAAAAGAAATGCCAGAAGTTTTTTTGAACTGCGTTGTCACTTAACCGCACAGAGGCAAACGCCGCAAGTCGCGCTGCTGCTGAGTCAGAACTAAAAACGAAATCGGAGAATCTGTTTAGACGTATAAATGTTTATTTTAGTGCAATTAGTACTTAATTTTAATCATGGCCTTTCTTCAGTCCATAACAGAGGTGCGCGCCAACAAAAAAAAAAAGCCGAAAAACGGAAAAACAAAAACAATGTAAACAAACGGTAGCTCACTAAAGTTCTCTTTCTCTCTCGCTCTCCCTCTCTCTTTCTCATTGGCGCTCGTGTGCCGTTACAGGACGAGGCACTGCGAGGCGATGTATTCAGTGAATCGGACTTTAGATCGATACCATTTATCAATACAAATGAATTCGATTACACGGACAATGCAAATAGCAACGTTACACGAGCATTTCTATTTATCGATTCGGAGGAGAACCTGCAGATAGCAACGCCAGAGTTGTTCTGCAAGAAACTCAAATGCAAGGAACAGGACAAAATCAAAGTGATCTCAATATTTGGCAATACTGGCGATGGCAAATCGCACACGATGAATGAGGTGTTTTTCGAGGGTCAGCCCGTGTTTAAAACATCGCAAGAGCAAAGCTCGTGCACCATCGGTGTCTATGCGGCAATGCAGCGCAAACAGGGTGTTCTCTGTTTGGACACCGAAGGCCTGTTGGGCACGACGGCCACGAGCAACAAGCGCATGCGTATGCTGCTAAAGGTAAGTTCGCATCGATTGCTTCAGTTAATCGATAAAAAGCTAATTTAAATATGCTGCAGATACTCGCCATTTCGGATATTGTTGTCTATCGCACACGCTCGGAGCGATTGCATAGTGATATGTACGAGTTTCTGGGCACCGCATCGACAGCATTCTGCAAGCATTTCACCCAGGCGCTGCATACGATGGGCAAAGGTAGCATACTGGGACCAGCTGTGATTATCTTCCATGAGACTCACTATACAAAGCCATTGGAGAGCTGTAAGTAGTATCACCTTGCAACTTATCAATCGATGTCTAAGGCATCCCTTCCAGCTGTGGAGGAAAGCGCCGAGGATCAGCTGCGCAGCAGCTTTGCTCGTCATAATTGCGAGACGAATGCGTTCAGCTCGTTGCGCTATGTGGGCATTCAGACGGATGCAAATAAGCCGACAAATTTCCAAAAGATACGTGATGCACTCAGCCTGGAGATCGACAACACAGCGGTGCGCTCGCCACGCCAGCCGGCGGTGGTGTTCAAGGCAATGAAGCTGCTAAATCAGAAATTTGCTGGCGAGATTATCGAGAAGACAATCAATCCGTTTCCGGACCAGTATTTCACCTGCAATGCGCACTGTGAGTCGTGCAGTCGACGCTGTCAGCGTTCCATGGGCCACGTCAGCGATGGTGAGCCGCATTTCAATACGCAAATCTGCAACTATCAGCATCAGTACGAGAACAAGCTGTATCTGTGCAAGGCGTGTTACAACAACGGCAAGGAGGTTGTCGTCAGCATACGCACGCAATCCCAAACGGACACCACGTGGTCCGGCCTGGCCAAGTATGTGTGGAAGGGTGATGTTATTGAGTGTCCTTACTGTGGTGAAATCTATAGGGCGCGCCAGTATTGGTACGGCAACAAGTCGCCCGAGGCATCGGTGGTGCAGTGAGTAATCGCGTAGTCTTACCAAGTCAGACAGAGATTAACCTAGCTTCCTCTTTGTAGTGTACAGGTGGTGCATGTCTGGGAGGGCGGTAATTTAGCGGGACGCACCAATATGCACTCGGCCCAAATGGTGCTGGACAGCGTGAATAGCTTCAGTGAGGCGGTGAGCAGCTACTCGGGTCCCTGGGCCAAGGCACTGAGCGGCATGTTGGCTGACAAGGTGGCACCCAGCTACTGGCGACCTAATCAGGAAATCATTGTAAGTGTCAGAGGTAAATCTTTTGAGGAATGTGTACATAACTCTTCTTTGCTTTTGCAGCTGTGCCACGCGTGCAAGCGCAACTTTGAAAAGACTGGTCTGTCCAAGCATCATTGTCGTGGTTGCGGCGAGGGATTCTGTCATCCTTGTAGCCAACACAAGGTGCCGGTGCCAGCGCGCAGCTGGCTGCAGCCTGTGCGCGTCTGCAACGATTGCCATCAGCAGCTGCAGCGTGAATCGAATGCGATACCGGGTAAGGAAGGTGCGCAGTATGGCCATAACAGGTTCTCTTTATCTCTGTGGGTCTTCCCTCTCTCTCTGTCTCTCTCTATATAGTATATATATTTATTACTGTATACAAAGCTCAGAAGTAGAGGAAGGTTTATTTTTTCGTTACTCTTGAAGTTTGTCTGCTGTAATTGTGAAAGTTTTCTTTCTTCATCTCATATACTATATATATACATCTATCTTTCTCTCTTCATCACTATCTATCTCCTTCACTATGTATTTATCTCCATCTCTTTCGGACTTTGCTCTTGAACCCATTTGTAAAAAAACCTTTTTGCGCATTGCTGTCGCAAACTTATCTGTTGTCCGATCGGTGTACTATATACAGCTTATCTTTCTTTAGTCTCTACCACACTGTTCTTACTTCCCTCACTCATACCGCCCCTTCCTCTCATCTCTGGCATGCTCTCAAGTTCCTCCAAAGAACTTGACTGACTGCTGCCTCCCTCTTGGCCCAGGCTCTCGTCTATTCATCTCATTTTCTTGTGTTGCACACAGCCTCAAGTCAAGATCAAGCAGCCTCATTAACTTATTGCAATTCTGATTCAAATCTGACTATCGCCTGCACAGGCTCCAAGCCGATGAACGACGAGGGTGACATCCTGGTGCGCAAATATGGAGAGACTATCTACAACACCATCACCAGCGTGGCAGCGGTGGCCATTGACTATCCCAAGGGTAAGAGTGGCCAGCAATGGCTGTAGTGCCTCTCGAGCTAACCACATTCTAATCTCTTCTCCACCAGAGATGATCAAGGACAGCGCACGTCCCTCGTATTGGGTGCCAGATGCAGAGTCGCCGCATTGTTTTATCTGCAAGTCTGTGTTCGGTCATGCCAAGGAACTGGAACTGGAGTTGGCACGCAAGGCAAACATCAAGGCTACCTCATCGTCTTCCGCCTCCAGCAGCGGCAGCGCGAACAAGTTATCGTCCCATGCGGTGGGCCCACCCATCGATGTGCGGCGTCATCATTGTCGACGCTGTGGTCAGGCCATTTGCTGTGGGTGCTCCAAGAGTCGCATGCCCGTGCCGGAACGTGGCTGGCTAACGGATGTGCGTGTCTGTGATTCCTGTGCCTGTGTGCCGCGTGCCTCCGCAGGCAGCAATGCCAGCGGCATCTCCAGCGCCATCTCTGATGCCATCAATGGCGATGAGCCCGAACATGAGCGGCACAGTCTGCAATACGAAGACAACAGGCGGCGCAGCAACAGCAGCAGCAACGGCAACTGCAATGATTATCGCAATGGCAATACGACGAGCGCAGGTCATGGCAACAGTAGCAACAATGGCCACAATGGCAATGGCAATGCCAGCAATGGCAACTGCAATGTCAGCGACGATGTCAAGGCCAAGAGCGAATGAGACGCGTTGTTTGCGTGCGACCACAATCGACGCAGCAGCAACACCAACAACAACAGCAACAACAACAACTACTTCATCAACTACAGCAACAAGAAAAACAACAACAATGACAACGACAACTGCAATTCAGTCACAATCTGGAGCAAGTGCCCAGGCAAACGTTAGGGGAACCGTCGCCTGCCCGTCGGCTGCGGCAGGTTCAACTTGGGAAAAATCATACAATGTGATACTATATGTTCTGATGATACTACTATACATACATTAATATACATCTATAACTATATATATTCCTGTACATACATAGCTTATATGTTTGAAATGTTCTGTGCATTCTCTGTTTACCATTTCTGTTTGCCTCCTCTATTTTTTTTTTATTGTCCCTACGCGCGTTTTGTATTTGAACTAATTGAATAAAATGAAACCAAAAATCATTAAAAGATCGAAAATAAAAGTGTTTACCTGGGCGTCCAGTTACTATATAATATCTTGATATAGTAAACTAAACCACGCATCTGCTCTATTTTTCAGCCATTTAAGTAATATACCAAAGCAAATAGCTGAAATCTGTCCGATTATGACGACTCCAATCCGTAATCTTCCCATTTCGCCCAGTGCAAATAAAATATCAACTCATTTTTTGTTGTTGTTGTTTATTTAATTATAATATAGCATTGTGTTGTTTTCTTTTCGTATTATTTTAAAATAATCATAGTCAATATGCCATATATCGTGTTTTATGTATATTTATTTATATATATTTATATTCATTCAGAGCTCTCTGAAGTTTGTTGTTTTTGTTGTTGGGTTTTACAATACCTTTTCCATCGAATACTAAGAGGAAGGAAGTTGTTATTTTTATCAATAAATTTCTTGCGTTTTCTAATTGCGTTTTCAAATCCAAAATAATACGAAACTCTCTGGAAAAATCAACGTTATATAGACAACTGGGCCTACTACAACAGAAACAGGATTAGAAAAAAAAACTTGCCAAAATTGGAGGAAACAAACAAACAATAGTTTTAAATTGGATTTACATCGTATACATGATCTTAGATTTGTTTTTAGTTCTTAGTTTTTTTTTTTAAAGTTTTTTTAAGTATTTTTTTTTTGTTTAGTTTGCCTTGTTTTAAGTTTAAGTCGCCATAAATATTTGTAATAAAAGTTTTTGTTATGCGTAATACTTGTTGACAACTGTGAACTGTTATACTACATGCCGTATAACAGTTGCACACACACACACCTTGCGCATAGGCTGGTATACAATTTGTTAGTATTTTCTTTTTGTTTTCTTTAAAGTTTGCATTTCGCTCTTTATATAGTATGTATATATATTTATATGTATGTATATGATAAATGGGAGTTTCGTTCTAGTATACATTTGTTCTTGTTCTTCTACGTGAAGGTATACAAATTTGAGTCGCAATCGTGAGTATACGTATTTGTGTGTATATATATGGTATTTGTTTGCTTTTCCGTTATGTATATATATATATATAGTTCGTATTTCATGATTTTAGTATACATGGGTATTTCTTTCTTGTTGTTTCTGGTTGTAAATTTAATTTTAGTATACAATTGTTTACGTTCTCATTTTGTTGTTTTTGCATTTGTTATTGTTGCGGCTTAGAGACTACGAAAAAAATATATAAACTATTTAAACTAATGCCTAGTAGAAAGGTTTCTTCTTCGATTTTTCTCAAAAAGTTGTTTTTGTTTTTTTTTTTTTTTTGTAGTTTTTAATATAGTTATAGTTAGTTAGTTTTGTGATTTTTACGTATTTGAGGTTCACAATTAACGTTAGAGCGCAAAAAGCTAAAAGTTTACTTATTTTCATTTTCATTTTGTTTTCTCATGGCGCGGAGGGAGCGAAGTGAAAGCGTTGACAAACATAAAGGACGAAATTGGCTGCTTAGAACATAATCTACTACTATAAAACTCGATTCTTAAGCTACTAAGCACACACAAAGAAAGCCAAAGTTTATGTAAAATAAGAGAACTAAAGATAAAAACAAAAAATAGAAAATAGAAGAATAGAGAAACAGAAAACCTTGTGCAAATTACAATTTCTTAAGAAAAAAATATATAGTATTATTAATTAATTATTATTGCAACGCAAAATGGTTTCATTAAGTGGTATGTGTATGTATGTATATAATGCATTTACATATGTATATATATGCGTATTCATATACATATATCTGTATATTGAAATGCGCTGGGCTGGTTGTGCGTGCGCTGCGTGTGTGTAGCTTGCTGCTGGACTGTGTGTGTGTGTGTGTGTGAGTGTGTTGTGTTCGTTGCTTTTGTTTATCATTTCGTTTCGTACATAATATTAATTAATTAGGACATAATCGTATACATAATTGATTGTATGCTACATACACACACACACTCACACACATGCTCACCCATACACGCACACACACACACACATGCACATGCACATACCGTTAACATACATATGCCTGTGTGTTGGTGTTGGTGTTTGTATACATTTTTATGCATTTAATATATTTTAAAAAAAATGTTCTCTATTTGTTAATAAAATTATTAATTTTGTTTAGCTTTGGCAAGCCTATCCTCAAGGGCTAAGATCCTGATGCAAATTGGGATCATAGCCGCCCATGCTATTGTCATACGGCTGCTGTTGATCATAGCCACCAGAGCCCATGGGATAACCCATCGAATCCTGTGGCGGTGCGGGCGACATCATTGGCGTTGTGGTGCCACTGGGTGGTCCGGCCATTGAATATGGCGAGGCGCCGGCTGCCTTCTTGGCCGCATACAAATTGGCCTCCTCCTGTGCCTTGCCAATGTTCTTCTTGTAGCGAATGCGCTTGTTGCCAAACCAATTCGAGACTTGCGAGACCTGCGAAAGTAAAGAGAGATCGATATCTTTCTATATATATGTATATTGAATCCTCTACTCACTGTGATGCCACACTTGCGCGCCAGCTCCTCCTTGGCCTCTTCGGATGGATACGGATTGCTCAGATGACTATAGAAATACTCGTTAAGTATTTCGGATGCCTGCTTGCTAAAGTTGCGACGCTTGCGGCGTGCGTCAAGGAAACGCGAACGTAGGATCATAACGGCTTCGCAGGTCGATTGCTTCAGCTGCATCTGAATTGAGCTGAATTTCTTGTGGATTATCTGCACCATGCGCTCAATTTCTTTGGGTGTGATGGGTCTGCGTAGATTAAAATAACAAACGATAAGTTATCGAAAGTGCTGTGCGAGGATCACCCTCTGTGCCCTGGACTTACCTGGTGCGACTCTGCTCGCGCAGCAAGTTCATGACGTGCGTGGTGAACTCATTGCAGGCCTGCTCGTATTTCTCCAGCTCCTGGTGATAGATCTGGCGAATTTGTGCCAATTTGGCGCGATAATCCGAATGCTCGATGGCATTATCGGCTCCATCGATGGACAGCGAGCCGCCCTGACTGGCTGCCGCCGCAGAGGCAGCTGCCGCACCACCGCCGCCCTTCTCGGGTCCGGCCACGCCCTCGGCAATCAGCATGTTGTCCAGGCGCATCAATTGTGGATCTGGTGGCTCCTCCTCTTGCGTGTTGCGAATCGAGAGTACTGCAAAAGCAGAACGAACAAAAGTACGTATAATAAACGCAGTACGAGAACAAGGCAAAATTCAAACAATCTGCAAACATTTTAAAGTTTCTTCTCTCCCTCTCTCTCTCTCGCGTTGTTTGTTGCTTCTGTTGAGCAAGATATTGCAAATGGCAGCCGTGGCAGTGTTGCCACCCCACCATGCTAGCGCCCACAAAACTAAGCCAAGCGCTAGAGCTGCACGTACTACATACACATAGCGAGGGAGTGAAAGAAAGAGCGGAAGGATGGCAACGCTCTTGGAGGAGCGAGCTCTCTGTGCTCTCTCCCCCCCCAACAAGCTTATTGCATTGTGTCGATGTGTGTGTGTGTGTGTGTCCTGCTGAGCAAGGCGCACGCACACAAGAGAACGCATAAAATTTTATTACGCGCTGCTGTCGAACAACAACGAAATCTACCAAAGTTCTGCACACACACACACATAGCTAGATGCATGTATTTGCTACGTTGCCATATTGTCTAGGGAAATGCGTGCTTATTGTTGTTGCTGCTGCTGCTGTTCCTGTTGTTTGTATTGTCTCCCTGCTCGTATTATTCGCCAGCCATGTCTATGCATGAATTAGATTTTGCGCCAGTTGCCAGTGTTGCCTGCCTTGCTGAATCTTAATCACGTTGCCAAGGAGTTAGTCGTCGGGCAAAACTGAAGCTAAAACATTTCGCGACTGCCAACAATTGACTCCTTGCTGGCATCCCTTCTCTCTCTCCCGCTCCCTCTCCCACGCAACGCAAAAGCTCATCAGCATTCCGCACAATGGCGTAGCGCACACAGGGTGGGCGAGGGGGTTGGGGTGGGACCAAGTTAGTCGCCTTCAATGTATTATGTATAGCTGTTTGTACACGGCAGCAAGACAGACAATTGCCCAGGATAAGCTACCAAGAACAAGACACAACTAATGAAATCTTCCCATTTGGCTAACCTGCTCTTCCCTCGTTCTCTCGTTCTCTCCTTCTCTCTTTTGCAAGCTGTGACCCCGCGCGCTTTGAATAATACATGCTGCGACATGCTCTGGGAGCTGTCGAAAACTCCTCACAACTTTTGGCTTTAATGTTGGTAAAACTTGCAAGTTAAACTGATAAACGTTATAGCCAAAGTTCCGTTCCAAACGGACATTAGCTTAGGGCACGAAGACGAGCGCACGGCAAAGATTAGGCTAGACTGTTGTGTAGGGTTGCGCTATCCAGCTAAGAGTCTAGAGGCTTGCAATGTCTGCGGCTATCCAACTTTATCAACATCCAGTGTTTTAATCTAACCAATGTTTAAACTTGATTGTCTGCTCTCTAATTTATGGGGGGTTTCTATGCTTTAAGGGATTCCCAAGTTTGACTATCATCTTAACAGAGAGGATTTATGATTATCATTGGTTTAGTCCTGAATAACCATATGCTTTAGCTTCTTAAGAACTGATAATCCTAGTCTTGCCTCATCTTACCTAGTCCAGCTTGACTGGCTAGGCTAGACTGTTGTGTAGGGTTGCGCTATCCGGCTAAGAGTCTAGAGGCTTGCAATGTCTGCGGCTATCCAACTTTATCAACACCCAGTGTTTTAATCTAACCAATGTTTAAGCTTGATTGTCTGCTCTCTAATTTATGGGGGGTTTCTATGCTTTAAGGGATTCCCAAGTTTGACTATCATCTTAACAGAGAGGATTTATGATTATCATTGGTTTAGTCCTGAATAACCATATGCTTTAGCTTCTTAAGAACTGATAATCCTAGTCTTGCCTCATCTTACCTAGTCCACCTTTCTTCTATCCAAATTACCCTTAACCTGCTTGAAGATCCCCCCACTTTTATGTCTTAATTCTCTCTTTGGGTTCGCCGTAACTTCTTCATTAATGGCTCCAAAGCCTAATCTATGCAAACTGTCCGATATATTTCCATTAGTCGGCACAAGCAAAATGCATTTTCGCCGACAAACTAACAGCTCATTTACAGCGGCATAAAGGTGTCAGGGCGTAAATTAACATTAACAGCGGCGCATTAACATTTCTGTTAATGCAATTAGAGGCGGGGCTTAACTTATTTCCATTCTCGCAAAGGGAGGGGGGAAAGGCATATCGAGCTGGGACAAACATATTGCACGATACTGGCGACAGCTGCCCCACAACCAAAAGGGAGGCTGAGATAATGTTGTAGGCAACAACGCTATACAGCAGCAGTTACAAAAGTGGGCGGGGCGGTGGGGGCAGTGCGAAAAGTGTGCGACTGCTGCGTGACATCGGTGGTTGCTTTATTTGGTTAAGGTTAGCCAGAATATTGCTAAAGTTTTGCAACTTACTTCGGGGATGAGGAGATGAGAATGTCGTCAAATGGGGGAAAGGTGAAAGGTTAAAAGGGAGTGGGGCTACAGTGAATGTCGTGGTGGGGGCAATGGAAGAGCCACGCCTTTAACAAATTTTCCAGCGAGCTTTCTTACACAAAACTTGATTAGAAACATTTGCAAGAACTTTGTTTTTTTGTTTTACAAAATGAGATAAAAGAGAAAATAGTTTCAAGTTAAGTTAAACTTTCAGTTATATCCTAAGTACGTTAAAGAAAAAGCAGTAACATACAGTCTCATATGCATTAAGAGTATTTTCTCTGCTCCTCTATCCATTTCCACTACTTTAAGTGATAGCTTTAGAAAATTTGATCTATAGTTTGTTTATATCGAATGAAGAACAAAAGCCTTGATACTTTTTAATGTTTCTTGTTCATGTTGAAGGTTATCCCTAAAGAGCTTCGCGTCATTCCATAAATAAACAAACTACTTGGCAGTATTTGATCTCTAAGATCATATAAACTTGCTCGTCAGCAAAATAAGTTAAGAAATTCTTAAATTTCAGAGGCAAATATGGTATATTTTTAGATTTAGATATTTTCCCTAGTTTTTAGGGGAAGTAGAAGTTGCCTTCCCACATTCTCTGTTATCATTTCTAGGGTACTCCTTAGTTATTTAGCTAGCTTAAGTGGCGCCTTACCAGGTCATAGCTAGAATTACAAGCTGCTCCAATTTAGCATAACCCTTTGCTTTCAGTTGATGATAGAGGAAGGAGGTAGAGACAGAAAGAGAGAGAAGAAGAAGGAAGCACAGGGCGCATCATTTGCGTATCTAATGAAGCATTTAAAAGCAGCAACGCGATGATGCTCCTGCCTAAGCTGGGATACCCAAAGGGGGCAGCAAGGCTATAGCTAGCACCCGCTCCATACACTTGCCTAGCGTCGTGTTGGTGACTTGCGTGGGGTGGGGGGAAAAGCGCCTCCGTTCGGAGTCGTGTTCGGTTCGGTTCGCTTTAAATGGCATTTCCAGCTCGTAAATTTGAATGGGAATGGCAGAAAGAAAAGGACATGCTGCACAAAAGGCGAGAGAAGGAAGCGAGCGATGCTGCGCTCTTTTGTGTGTAATAAACATGTCGCGCAGACTGTTGCCGGTTGCTTGTTGTATGCGTCACACACACACACACACACACACACACACTTGTGCAATACTTGTGCGTGTATTTTATTTGCATGCCTGTCGAACAGGTTTGCGCATTTCAAAAACTAATTTCAGCACAGACAAATACGCGCACACACACACACACACAGACACTACTACAATCGTACACAGAAACACACACACACGCACACACTCTCACACTCCTTCTCGCACACTCGCAGCGTCAGCAAAAGCTGATAAAATATGTTAAACACAAAGCAAAAAAAAAAATATTCATTTTTCTCATTTTGGTTTTCAGTTTTTTTTCTCTCTTTCGTATTTTTAAAATACTCGTTTCGGTCAACAGCTCCCCTTTTAACCCAACTCTGCCATACCCTGCTCCCCTTTCCCTTTCCCCCTCCCCTTTCAACAGTTGGGTCAAGTGTTCTTCAGGCACGGCAAGTTTATTCTTGTTTACTTTGTCGGCGCCCGAACCATCGATACGACGACTGCCCTCAAGTGTTATCGCCTTGTACACTCGCACACACACACACACCCCGACACATAGATAAAAGCTGAAAACTACTGTAAATATAATAGATATATGTATATGTACATATGCACACCCATACACGCATAGAGCTAACAACAGATACCTCTTTATGGCAGACCTTCTCGGCAATGGGCCAAGCGGGATCTGGGGCGCTTTGCAGCGATAGTTGGGAAGTCACCTGATCGAACGATTGTCGGGTTTGTCAGAGAGCTTAGCAAGGGGTCTTTATATGCACCTGTCTCTGATGGGTGTGTGGGTGTGGGGCTTTACATTTCCTCAGGTAGCTATAGGAAAGTGCAATATTACACAAAAGCTTTAAATAGCTCTGTATCCAACTGTGGGAATAGACCGAAAGAACTTCGATACCTACATGGGGTGGAAGAGGAAACTCTATGGAAGACCTGGAAATTTTGAAAGTTTAGAAAGGAACCCTAGACAGAATTGAATGATACTTCGATATGGAATAAGATATAGCAACTTGGAATCTTTAAATTGAGCAGTAATCTTCTCTAACTCTCTTAACTTCTCTAGATCGTTCGACCAACAAATGTTGTTACACTATTCACTTTCTAATCAAAACTTTAAAGACCCAACTGGTTTACTTTAACAGTTAGCTCTATCAACAGCCTGCTTGCTGATTAGATCTTCAAATTTGCATTAGTAAATCTTTAATTTTCAATCTCAAGAAGCAGCCCCCGACTATTCACGCTTTAAGCCTTGCTCACGCCTCGCACTTAAGGGGGTACGCTAACAGCTTGGCCGAAAAAGAAAACAAAAAAAAAACCCCAAAACGCACAATCTAAAAACCGAAACAGGACCAGAGGACCGCGGAACCCCAGCACGGAATGGGAACGGTATACGGAACGGAATACCCGGATCCGAACCAAGACGCTGCTGGCCCAAAGCAATTTCGCAACGGTGCGCATTTGGGGGTTTCTCTCACAATCGAACGGGCTGGGCAAGCCAGGGCGGTGGATGGCACACCGTACCGAGTGGAGAGGGTAGCTTGAGAGGTTGTTCTTGTTGTTCGGCATGTACTTTAGGGTTAGGCAATGCCAATGGCGAATGGCGAATGGCAACGGCAATGCGAACGTCGGAGCCATTCAAAACATCTGGCCCACAATCAAAACGCGCTGTTATAGCCCATTTTGCGTCTCTGCGTGGGTGTAATATAAAGGAAAAACAAGGCAGTGGCAAACACAAGGAAAAAAAAATAACCTTAGTAGAAGCAACAACAAGGAGAAAATATAATATAAATGCGAATAAACGCAGAAGGCAAAACTCGATTTGAAATTCTCCATAGAAGGTAAAGGCAGCAGAGAGAGAGAGAGAGGCGGGTGAGGGTGGATAACGAAAGGGAACTCGCATAATATTGTAGCACAGAAGGACCAAGGAGCACAAGTGCTAGAAGATGTGTAGGAATTTACTTAGCTTCTCCCCAAACAGAACCCAACGTAGTAGGTAATCCTTCCTCCCATGCAGGACCCAAACACATTTCGTCCCATCCCCTTGGTTCCCATAAAATGCAGGTGGATTATAAGCATATAAAGAACACATGTTTTTCGATGGCCCAATGACAATATAGCCGACTTTATTCGATTTCCCAAGCTCCTTTATGTACGCTATTTTCGTGTCAAACTTTACTGGCGTAAGATTAGGAATCAAAGGATTGCAGATTTATGAAGTAACCAGGAAATGGCTTTATTGTAGTGCATAAACCTTGTTTGGGAATACATTTATATGGTCTATGTACCCTAAAAGACCTCAATAGGGCATTTTGGTAGAGTAAACATTTCTTTAGTATCTTTAGATATGAAATATCCTAGCACTACAGTCTTTACTTTAGGAAAACCCATTGAATTCCCCGTGTTTATAACACCTTTCCATCTTTTTGTTTAGAAGATATTGTTAACTGGTTTAAAATGGTGCAGAAAGCTGTGGTAACATAACATGGACTAACCATCATAGGTTTCCTACTTTGCCAACCCATCTTAAGACCCTCCAGTTTTGTAAGCTTACGTTTAAATATATAGAACAATTTAAAGGAATTCAAACTCACCGGTTTTCTCTTTAATCTCGCACAGAACCGAGAACAGGGCCGGCTTCATGCGATGACAATTAAGTGTGTGCTTCCTGGCCTGTGCCTCGTCCAGCGATTGCTCCGAGATGCTCATGATTTGCTGTAGAATTTCCCCGATGTCCTTCTGCTTGCGCACCTCGTTCTCGTTGCCCGCATTCTGGCCATCATCCTGACCGGGCAGACCGTAGCCCTGTGGTGCCATCATGCCCCCAGTGTGGGCCATCATGCGATCCTCCATGCCGTCCGTCTACAGTTGCTGCACTAGCAACAGCAACAACAACAACAATCACACACTGCAATGCACGGCAAAAAACAAGAACGAAACAAACTCGTTTACACACAGATTCAGCACATGTAGCAACAATAATAACAACAATAAATTTTATTTTGTATTTGGTTTTTGAATTACTCTGCTGTTTCGAGTATATATTTTTAGCGGTATATTTTCTATTCTGTTTTCTAGTATTAAATACGCGCGCAGCAAAGACGTCCGCACGCAACGGCAACGCGTCACCAACTGGTTGAGCAACGGTCGCTCAGTCAGTCGGGCAGCCGCTGCGGTCTCCCTCGCTCGTACGCTCGCTCTCCCACTCTCTGCCCCTGCCCGTGCACTGTTTCCTTTCCTTTTCTTTCTGGGTATGTGTGTGTGTGTGTGTGTGTCTGAGAGTTTTGTGCTTCTGTTTCGGTTTCTGTTTGTATTTGTGTTTATCTGGCTTTGGCTGGCAAAACGGACTAAAGATAATCCCTGACTTTGTGTGCGTGTGTGTGTGAGTGTGTCTTCTTCGTCATCGCCTTCAACATTGTCTTCGTTGCACTGTGCAAAGAATGCCGATAATAGGGATAGAGCAGAGCGACACGGCACGGGGGGTGGGAGGTTGTACACGGAGCTAAATAAACTCTGCGGTATTTGGGCGTCGGCTGTTGCAGCCTGTTGTTTCCGACTTTGTTGTTCTTTTTATTTTTATGGTTCGCGGCAGTTGTGATTTGAGTACGGCCAAAAGGATCTAAGTCTATGAATTTTGATTGTAAACTGCATGCAAAAAGCTTATCGATATGTTTGATCGGATCTTGTCTTTCCCTAGGTTATCCCGCACACAGATAATGCAACTCAATCTGATTTAATCTAACTTGCTTTGTGTTTCATAAACTATTTCAGAACCTTTCTAACGTCTTTTGCAGCTGCTTAACAACACTGAACATTCCAATTGTTGCACTTGTCAGGCAACACTGACAACTATCGATAAGTCTAGCGCAAAGCTGCGTTAAAGTTATCATTGCAGCTTCCAGAGAGGACTAGCTTAGAAAGGGGAGACAGCGTGTGCAGCCCTGACAAAATGCAAACAACGTAAAGTACTAATACGTGTGTATAAGCTGTGTGTGTGTGGGTGGTTGGTAGAGCGGGCAGCTGACACACGCCACGACTTGAGGACGGGGGCGGGCACGGACTAAGTTACCTGCGTACGTTATGCGCAACTAGAATGACAACAACAGCAGCAGCAGCAACCATAAAGCCGCTTCCCGCTGTCCAAAATAGTTGCACGTGTGTGTGTGTGTGTGTGTGTGCGCGCGCGCGTAAAGTGCATTCACATTGCCGGACAGACTGTTAACCGAACGTTAATGTTAATTACTTTTTTCAAGTGGCCATAAAAATAAAAAAACAAGCAGAAAGAAAACCCTAATTATGTTTGCACAGCAGCCCAAAACAAGCGGGAGAAAGCATCGTTGACCTTCACTCGGTGCATAGGCACACACACGCACATGTGCCAGCGAATGCCAGGGTGTATGCGTGTGTGTGTGTGGCTGTCTGCGAGTGTGTCGCATGCAGCCGGACAAAGCGCATCAAAGGCTGCGCAAAAAAAAAAAGTAAAACGGCAACAAAAACAACAACGACGTACAAAATAAAAGCGAATGAAAACCTGTTTAATGCTCTTTACACACACACACACACACACTCGCACACCCTCACACACTTTGAACAATTCTTGGAAATCAGAGCCGCCGCTTTTTATAATGTAATTCTTTGCTACAGTTTTGTTGTGTATAACAGCCGCAGTGTATAACAAACAGTCTGACATTGTTATACGCATGTATGTGGCCCTGCTGCATATTTTTGTTATTTTTCCCATCTATATATTTTATTTGTGTTTTGGCAATAAATAATCAACTTACACAGTTCCGATGCGCACGTTACAAAACGTCGTTGTGTTGGTGTATCTGTGTGTGTGTGCGTGTGTCTGTGTAATGTTTTGTTTGTATTTTTTGTCCAGCTGCAATTAGATTTAGATTTGCTATAAATACGTTGATTATATTATTGGATTCACTGAGTAGTTTTTCATGTTTCTTGTAAATTTTCAATGCGCTGCTTCCTCTTCTTTCCCTACGCAGCAGCAGCAGCAGTAGCAGCACACAACGTCGCCACTTTTTTTTCGTTTGGTTTTTCGGTGATACACAATTTTCTTTTGGCCAAGTTAACACAATTTGCGCTCACAGTTGAAAATAGTTTACTTCATACTTCTATTTCGTATACGGCGCGCAGTTACGTGCACGAAGTTGTTGACAATAATATATGTGCACTATAAATCAACGAAAATTATTTACCACCAAAAAAATCTGCTGCTGACAAAAAATGTATCTTATATGTGTATTACAGGGTTGTAATATCGATAGGTCGTATTGGTTCTTTTGCGTTTACGTTGCCCAATTTGCGTCAACATCGTTCGTTCTGCGCTTACGTTGCGTTGGCTAGTCTATGTTAAGGCTATGTTAACATCCATTTGGGCAGTTGGTAAGCCGCGCCATTTTTAAAAGTAAATTTAATGTTTTTATTTTTACAATATGCGTTGAGATAATCAGCGAATGGTTATATTTTATAATTATTTCAGCTTTGCAGAGATTTTCGTAAATCTGATTACAATTTTTCGATTCGATTATTTTCTGATTCGTTCTTATTGGCATTACGTTCATTAAGTGCGGAGCAATTAGCGTTAACATAACATTTGCGCATTGAGAGCTAACATTTGCGTGCGCAGCCCACTTCATGGGGCATTTAACACAAATATGTTATCTTCCAAGTTAGCGCTGACCAGTAACAGCTGCTACGGTGCTGTTATTGTGAATTGACAGCTCGTTGAACGCGGTCGTGTTGGATGCGGCGAAAACGCGTTCTAAGCATTTAATTCGAATTGAAATTGCGCGGGTTTGATATCGCCAAAACAGTTGCATTTATTGTGCAGCCTATAAAAAGCGTATTAATAAGTTAAACTAAAGCTGCATTTTTGTTGTCTATTAAAGTATATGTGTTTTTTTTTTATTGTGTGTTATTGGTGTATTGTGTTTATGTTGGTGTGCCCAGAAAGGGTGTGTGCAGCTGTAAACAGGAGACCCAGGACGAAAGGCGGCGTCCCGTGAGAGAGCAAGAGAACGTGAGCGGCAGCGCAAGAGGAAGAGGGAGGAGAGAAAGTGCAGTAAGTGTCCGGGAGGGGGGTGGTTGAACTACATTGGCAACAACAATGAAGCAAAAGTGTTGTTGCATTTTTGGGCTAATGGTTTTTCATTCTTTCTTTTTTCTAATTCGCATTGTGGCTTCGCTTATCGCGACGCCTGCTCCTTTTTTTTTTGCCAAGTGTGTGTGTGTGTGAAAAATCAATAAAATGCCCGCATGTGCGTGTGTGTGTGCGTTTGTTTTTGTTTGTGCAGCAGCCGGCGACGGCTCCTGCTGTCAGCGTCGCATGACTCCAGCAGCAGCAGCAGCAGCAACAACAACAACAAACAAACTTAAATGAAATACAAACATTTTTGTTTATATCTTTCAAACGAGATAAGCGCAAATTTTTGCTCATTTTTTTGCCATGCCTGGCGTGTTTAATTAGTTTAAATCATGTTAATTTCAACACGCAAAACAAATCAAACAACTGCAAAGTCGGCAACAGCAACAACAACAAACGACAACAATCCAAAAGAAATGGCAGAAGAACGACAACAACAGCAACGGGCAAAGCCAACGCCAACGCCGGCAGCGCTGTTTCTAACGGTGCCCAGCTTAACGAAAGCGAGAGAGCGGGCGAGCAAGAGCAAGAGAGAGCGCGGAAGCGCTGAGAGAGCGACGCTGTTAGCAGAGTGATAAGAGAGCACAAGTTGTGCAAATGTGCAAAAAACAAAAAAAAGAAATGAAATAACAATTAACAATTAATTTTCAAATATTTCCATCGATAAAACTTGCTGTTTTTGGCTTAACGGAATTTTATCAAATTCTGGAAATGTTTTCAATATTTCTTGTGCGTGCTTCGCCAGCAGATTAGGAGCACAGATGCACGCGCACGGCAACAGTTACACATACACTCACACAGGCAGGTGTATGTAGGGGTGTGCGTGCGTGTTAGTGTTATCAGTGTTTGCGTTTTGAGCTGCAGTTTGCGAATTTTTTTGTGTTGCTTCCCCTTCGCTCGTAGCCTGCGCCCTAATTTCAAATATGATTTGCCTGCACGAGGCACGATGAGTCATAACTGTGACTCACACACACACACACACGCAGGACAGGTCATGCTTATGTGTGTGTGCGCGTCCTTGACAGCGAGATAAACATCTGAAATTGCCTCTTGGCACACACACACACACACGGCGCGCGAGTGAGCAACTCCTTTAAAGTTTTTTGGCGCCTATGGCGTCACTTTTTGGGGCGTGGTCTGCGGGTCGCGTTGCTCACCAAATTCCCGCAAAACATTTGACGATGCTTTTTTCTCCGATGAGCTCACAACAACAACAACAACAACTGCCACAACAACCACAACAATAATCAGCACAGTGGGCTCCCACAATGGGCAACTACTTAACGAATTGCGCACGAACTTGACATTGAAGTCATTCAGTTCGGGATGCGAAGTCAAAGCAGAGTATTTTATTTTGGATGAAACATTACATAGATGATTCAGAAATGATTAAGGGGTTAAATTAAACGGGGTAAATTATAGAACATCTGTTTGTAAGTGAATCGCTCAATGAATCGAAATCCAGAGGTGAAGTAAGACATTTAAATCAGCGTGATTTGGGATATTTATCTTTGTAGCAAAATAAGTAAGCTTTCTGGCTTGTTTATATGCTGGGTAAAATGGTTAAACATCCTGCTAAGTGATTTTGAGAATCGCATAGAGAGGCGACATTTAATAGTTAAAGTTGTCTAAGCTCCTCACCCTTTGAAGTCCTTAATCTATTTCATATTCCAACATAGAAACTTCTCTTCTCAACTATTTCAATAAGCTGCAGAGTTGCCATATCACAGAAAAATGAGTTCAAAGTTCACTAAGCTTGTAAAGATGCAAATCTAGATGTTTCTGAAGCGTATCTTTATAGCTGCCTGTTTTAATTGGATTCAACAGTTTGTAAAGATTCATATCCATAAATTGATTTCTACAGCGTATCTCTTAGTCTATAATACCCCTACAACTTGCTGCTGCCCACTGCAGACTCACGGACTCCCAGATCTTGGCAGGCGCTTGCGCTGGTGGGAACCAAAGCAGCGCTGCAGTCACAGTAAAAGTCGAATCAGATCAGAGCAGCAGAGAGAGAGAGAGAGAGAGAGAGAGGGAGAGGAAGGGTGCCAGAAGAGAACTGGGGAAACAAGAATCCGCTGCCCGGTGCCCTCTCTGTCTCTTGCTCGCCTACAGCATGCGCTGCCCTTTTTTGGGGGCTGCCTCCGTTCGCCTGCGCAAAATTCCTGTAGATCGTTTGGAGACGACGGCGCGTGCGCCACGTTACGCTCCAAGGAATCGCAAACTGCGATTCACGTACAGCGAATTGGGTAGCCCATTGGGTAGTCTGGTAGTCGGGTAGTCAGTCGGGGTAGTCAGTCGGGGTCTGGTTAGCCCAGGCAGAAACTGAGAATTTATCGCTTTGCGGCGTGAGGCTTTTGCTTGATTTTCGTTAAGTGCTTCCTTTTTCGTCACACTGCACTGTGGGGTATATCCACAGAGAGTTAAGCTTTGTAACTAACTAATCGAACTCAGCTACTGTGGCAGATATCTTGCTGAAATTTGACATGCCTGTACGTTGTTGTTGTAGGCGATATATATGGCGAGATCAATTGGATTGCACTAGAATATGTATAGTTTTTATAGGTTTATGTCTTGAAATTTCAGTTTCTTCCTTATGTTTTACATAGACAAGATATAGAGTCTTTGCTAGGGTATTTCAATCTTGGCATAATTCCGTGTTGTTCTTTTTGCGTAATCTTATTCGCCTTGTTGTTTTTGTTGTTGTTATTCTTGGGTGCTCCAGAACGTTGGGGCTTTGGCTCTGGAGAAACGGGGCAGTTTTACGATCTTGTTTATGGGTTTGTTGTCAATGTCACACATTTGCGACAAAAAAAAAGAGTCTTCAGATATGTGTGTGTGTGTGTGTGAAAACTGAAACTGAAACCATGTCTGGCGCTCCGCAATGAGGGATTTGCTTTGTTTTTATTGTTGTTGTTGTTGTTATTGTTATTTTTGGCGCTGACTTGGCGAATTCGCGAGTTGAGAAGAAACTCGGGCGGGGTAAAAAAAAGAGAGAATATCAAATATATGAATACACATGTATATTAATATGACAAATGTTGCTGCAGTTGTAGATATAACTTGAGATATGTTTGTAGTGCTGGGAAAAGAATCTAATAGATGAGATATATATCAAATACAGTCAAGCAAAGCAACTTGGATTGGGGATGCTGTTAAGATACGACCGATAGGCTCTATGGCAGCTATACGATATATCGGTTCAATTTCGATTAAACTTTGACAGCCTTTTAAGGGCATTCTTAGACATATGTCGGGAAAGTTTCATAGCGATATCTTAAAATATAACAAAATTCGACGGATAGGTTCTATGGCAGCTATACGATATATCGGTCCGATCCGGCTCGTTCTGACTTATTTACAGCGTGCAGCAATAAGGAACATGTATACCAAGTTTCATGAAGAAAGCTCTTGAACTGAGGGACTAGCTTGGGTTGCAACAGACAGACGGACGGACAGACGGACATGGCACTTTATATGGTCGGAGATGTCTCCCAAGGTGCTCTGCTGACTTCTGGACCAAATTAATATACCATGTGGTATAAAAATGAGGCTAGAAAAATAGCTTAATATAAAGAAACAACTTCAGTTTATGCCAAATTTACGAATACTAAGGTATCTAAAGCTAGTCTAGTTAGGAACTCTAGAAAAAATTGCAATTATCATGCCAAAGTTATAAAAGAAAGTAACAAGCCGAAACCAAAGCATTTTTAGCTGAAACATTTGCTTAGCCATAAATAATGAATCTTCTTTTCGGGGCCCAAGAACCGTTTGTCGCAGTCTCTCTCCATCATCTCTTTCCGCCATCTCTCTTGGCGGTGCTTTTCTATTCGGTTCTGTTCTGTTCTATTCTGTTCTGGTTTGGCAAACATAATTAGCATAAGCGGATGGTCTGCAAATTAAACGCTCAAGAACTACATAACTGTTCCAGCAGAAAGCAACAACGACCGAGTGACCCAGCAGAGCTCCCTCAGCGATGGCTTCTCTCTCTCCCCCTCTTTCTCGGTTCTTTTAGGCTATTCATAAAGTTTATTGCTCCACATTCTGATGCTCTTCCCTTGTCTGCTTCTTCCGCCAAATCAAAGGGCCATCCGTAATCAACGATAAAAAAAAGGGCAACATAAAACCGAATACAAAACAAAACATAAATAAATTGCTAAATTGGATAGTTGGGCTACTCTCCAAATAGGGGAGGCGGGTGGGGATCAGACTCAATTGTTTCCCACTGCAGATGGCATAGAGAATTGTCGCCTCTGTCAGCTTTGTCAGCTCTGCCTATCTGCCCCACTGTGCCCCGTGCCGCGTATTCCGGTATTCACTTTGGGTGCAAATTCAATTAACCGTCGCATTGCACTGTATGCAAAGTGAGTGCGCTATGAATATTCAACGGGTATTCAATGGATGATCTCTCCTGCAGATTGGGGTCAGGCAAGAATTACATTTATTTCATGAATTATCAAATGGCTGGGAAAATGCCAGAAAGCAATGTGACAAATATGGGGAAAAAAATAAGAGAAGTCTAAATACTCATAAATTGAATTGACAACAAACTTGAATAACAACACTAAACATATAAAATACTACAAATATTTTCAATATCATTTACCCGATTCCAATAGAATTCTTTAGCATGACAAGACAAGATTCGCATCATATGAAATTCAAGAGGTTTCAGCGTCATAAGGTGTCCAAACATTGTCAAAAGATATAAAGAAACATCTCTCTAGACAAACACATACACACGTAATAATACCCTACAAGCATTGATGATATTTAACAAAGGGTATATCAACTTTATGCAAATGTCTGTGACAGATTGAAACACTTTATTGGCGCTTATTTTAAACTTCGGAATCGTTTGAAAATAAAAATACGTAAAGTAAAATTTTGAAAAAAAAATTTGGAAAAAATGAGAAAAAGTAAAAAAATTTGAAATTATTTATATTGTGATTTATATACCATTCGAATATTGAAAATGCTCAAAAATGGTATATTAAGTTTGTGCAAAAGTATGTAACAGGCAGAAGGAGGCGTGGCAGACCCCACAAAGTGTATATATTCTGACTCAGGATCACTAGCCGAGTCGATTGAGCCATGTGCGTCTGTCTGTCCGTCTATCTGTCCGGCTGTCTGTCCGTCTGTCTGTATGAACGTCGAGATCTCAGCTATTACAAAAGCTAGAGACACCAAAATTGACATAGTGGTTCCTGTATACCATACGCAGATCAAGTTTATTTTAAATTTGAGGTGCCACACCCTCCGCCCACGCAAATCGATAATTTACGAATATTAAGGAAAGTATTAGAGTCACTGACACCAAATTTGGCAAGGTGGTTCCTTTAAATCAGGCGCACATGAAGGTTATTTAAAATTTGAGGTACCACGCCCACCGCCCACGTTATGGTGAGGTTTGAGACTATTAAGGAAATTATTACATTTGCAACGTTTTTCAAAGTTGAGCGCCGGATATCTTATTGCCGGGAGTAAATATTTTGTTGCTCGCTCTCCCGCTCCCGTTTCGCAACAAGCAAATGCAAATAAATGATAATACCTGAGATGATATCTCAAAGCTTTTGTAAGCAGCTCTCCAAAAGAATGGAAAACTATCAAAAGTTACGAGTATTATCAATAGATAAAAGATAAACCAAAGAGAGAGAGAGAAAAAAGGGAAGGGAGCTGCAGATAAAAATAAAGCTTGCAAATTTCGGGACAGCTCAAATAAAGATATAGCATATTTGCTGTTAAGAATTATACGCAGTTTATATGCAAAACCCGCGTGCTATCTCTATCACTGTCACTGTCGCTCTCTCTCTCTTCTGCCCGCCCTAATCTACGTTGATCTCTGACAAGTTGTTGTTGTTTATATAAGACAATTGCGACTGATCTTAGATCACATTAAATGCAATTTATGGCCGACTCACTCGACCGACTTGGCGCAGACAGCAAGAAGAAGCCGTATAGCACAGATCTAATGCTATCCCTGTCGCTCCCACTCTTCCTCTCTCTCTCGATTTATTTAGCGTACAATTTGCAATGGTTTCAATTGAAAAACACTCACAGTACCAAGTGATTTGATTAATTGCGCAGTCATCGCAGACATTGGGCGGGAATGGCGAAGGGAGCAGAAAGGGGAAGGGGAAGGGGGGAGGGGTAGTAGACAGTGCATAAGGCACCTTTCCCTCCGCCCACCACTAGTCGATCGCAGATCTTGCGGTTTGTGTGGTCTCTTCAATGGATTATTGCCTTTTGTCATGGCATCTCGCATGCCAAGTTGGAAAACTTTCCAAGCTGCTTTTCCACCAACAGCTGTTTTTCCAATTCCTCTTCCCCCCCTTTCCGTTTGTCTATCTTTATCTCTATTATCTATTGGTTCTTCTGCACTTTTTCCGTTTATGTCTTTCCACTCGGTACTTTGTCTGTCATTTGGAAAAGTGGATGCCACTTCACGCACTACTTCAAGGGCACTTAAGAGGATCCGAGCAGCGAGGATCGAGGGGAGCGAACGAAAGATAGAGAGAGAGAGAGAGAGAGAGTAATAGAAAGAGAAAGGGAGAGCGAGCGGGGGATGATGATAAAAGGCAGCAGCAGCCATTTGTCGTATTATTTGTAGACCGGTAATGTGTGGAAATTATTGCTATAGTGCACTGTGAGAAACAAGGAATGCAAAAGAGTGAAAGGAAAATTTGAAATTGCTTCGCATTTTATTTTGTGACTAGGATGGAAATATTTGGTGATTTTAAATTGGAAAAACAATTAATAAAAAAATAATAATAATAAAAAAAAAATTATAAAGTAAGTTTATAAAAAAATTATAAAATATTTAGAAAGCAAACTTGAATTTTAAAATGTGGGATATAAGATTATAATAAGATAAAATATAGATAGATTTATAGATTATAGATTATTATAATATTAAAGAAGTTAAACACATTAAACATTTTTAAAAAGAACATAAATTATTAATAAATTTTAGAAAAAATTAAAAAATATATAAATCGATAAACTCCCAAACAACTTTCCCACTTTTATAACGAAATGTTAATTATTATTTTCCAATACTCATAAAATTATGATAAATGATATGATAAGTCCAAGAAATTTTAAGAAATTTGAATATCTACATAAACATGCAAATCATTATAAATTTTTTCAATATCATCTGACGGATTCCAATAGAATTCTTCAAAACTCGCGGCATATGTAATTCAAGAAGTTTTAGCATGATAATATGTCGAAACATTGTCAGTAGATATACTCAAACATCTGCACACACACTCACACACTCACACATGCATACATAAGTTTGCTGTAATTATATATAGAGTGTAAGTCGTGTCTTTTGGTGCCCCTCGATCTCTCCGTCTCGCAACAATTAAATGCAACTTAATTTAAGCCCGCACGTGCCTGCGGCGCTACGAGGCCTCTTCTCTGTCTCTGTCTCTTTCTTTCTCTTTCTCCCCCCGTTTTGGGAGGTTTTTGTTCGTTTTTGGTCTCCCCTCGTGGATGCACTAATTTTAGTTTTGAAGTTTACACATGTTGCCGGCTCAGATTTTCGAGCATGTTGATAAATGCTAGACGAAATTATGATTTGACAGGCCGACAGGCACAACAACTGTCTGCAGACACTGTGTTGTCATTCTTCCTTCTGCTATCTCTATCTGTTGTGTTTCCTCTCGTCTGTTGTTCATTTCAATTTTCTCTTTTTACGTTTTGGCTGTCAGTAGAAACAACATTGAAATTAGCCACGGAACCTAAAAGCGACTGGGCAAGCAACATTGTTGACTTTACGATGAGGAAATAAGGAAATGCTTGGGGCTTCGCCCCCTGGCACAGTTACAACCCGAGGCCGAGGCCGAGGCCGAGGCTGAGGCGGAGAAGAAGAACTACGTGAGAGTTGCAAGAGCGTTTAAATCGACATAAATCAAGTTGGCAACTGCTCCAAGCAGCCAGAAAGAACTTAAGAAAGAGAGAGAGAGAGAGAGAGAGAGAGAGGGAGATGGGGAGAAAAAATTAAATTGCAATCGATACAATTGCCAAAGTCCTCGACGTGGCACAGTGGGCGGAATTGAGTTTGTGGCCAATATAAAACGTTTGAGGCTGAAAAAGATTTTAAGTTTTTGAAGAGAAATATAAAAAAATATTAAAAGAAATTAATTTATTTAAAGAAATAATAGTTTTAAAATATTAAATATTATGCAAGTTAAATATTTAAATTTTTTTTCTTAAATAAAAAAATAAATGTTGAAAAATTTCCACTTATAAAATTTGAAAAATGTATGCATAACAAAAAAAAAAAAAAAAAAAAAAAAAAACTGGAGCAAATGCTTAACATATTCTCAACTTTGAGAATTGTATTTCATAATTTCCTAAAACAAGAGATTATAACAGAATTAACAGCTTTATTTTCAAAAAAACTGATAAAATTTAAATTATTAAAAAAATTTTAAATTTTAATTTAATTTAGATTAGTGTAAAAAATTCAAAATATTAGTTTTTAAAATTTTAGTTTAATTTTTTGTTGTAAAACAAATTTTAATATTTTATTATTGCCTGCAATATTTGCGCGTTTGTGCCCACTGTGCCGTCGCCTGCATTTCCATTTTTCTCAAGTGCCAGAAGCAGGAAGCGAACTAAATATAAAACCAAGTCATGGCCCTGGTCGCGCCATATGTGGGGGGAAACAGAGTCATACAGCCAGGCAGCATGCAGCATGCAGCATGCCACATACACGTAGCATGCCATACCAATAGCCATACCCATAGTCGAACCCATAGCCACAGCGACAGCTATTCCCATTCCATGGTATCGATACCCATGCTGCATACGTGTAGAGGTGCATCTAGTGCCGTGTTGCCTCATGTTGCCTCGTGTGGTGGCATCAAAAGCGGGTTGTGCGTCCATTACATTATTGCTACGATCTATTAGCAAGCGACAATTGTGGAGCGAGCGACAGAGACGGGAAGAGCGTGCTGCACGAACTGAAGCGAGGCGTGTGCGGCAAGGTTGCACGCTGGACTTGTCCAGGCAGGGGCAGGCAGGCAGCTGTGCGCGCCCTGCTAAAAATAGCCCAAAAAAAGAGAGGAAAACCAGACAAAAGGAAAAGGAACTCGCGGGGTCTGTGACGCGGTCTCATCTGGCTGCCGCCTCTTGATCCGCTTCGATCTTCGATCTGCAATCTGAGAAATGTGATCTTGATCTGGTCGTGTCTGGCGTTGAAAGCGGCTGTGCGCCAATTGCGCTGCATGCAGCACAAAACATTCAAATTGCCACACGGCGACGCAAAGCGCCAATCGCAGTCAAACCTCCTGAGTATTGTTATACCCTGTAAGGGGGGTGGATCGAAAAAGGGTATACGGAATATGGTAGATGACACTCAGTTTCGGTGTATTTTCTTTTCAGTTTCTTATCCCATAATTTCTGATACTGACTCCCACCTAAACTTATTAGTCCGTTTTGTTACACACTACAGGGTATTTCACAGTCGAGTTAACTCAACTCTGGCATCTTTTGCTTGTTATACTTGTTGTTGTTGCTGCACTTGAATTGATTGTTGTTTGACATGGCCACGAGCCGTGGGCAATGTACTTATGCACACACACACACTAGCACACTCGCACACACACACACACATGTGTCTAGACACGGGTTTGTGCCCTGCAATTAGTTTGGTTGCGAATCGAGTCGTCGATTGTGTGTCGAGTTGTGTCTCGACTGCCTCGGCTGATTCGAGGCCAATGGGCAAAAGGTGATCAGCGTCGCCGGCGTCATCAAGGAGGGCGCATGCAAATGTTTGCCCAAAATATATCGATAAGTGTGCGAGCTAAGTGTATCGATAGCTCTTCGCTAATGTTGGCAAAATATGCAGACGCTATTTATGCTGCATACGGTTAAGTTGAAGTGGAATACTTGAGATTATTTAAAATTTATCGATATATTTGCACATATCGATAACACTCTTTATAATCAATACGCTAAGAACACGGTTCTAAATGTATAGCTCGATTGCAATTTCAATGCATATCGATAAACATATCAATATTAATATCGATATACATATATATCGATAAATTGCAAATCGATAACCACATATGGAATGTCGCTAAATTTATTACTAGTTTATAATTGCTATACTTAAGAACTGCATGACTTACCAACATTTCGATAAACTTATCGATATGTCTAAGCTGTCACTCTTTCTTTGATCCGCCCTGTTGTCATGTTAGTCTCATTCCTCGTATTTCCTGATTGTTGTACAGCTCATTTGCTGCTATCTACAGGCAAATACACTCTTTGCAAATATTTGTCAACTTCGCAAGTGCGCCGGGCGCGCCGACAGGGGGCGCCACAGGCAGCAGGCGAGCAGAGACTGCGAGGCAGCAACAACTGACGCCGCTTGCAATCTTATCGCGAGCAAATGTTTAAACTTTTTTAGCATATGCAATTGGCAGGAGAGAGTGCAGAGGGGGGAGGGGGGAGGGGGTAGGGCGAAAAAGAGAGCAGCTGAAAGGGTATGCGTGATCTGACTGGGTGTGGGTGTGTGAGTGTGCGTGTGCGTGTGCGTGTGTTTGCCTTTAGCTTTGGCGTTAAAGCTGCACTAATGAAGGGGCGGGGCAGCTGACAGTTGACAGCGCTAGCAGAGGCAGGTAGAGGGAGATGGAGCGAGTGAAAGAGAGAGAGGCAGCGAGGAAGAAAAAGCAACAACTACTGTCATTGACACTGGGGCTGTGCAGCTTGGTCCGTGCCAAAGGATGCAACGTGCTTATCAGTCGCGTCTCCTGTCTCCTGTCTGCTGCCTCCTGTCCCCTCCCCCTTCCCCTCTCTCTCTTTCTCTGACAGTGTTGTCTCGTTGTCTCTTACAGCAAGCAATGACCTTTCCAAGAGCCACCCCCGTTGTGGCAAGAGCTGCAGTTGGAGATGCGAGCGTGACACGAGTCGAGCACGAGCTGAGCGTGTTAGAATGTGCAGCGATAACTATCGATAAATATCATTGCTGCTTACTGGGTAGGGTATTAGCTAGTCGCGTACCTTGTATGTTGTTTTAATATAGTTCACACTGCGACTCGTGTCACGCACTCCGCACTCGTTGCACTCGTTGCACACGTTGCACGTTGCACAAGTTGCATGTGGCAAGCGGCAGCTGTGGTTGCTGCAACGGCGCGTTGATTTAAGCAATTAAGGGGCAAGGGCTTGCGGCCAGTTGCTTTTTCAATTTTCATTTTTGTTATACAGAGACAGAGGGAGAGGGAGAGGGAGAGATGCGGGCAACGCATCACGCCTTGCCGGGTCAATGGCTGCGTCATGCAAATATTTTGACAACAACAACAACAAAGCATACAATGCGGGGAAGGGAGAAAGGGATAGGATAGATAGAGAGAAGAGCTATATCGGCGCTTAATTGCCCGTCAAATTGAAAATCAATTGAATTGCCATTGACTGATGATGCGAACAAAATTTCTTTATTTCCGATCAAAAGAAACAACAACAACAATAACAACAACAACAACAAACGATTGTCAAGTGCGGCTTGCAGATGCCTCAGCACTTTCACTCGGAAATAAGCGTAGGCAAAAGCTATAAATAAATAATAATATTGAAAAACTTGCAACAACAAATAGAAGCAAGCAAATGTAGTAAAAGTTGAGAGTAGTCAATGCGACGGGCGGATACCCTGTAGGAAGGCGTGGCTCAAGAAATGAGCTGGGGTATCGAAAAGCGTTTAGCTCATTCTTATTGACCTTAGTTCTTTGAACTTCTTATCAATTTCTATTACTCTCGTTTTGTGTAATTCAATATTTATAGGAAAATTTATATATTTTCTTAATCTGCATACAAAGGTTTAGGGACAAAACCTTAAGCATAGGAATTCCTCGATTAGAATACCCCTAATGCCTTAAGCTCTCAATCAATATGCCAATAGTTTTCTCTCTCTCCCTCACCCTCGTTTTCTTTCTATAGTTTTAGAGCTCTCTGGAACGTCTAATAAACATGTTGCCACAACATTTTATAGTGCCTTCAGGGGGCAAAGTGACAGGCTTAAGTGGCGAGCTGTGCGTGTTGAGTGGCAGCATGGGATAAGAGGCAGAGAGCGAGAGAGAAACAGGAAGACAGAGAATGGAAGAATAGTTGCCCTTGCGTCTGATTCGCATTTGTTATGGATGGATATAGGCTACGCATTTAATGACTGCACTTCACACACCCCTTATTGACACTCCCCCTCTTCCCTTCCGACCCCGCTCAATGACACTGCGTGGCACCGCAGCGTGTTGCGTGAGCGTGGCTCATTAGGTCAGACAAATAAAAGTGTTGCCTACTTTTGGGCTGGTCAGCTGCCTGTACACTAATTTGGGTACAACTCACAGGCGGCCCTTTGCCTTCGCACCTCCCTCAATCCCACAACAACAGTCCTACTTAATTATGTTTTGAGGTTATGTCCAAGTGCAGTTCGCGTCAGCTTGGCTTAGTGTAACGCTTCATTATGTGTCATCGTTATCGATTGTACATTAATCGCGCCGGAGGGGCGGGCAAACGACTGCAGGGTTTGAGGGAAAAAGGTTCTATAAGTCGTGGAAACTTAAAGTTTTCAAGAAAAAGATATATTCCTTTCTTCCACAACCATCACTCCGTATAGAACTAATAGAGTATCTTCCCTCGGTCAATTTCTCGTTGCCTTTATTATGCACCCCGCAAAGTCAAATTGTGCATGCAACATCATAAATTACCTTCTCTATCCAATTTATACCAGCCCCGCCCCTCAGACGCTATGAGTCAAAGGAAACTTCAGGAAATTGAGGAAATTGCAAGTTTCGCCTCGAAATTATTTCGAACAATTGTTGAAATATTTTGCGCATGTTTTATGCATTTCGATGAAATATTTTACGAAACTTTTACCTTATTCTCATTCTCTTGCTTTGCTGCTTTGTCTCTTTGCAGTTTATTCCAAGCCAAAAGGAAACTTTTTGCATTGTGCGGTGCCAAAGTTAACGGTAAACAGCAAACTGTCAGCAAAAAAGAAAATGAAACTTTAAGGTAAGTTCTCCGATTACGCCTTGAGGGTCGGGCGTCCTTGTCACGAGCGCCAGACAGAGGGGGGGAAGATAAAGAAAAGAAAAAGAAGAAGGAAGTGGAAAAAGTCTGCGAGGGAGTTAGAAAATGTCAATGTTAGCGCGAGCTACCCCATGAAAACGTCCCATTCCCCGTGCTGTCAGTAGCAACTCCATTTGGGTGGCAACTCTACAAATGGGAACTTGCGGTTATTTTGATTTAAGCTTATGTCTCGCACACACACACACACACACACACACACACACTCACCCAGCAGACACTTCAAACACGAACGTCAAGTGTTTTGTTGTTGTTGTCGCTGTTGTCTTGCAGCCGTTGTAATTTTTATGACTTCGAGCCTTCTGGCCACCCACACACCCAACCACACCTCTTGCGCTGGGGGTATTCCCTTATTTTACTGTCTGCTATTTTGCAACCCTTTTTGCGCATCGTCTATAAGTCTTCCCTTTTGTTATTTATTAACGCTTCGCAAGCGCAAAAATATTAAAGCAATTGTCCGTGTGTGTGTGTGTGTGTGTGTATGCGTGTGGATGAGGCCTGATGAAGCGTGTCTGTCGCTTCTCTGTCGTCGGCCTGGGCGCATTCGAGTGGCAGCTTCAATTTCTGTTGGCCCCTGAAAGTATGCTACATCATTTTGCTGGCGCCAACGAATTTTGCAGAGCAGCCGCAAAGTATGCAATGCTTTTTGCATTGCCTGCTTGTGGAACGCAATCCACAAACTATTTCCATGCAAATTTGGAATGCATTTAAGAAACGAAAAGGAAAAGAATTTGTTTTACAATTTTGTGAAGTTGTTATTCAAATACATGGGCAATAATAAAGTAAATTAATAAGAATTTTTGTTACAGGTTTTCAAATACTTGGCGAGCCTAGAATATAAGCAAAGTCTGTGAATTATGTGCATATTTTGGCAAATAATTCAACAAATTTATGTGTAACTTTAGATTTAGTGCAGAGATTTATACAAGCAGGCATGACATGACAGAGTGTGGGGCAATGAGGCAATACTTCTTATTGCTGCAATGGCAATTCGCGTGCCTCATCCTCCTACTCCGCCTCCTCCTCTTGCTCTCTGGCAAACTGTTGCAATCGTCGGTCAACTCATGTTGCAGCATGTTGCAAAGTTCATTTGTATCTTTTAATGGCTCTTCCCGTTGCTTTTTGCTGTTGGATGCGTAACCCGTTTTATTTTTTCCTCCCAGAAACAAGTTCTCTCGTGCTACCTCTCTAAGCTTTGCCCCTCGCACGTTACTTTAGCCAAATTAATGGCATTCGAAATGACAAAAATTTGCAACTGCAGATGGACAACAAGATTTAAAGAAACAAGTGAAAAAGGTGTAGAAAAATTTAACGAAAATTTGCATAAATTCTCCAGCTTATTCAAATTCAATTAGAATCCAACTAAGGTGAGGAATATACACAAAAATTAATTCATTGATTGAAATTTTGAGATAGCAAATTTTAAGCTTCGTTTGACTTTCTGCCAGTCAATCAAGTCTATTGGTTTTCTCCACTTACTTATAGGGTATAATTAGGCATTCGTTGGAGATAAGAGAGAGACTAGAAAGTCCCACGCAAATAATTTACAAAAATGTTTATAAATGTTTTAAATAAATTATTACAATTTTTGGCTTGTGTTTTGTGTTTTTCTCTTTTTTTGTAGTTTATTTTGTTTTGATTTCGGTTTGTTCAATGATTTTAATTAGGTGACAGGCGGAGGCGTTTAACAATTTAAGGATCGTGGGTGTAGCTAGTGGAGCGCAGGCGAGGTAAATATAGTGAGACCTGGGGGGAGCTGCTGCTGTGCTTAATTAGCAGCAATTCGTACAAATTTGGTAGTCATCATTAGGCAGCAACAATTTGTTGTTGTTGTTGTTGTTGTGCGAGACGCATTGCGAGATGCGTCTTCTCATTCGGAATTGGGCAATCCCAGCCTGCGTGGAGAGAGAGAGAGACGACGACGATTTTTCATTTTGCGTAATGGAAATTGCAATTTCTTGACGAGTCTAGCAGTGTCCCGGTCTGGGACACGCCCCCCTGCCCACCGCGCCACACCTCTCCTGCTCGAGCAGCATCTGAAGTTGCTCAATGTTTGCGGCATATTTGCAGATGCTTCGCAGGTGTGTGTGTGTGCGTCCGTGTGTGTGGCCCACTGGCCAAGTGGCAAATGGTTATGGACATGGGCAACTAATAAAGCGGGGAGAAAGAAAGCGCAGCCTGAAGTACCTTCAGTTTGGCTCGACTTGGCTTGGCTTGGCTTGGCTTGGCGCGTCTTCACACAAAACATGCGATGCAACGCTTTCCCGCGACGTGTCCAGACATTGCATAGAAATACTCCAAGTGCCTAGAGCTGACAGCGTGACACGTGACTTCAAACTATCGTCGCGTTCTCTTTCGGGTGTAACTCACTCCACACCAAAGCTAACGCCTTGATATTTGATATGCTTGTACTTAAGTCGATATGCTGCTTATACTGAAAGTTTCATAAGAAAGCAACCCCTGCTTCGGGCTGAAATGTTTATTTCCGTGCTTCCGGCTGCTTTCGTGCTAGCAAATATGCGCAATGCGCCCATCTCCTGCTCTATGGCCAGACATAGAGCTAGACACACACAGACAGCCCAGACCTAGCGTACTCCAAAAGCCATAGCCATACCCAACCCATGGCGGAGCAAACCCGCGCCCGCTCCCGCGAACCAGTGCTGTAGGTCAAGGCTGGGCGCGGCGGGCGTTGCGTGTACGTGACGAGGCAGCGGGGCCAATTTCAGTTGTTGTTGTTGTTGTTGTTGCTTGATTGTTGACACTTGCAGTTACATCGATAAGCGAATGGAGAAAGCAGAGACTACTGTCCAAAATAAACTAAAACATAAACAAGAAGAGGAGGCAAGAAAAGAACGAGCAAGTCGAAGATGGAATATGCTTGCTTGAGAAAAAAACCTTAGGAAGTTATAGAAAGAAGTGAATATGAAATGAAAGTGTAAAGAAATGTGATAACTGGTTAGATTATTGTAATATTTTATGGCATAATATGATGTGATATTGTTTGTTGTAGTGTTTGCTTTGAAATGACTGATAAATCTAGCGCGATAGCTCTGTATCGATAGCTCTCTAGTGCAGCCAACTTAACTATGTAAGTATAAGTGTTGAAGAAATTTCATTACTGAATCCATATACCCCATACGTTAATGAAGAGTATCGGCAACTATTAAAAGCGCGCTCTTGACACATGGCCAGGGAATGCGACAGACAATAAAGTAGAAGAAGAAGAAAGAGGAGATTTAAGATCTGCATCTGCAACAGTTTGATTTGTGGCCAGCTGTGTAAAGTTTCCTGCCCCCTCCTCTAGCTGCTCTACAATTCTTCTGCAGTTCTGGCACTGCGCTTAGACACGCCGTGAGCTCTGACACGCTGGGAACTATTTCTTTTGGGGAACTCTATGGGAAAACTGAAAGTGCTGGCTCAGCACGTACTGAAAATGAATAGGAACCACACAGCAAAGAAAGAGGTAGAGATAAAAGAGACCAAAACAAAAATCTGGGCTTGTTCTCGTTACAATTATTTCTGGCAGAGAAGAGAAAACGCGTAGATATTAATAATAAAAAAAAATAATAATAAATTCGTTATGAATTGATGTGAAAAGATGAATGGATCGCTGGAAATGGCATGTCTTAGTTAGAAAGTTCAACTGGAACTGCGAGCGTTATTCAATAGGCTTATCAGGGGAAGGAGAAGAAGAAGAGGAAAGAGTGAAGAAGAAAGAACAAGATTGAGAATGATGTAGTTAGTTGAAAGAGAGATTACAACATTTTCTGCAGTCCCTTTCGCAGTGCCACAGCAAGCAGCTGCTGTCTGTCTATGCCTTACTCATGCAACATGCATATTCATCCCTCCCACTCCCACTTGGCTTTAACTTTTGTGTTAGTTTTATTCGCATTTGATACTTTTTGTTGGCCGTTAACAAATTAATTGTTCCGCTCTTTAAATGTTAATCAAAACAGACGCCAACTCGTTTCCCCCGGCCTGGCTATAAAATTAGTGGATACATTTGCGTCAACGGGAGACGGGGGGGATGGGGCGGTAAAAAAATTTACAATTTTGAGAATTAAACAAACGCGGGAATGGCAATCGGCAAACGGCAAACGGCCCGACGCCTTTGAACATAATTTATGGGCAATTTGATTTTATTTTCATTCAAATTTTATTTCACTTTAAGTCGCTGCCTCGGCCGCTCTCCCCCTCTCTCTCGCTCTCGCTCTTTCATCGGGTTTTTTGTTGCAAAAATTGTTGTATAGAAATTTACAGCCAAAACAGAAAAGAAAGAAAGAGAGAGAGAAAGAGAAAGAGAGAGAGAGACAGCAAAGCCTTCCCGAACAAAAATTTGATATCACATTTAGTTTTCAAGAAATCAAGAAGAGGAAGAGAAAGACGATTAATTGATGGGAATTTCTTTTTACAATGTGTTGTGCCAGTGTGTGTGTGTGTGTGTTTTGGGTGTGCGTGTGTGTTTGGGCTGCCGGTCTTTTAGTTCGTTTACATATTCAAATAGAAATCGAAAGCGTTTGATTTTTCAACTCTGTCTCCCTTTGCGCTGTCTCGCTCTCTTTCTTTCTTTCTATCGCTGTCTCTCTTCTTCGCTCAGCTTCTAATTTGTTGACTGCAGAAACAATAGACGCGTGTTGTGATCAAACCCAAAGATCATTACGACGCTTGCCCGAACGTCGTCATCGTCGTCGGTGGCTCTTGAGGATTACGTAAAAAAAAACCGATCAACTCAAGCAAACGAAGAAAGACGGAAAGAAATCTAACCGAAATCTCGTTTATTCGATTTTCTTTTTAGCGAAATTAAGTAATAGATTTTTTTTTACATGCTAGTTAGTCGTAGTATTAGTAGCTCCGCATCAAAGTGGGGGGCGTGTTTTGGCTAACGATGCGGTCGATCGACTAAGACAGCAGCGTGAGAAGCACCGAGAGCGGCGAATTCGATTCGAAAGTGTTGCAGGGCTTTCTTCTTTCTCGTCGCCACTCGTCGTTCGCTTCATTCATTTCCCCCCTTCGCACTGTTTCTTCTGCAACTGCCTATGACACATTTCTGACTGACCGCACAATCGACGCTGATGATTAACAACAATAACAGTAATAACAACAACAGCAACAACAACAACAACAACGGGGAACAACAAGTACCTCAATTTGTTGTAGACATTTCACGCACTCACGTTTTTCAATGCAACATTTACAGGTACAATAAAAACAAAACGTTGCTGAGGCCGCACCACGCCCCCTGCACTAAGGCGAACATAAATTTTTATGATCACAGCCCTCTCTCTCTCTGTGCTGGGGGGGGAGTATGCGCACATTATGTTGCCTTGGGGCATTTTTCACGCTAAAATCGAATTTAAAACGGTTAAGGAAAAGAAAAAAAATAATAAAAAGTTTTACTATATTCCACTTAAAAGATATGGACAGATGATGGCACAGATTCTAATATAGCTAAAATTCGAAGTAATTATTAAAAATACTATAATATACTATACAAAAATATCTTTAATATGATCTTAAAACTATCTTATTCAGGTAGTAAGTGCATTCATTGTTCGTTTTGTTTATCTTTTTCGTTGTGTTTCTCCTTAAATTTAGCCTGTTTTTATTTCATCTACCTGAGCTCTTCAGCATAAACAATTATAAATAAAATAATTTCAATGAAATCATTTTCGCACGTAGTTAAAAGTCGAGTAGCTAAACTTAAAAGGCGACTAAAAGCTACCCTGTATGAGATAGAAAAACAAAAAGTAAATGGAAATATATTAATGAATAATAACTAAAATTAATTGGAACTAGAGTCACTCCTTTTTTGCAGGGTAACTTCTCGTCTGACTTTGGCATAGTTTTACTCTCAAACCGCAAGCGAAATTCGCGCGAATCCCTTTTCGAGAATTGCGCAAACTTTTCGCAATTAATGTGGAATGTGTGTGACCTTAGGGGTCGAAGCAGCATTATCATTTGTATTTCGATCTCTCGGGATGATGGCCAGTTCGGCTCAGGCTGGGTGTGGCTCACTCACTCACTCAGTCACTCACTCAGTCAGTTAGTCAGTTTGGGCTGCAGTTCGCGCCGTGGTAGTTAATGCAGATGAGTAACGCCTTCCATAATAAGATGACAATTATATGTGGCATCTAATGCGTTGTCGCATGCGAATTTACGATGCATTTACGATAAGTTGCGTTGATTTCTTTTATTAGCCACGCCCCCCTCCCCCTCCTCTGCTGCTGCAGGTGTTTGAAGAACTTTGCTTGATTGAGGGTGTGTGTGTGTGTGTGTGTTAAGGGGATCATTAAACGCTGAGCAGAAAGCAGCCGCAGAGCTAAAACTTTAATTTTAATGATCGCAAATGGCACAACAAATGTGTTTGAAGACAATGATTGACTAGCGTATACCCTGGAGTAAAGGTACTTAAAATTTAAAGTTACTTAAGAAAGAAGTAGACACATGTCGTAGGTAATTAACTCACTTAATTTAAAGGGTAGTTATATTGCTAGGGTATACAGCGGGTATAATGAACTACAAAAACAGATTTCAAGCAATTAGGCAGTTAACAAATTTGTTTGTTGAAAGAGCTGACATATTTAAAGCTTGCTTACTTGGGTTAAATATAACGATTATTTATCGATAACTCTGTTAGGCTATTGAAGTCTTGGTGATATTTTGAATAAAGTTACATGGAAAGAAAAATTGCCTAAATTCCTCTAATTTATCGATATGTTATCGACAAAATATCGATATGTTATCGACAAATTATCGATATATTGTCGACAAGTTATTGATAAGAATAGCCTGATAAATAGTCTGCTTGCCATCCCCAATGATCCTTGTGCATATCCCCCGATTATACCCACTTTCTCCACCCCACTAATTGCCACAGGGTATGTGGAAAAACAAAACTCAAATGAATTTTTGTGCGCAAATTTAATTGCAAATTAAAAAGTCAGTCGCGATGCGGCGCATAAATTGCCGCGATGACGCTGACCATAGGCCACCATATCAAATGTGCCATATCTCAGCGGCATATGGCACTCAATGCCAGATGCCATGGCCACATTGCCACGCCCACAGCGCATGCAAAACTTTTACTTTGAACTTTGACAAGGAGCAGGCCGGGGAAGGGGGGGGAAGGAGGTGCAGCAGGGGGCGCGGTGGCTTGCTGAGGGTCAATTATAGTCGCATGCGTGTTTTCGCTGCCTTCCCCCTTTTTCCCCTGTTGCCCCGTTGCACTTATCGTTTTATTGGCCAGTTTGGCTAGATGTTATTTTGTTGTTTTTGTTTTGGGCGAAGCTTAAAAAAGCATATTTTATTTTAATTTGATTTCTGGTCACCAATTGCCGATCCCCAATCTGCCAAAGCTGCCTCCCCTCCAACCTGAGTCATTCAACCCGGCGCAGAGAGGCCGCGAGCATAACTTTCATATCTCCCGAGAGAGTGAGCGATAGAGAGAGAGAGAGAGAGAGGGGAAGTCTTTACTTTCTTCAACAAATTTGAAATACGCCACCCGCCTGGGTAAAAGGAGCTTTCGTTGTTGTTGTTGTTGTTGTTTTGCTCTTTTGGTGGGTGAAACCGATATTAGCTGAGCGGAATTGTTAATTAACGCATACGCGACATATGTTAATATCGTGCGAGCATATCAATTTGTCTTGGCGAAACGCTGCAAGCCGGAAAGGCCATGACGGATGTACATACATGTTGTCTCTTTATATGTGTGTGTGTGTGTGTGAGTGTTTATGATCGTGCCACCTGCTGGGAGCCAGTTAGCCGGGTGGGTGGATGGTGGCTGGTTACATGAAGGAGATCGTTTTATGACTAATGCTTGAGTGAAATCCGCTTGGCAAAGAGTTACACTTTGTAATCGATAACAAGTTGATAATTGGGCATTGATAACGATAGATCAGAGAGATATAAGTAGCTTGTTATTAAATAGATTAGCTGGGCTCGTTGTTATTAATGTTTTACCACTAAGTTTAGCTAGGCGTTGTCGGTGTGTTATCGATAAAAAGTCGATAATTGGCATTGATAACGATAAATCAGAGAGAAAGATATGCTGTAGCTCGTGTTAATGTGCATACAGACTAGTTGAATGCACGAACTGCTCTAGTTTATATCGATAACTGTTATCGATAACATTTGTGCTGTAAATATTTATAATATTGCAACTGCTAAGACAAGCTTCGTGTGTTATCGATAAATATGCGTAAGCAATTAACAGCATTCGATCTGTGGCAAGTTCGTTGCCTAAGTCTTTTGTTTGCTACCACTGCAAACAGCTCCAATCGTCAGCTAATCAGAGTCAGTCAAGCAGTTGGTCACTCAGTCAATCGCTCACACGCTTTAACTGTAAACAGCAGCAACGGCAGTGGCAGCGAGTGCTCATCACGATGCACCGCACTTGTCACCTCTGCCTCACACACAGATTCAGCACTTCGATCTGTCTGCGGCCTCGAGGCCAATTGTAATGCGCAGCGTGTGCGCAAGAGAGTGTGTGTATTTGTGTGTGTGAGTGTGGCATATTATTATTTATTTTGTTGTTGTTGTCTGTTGTTTTTTTGTTATGCGACGCGTGTTGCGAACGAAAAGTTGTGTGTTTATTTCTCCATTTCGCTTCAATTTCTTCGGCAAGAATATCAAAAGGTTGTTTTGGGAGGGCTTTCTAGTGAAATTGAAAACGCATTTAATAACAAGCCAAAATTGAAATGCAAAAGTAAACGGCAACAACAACAGCAGCAGCGGCAGTTAAAGCGTCTCTGTTGACAAATTTCACTTTCAGGCTAAGTGAAGCTCGCAGCTCGGGCAACAACTTGTAATTCGTATCTAAATCTTTGAATCGAACCCAGAGCGAAGGCGAACTCCAACTTTGTGTTGCAGTTGGATGCATAAATCAAAAATTTCACAAGAGCGGGAGAGAGAGATGCGAGTGCGTCGCTGATTAGCGATAACAATTTTTTTCCTCTTGGTCTGTTTTTCTTTTTTTTTTCAATGACGCCGCCAATGATGCGGGGAGTGGCAACAACAACAACAACAATAACAGCAATGCGAACAAGCACAATAATCATAACAACAAATTTGATTAGCCGGAACCGCCACTGCAGGGCGTGAGGCATGAGCCATGGAAAGTGTTTGAAACCGAAAGAGGGGCACTTTTTTCTCTAAAAATATACCCTGTATTTGAGATGTGGGTGAAAGAGTATGACAAAAAGAGATAAACTTAGAAAAAGAGCTATTCTAAAATAAAAAGTATAAATAAAAAGAAAAATTATATTAGTGGGCATGATCTTATACCTAATTTCCGATTTTACACAGTCTAGTTATTGTCTTGAAAAATGCTTAATAAATAGTTTAGTGTGTAAACTTTGTACTCTGCTAGTTTCATTGCGATTGCATAATGAATAGATGAGTTATGTATATTATTGATAATGTCTTAGCGAGTACAAATTCAATCTTGTTGTATAAGCTTGATTTCGGGCGTTCCCTCACACTTTCCAGGGTATGTGTGAGATCGGTTTGATCTCATTTAACTGTGGTGCCCTTATTTGTCTGTCTGATTATTTCTACGAATAGGTTCATCGGGCTCTGCGTGTGTGTGTGTGCGTGTGTGCTCTCCAAACTCTTCACGTTTTCTTGGGCAATTCGCGCGCGACGCGACGCCTAATGGAAAATTATGCTTATAAGCATTAAGTGGCGACTCTACTCTCGATTGAGATCGCTTGTTGTTAATGAGTTTTCATGACTGCACATAACTTTTCACAATGAGTTGGCATTACCATAGTTGTTGGCGAGGAGGAGGGTAGGAAAAGTCAAGTAATTACCAACTATTGCACAAGCTTTTACCGATTACTTACACGGAAAATTTCTAATTCGATTTTTATCGATCTCTCATCTATATCTTACAGCCAAAGATTAGGCAATGCCTACACACAACTAATGTCTACATTTAATGAACTCTAAGCCAAGCAACAAAGGTAAGTGCATCAATTTTTCTACACACGCTTTGGCGAGTTCGTTGCCTAAGTCTTTCGATTTTACGTACCCCATTTGAGCACAAAAATATTTTTACAATCCGCACAAACCTGTCGCATGAATTGCCAAAAAAAAGTAGAAAAGTGCGAACCGTTAATTGTGCATGACCAGAAATTGGCCACAACAAGCCGTGCGGAAGGGGGGGGGGAGCAAGAGCTAGATTGCTATAGGCAGAAAGAGGCATTGACAACGATTTGAACAAGGACCGTTACATAAAAAACAAAAACACAAACAAAAACAACAGCTACCATGACTTTTTGTTTTCAATTTTATTTTTCTTCATATTTATTTGTAGTTCTCTACCCTAGCTAGTTAGAGCGGGTATTTTGCGTTGGCTGTGCGATTTGTAACTAAATGTTTGATGAAAGATTATTCCTTGTACACAATCCATTCTACAAAAACAATGCGTACAAGTTGAAATATTGAAAAAAAATCGCATTGCTTGATTGCATTTCTTGCACTGCTATTTTTGTGAACACAACTGTATATGAATAGCACTGCTATTTTTGTGAACACAGCAGTATATTACAGTATATCATTATTCTTATTATTCCCAAAAATCCATCCAATTCATTCAAATATTTGTATAAACATTCCATTACTATTAATGGTATTTATGCACTTAAAATATCACTCGACCTATATTATTTATACATAATATAACTATCTTCAGTTTGTGAGTGCATTACCACATCGGCTTCTTCAGGCATCCCCCTATATATTATTCTTGTTGTCTTGAGCATGACACTTTGTAAATATTTTCAACTATTTGTCATTAAGCGGCCCGTTTGGCACCGTCGCGATATATGTATGTACAGTGGGCGACCTTAAATGGTTTTTGACTTTGACTTCATTGGCTTTTCGGGGGCCTGCAATTGGCGGGCCGCAGACACTTAACGTTTTTTCGTTTTGCCGATTGTCCGTTTGTTATGTTGCCGAAGTGTCAGAGGATTTGGCAAGCTAATTAAGTTATTCGATTGTTGTTGTTTGTTTAGTCACGCCGGGAGAAAAGCTCTTAATTCTCTTTGTTGTTAGACGTAAATAAAATAAGTAAGATGAAATGAAATCTAAATAAGAAATATATATTTCAAAATAAATAAAGAAAATAAAGCCAAATAAATATATAGACGAAGCGCAGTTTCAAATTGTTAAAGAGTTATGAAAACATCACACAATACTACGCATGCAGTTCCATAGCTAACTGACTTACTGGCAGGCTACTGACCTGCCTAAGTCCCCGACTCTGAACAGCCTTGAGCAGACGCAAAGAACTAGCGGTACCTGATTGAGCTACAGCGTTAAGCGGGTTCTTCTACAGATCCATTGCGAATTGAGTTCTTCAGATAACTCAATCAACTCTATGAGTTTTGCATTAATATTCTGGTTAATATTACATAAATCTCAGCTATCAATAGGCTGCAGAAGTGTGTCAGCTGCTGTTCCAGAAATATATCCACTAATTCCAACATAAATCACAAAGTTATAGACTGCAGACGCAACTCTTTGGGGTAGCTACACAGCAGCCATAAATATTACAAAAAGTAAACAAAGTAAGACGAAAATAAAGAACTAGAGAACTACGTAGACAGAGAGAGATAGGCAGGCAAAAAGCTCACAAAGACTTCTTCTGCTTTTCGACTTGACCTTAGCAAATTGCGCTGCCTCGACTGCCTGATGGATTATCATTTGCTAGACTTTATAGACTTGGCAGTATTTTAGCAGTATTTTCGTACTTTGTTGATTGCTTAAGCCACTGCTCGCTGCTTTTGCCAATCAGCTTGACTGACAGTGCAGCAGCAGCAGCAGCAGCAACGACTCGGCTACAGTGGCGTCTCATGGCATTTGGCACACCGGTTTCGCTCGCGCTCTCGCTCTCTCTCGCTTGCTTACACTCTCTGGCTCTGCTCACTTGCTTGCCATCGCCCACACCCGAAGCATATGTGCTGCCGCTCTCTTTCTCTCTCTCTCTCTTGGTCTGCGCACCTGTCGCGCTGCAACGGCTTCTTCTTCGGCTCGCATCGCGTGTCATCGTCGGCGGCGTCGACGACGACGACGTCGTCGGACCAAGCTCAGCTTGTCGCTGCGGCGGGCACGTCTTGAGTGTTCAATGCGTTGCCAACCGTCGATAAGAACGCACGCGGAGCAGCCGACAAAGCCGACCGAGTTGACCGACTTCGAATCGAGCCAAATCAAAACGCGCGCGCGTGTTCAATTTGTACTTTTTCTCTCACATCTCAGTGTAGCATTTGATAACTGTTATATTATTATTTTTATTGAAACACAAACTTTTTCTTGTACTTTTATATTGTTTTGTTTCTTTTTTTTTTAAACAAAATCAATACAATTTTTTCTGCGTGTGTGTTGTGCGTTTCGCGTTTTAATTTCGTTTCGGTTTTACAAACAGTTTTTTCAGTGTCATGTGACAATTTTCGACGCCAGGTGTCGCGACTATCGCCCAACGTAAAGTGAAGTTGTTTTATTTTTTTTTTTGGTCACAGTGTAGCAAATCAGAGCAAAAATGTCGGCGAAAAATCAAATTAATGTCTTCATGGAGAAGTTTAATACGGTGAGTGGCAGATATAGCGAAATAACGGTAAACAGCTTAGATATAAAGAGTATAAATGAAGAGCAGATTATGCCCTGTAAATGGTATTACGTAGGGCACTCGAACAGAACCAACTAGCTTGTTACACGCCTAACAATCTGCACTGTCATAACCATTTATACCGTTAGCTGTTGAAGTTAATTGTGCCTGCAGCAAAGGCTTTTAAGGCTGTTTGCAAAGAATTCAACAATTTAGCCGAAGACAGCTGTAAATTTTGAACAAACTTGCTTAATTGTTTCTTAATTATTTTCCATTTCTTTCTGCCTTTGAGTCATGCGTTGAAAGACCAAAAACATATTGTACTTATTTATCTCTTTCGATTTTAGCGTATATTCTATTGATTTCTATAGTTTTCTTAATTCTTGCTCTACTTTTAACTTGTTTTCTATCATATTCATGAGTTTTTTCAATATCCTTTGGAGTTGCTCGATGTTCTTATTGCTCTATCGACTTTTAGCTTTTTTCTTTTATCTCTAAATATTTTTAAAAAATTCTATCAAAATATTTTAATTATTTTTTTACCTGTTGTCTAATCCTCTAATTCTTTTACATTTTTTTTTTAAATTTCAAACCTTATCTCTAAACCCGTTACGGATTTTTGGATATTTTTTTCCTGTTATTTCTCCTTATTAACTTATTTGCTTCAACTTTTTCGCTCTGCAAATTGTTTAACTCTTTGCAAACTGGAGAAAAGTGGAAGTTTGAATTGAGGTTTGTCTGCAGCCATGGAGAGGTCTTAGGTCTCGCTGCGGCTGCTGGTGAAACCATTAGCAACGATTGGCAATTGAAAATGACTCGGCTCGTTTGTCATTTGCATGCAGTGCTGCGGCTGGCAGGTCATCAATAAATTCAAATTCAAATTCGAATTGAAATTGAATTTTTTTTTTTGCGCTTAGTTTTCCAATCGCTCAAAAATGCGAGCACACGCCGCATAAAATGAAAGTGAAATGCGCTTCAAAAAGCTTAAGTGTTTGCAGTCGATAAGTGTGTGCGAGTCTGTGTGTGTGTGTGTGTGTGTGTGTGTGTATGGCCAAGTGGCTGCTTCAGGCTTGGGCTTCAATGAGCCTCAAATTGAATGACTGACGAAATGCTGCGCAGCGCATAATAAACGCCAAAGCGGCCAAAAGAAGCAACGGCTAAGCAACAATTTTATGCAGCCGCAGTTAGCCATCATAGTTGTTGCTGTTGCTGTTGTTGTTGTTATGACTTATTGTATGCAACAATAATTAATAAATAATGTTTTGTTTGTTTGTTTTTATTGTGCACATTTCATGGTGTGTTGCCGCTGACGCTGCACGCAGTTGAAGCAGGTGAGAGTTGTCCAATTGGCCAATTGAGCACGCTCGATAAGTTATCGGGCACACATATCGATAACTGATTTCAATTGATTTTTGAAAGAACTGTTTATGTTGGGAAAGCTGGGGTAGTTGGCTTGGGTTAGGGTATCTACAGAAAGCAAAATATTGAGAATGTCGAAAATGAACTTTGCAACGTTTCTTTAAATTGTGCGAAGGGTATCTGATGGTTGAGCATGCTTGGCTGTTGTTTACATTTCTGGTTAATCTGTTGTTTACTGTTAAAGTTCGTTCTAATCGTCAAGATTAATTCCAATGGATAATAAGAAACATTTGATGGCATATTCAATCAAGCTGCACAGGAATTTTCCGATTTATTTTTCACGCCGTTTTTCACTGATTGCGTTTTATGAGCACGCATTAGGCGCACTCTACGCGCTGCCATAGTTAAATGCATTTATCAACATGATAAACATATTAAAATTCCTTAATGGCGAAACGCTTTTAAACTGCTAACTGCCTCTGGGTCAATGCCAATCAATGGCATAGGCAGCTTGTCTAGAACCAGACGGCCAGCCGTAACTGACGTCATCCATAGTTGCCACCTTATGTGGCTGCTCAGGAACTTGGTGCAGCAGCAGCAACTCGAACCAGTTACAGTTGAGTAAGCAGAGAAAGAGGGGGACGGGGAGGGGGAGGCAACCTGTATGCTCATGGGATGCGGCTTATGCAACCGAAATTCGCACATGCAAAGACAGGAGGGAGGGAAAGGCGACGGTAGAGAAAGCGGCAGGTGTTGTGGAGGCGCATCTGCTAAGCAGCTGAAGGAGGCAGGCAGGCACCAAGAGTTTCTGTTGAATTCTAGCACAGATTGCGGTAGTTGGATGTCACAAAACAAATGACTTAGGCAACAAACTTGCATAGTATTTGTGTTCGTGTGCATGTGTGTGTGTGTGTGTGTGTGCGGGCCACACTCGAACCGGGCGCAAAACAACGGCGCATTCGAAATTACCGTTATGGGCATCAGTGCAATGCGCTCTAGCGGATAATGCTATCGGATTTATTGAATTATTGCTCAGACGCCGCAGACATATCCGAATTGGTGTTACGCAATCGCGCGCCTGGCCACGCATTGAAATCGAACACCCAAACACGAATCCGAATCCGAAATTGCAACGAGCTTGGCTCAATCTCGATCTCGTTAATCCATCATCCATCTGCAGTAGGCCAACTGCATGCTCTCTTCTTCCTCCCCTTCTTCTTCTTTGGCTGTCAACATGCGGCGATTGCGTAAAGTGGGCGACAGTGCGACATGAGTTAAGCCTGGTCAACGAATCAGCAAGTCTCGACTTGGTCTCATAAGCCGCCAGACTAACTGAAGGTGAGGCAGTTTCACACAATTATGCGTTCTCTAATGCAATTAAGTCTATGTTTTAGCGAGTGTCAAGTGCGTGAGAGGCTTGCGGAGTGGGATTTGCCCTCAGATTGTCAGGAAGTGGCCAATTCTGCGAGTAATTGTTGCTTTTTATGGGCATTACGAGAAGTTATTGTGACGCACTAGCTGGAATTGCAATTGTTACTAATTGGATAGTTAGTAACTGCAGCAGTAATGCATAACAACTGAAGGAAGGCAGGAAATGAGGAAGTGAAAAGATCACTATGAAAGAGCTTGAACTGGAACTGAAGAGGTTCTTCATGTTAGGCATACGATTTCTGCAGTATAGACTGGCTTCAGAGAGAGAAAGAGGGACAAAGAAAGAGAATGAGATGGAGACAAAGAATTCATAGAGGAAAAGTAGCTCTTGATCATAGACTGAAAAGGTTCTCTAAATTAAAACAGAGTTTTGACTCATTTTCAGGCATTTCTTTAGTCACACAATATGAGTAATCTAAGCGATTTGTAATTTTCTATAGAAACTGCAATGTGCTCTGTAAAGTATTAATAGACCAATTAAATTTCTACATAATTGAAACTATTTAGAAACTATTCCCTTTCCCTTCATGCAAGTAATTCACTTTCAGTAGAAACAATTAAAACGAAATAAACTTCTGAATCAACGCCCCAAATCAATTGCTTGTCAGACCACTTAAATGCGTAATTAGCTTAGCTTTCTATATGGTCTATAAGTTCTTTCTTTTAGCAGTGGGTGTACATACATGTATATAGATTTCGCTGCGTGTAACCAAATCTCAACCGCCAATGTCACTTCCTCATAGCCCTGGCCGCGGCATCGAATCATTTCGATTGATAGGCGCAAGCCCAAGTGATCTCTCTCTCTCTCTCTCTTTCTATGAGTTCTCCTCTTTGCTGCTTGCATAAGTCACTTAGAAAGACAGCGAGAAAGAGGGGGACAAGAGAAAGGGAGAGAGCAAGTGCTTGCGACAAACGACACCGCAAAAAGAAAATCAACTTTGCGGCGACAACGCGTCGTCGCATCGTTTCCCAAGCCAAATGGATTTTCGTTACCCGATCCAAAAAAAAAACGTATGCCTGATTTAGCGAATTTTTATTTGCTGTTGTTGTAGTTGTGCACATAGCTGTAAATACTTTGACGGCCAAAACGCACACACACACACATGTGTACATGGATAGGCCTGGGGCCCATTTATGGTAGCTCTGACCCATATTGTAACCGTTGGCCAATGCTTTGCGGCCAAATACGGAAGCCATGTAATGCTAATGAATTGAAAAGCAAACCGAAAACCAAACCGAACCGCACTGTAAAACTAAAAGCTAAAAAAAAGAAAAAAACATCTAACTAAAAACTTGTCAAAAAACCAGCGAAATAGCAGCGAGAGAGCGAGGGGAGCATTTGACGGAGCTGCTAAAAAGTTGTAATAATAATTTCCTGACTTTGATTTGCATGCCAGAAATCGTGTTAACCACACTTAATCAATGCTACTTTATGTTTTCGACTTGTTACATAGCTAAAGCAACTTGCAACATCGTGTGGAATGCGAGCAAGACCACCTACGCGAAATGCAAAAGTGCATATGGTACATACCCTATAAGGAGAGAAAAAGTAGAGTGAACCCAACAGAAAACTATTGGGTTAATGTTTGAGATTTACAGCTGTCTTTAAAAACGTATATGCTACTTCAAAAACCATTGGGATTAAACTAATGCTCCGATCTCAGGAACTTTAGGTTTCCAAATGCTGAAGTTTTATACCTTTTTGTTATCCGAAATTCAATTAATAACTATTTGAGTTCTGAGAAATCTCAATTACATACATGTTATTTACTTCTTGTAATTTTTTAATAATTCTCGCACAAAAAGTTCAAATTTTATTTTGTAAATTTGAAAAATGTGAACCGATTTGCAAGTTCAAAAATTATTATAAATTCATATGCAACTTTCTGCAGAGTATCTGCTAGTCGTGCACGTTGAGCACTTCCGAAACTGACTTAGATGCGGGCTGTCATGGACTCTGCCCAATTTAAACAATTTATTGAAATTGTTTCAACAAATGTTCCAATGTTCAATGCCAAACAACAGCTGAAGTGAAAGTCTCTTTTTTTTTTTTGTTTCGCTGATAATATTTAGTTGTCTTTCTTGCCTGTTGTTGTTGTTGTTGTTTATTGTTAACTGTTTTTGTTTGCACAATTGTTGATAAGCGGCCGTGACAAACGCGTTTATCACACACTTCTTTTGTATCGTTCTTGTTCTTTGTCATGTTCATCTCAGTGTCAAGTCGAGTCGAAAAAAAGGCGAATAAACACGAATAGAACAAATAAGAGAGAGAGAAAGAAAACAAAAAAAATATGCAAAATTTATTCTTGAATTAATTTTTTCGATTAGTCGCTTTGCTTCATTACTCTGTGTTCGGTTTAGTTTTCGGATAAGAAAACTAATGATAAGTGCAGCAAGTCCGAACATGTATGTGCCAAGTTGCAAGTGCTGTGAGTGTTGAAGATATACCATGTGGAAAAGGGGTGATAAGATAAGAAAAATGTGTGAAAACTGTGGAAAATTCCAAGAAAATTCACATCACACAAGGAAACTGTAAAGATAATTTTAAAAGACGTTTATTTTGCATGGGTGATTAGAAAATCTCTGAAACTTCCAATATTCAAAACTTTTATTTTTCTAAATTTTATTAAAATATATTATTAAATTTCTTAAAGTATATCGATAAGAAGTTAAGCATAAAATCTATGCAAAACAATTTTTGAGCAACATTTTTAAAATATCATAAAAATTTTGCTTTCAAATCATACTTTTTATAGAAATCAAAGTTATAATTACAATTATCCACCTATTTATAGAAACATTTAAGGAATGTGATTGGCTTCACATTTAATTCAATTTGAAGTTTCAAAATTCGAATTTCAAGGCGTGAAACCGAAACTTGTTCAATAGATCTTGCTCAAAATCAGATCTGCAATTCGTGTATGTCGTGTATGTCTGCCAAACACGCTGCTTATCTGACACATTTCGATCAGTTCGCTTAGATTTAGGTTGATTTATTGCTGTGGAATGCTGTCGCCTTTGAGTGGCAAGATAACTGTGAACCAGAGGTCAAATTGGCTAACCTGTTGGCCTTGGTAAAAGTTTTTCCGCCAGGAGGCGCAACGAGGCGAGTCCGAGCCAGGCGAGGCAAGGCAAGTGTAGAGTGTGTCAACAGTTGCAGTTGCAGTTGCAGGCGAAGATCGCACGGCCAGATTTCACCCAACAACAACAGCAGCAACAGCTACTCGAAATGGCCAACTTAATTTACAACATTTTCGAAACGTGGCCAGCACGATCTATGCAATCTTCTTCTTTATTTTTTTTTCTACACTTGTTGCCGCTGCCACAGCCACAGCAACCGCTGCTGCTGCTGCTGTTGGCATTTTTCTTTTTCTTGTTTTTTATTTTCTTTTTCGATTTTGTCGCCTTTTTAAAACATTTTCACTTTCGTTTTCAATTTGTGTGTTTTGAGGTTTCGCGCGCTGCCTCTCTTAGCCGGGGCCAATAATCACAATAATCGTGGTAAGCGGGCAGTCAGTCAGGCAGGCAGGCAGACCCGGCCGAGAGATCGGCAAGCAAACTGGTTGCCAACTTGGCCGGATGCTTGGAATTTTCGGATGCGAAAGAGCAAAACGAACCAAAACGAAGCCAAGTCGAGCCGAATGAAAGTGAAAACGTCGGCCCCGACCGACCGAACAAGAAGCAAATGAAATCAAAATTGAATTTAAATAAATTACGTATGTTAATTGCAGTCGCATTTCCCATCTCCCTCTGTCCGTCTGTACTTTGTCTCGCTCTCTCCCCTCGAAAAAAAAACATGCAAAACAAAGCCAAAAAGCAAAGAAAGAACAGCTAACTTTGAGTTTTGCCGCACACAAAATGCCCTTTTTTATAGCAGACACACACATGAATCAAGTTGAATAATATGAAAATATCATGAAAGCAAAACAAACACAAAAATCCGCATAATTATACGAAAATAATAATAAAGAAATTGATGAATAAAAATAAACTCTCTTATAATGATCGATTAAGAAATTATACTAAAAATCAACTCAATAAAGAAGTGAAATAAATTCATTGAAGATATATCAATCTTTAAAGCTGATATTGTATTGTAATCAACGGGATGTACTCTCTCTCTCTCTATGTGGCGTACTTGCAACTTCAAGCCGAAAAACCAAAACCAAAACACAAACTGAAATCGAAACTGAAACTGTGTTGTTTTTTTCGCGAATGCGCATTGCGGCTTACTTGAATTAATGAGGGTCAAGATACTTGACGGCTTTGGCTTTCTATAACATCATCAACAATACCAACAGCATCTTCGTCTTCAGCTTCGTCATCTTCGTGATCATCATCATCGCTATCAGCTGCAGCTGATCATTACGATCGTCAGCTTCATCGACACCTTGAAATTGCTGCAGGTGAAGTTGGAGTTGAAGCTGAAGATGAAGCGGAGATGGATGAAGACGATGGCGAAGGCGTCAACCCGTGTGTGCATGTGTGTGTGTGTAAGCGCCTTTGGGGCCAACCCAATGCCAGAAAGGTGCCCCAAAAGGGCGGCACAACAACAAAAAGCCTTGACGCACGTCTTATTGTTGTTGTGGCTGTCCTCTATAAGGCGATTTATTGTCAGCAATCAGTGAGCTATTGATAGAACTGACTTGCCCCAGAAAATGGAGGTCAAAATGCCATATGCAATTGAAGTTGTGGCACATCCTGTTGCTGTGGCTTTGGAGGTCACACAGCGCATACTTGATATATTTGCTTTAACTATATCTATATCTATAACTACTATATATGGAGTCAGGCATGAGCTCATTAGAATGATTGATGGCGCTTCGCTTTTAGGGCAATAGATCGCTGATCGCCAAGACCTTGACAACAGTTCTGCGAGTCATTGAGATCGATTTCAATATGAATTAGGATTGTTCTACACGAGGCATGATCGACTAAGAGATATGCCTGAATAGTTTGGGGTATATCAAGCGGAAAATGGAAATAGTTATAATGCATAGAAAGAACAAATCTAAAGATAATAAAGCAACAAATCACAGAAGAATTTCGAACAAAAAATGCTTGAACTGTAAGTTGAACAAACTGTTCTCCATGTTTACGGTAAACGAAAAGACATAACTCAGACGGGCCTAAAAATACACTGTAACATTTGAATTAATGACATTTGAACCAAACATGGACATTAAGCAAGAATTCACGCGCCACGCACAAAAGACTCGGAACACGAACTCGTGTCACATGCCCCCCTCCTCCCACTTCCCCTCCATGCATCCCACACACTCACACACACTCGAAACATACTCAAAACAAAATCGAGTTACATTTATCTTTAATCTTAACAAGCATCTCTGGTTCGTGGCATGAAATGATCTCATAACTGTTGCCGGACACCGGCCCCAGCCCCGGCTCCAGCCCCGGCACCGGCATCGACAACGGACTCAATTAAAGGCCAATTGAACCCTGCCGAGTTGTTCAACAATGCGTCGCGTTTAGTCAATTAAATCGCCAGCATTTTATAAACAAAAGATCCGAAAAACGAACAACGATCACCGAAACGAAACTAAAAACGTGAAAAAAAAAAAAAAATGAAACTTGTTTGAGCTTTTCTTGAAACTTTTCTTTTCCGCTGCGAACGAGCGATCGGTTTTTTTTTTCTGCTTCTTCTTTTTAGTCTTTTTTTCTCCGGCTTTTGCATTGTTTTGAATTAATAATTTATATCGATTTTTATAAGCGCCCGCGGCGCACATCAATTGATTTACCGGATTAGCATACACACAAGGTGCAAGAGAGACAGGCAGAGAGAGAGAGAGAGAGAGAGCGAGGGAGATGGGGATATTTATGCATGATCCCGGCCGATGTCGAACCCATGTCGACTACTTTTTTTTTCTCTCTTTCCACTTTACAAGTTGATTTTGGCTGAAAAATTATTTGCAATTTATGAAACGCGTTCAGCGACGGCAGCAGCAACAACAACAACAAAACGAGACGAAAGTAAAAGTTCAATTAAATAAAGATAAATTGCACAACAATTGTTGTTGTCGCTGGCCAAAGCTGATGCCCAGGCCAAGTCCAAGCACTTTGGGCCCAAAGTTTACGTAAGCCACATAAAAATTTCAAAAATGCAAAATCGACTTCAATGCAAGACAATGCCAAGTGTCAAGTTGCAAGTGCCAAGTGCCGCAGCGCCGCAGTGCCGCAGTGTGCCGGCTAGCATGTGCCACGCCCCCCGAGTAAGAAAAATCGTGAAATGACAATTACAAATTGATAAACATTTCAAGCAGCACCAACAGCAGCAGCAGCAGCAGCAGCCGCGGTAGCAGCAGCGAAAAGTGCATGGCAGATTTTTTCCGATTTCCAATTCAGAAAGTAAAAGTTGCGCACATTGAAAATGGTATGCGAAGTGTGTGTGTACACTGAGAGAAATGTGCGATGTGGCGGGGAGAATATGTGCAGTAAATAGCAAATATATGGAAAAGGAATTTTTAAAAAATTAGAGTGACCATATTTTAAATTAGATAGTATGGTCACCCCAAATAGCATATTATGTCTTTCTAAAGCCTTTTAACTGCACTTAGCTCAAAGCAAAAGCGCAAACGCAAAGTGCAATATTTAATGGGGTGACCATCTTTTACATTTCACATGCCATGGTCACCCTAACAAGACGAAACCTGCTCATTAAGGCTTTCAACTGCTCTTTGCTCAAAGCAAAATCGCAGACGCAAAGTGCAATGTCTGATGGGGTGACCATCTTTTACATTTCACATGCCATGGTCACCCTAACAAGACGAGACCTGCTCATTAAGACTTTCAACTGCTCTTTGCTCAAAGCAAAAGCGCAAACGCAAAGTGCAATGTCTGATAGGGTGACCATCTTTTACATTTCACATGCCATGGTCACCCTAACAAGACGAGACCTGCTCATTAAGACTTCCAACTGCTCTTTGCTCAAAGTAAAAGCGCAAACGCAAAGTGCAATGTCTGATAGGGTGACCATCTTTTACATTTCACATGCCATGGTCACCCTAACAAGACGAGACCTGCTCATTAAGACTTTCAACTGCACTTAGCCCAAAGCAAAAGCACAAACGCAAAGTGCAATGTCTAATGGGGTGACCATCTTTTACATTTCACATGTCATGGTCACCCTAACAAGACGAGACCTACTTATTAAGACTTTCAACTGCACTTAGCCCAAAGCAAAAGCGCAAAAATGTGCCATGGGGTGACCATTTTTCGCTATGCCAACCCCTTTAGGTTTTCACTTTTCTTTGCTAGCCGCAAATATTGACTCTTTCAATAAATTAAAGCTACCAAAAAACAATAATAATACCATAATAGACTGTCAAAAGTCATTTGGCCAAAGCACGCTCAAAGTAAATAGCAAACACTTTGACACGAGGTTGTTAAGACTTAATGCTAGACTTGCGACTAGAGCTAGAGAGGCAGACAACCAAAAAGACGAAGCGAGCGGAAAGACAAAGAGGTGAAAAAAGATGCAGACAGAAAGGCCAGAGACGGTCGAGGCAGCATTTCATTTCATTTCATTTCAGTTTGAGCACTTTCATCGTTGATTGGCGAACTGAAGAAGCAATGAAATTAGATAGAAGGCAAGGAGAGAGGGAGGAACAATAGCTAAAGTAGAAAAGCATAGAGCATGGCCAGCTGGGAGTCAACATGGCAACGGGGGCAATGCATTCAAAGTGATACGTGACATTCAAATGGGATTTTCATGCATTTTCGCTGATCATCATGTTGGTCATTATGATGTGATCTTTGCCATGATAATGAAGCTGATGATGACTAGTTGGCCCAGAGCATGACATGGATATTGTTGGTGTTACCACAACGCGACGTAGAGCACGTGCTAAGTGCGAGTTGCTTGAGGCTTAAAAAAAAACAAGAAGGCAACGTCTTGTGACATTCGGGGACACAATGAGTTAACTAAAAGAGTTAAGGTAGTGCCAGCTATAGTAGAAGGTCCTAGGGTGACCATGGAATAGCTATAACCTAGTGGACAGCTATAAAATTCTTCACTTTACACACAGAGTAAGACAGCTAATTGAAATGATTGAAACATTCCAAACTTATGAAATCTGAACGAGGGAATTTAGATAACGTAATATCTCCTAAATCGTCTCAGCTTTATAGAAACGACTTCAAAGAGTGATTCGAGAGCATCAGATTAAATAGAAAATTGACTTAAGCGCACAATAGTTGCAAACTACTTTGCTGTTTAAGGAAAAAACTATAAGAGCAAAGCATTTTCGAGATAGATATAGCAGCAAGACGAGCAGTTACCCTGTAAAAAGTGAAGAAATGCATTAAATGAGTTGACAATCTCTACTCAAAGTTACTCATAGTTTAAGCTCGTTGTTTCTCTTTGCTCAAACCAAGTATACCCCATTGACATGCTCGAGACTTTGCAGGGTATGCGAAAACATGCCGCAGAATTTTGCACGATTTTTATCGATGATTTTCAGTGAGCAGCAACAACAACAAAGTTGTTGCCTGCGCTAAAGTGCACACGAAGATTGAAACTGAAACTCAGACTGAAGTCTGCGAGCTGAACTCGCGACACCAGCAACAACAACAACAGCAACAACAACAATAACTACACCAAGCCTAAATCAAGTTGCAAGAATGCGGAATAAATGTCATGCTGAAAATGAAACAGTCTAACAAAAAGGCTAGAAAAAACGCTAAACGCTGAAGTTGAAGCCGTAGCCGCAGTCAACTTGCTGAAGCCTTTGTGCGCGTATCTCAAAGATACATTTATTTATGATTTGGATTTATGGCTTTGCTGCATAGATACTTAGTTATTGCATTAGCTCTAAAACATGTTTTTTAATTCCAATCGTCCCCCCTCCCTCTCTGCCCTCCCCGCGCAACTGGTGCACTCAAGTTGGGGGCGTATTGCAAAGTGTTGCAAAGTGTTGAAGTGGGAGAAGGTGCCGGGAGTACGACGAGGGGTCTTTGACGTTATTTATTATGGTTGAAAAGCAAAAAAAAAAAAACAAGTTCTAAGTTCCCGTCGCCTATGGCTCATTAACATTAACATTTTTATGTGTTAAAATAATAATTAATTGCCATTTGCTTTGTGCCCCAAGCTCATTAAGAGTAAAAGTTCGAGGCAACCGGTCGATGGTGCAGCGATTTTCCAAGTGGTTTTCGGTTTAGTTTTCCAGTTTTTCAATATACATACAATACGTTTTCAAGTTCTTCCGTCTCTGTAGCAGCAGCGAAGGTTACTCAGTAGGCCGTCTGCTAATTGTTCAGTTCGATAATTATGTGCCAGCTTAGCGGAGTATCTAACTAAACATGGTTATAGTTATGATGGCTTAGGGCAATTATATGCATACTTATTTCTATTTATGTTTTTGAGAAGCTAAAAGACCAATCAGTTTTTTTACTTCCTTTATGCTTCGAGAACATATATAATTATTTCTATTTATATAGTTAATTCGCTAGATTTTTCTATTACCTTTACTATCTTTGGCTATTTCTAGCCGAAATATCTTTTCTCGTTTTGAAAGTCTTCCCTGTTACAGCCTTATCTATGCACATTCTAATAACAGCAATCTTCCTCTTTCCATTAAGCCATAATGTGATATTAACTCAACTCATTTATCATAATCAATGTGCAATTCTTTTCGCCTCTGAGCTCTGAGCTCGTCTCTCTTTTTGGCCATAACTCTGGCTCGCGCTGGCCTCTTAAACTTTAAATGTCAGCCCAAAATGTGCTGCAACAACAATAGCAGCAACAACAACAGCGGCAGCCAGAAAACAAAAAGTAATTCCAAAATCCACAAACATTCAAAATAGGAAAATGGCAAATACGCCCCCTTCGCCTTCGCTTCCACTCACACTCGCAAAAACTTCTCAACTTGGGTCAAGTTTTCAATTTGTTTTAGCCGTTTTCTTTTTCCATCATTATCATCGCCGTCCGCCACTTCCACTTTATACATATTAAATTATTCCCACAATTTTTCGGCATGTCGAGTAAATAAATTCGCAACTTGATTCAAACAAATTTATGCAGATCGTATAACTAACTTTTAAATGTTTGCCATCTACTCGATACAAGTTGAGGTTTGGGAAGGGGTTACCCATTCTACATACTCTGTAGAAGGGGGAAGTAAAATATAAGTAGAGTTTGTTACGAAAGCTTTAGATTAATGCGGTATATTAAAGATATTCTTATAGCCAGAATACTTCAGTTAGTGGGTTAAGTATTTTATCTCAGATCTCGAGATTTAAAAGTTGTAAATTATTAAAAATTAGCTTACAACTTTCTTTACACCAAAAAAACATTGCAATATTTTTTTTTTTGTTTTTATAATTTCATATCAAATTTATAAAATGTATATATATTTCTTCTATAATTATTTATAAATATATTTTTTTTTTTTTACTTTTTAAAGTTTATCATGTTAGTTAAACTAATTACTAAGTGCATTCAAAATTCATTCTAAATTTTATGAAATTTTAAAAATTACTTGAGTTTCACCTTTGTGTAGGGTATCTAATTGCCCAGACTGTCTGCCCACTTTTTTACACTCAGTTGGATCTTTTCGCATATGTTCGTCTCGTCTCGTCTGATACATGCCACAATTACAGCAGCGATCGCGCCAGCTGTTAGCTATGTATGTACGAGTATGTGTTGTTTTTTTTTTCTGCTCTTTGGTTTTTTGTTAATAATAATTAAAAAACACTTTGGCAACAACTTGTTGGGCGCCTCATTTACAACTGCGATGAGCAAAAGCAAAAAAAAAAAGACACAAGACGCGTCGTTGATCACGCTCTATGGCAGATCTTACAAATGAAGTTCAAGCCGAGCGCAGAAAATGGCAAATTGTTGTAGATTTTATTGTTGTGTGTGTGTGTGTGTGTGTTGCGGTTGTGGTTGTGGTAAATGTTGGCATGACGAATGCGTTTCGGTTCAAGAGGGCGTCCGGCCAGACAATGGGCCACCATGCAGAGTTAAGTATCCAAAATCGCCCCCAAGTTGCCTCTTGCCCAAGGCCCGCAGCAGCAGCAGCAACAACAACCACAACCACAACAACAACAGCAACAACAACCACAACGAACAACGACAACTTTATCGTCAAGTGAAAGTTGTGTCCACCGTTGCAGATGCAGATGTCTGTCTGATAATGCCCCAGCCAGAGGGGGCAGTGGAAGCAGCAGATGAGACGAGCAAATCTTTATTTTATTTACTCAAGTGTCGCATTTGGCATTTCAATTTTGTTTTTTTTTTATTTTATTTGTATTTTTTTTTGGTTTTTTGACCTGCCCCAAATCTTTGGACTGCACCCAGTCAAAAATGTTGAAGTATTTCGTTTGGCTCGTTCCGATTCGTTTCGGTTTCGAATGTGCTAGTGCGCGCCCGCCCCGACTTCGAGCCATAAATTCTTGGCCTGTCGACGCCTATTTGGTTAAATATCAAACGGTACTTAGATAAGTTCTTAGGCTCCGCTTAGATTCAGGCTCAGACTGTGACTCCGACGCCGATGCCGACTCCGACTCCGACTCAAATGTCGCCCGCTCGATAAGCAAGTTTTAGGCCAAATTAGCCCGAAACCTGTTGATAATGCTACGTTCTGAGGATAAATGTATATCTGTCTGTCTGTCTATGTATGTATGTTTGTATATTTAACATATGCCACCTTTTTTTACAGTTATCGCCTCGTTTGAGTTATTTATGGCACTTGGCCCAGGGGCGAGCAGCTTGTTTATCCAGTTGAGCGCGAGATTAGACCCCTTCCTCGATAAGGCATGCAACATGTTGCGAGTAGCTGACCGCATGTCAAGTTATTCTCAGTTTTGTTCTTAATTTGACAGCGTCAAGAGATTAGTTCAGATATATCATTTTTTCGGACGGGTATCTACAGCCAAATCAGCGTTTGCAATTCACTTTAGCAACAACAACAAGAGCAAAGCTAGAGATCTTTATCTTTTTGCCAATTACTATAAAATATATGCAACTCAAAGTTTTTTCTGTTTAAAGTGTATTTCAAACAGAATTTGCAGGGTATATAAGTAGTCAAATGCAAAATTCTTTAAGAAGAATGGATTATAAGATGCCCCAGTTTATGTTAGACCTAAAGAAGAAGCTTAAATTAAAAGTATGTGACTCTAAAAGTTCCCATTCTAAAAATCTCTTAAAATTAGGGTGACCATATATCAAATTCCATAGCTGAAAATTAAGTTTAGTGTTAGCTTCCTCCAGTTATCTAAGCTTGTATACGATTGCAAACAATAAACCTACCTAAGCTCCCTTCTCCCATTTAATTGTAATGTAATGTAATTTGTTGATTTCATGCAAAACTGAAACTGAGACAAAAAGCAAAAATCGCATTGTTGTAAGCCAGTTGGCAGGTGGCGCTCTTGCATGCTGGCTACCTGTGGGATGGTCGGCGAATAGAGAAGCGTGGAGGGGGCTGGGTAGGGGATACTACGACCAGGCTATTGCCTTGTGTAATAATTTTAACACCCGCATGCCTGATTACCAAGCGATTGCGATTTACCTTTCAGTTTTGGATTCGAATTTGATTCGAGTTTAATTTCAGTTGCTGTTGTTGTTTCTATAGCGGTTGCTGCTGCTGTGGCTATTGTTGTTGCATGTAAACAACACCTTGCAACACCTTCATCACGGTCCAGCGCAGCAAAAACAAAACAATACAAGTGGGGAAAGCTACAGTCGAGTGTGCTCGGCTGTTATATACCCGGTATAGCTGCTGCTCGTTTCTTAAAATATTTGTAAAATAATTAGAAACGAATACAGTCAAGTTATGAAAGGGGGCGTGGCTAAATTTTAAAACAACCTCATTTGCGTGGAGTACTAAGACATATTGTCATCAGATTTGATAGTCCTGGTTTTTACAGCTGATGAGATGAATTGACGAACATAGTGTACATACATCTGCTCCGTTATTGATGCTGATCAGGAATATATATGCTTTGTAGGGTCTGCCTGTTGCATACATCACTTATAATATCCATTTACTCAATGAGTAGCGGGTATAATAAAAAGCGTAATGCGATATGCGATAGTTTATGCGATAGTTGTGTGCAGGTTTCCGTTCCGTGCATGCAGTTGTTTGTGTGTTAGGGTCTCTGTTTATGTGTGTGTGTGGGAGGAGCGTCATTTAACGCTTTGCCAGCTTTAACGAGAGTCTCTTCACCTTCTGCGATTGTTGTTGTTGTTGCTGCTGTACTTGAGACGAAGCAAGCGTCACGAAGCGGCCTTGAGGTGGGCGGACGTTTTCGGCTCAGGGGCGTGGCAATTGTCCAGCGTGCCTCAATGAAGCTGTTGAGCCTGAAAAAAAGGCAGGGTTACAAGCAAAACAAAGCAAGAAAGCATATTTTTGATAGGTGATAGATCTTTTAGATGAAAGCTCTACGAACTAGTTGGAAAAAAGTGTAATTAATTTTCTTGAACCTATGAACTTTTTTCTCGATTGATGATAATGTAGTACAATATGATTGACTACTTGCAACTTCAATTTGATTCGATCTTTAGAACAAACTAAACTAGCCAAGCTGATCTTCTGCTGTGCAAGAAACTATATGCATATATGCTGAAGAAGCTGTCCACGCAAGAGGGCGCAATGCACTCAGCTATAGATACACCTGTATGCATAGTCATTGTATATGCTATCTCTTTCTCTAGCTCTCTATCTCTAGCTTACTCACAGCTTATCTACATATATCTCGTTTACGCTCATCTTATCTTTCTGTGCATCCGATCAATACAGTAATTTATGCCCCGCTTTGTGTCAAAATGTGAAATTGGAACACACACACACACATGCACATACACGAGCTTTGGTATGCAATTAATGCGCTGACAAATGCACTGAAAATGCGCTGAAAATGCAGGCAATTAACTGTCAGCTGTCAACTGGCATCGTCGCGCAGAAATGCTTTCGTTAGTTGCTCATAATGACTATTTTTGGACCGTGTGACAAGACCAAAAAAAAAGCCGAAAGAAATAACTAAAACCAAAGGCGAAACAAAAATGCCAACTGCCAATTGTCAATTGCAAATTGCCCGGCTAGAGTTGTCACCCCTCCCCAAGTCTCGCGCTCTCTCTCTCGCGCTGTCATCAAAGCCTGCTGAAAGCCGACGCAGACAACGCGTCGTATGATTGACGCATGTGCAACTGAGACTGTGCGTGTGTGTGTGTGTGTGTTGATCAGCTGCCTGAGATTGCCATTTGATGTGACGTTGACTGCGTTGAGCTGCATAAAAAGTGGGTAAAGATGCGCTTAGTGCCGGCCTGTTTTACCCCCTGCCCCCACCCCGTACCCGCAGCAGGCCAAGGCGTCAGCTGATGAACGAGTCTGCGGCAAAAAGGAAAAGTTATCCATTGTTGTTGTTGTTGGTGCTGCTGTTGTCAGCTACCGCGTCGCGCAGCTTTCAACATTCGTTGGTTTTCGTTCGCTGAAGTTTTCCTTGGCATGCGGAAAAACAAGTTTTCATTTTCATGCAGCTCTGAACGCGCGCGCGCGCCACTTGATTTTCGTCTTGTGTATTAAGGGCAGCTGTTGTTGTTGTTGTTGTTGTTACTGTTGTCACTTCGATTGTTGTTGCTGCTGCTGCTGGTAGTGGTGGCCCGCTTCACGCCGCTTCCCACTTCCTGTCAGGGCGCATTTTCCCCATTTTTCACCCAGTTGCCATTTCACTTTTTTCTCTGCTCTCCCACTGTATGAAGTTATTACGAGACAAGCTCGACTGTCTCTCTGACTGGTGTCTGTGTGGGTGGGTGTACTCGGAAATGGGTGGTTGGGCGTGAGTGAGACAAGTGTGAAAAATGTAACGATCATGCGATTCGATTTGGCGCCGCAGGCTTCCCATGAATTTGTTTTTTTTTTTTTTTTATTTTGTTTCATGGAAAGAAAGAAAAATGCCAAGCTGCATTGGAAAATTACATAATCAGAGTCAATACAAAAACGAAATGAGACAATAGCATGCGGTATTATTTATTATGTGACTTGAATTGACTTGAATCGACATGAATTGGAACTTAAATATAGCTGAAAATTGACTTAATGGCATGAGGGAAGTGTACGTTTGCATGTTCTATACATAAAGCACTGAAAACTGTGCGCTTTACAACACTGACAATTTGATGAGCAGGTTAAGAGGTTGCAAACATGAAACTACATGAAATATTACTCGATTTAGTAGAATAATCATAACACTTTCCAACACTGGCCAGCCAAGATGTGCAGAGGAAATACAACTTTTAGTTATATGAAAAATACTATTGAAATAAGCTTATACATTGACTTATTGTATAAAAAATAATAGCTAAATTTTAACTATAACCAAGCTAAAATACTTTTCCTAAAGCATTGTCCAACACTCCACCTCATGGCGCACAAGCCGAGCCATTAACTTGCATTAAAGGCTATTAGTAATTACATGAAATGAAAAAGCAGCCAAGAAATTAGCTGCAAATTGTATCAATTTATAGCTAAAATGTTAATTATAGCCAAACTAAAATTTGCATAATTTTCAACTTACCAAGTGACCCTCGCAATTAGCCACGCTCTGCGCGGCACGCTTCATTAGGCACCGCCGCAAACTTAAACCCAAATCTATTGACCCTTTTTAATGAGCAAGTCAAATATTTGTCTCAAATTGTTGGCCAAATATGCCACAACTCACAGAGATGAGGCCCCCCACGCTTCATTTGACGCGCATTTAATTAGTCTTTAGGCCAAAATATATATATATATATATATATATACTTTGAGAATCGCCCACACTGCCAGACAGATTGCCAGATCGACTGTCGGGCCTATGACAAGCCGCTAACAGTTCTCAGTCTCTGCAGCTGAAGCATTGACCTGATTTTCAAACTTAATCGTCGTCGTCGTCGACGACGACAGTTGGCGTTGAGTTGCCAACTGGGGCGAGAGTCGTGAATGATTCTGTGGAAATTGGCCCAAAGCAACCGAGAGAAAGAGCAGGAAGAGTTGGTAAAAATCAAACAGCTGTTGTGCTACGTACTATGTAATTTCAGGCCAGGTTAGTGGGTGAGGAAGGCTAGAAAGCATATCAGCATTTCGGCATTTCAGCATTTGGCAGTGCTGCGCAATTAGCTGCACAAAATGTTAGCTAACACTGCTTGGCCAGCTTAGTGAGTCGAACACAGTTGGCCAAGTGGGCAATCGGCTGGAACTGACTCGACGATTATTCAACAATAAATATCGAGTGTGTATTATACAAAAACTTATGATTATATGCTTGTAGCAACTCATCAATTTATGTTGATAATGATGTATTCAAATTACGCTGCACAACACTGGCGCAGCACAAACACTCACAACTTGTGTGGATTAGCGTAAGTGAACTCATTATGCAGCTATTTGCTTTAATAAGGCATTGTTTGTTTTGTTTGGCGTGTTGTTGATATAACCCACATAATCGGAGCGTATAAGATATAATAATATAGTATTATTTATCCAATCAATAATCGTAAAGAAGAAGAAGGAAATAAAGTAGGAAGAGTAAAACAAGCAAAAGGAATGCCCAACCCAACAGGCGTTCCATTCTCATGCTCTATAAGCGTATTTATGTTATTCTCTCCCCTCTCTGTGCCTGGTGTACCCACACACACGCACCCACCTTGACTGGGATTAGCTCAGGAAGGAATTGCTTACCCACTAGGGTAACTTTTCGTAATACCCCCTCCCTGTACATGCGATTTCAACACATGTCATTGGCAATTGTCAGACAGTTATGACAGCTCTGGAAAACCAAAAGAAAACGTATGCTGTAAATCGTATTTTTCTTTGCCCACGCGCCGAACAACCACAACAACGAAAACCCACAAAAAAAAAACTAGACTTGACTTGAACTGAACTGACTGCATAATGCCTTGATATAAATCTCCATCGTACACACATGTGTTGAGTTGTCTGTTTAGAACTCGCTCGAACCTTTTTTAAATACGCTTACGATTTGATTAGCGTACATGCCGTGACATAAGTGGATATGGGAAACATAATGCGGCTTTGCTTGTAGGTTTTTCTAATACTATCGGTAATGCTATCGATAAATTTATTAAGCCTTTGAATAGGTTTCTGAAATGGAGAAATCTTGCTTATTATTACGTATTTACTGTCTTAATGCTACTCTTCGATAACTATAATTATGACTATCGATATTTATCGATCAATGCTCAATTTAATATATCGGTTAGAAACATCGTGACATAAGTGGATATGGGAAACATAATGCGGCTTTGCTTGTAGGTTTTTCTAATACTATCGGTAATGCTATCGATAAATTTAATAAGCCTTTGAATAGGTTTCTGAAATGGAGAAATCTTGCTTATTATTACGTATTTACTGTCTGAATGCTACTCTTCGATTACTATAATATAGTTATGACTATCGATATTTATCGATCAATGCGGTTAGTAACTTTGTTTATATTCCTCTCTCCTATCGCAATTACTATCGACAGGTTTTGTACTTCAACATTTTTTGTATGTTATCGATCAATGCGGTTAGTAACTTTGTATATATTCCTCTCTCTCTCTCTCTCTCTCTCTCTCTCTCTACTATCGCAATTACTATCGACAAGTTTTGTACTTCAACTTTTGCGTTCAATGTGTAACTCACATGTTATCGATAGTATCGCTACAACTATCGTGTACTTCATGCTGCGCACACTTGCAACACAAGGTGCCAACAACTTGGACTCTTGCTTAATAGTGTATTACGCACAGCCATGGACACACACACACACACACACACACAGGGAGCGACTTGCGCCACGCACTGGCAACAGTTGCTGTTGGCAATGGAATTGCATTTGTCTTGCCTTGTCTCGCCTTGGCAGGCAACTTGACAGCAATTTGTCTGCCTCGACACCTAGAACTGTCAGCTCTGGAGAATGTAGATTGGAAGAAGTTATGGGGTTGTCCCACCAAATTGTGAGCAGTTTTTAAGTGAATGATTAACAAATTCCGCAACTAATAAGAATTCCTCATGTGTCTGTCTCTTGCAGAAGCTACAGTCGTGTCCCATTGTCTGCATCAATGAGCCTGATACGCATAGCACAAATACGGAAATATTGCAGACAACGCCAGAGAGCACGCTAGAGAAGCCCAGGAGCAGTGCAGCAGCAGCGGCAGCAACAACTGTGCACAGCAACAACAACAACAGCAGCTGCATTACAATCAATGCGGCAGCAACAACAACACCAACTGCAACTGCAACAGGAGCAGCAACAGCGACCACAAGCAGCTCAGCGGGTGTAACCAAAATAACCATAACCAGTGACAACAGCAGCAGCAACAACTGCAACAGCAGCAGCAGCGTTGTGCTCAACAGCAACAGTAGCAATATCAACCATTGCAGCAGCAACATCAGCAACAGCAACAACAACAATAACAGCTTGATATCCATAACAAGCCTGAATAGCTGCAGTGACCTCAGCAACGCAAGCACAACAACACTTGCACTCAGCAGCAGCAACAGCAACAGCAGCAGCAGTTGCAGCCCTCACGGCAGCAACAGCAGCCCCAACGGCAGCAGCAGCGACACCTCCTCGGCCAATTTCCAGGAGCGTTTCGATTTCGATCATTGGAAGAGTGTGCTCAGCGATTTAAGTTGCTTCAATAGTTTATATCGCTACTGGAATCAGTGTAATATACCCGGCAGCAGCAGCAGCAACAACAACAGTGCTAGCAACAGCAGCAGCGGCATTGGCAGCGGCAACTCATCGCAGCTTAGCGAAAACGATGCACATGATAACTTGGGCAACGGCTCGCACGGCTCCTTCTATACCCATAATATATTAGGCTATACCTTTGGTTATCCATTCGGGCTCAAGGAGGACGTATCCAGCTCTGTTGCCGGCGACGAGAGCAACAGCGGCGTCGGCTTTAAGAAGTCGCGCGACGCCAGCAGAAGCAACAGCAGCAGCAGCTGCGAGACGCCACTGCAGAAGCACTACAGGCAGCAGCAGAAGAAGAAGATGCCGGTCTTCAGGGGCAGAAGGGCCTGGTGTGGCTGCTTCAAGGTGAGTACGCGCTCTAAATCTTCCAGAGTCAATCTTGGATATTGCTTAACCTCTCTGACTTACCTATTCATATGGGGTCACATACAAAGTAGTTGCTAAGTATTTATGATCAATTTTGGCATGCGACTTAGACTTAGTCTTAGTCTGCATACCAAATTTAATGAGTGTAGCCCTGCTTATTCCAGATGCTTACTTCGCGGGTTCAATCACATTTCCCTTGCATTTTTGGTTAACAAGCAGAACCTGCCACAAATTGTAGCAGCGCATAGTCGATTGCTCGACTTTGATTATTCAAATTGAGCTTAAGTCACGTGCCAATTGTTCAGATAACTTTCAAGCCCAGCCACTTGCCGGGCGGTTACCTGACCCACTTAATGCGCTGTGAGTTGTGCTGTAATTCGAGTCGCCGATTTGCCATATCAAATTGTGCACGAAATTGCATAAGTAACGAGAAAAACAGAGAGAGAGAGAGAACAGTGAGGAGAACAGAGGCCAAGATATGTCAGGGAATTGATAGAATGCGAGAAGGAGGGAAGCAGGGAACAAGTCTGTGAATGGGCTGATAATTGAGGGGGGTAAGCAGGTTAGCTAGGTTAACTGCAGACTTGAGTTGCGTGAAACAAAGAAATGAGGAAAGAGTTATGGAAATTAGGGAAGAGAATGAATCGAAAATTACTCGCGACTGTAGCGAATGCACTCAAAACTTTACGCTTTTTCTTGGGGGGAAATCTTCTTCTTCAAAGATTCACAACCTACAAGGCATAGTTTCTGTTGTGCAGAAGAATGGATTGTCTAAATTGAGGGCAAAATTAATTACATTTGAATCCGTATCTAAAGAGGTTCTACTTTAGAATCGAAATTGAACCAAGACCAATTACATATGGATTGCGATTGTACCTTAAGCTTATAGTTGTAACATAGTTCTTTGAGCCTAGTTCTCTTAGACTTTGGGATTTTCTATAGTTGACATAACCTTCAAGTCGTCTGCGGACATCAAACTTATGATGCGCATTTCCTACTTCCTGTAGACGTTTAAACGACGACTGCTAAGACTGTCTTGGGGTGACAAGTCTATCAAGCCGGAAAAAGTCAAGTAGAACTTAGAGTCTCGACCCTTCTTGTGCTCTCCCCCTCTGTCTGTGCTGCCTTTGTTTGCAGTACAACAATGCAGCTAAGCAAGGTTGAGCAATTGCTTGAAGCGTTCTGTAATTGGACATGCACTGTTAACGCCGGACAGAGGCGTAGAAGGGTGAAGGGGAAGGGGGCAGAAGTAGTAGGTGAAGTAAGAACAGGAGTAAGTATAGATGTAGGAGTAGAAAGGGAAGTGTAAATTGGGGAGGAAGTAAGAGGGGTTGTTCAAGTAGGAGGAGCGTGAATAGATTAAAAATTATGATTGAAATATCCTTAAAGCGAGAAGTGGGAAGGAGGAAGTCGCTGGTAGTATAAGTTTGATGAGCAGACGAATCAATGTGTAGACAGTAGGGGATATATGGAAGGATAGTCACCTCCCACCTTTCACTTACCCCCTCTTCCATTTCTCCTTTTCCCCCAGGACGATGAGCCACCTGAGATCTGCGTGGTGGAGGGCGCCTTCACGCTGCAAACGCTGACACCAACACAACCCATGCCCTCGGTGGATGAGCTGGACACCAAGTTTGCAGAGCTGGTGGAGGAACTCGATTTGACGGCGCCCAACAAGGCAGCGATGCTGTCGTTGCCGGCGCAAAAGAAATGGCAAATCTATTGTTCGCGCAAGTTGCCGCTGGACGCCACCGATGGACCCGATGCGGCGACCATAACACAACCACCCACAGCGGAACACTACATAGAGAGATTGAAGGATCTGGTGGTGCATGTCTCACTCTCACCGGAGGATTCACCCAGTCACGAGCTGAGCACACGTCTGGACAATCAAGCCGCCTTTGTGGATGCACTCAAGACGGCATTGCGCACCTCGACGCACAGCTTCGTGCTGCGTTTCGTGGAGCTGGACGGATTGCCGGCACTGCTGGACCTATTGATGCAGTTGGACATACGTGTGGCGAATAGTTCGTTGCACACGAGTCTCATCGGTTGCATCAAGGCGCTGATGAACAACTCCATGGGACGTGCGCATGTCTTGGCGCATCCCACTTCCATTGACATCATAGCCAGATCCTTGGCGGCAGATAACATACGCACCAAAATCTCTGCCCTGGAAATACTGGGTGCAGTCTGTCTGGTGCCTGGCGGGCATCGCAAGGTGTTGCAGGCCATGTTGCACTTTCAGGAATTTGCAACAGAACGTTGCCGTTTCCAGAGCATTGTCAACGATTTGGATCGCTCCACCTATGCCTATCGAGACAATGTGAATCTCAAGACGGCGCTGATGTCGTTCGTCAATGCGGTGCTCAATTACGGACCTGGCCAGGAGAATCTCGAGTTCCGGCTGCATTTGCGCTATGAATTCCTCATGTTGGGCATTCAGCCCGTCATCGATAAGCTGCGCAAGCATGAGAACGAAACGCTGGACAGGCATTTGGTGAGTAATCCCCGCCTAGCAACTGGTAGAGATTTGTTGCTTACTTACTTGTTTCCTTTCCCTTTGGCGCTTAGGACTTCTTTGAAATGGTGCGCACCGAGGATGAGAAGGAGTTCGCGCGTCGCTTCAATGAGGAGCATGTGGACACCAAGAGCGCCACCAGCATGTTCGATCTGCTGCGCCGCAAGCTGAGTCACTCGCCCGCCTATCCGCACATGTTGTCCCTGCTGCAGCACATGCTGCTGCTGCCCTGTAAGTAGACACGTCCTCCTCTCCCCTTGATTCCCCCACTTTACTCATCTATGAATCCCTTCTAGATACGAGCCACTGCACGGAGCATTGGTTGCTCATCGATCGTGTGGTGCAACAGATTGTGCTGCAGGTGGAACAACGTCCGAGTAGTGACCTCATTGCGGATCCCGATGATCCGACCAAGCAGTTAAAGCTTGCCAGTGAGTCGCCAGTGCATGATCCCGATGTGGCGCCACTGCAGATCGATGTGAACAAACTGGTGCGTCTGCTCGTCAAGGAAGAGCAACTGACACAGGCACGCAAGCGTGCAGATGAGCTGGAGAAGGAGAACTTCGATATACAGTCGCGTCTGGCCAAGAAGGAGCAGGAACTGGACTTGCGCATGCAGGAGAAGGAGGATCTCGAGACGGGATTGGCGCGCATGCGTGAACGTCTGGAGAAGGAGTCGGCACAGCATTCGCAGGCGGTGCAACGTGCTCAGACGGCCGAGATGAAGGCGGAGGATCTGCAGCATCGCCTGCATAGCGAGCAACAGGAGCGCACACGACTCGAGCGTCTCGTCACCGAGGGCAGCATACCCGATGATCAGAAGGTTGCCGGTTTGACGGGCTGCAATGGCGCCGTTTCGCCACCACCACCGCCACCGCCCATGCTCAAGACGGTGCCACCACCACCGCCACCCATGGGAGCCGCCATGTTGCCACCGCCCCCACCGCCCTGTCCCGGTGCACCGCCACCGCCGCCAAGCATGGCGCCAGCAATGGGTAGGCAACAGAGAATGATGCCTCTTAAGGAATCCCAATCTAATCTCTTTTGATCTCATCTGCAGCTCCCGCACCACCCAAAGTGGAGTTGCCAAAGAAGAACGTGCCACAGCCAGCGAATCCTCTGAAGAGCTTCAACTGGTCCAAGCTGCCCGATGCCAAGCTGCAGGGCACAGTCTGGAGCGAGCTGGACGAGAGCAAGCTCTACAACAACATGGAACTGGAGTCCATAGACAAGCTCTTCTCGGCTTACCAGAAGAATGGAGTTTCGGTAGGAGCAACAGGATTTGTCCAAAGATCAAGGCAAAGTCTAAGTTCATTTCTTCTTTTTACTTCCACAGGCCACCGATGGCTCCTATGAGGATTTGCGCGGAGGCACCGTGACGGGCAAGAACAAGCAGAAGGTGCTCTCCGTCATCGATGGACGTCGCGCCCAGAACTGCACCATATTGCTGAGCAAGCTGAAGATGAGCGACATGGATATATCCAAGTGAGTGGAGAGAGGGTGACCTATCCTTCTACCCTTTAAACGGACTAACTCTTCTCTCTTCTTTTACCCAGGGCCATTCTCTCCATGGACAGCAACGAACAGCTGCAACTGGACATGGTCGAGCAGCTGTTGAAGTTCACACCCTCAGCGGAGGAGCGTGCGCTGCTGGACGAGCACAGCGAGGACATTGAGTCATTGGCACGTGCGGATCGTTTTCTCTACGAGATATCCAAGTGAGTTAGCCACATGGATGACTTCCAAAATCAAGTCTTATCAAGCGTTTTTTTCCCCTCCCCACCTAGGATACCCCACTATGAGCAGAGATTAAAGAGTCTGCACTACAAGAAGCGCTTCATGCTGACGGTGAATGACCTCATACCACGCATTAGCAGCGTCATGGAAGCCTCGCGTGAGGTGGCACGTTCGCGTCGATTGCGCAAGCTGCTCGAGCTGGTGTTGGCGCTGGGTAAGTGCCAAGTGGAAATGCTTCAAAAGGTTGCTTAACTATATGTCTTCCTCTGCCCGCAGGCAACTACATGAATCGCGGTGCACGTGGCAACGCTTCCGGCTTCCGTCTGGCCTCGCTGAATCGCCTGGCAGACACCAAGTCAAGTGCCGCCAAGGGAACCACGTTGTTGCACTATCTGGTGCAGGTGATCGAGAAGAAGTTCAAGGATCTGCTCAAGCTGGAGGATGATATACCACATGTGCGCGAGGCATCCAAAGTGTCGCTGGGTGAGATGGACAAGGATATACAAATGCTGCGAACTGGATTGGCCGATGTGGCACGTGAAATTGAATTCCATCGCAGCTCTGGACCCGCTCAGCAGGGTGATCGCTTTTTGCCAGTGATGCGGGAATTCCATGCCTCCGCATCGGTGCGTTTCTCCGAGCTGGAGGATAAATTCCAAGACATGAAGACACGCTTCGATCGGGCGGTGCGTCTCTTTGGCGAAGATGGCTCTGTGCTGCAGCCGGACGAGTTCTTTGGCATATTCGATTCATTTCTGGCCGCCTTTGCCGAGGCACGTCACGACAACGAGAACTTCCGTCGTCGCCAGGAGGAGGAGGAGAAGCGGGCCAAGCAGGAGGCAGAGCTGAAGAAGCGCACCATTGAGCGCAAGAGCAAGTCGGGCCTGATGAGCAGCGTCGCCAGGAATTTGGGATTGAAATCATCGCAAAATGGCGATGCTGCCTCGGGTGGAGCTGCCAATGGAAAGGGCGACAACAAGGGCGAATTCGATGATTTGATCTCGGCCCTGCGCACTGGCGATGTTTTTGGCGAAGATATGGCCAAGTTTAAGCGATCGCGCAAGGCACGTGTGCTCAACGGATCGGGCAACTCGCCGGCAGGCGGACCTGGTCAGACGTCGCCACCGCGTCATGGTAGCCTGCAGCGCGAGGAGAGCGGACGTGAACGGGAACGAACCGTGCGACGACAGTAGCTGCTGCATTAAGTTGACACTACTCCCCCCTCCCCTCTCCCCAACATATTTTTTTGTTTCTGTAATTATTTATATATACATATATATATATATTAACCTATAACCTATATGATATAAACCTATTAATACACCTAAAATTCAGCTAAAGCAAGCGTCAAACCAAATTTCAAATTGAAGGAAGAAAAAAAAATATGAGAAAAAATACGAAATACGTTATATAAATGTAATATGTAATCTAATGAAAGTGTTGGAGATGACGGAAATGAAAACAAAATTGTAGTGTACCTTTTTAAATTGTAATTATCGCAGTACAGTGAACAACTTTTGTAGAGATATCTACTTTATATAGGGTATTATACTGGTCAGTTGTAAGTTGTAAACTGGATAAGTTTCTCAAAGTACAAGCCTGTATAGATCAGTTATCTCTTTAATTATGTATGTAACCTGAATTGAGTCTACAATTCATTTGTAGCAACACACTGAGAAATCAGTTAGCAAGTTTTATACTTCGAAAGACCACTGTACTGTCTGACAAATCTCTCCAACTATGTCTAACTGTAACTTTACTGAATAGAGGAACAAATCAAATTGTAATCGATGAAAACGATGAAAGACGTTACAAATTTCGCAAATAGCATGCAAAATATTTATAAACTATACAGATATAGTATACACACACACACACACACACATATATAAACTATACATAGTACCATGTAGTAGCAAGAACAAGTATCCCAGAGAAGAGTTTGATGAGGCGCACTGCGGCCTGCCATAAAAAGTCATTGTTCATTATTAACAATTATATAGAAATATATATATATATACACATTATTATTACATTATTATAATATTATAATATTATTTTATTCATTTTTTTTTAGCACGAATCTCGCTAAAATATCTAAACGCACTCAGCAAGTTTTTACAGACAAAGTACATGCATACACGTATATGAAAGATTATTATGAAATAAAAGAAAGTGTATTAATTAATGCGATCTATGATTAATAATGATTATTTGAATGTGTGTTTTTGATAAATCGACATTGGAAAATCAAATAAAAATGTAATAATTGCAAAAACTGTTTGTGAACTATGTAAAATACTTTGGAAATCCACTTCAGATTACGCACCACGCCCTGAATTGTGCTTCTTTTCACACAACTCTTGCTCCGCTTCCTGCTCCTCCTCGATTACCTCCGATTGCCTCTCTGGCTGCTCACTCTCACTCTCCCCATCTCCCTCTTGCTCCTCCTTGAAGAGCCACTTGCTGATCGCCAGCCGCGACTGCACATCGATCGCATGGAATCGCTGCTCGAATAGCTCATACGTGAGGTACTGCTGCCGCCCGAAAGCCTGCTCCTCCAACAACTGCAGATGCTCTTGCAAGCCTTTGTCGCCCTCGCCGGACATCCCCGCCTCCGCCGGCGCCTCCTTCAGCATGTAGTGCATGGCGCGTCGGAAGTCGGAACGTTCGATGCGACCGCAACGCTGCGTGTCGAACATGTGCGAGAGCAGGCGTAGTTTCTGCTGGCGTCCATCCAAGCGCTGCTCTTGCGGTAATCCATCAAACTGTGGCACCATGAAGGTGGCGCACGTGCGCACAAATTCCCCAAACCCAATGCGATCCGGGTGCGCTGCATTCGCAAAGAAGCCGTCGATGATCTGGCGATGCAATGGATTCTTTGACAGCTGCGGTATGCGCAGCAGCTCCGTGGGCGTCAGATAGCCGCGTTGGCGACGATCCAATGCAAGGAAGCGATGATGCAGCTGCTCCAGCTGTTCCAGCGACAGGCCCGTGTCCTTCTGATGCCCTTTCAGCTCGGCGTCGCTCAAGTGATGACTAATCGGTACGCCCATTGCCAATGATCGGGGGTCAGCTATCTGAAATCTCTGGCTTGATTCGATATGAGCCTTAATTCGGTGAATATTGAGCTGTTTGTTAGCTGTTTGCTTTTGACAGAGAATCCACAGTAGCAGCGTTTAACGTACTTAGCATCCACATGGAGCAGATATGTAAGTGCTGCGGGTATTACATTCCACAAGTCAATAGCGACAGCAACGAAGCGTGAATAAAAACTGTCACATACTTTTGCGCGCAGCATATTAAGCCAAGACACAAACCAAGCTGGTAGACCAAATCTGAAATCAGTAAGCAATAAAAAAACAGTTTTTAGCAGAAAAATAACTTAAATAAACAAAAAAAAAAATAACAAAACAAAAATTTAAAAAAAAAAATAAATAACTACTTATATTTTTTTTAATAATCGTAAATAACATGTTGGTATACCCTGAAAGCAGCCACAAAAATTCCGTCAAAAAGAAATAAAATTCAGAATTTATAAAAATTTATAAAAATTTTAAAAACATTTCTACATTATTTAAATCTTTTAAGATTTTGCAAAATCTCTTCCTTTTAGTTGTTTTTCGGGTATAAAGTCAGCACAGAAACCGTTGAAAAAGATTTGCATAATAATTGCAAAAGGCGCAAACCGCAAAAACCCGCGCAAGGCAGGATCGGGATCGGCAGCAAGGATAACAAAAGGCACTGCCAAAAAAAAAATTAAAAAGCGCGAGGCGCAGCAAGAAGAATGAAAGAGAATCTGCTGCTGCTGCGAATGTATTGCAAAACAATAAGCAAAACAATAAATCAAAATATGAAATAATAATGCGAAATTGCGCCCGAGGCAAGCGAGAAAGGAAAACAGGACTCGCCCAGGAATGCGCCTGCAAGTCGATCCGCACAGTTAGAACAGCTGTGTGTGCGCCAGCGTCGACCAGGTCCAAGCGGCGCCCATTGTAAGCGAACTGAAATTCGAGCAGGGCCGACGACTCCGACTTCGCCTCCGTGAGGCGACTCGCTGAGGCGCCTCGCAAGGCATCGTCGCGTCGTCGCGGCGCTGGCAGCATCTTGCGGTCGCCTCCTGTGCGAAAAAGTTCCTTTGTTTAAGAGGGAGCAAGAGAGACAGAGACAGAGGCAAACGTGCTCACAACGTAAATCGCGCCGTATATAAATCGTAATATGTCATAATTCGTTATAATTTCCGAAGAAACCGCAAGAAGTTCGCGCAACCCGCTGTGCCACGAGAGTCCTTTCGTCCTCGCAAATCCCACAAATTATTACCCTAATATACGCATCTGGTGATCCTGATATTGTCGCGGCTTAGCGATGCGTTGCATTTATCATCGCTGGCGAAATTATCAAAGAGCAAACAAATATGAAATTCACTTTCTCTTCCCCCCCCTCTCTCTCTCTCCCTTTCTCTGTTTGCTTAACTTACTAAAAACTGACAAAAAAAGGAGGCTAAAAAAGGGTGGCGGCGGGAGGTTGTCGGGCGAAGGGTGGCAATTGCCAAAGGCTTTTTCCATTGTTTGTGCTTTTCCATTAGAAAAAAAAAAAGTCAGCTGCGCCTCCGACTGACCTTTTGACCCAGCGAACATGTACGCACGCGCACACGGTCAGTTCGCGGCTTTTCCCAATTTCCATTTCCTTTCATTTTCCAGGCAGCTTTTGTTTGTTTAGGCTGCGACGCGTACGTCGCGATGATCTGCGACCTGCGACCTACGCGACGCAACTCTTTTTGTTGTTGTTGTTGCGGCTGCTGCGCGTGCTTAGCTTTGCAGGGCGCATCGTAAACTCGCCACACAACTGACGTGCGGGCAAACAACATTCGCGTTGTATTTTATGTTTTTCCAAAAATATTTTCATTTTAATGATATGCAAACAATAAAGTCGCCTAATTGGATTTATAAAAGCTGAGGGGGAAGTCAGAAAATTGGCAGGAAAGTTACAAAAACTTTTGTTAGTATATTCTTCTTAAAGTTCCTCTTTTATTTTAAATATTTCCCTGAACTAAGTGTACTCAGGTAATTTCTATATTCTTTACAAATTATTCCCCAGTTAACTCTGCATCGCACAGATACTTTTCTTTAACTCTTTATCTCTTTGTTATACACAGTCAGCTTTTTGACTTCCCTTCTCTCAGTTGCAGCAGCCATTTAGTGTATCTATGCAATCAGTTTTGAAATCTACAAATTTTCAAACGCTATCGCTGCGCCTTTCTCTGCACTTCTCAAAGCACATCGCGCTGCCATTTAGGCAAATCTTATTAGGCTACTTAACATTTGAATATGAAAGCGAACTGCGCATTCGTATAGCCATTCATATTCATATTCATATTCATAACTGGTAAGCCCTACCCTGATGCTGTAGGCACACACACGCACACGCACACGCACCCATTCCCTCGCAGGACACCCCCAGGATGGGTTGAGCGGGTTGATTTGGATTATAATTTGATATTTAGAGTTGAGAATTAGCATTTAAATTGGCTCATTAGTCGCAGTGCTGCAACACATGCAACAGTCGCTGCGTAGACGTTAGCCAACACTGATCAGAGAAAGAGAGGGAGAGAGTAAAAGCGAAAGGGGAAAGGGGAAAGTGAAAGTGGAGCTGCCTCAGTTCGAAGCTGTAATTTTCTTAATCAAAACAAAAACAGCAATGCACAGTGGGCGCTAGCCAAGGGGCGTGGCAGCAACAGCTGAGAGGGGAGGGGGTAGGAGGGGTAAAGCAAGAAGGAAGAAGGGATATATGTAGTGCGGTCACAGCGCTGCCTACGAGACTACGCGACTGCGACTACGATCCAGTGCAACGCCCATCGCAGCGCCGTGTCGATAATTTAGAAATTAAATGTAGCTCGCAAGGGTAGAGGAAAGTTGTAGAGGGGGATGGGGCAGGGGAGGGGAGGGGGAAGGCGAGTAGCGAAATGCCACAAATAACACAAATCAAATCTAATCAAGCAAAAGAAAAGCAAAGCGACTTTCCCAAGACTTTCGCCTCAGGCTGCCGACGCGACGGGCAAGGGGTAGTCCGGGGTGGAAATCGAAAAAAAAAAACAGAGCTCTCTCCCTCTCAGCTCTCACCCCTCGCAGGACCTTGGTCTAGTTTTTCTCATTTTCTTATTTTTTTCTGTACCGCCTTAGCCTTTCAACTTCTTCCGATTGTTGTTGTCCTTTCACTGCAATTACGCGTGTATTTCGCTCGGATTCCGAATCCGCTTGGGATTTCAATTCCGATTTTGTTTTTGATTTAGATTTTCTGATTTTCCATTTCGATTTCAATTTCGTTTGGGTGTTCGTGTTGTTGTTTTTGTCGATCACGCCACCAACGGCGGGTTGTTGCCTTTGTTGTTGTTGTTGTCGCTGCTGCGTGTCCTTTGGCTTGTTCCCTTTTTGGGTGTAGCGCTTTCTTCATTTTCTTTCTCTGTGTTTTTTTTTTGTTTTTTTTTTTGGTGCCAAGATTTCACCCAGCCCGTCGTGCCGTCGTGCCTTGTAATTATTTAGTTTACGCTCTTTCTTTCAGCTTCTTTCTGTTCTCAGTGTCAGAGTCCCTCCCCACGGCCACCCTCTTTTCCCACTCTATTATGCTGTGTTTTTTGCTTTGGCTCAGTGGCTTGGAAACTTCGCGTTTCATGCTTACTTACTTAATTTGGAGATTTAAAATGAACGTTTCAGCATGAAGTCTTCATTGGTGTCTATGGTATTTCCATAAGTTGAGAACGATATAAATACCTATAGGAAGTAGCAGCATGTGTGCCTCTAAGTATACTTGTCAGCTTGCCTGTGTCTCTATATCGTGATGTAATTCGAAGCGTACAAAAAGTTTCAACAGGCAAAGTTTGAAATGAGACAGGGAGAGAGAAAAAGACAGAGTGGAGTGTCACGTGTTGACTTATAAAACAGCAAAAAAAAATGTATGTATCAGGCAAACAGAAATTGGCAGCAGCAACGAATCAATTAGTGCAGAAAAAGGGGGGAGTACCAAAAGTGGCTAGGATGGTTCGAAGAGTGAGACAGAGCGAGTGTCACATGCTTAGTGTCCCATGTGGCACAGCAAATTCAGGTCAACAGAAAAAGTAGCAGGCAAATGCAGTAGCAAGTTTCAGCAGCAGACTTGGCACAAAAGTATATATAGATGTGGGCGGGGTGTTGAGGGAGGTTAAGGAGGGAGCTCCAATGCCAATGCCAATGCTCTGGGCTGGGCTAGGCTAGGCGAAACAAATCAAATCAAATCACATCGTGCGCATGTTGGCCAAAATGCAGGCAAAAGTCTCTTGTTGCTAGGTGAGCATGACAAATGTATTTCAAGGATAGAGTGCCACATATCTCATAGATACAAATGCAAAAGATACAAGGACACATACATACATACATACATATGTATCTCAAAGATACAAATCTATCCAAATACAAAAGTATATCTAAGAGATACAAATGTATTTTAAAGACACAAAAGTATCCTAAAGATGCAAAACTATCTTAGAGATACAAATGTATCTTATAGACACAATATTTTCCTGAACTAAAAGACTTTCCTTACAGGTTGTATCTCATAGATACAAAAGCATCTTAAAGATACAAAAGTATCTTAAGGATACAAAAGTATTTTAAAGATACAAAAGTATCTTATAGACACAATATTATCCTGAACTAAAATACTTTCCTTACAGGTTTTATCTCATAGATACAAAAGCATCTTAAAGATACAAAAGTATCTTAAGGATACAAAAGTATTTTAAAGATACAAAAGTATCTTATAGACACAATATTATCCTGAACTAAAAAACTTTCCTTACAGGTTGTATACAAAAGTATCTAAAACATACAAAAGTATCTTAAAGATACAAATTATTTTAAAGATACAAAAGTATCTTATAGACACAATATTATCCTGAACTAAAAAACTTTCCTTACAGGTTGTATCTCATAGATACAAAAGTATCTTAAAGATACAAATGTATCTTATAGACACAATATTATCCTGAACTTCGAAACCTTCCCTTTAGGGTATCCTACTATAAAAAAACTTGTATATTTAATACACATTAACCTCAAGCCAAAAGATTTAATTCTCTTTTCTGTTCCTTGGCTCCCTTTACGCGAACACGCTAAGAGTTTCCTTTAGTCCTGCTTGCAGATAATTACCAAACCCTTTCTTCTTGCCTGCCTACCTCCTCCCCTTCGCTGCGCCTTTCTTTCCGTTCGGCAATTAGTTAATTAAGCACAGCTTGGAGTGCCTCGCCGTCCCGTACGGAAATACGGTCGTATATCACCTGAGAATCGTTGGCAGTTGACATTTCTGCAGCATCATGAGGACAATTTGCATATTTAATTGAAAATGTTTTCCACAATTTTCGGTGATTTTCGTTTTTTTTATTTCTTAGATTTTTACATTTTGTTTTCGTATTTTTTAATAAAAACATCGAAAAGTGCCGCGAGAAGCCAGTTTTGAGTGCAGGCCGAGAAAGTGCAAAGACGCAGAGTGGAAACGGGGGGGAAACGTGGAAGTGGAAACTTCGTTCCGAAACGGGGCGTTCAAGGGTTAAATGCAAATGAAGTGAATGCTGAGAAATGCGCGTTGTTGTTTTTGGTTTTTGGTATTTGGTTTTTTTTTTCCTTTAAGCTAGAAAGCAACATTTGAGTATCTGTCGAGGAACAGGACATGTACCGGCGCGTTCGTGTGCAACCCTTTGACGGATCTCCTTGAGCAACTGGCCCAACAACTGCCTCATCACTCTTGGGATCTGCGCGAAGGAAGTTTCATTTGCCTCCAACTTCATTGCGTTTCGCTGTCTTTCTCTCCCCCTTCCCCTCTCTTTCTCTTTTCTTTCCTCTCTCTCTCTCGTCCGCTTTCTTGCCGAACTATGATAAGTTTATTGTCCATCTGACTTAGCATGTCCAAACATTGTCGCAAGTCTACCTTTACCTTAACTCTCTCTCTCTCTCTCTCTCTCTTCCTCTCCCTTCCTCCCTCTTTCTCTGCTTAGCTTTTGTTCGGCTTGACCAACACGCCTTGTGGTTTGCATTATGATTTATGCCTTGCATTGGTTTCTCATATCACATCAAATCAAAACTGTCATAACAAGCTGCTCGAAGGGTGCAGCGAATTGACCACTGTCCGTAAGAGTTGATGATGCAACAAATACCCTGTAAACAGCTGGCTCGCATAGTTGCTTTAGTAAATTTTTATTAATTTAAATTAGTTTTTATTTTAAGCATGTCTAGTTATATCTACAAAATATTCCTTACAGAAAAAAGATTCAAAATTATTTTTGTTTTTTGTGTTGGAAAAAATAATAGAAAAAGCTTGAAGCGCAAAGAAGAATATTTTTTCTATTATTTTTTCCAACACTGTATATTAATTAAATAGTATATACAAATAAATTTAAAAATAAAACAATATAATTTATTAATTCAAATCAAATCAATGAAAATTTTAATTGTTAGCTTCTGAGTTAGAAAGAGAAAACTCAGTAAATTTATATAAATAAATATTTAAATAATTTTCGTTGAATGCAAGTTAACCTGCCCCTTAACCCGTTACAAACGCACAGCCAAGTCTATGTCACCCCATCTGCCCTACTTTCTACAGGGTATAACAAAGCCAGGGCTGACCAAAAAGCGCGTGCCGCGATGCGATCGTTTAGCGAAAACAAAACAAAGCAAAACAAAGAAAAACTGGACAAGCAACGACAACAACGCCTGGACAGACAGGCAGACAGACAGACGAGTCTCACTTGCAACCCTTTCCTTTGCCACGTTGCTTTTCCCAATTTTCCTGCTGCAGCTCACCCGCTGCCAGTTGGTCAGCAGCGGCAGCGGAAAATGCGCCATGGGTAAGCGTGAAAAATGAGAAAAACATTAAAATCGACGCATTTGATGAGGGTCGATGAGATGTCAACATAAAAGCGGCATGAGGCATGAGGCAAGCAGCGAGGCTAGAGGCGACTGTGGCAAGTAGCAAGTGGCAAGTCGCTTAGGCAACTGCTTAGCATGGGCAGCTGCTGTGCAATCGCCTACAGGTTGATCTCCCTCTCGCTCTCGCTCTATCTCAATCTATTTTAGAGTCTCCAGAGCCACGCGCCATTTATGTAAATGGAAGCGGGGGAAGGGGTAGACTGGAGAGTGCAACACCTGCTTTGGGGGCAGGCAATCAATACGTGGCACGATTAACGATTCACAATTCACTGTGGCAGGTGCCACGAGGCAACTGCGTTTACGATAGAGTTTAAATAGAACCCAAGGGTAGCCAAGATGTTTCTGTGTGGCACATGCCAGAAGGGTTAAGGATTAAAGACATGTATATGGATTGATGGATTGGCCTGTCAATACTTTTACTATCTAAATGAATCAACATGGAAAACTCTGGAAAATATTTTGAACAATAATTTGAATTGCATTTGCTATGGCTTAAAGCTTGCTTATACTGGGAAATGATGAGGGAAACCTTAACCCATAGATCTTCTAGGTCTAGGTCTTCGATTCGAACTGCATTCATCAATGTCTTAGATAAACTTTCCCAATGGGGAAACTAATATTTTGCCATAGCCTATGAATGACACCTTGAGGCAGATGATATATGTCCAGCGGGAACTATGTTGACTTAAGAGCGACAAATACTTAAGGCAGCTAAGCGATATAGTATGCTGAGCTGGCGATCGGGGGTTAGGCTGAAAACTGATTAATGTCCGTAACGGGGCAGTCTAATGAGTTGAAAAAACAAGGAAACGAGTAGAAGGTGAGCAGAGAAGGCAATGAGGAAATGAGGAAACAAGGAAATGAGAAATCACCGTGTTAGATTGCCATGGCAAACAATTTGAATAGACGGGCCAAAGCAAATGTTGGAATTGTTGCACGAGTTGCCAGTGTCCCGATCCCGAATCCCGAATCCAGTTCCCTCTGCACTCAGTTCTCTAAGGATACCAATGCCGAAACAGGGCAAGCAGAAGGCTGAGCCAGAGGAACGGGAGCACAAACAGGAATTTGAAAGAGAAACAGGCAGGCAAATTAATGCGTCAGTTGCAGCGAAGCGGAAAACTGGTTCGCAACGTTCGAAAAGTATCCGAAAAATAGAAGAAAACTCCAGGATGAAGTCGCAGTCGACGTCGCAGTTGCAGTCGCAGTCGATGTCGTCTCTCGCGCAACATTTAAGAATTCGACACAGAGGCAGAAGGAAGAAGGAAGAAAGCAAGAAAAGAAGGCAATGAGCGCAAGATGGGCAGGATTAGGCTGCTGGCAGGTATTGCCATTGCAAGAAAGAACGAGAAGGAAAGAGGATAAACGGAGAGAGAGAGAGAGAGGGAGAACAAGGGATCCATCGAATGTTTAAGACAATTTAAAGTTGGAATGGAGTTTGGAGCAAAACCTAAGAGGTTAATGGATACGTATGATGGGGGTAGATTTCCGTTGATACCTTCAAATACGAAGCCAACCCGATTTTGATGTTAATATCGATCTATTCCATTGATTGCTGAAAGTCAAATTTGATCTATCAGATCATCAAAAATATTAAATTTATTATATATATATAATATATATATTTAAACAAAATTGATATTCCAAAAGAAGAGTTTTCAGTCAAATTTACTTTGAATGAAAAAGGAAAAAGTCTGAATCACGTCGGGGAGCCCCCAACGGTTTCATCGCTTACATCAGACACGCGTCTAGGTTCGTCGCTCTTTATGACATCTTCTGCTTTCTATCTTCCTCTCTCAATCTTCTTCTGTTTGCTTTACGCAATACCCTTTCTATTTGATTCGCTTCGGTTTCGGCTCGACAGGTCCTAGCTGCTAAGTAGTTCGACTTAGGATCGGTCTAAGGGTTTAGCTGGGATTGCTTTTACCTGTCGTATGCAAAGCCGGACGAGCTGTGCGGCATTTGCGACACATTTGCTACGCCTTTCCACACCCATAGACCAGTTGCCGATACGAACCTTATTTACGACACTGCGTCGGGTCCATTAGCCTAGAGGGAAGGGGTAGGGGTAGGGTCAAACCGTTGGACTAAGACGGGTTAAGATGCAGGCGCAGCTAATGCCCGAGTTGAATTCGCTCTGGGCTCCATTCAGACAGCTTCTTCGTTCAGCTGGACTATTAGCATATATAGTAGTATATGCAATCGAAATGGAATCGAAATGGAATAACCGATGAGGCATCAAGGTGCTACAGCACAGGCCATGGGAGCGAAGGAGAGGCAAGAGGGAGACGCCTGCAAAGCAGTTGCACCTGTTGGCAGGCACAACGATTGACGATCGTTTGTCCTGCGACCGAAAGGACCTATCTCTCTCTCCCTTTCTCTCCCTCGCTATTGATTGCCCATCAAGTCGGTCGATTCAAGTGGCGAACGATGACTCTAAACGGGAGCAGAGCCCAAAATTTTCGACCAGCCGCTCGACACACGGCGACTTAATGAAGACAAAGACAGGTGCTTCGTCTCCTCAGGCCCCGAAAGAGAAGTGCCACAAAACTGCAGCAATGACCTCATCTAAACTCGATGTACAGTGACCGAAGTACCATAAAACTGGGCAAGGCACAGTGGTATCACACACCATACAACTTATCGCTGTATAGAAAATATATTCGTGTAAAATACAAAAACTAAGGTGAAACTGAAAGAGGAGTGTACAACCGCCTGTAGCTTTCGTTACTTTATTTTACTCACAATTTTTTTGTTATACTAAATTATGTTCACTTTCAGATATACTGCAAGCAATTGAGTCATTGCAGAATTTTTTACGTCATACTTTGCCACTGAACTTGCTATATCATCTACGATAAAAATCTGTACCTTTTCCAATGATAAATATTGCGAATCCGTATCGACTTGTTCGTTGATAAGACGAGGTGAATAAGGTAAGGTTGATATCTCAATCACACCTCATTGTTATCTGTAGATTAAGAAAATTTTCTGACGTTACCTATGTTAATTTTGGGTATAAAAGACACAAGCAATAGTGAGCAGATTGTCGAGTACTTTATGCAAAATGTTGAAGAATATCGCTTGCTTGGGATTCCTGTTCGGTCTGTTTGCCGTTACGGTGGGGCTATCCATAAGGAGCCCCAGCATCGAGGAGGGTTAGTACTCATTGAACCCTAGCAAGTCGCTTTCTATTTATATATCATCTTCTCTTCTAGGTGCTCTCGGTTTCGAATCGGAGAAATTCCTTAAGATCGGCGATGGATACTATTACTTCGATCGCGCGAACAAGTTGAATTGGTATCAGGCCTCCGAAAGCTGTCGCCGCCTGAACTCGAGTCTGGTCACCTTCGAGACCGTCGAGGAATACAACAATATCCAGCGTCTAATGGAGATTCTTAGCGATGACTTACACTACTGGACCTCTGGCAATGATTTGGGCAGTCAGGGTAACCACGTGTGGTTCACCACGGGCAAACCCCTTGACGTGCAAATTTGGGCAGCCAATCAGCCCGATAACCAACAAAATAACGAACATTGCGATCTAATGAACTACAGAGAGAATTCCGAACAAATTTTGGGATTGAATGATGCCGCCTGCAGTGACCTGGAGAACTACGTCTGCGAGGCAGAGCATCCCTACACGGTATCCTTTGTCGTCTGGGAATAAAAGTCTCTTATCCACAGGTGTCTAGTGGGAGAAGAGGAACTTATGCAGAGTTAATTCACCTGAAAATAATTTTAGCGGCAATTTGGAGTTATTTTCTAAGAACTTTGTAAAGCATGTAAAACATCTACAATTATTAAATATTTTTGTGGTGTATCCAAATTTCGCAATAGGCCTTAATATTAACGGGTATTTGGCAATGTTCTGTCGATTATCCTGGTGCGAATACGAAGACCAGCATAACGGGACAACCCTCTTGAAAGTGCAGTCGGTTAATTAGCCGCTGCATACGCTAATTTCCACACAAATTTCCAATGATTTCCAACATTTTCCGCCTTTTCGCACATGTCGCAAAACCATTTGTAGCCGCACCGACAATGCGGGCCCTAACAACCAACACCCTCTCTAGAACTCACACTCTCTTTGGCCCACCCTATACCTTCCTTTCTCTCTCTATCTCTTTCACACATACTCTGCCTGCCACACGCCCCTGAGAGATTGCCGATTTTAATGATATGTCTCTTTGCAACGAAAATCCTCGCGATGTGGCGCGATTTATGGTCGCGCTATAAAAGTTGCGGTCCGCTCATAAAACCTTCGCGATCGATCGAGCAAGGGAAATGTCGCCTTTTACGAGCAATTTAAGAAATTAAATGAGAAAAAACTATTCAACTGTTTTATGCGTTTTTTGTGTGTAAATATTGTTTCAACATTGTGGGCCAATCATAGGGGAAGCTGCTCCAAGCAGTACCAAGGTGAGTCGTAAATGCAATGAGATATGCAGGGTATATCAGTCGAGTGTCATTAAAATTAAACAATTGCTCTGCGTTTTATAGCATTACCCGGTAATCGCACCCGATACTCCACAAACAACAAAGAAAGCAAGTCCGAAGAGGCATCTATCCAAAAGGGTGTTATAATTAGAGGTACTACAAGGACCTTAAGATGAAATCACCTTTTTCATAGAAACTTAAGGGAAAATTTTAAACGACAGTTGGATAAGGTTCTTAATATGACTATTAAATGGTTGGGGATTGTAGAATAACTGGGGATTTAAGCTTATCCATATTCGCAAGTTCATTGTGCATTCTCTGAAGCAAAGCGAACAGTAACTTAATCAGATCGAAAGAAACTCTTAGATCCCTTAATGCAAGATCATCATGATAATTGTATTTGAGAGAGAGAGAATGCGATCAAAGTTCGTCAGTCAAGCGACGGACTGGGCTGAGGTTAACCCAAGTCCAAGTCTCAAGACTTATCAAGGCAATCGCAAGCCGCAAAACAAACATGTCGACAATGTTCGCAGGGAAATTGGGTTAAGTGCTTAGGCAGCAAACCGGAATACCCCCGTGACAGGACATCTAATGGAAAGCAATTAGACAGACTCAAGGTGAAGCTGCGGCATCTTTTCCTCTCACTCTGCCTATCTCAGGCTGACCGTAAAGATTTCTAATTGCCTTATCCCGTTGCAGATCGTGGTAAATGTATCTATTAGTTTTCATTTGGCATTGTCGGTGTCAAAGTTTGTCGTGCAAACAACATTTGCATATCGAATCGCAGTCCGGAAAACAAAGGACAACCCTTTTGGGCAAGAGAGTTAGCTAGCTATCTCGCTTGCTCCCCTCTCCCTCTCTTTCTTTTTTGTTTATCTATTGAATTATTTTTCTCTTGTGGTTTCGGGGGTTCTTGAATAGAAAAGTATTAAGGAAGAAACTTCTGCAAAATGTGGGTGACCCATTGAAAGGGAATTCCCATTGATGGAGATAAAAGTTTTCTAATCGAAATCAAAACTCCCATTGAGCTCGTCTGTAAGAAGAAGAACCTCTCATTGACTGCTTAAACTTCCCTTTGCAACGCTAATGGAAATCAAAACTCGCTCGAATATCCTTTGTAGGTGTCCTTGGCTCTCAATCAAAATGCGATTGTCCTGGCACACAAAACCGAAACTCGCTCTCAGTTTGGCGCGCAAACCGTAGAGAACAAACCCCAAGCTGAACCCGACCAGGCAAGATGTTCCAAATCGAAAAAAAGAGGACCGAACGACAAAGACGACGTCGACGCAGGACGAAATCCAGGACGAAAAATGCGCACACGTCACATTGATTAATCGTGTCGTCTTACGCAAACGTGCATGCTTCTGCTCTCTCTTTCGCTCTCTCTCCCGCTTGGAAATCGGAGCCTTTTGACAAATAGTTGGCGAATCGTGGCTCCTCGAGCAACTTATCGCGCACGTCACACGGGATTAGTCGCCGCGCTGTGTCCCTCGAGCTGTCCCTTGTCGCCTTCGTTGCCTTCTTTGCCTTCTTTCTCTGCTTCATTCTTCATTCGCTTTGCTTTTTGCTCCATTTATTGACAGTCGCAATTGCTTCCACTTCCACGCTGCCTGACATTGATTGAGTTGCCTTGCAGACTTATTCTTATCTCCCCCCCCCCCCATTCCTTCCTCCTCCCTTTATGCCTCTCTCTGCCGATCCTTATCGCTTCGTTTCCCACTTGGACAGCTGCCCGGGCATCTCCTGGCGAAATGGAAGATCGCAAATTGTCGCAACACAGTTGCGATCCGCTCGAGCACTTCGGGCATCCATTTGGCTATTTCCGGCACTTAACCCATTACGCTTACCCCTGCCCTTACCTCCGCGCCCTTTCTCCTCTTTCATTTGGGCCAACTACTGCGGGCGTCCACTTCAGACGGCTTTGCCAGTTGCCAGGACACTTGAGAACTTACCGAGCGGCGCGCGCACAGCCTCACACACGCACACACACTCCTACGCACACTCCCACACACACACGCACGCACACCAACACATTCGCACACACTTAGCTAGCACGCGCGACGACAGCTGTTGCAGGCACACGACGAAGGTTTCGCTGCCTTGCTCTCTTTCTTTGTATACCCTGTGCTGCTTGAGCGAACAAGTGGGGTATGCTAGCAAGTGGATATATAGAATGAATCAAAATTACTATAGTAATTGGCTTATGAAGCTGTCTATGAGTAAAGAAACTATAAATATTTGTATATGATTATTATAAATTCACTATACCAACTAAACCTGTTGGAATGCTTGAAAATTTGCAAGTGAGAATACTGAAATTTGGCATATAGTATACTGAATACATTAGCTAACTATGCTATAAGTATCATCAAGATCTAGCTACAAACAACAAAGTTACAGCAACAATTCAGGGATTATCTATGTTCGTATCACAAACCAAAGCAAGCAAATTCACTGTTCACTACTCACCACAGGGTATCTAATAGTGCAGCAACTGTTTAGCTCACAATTTTCGCTGCTTGTTTGTAGCCGATTATCCAATTTTGGCGCAATTGCCAGAAAAGGTGTTCCTAGGCAGTTAACGCCGACGCAGAGGTTCGCCCTCGCTTCCTTTCTCCATCTCCTTCTCTCTAACTGCTTCTCTCTTACTGCTTCTCTCTTTCTTTTGCTGCTTACAGGCACTTGGGCATCTCTTTAGGGTACGCGACACATTTACAGCTTGAAATCAGAGCAGCAGCAGAAACAGGAACAGAAGCCAATGCCGTCGCCGTCTCCATCGCCAAGGCGAGCTGCAGCTGCCCTCGACTTAGTCAATTGAGCGCAGAGCACAACAATGGGCACAGGACACGACTCGACTGAGTCGCCTCAACTTGAACAATGGCCAACAAAGCCTGCAAGGCATTTCAAATAGACATCGCAGGAGACGCAGCTAACGACCCACGCATTGCCCAAGATCCCGAGATCCTTGCCAGCTGCTCGCGCTGCCATATTCCACAAGGCTTTTGCATAACTTGGTTATGGCTCGGCGATCTGCGACCCTCCGACCAACTATTCAAATAGATGCAAATGAGGCAACGTTTTGTAGTCGCGCACAGGTGTGTGATAAATGCCATGTAAATGCCGGCACACACACACAGACATACGCAGGATATGCCCTATGTGCGCTATGCAGCCAGGCAACCATGCACTCGCTGCACTTTATGGCAACAGGGTAGTTCAAAGACTTCGCCCTCGCTCCATAGAGCTCGTTTCTTCTTCCCCTACTCGAAGAGAAACAAATTTCATATCAGCCACAACATGCGGCGAACTGGGCACTCATATGCTAGGCAGGATTTGTAGCCATAAATATTGGTCAAGTTGCTATAAAGTATGTTGGCAGCTCAGACAGTTTGTTTCGAGGGCAACTACAAAGTATGCTCGATAAAGTATTGCGATTATAGGGAAATTTCGGTTAGACATGCAGAAATTTCTCAAGCTAAACATTTCTTTAGTTTTCCAAATATATATTTAAAGATATAGAGCAGACATGCAGTTATAGATCAAATTATGCTATATTTCTTCAAATTGTTATAGCACTTAGAAAACCGAAGGGTTTTGCAGGAAGATCTTCAAAAATATAGGAGTTTTTTATTTAATAAAGTAAATTAGTATTCCTAGAAAGAGAAAAACTTTTTAAAAAAATTTTGAAAAAAATTTTACTGAAATTAAAAAATAAAAAAAAAATAAAAAATGTAATAAGAAAATAAATAAATAAAAAGATAAAAATAGGTTAGACTTGACAAAATTTCTCAAGCTAAACATTTCTTTAGTTTTCCAAATATATATTTAAAGATATAGAGCAAACATGCAGTTATAGATCAAATTATGCTATATTTCTTCAAATTGTTATAACACTTAGAAAACCGAAGGCAGATCTTCAAAGATATAGGAGTTTTTTATTTAATAAAATAAATTATTATTCCTAGAAACAGAAAAACTTTTGAAACAAAATTTTACTGAAATTCAAAAAAAAAAAATAAAAAAAAAAATAAAAATAAACCAAAATAAACCAATATATTTTATGGCACAAAAACCTGTTTTTTTTCAGTCATTGACAATTTAATTATAGGCAAAAAAATTGAATTTTTAAATAATTTATTAGGCATTAATGGAATGTGAATTTCGATTGCTTTTAGCAATAATTTGCTAATCAAACAAAAAAAAAATTATTTAAGAATTTTCACATTTCCTCGACGCAACAAAAAACAGCGCAAAAAAAAGTTGTCTAAAAATAAAGTTGACAGCCAAAATAAGTTGAATCCTGGGAAGAATGCACCCGTCTTCCCTACTCCATAAACAGCTCCTCGTGAAAGGAGAAGCTGAGACGTCGCTTGGTAGCCGCGTCCACCGCACACGCTCCGAACGGGCCAAGCTCCTCGTCGAAATCGCTCGTCGAATTGTGTCCACTGTCGGGGCTGATGTGACGCTGCGCCGAGCGGGCGACGGGGGGTAGCTTCTGGGCGGAGCGGGAGGCGGCTGCCAGCAGCTTCTGCGCCGACTGTCGCACGCTCGACGAGATCTTTGTGGTGATCTTCCGCTTGCGTCGCACCACGCGCTGCCTGCGCAGCTGCAGTGAACGCCGCTTGCTCTGCCCCGAGCCAGGAGGGAACTGGGGAGAGCGCACCTCACGCTCCTCGTAGCCACCGGAGAGCAGATTGGCTGCAGCGGGATTGGGAGCAGTGGGATCGGCTGACTGCCAGTACTCGCAGAGATCGCTGGCAGGGTCGAAGGCGGGTCTGTAGGTGGGCGAGATGAGGCGTCGCTGCGGACGCTGTGAGGGACGTGCTGCTGCCCCTCGACTGCGACTGCGACGCCGGTTACGAGCTCCAGCCGGAGCAGTGGGTGGTTTGCGCGTGCTCTCGAGGATCGCATCGATCATGCGCTCCAGGGTGACGTCTCCCATCTGGCTGGATCTGAGTGTGGACTCTCCTGGAGGAGGAGCTGCTGCTGTGGCAGCTTCTGTGTCACGGGAGCTGCTTGGCAGGGGCTTCTGCTCCAAGTAGCGCGGCTTCTCGAAGTAGCTGTCCGGGATGCCCATGCCTCGCAGGGCCAGCAGTGGACCCGGCACCAATTCATTGCTGCCACCTGGTCTGTAGCTGGGCGAGTACTCCGCCTCGAAGGTGGGCAACGTGGAGGCATACACGGCCGGCTTCAGCTTCAGCTGGCTGCGACGTCCCGCTGAGGTTGCGGCTGTCGCTGTGGGCGTGGCACAGGGCGTCTGCAGGGGGGACATGATGTTGCTTAGGTCCCTGAGCAGCGGAACACGCGTAGCAGCAGTTGGCAACGGCGTCGAGGTAAGCGTGGAGTGGGAGTGGTTCTCCTTGCCTTCACCCAGTTGGGGCTGCAGCGAATGCCGACGCAGCTTGGATCGTGGCAGCGGGATGGGAGTCGGCGAGGTGGCGGGTGTTGTAGCTGGCGTTGCGAGCGCCTTGCCGGGATGCAGCTCCAGGTAAGAGGGACGCGGTTGATTTACCGCCCACTTGAGCATCTTTTCGCTGTTGTTGTTGCTCCTGTTTTTGTTGTTGTTGGGGGTGTCTGCAAGCAAAGTGGTTCGGTTAGTTTCGAGCTGCGTGTGTAGGTGCGAGTGAGAGTGTAGGTGTGTGTGTGCGTGTGAGTGTGTGTGTGTTCGCGCATTCCTTTGTCTGTTAACATTTTGGCTTTTTGTTTGCTTCTCGCCTGCTTCGTTTCGTCGCGGCAAGTTGCCAGGCGACTTTTTGGCGCGCTTTTCGGCGACTTTTCGACTCCTCTAGCCATAAAAGGAGCTATACATATATAGAACACACTCACACACACACACAGACGCACACAAGCGAATGTATATTTAGTCTCAAAATCAGCGAAGCAGCAAAAATGAAATCAAAAAGGAATGAAAAGCAAAACGAAATATCTTGAGAATCGCCTTCGGCTGCTCCCCCTCTTCCCTGGCCCTGTCCCTATTCCTGCACCATTTTTACATGCAATTAGCTTCCCAACGGGCAGGCGAAATGCCCCGTTGGAAAAGCTGCCTGCAGTGACCCCTGAGCTTGAAAACTGCATTGCAATTAGCACGTTCATTTCATATGTAAGCACAATAAACGTTGAGTTCGCAGAGTATTCAAATTTTATCCAGTCGGTAATTACCTTTCTTCACTTATTTAGCACAGATTTTTAATATTTTACACCAACAAAAAAATAGTAAAATAATTTGTGATTTTTTCAAATATTTCTTGAATTATTCCGATTGCGCCTTTGCGACTTGGGTTACGTTCGTGTAGAGGACAGGCGATCCGAGTACGTGTGCTCCGACCGACAAGCGATTGCAGACTGAATGCTCGTTGCGGCCGCAGTTCGTTTAGCTGCGCGCGCTGAGAACGCAGTCAGCCACGAAACGTGTTGCGCAGAGAGAGAGAGAGAGAGCAAAAGAGAGCGAGCCTTTGGGAGAGCCATTGTGAAAGCCTTTGAGAGAGCCTACGTGAGCCAATGTTGCAGCGCCTGTTTAATAAAGCTAGAAACGAAGCGACTTTAAATCGACCTAAATAGATTTTGGTTTTGCAGAAAAATCTATATTTTGTTTTTAAAAAATGGAATTTTATGTACTTTATAAATATACATAAGTTCGAGCTTTCTGTCGCACAGTCTGCCCTGTGCAAGCAAAAGCCTGTGTTAGAGAGCAGCCGTGTGAGAGCCGAAGAGAGCGCCTGCATGCAATTGCCTTGCTGAGCGAGGGTGGTTAGCTGGCTGAGCCGAGAGAGCAGGAGAGCAGGAGAGCGCAACTGCTGATTGAATGCGAGAGTAGCACAATGCGCGTCATACGGAGCGTGTGTGTCGGTATTCAATCAGCTGGTTGAAAGTGCGTGCACAGTGGGAGTGGGAGCGAAAGGGTTTGCCCAGCAGTAACAAGTTGAGTGCGCGATTGCGCAAGGGAGCGGCGAAACTTTCCAACTTTCCTATGGAAAATTTTGGTGATATGATGAAATTATATAGAAAATATTAACAGAAACCAAAAAACTATCTATATATCTTCTATAAATCTAATAGAAACTACAAAAATCAAAACAATTTTACTGTTTTGGTTAATCTATAAAATTAAGTTTAATTATTTAAAACAAAGTTGATAGAACATAGACTCTAAAATATATATTTTTCTTTTAGATTAGAGTCAAACCAAGACTAGATAGTTTATAAATTCATGATATATTTGATGTTTTGCATGATATTTCACACGCACTTTCTTCATAAATATTAAGCATAATCCCGTAACCGTCTGGAATTCCACTTCGATCCGTTTCGGTGGCCAAAACAGTTGGCGAAGAGCCGGAAAACGGGACCGCAGTTGGTCAGATGGATGTGAAAACGTGAGCTACTTGAGTTCTGGCTGGGGTATCTCGTCTTGGGTATCGCCTTGGATATCGGGCTGCCTTTATCGGACTATCAGTTGAGCTCTCTCCCTCTCTCTTTCGCTCTAACACACACCTATGACTAAGTGTGTGTTTGTGTGTGTGTGTGTTTAGCTGCGCCAGCTGCTTGCCGCGCTGTTGCTCTGCTGCTCTGCTGCTTACGCCACAAAACATAATTTTCAATTACCTTTCTCGCAGCGTGTGGCTCCTTTCACCTTCGAATTTTCGCCAAGAAAAGGACAACACACACGCACACGCACACACACACACAGGCACACACAAGGAACCTTTGTACAATTTAGCTCATTGTTTATGGGACAAGCGCCGCTGCTGCTGTCGCTATCGACGCAGACTGCGCTGCCCAAGCTGAGAAAAAAAATGTTGTGGAAAATTGTGCAATTGTTTTGCAATTTATTGGTTAAAGGGCTCGCTCGCATGGATTCCCTTGGATTCCTCTTTGGGTTCGCAACTTCCTGCGTCGCGGCCAGCGTCAACGCCGACGCCAACGTTTTGTCTTGTCTCGTCTTAAAGCGCAAATTTATTGGATTTTCCATTTTCCATTTTAGACTGCAGAATCTGAACTTGGTACGGGACAGCTGTGCAGCAGAGAAAGATGGTAAGAGAGAGAGAGAGAGAGAAGGAGAAAGTATTTAATGGGGGAATGAAAAACTAAGGACAATACTCGAAGCGCCTTTCTCAAGTGACCCTTTTGCCAAAAATTCCTTGCGCAAAATTGTTATTATTTGCTTTATTTCGAGCAGGAACGATTTCCGGATGTAGGACCACCAAGTGGACACTTGGTAGACAGTCAGAAGTTCTTCGCAATAAAAGGTTTCAATGGAAAAGGGGAGATGGGAAAAATATCATCAAAAGCAAACTTCAAACTCCTGTGAAGCCTCAAGTGTTTGTATAACTGCTAACCATTTTTTGCGCTATTCGAACTCAGCTGCCCACAAAGCAATCCTTTTGAAATTTGACAGAGTTGTTGCCTGCTATAGCAAAAACTATCATAGAGAAAATGGTGCAAATTCTCACACAACTTATCAGGGAAAACCATAAAGAATAACCTCGCTCATATCTCGCATTTCAAGCAAATTGCTTCAAGCCAGGCAAAACTTCAGCTTTCTTTTGCGCTCGGGTACAGTATCCATTGTCTTGGCAGATCCTTTAATCTTACCTCGGATCTTAGGCAAATTGCCATTGCCAGCTGTCTTTGCTCCAGTTCAGTGTAGCAAATAAATCTACAAAAAATGCGACAGAAATGGGAATAAATCAATAGAATGGTCAAAGAAGGTACTGCGGTACCGGGTGTCGTCTGGCTGTCTGGCTGTCTGGCTGCCGTCTTGATTGTCCTTGAGCGCGCGCTACGCAATGCTCTCTTTCACTCTCTATAGGGCAGAGGCAGCTGCAGGCACGTCTTCACGGCAATCTGTCGTCCTGCCAGCCCTGGCATTGAATCAGAGCCAATTTAACGCATTGGTCACTACAACGCCCCTGCTCAGGCTGGGAGACACTCGCGGAGGGAGGGAGGGAAGATAAATTAGGGCATAGGCAACGCCCAGGATCGCAGGATCGTCTCGGAGCTAAGCTAAATCGGTTCGTCTAATAAATTGCCCAACAATTGTGCAATTTCTCATGAAGGCGATTGGCGAAAAAGGCGCTCTCCGGCAAGAGGTTGCCCGACGACTTCACGCTCAGATTTGCTACCGTTTCTCTCTCTCTCTTTCTACCTCTCTCCTCTTCTAACTCTCCATTATTTATTTACTTGTTTTTTTTTCTCAATTTTTTTTCTCGGGCGTTTTCCCTCGCACACTCACTCACACACGGCAAGGACATCAAGATAAGGTTTGTCTGGGAGGTAGCTCGGGTAGGGCAGGACAGGGCAGCGAGGTAGCTAATCTCAAATCACACGGTTAGCGCCAAGGCAGCCCGACGAACAGCTGTGTGGGATTAGGCGCTCGTGCTTCGTGGCTGCTCGTGTCCCCCTCCAACGTCTCCTTCCCGAGCTCATCCCCTCAACAAGGTCTTCGTATTTATCTTGGCTTGAATGGGTCATAACTTAGCATTCCAAACGGTTGCCGCGCAAAATATCCTACATATTTTCTATATAGCACGCATTGGTAACAAACTCAGGTTCTTTGATATTATATAGTGCTGGTTAGCCTCTTTAGGACTTGACGTGCATAATTCTCATGTTCAAGTGAGTTTTTATACTTGTTTTCCAATTCTTCAAATCACTTTACCGTTTGCAATACCCCATCCAGATAGTAGAACACAGAGAGCTCTAGCACTTTTCAATCATTTTATAAAATACAAATACTACTAAAACCATAAAACCCTAGGAAATCTATTGAATCTATTGAACTATGTTGCCAACCGCATCGCGTTTTTGTTTGCTTGCCATCATTATCATCGCAATATTGTATAACCTACGACGAAACCATTGGGAGAGTTGCACGAACCAATTGATGATCCATAAAGTTGAGATGACTCCACTCTTTAGGTTGAATCTAACCTTGTGGCAGCTGTTCACCGTGAGCTGTTATACAGTGCAGCGATCCCTGCGGCAGTGTTTGATAACGCTGTGGGAACACTTTATGTCCGACCTGCAGCAAGCCGAGATGTTCTACACCCTGCAGAGGCGTCGAGCCTTGCCAAAGACCAAGACGACTGCCTTCGATTGGGCTACCCTACTCGATAATGGAATAAGATTGAAAGTTCAGCGTATTAAAGATTTCAATCGGGGCTAGCAGGTTGAATTGAACAATAAAGTTAATGATTGAACTTAAAACTGTTGTTTAATTTCAATTTCAGTAAAGCAGTTTTCAATCAGTTGAAACTTCTGTTCAATTTCAGTTTCAATGAGCCACCATGTCAACCGCCGGGCTGCGCTCACTGCACACACAGTCGCTCTCTCAGCACGTTGCTCTCTCAATTTACTCTCTCTCTCTCTCTGAGCTGTCGCTCTCAACGGACTCGCTCACTCGGCTGCCGAGATGCCTTTACAAGACCATCGCCTTGCACTCGGTGGTTGCTGGGCGGGTGGCTCAACCAGAGCCCGATCTCGGACAGGCCCGAGCACGCAACATGCCGTGCCTGGCCGGAATCAGTCACATTTCGTCTGCCCCACTGACAGGACGTTGCATACCATCCCGTTCCGTTCCGTTCCGTTTCGCCTCGTCTCGTCGCGCACACGTCTTTCAACGAAGTCAACTTTTCTTTTCTTGCGTGCGACCTTCTCATTTTGGATTATTTTCTTTTGGATATTCATACCAAGGTAAATCCCACTGAACCAGTGCGAATATGCAGCGAACTTATGTTAATGGCTAGAAATGGTCGCAAAACTCTAGCTGAAACGCAGCGAAGCGAAGTGGAAATTTTAATTGCCAAGCACCCCATTGAAATTGAAATTGAAATTGGGCAGCAACCACAACGAGAGCAAATCAGCGAAATCATTGCATAAATTTCGCAAAACTTCGCAAAACTTCGCAAAACTTGCGCGCGTGCGTCCCGTTCCGGGTTGCACTGGGATCGGGGGCTCGAGCTCGAGTTCGAGTTCGAGTGGCGGCAAAATGCGCAAAATGCTTTGGCAAAGTGGCAAAAAAAAAAGTATAAAAATAAAAAAACAGATTCGCGTTTTCGTTTTCATTTGCGTTTCTCGTTTTCCACTTGAGCAAAGTTTCGAGTGCGCGGCCAACAAGCCAAAGGGGAAGATACCCTGTATAGGGTATGCGCTGGTATACGATGCTATGCACGGGCTTTTAACCACCCAGAGCAGCTGGAACTGCGCTTCGACATTGCCCTGAGCTTTTCAGCGCGCCTGCTTCCTTTGCCTCTTCCCTTCTTCTTTCTGCTCTTTCTGCTCTTTCTGCTTTGTGCTTGGGCTTTCAATTGTTCGCACGCGGCGCCTTTTCAGCTGCTGCTGCCGTCGCGCCGAGTGCGAAATTGAAATCCTTGAATCCTTGCGAAAAAATCCTTGCAGATTAAACACGTTTCGCCGCATTGCAGACACGTCTAGCGGGTTTCCATTGTCATTGCCAGCCAATTCCAGTTCCACTTCTTCAGCTTCTTTCACTCCTAACTAGCCAGATCCTGCTCATCAACTGATCATCATCATCATCATCTTCTTTTCCCTCTTCTGCTTGCAGACGCGCCAACAGCAGCTGCCAAGATGCTCAAGTGGGCAGTCAACCAGCCGCGTCCCTCGTACCTGGAGCTGCATGCCGGCAAGACACTCCCAATGCTTTCCCCATCGCCAATGACCGCTGGCACAACCATATCGGTCGCCCAGCCCACCCAGCTGCGCCGGCACTCACTGCAGCCCCAATTGGGGGAAGACAAGGAGAACCACTCCCACTCCACGCTGACCTCGACGCCGTTGCCAACTGCTGCTACGCGTGTTCCGCTACTCAGGGACCTTAGCAACATCATGTCCCCCCTGCAGACGCCCTGTGCCACGCCCACAGCGACAACCGCAACCTCAGCGGGACGTCGCAGCCAGCTGAAGCTGAAGCCGCCCGTGTATGCCTCCACGTTACCCACCTTCGAGGCGGAGTACTCGCCCAGCTACAGACCAGGTGGCAGCAATGAACTGGTGCCGGGTCCACTGCTGGCACTGCGAGGCATGGGCATCCCGGACAGCTACTTCGAGAAGCCGCGCTACTTGGAGCAGAAGCCCCTGCCAAGCAGCTCCCGTGACACAGAAGCTGCCACAGCAGCAGCTCCTCCTCCAGGAGAGTCCACACTCAGATCCAGCCAGATGGGAGACGTCACCCTAGAGCGCATGATCGATGCGATCCTCGAGAGCACGCGCAAACCACCCACTGCTCCGGCTGGAGCTCGCAACCGGCGTCGTAGTCGCAGTCGGGGGGCAGCAGCACGTCCCTCACAGCGTCCGCAACGACGCCTCATCTCGCCCACCTACAGACCCGCCTTCGACCCTGCCAGCGATCTCTGCGAGTACTGGCAGTCAGCCGATCCCACTGCAGCCAATCTGCTCTCCGGTGGCTACGAGGAGCGTGAGGTGCGCTCTCCCCAGTTCCCTCCTGGCTCGGGGCAGAGCAAGCGGCGTTCACTGCAGCTGCGCAGGCAGCGCGTGGTGCGACGCAAGCGGAAGATCACCACAAAGATCTCGTCGAGCGTGCGACAGTCGGCGCAGAAGCTGCTGGCAGCCGCCTCCCGCTCCGCCCAGAAGCTACCCCCCGTCGCCCGCTCGGCGCAGCGTCACATCAGCCCCGACAGCGGACACAATTCGACGAGCGACTGCGAACTGGAGGATGAGCTTGGGGAGCCTCTAGGCTTGGGCGATGAGCAACTGGAGGCAACCTGCAAGCTGGATACAATGTGGATGCAGTCGGAGGCGGTAGACGCCACCAAGCGGCGTCTAAGTTTCTCGCTGAACGACAAGGACAGCTGATCGGGCCTTTATATAGAACTATATACCGAATTTTTTTCAATTTTTTTTATAATCTTAAGTATTTTTTTTTGGAAAATAAAACATAATTTGAATATGATAATCGCGTTGATTGGCCACCTTAATGAGTCGCTGCCGGGGCATTCCCACAGTCCTCGACGTGGTCGGGCTCTTCTTCTTGGTTTCTTATTCTTTTCATAATTTTTATGACTATTCGTTCAAAACCACAAAGAGCGACGTGGCTTAAGGAACCAGCATGAAATGCAGAGCGACCTCTTCAAGCTCAGCCAAGCGTGGCACATGCGCTTCCAGTTGCCACACCGGGAACGGTTCTACTAGGTGGTACCCGCTGCCGGGTTACAAGTGTTTCCCACAGCGCCAGCCTGCTTAATGGGCGTTTTTATGCTTTGATAGCTCCCAAGACTGAGCGGAAGGGAGACAGGACAAGAGAGAGAGAGAGAGAGAGAGCGCGAGGAAGGTTGTCATATTATGTGGGCCAAAGTCGGTAGTTCTGCGAAAGAAGGTCTTGCTAGAAAACAAAGAAGGATTGCAGTGAAGATTGAGGTTAGCAAGTCCTAAGCAGTTTTTGAACTAGTTTGAAAAGAAAATCCTTTCGTTTTCCAATTGACATAGTCTTATGTAAATGTTTCCCAAGTGGACCATGACCCTTAAGTAGCACCATGCTCTAAGACCTCCTTAGGATCCCCAAGCAAGAGACTAACTCAACAAACCGTTGCAATTTCAAATCAAATCAAATTGAAGAGCTGCCTGTTAAATGGGACGGCAAATCAGAGAAGAAATGAATCGAGCATTATGGGAGAATCCCAGGACGGAACACCAAGCAACCGAGGAACCGAGGAACCGTGGAACCGAGAAACAAAGGTACCGTCATTAGAGGACCATATAATAATGTGCAACTGCCCAAAACAAGAAGAACACAAATAGCAACATCGCAAACCGAAGAAAGCAAAAGGGAAAAGGTGAACTCATAAAAAACGATGATGTATCGCGACGGGGTAACCTTTGTAGTTGTCTCTTCTCTCTCTTTCTCGCACTGTTTCCATTCTATTTTTTGGTTTTTACTGTTTTTTGTTTTCTGTCTAGTGATTTGCCTCTTGGGTCCGCGACATGTCGGAAAAACTGTCCGCCGGTCAGCCCCTGTCCGGAAGTAACAAGCAGAAAAGGGTATGACAGACAATGGGAAATTGAGGAAAATTCTATTGTACCTGTAGTAGGAAGAACATATTTTTGTGTGATTTGGATGCGACGCGTCTGCTTGACCTTTTTGTCGAAACATGTCCAGGCATATCACGTCATAAGGTACTTATGTATTTTACAGTTACAACGTTGCTTCGTCTCCGTTCCTCTCTCTCGCTCTTTCTCGCGTGCTGTCTTACTCTGACCTTACGCTCCACTGCACATTGGTCTGAGAAGTCCGAATGCTCTACAAGTATACCAAAAAGTAGGCCTGTGAAAAGTGTTAACGAGACACTGAGAAAGAGAGGGAGGGGGAAGGATAGGCCAAGACTAAGACAAGGGCTGACCAGTCGGAAGCATTGGGGGGTAGGGGAAAATTTGCATAACCCTCGAATGTTATGACAGCTCATTTAACGCCGAGCCAATTAAGCGAGAGAGAGAGATATTCCTGCCCAATGGACCTTAAGAAACTCTACACAACTTGACCAACTTCGTTGGGCTAATGAGGCATAGCCCGTCTAAGTGATATGTGCACTTAAACTAATTGCTACGAGCTGTGGGAACTAAAGATTCATTTACTTAGCAATTTTAGCTAGAAACTGTGTGTGAAAACTCAGCGGGAAATTGACAAAAAGCGAACTAATCTGTACGATCTACCGGTTTAATCAGCTAAACATGCCTAGGTACCTTTGATTTTCTAAAACATTAACATAGTTTTTTACCTTCCTATAATGACAATCCAACTTTCCTTAACCAACCAGATGGTACTTTGGGATATTCGAGAAGTAAAAATCTTCTATCAGACTAAAATGTGCAATTACATTAAAAAGATTTCAGATATTGTTGCATTTTCAAATCCTTTCTACGCACACCACAATTTACTCTATATAGCATATTGTCTGTGCCATCCTAAAGGTCCTTATAGAGCCATTCATCGCAGCAGTTGCCAACTCAATTCGCGCGAACGCCCCTACACATCGCACCCACTTTAATTGAGCGATAGATAGAGAGATCGATCGGGACTACAATGGACAACGATGATCTGTTTTCTTTCTTCGCTGCTGCGATTCATTGAAAAACCCCATTTGGATGGCACACTTTTGTGTTGGGAAATGCGGAAAAGTGGAAAATAGCCATTAAAAGCGGGCACACTTTCGACTCTAATTGCGATTTAAACGTTTCTCTCTCGAGTGGCGAAAATTGTAAATTGAAACAGCGACAACCTCTCTCTCTCTCTCTCCCTCTCTCTTGCCTCTCGCTCGCTCTTGCAGGCAGTGCACCCGCTTGATTTTGCGCTGGCAGTGACAAAAGTCGAAACCGTCGATTGACACAGCTCGCCAGCCCGACGCACCTTTCGACCCGCACTTTTTGCTGTTTTTCTTCTGGTTCCCCCACCCTCCTCTCTCCCTCTCTCTTTCCCTCTCGGGTCCAGGGAGAAAGAGTCGCCCGCTTGGTCGCTGGCCACGCACGCGTGCGTCAGCTTATCGACCCCCTCACATCACCGGCGGCAGCGCGAAACAGTTGCGAAAACTGGCGAAAAACAATGGAACGAAGCGGGACGAGGTCTCAAAGGGGCTGGGGGCGTTGTAGGTCCTGCATGTCCTGTCGGGACTGTCAGGAAGTCAATGTCAGGCTCTACGTCAGGCTACATTGTGCAAATGTGCAAACATGTGCAAAAAATTAGAGGAAAGCAGTGGTGAAAAGTTACAGGACGAAGAGATACCCCGTACATACCCAGTTAATATCTTTATCTTCCAAGTTTTGGTCTAATATCTTTTGTAACTCATGTGTTCCCCAAGGAATTTTGATAAAACTTTGCACAGACTTAGATCACAACATATGACTTAAGCTTGCCAAATACCAAATACTTTGGCTAACATATAGCTTCAAAAATAACTGGAATGCAAACATAATTGTCCACATTTACAGCTGCAGCTTATAGGAAGCTACCTAAAGGGTTTGATTACTTTAGCTCTGCTTGGGTAAGCAAATGTAGCATACCCCTCTTCAAAAAGCTTTCAGTTTTACAGGGTATATGGACAACTGAAAAAACGCGACATTGTAACTGTTATGTTGGCCCTAGATTGGCATGTCCTGACTGCAATTTCTGCGGGTCGCTCACCGCCGTCGCCGTCGTCTAATGCCCATTAGAGAAGAAGAGAAAGAGAGAGAGAGAGAGAGACGGAGGCTAGCGTGAGGCGCTAAACATGCATGTCCCGTGCTGTGCAGGACAGTACGTAGTAAGGCACTAACAAACCGTATCCTTCGACAGCAACTCGAAAACTCACCTGTTGTTGGCTGCGTGCTATAAATTTTCGACAATACGATCAGTTTTGAGGTTCGCTCCTTCAGTGCGACTGTCTTTCTTCGTCCGATCCTTCAATTATGTGACGCATCCCGCACTAGAATGAGGGATATAACATGTTATTTGTAGCAAAACCTCTCATCAGCGACTGTCGGACAGCAGGTGAAAAGGTCACGGCAAGACGAGCGACGCAACAAGCTGATAACAAATGTACATTGCATCGATCGATCGATATTCCAGCAATTGACCAATTGGTCTATACGAAATTAAGACAATTTCAACACACAAGCTGCTTTCAAAATTGGACTGCGGTTACACAGCTGAAAATCCAAACTTGGCGAAGAAATGAGAAAAGGTTTCCATTCCTGATATGGTATGGATTTCTTATGATCAGTTAATACTCCTGAAGATTGTATTCAACCTGATATAACTTTAATTTTAAGGAATTAACCAAGATATTCCTATCCATATACTAAACCACCCGTTCGAACTCAGAAACCATAAGAGCAAAGTCACTGAAATTGCATATGTAGTCTATGCATAGCTTCCGCAGACTATATATGCCAACGTAAGCTGGGAGAATCAGCATAATCAATATTAAATTATACAGTTTTAATACCGGGCTTCCGAAAATTATGCTAAGAATTAATGAAATTGTTTTTTTTTTCTCTCCACGCTCTGTGTCTGTGATAAATGATGATCAATCAAGCAAAATCGTAATCGGAAATTGCGCCCGAGATCTGCATATGTCGCCTAGGTTAAGGATGCTCGAGCGTTGCAAAGACACGCAGCACAGCACGTACATAGTACATATTTCATCCTTATGCATCGACGGGCTGCCATAATTGCTCGGATACCTTTTCGCAGACACCTTCATACCTTCTTACCCCTAAGGGGGTAAGAGATTTGAGAAATGTGGCACATCATACGGCGCATATCATTAATGCAAATCTATGGGCCTGGGTCAGGTCTTACTTGGGTATTCTCGTGTCTTCCTTTTTTTTTGCACTACCCCTAGCTGTCATGTCACCGAAAATATTATTATAACAATTGCAAACTGTCGAACTGCAGATCGAGAGAGAGATCGAACCTGGATGGGGGAGCGTCGAGGGGGGGATCTCAACGGGTTCGCATGCTTCCTCATTAAGTGCGGCTCACTTGACAGTGCAAACGTCGCAAATGTTTCGTAACCCTTTCTCGATGGGATTTGCGGCCGTGAGCCGTGAGAGAAAAGAAAACAGCTTAACCCCCGTCTTCATATTGCACCCTTAACCCCCTCCCCTCCGTAACGCTTGAAGTGCGCAAAAATTTAAATGACGTCAGTTGTGAGATGAGAGATGAGATGAGAGCTCCGGATTAGATTTGAATCCTTTGCAATTTTCCGCATTTGCGCTAATGAAGAAGCAGCAGCAAAAGGGGATGGGGTAACACCTTGAGGAAAATGGAAAATCGCAAAAAGAAAAATAAGCCCGACACGGGGTGACAGTTCATTTATTTTTTCATTCGAATTGATTTGGCAAACAAATTCACAATACACTTTCGTATAGAGCGTTACTCAAGTGGTTCCGGCTCGTGCAATGGAGACGGAAGTGCAGGCACGAATATGACACGTAGAGAATGACCAATATGAAGAAAGTAAAAGATACATTTCTAGAATTCAAAGGGAAATATAATATTAATATATAAGAATATATAAATATTACAAAATTTTCCGATTAATAGAAAGTTAATTGATATTACTCCAGTTTAAACTAAAACCTGCTCGTGTCACGAGGCAAACACAACTCTAGGCCAACGGGGTTGCAACTAGCTTGTAGGGTGAGGGGAGCAGAGGGGCAATAATAGGGGACACCGGCAGTGGCATTAGTACAGGTAGCGTGCGTTACGCTACGACGAACAAGACACAACCAGGCCATATGCAGGGCCCTGAGTCGCCAGGCCTGACTAAGCCAGACGTAAAACTATTTTGCATAGACAGAAAGAGATAGAGAGACATCTAGAGAGCGAGAGGTAGCATACCAAAGTCACTAGGGCAGCTGTTGCCAAAAGTTATGCAAAAACTAAAGCCGCCTCGCGGACGGATAATTGAAGTCGATGTCGGTAACGACGCCGGGGGCTGACAAGGCACAGGGCACAGGGTACAGGGTACAGGGCACAAGACCAGAAGGCAGAAGGCAAGAGGCAACACGACAGCCAAGAAATCAAATATCATATATCAACTTACATATCACAACAAGATGGGAAAAACAAAAACAGTCTGCTACCGTGTCTGGGGAGTTTCCATTACCGTTTTCCTCGATTTTCATATTCGTATTTCCATTTACCATTTACCATTTTCCATATTCCATATTCCATATTCCATATTCGGTATTTGCATTTGCAGCTCGACTCTCTTCTTATTACATGCGCTCACACCTTTGGCGAGGGTAGGGCAACATCTGCCGCCGGAGACCCACGGCTCAAGGAGACCCTGACCCAGACGCAGACACAGTCGTAGACTGAGCTGCGTATGGTATGCAAATGTTCATTATGCAAATCTCCCAGGACACATGATCGTTTTTTTTTTTTTTCCGCTGCCAGCTCTCTCTCCATTATGAATTATTGAACTATTGGCAGTCTAAGCAAATATAAATTGAGCAATAAATTCGAAAGGGTTCTTCACCTTCCTCCCGGGCGTAAGAATCAACGTCGGCCTCGCCCCGCACCCTCGGCAGGCGACTTTCTTTGAGAGCCTCTTGGCGGCTTGGCGGCGACATCGATACGCGTGAGTTTTTCCTACTTGTTTTTCTTTTCTTGTCTTGGATAACCCCCTCCCCCCACCCCGAGTGTTTTCCATGGCCCTCGACATGTGACATGACGCAGTCAAAAACCAGCAGCATTCAGATGCAATTACCAGATAAGAGATATACATGAGGAGTATATATGGTAAAGAAGCGCGAGTAAAGTAGCGCTATGGTCAAGCTAAAAGGTCATCGGGGGGCCAATTAGATGAGTTAGTCGCCCGTTTGATGTGTCCAAATTGAGGTGCAACTGGGTAAACGGCCACGTGTCCACTCGCAGCTGACAGGCCGAAGAGCAGAACAGGCGAAGAGAGAGAGAGAGAGCTTCCTTGGTGCCCTTGGGAGTATAGCATAAAAAATATTTAAGGAATTAGTTGGTCAGATCGAAAGATATGAACAAGAACATATAATGTGTACAGTAAGTTTATCTGGGAGTTTCTATAACAAACTTACAACTGTGTTGAGCCCCGCTTATAAGCAACTTTGGCAGGTTTCCTAAGAACAAACTTAGCAACTAAAGATCACGGCTCAAACTACATCTAATTATTCGGTTAAGTCGAGAAACTGGAACTGGAAATACGTTTAAAAAGATTCCAGAATTTTACTTATGACAGTTTTAAGCAGAGACGAAGATCAAAGCAGATGCAGACACAATGCCATGGGTATTAGAGATACCGATCCTAAGCCAAATCTAAATGCATTTCCATACACCCGCACAGCTGCAGCTGCAGAAGGAACAGAAGGAAAAGGATTTGTGGCACCTTTTGCAGAACGAGATTGTCGCAAGATTGTCGCAAGCTGCTGCAATACCAAAGCGATGCCAAGCGGGCTAAGCCAAATGAGTTTCGAGCTGCAAAGGATTAGAATTAGAATGTGTGTCCAGATCAAGGTGCACAGATAACGATGAATGGAAGAGAGTAAACGAGTGAATGGCTGAATGGGTGACTAGGTGCATGGATGAATGAACGAGGAATGAATACAGTATTTTCTTGCCTTTTGTGCTCGTGCCACACGCGCACCTACTGAGCGGGCTCAGGTGTTGCCGGCTCATGCTAATGAGCAGGTAGCTTCGTACAGGTATCGTAAATCAATAGGAAACCCGCACGGTAGGCGTACTTAATCCTTTCGACACTTAATTAGTCCAGCCACACCCGAACTAGGAAGGTGCAATAGCATTAGAGACGCCCGACAGGGAAGGTGTTCCAAAGAGATCTGCAAGAAAACGGCGCGAAGTTAGTTAAAGATCTTTTACAAATTTGGATACACAGTAAATTTAAAGATCGTTCCAGAGATAATAACATAATATTTCACACCTTAGATTTAGTACAAACTGGATTGCAGGACTTTTCGATGCTTAAGATTCGTTTGATTATAAAAATAATTAATTTTATTCAGATTTTCCAAAAGATTTGTAAAAGAGATTTGTATATAATTATTTAAATCTAATCAATTAAAACAGATCTTTGCATTGATAAGGAAAATATTTGTACGTTTTTAAAGACAATAACACTTTTCCCAGCTATTCTTCTCTTGGAGCGTAGAGATAACGAATTTTTTTAATGATGCGCTTGAAGCTGCGACGTAACTGGGGGTTTGAAATTTTACTTAACGCAGATTGCTCGACCCCCTCATCGGACTCGTCATCCGATTCGGGTTCATCACTTGGAGGCATATTCGACTGCTGTGTACGAATCGCCTCGATAACCTTCTTCTTCTTTGCCTGCGTTTCAGACTGAAGAGCCTTTTGGAATTCCTTGGCCTGACGCAAAGCTTTGCGCTCTAATTTACCCAACTTACTTGTGGCCTTCTTAACGCTGGACCCTTGCTGACAACCGAAGGGTTCAACAGGCTCCGATTCGACAGGAACTGAGTCCAAACGATTATTCTTTTTGTTCTTTCGTCGCTTTGAGTTGGCTTTCGGTACCAATACATTTAGGGTATTGGATGTGGACGGTACAACAAGTTGCTCGACATCCGGTGATGATATGTTTTGAATTTTGTAGCAAATCGTTTCATTAACTTTCTCCGATTTGGCATGGCACATCTCAGCCTTAATAGCTGCTTTCTTGCTTGAAACTTCTAAAGAATTCTAAAAACAGAAGTTTATTTTATTGGGGAACTTTTTTCAATGCTATTTGATACCTTTTCAATGGGTTCGCCATTGGAATTTGCTGCCTGTTTTGCTTGAGCCAACTTGAGATTGTCGATAGAAGACGGTTTGTTAATCGCCTTCGGGTCAGAACTTTTCACTAGTTCAAGCTCAACTGTATAGCCATTTACTGTGTCGGGTAGAACTTTCGTCGCATCCGATATGGACGATACAATAACAGGCTCAGCTTCCGGTGTTGATATATTAAGGATTTTGTAGCAAGTCGGTGTTTTGACTTTCTCCGGTTTTTCCTGGCATATCTCAAGGTTCAAAACTCCTTTTGTCACTCTATTCTTTGGTACAACTGATATGAAGTTAGTTTCAGGTAAAGTGAAGGCATTAATAATTTTATTGGGAAAGTTCTCTCCTGATTTGGATTCCAAACTTATCAAATCGTCAGCTGCTTTGGGTATTTCAGGCTGTGACACATTGAGATTTTCTGCTTTCGCTTCGGACTCAGCTATGTTTCTGGTGATTCCGTGTTGAGATCTGAGTTTTCAGCTATTTCCAAAATACTTTGCAGTGGTTTGTGCTCACATGATAAGTTTTCTGGTAAACTAGCGTTGGGTACCAGAACACGAGAATTAGACAAAGAATTCTGCGTAGCATTTGGCACAATAACTTCAGCTGTAAAATCATCAGAAATAAGAGGATCGATTGGAAGAGATTTCAAGTTCGCTGGTACTATCTGCTCAACTCGTTCCATTGGGCTGGGTTTTCGATTTCTGGCAACTTTGTGAGTTTCATTAGTTTTCTTTAAAATTCTTACATTTTTGTGCACGTTGGGTACATTTTGGGATGAGTGGAGCGGGTGACCCTTGACTTTGGTTTGCCATGAATTTGCTTTCCAAGAATTTATATTGATCGGGTTGCAATGATTGTAAACGCGCCTTGGCGCACGAAATTGATCATATTCGTGTCTCTCAAACTTCTGCCTGCTGTGTGCCTCAATCTCGGTTACATATGGCTGAAAATTTGACTAGGTTAGTTTCCACAATAGATTTTATAACTAATGGAGGATTTATAGAAATTGTACTACCTGTTGAAGCAGCCAATACTGAGACTCTTCCGAATTTGAATACTCCTCCGGGTAACTTTCATCACAGTCAGGCGTAAATGGGAGCTGAAGAAGAGACTTAAGATCGTTAGTATAAAAGAAGTCCCTTTCCTTTCTGATGCCTACCACCTACCTCGCTTCCAGCCTCGAATCTATCATAGTGCTCATTGCGATATTGCAGGGTATTTAGTTGAAGCCCGCTTTCAGTTTCATAACAATCCTCGTCACGTTGACTAGTTATGTTGATCACCAGCTTAGATGGGGCCCTCGATATATACACATCACTTAAGTCACTCAAATCGATCTCGATGACATCCGAACCGTTGCTTTTCGAACAGGGAGACGCTGTTTCTTCATGCTGGTAGGATTGAAGGGTATTCATCTGTTGTGGGGATGGCTGCGAGTGTAGCGTATAGGTTTGCTGTAAGCGTTCCTGCTGTAGTAATGCGGCTGGAGGCATCGCCTGATACTGGGCCTCCGGCGCTTGATAGACTGGCTGTTCCTGCTGATAGCGGTACGGTTGAAACAAGTACATCTGCGGCTGCGGCTGCGGCTTTGGCTGCGTCTGATGCTGCCGTTGCTCCAAAAACCTTGCACAAGCCCGATTGCCATCCGAGCAATATGACTGTGCCAAGTTGTAGTTCTCCACGTGGTTGTAGTCGACGGAGTCCGCTGCGCCATGGAATGACTGCGGGGGCTGATTGTACGACAACTGACGGTCCCCATGTCGGTAAGGTTGCCATGAGTACGCTAACGAGCTGTACCAGGTGCCGTTATGATAGACACCCTGTGCAGGTGATGGCTGCGCCTGCTGCTGGTTGCGTTGCTGTTTATAGTATTTTCTCATATCTGCTAAACGCAAAAAATCAAACAAAATAAAACAATATAAAACTATTCTCTGACTGCCAAGGGGATGCCAAGTCGAACACGTTGACGAAAGTTGCCAGATCAAAATGGGTTGCTCAGGTTCATTTCTCGGAAAAGAAAAGAAAAAGCAGTTTACCAACACTCTGTGAGACAGTTAGCCTCGCGAAGCTCTCTGGAAGATCGAACAAATCTAAATCATAATGAAATGACATGCTCTTCTTAAATCTGGGAATTTCTTTAAAACAGATTAATCACTTCCTAATTAGTATAAGGATCGAGCTGAATTAGGTTTTGCTAGGATAAATTGTCATAAATAACGAAAATATAGTTTATTCTCAGGATCCATTCAATTTTCCATTCTGTTTATCCCATTCAAAGCTAAATACAAATAGCTCTGTCGCTCTCTGAACTTGCCTCCATTGTCTGTTTTCAGGGTCAGCCGCGATGCGTTCGACAAATATGGTCAGGGCCAGGGGCGGAAAAGGGCATGGGGGCAATGCGCGAAGGACAACAACAACAGAAAAGATAAACGTTTAGCAGCATTTGCATATTTAATTGTCAAGAAAATTACGAAAATCAAACCAAAGAAAAAAAAACACGTAGAATTTCTAAAGAAATTCAGAAAACGAAAAACATCAAGGAAAATCAAATTTTCACGAGGAAATGAACCCAAATGGGTTTTTGCCGTGAAAAGAAAAGCGCGCACATTGTTATTGTTTGTCGCGAGGTGAAGGGAGCAGGGGATGCATCAACTGGCTGCGCTGCGTCGTTGTTGTTGCTCGTAAATCGTAGCTGCTGCCGCCGCTGGCCGCGTCCTTCCCGACCGCAAAAGGCATTCGGGCATTGGGCGCAAAAAAGGGGGGTGAAAACGCACCACAACGCAACGCATAGCATCGCGCACGTATGCAAATGTGCCGCTGCAAGGAGACATTCCGTTAGATTCCCGCAAACTCAAACGCAACGGGATGGGACACGGGACGCTCTCCCATCAAATGTCGCCTGTGTGTTCTGTCAAACGCTTGACAGCCGCGCGATCAGGTTCCCTCCCGGAAAGAGAAATTAATGCATCGGCCTTGCCTGCAATTAAATTTGAATAAAATGCTAAGTTTATTGAGTATTACCAGGCAAATGCCAGCAGCGTCTTACCCCTTTCTCCCTCTCTCTCTCCTTTCCCTCTCCGTCTTGGCGTCGCCTCGACAGTTGCTCAAAGTTGCGTAATTGATTAGCCCGCGGCAAGAACTCAGCTGCATCTCATCATGGGATACAAATTCCGAAGCAACGCAACGCTTCACTAATCAAATGTTAATTTCACTTTGCTGACGTTGTGCAACACTGGAGGAACACTAGAATTTAGTTAGAGTAAGCTACAGTGGAGAGTGTTCGACTATTGAATACCCGCTATTCACCTGTTCGCCAAACAAAATTATATCTTAAATAAAATCTCTAGAGATTATATCTCCCCAAATAAACGGGGTATAGTATTTTCGTCTTATAAGAATCTGTCCCCTTTTATGGCTTCTAAGAATGAAAATAATCCCACTATATACCAAAGACTGGCGAAATTGGGAAGCTCTGAAGCCCATGTATATCTCCTAAGCTAAGCAAGATACCAAATTCCTCAAACTTTCTTTTCAATCTTCCATTTTTCCAACCAGATCACGTTTGCTTTATCAGGCTAGCAAGGCAATATATTGTATGGAAGTTGGATACATCATTTGATTGTTGCACGCATATTATTTTTCGCTGATATCTTAGGATCCCTTGCGGCATGGGAAATGTTTTTCTGCATTGTGAAATGTTTGCAATTTTAAAATTTCATCATGTATGTGTGTGTGTGTGTGTGATTGCGAGGTCTCGGTTTATTTGCCCAGAGCACGCACAACCCTTTCGTTGGGGTCGGGGACAGGGTTGCCCTCGTTGCAGCATGCTTCCGGGTGGTTGTCAGAGATGATTTTAAACGTATTAACCCATGACCGCTTTAGCCATTGTTTATTGCCTAATTTGCGGTTAAATTTCGATTTTGCCACAATGAATTCATTTTCGAATTCACAATTTCTTGACAGATTGAGATTTATGTGTGTGCGCGGGACTCACTCTCTCTCTCCCTCTCTCTCGCTCTGTGTATATGTATGCGCGTTGTTTGCCAATAAATCTGCGAAGAGTGTGCGAAACTTTTGGCGCGCAGTGTGCAACGATCAGGAAAACGAAAACAGCATAGCGAATTAAGAAAAAAATCCAAAGGAAAACAAAAGCAGCTCAAGATGGCAGAGAGAACCATGAAGAAGAAGAAGAAGCAGCCGACACGTCGTGAACGTCGGACGGACAGACGAACTTTAGCGTATACCCCACAGAACGATTAGGCAAAGGTTACTTCCGAGCGACTATCGCTGCCAACTGATCAGTTAATGACAATTGCGACTGGAGAAAATCAATTAAAGATATGTTGTACAGCAGGAGCAAAACAAAACAGAAAAAAGGGAAAAAAGCCGAAAATATGTTTGCTTGTAATGACCTTTGACCACCCGAAACTGAAGTGCGCGGGGACGGGGGAGAACTACCCCCTTTGCCGCGGGTTCAAGGACTATTACGACTGCCGTGCGTAATGATAAACTGTCAAAAATGCAGTACGAGATGCATATCGCACCGCACACCACACACACACACAGGCACATAGAGTGTCCTGCCACCACAGACCCACGCGTCTAGCACATTAACACAGCACGGGCGGTCGTTGTGGGCGTGGCTGCTGTTTTCATGTCGATCGCAACTTTATGACATTTTGGAAAATTTGTTTTTCCCCCTTCTGCTGCCATCGGGTTAATTTCGCTTTTCCTCCACTCTTGTTGGTTCTTTTTTACGACTCTACGTTGACAGTTTTCAATTAGGAATCGAGGATATAGTAGTCGGAAATGTGCGACAGGAAGTGGTCAACTTGCTTTAACTTTTGCCTGACTTTTAATGACAGCAGATTGGAATCAGTTTGAGTCTAATGATCATGGGCAAAGCTATAAAATCAGTAGGGGAAATGCTAAATTATGATTCATGGTGAAAGGATGTAGAAAGTATGGCCTAAAAATACTAGAAATTTATTTTAAACTACATTAAGAATACAATAAGAGCTGTTCCATTGTAGATTATAACACTTTAAGCACTAGCTATATACACTCAGTAATAAATACTGTACTTTGACAAATCTTTATAAGAGACAATCCGTAGACATAACTCTCTCGGATCTCTTAAGGTCAGCTAACTACAATGCATTATTGATACAAAACGATTTTCTAAAATCATTTAAACATTTTCCGGGTTCAGGGTTGTTCTCACTATAGATCGCTCTATTATTAAGTTACAATTGGGGCAGCTTGAAAGCTATAAACGCACATGGAACTATTGTAAAATTGCCCGTGATTTATTTGTGCCATGTCCTGCTGACAACTCAATTCTCTGAAGCCGAAGCTGACCAAAGCTGTTTACACTAAATTTATGTCACAAAATCAATTGTCCGACACAAAGCAATAAAAACAAGCTGAACTCGGGCCAGGCAGCGGGGCAACGGGGCATGAGGCAGCGAACCGCCCCGATTTGATTTGCACGCAGTGAATGCGCCTTGAAAGGGGTCAGTGCGAGGCCGGTTCCGGTGATCATCCATCAGCAGGACACAATCGAAGGCAGGCAACGGGAGGGAAGAAATCTTTATCGTCGTCGTCATACGGCGCTAATCCTTACGAAAGCGACGGCGTTGCATAATTTTCCAGTTCAGTGAACCGCCGATAACGCCGCCAGGTCTGACCCGCAAAGATTGTCGCCGTGTCGCGTTGCGCCGATGTCCTTCGTCCTTTACGACATTGACATGCATAATGAAGAGGTCAGTTTCGCACGCTGGCCCCGCTGCTGCTCATGTTGTTTGTTTATGTTGATGCAGTTAAAGGATTACCAGACCCGCAACATGGGCGCGAACTTGTGGTCTGTTACTGTCACTGTCCCTTCTGTCGCCAGCTGCGCCGTATTACATGTTTGCGCGGATCCTGCGCATTCGCTACGTTGTCGTTTCACTTTTTTATTGTTGCGATTGTCCTGTGTCTTTCTCAAAAGGCAACCAACAGCAGGATGCGCTTTGCCGGCCACAATAATAATTTGTGCCCAGTCACATCCTGTCACATATCCTGCATGATAAATGAATTGATCTCTGCCCCTGGCCATTCAGCCCACAACATTCCCAGGCTGCCGCAAAACGGGAGCACATCCGCTGATCTCAACCATGGAGAATCGCTTAGACAAAGATTGCCAGAGATTTCAAGAGCGGGAGAGGGAAGAGTTGTCAACTGGCAGCTGGATTGGGGGAATCCCAATTGATGATTGCAGATCATGTTGACGTTGGCTGCAAGAGGGAGTTAGAGAAATTAGAAAACTTAATAACAAATTACAAATAAGAATATAAGTGAATTAATCCACAAACAAAATGAAAGACTTCCCATGTATAAAAAAAAACAATTCCATTTACAACCTGAAAGAAAGTGAAAGTGACTATGCGCTGTGAAGTGGCTCTACTTGCCCAAGACATAATCGACAAATAACCGCAAACAGATGGAATAGATAAAATAAGACTACGCCGCATCCTTAGATCTTCAGGGAAGTGGACAAGACGTCAAATAGAATCGCCCCGAATTGACGACTCAAGAAAGCAGCAGAGGATCACTTAAAATACACTTCAAAATGCAACATACTTAAGAGAAACCTTCAAACCTTCTGCTAGGGCACCGCAGCGACACTCGAAACAGCAACAGTTGCACAGCGGTTGCAGTTGGCTCGTCCGTCCAGCAATTGCCCAGGGGCAATCAACATCAATTGCAGAAGGGTCGCCGGCGCGAGATGTAAATGTGAACGAACTTAAATGGGAAAATGGAAAATGCAGAGAATGAAAGCGAAAGTGGAAACAAAGTTCGCTTCACTTCGGGACGCACTGTGCACTGATGTGCAATGCATATAACTTACATGTAATAAAAATCAACCTTCGTTATGGGACAAGCGACAGGGGCGGGCAAAAGGGCAAAGGACCAAGGGGCAGGGCCGCGGGTCCGTCGTCTGTTTGGCTTCTTCGGTTTGACCGACAACCTCAGAGCAGCAGCAGCATCATCATCCACGCATCGCAGCAATGTTTTCTCTTAATTAATTTTTTTCTCGCTGCACATAAGAAAAAGGGTTACTTGATTAGCCCGAGCAGAGCCGAACCTGCCCCGGGGTCGTCAGCCCCTGCCCAAAACGGGCTAATCCAATTACCAATTGACCGCCCGTTTTATGTTTTCCCAACGCATTTGAGCAGCATTTTGTTACATACACGCCTGCGCCAAGCGGCGAGAATGCACCGCTGCCGCTGCCGACGACGACGCTGCCTTTGCTGATGATGACGTAGCTACTGCCACCGCCGCCGCCGCCGGCTAGCCTCTGTCGCTGCATCACGACAGCTGTCCTTTGGGTGTTATTTGCGATGAGATTTTTCCACTTTTCCATTGTTATGCGCAGCCGCCTGTCTTCGATCGTTTTCTTTTGCCAGTCTGTGTTTTCTTTTTTTTTTTTTGCAGTTGTGGCATGCGCCGTTGTTGCGTCTTCTTCTTTTGCCTCGTCTTTGTGTCGCTATTGCAGCTGCCGTTGCAGTCGCCGCCGCATTGTTATGCATCGGGTTTTTGTTCAATTTCTGTAAAATGTGCCAATTATGCCAATTATTACCGTTAGGCAATTGAAAACGAACGAGCGGCACGAAAGAAGAGAAGGAAGCCAACGCACAAGAAATCAAAAAATATTGTACAAAAATCAAACTTCAGCTGCGCACAAAGCAAGATGGCGTCGCCCACACACAACAGTTGGCCGCACTCGCCAATAGAGTTGCCAATTGTCGCAAAAATTGATGTACCAAAGCATAGTAAGCTGTACAAAAACTGGTACAACTGGTACACAACGTGGTATAAATTAATTTAGTTTTATTCATACATACTTTGAATTTCAAGTCTTCTGACAATCTATACATATTTCACAAAATTGTATCAATACATAAACTAATTTTTACTTTCCACATTTTGTATGCGCTGATCAAATTTTTCAAATAATATTAAATAAGCTTTGGCCCGATCCAATTATCGAATATGAGTAACGGCAATTTCGACTATTATTAATTTTCCAAAACATTACATTCCACTATCTGTTCGATAATATGAAAGTACACTTGCAGTAGTAGTAGCTGGAGAAAGGAAAAAAAAGCAACGTGACAAAAGTCTCGGATAGTCACCCACAGCGCAAGCGCAGCGTTGCCTATCCTGGGCAGAAAACATCGCCAATTGTCATAGCGACGACGACGTTGGCGCCATCTTTCACATACCAATTTGCCAATCAACTATTGCAAGGCGTACAAATTTCTCACCTGGGAATAGATTCTATACACAATTTGAAGGTATGTCAAGTTAATAAGTGTAGTTATTTATTAAAAAATGTAGGGCAAGTACTGCCAAGTATTTGCAAGGGGAATGCATAAGTATGTCTTAAACTAATTCCCAATTTTTGGTTATGTTACGGTAAACAAAAAGCACGTGGGCTGACATTTTTATAATCATCTGAGTTTTCTGCATCATTGACACCTGCATACAAAAATTGATTGCTAAATATTTATAAGAAATTAAGAATTAAGGACTGTCAAACAAGATACTTCAATTGCATCTAATTAAAAGTATCAAACGCCTTGCAACACACACGCAGACGCACACACTCGACTGTCAACTTTCTCGGTTGTGTGAAGATAATAGAGGAATTTGTATAAGAAAAACTCCCTAATTACAAACAAAAGGGTTTTTTGTATTACGGTTTCGATTTCACTTCATACGTGACGTCGCCTGGGAAATGCAATGCAGGTCCCCCTTCCCCACCCAATAACATGTCTCCAACCCCCTCCAATAATGCCATCGAATTCTTGATAAATATTTGAATTGGAATTTTCACTTAAGCCTCGAAAACAGCAGCAGCAGCGGCAGCAATTTTTGAATGGAAATCCAAATGGAACGCTTGACGCGCAACCCCTGGGCGGAAAATTTGTTTAAACAACTGTGCAAATAGCCTGTCATAAGGGGAGTAGTATGGCGGGGGGCAGGGGATAATCATTTCATTTCTACATTCAAACAATTTTTTTATTGTAACTTTTTCTCCTCAAAAAAAACGCTAAGCCGGCAATCAAAACACAAACAGTGAAAAAAAAAATTGGAAAATCGAAAAATTAGAAAACTGAAAAAAAAAATGGGAAACTCAACGAGGCTCGATGGGGCGGCTTTTGTTGTCCGATCATGAGTAGCACCTGAATACGTGCCACACCCCCCGCCAGGCCTGTCGCTGACTTTGTTAAATTGTGCATTTTGCAACAGCCTTTTCTATTTTCATTTTATTTTTTTTTTTTTTTGGTCCATTTTAATCCCTTTCGGAACTGTTAACAGTTAAACAGAAGCAAATGGGACGGGGTAAACGGTTAACCGGTCTTTACAATTTCGCGCTTTGTTTGCCCAAATAGAATTTTCCGTATCGCTGCACTTGATATAAAAAAAAAAACCTTCCGGTTTTGCCGTCAATCGATGCGCTGACCTATATGTGGATATGGTGAGTGTTTTCAAATGTCCCAATATGTAGGAGGCAATTCAAATAGCTCAAGATAGTTATAGTTGGTATAAATTTGTATAATGTTAGGGATACGAGATGGATGAGGTAAGGTACTAGGCCTATGCAAACCCAGCACGAAAATATAACATTGACTTTAGTAACTTACGTGATTTTCTAATCCATTTCCATGTACCATATACCATATCTCGATCTGGAGACAAGTAGGCTCGTCTTTTCTTCTCCCAGTTGTCAGTTCTTATATCAGGCACACGAACATCTTGTATATTCATCGTTTTAGAACATATTGCTTAAATTCTAGGGAATACATGTATTTATAGGTATATGTATACATGTATTTGTATATTTATAAAAAGAATATATATATACATGTATCTAACATGCAAGTACACATAAATATACATATATAGATAAATCTTTACTCTACGTGAAAGGCGTAACTAGAATCCAATAGAATCGCCAACAATCTGAATGAATTTCTTCGATTTTATTTTGTTATTTTTTCAACTAGAAACTACGTCGGCGACTACCACATCCACAATTGCAACAACAATAAAAAGAGCCGCAGCAGCGGAGACGACGACGTCACAGTCGTCGCCGATGTTTCTCGACTCTAACGACAGGCAATAGGAGGAGGAGCAAGAAGATAGCCAGGCGGAACCAGCTAAAAGGAAGACGGAGCCAGAGCAAGAGACTTCAGAAGAACGTTCTGAGGAGGCTGAAGAGGTGGAGGTGGTGGCTGTGGCTGTGGTGCCGATTATGGATAGGCAGAGATCCAAAGCAGGCAAAGCGGTAAAAAAGGCTGCCAAGAAAGCCGCGAAGCGAGCGGCAAAACGTGTTAAGAAGGAAACGCTTGAGGAGCCACCTGAAACAATACTTGAGGTGGCGCTGAAGCAGAGTTTACAAGTGGTCAAAGATCAGATGGCCACGCTAACGAATGCCGTTGTAAATGTGGACATGGATGAGGTGCAGCTGGTGCAGCGTGCACTGGAGCTGCCCAGGAGGGCTGGCTATCTATGTCGCAGCAAGACCATCTCACACTTGCCGCGTCCCAACGAGCTGCTTGAACTTTCAGTCCAGCAGCGACAATTGGAGCTGCAACAACTGGAGGAGCATCAGGACGAGGATGAAGTCGATGGGGACCTTAATGAGACACCCGACGAGGATTGCGATGATCTGATTGATAATGCCCACGAGGAGAGTGCCGCCACTCCGCTCACCTACGTGATGGAGAGTCAGAGCGATTATCGTCGTGGTGGCTATCATCCCGTCGTTGTGGGCGACTGCTTCCATCAGCGCTACTATGCGCTGCACAAGCTTGGCTGGGGTCATTACTCCACTGTCTGGCTATGCTTCGATACGCAACAGGATCGCTATTGCGCTGTTAAGGTGATCAAGTCCGCGGAGCTGTACGCTGATTCCGCTCGTCAGGAGGTGTTGCTGTTGCGTCACCTGGCCCATTTCAATTGGCATCCATGGCGCAATCGTGTGGTCACCATGACCGACAACTTCGCCATCCATGGCGTCAATGGAACACATCAGTGTGTTGTCTTCGACGGTCTGGGCGAGAATATGCTGATGCTCATCCAACGTTCCGGTTACCAGGGGGTGCCGCTTTACAATGTCAAGCAGATTGCCTACCAGGTGCTGCAAGGTTTGGTGCTGCTGCACGAGAAGGCTCGACTCATCCACACAGATCTTAAACCGGAGAACGTGTTGCTCGTCACAGATGATGTCGCATTTCGCACCTACGCCAATGAGGCATCGCGCAAGTATCTCGAAGAGCAGTCCGGACAGCGCCCCGAGGAAGAGCAGGTTGTGGATGTGGAACCGGAGCAGCAGCAACAGGTGCAGCGGCTCAGTAAGACGGCCAAGCGCAAGTTGCGTTCGCGGAGCAAACTAACCGCAAGCTTCTTTCAGTCGCATCGCAAGTGGCTACGCGATCGCGGCTTGGCGGATCTCCTAGTGCTGGCTCGCCATGGCCTGTTGACGCCGCCTACGGCAGTCGATGCAGTGACCAACAAGCTGCCTTGGTTGGCCTTCGACAGTCCCGAGATATTCAGCGAGGTGGAGCAGCGGGAACTGGAAAACAGCGAAAAGTTCACCGAGCAGGTGGGTGACAATGTCGCCGGCGATGGCGTGTCCGATGAGCCAAGTCTGGTGAACATTAAAACACGTAAACGATCACACGAACAGGAAGACAAGGTTAAGGCAGTGAAGCTGCTCAGAACAAATCCGGAAAAGTTCGTCCGCCATGTTATAAAGTGCATCAAGCGCGAGGAGAAGGATGAGCCGCACTACTCGTGTCACAAGCGGTCCAAATTGAAGCGTACGTCGAAGAAGCGCAATCAGCCTTCTTGCAGCTTCTCCCAGGAGATGGCAGAACTCAAAGAGCCTAATATGAATCTGCTGAATCGCAAGGATCCCGCACTGGAGCCCTGTCAGCTGCAGGTGGCCATTGCCGATGTGGGAAACTCTTGCTTTATCGACACTCACATCACAGAGGATATTCAGACCCGGGAATATCGCGCTGTCGAGGTTATCCTCGGTGCCGGCTATGATACGTCCGCGGATCTCTGGAGCGCCGCGTGCCTGTTCTGGGAACTGGCGACGGGTGAGTACCTGTTCGAACCGAACAAGTGGCGCGATGATGCCTCACAGGACGAGGTCCATATTGCCCACATTCTCGAAACTTGCGGTCCCATTCCCATGGAGCTGATCCAGCGCGGGGAATGCGCCCGCGAAGTGTTTAATGCACGTGGCAAGCTGCTGCATGTGCGCAATCTGAAGGCACGTCGCCTGGATCAGGTGCTCATCGATAGATATGACTGGGACAGCAATGATGCCGCCGAATTTGCTGAGTTCCTTAAGCCGATGCTGATCCTCGATCCAAAACTGCGCGCAACGGCAGCAGATGCCCTCAATCATCCCTGGCTGAAGTTGGATAACTAATTGATAGATTCCGAAATTTAAATAGCGTCGTACATATACACAGAGCATACATACATACATATGTGTTTGTATGTATATAAAGCATTCGAGTGGAGTTTCTATAATGTAATAAGAAATTGAAGCATGCATATAGTGTGCAATACATACACATACACATGTATATATGTTCACATCTATGTGTGTGTCGTTGCATATTTATATAGACCGTAGTACGACTTTGATAGAATTTACGCAACTGAAACACGAAATGCAATATATATTTTGTAAAGAAATGTGATTCAAATCCAATAAAGCCGCGCGTCATTTACAATTGTTAATAGATCGACATTTTCAATGGGCAGCACTGTGCCGCAGCGTTGCCATATCCAATTATAAGAGTGCTGCGCAATGCGCAATGCGCTTTGCCTTATCCAATTCCGAAACCAGTTCAATTAAGGGTAAACCTTACATCGCTGCCAGCACACTCTCTTAGTTATTTGGTATTTTACGCCACGATACATACGGCCACACTGTATGTTATGTTTTGAGCTTTGGACACTGTAAACAAAACGCGCGAAATTGTAAGTCTTATTTATTATTACTCTGCAAACACAACACGCTATCCGGCTGGAGTTACTGTCGACAAAGTTAGTACGTATATTAAACTCGCAGACAGAAGAGTAACAAGGTATTTAAGTACAAGCCTGTGTGTGCGTAGGTTATATAAAATGCGAATCGAACGTTGATAACGCATGATAAACAACAACAAAGTGCGTTGCAATACGGAAACATTTGTGACGCTCTCGCACACGCTCGCACACACACACATACACAAGAGCATTCATTGTCATTCAAGGTTGCCGCCAGATTTGACTCTTACGTTAAACCAGACCGCCTATGCGCCAAATAGGTAGGGTACACTAAAAGGGGTGGTAGAGCTGGATGGCTGGGGGGGGTCTGTGTCTCGTTCTTATCGTTGCTAACTGAGATAATACTAGGAGTCAAAGTGCCCGCATTATTCTCATTTAAATTACGAGCGAACATATGTGTATGTACGAACTGTGGTCACTTGTTTGCCTGAGTAAGCGACCGTGTGTGTGTGTGTGTGTGAGTGAGTGCAGTGTGACGTGTGGGTAATATTAGTTCCTTAAGTGCGCTTGTCAAGCTTGATTCAATGAATCAGTAATGGTTATTTTTAAGACTAGACACCTTATAAAAGTAAAGGTAACATTAATATATTTTCCCGATCCTCGACTTGCTGTGAACGTATTTGTCAGTTAAAATAAAATTATTGTTCATTGTTTTCTTTGTCACACAGTTAGATTCGAAGGTAGCAGCTACTACAAACGGTTGCAGTGGAAGCAACAACAACAGCGGCTCCAGCTCCTACACGCACACTCAGACATACACACACACACACACACAGCCACCGACACGCGCCACCTGCTGTTGAGATAGCGTATTTATTTAATGTCGTCAGTCGCATTGTTGTGCCGGAGTAATAATATCGTATTCAGCTTGATCAATTCATGGCGCAGGAGAGCCTTAACATTGGTGGCAGAAACAACAACAATAACAGCAGCAAGGACAGCAACAACAACAGCGCTATTAGGGCCTAACAGCAGCCGAAGCCAAAGTTTTCTAAGCAGTCAGCAGCATCGACCGTGTAGCCTTTATCGAACGTAAGTGTTAAACCTATGGCACCATATAATCTTACCTACACATATGTATATATGTATATCTTGCTGGGCAGCTTTGCGAGCATGGACCCGCCATCGGATGTGTTTCGCGGTGTTTCGGATCGCTTTAATGGTGTCACAGTCGATGGAAGGCAGGAGCCGACAACGGGCACACAATTCAGCGAAAAGCTACAGAGTAATTAATCATCAATCAATATGAATAATGCATAAAAGTCGATATACAATTACTCAGAGAATCTAATATGCTTCCTTCCCTTCTGGCTTACAGAATCCCTGGACTATTGGATAGCGCAGAAGAAGCGCGCGATATGGTTTCACGTCTACAAGGAGCAAGCCAATTGGGTGCCTCAGCTGACGGAAGCTGGTTTCGACTTCCATCATGCGCGCTTCGGCGTGGTCACCCTGTACCGTTGGCTACCCATCGATGAGTCAATGAATTTGCCGCATTATGCGCACACGCTGATCGGAGTCGGTGGCCTGGTGATCAACGAACACAACGAGGTGCTGGTGGTGTCGGATAAGAATGCACTTGTGCCGAATATCTGGAAACTGCCCGGTGGCTATGTGGAACCCAATGAGCATCTCGTGGATGCGGCCATACGTGAGGTGGAGGAGGAGACCGGCATACGCACTCTATTTCGCTCGATGATCTGTTTGCGTCACTCGCATAGTGGGAATTTCGGTTGCTCCGATATCTACATTGTCATTGGATTGAAACCGATTAGTCTCGAGCTGCAGCGCTGCTCGCGGGAAATTGAACGAGTCCGATGGATGCCCATGGAGGAGTACATGTGCCATCCGCAGGTGCTTGACGCAAATCGTCTGTTGGTCACAACATACCTGGACAATCAGCGGCGCGGCCTGGATTTCACCTGCGTCAACATGGTACATCAGAAGCTTAAGAAGGAGTACCAGCTGTATTACATCGAGAAGGAGAATAAGGATAAGGATGCTTCACAAGTGCCAAAATAGTAGTGCAATATTCTTTTTAACGTCTTTGTTTCATTTTTTTTATCTTGTACATATTCTACACATAAATCTGTAGTTCAATTTTAGTAAAAAATCAATCTTGCTTAAATTTAGTCGGTTTTTTGCGGCAGTGTACGATGGAAGAGAAGGGAAAGTAATATACAGCATTTGCATATCGATTATCTATGATGCTTGGGAGCAATCGATGATCAGAGATTGGTGTAGATCGGCATAATAATTGGGAAAGCTATAAAACTTTGCTTACATTTGTACAATAAGTTAATTTACTGCTTGTTAATTTACAATTAAAATGAATAGGAAGTGTTCTAACTAGAAATTTGATAGCGAGCAAATATTAAAGTCCCGTTAGCTCAGAAAGTGGCCAAATGCGACAGACGACACGACTGCGTATGAGGCCCAAGGGTAACGGTCCATAATAGCGCGAATCGGAGCTATTGCTTTTGTTATCACCCTCAATCCAGACACAGCCATGAGGCACATAATCTTTCACTACCGACGTTTCAGCGGGTGGCCTCGATCCCAAAATTTCAGCCTCAAGCGGATTTGGTTTTAATGTGGTTACCTGCTCGCCAGATACGGCAACAATACGCTTACATATATATTGACTAGAATTAACCGGCGATACGGCAATTATAATGTCGCCAGATTTATATTTTCGCCAATACTTCGATATGCGTTCCGTTAGCAAAACATTGTCCGAGAAGAGTGTCGGTTCCATTGAAGGGCCCTTGCACTGCAACGACAACAAATACAATCGATTATCGATTGCCAGTTAGAGAGACAGTAAGAGGTATGCTCCTGCTGCGGTTGCCGCTGCTGCTACTGCACTTACCAAAACAAAATCGCCGACATATTCAAAGGTGCAATGCGTTATACAAGCGTATGCGATTGTGTAGCGTGCTAAGGTGCGCAATCGCGCAAGCAATGTGTAGCCTAATCTCATCTTTGTATTGTCTGAGCTGAGCTAGTTTGCTGGCCTAATCAATCGATAGATTCAACTGAGTCGTCGTCCATAGGTGGGAGCAAAAATTAAAAGCACAAGAAATGCAAATTTCAATAACAATAACAATACCACTTCGATAGCGGTTCTATTACGAGGGCTACACAGCTCGGAACGTCAGCTGAGTGTTACATTCGGCGCTATGCCAGGGTTGCAAAGGCATTCAATAACTGCGACCACTACTGCTGCTGCTTCTGCTGCTGCTAATGTGCTCTGCACCAATTGGCGCGCAGTACGCAAATTGTACATATATTCTGAAACACTAAATTTAATTTCCAACAAGCTGTTACACTCCAAATAATTTTATTATTCTGATAAGCTTGATACGTTTTTGATTAGTTTATCCCTGCAGCATATTTGCAATATTTTGCACTGCAGGTGATTTAACTAGGGCTGCCCCCTTGGCGCCAAGTTCAAATTGTGTTAAAATATCTTAAAAACATATTGAATTTTTGCACACAAAAAACAATTTATTTCTTACATTTACCAATGACACATATATATATATTTTTTTTTTTCACTAACGATTTTCTCTACTAACCGTTCAACAATTGATTAAAGTTTTGTGTTCAGGTCTCGCCTTGTACTATATGTAAAGGTATCAATTGTCGTTGACATCATATTGTGAAATACACAATATCAAATTTCATTGATTTGGATAATTACTTTAAATAGAAGACATCAATTTTAAAACCATTAACAAGTTTTGCGAATTCTTTATGTATGTTTATACAAATACAATTGTATATAAGTGTGTGATTGTACATAAAAATAAGAAATATACATTAATTATATAACTTAGGCAAATAAATATACAATTATAATGCTTGAAAATCACTTGAGATATCTGATGCAAGTGCCGCCCGCCCGAATTCAAATGTAACAACTAAGGAGAATACAAAATTAAATAAACAAAATAGTAAAATAGCACTTAATAATAACTACAATTCGACTATCATAAGTTACTTGGTATTGTTTTATAACTGCTGTATTACTTTTAGCTTTAATTATTTGGAATCAAGTGTGTTACTTCGTACTCTTTTAGTTATTTTGCCTTTCCTTCCTGCTGCATCTGTGCTAGCCAGCATCTACTCCAGCTTTTTTCCCGATGCTGAGATTGGTTCAGCTTTCTGACGCTTCTCCTGACGCTCGCGCACATCCACACCGGCCAGATCGATGCCAGCGACATAAGCATGCATAACAGAGATCAGAGCCTTGAGCACCGCAAAGGGACCGGTGAGGAAGGCCAAAATTTTAAACAACGAGGCGCCGAATACTGCAAACAATTTTAAAGGTTAATTATAAAAGCCAAGGTATATTAGAGCACACTACTTACTCAAGGGCCCGTAGGTAAAATGCAAGAGATATAGACAGACGTAGAAGAGCTCGTTTACGCAGCACATAAAGGTCAACACATCCTTTTGGTAGTAAATGCGCATCACGAAATTATCGTTAACCTTGTGCGAAACGCGTCCAACCACAACGCTCCTAATAAATAAATGGCAAATTAGGGAATATTTGAATAGAAATGATGTGCCAACTTTTACTACAACTTACGTCTGCATATAGAGCCAATGGCAGGCGACATCGATTGCAATCGACAACTGGAACCAGAACATATAGCGAGGATAGAAATATGCCAGGGTCACCAATAGGCCAGTGGTACCGCAACGATCCGTCAACTGATCTAGCATAGCGCCAAAGCGCGTGCCTATAAAAGAGGATATATATTCAGTAAACAATTCATATAACAAGAATATATCCGAGCTATAAGCAAGCTAGAGCATTGATGCCGTTACCACAACTTTACAACGATAGAAAATGCAATGTAAACATGACGAAGCAAAATGGAATTGCTTCAAAGATAAAGTTAAATCAGATAGCTTATGGTTAAGACATTGATTCGTACCATGATAACTTAAGATGGGGGCACTTTTCAATTTACAGAGAATCGACTTATAGATAAAATTTTCTGATTGGGAATTGAGTGTGAATGATATACGACACACTTTCGAATACGATGAGTGATGGTAACAAATGATATAATTTTTTGGACACGTAACTATGTGATCAAAGTGCGCGCTTTGCGCATAAATAGATTTACATACGTGTACATACATATGCATGTATAACTATATATACATATGTACATACATATAAACACAGGTCGTAGATGAGTCGATAGATACCATTTGCCGGCTCGAGCAACGGCGATAATTGACGTGGGCCAAGCGATAAAAATGGTATGAACAATGTGCTGGAATTGTGTAGATGATGGTGGAATCTTTGTATGTAGATTGTGAACTCACTCTGGTTGAAGGCCCGTGCAGCATGTCCGTCGACGGCATCCAGTAATGCACTAATTATATAACACCAACCGGCAATCACGTAGTTCGTCGACATAAACCAAAACGCAATAATGGCCAAAACGATGCGTGCATAACCTGCAAAACGGATACAAAGCAACACAATCAATGCAATTTCAAATCAATAGTACATGTTCACACATACATACATATGTACATATGTAGCATATGACGTAGTTCTTTGCACGTTGTGGGTGACATTGGCATTGTGATTGGTGGGACAGGGGGTGGTGGGTGGCAGAAACATTTGCATTTGACAGGCTGCAACGCAAGCGCCACCTACAATCGCTAATTCAATTAAGATGTTGGCTAAACAACGACAACAACAACAATACAATTTCTGTGTATACCCACTCATTGTTTGTGTTATATGTACGTGTGATTCAATGTGATGCACAGTGGATTCGTATTTTAAATATGCAAGCCCAAAATACTTAATAAAGAATATCTAGCTAAGTTGAGTCGTTTGAATAGGCCTTACTTCTGTTAGCCCTTAAAACATATTCAAAACTAAATCGACAGCTTGAGCCCTTCCAGGCTCTTATCTGTTGACTACTGGACCCACTATGCGTCACATTTGTTTACTATGCGGAGACTTACCAATCAGATTTGGCACAAATATAAAAACGTTATCGTGTTCGGCAATGGCCATTTTTGACACCGCTCTGTTTACAACTTGATAAAAACAACTTGTATGTGTAATTTTTTTCAATTAAATGCGATGCGGCGCGTTAACGTGGCGTGCGCTGCAATATTTTTCTACGTTCTGTTCTGAGGTTGTGCAGAAAAATGGCGCTGTATATGCACAGGCGTAAACAGCTGTGAGCGACAGTGTTGAGTAATTTCTTATATTAGGGTAAAGGTGGTTCAGCAAAGACCATGAAAATCCCATGCATCCATTATTTGCATCTATTATATAAACTACAAGAATCTAAATTAGGACTCACCTTTTAAAATTTTTTAGCTTTATTTTGAAAGTAATTGTATGCATTTTGAAGCAAAATTACATGTAGTTTTATGACGTAACAAGCTACCTTCATTTAAAAGACACCTCTTTTTCATCATTCACCGCGTAACTTTCATGCGTTGCCTAACACTGCAAAAAGCTGTTGCTGTTTTGACAACCTTAATAATAATAAAACAGCAGAATATAATGCATTCTTATTGAACAGCATGGATAAACTTCGCAGCAGCGTTGGCATCGGCCAGCCGGCCGAGCAACAACAGCACCAACAACAACAACAGCAGCAACTCGAACAGTATCCGAAACACTTCATTGAACAATATTTGCGCGCCTCCACAAAAATCAAGAAAATTGAGAGAGTTGTCTTTTTTAAGTGAGTAATGGAATACAATCGAAACTCCGACCTTTTATTTAATTTCTCTGCCCCCTACACAGACGCTTTGCACCCAATGTTGCCGACGTACAGGCAGATTTTCAGCGTTTGGCCTATAGCTTCGAGGAGTCGGGCATCATGCAGTACGCAGCGATGTGTCACATTGGCTATGCCAAATGCGAATCCTATGGGGGCGCCCCTCAACGTGAGGCAGAGGCATATGTGCGCGCCGCACGCGACTTTATGTTGGCAGACAAAGAGTTCCGGCTGCTGCATTTACGCACGTATCACAATGGCTTTCGCGAGGGTGCACTACACTGTTATAACCGGGCTGCCGAACGGGTTGCCGACAGTGGTGTCTTCAAGGCGGCTGTACTGCGCGAGCTGCAGCAATTGCAGCGCCAATTGGATCGCACAAGCAGCTTTGCCTCTCCCACACATCAAATCTATGACCTGGAAATGGGCGCTGAAATGAGCATGCAGCAAGAGGATTATCGCAAGGCGCTACTCCAGTTGGACGACATTGTGGACAACATATATGAGCGACGTGTGCCATTGATGTACACTGACCTGCTGCGCCGTGTAGAGGTGCTGCGTCTGCTGCTGCTAGTGCATCTGAATCTGCCGCCTGCACGCCAATCACCCGCGCACATAAAGCTCATCGAGTACTATTACACGTTGGCTCAATTCGAGCAGCAACTGGCCACACCGTGCCAGAGCTACAACAATGAACCGGTTGAACGGCCCGGTGCCTTTGTGCCGCTCCAGCAACAATATGCGCTGGCGGAGATCGTCTGTGCCTGGGTGGAGCGCAAGATGTGCGATCTTAAGCATATGCTTGCAGACTTCTCTAGCGAGCACAGTTCGATTAGTCACACAGAGCGACAGCTGCTGAATTCTATTTATTCCGAACTATCTAAGGTTTACTAGAGCGCAAGCGATGCCAAAACTCTACTACAACCCGTAGAAAGGACTCTGTATATTATTAATTATATTTAAATTTTGCTGTAAGTGTAATCAAGTCTACCAGGTAGAGCTGTAATAGCATCGATAGTGCCCCTTGCCCAAAAAGAGAGAGAACATTATTTTCATAGATTGCGAATAAAAGCTAAACGAATATACCACAATCCGACTACAGAATAGCTTCGATATATACTATAAAAATCTCAGAAGAGAAGTGATGAACCGTTTTGTACACCCATTTACGAATAATGGCAGCTCTGGCTCTACCAACTAACCTTTCCACGTGCCTAGACGATGCAGCAATACGCGTGAGCATTTGAATAACTACTACAATAATAATTGCGGTACTCATAGTACCTACGTACATCTACGTATGTACATATATGTATGTTTATCAATGTATGCAGCGCTCTTGAGTACAATAAATAAAAACCAAAACTGTTCTGTGACCAATTCTGAAAGTAGAAACTATTTCAATATTATCAAGAAATCAAACACAAACACGTATTCGATTTGAACACAAAACTCATTTATTTGTCGCATTATCTAAGTTGTTGTTGTTGTTGCTGTTTTTGCTGTTGTATCAAGTTTCATTTAGCTTCAATTGAATTATTTATTAAGGATTGTGTGTATATATATTTGCTTTTTGAATTATTTTCACTTTAGGTATATTTAATTGTATGTATAACCCTAAAATGTTCATTTCTATTCTGTTTCTGGTAAAAACCTTAATTCTTCCAATATTCTTTCAAGCTATTGTATATGTTTTTATGTATATTTCGAAAAAAAAAAATCGACTTGCTGCGTATTATTCTAGCACAACATATTTCCAATTGATTATAACCTATAAAATCAGTTTATCAATTTATTTCATTTGTTATCCGTCTATATATGTATAATAACTATTATCTGTATATGTATATATATATATATATAGATATTTAGAATTTCTAAGCATCTGTTGTCTCAGTCTAACCCATGTGTGGCTGGGCTGGGCTGGACTTGTGCGGGATCGCGAAATATGCGGGCGGGGCAGTAGCAATTCAATTATTTATTTCTAATTGTTTATGCAAAAAAGTGCTCAATTATCGTGGAAAACTATCGTGTAAACGGTTGATCTCAGTTACGATGATCGTGAATGAATCAACAAAATACGATATACACGATACGATAGAACAAACGATATATCAAGCAGTCTGTATTAGTTTAAATTTACTATGGGTTTATTTTGTCTGTAGCTTTTGTTTTGTTTGGCATAAATCAATTTGAACCCTAGCAAAGGAATTTATTACAATCGAAGAAATTATATATTATTTATGTAATTAATAAATAATAAAAAAAAAATAGTAGTAGTAGATAAAAAGCACTTTAGCTCTAGATCACAAGCAGTTTCTTGTTGTTGTTGTTGTTGTGGTTGTTGATGTAATATTGGGGGTCTTTTTCTAAATCTTTCGTTTTGTCTCACATTTTATTAAATTTAAATCGACACAGAAAATGAAAATAATTCACCTATTAATTTGTGTTTGTGTAAGTGTTTGTGGTTGTTGTTGCTGTTTGTATTTATTGATTTTGTTGTTGTGGTTGTTGTTGCTGCAAATTTACAGGACTATAGCGTGGTGTAAACTCAAATCTAATTTCGCACAATTTGAAAACAGATTAAGCGAGTGAGTGTGAGAGAGATTGGATGTATCTATATGCCTGTATTCATTTCGTTGGTTGTGTGTATGTGGATGTATGTGTGAAAGTGTATTTGTGTGTGTGTGTGTGTGAATATCAATTTACTTGGCCCGGGCCTTCTTTTCGTTCTCGGAGGTAATCTTATTCTTCAAGTGATCCTTGTAGTCCAAAATACCGCCCTTCCATTTGGTCACCGTTTCCTTCTCGCACACCCAGATCTCATCGGCCACCTGTAATGGGGAAAAGTAGAGGGATTATACTAACCCCTAGAACAAGAGTACTGCCTGCTGCAACTCACCTGATTGATAAGTCGGAAATCGTGACTAACTAGCACCATGCCGCCATCGAAATCGTTGATGGCATCCGCCAGTGCATCGATGGTCTCCATATCCAAGTGATTGGTAGGTTCGTCAAGTAAGAGCAGATGTGGCACCTGCCAGGCAAGCCAGGCGAAGACGACGCGACAACGTTGTCCATCCGACAACTGTCGGATCGGACAAACCTGCTGGCGACCTGTCAATCCATAACGTCCGATAATCTTACGCATCTCCTCCTTCTCCTTAACATCGGGAAAGGCGCGCATCATGTACTCGAGCGGACTGGCATCCAAATCGAGCAGCTCGTGCAGATGCTGATGATAGCGTGCAATACGCAAATGTGAATTCTTGCGAATCATGCCGGATGTGGGCACCAGATCCCCATAGAGCAGCTTCAACAGCGTCGACTTGCCCGCTCCGTTGGGTCCTACCAGAGCTAGACGTGTGTCCAAATCGATACCGAACTCCAGATTCTTATAGATCCACGGCGTTTCGTCGTTGTAACGGAAATTGACATTCTAATTGAGAGAGGCAGACTTTAATAGCTTCAATTGCATAAGGTGATGATTCCTTGGCACTTACCTGCACCATAATCACAGGTGGCGGCACCTTGCCACATGATGGGAAATAAAAATTGAGCACCTTGTCATCGGTAACCTTTTCTGTCAATCCCTGAGCGACCATCTTGGCCAATGTTTTCTCCTTGGACTGTGCCTGTCGAGCCAGTTTCGCCGAACCGTGACCGAATCGTGCGATATAGTTCTTCATGTGCGATATCTGATCCTGTTCCCAGTTGTACTGTTTCATTTGGTTCTCCAGCAGCTCCATGCGTGTGCGCACGAATGCCTCATAGTTACCCGTATAGTACTTAAGCCGCTTGCTTGTCAGATGGATGATATTCGTGCAGACACCGTTGAGGAAATCCTGCGAATGCGAGATCAGCACTAAAATACGCTTATACGTCTTCAGCTCCTCCTCCAGCCACACACAGGCGTCCAAATCCAAATGATTCGTCGGCTCATCCAGCAGCAGCAGATGCGGCTTCACAAACAGAGCACGGGCCAGCGCAATTCGCATGCGCCAACCACCTGAATGGGGAGAAGGCAGAAAAAGAAAAAGGGGAGATAAGTATAATATAAGGTTGGGATTTTCAGTTACTTACCAGAGAAGTCCTTGGCCTGCTTCTGCTGCATGGCCTTGTCAAAGCCAAGACCGTGAAGAATTCGTGCTGCCTTAGCTTCGGCCTGATCAGCCGACATATCATCCAAACGCTCATAGATATCGATAAGCTGCTCCTGCGCATCGTCCTCATCACTCATAGCCAGCTCTTCGGCCAGCTTCTCCAGCTTAATACGCTCCTCGTCCACCTCCATGACACACTGCAGAGCACTCTTTGAGCTGGCCGGAATTTCGCGTGTCAAATGGAATATATCAATGTGTGGCGGTATGGGGACCTCACGATTACCAAGCACCGCCAGCAGCGATGATTTACCACAGCCATTAAGACCGATAAGACCATATCGTCGACCGCAATTCAACTCGAGCATTGTGTCCTGCAGCAGCTCAGAGCCAAAGAACGTAATCGAGAAATTGGCAATCTTAACATCTCGTGATCGTGGATGCACAGCCAGGGAGCCGGTGCAAGATCTGGCCTCGGCACTGATCCTTGCCTCCTCCTCCAATTTTGCGCATAGTTTCTCCTCCTCAGTGAGCTCGCGTTCTACTTGACCATTGGTGCCATTTGTCTTCTTCGAGGATGGAATTTGTTGGATCTTCTTGTTGCGCGCATCCTTCTTGCGTTGAGCATCACGTTTCTTAGCGTCCGATGGCATTTTGACTTCTCTTTGCTCTTTTTAAATACTTTTTGTCCAATCGAAAATATTTCGTATAATGTGTATGCCTAAAATTTTGTATTGTATTTTGAGATATATTCTTTATGTTTTGCTGTGCTGTGCGTGCCTGCTTTTGTGTGTTTCTAATTTTGTTTAGATGTGGGTGAGTTTAAGTGCGTGCAAGCGTGTGTGTGTGTGTAGGAAAAGTTTTTGTGTGTGTGTGTGCTGTGCTGTCAGGTAGAAGATATAAAAGTTTGAAATGGAATTAAAATGAAATTCAGTTTAAGATTTTCAAGTTAGTTGCTATTTAAATATGACGCACAATCGATGACAGTTATCGATAGTTTTGCACAACTCTGCAAGCTATGGAAGAAACCCCAACTATTTTCATTATTTGGTGCAATTGTTCTGCTTCTTCTGTTAAGTGAAAGAAAATAACTTTTTCTTGAGGACAAAAACAATGCATACAAGTATGCGTACAAAAATAATGAATGAAATGCTTCGCACGCGCACACAATTTCATAGACTTCAGAGCCTTGACAACGAAGACACGTGACGGAAGCTCTCGCATACGAAACTGAATGTCGCAGTTACACAAAGCCGCCGCACCGCGCCGATCACCAATACTTTTGCACAATATGTATCCGTATCCAGTTTCAATATTATTGAAAGAACATGCGAAGCGAACGGAAACAGACTGCGACAGCGACGACGACGATGACGCCGCGTCAGCGTCAATGACAAAAGCAGATGTCAATAAATCAACAAAACATTAAAAAAAGGAAAACAAAAAGAAGTAAATGAAAGTAGCCAAGAAGCAAAACTGACGCTCTTTTGTTCTTAGCACCTTTGCGTCGTTGGCGACTGATGCTGCTGCTGCCAACATTTCGAGTGGCGTTTTTCTCCGACTGTTGCCGAGAGCCACATTTCACCTTCATTAGCGTAATTTTATGAATCACTGTTGTTGGGGAACGCCGTCGCGCGCTTACGCTTCGCTTGCTTGCTATTCGCTCTCTCGGCAATGGAAATGTACAAAGGAATTCCGTTGCAGCTGACACGAGATTGTTGTGTGGCGGGGAGAGTGCCGTGATAAACGCAAGGAGAAGGGGGTGAAATTGCAACACATACACGCGCCAGACAACACACTAACACTTGACGATTGCGACTAATGGTTACACCACACACGCGCACGCACACACACGCACGCACATGTACATATACGTAAGTTTATACATATATGTGCATGTGCACATTATTGAATTTTCACGGCTGGTTAATAGCAGCACATCTCACCTTTTTTATTGATGATGATAAAAAAGAACGTGTCACGCACAATTATTGAAACCAATTTGCATTTGTTAGGTTGTTAATGCTGCTGGTCCGGGCTTCTAAGGGGCTGCTGCTAAACGGGCTGCTGCTTTACAATGGAACAGGAACACACCGAACACACACACCAACAGCAGCTGCGAAAAGTGCTGCTAGATTTCTGCCTTTTACCGTTTTGGCCGCCGCACACGTGTTACGTTGAGATAATCGCGATTCGATACCTAGTTCTTATAAAATTAATCGATATATACTTTTTGTACAAAAACTTTAATCAACTAAGAAAACAAAAAACTTTAAAAACAAAAGCAGACGAAAAATCACAAATTAGTTTTTAATTAAGATGTCACTAAGAAATCTTGAAAATGTGAATAACAAATTTAAACAAGCCTTAAGAAATTTGAAATCGATATATGTGCAAATTCTTCACGTCCACAAGATTTATCGAATTTTGATTTTCTTATGAAATTTTAAAGTCGTATTAAAGTGGTTATTGGAAAATCACCAATTTTTTTATTGAAGCAGTTTTTAAGATTAAAACGTAAATATGTCATTTATATTTTAAAAATAGAAAGGAGACGATAGGCCTACTCTTCTTTTTGAGGAATTGACATTCACATTAAGAAGTTTAAAATGAATCGATAAATCCCATCTTGATATGTTTATCTTAAGTGATTCACAACACTGGCAGAGTTCATTCAAAATGGTGCGCATTATTTGAGACGGACTATTGGCTATTATATACATATTTATTTTGAGCATTAATTTTTGTACACACATCAATTAAAAGAGTTTAATTTAATTGTGTAATTGATTTGTGTGAATTAAAAAGTTATAACAGTGCTAAAATGCTAGAAACAAAGAGCATAGCTGCACTGCCTGCATTAAATGAGACGCCGCGCAAACGCAAAAGGGAAACTGGCTTGAATCCAAATCCACCCTTAAAAACTGTGGAGGCAGCTGCTGCAACTGCTACAGGAACTGCGTCATGCTTCACTAACGCCGCGTTTAGCTCAACGCCTAAGAGACTGATTGGGCGCCGTCGCATGACCAAGGAAACAGAAAACCTAAATCCCTTCAACGGCCATCCAGGGCTCGAGATTAAATCCATTGCTGATCTAGCGCCAGGCCAGGAGAAGCAGTCTCAGCAGTTGCCACTGAATCCATTTGAAGTTGTACGTCAGCCGTCTAAGAAAAAGAAACGGGAGCACGCTTGCTTCGAGAATCCTGGTCTAAATCTTGAGCTGCCGGAGCGCCAGTTCAATCCGTACGAGGTATGTGACCCTATAATGTTTTAACGACAAACCTTGTAATAACATTTACTCGCTGCAGGTGGTACGCGCCGTGGCCACGCCTACCAAGTGCTTTGTCAATGAGGCACTCAATTTGCGAGGCAGCGATGCTCCCGCCTCTCTGAATCCCTTTGAGATACATCGTCGCAGTGAAATATCGGCAGCTGCTAGCAATCCTGCGGGCGTGGAGAATCCTGCCCTAGCAGAGGAACCATTACCCACAAACCTGAAGATTGGCCTACCATTTGTACCAACCTTAGGCTGCCGCATTGATTTTAATGGCATGTCACTGGCGCAGCTAACTCCCAGCAAACTCTTGGCGGAAAAATTGGTCTTTTCGCCAGTGGCACCGCTTTCAGCGCCAGCAAAGCGCTCGCTGGGCGCTATTAGTGAGGAAAGCAGCATGGACATTGGCAAGGAGCTTGATCGCTACCAGCTGGAACTTGAGAATAGCATTAATGAGGCAAAGCTGCGCAAGAATGGCATTGTCCTGGAGACAACTAAAACAGAAGTGGATGTGGAGCTGGTGCAACAGCTGTCACCGCAGAACGAGGCGTTTGAGCGACGCATTGTGTGCACCACACGCAGGCAAACGCTTACAGAGATTAGAGAAGCGGCCTGCGAGGAGCAGGAGGCAGAAATACAGTCAGAGAACACAGAACAGCAACAGCAATTGGAAATTGTTGAGCTTGCGCCGGAGGCTGCAGTTCAGAGCGAGCCCGAGCCCGAGCCTGAACCATCGCTAGATGGAGGCGACGTAGCCTATGCCTCCGAATCGGATCCCGAAGATGAAGACGATGAGCTGGACTTCAAGGCACCCACACGCTTTGTGCGCGCCTATCGTCCAGCAGCAACAGTTGCCGGCAGCAAGGAGTCGCTGCAATCGATAGCTTCTAGTAAGTCTGGCAAATCAGAAAAATCTGCCAAATCCAACGGGCACGGTGTGCGTAATATGATACGTAAATCCATTAGAAAGCTAATGCATCCCATGCAACAACAGCAGCAGGAACAGTCGGAGGAGCCGGCACAGCAGAACAATCAACACCATCACAACAACATCATTAGCAGCATACGGCACAGTTTGCGTCGTCGTCCGCAGAAACCGCAGTTGGCGACAGAGTCAACGGCACCTGCCGACATCTCCATTGTGGACAGCAGCGAGCGCACGATGAAGCTGCGCTCCAATGTGCCACAAACTGAGTACATGCGCATCGAACAGCTGACCAACGAGAAGAAGCACACTCTGCGCAACAGTATTAGGCGCTCTACACGCGACGTGCTGCGTCATGTGTTCCACAAGACACAGGATGCCTATGCGACGACGGCCAAGTAAGGCGGGCCTCCTCGAACCCTCCAGCTGTCAGCTCAAACTTTTTAGCACCCAAAGATTGTCTACAAAGCACCCAAGTGAACCCAAGTTGGTTTTCAAAATTCCTCTTTTTTTTTTGCACCTATTTATAGTGAGGTCGAGGTGTGCTATAAACTAGAGTGCTATAAAGATGTATCTTCATTATGTCGAATTTTATATTGTTGTCGATTTCTCTTTGAATTATAGCAGCGTTGTAGCACACTTTCTCGACTCTAGTTTTAAGCCATTATTATGCGATTCTATGCAAGTTTTCTTATAGCATTTTCATTGCTAATTTTATAGCAAATTTTCGATTATGTCGCACCGACACTTTGAATGCACTTTTAAGCTAAGTTTTTTAAAATTGTTTGCACCTTTATTTATACATTCAAGTTTTTATACATGTGTTTTTTTTTACATAAAAGTTATGTATTGCGATTCTTTTGATGAAACATTGGGGTAAGCAGATTGCACTCTAGGTTTTGCTATGTGTACTTATGGCATAATATATCTTTTTATAATGTCAATTTAAAGATTAACAATTTTGCATTTGATTAAAAAAAAATGTTTATAACTAGACTTTTATTTGGAACACTACGGTCTGTTTGGAAGAGATATTGCAGGAAGTTCTGGGGGAAAACTGGTATTTTTATGAGTTTGTATATGGGGTAGTCTTCTTAAAGGGAAACAGTTTTGTATGATCCAATTTTATGGTAAATTGTTGGAAGATTTTTCTGATTTTAGAGCGAGAGGATATATTAGGTATGATTCAGACTGTTATATACACGCATATGGATCGGAAAGCCTTACATATTTCCCCTTCTTTACTCTTACCTCTTTCAAATTGATCTAATCATCCGTTCTTCCCTTTCTTCTTCTTCTTCTCTATCCCCTTGCGTCTTCCAACTTCTTAATTCCCTGTCTACTATCCACTTTCTGTCTCCCTTCCTTATCTATTCACTTTAATCTTAAGAACTACCAAATGCTTTCGAAGTAAGACTTCGTTCCCGTGAGGAAGAACGCCAAGATTGTGTAACAAGTAGCTAGTGAAACAATGCTTAGATAACTAAGGGGGATCGCTAGCAGATTGGCTAGAGATCTGAACGGTCCAACTGGTCGAGAGATATGCTTCGAGTGCCCTCACTTATAGACCGTCTGCAGCAGCGGACGACGTCGCTGATCGATGGGCTTGTAGGCGTGTTGATAGACGCTGGCCAGACGCCAGTGTTCCGGGTAGCCACCCTGGCCCGCGCCGCCGGCTTGGCTGCGAAAAGGCGGCACCAGCGTATCGATGTCGTAGTTCTTTTTTGCGTATGGCTGACGCGGGCGTGGCACGACGAGCACACGACTCGCACCGGGACTGCCACAGCCGCCGGCAGAGGCACCAACAAAATCACCCGAGGCATTCAGCTTGGGCATGCCGGCACGAAAGGCTGCTTTGCTGGTCAGGCAATGCCCGTGCCCATGGCCATGCGCCGAGGGGCAACACTTGGGAGCGGGCGCGACCTTGTGGCACAGGCGACGCGGCGGACGACGCATAAGCTGATCCCGTTTGCAGGCTGGACCCGGGCTGGCATGGTGATGATGCAGATGATCATGTGAGGTGCCAAACGTGGGACAATCCGTATCGGGTCCGAGATATTTCTCACGCAGCGCCTGATACGCCTTGTCGCCCAACATGGGCGTCGACTGATACTGCTTGGCCAGCCGATTGCCCACGCCAAGCCCAGCCAAGCCTCCACCTCCTCCTGCGCCACCTAACCCACCCCTAGCAGCGTCCAGACCCAACGTGGGTGCACGCCTGCAGTGGGAAGCGCTGGAGTCACGGGAAACGCTTCTAGCTCGCGCTGGCGGTGAATAGTCACAGGCGCAGTCCGTGTCCCGCTCGATGGCGCGTCCCGCAAAGTCTGTCTTGCGGCGCAGTATATCCTTGTCGAAGAAGTCCGGCTCACCTAGGGTGCTTGTGAAGACGCCCGCCGAGCGACCTAGTTCCGTCGACCCAGCTTGCTGATCCTCACGCGGCGTCTTGACGCACGTGAAGACCGCAGGTCCTGCCGAGTCATTAGAGCCATCTATGTGCCGCGCCAGGCGCGGCTCGTCCGCCGGATTGGCAGGTTTGAAGTCCCAACCTATGGCCAGATCCATGGCACCCATTTTCTTGGCCGGTGCCGAGCCAATGCCACGATACGTGTCCCCCGTGAGCGCCTTGGGCAAAACGCCGCCTGTCTTGGGTCGGAATACCTTCATCTTGGTGCAGTGCGTCGGTCCAGCGTTGTGTGTCTTCACTCCCACGCCCGTTGCTATGGGATCGATCTCGAGTGCTAGGCCTCCATGGCCCCCACTGATCTGCGCCCGACGAAAAGCCAAGTCGGCGACGCAGTCGGGTAGCGGCTGATGATCCAGATTGTCCTGGTGCATGCGCTTGGCCAGCTCAAAGTTGGCATAGGCCGGCACCACGGGCGATGGGCAGCGTTCGTTGGGTTTCTCTGTGATCGAATGCAATGGCATCTTTCGCGTCAGATCGGGCTGTTCCGCTGCACTGGTCTGATTGTTCACCGGCGGCAGCGAGATGAGATCCTTGCCAGGTGAAAACTCAAACTCGGAGGTATCCCCGTTCAGTTGACCCGTGTAGCGAGCCTGTGCTGCAGCCAATGCCGGAAATTGTCGTCCTGTTGCTGAGTCCACTTGGCGCGCCTTTTCCTGCTCCGTCAGATAGAGTCGATTCAATGGCAGCTCCTTTTCCACTCCATATTGCAGTTCGTGCGGATACACACGATACTCGGGTGCGGTGAGATCTCCCGCCGTGTAGCTCAGATCTGGCAATTTGTAGCTTGTAGCCACAGCTGCTTGCGACATGTTCGATTGGGTGAAGGAATACAATGCTCAATCAGTCGAAGGGGGCAGTCTGGAGCAGCAGTGCGGCATTAGGATGAGCATGATTCGGATGATGGATTCGGAATGAGCATGAGCGATTGCGATGATGCTGTGCGCTGTGCTAATGAGAGTGCAATGGTGCAAGGTGCGGGCTAAGTCTTCAGAAAGATGTGGCAGGGAAGGTGAAGAGCAGAAGAACAGAATCATCTTCGTTATGCAAGGAGAGCTTTCCTTTTAAAAGTAGAAACCCTGACAAGGAAAATCCCATTAGTTTTAACAACGTAATGGTACGGACAGACTCATTACTTAATACTTAAACATTGTTTTATATTTTTTATACTTTTTTCAAATTTGGTAAACATATCATAACTAATTAGAGAAAAGTAGAACGTTCTAATCTTCAGCCAATTTCAGAAATAATAAACCAAATTTTCATTTTGTAGAATTTTCATCTACAGATTTAGCTCAAATTTGATAGGCGTGAAGAAGAGAAATACTCAGAGACATAACTGGGAAATTTAGTGGATGTAAAACCGTAATGCTCTGACCAGACTATATATTTATATAATTTGTCTAAAAGCTAAGCCGAATATTAAGGACAAGTTAGCTAGGCATTAATGCTGCCTGGTACGATCTGTGATGCGTTCATTCTTATGTGTTGGGACCGCAGAATCTAGGGGAAAGCGAAGGGTGAGGCATGAATGATTGTGAGAATGAGAAGGGATGGATGGTTGGCTAAGCCTACCTAGATGGTGGGCAAATGACAGGTGGACAAACGCTATAGTCCTGGGGCAAGCAGCAGGCAGGCTGGTTGCATGAGGGGGGACAGCATGGACGGTTATTCGATTCTGGCTGTGCCTGTGCCGTCTGTGCCGCCTGTGCCGCCTGGGCCGCTGCTGGCTCCTCCGGCTGGATGGAGGGCTTCTCCGATTTGCTGGCCTTGCTGTGCTCCTCGGCGTGTCGCTTGCGATTGTACTCGAAAGCGGTCACGGGGCGCTTGCGAAGACGCTTGCGATTACGCATGGAGGAGTCGGGCGGGCGTGGTATCAGCTTCTCCTTGCCCTGTGAGAATGACCAAGGGAGGTGGTGGAGAGGTAGGTGTAAGAGGTGCAGTGCAGTGAATGCTGGGGATGCAGTGCATCTTAGGCTAACACTCACCTTGAGCACACACTTGGCTCGCTTGCAGCGCAAGTGGAGATCGTTGATGTGCAGCAGCTGCTGCAGCCCCTCACACTTTGTCTGGCAGTCGGGCTTCTTCCAGGCAGGATCGTCCCTGCGGCCCAATGTCAAACGCCAATCGCACTGACCCCGCTGCTGCTCGTACTGGCAGCAGCACAAATCACGCGGATAGTCCACGTACTTGTGCCGTCCGCTCAGACAATTGTTGTATTGGGTCGCAAAGGTGCGTGTGATGTGCAACGGCAGGTGGTACGTGCCGCGGTAGTGCCCCAGAAAGTTGCCGTCCCTATGCCAAGGGGGGATATGGGATTAAAGACGGAAGGAGTAGCAGGAGTAGGTGCAGGAGCAAACAGAGTGACTGATCTTCTACTCACCGTCGTGCCGTAGGCAGCAGGTGTCCGTTCTTATCCGCTATTGGCTTCGAGTTGCCCTTCAGGGTGCGTGGCCGGGGTGGAAAGAAACGTTGGTATTCCCAATTGCTGACGCTCTTCGGCTCAAAGCCGCGTTCGTACTGTGTGAGTCAGAGATCCCAGTTAGCAAATGAATCTCCAGTGGAAAGAATCTCCCAATTGAGGAACCCATCATATCATATAATAACTATACCAACAATTTGTCACATTTCTAACTAAGTTTAAACTCAAGCCCGAGCTTGCCCCTTTTTTGTCCAGTGTGGCTTAAGCTAGGGGAACACCCTGTGCCACCTGTTTCAATTGTAAACCAGTCCTAGGGCACACTAAAACCGTTATTTATGGAGGCTAAGCAAACCAATTGATAGAAAGTCCAAATCCAACGAGAAACAAAAAACGTAAACAAGACGCGACCAGTCGAATCTAGTCGAGACAAGGCGGGGCGGGGTAACCCACCCCTCGACGCAACCCTCGCATGCGCTGCCTTGGGGCGATTGCAACGATTACACGGCGTAATCGTAATCTCTGTGTTGCAACATGTGTAAAAAAGCATTTTGTCTAATGCCACTTAATGCCTTGTTTTTTGTTTTGTTTGTGTTTGCCTTTTTAAAGGACACTACCGGGAGCGAAAAAAACGAATGAGGGAAAGCAATGAAATAAAGACTGCAAGGATACCCTGTAAAAGGCTAATTCGAGATCTGTCTGAATAGCAAAGAAATTGGCTTGCGTAAGTTAGATTCTATTCAAAGAATTATAATCATTTTGATGTCCTGATTATACCGTTCGACCATTGAAAATGGTCAAAAACGGGTATACTAAGTTTGTGCAAATGTATGTAACAGGCAGAAAGAGACATGGCAGACCCCATAAAGTATATATATTCAGGCTCAGGATCAACAGCCGAGTCGATTGAGCCATGTCCGTCTGTCTGTCTGTCCGTCTGTCCGTCTGTCCGTCTGTCTGTCTGTCTGTCTGTCTGTCTGTCTGTCTGTCTGTCTGTCTGTCCGTCTGTCTCTATGAACGTTGAGATCTCAGCTATTACAAAAGCTAGAGACACCAAACTTGACATGATGGTTCCTGTATACCATACGCAGATCAAGTTTATTTCAAATTTGGAGTGCCACGCCCACCGCCTACGCAAATCGATAATTTACGAATTTTAAGGCAAGTATTAATGTTACGGCTTTCTGCTTTAGCACACGTAAAGTTGCTAATAGTATGCACCTAATCCCAAAACTACAATCCGATCGGACAATAAACACAGAAGTTATTCAACAAAACGTTTTGTACTGTTCCGCTGTCCGCGTCATGCAGCATATCGTGTGTCTGTATGTGTGTGTGAGAGCGAGTAAGTACTAGTTAGTGCAACTACGAAGGTGGTCGACTGGTATTTTACGGTCGAGCGCGCTCGACTGTAGGTTTCCTTACTTGTTTTATTATAAAAACCGGAGAAATTAAATCGAAAACTATGAAATTTCAAAAGATTGCAGAAAACTACGAGGCGAACTCTCTCAACTCCTATGGCGAAAGTACTTTACATATTTTCAAAGATTACCTAAGTTTATAGTAAGTATACCCAACGCACATCTGCAACAGGGTATCACACACTGCCATATTGCTGCCCGTCGCAACGTTTTGTTCTTTGCTTGCCCAGCCCATTCACTACCCCCATTCCTGCTGCCAAAGTCATGTGCAATCATTTATCAGCAGCGCAGCTCAAGGTGAAGCTTTGGCAGCAGCTGTTGCTTTCTTCATGCAGTCAAACTGCCGCCAAAATATTAAAATAAAGAAGAAGAAGCGCAACAACAAACGTAGAAAGAATAGAAAGCTTGTTTCCTCTTTGAATGTGGAGCATTTCCCACGCATTTTGCAATTTCAATTAAGACAGGAGGCGAGAAAAGATGCAAATTGCGGCGGGTAATACAATACGCTGAGTGCCACGCCCCCCAGACGCCCACACAGGCAGCTGCGCACAGCCACAAGCACGTGGCGCGTTGTCAACACTTGATTGAAGATTGTAGAAGGTCCTTGATTGAGTGCGTGTGAAACGGTGGCAACTCTAAAGCAGCAGGGGCTGAACGCGCGTACGAGTGGAAGAGAGAGAGAGAGCTAGAGAGAGCACGTTGCTTGTAGCTAAGCAGCGTGTCAGGCGTTGCTATTGTAATTAAATTTGCACGGCAATTACACAACGACATGCGAGGGGGAGAGCGCGCGGGGTTGACCCAACAAAGTGAGGTTACGTTGATCGATCTTAGCTTTGAATTGAGCTTCAGCTTGAGCGCACTCGAAGCGTAAAATACAAATTGATTTTAAACTCAATTAGCAACAATAGTCCGAAGGCGTCCAACTGATAGGCAGACAGACAAAAGGATGAACACACACTGGGCAAACCTAACCTCACACCCCACGCTCGTTGTTCTCGTCTATCTATCTGTCTCTCGCTCCCTGTGTCTGCGTTGAAGCGATGATTTTTATGTCAACCCTCTGGGGTGCAATTTATCACATGGTGTACGCGTCCTCGGATTAGACAGTCAAAAAGCTAGCTCGGAACGCACGTGCAACAGTGCTGGTTGCACTTGTAGACCTACCACGCCCCACCCTCACTCCCCCCCTCCAACACTCTTATCACACCCCATCTCCGGCGCTCGACAGTGGTCTGTCTTGGCGAAAATTGTTGTGTATTTTGAGTAAATGAAGAGAAACTTAACAGGGTGTTGGCAGCATCAATATTTTTTAAATTAAATATAAATATAATGTGTAAAATATATCGATAACTAGGAAAGAAATAAATATTCTTGCACAATTTTTTTTGTCCGCGCGTCGTCCCACTGTATCGCGCTGCAGCCTCTGCTTGCTGTGGCTTTGCTTTTTTTTTTTTTTTTTTTGGGCTGCACTTGAGCCACCCTGTGGCATCTGCCATTCCACTTACACGCACACAGCCTCAAAGCTGGCAACACTTAAGCTAATTTCACGCACTGCAGCAGCTCTATTTCAGTTACATTTACAGTTACACTTGCAGCTTTTCCTTCGCCCGCTTTTCCAATCAAATTTTCCTGCCCGAACAGCTGTCAATATGTGCGCTTTGGCAATTGAAACGGCAATTGAAATGTCATTAAATTGATCCCGCCTGGACACTGGCCACTTGCCAGGGTTGCAGAATACCAAGCGGACAACAACAATTTCTTTTGCAATTATTTTCTTTGTTTTTAATTGTCTTGCAAGCGTTGCAGAAATTCCGTTAGACTGTTTTAGCACACAACATCAAATGAAAATATGGAAATAACTGTGAACGAGTTGCGTGGCAATCGTCAAGCATTGGATGCACCCGCTTAGGCAGAGGGAGGGGCTGCGACGCCAGCGTTACCTATCGTTACCGAGTAAATAAACTTAACTGTCGCTATTCGGCAAACTTGTGGGGCAGGCGAGGGGGCCTGCCAGGAACGAGCATGCATACATGAATAGGTGACAGGGGCGAGAAAGAGCAGAACACGTAATGGGAAACGGGAATATGTTTAAAAGTACTGCGTAGTTATGGAGTAGCGCAGCCAGGCGACAAACTCGTCAAAGATGTAAATCAATGAATAAGGCATAAGGAGAAAAACGTTCCAATTTAGCAAAACTTATTGTAGTGCAGTTACATTTGAAGTCTGTACTGATAGGGATGCCCAGCACCAAGTATTGGCAACACTTTCTCTCACTTTTTGTCGCCTGTCGCTTGGCCCCACAACTCAAACAGAGACAGAGACATAGACAAGCCCTGTCGGAATTTTGACTGTTTGTTGTGCTGGTTTATTCGCAGCTGCGATTGGGGCCATGTTGGGAATGGGCGGCGGGGTTGCCAAGCTCTTTTCTCTTTTGCCCATTGTTTTTGTTGTCGCATGTGGGCGTGTACCTTCTGCTACAGCAGTTGCAAACTTTGAACGAAAGTTGTTGGAGAATTGTTCAGTCAGAGTATATTTAAGTCGAGTCCAATAATTGAGCTTGCTATTTTTGATACTTTGACCCCGCCCGCTAAATGACGGAAATAGACACGGCCGACAATTGGGTCGGCCTGTCGGTTGACAGGCTGGCAACGCTGACAGGCGCGCCGAACAGCATCCAAAACAGAATCCAATGGACGATTGGCAGTAGATGCCATCTCTCTCTCTCTCTCTTACCTGCATAGCGCTGAAATGGAATGCCATTTTGTCCTTGAATTTAAGATTTTTTTATTGCAAATTTCCAAAATAATTTATCGAAAAAAAATGTTGTCCAAATATTCTAAAAGTGAATTTTGTACTGAACCTAAAAAAAAAGGCAGTAAGTTCATAGCACATCAGAGCTGAAAAATTTTAACTTGTGGGGGCGTGGCCTGTTTGTTTCTACGCACAGCAGCCGCCCAACAGGGCAAAGGACATGCCCACACATACACACACACACGGACGCACACAGACAGTGTTTTGTGCGTAAAGTTGGAGGCGGAGTTGGGGCGCAGCTGGCGCTTTGTTGGCAGACAGCAAAGCAAATGGAAAACTGCCAAGCGCCAGCTGAGCTCCAGAGTCCGCAAGACAACAAATAACGAACGAATGGCATGCACGACGGGCAGTTGCCCTACAATCTATGGATTTGCAATTTACTGTAAGTTTTAATTATAATTATATATAATAGTTATAGTTATAGAAGAGAAGTATTATAAAAAAAAAACAATAATGTAACCAAAAATAAATAAAAATTAAAAGTAAATAGATTTATTATATATTTTTAAAATATTATAACCAAAAGAAATATGCAAGATAAGGGTAAAAGTTGGTTATATACCAAAAAGTAGAATTGTTTAAGGAATTTGTGCAAGAAACTAAAGCCACATACAAAATTTACTCCCAGAGATATATGTAAATGAAAATGAAAGGGAAAAGCATACCCAACTAAGGAGCACAGCTACTAAAGGGTATACAGGTTACGTTTTTGCTGGAGCAGAAGGAACAAGGCAAAAGAAACGGCAAGATTTATGTACAATATATACATATTTATATAAGTGCATTTATATAAATAATTAATTTATTGCTGGGGGACTCAAATATTTAGTATCACGTATTTTTAGATGCTAGACAAAAAAATGTATGACTAGGAACTATAGTATTTATATTAGCTATGACTAGTTACAGGGGCTATCGCATATGCCATATGTCTATAAATATTATATATATCGGTATGTGCACTATGTATGTATCGCGATATATATCGATATATCTAGTCCGTGGGCAGCGTGAGGAACATATCGCCTGGCAGCTGGCTGTAGCTGGAGGCGTTGGCGTTATCTCAGGGCGTCTCGAGTACATGATTCAAATACGCTATGTAGCAGATGGCCAGCTTAAGGATCTCGATCTTGGAGAGCTTCTTATCGGGCGGCAGTGTGGGCAGCAGCTTGCGCAGCTCGGCAAATGACACATTAAACGCCTCGACACGAATCCGTTCGCGTGTAGCATGTGCTGTGCGATACTTGAGCGTTGCTCGTCGTCGTCGACGACGCTCCTCCCGCGTCAGACCCACCAGCTCCGACGGATCAAGATGAGCGATAGGTGTGGTGCGACGTCGTGGTGCCGGTGTCGGTGGCGGCGGCTGTGCTGGCTGTGCAGCTGTCTCGCAGGCAATGTGCGCCTGGAAACGTTGATCGATATCCAGCGTGGTGCTCGCCGCATAATCATCGCCAGCCGCATGAACATGCCCATGCCCGTTGGCCAGCGCATTGTTGTTTGCCACCGCTGTCAGATCATCGTCCTGTTCCATATAGTAGCGACTCAGCGAGATGCTCTGCGGTGGCGGCGGCGCCAAGTGGCTCATGTCGTAGACCATGCTGCGACTGCTGCACCTGAGCAAGAGAGAAAGACAGAGAGAGAGAGAGAAGGGAAACGGGTTGGTTAGTTTTATTGAGATTATTATTGCCCTCATATCGAAAATTAGGATTGCATTATTTATGCCCCTCGAAAAAGGGGTGAGCCAAAGTGTCAATCTTGCCCATCCCCCGACGAACCCCTCTAACCATCCTGGTCACGTGTCGCGCGACTTGTTCTGTTTGCGTTTCACATTATGTCGTTACTCATTTGTTTTCCTTTCCCTTTGCACACGTTGTTATTGTTTATTCGCAACATATTTTCACACCTACACAAATAGAAGGGACACAATTGTCACGTCTTTCTTTATTATCGCCCTGGGGGAGTCGAACCCTTCTGCGGTTTTCGAAGCATTTTAGTTTTCATAGACGATTTTAATGGGCGTTTTTGCAACTGGCAAAATCAAAAAGTTGTTTGCCAAAAAAATTTCTGTATAATTAATGCTTTAAGATGATTCCCCAGAGACTTGAAGCAAGCACAAAACTCACGCACAACGACAAAAAATGCATAGATTTTCCTGCTTTTTTTTATTTAATATTAATGCACTTACAAGCTCTTGCAGAAATTATAAAGTTTTTGCACGTTCAACTGTTTCAAGGATTATAACAATTTCTCTCTTGAATGTCCTGCTCGCGCAAAGCTTTAACGCCGAACTGACTCGTTGGGAGAATGATGCAGCATCCTTTATACGGCGCCTGAGAAGCCGTTTGCAACCCCCTAGTCGAACCAATCGCGAGAAAACATCCCAGCGCTAGCTACGCCAATCAGAACGACAAAATGGCGGCGGCCGGAGAGGTGGGCTAATTCAGTAACGCCCACCTGACAAAATGCAGCATTCTCAAGATTATAGAAATATATGGGATAAGAATAACTTTAAAAAATTAACGTATTACCCACGTACAGCGAATTTAAAAACCTTGTAAGAAAAAAGATTTATCTTAGTGTCATCGAAAATGTATTAAACTACATTTATAAAAAAGAAGCTTTGCCACACACATAGTTGGGAATATTAATAATTAGTAATATATTATTAACCATCGCAAATTAGTGTTGCCAGGTCGTATTTTTTCTTGTTTAAACTGTCTTCATTTAAGCTAAAAATATTCCATTATCTACCTCTGTTCGCTTTTTAACGCTTTTCTTACTCAAAAGCTGGCATCATTGCCCCAAGTGCCTTAAATAACCGTTACCAGATTATGAGTTTGAACTTCTTGTGTGTCGTTACGTAACACTGTTAACTGACTTATCGATTACACCGCTGTGAATGGCAAAATCAGCTGTGCGCACTGCGCAACCCTGGCACGCTTTCATAACCAATCAGCCAGCTGCTGGTCGGTTTCAATTTGGGTTTTATTATTATCTGTAAAGTAAAATGAACTCGTTGAAGCTCTTAACGCCAACGCAGCTTAGTTTGACACTGGCTCGCAGCTATGGCAAGCACAACAAGAAGTTTCTGTACAAGGACGGCAAAAAATACGAAAACATTATCTACTATCCCAGGTGAGTAGCAAGCCGGCTGCAGCAGCAAGCCGAACCAAAGATTCTATGAAATATAATTTTCAGAACGGCCGACCATCAGGATCCGCCTGTGGAGCCGGCAAAGCTGTTTCGTGTGCAACGCATTAAGCCCGTGAAAGGCAACCCGTTCTGGGAAAAGCGTCTGCTTAAGGATTTGGGCTTGGATGGCAAACAGAGTGACTTCACTGTGGTCAAAAATATACCTGAGAATAATGCACGACTCTGGAAGATTAAGCATTTGATCAAAGTGACACCTATAACGTTTCCCTATGGCGAACCTACGGCGCAGGATGTCAAGCATACGATACTCAAGGAAAACGGCGAGTGTCTGGTCACAAAGGATATTGGACCCGTCGAAGTACGACACGCTGCACGTGATGCGTTTGATCAGGAACCAAAGCGATTGGACACTGAACTTCTGCGAAAGGATTCACGTCTAAAATGGCTGAATCCTTGGTAACCAATAACAACAATAATGTAGTTATTAAGTTTTGTTTTTCATGTAGTAAAAAAATTTTTGGATTTAGAAATAAAATCCTAGATGCACAGTTATAAAACGGTCTGAAGTACATTAGCTTATATTAAATTCTAACTTACAACCACAGCGACCTTCTTTTCAATCGTCTTGCAACCGGATGTTGCAAACATGCTGTACTTGGACTCATATGTTACGGCATTTTTGATCACCTCGTTGATCTTCTCTGGGGTTGGGCTCGCGTTCCAACGTTTGAACTCAGCCTCCACACATTGAACAACGTGGGCCTTTTCCAGGGCCAAAAATGGCACATAATGATCTATGACATGCGCATCGATCATATTTGTTAGTTTGAGACCTCCTTCCATGTTGTACGCCGACTTCTTGAGCATAACTTCGAAATCAGAGAGTCGTGTATCCTCACGACGTGTCCCCTTCTGCATGAGTTCGGCAAGATGTTCGGAAATTTTCACGCCAGCCGTGTTGGAAAGGAATATGAATATAGACTTCGTGTAGTCGGTGTCTTTCACATTGCCAGCGTAATCAATTAAAGATGTTAGTGTATCAAAGACACCGACAGGCATCTTATCGACCTCATCGAATATAAATAGCGAGATTGGACAAGTTTGTATGCTCTCACGAACCTCCCGATTGATGCGCTCTTTGTACTCATGCACTTTTGAGGGATGCGAGAAATCGGCTCGACCCAGATATTTGTGCACAAATTTACTCTTGGCTCCCTCCACATATAGAGCCTGGGCGATCTGGTCGGCTACAAAGCTCTTGCCGGTACCGGGTGTGCCATGGAAACTCATTACGAGCGGTTTGCGTGACAAACTATTTGGCCGAAGATGTGCACTCAGTGCCGGGATAACGGTCTGTTTCACCAAATGTTGGCCAAATAGTGTATGTTCAAGTGAATACGCCAATTCTGTCAAAAATTTATGATCACTAAATGTTGTCGTACACGTAAATATACAGATATTGTCTACTTACTGCTCATATTAGCTGGAATGCTTCGATCGTCGCAGCACTCATATACCCGGCAATAGGTCTGGCCTTTGAGATAACCAAAGCCAAGGGCAGCAGCCCCGGCACCGATACTGATTGTTATTGGTCCTATACAATTAACGCTATTAAAGCATTCTGTGCTAAGAAGAAGTATCAACACAAGATACTTGAAATTAACTAATTCATTTTTGTAAGCCATTTTTTTGTCGCTATTTTTGACTACTTCATCCTACTGATAGTAGCATTAAGCTTAGGCCATGTATCGATATATCGATAAGAGTTGCCGCCTGATCAAATATTATCTATGCTCTATACAAAGTAAGGTATGCAAAAGTGAGAAAGGGGAATCAACAGAAAGCAGCACAAAAAATCCAAGAGCCTATATCGGCTTGCATATGATATAAGTATGTACTCTTAAAAGAAAATACATTTTATTATTTTAAGCTGCACTATATTAGGGTCACATAATTAAAATCGTTAGATTGGGCTTTTTCAAATTCCTTAAAGTGCTCCCTCTAATAAGTATCGAACAGTCATGGCGCAATTTTACTCACTCGATATTTAACCTTTCGATTAATTATCGATAAAAAGATTATACTACAAGCGTCGTCGTTGCAATTTGTATTCGCATAGATTTTTTTATTTTAAACGCAAAGCAACTAAGTTGAGACAATAAACGGCAAGATCATGGCAGAACATGCGGTGCTGCTGGAGACATTTCAAGGCCAAGGAAACAATATTGACACAGTTAAATCGGCAATTGGAAAAATGGTTGTGCGCACCGAACGGTTTCAAAGTCGTGTACGCAAGCATATAGACGATAATTACACAGAATTTATGCCAAATCGCACATCACCGGACATGTTCCTGGACGAATCGGGTTCATTGTGCGGCGAGATCAGCGAACTGCTATCCTCGGTGGGCAATGAGGGCCATTCTGCATTAAATAACGCCAGCGGTGACCTGGCCAAAAGCAGTTGTGATTTACGCGAGCTGCTGCTCGGATTGCGCGTCAGCGAGCACATCCTAAAACTAGATGATTTGTTTCAGTGTGTGGAGGAGGCCAAGGCTACGAAAGATTCTCTGGCTGTCCTTGATCTGATGGGTAAACTGCGTTGTCTAATCGAGAATACTGAAGATACTCTACCATCAGATGTGGAGCGCATCTTCCAATCGCTTGATTGCTACGAATCCATTAAGGTGAAATATCATGTGCAGGCGCATTTGTTGCAACAAACCCTGCAAGAGCGTTTCGATCGGCTCATGCACTTCAACTGCAAAACCTTTCAGACATCGAAATGTGTTACGCTGCTGGTTAGCAAGGACAAGACACAGCTACAGGACATTGTAATAGCACTATTCCAGGAGCGCTATAACCCCTCCAAGCTGTGTGCCTTTTTGCTGGAGCAGTGCATTGAGCCGCTCATTCTAAAGCCCGTATCGGTGGAGTACAATGAGAATGCCAAGGACGGTAGCCTCATGGAGTTGACACTTTCGTATTCCATCAAGGAAGCTGAGACATCACAACTGCTGCGCCCCAACTACATGGAGGTATTCGAAAACTTTCGCCTGCTATTCCAGCTGCTGGGCAGCATCAATTGCAGTCTAAATGGCACTCAGCATGTGTTTAGCATTATTGGAGATCATATTAAGGATCGCATGCTACAGCTACTTGTCGACGAATGTCTAATACAAGCTGTGCCTGAGAGCATGGAGGAATACGTGAGCTCTACGCTCTGCAAAGATGTTGCCGAGTTCGAGCACTTTTTGGCCGATACATTTTTCATTAATCCCGAACTGGACACGGCACTTAGCAAGTTCATCAAGCTCTACGATGCCTACTATCGAAATCGGCTGACGGCACGCGTACTGGCAACGGCACGGGAGATTATACAACGCGACCTGCAGGATATGATTCTTGTTGCCGCAAACAGTCTGCCCGCCAGTGTGGACAGTGATCCGTTCCTATTTCCACGTTGCATGATCTCAAAGAGCGCACAGGTATATCATTTCAAATGCTTTAATTGTTGACGAAATGATTGCTAATCTCTCCTTTCGTTAGGACTTTGGCAAGCTTATGGATCGCATATTGAGACAGCCGACCGACACTGGCGACGAGGCTACGCCGGATCCGCTAAGCGGTGTAGTCGGTCTTCTGCTGGAGACATACATCGATGAGGTGCCCAAGGTGCACAAGAAGCTGCTGCAGAGCATTCCACAGCAATCGGCACTATTCTACAATAATTGCATGTACCTCACCCATTGGGTAGCCCAGCACGCTAGCAAGGATATCGATAGTTGCCCGTCGCTAGTCAAGGTGTTGCAGGCGATGGGCACCAAGTACTTGCGCGTGCAGATAGCATACCAGGAGTCCATACTAATGGAAATAATGAACGGATTCGGTAAGCCGTCAGCCCCCAGTGCAATTAGCATCACCTACTTTTAGTGTATATCTCCAACTCATTGCGACTTCACCTCCATCTCCACAGAGTTCGAGAATCTACACACACTGGGCACGGGGCCGCTAAGACTTGTGCGTCAATGTCTGCGCCAACTGGAGCTGCTCAAGAACGTGTGGCAGCAAGTGTTGCCCGAGAAGGTGTACAACAGCAGCTTCTGTGAGCTACTGCATCCGTTTACCAATGAGCTTGTGCGTCGCGTGTTGAAACTGCGCGACATATCCGCCACAATGGCCAGTGAGTTGAGCGACCTCATCGATGTGGTTCTAGAGAAGGCTCCACTGCTCTTTCAGGATCCCAACGAGGTGGTCAATGTGCATTCTTGGATAAAACTGCAGCAACTAAAAACCATGATGAATGCATCGCTTAAGGAGATCACCGAGTTGTGGTGCGATGGCGCCGGTCCCCTGACAGCCAACTATCAGGCCAATGAAATAAAGCATCTCATCAGGGCCTTATTCCAGGACACAGATCGGCGCGCCAAGGCGATCTCGCAGATCGTCTAAGACAGCTAAATCAAATCGTCATAGTTAGTATAGTCCATATAGGTCGTCAACGCGTTAATTTAAATAAAACAGATCCAAAACACACAACCCTCTTATTAATGCTTAATACACAGTCTTAAATATAAACGTATCTAAAAATAATCCCAATATGTTCTATTAATTCCCGTCAGGACACTCAACTTGAATTGTAAAGAAATTTACCTCAACATTTTTACTATTGCTAAACACAAAAGTGTTATCAGTTTAAGCTAGGATGTATACAATTAATATATATATAGTTTGGCGATCAGCTCATCTCATGCTTGGCCTGCAGCATAAGCGGACGCAGCTGCTCAAGCAGCAGGCGATGATCGCGTCCATGGGTGACATTTAAAATGCGCTGTGCCTCCTGTAAATGATGCACAGCCTGTTTGTAGTTGCGTTCGTAAAGCTGAATCTTGCCTAGTTTCATGTGCAGTAGACCGAGCAGTGGATTCCACGTTCCATGATATTTGGCAAAGCCCGGCAAAAGCTGTTGCCCATACTCCAAGGCATCTGACCATTTGCCCACATTGATGGACGCCTCGAAGGCAGCGTCCAGTGTCTTGACATGCCACACATTAAGCGGATGCAGCACACCTTGCTGCTTGGCCAGGCATATCTTGCACATGTCCAGATCTGCACAAAACAACAACAGGAGATTAACAAGAGAGAAATTCAGAAGGTAACTCTATGTACTTACAGGCCACATCCTTCATGGAGTCTAGGCTGCTCTCTGTCCACGTCACTATTTCGTGGTAGTTCTGCCGTTGCTCGGCCGTCATCTGCGTCTTGCATTGGGTGCACTGACCCAGTTCTGGATTGACGCTAGCATCGCAATTTCGATTTGGACAAACGGCCGCATTCATGTCCTGCGTCTCCTGGGGGTCAATGCATTTGCTGCATACACACAGAAAGTAATAGTGATCCTTGAGATCCTGACGACGTTGCTCGGGTGTATTGAGCAGATCAATATAGCTAATATAGATCTTGGACCAGTCCAGGCAGGGCAGGTCCTCGATGGCATGCACATGCAGCTCGTTGCCCTCGAACGTGGCCACCGCATTCGGTTGGCAGCTGTGATCCGTTATGGACACACCCAGGTAAATTGCTGTGGCTATTGAGTTCATCTCGGCATCGAGTATATTGAACCCATTCGTAATGAGCTGCAAAGGGAGACGCCAAGAAATGAACTTGATTAATCATGCTGATTATGCCCCGAGCAGGTGTCTGCAGCCGACTGTGCGAGCTGGCATGGTGCCAGAAGGGGCACGGCAGCTGACGACGAACTGTGCCAAGTGTCAAAAATAACAGCCTGTTTGACGCGAATTAGAGCAGTGCGGAGCAAGCGAGACAGGCAGATACACAAGCGCTGCTTCCTCATCAACTCCAGCAATTGCATTCACAACGGCTCTGCCTGCTCCTCTCCATCTCACCACTTCCTGTTTTCCTGTTCCCCGCCCACTTACACGTCCATAAATGCTCATCAGTTCTGTTTTGTTCGGCACTGTACTCCGGCAACTCCCACTGCCAGTGCTATCGCTCATCATGTCCGTGAGCACAGCGTGCAGAGACTCCAAGTGTTCCAAGCGTTTGGGATCATTCTTAATCTCAGCGTAGTCTGCAAAGAAAGAGAGAGACTATTTTAAACTTTTGTCCTAGTTAGCATATATGCCTACTATACTTACGGGACATCAGGTCACGAAATTTGCGTGATCCGTGCTCTGTATAGTAGCCGCGTTCCAGATCGCCACCGTGCTCCAAGCGCAATATGAGCCGCAATAGCATACGCGCCGCGTCGGGCACAATGCGCGGCAGAGCACGCTTCAGGAAGGGACATTCGTGCTTGTGCAGTGTCCAGGCCTCTTGCTGGCAGGCACGATTGCAATAGGAGACATAGCGGCAATTGGAGCACTTGAGCACCTTAACGCTGTAATCAAAGATTTTGGATTATTGCCTAGCTGTGTGGCTAGAAGAGATTGCTTTGCTTACGCCTCCAGGCAATTGTCGCAGCGCTCCAGTCGATACTTGGACTTCAGCACATAGGCGAATGGCTTCTCCGTGAGTATACGCGTGCCCCGCTTTATGACGGACGATGATGAGGGCGAGCTTGTTAAGGGCGATGTCATATTGCGAGCACCGATCAGCGAATGAAATGACCACCACGCACACCTGCCAACAGCTCAAAAATATTGCATATTCTCGATATGTGTAGGTTTCTAATTCAAATTTGAATGTTTTGCGGCACCTCTACTTCTATATTTAGCGCACGGCACAAACAAAACACACAATTTACGCAAGCAAAACCAAAACAGCTGCTGTAGGGGTCGAACTCGCAGCTACCCTGCAAATCGCTATGCGATAGTTATTCCAAATACAGCACGTATATGCCCATTTGAAAGCTAAATAATGGGTAGTTAAGCTACATAAGATACGTACGATGCGTTTAGATTAGCGATATTCCTGCAAATTATCGTATTTATATCATAAATATTTCGTTGTTTTTTATATTGAATGCACATGCATTTAATATATATTACTACTCTATGAACTCATAATTGTTTGCATTCATTTCCAATTTTCTATTTACGTTTTATAAACCAACCCGGAGTACCCTTAATGCGGCTAAGCACTCTGGCAGCACTAGCGGTTTCTTTTGTATTTATTATTTTGGCAACATTTCAATATGCGTAAGCAGGAGTGTCGTTCATGTTGCCAGGCCCCCCTATCGCACAGTATGGCAACTCTTTGCATATCGTCAGCACCTTTGTGACGTCACACGTTGTGGCCCAAGTAAAGCAACTGCACAAGGTTGGCCCGTCAGAGACAGTTTCTAGTTTCTTAGTTTTTGTTTATATATTTTAGCAAACTTATAGCTTAGATACCATACACAATTTACTCTTAAACACGTGCTATGGTACGCTGCAGGCCCATTATAATTGTAAACTAAAAAAAAAAAGCCAAACATGATGTCCAGCTTCAATCCTCTCTTTCAGGGCAGCCCGATAACATCCACATCCACACAGACCACACCCTTTAGCTTCGCCGCCATCCTCTAATTGTTCTGCGGCTTGGACCATTCTACACTCAGAATCAAATGATCATAACCATGGCCATTAAGAATTTCAATGGCCGCCGCCGCATCCTTGCGCTGTTTAAAGTGAACGTAGGCGAATCCTTTGCAGAGACCGGTGTTTTTGTCGCGGGCCAGGTACATCTTGCTTTGGGGACCAATCTTTTTGACCAGTTCCTCCAGATCCGCCTCGGTCATCGATTCGGACAAGTTGGAAATGCGAATAGCGGCTGTATCATCGCGTCCACGCATACCCATGCCGCCCTTTTGGCTGTCCTTAAGGAACGGTGGCACATACTTGCCGGACTTGGGCGCATCAACAGCCGCCGAGGCGGCGGCAGCAGCCTTCTTCTCCATAAGATTCGTATCCATGGCGGTTCCTTTGTATGGGCAGTTGACCGACCAATGCTCTCCGTTGCAAATACGGCACTTGGCAATGTTCTTGGTGGGATCCAGTAGCGGATCATTGGCTTTCTCATCCTCCTTGGAGTTGAGGAACTGCATTATGATCTCTTCGGACACCATTGTAGTTTGCGAATTTGGGCCGGGTTTGTCGTTCTTCGATTCACCAAATTTGGTCCAGGTGCGACGCTTGGCTACCGTTTTTGGCACCACCTGCTTCGAGATTTTGTATGTCCGAACAACTTTTGTTTTCTTATCGTCCTTGTTGTATTTGTATTCCGTCACATATTTGTGGCCATTCTCAATTGTTTCCGTTGTCGGTGGCAGACCGCCGTAATCCAGCTCCACCTCATCGGCCCAACTAGACTTGATTGTTTCAACGCCCGGCATCTGGAATTTACAATTGTTTCATTAAAATATGAATTAAGTGACTGCGCCGCTATCCGTTTAATGCATTTTACCTTGTTTTGCTATGCAAGGAGACAACGAAAATTTAATACAAAATTTCGCCACGAGTTTGCAGATTGCGTCCACACCACGAAAAGAGATAGCTAGGGATGCGCTTTGGGAGTCGATAGCAGCTATCGCACTGTATCGATATTTTTGTAGGTTGCCGGACATTTGCTCATTTAAGTCACTTCAGCTGTATTCTGGTATTTTTTCTTATCGATCACAATTACACCATCGCCACCAGCTCATCTCCAGAGCCGTGTGTGAGAGAATGTATGTGGGCGAACGCACACATGTGTGCGTTAGAGTGTTGATGTGTGTGTTATTATTATTGTTAAGGTTAACCCACAAACTAGCTTAATGCTTTAGTGATTGCGTATCTTGGTAATTTTCTAAGTTAAGTGCTGCAAACGGAAGCCAGAGATGCTGCGCCTACTTCTATCCAACTGCAGTCGCAACGATATGCTAAGGTAAGTCCTAACCCCAGCAACAGTGACAGCAGCAGCACAGTTTCGCATCGAACTTCACCCCGTACCACCACCAGCTGCACCACAACCTCACTTGGCCTCGAGCGTGAGCGACGGGCTCCTTTGATAAAGTTTGCCCTTAGTGTTGCCGCTACTGCTGCTATTGTTGTTGTTGCTATGTGTGTTACGAATTTAGTGATTATGTCATCGAACGATATTGTTTCGTTTGGCTCTTTGCAGCCGCAGCTTGTTGCAACACATGCCACAGCCGCAACTGGGGACGCGACTACAGAATGCCAGCAGATTGATGCGCCAGCATCAGCAACAGCTGCAGCCCACCCGCCCACGTGCAGCGCCAAGCTCCAATGCGAGCCGAGGAGCACTGCAGACGACGCGTGCCCTGCTCTACGGCGGAGCCACGCTAGGTGTGGGCGCAACGTTGCGCAGCTGGTGGGCGGTGGCCCACTGTGAGGGCAATCGACTGAATGGCATGCTGCAGCAGCATCTCGAGACGGAGGATCAGGAGCACAACTTTGATTGGCGACGCTTTTGGGCGTACCTGGAACCACACACATGGGAGCTAATTGGCGCCATATTCGTAAATTGCTTCGCAGATATATTTGTGAACAGCTTTTAAGTTTTGAAACTCATTTCAGGCGGCGCTAGTTGTGGCCTTCATCAACATACGCATACCCAATTTGCTGGGGGACCTGGTGAACACGCTGGCGCGCTATGCCAACACCTATGTCATGGATCCCATACACAATTCCTTTGTGAAGGATGTCAGCAAACCGGCGAGCAATTTGCTCAGCCTGTACATGCTGCAGTCGGGCTTCACCTTCATGTACATCTATCTGCTGAGTCGCGTCGGAGAGCAGATGGCCGCACGCATGCGTCAGGATCTCTTCAAGCAGATCGTGCTGCAGGATGTCTCATTTTTCGACGAGCATCGCACGGGCGAGCTAGTGAATCGCCTAACTGCAGATGTGCAGGATTTCAAGACTTCATTCAAGCAATTCGTTGCCCATGGACTGCGTAGCGCGGCGCAGCTAATCGGCGGCAGCATCTCCTTGTTCATGATTTCACCTCACATGGCGGCCATTGCGCTGGCCAGTGTGCCATGCGTGGTCATGTTCATGACGTATCTGGGCAAGAAGCTGCGTGCACTGAGTAAAAGCGCTCAGGCACAGGTGAGTGTGATGTATGGGCTCGCCCGCCTATGGTGCTCACTAAATTCCTGCTCCCTTTTAGTCTGAACGTGCCACAGGTGTTTGCGAGGAGGCGCTCTCCAACATTCGCACAGTGCGCTCCAGCGCTTGCGAATATCGTGAGATGCAACTGTTCGAGCAGGAAACCAACGAGGCAGCGCGTCTTGCGCAAAATCTGGGCTATGGCATCGCTGTATTCCAGGGACTGACCAACTTTTTCCTGAACACTTTAGTGCTTTCAACGCTCTTTATGGGCGGCCATCTGATGTCCACGGAGAGCCTGACGCCTGGCGCCCTAATGGCCTTCCTGGTGGCATCGCAAGGCGTGCAGAGATCGCTATCACAGGGATCCGTCCTCCTGGGCACCATGATACGCGGCATGAGCGCCGGCAGTCGCGTCTTTGAGTACCTTGCGCTGCAGCCGAAGGTGGAGCTGCTGCGTGGCTACATTATACCTCAGGAGCGTCTCCATGGTGAGATACGTTTCGAGAACGTTAGCTTTGCCTATCCCATGCGACCGGATCAGGTGAGTGTTGGACTACAAGCATAGCTCAAGCGTTGCTTAATAATTATGCTCCTTCTAGGTTGTATTAAAGGACTTTAGTCTGACACTGCGTCCGGGCCAGACAGTTGCGCTGGTCGGCGCCAGCGGGTCGGGTAAATCCACCATTGCTGCGCTGCTAGAGCGTTTCTATGAACCCACCGCGGGCAATATAAAGCTGGATGGCTACAAATTGTCCGACATATCGCCCTATTGGCTGAGAGCCAATGTGCTCGGTTTCATCGAACAGCAGCCGGTGCTGTTCGGCACCAGCATTCTGGAGAATGTGCGCTACGGTAAGCCAGATGCCACACAGGATGATGTCCACGATGCATCTCGTCTGGCGCAATCACATGACTTTGTCAGCAATCTGCCAGATGGCTATGACACACATGTGGGCGAACGTGGCACACAGCTGAGCGGAGGCCAGAGGCAGCGCATTGCTATTGCTCGGGCGCTGGTGAAGAATCCACGTGTCCTTATTTTGGATGAAGCAACAAGTGCGCTGGATGCCACCAGCGAATCTGAGGTCCAAAAAGCTCTTGACACTGCCGTACAAAATCGCACCACGCTAGTAATTGCTCATCGACTGTCCACGATACGCAATGCTGATCTGATAGTCGTCCTGGATCAGGGGCGAGTCGTGGAGGTGAGTGAAGCCGTTTGGAGTCGTTTCTCTAAGATTAACTAATTTTCCTTTTCTTTGCAGACGGGCAAGCACGACGAGCTGATGGCCAAACGTGGCCTCTACTATGAGCTGGTGCGCCAGCAGGAACGACGCGAGATTCAGGAGCAAGTGCAGGCCGTAGAGGAGGCCGAAGTTCCCCGTCACTAAGACTCCGTTGCCGCAAGGTTAGAGAAATTGATATGAGCAAATAGTACAATAATTACGAATGAGACGAAATTACATATGATTCCCTGTACATACAAATTAACTATATTTATTTTGTTTTACGTAAGTTATTTTTATTTAACACAATGTTAAAAATAAATAATTATGTTGAAATCAATGTGCAATTCCTTTTATTCTCTCAAATTTAAATTTCAAATTGAAAAAATCAACACAAATTTCCGTTAAAAACCGCTTATTTTGGTTTTGAAAACATCGCAAACACTGAACCAAAAGCATGCACGATATACATCGATAATTTCTGCTGGTATTTTATTTGCCAATCGTACTACATATTCATAGTAGGGATATTTTTGTGTTTACGGCATGCGGTCACACTGATTAGCAAAGCTAGTCTCATTTTGGTTTTTTTTTAAACAAATGCATTTGTTTTTTTATTTTCGACTTGTGTGCAGTTTATCAAGTGCCCGTACGTGCGACCGGCTGTGGCAAGGGCTGTGAGAATGAAAACGGTGAAAGTTCGCAATGTGCGTTAAACAGCAACAACGGAATATAACACAAAAAATTATGTAAGTGTGTGTGTGTGCGTGCGTGCGCGCGTGTACATGTATGTACATGTGTTTCGTTTGTTTATTGTTCGTGTATGCGTGTGTGTGCGAGCGCTTGTACGATTTTGGCAGCAGCAACTATTAATGAGAATGCAGCAACAACAACACAAGCAGCGGCAGCAACAAGAAGAGCAACTATAGCAACAATAGCACCAGCTATTGCTATTTGTTAATGCTGATGTCGTTGTTGTTCCCGTTCCCCCACACACATTTTTAATCAACATCAACTTTTGTGCTGTGCGCTGTCTGCCTGAGTGTGTGTACACATGTATGTATATGTACATGTTTGTGTTTGTGCATTTGTCATAAATTGTGTTTTGTGTTTAACTATAATGTGCACATACGATACGATACGTATGATAAGATACAGCTGCATCACCATCGACGACCAGTGTCCGTTGTATTAAACACTGTTGCTATTTTTAATACACATACGTACGTGCGAAGTCATTTGTTGTGCAAGACTCACTCAAGAGTCACCACTACTCGCATTTCTCAGGGTCAATGCTGCCTGCCTGCCAATAACAATAGACTCCATCCACATTCCCGTTCCGCCCTCACCCCCGCCCTCGCTCTCTCGCTCTTCATTGAATTCCCGTAGAGTTGTGCACTTCAGTTCCCGTAGCTGGAACTAGTTCAAGTATTTAGTTTATCACGTGATAGTGTCAAGTGCAATTCAAAGTAATATGTAGATTTTGTTGTAATATGCCGGTTCTGACATCATATTTAAATAAAACTTAAAAACACACGCAGTCTTAAAGTAGTTAGACTTGTTTACCATACACTTGTATGCTTGCGTTAGTGTATGTGTGTGTGTGTGTTTGCGCAGTTCATTTGTAAAACCGGTTCAATAAACAAAGGCTTGCCAGATCGTCACGAATGCCAAGCTTCCATGGCGTCTGCTCTCTCGCTTACCATCCTTCTCTCTCTCTCGCTCTCTCTGTCTTTTGTTTAGCTAGCGGAACGCAACAACACATACGCACACACAATAATCTTCCATGCAGCAACAAAAAGCACAACAACAACAACAGCAGCAGCTGCGTTCGTCAGCGGCCGTGCTGCCAACTTGCGCCAGTTGCCTGTGCCCGCTCCTGAGTGCACAAAACAAACACAACGATGAGCCGATAGTGATGGCACTTGGCCAACAATGGCATTGCGATTGTTTTCGCTGCTCTGTCTGCGATTCCCATCTTCATAGTTGGTATTTTGAGCGCGAGAATTTGCTCTATTGCCGCGAGGATTATTATGCTCGTTTCGGCGATGCCTGTCAGCAATGTATGGCGGTTATAACGGGGCCAGTAATGGTTGCTGGCGAGCATAAATTTCATCCGGAATGCTTCTGTTGTGCCTCCTGCGGTTCCTTCATTGGCGAAGGTGAATCCTATGCCCTGGTCGAAAGATCGAAACTCTATTGTGGCCATTGCTATGGCAAGCGATTGCCATTGGATGCACGGGCACGCATTACTAATGCCGGGAAGCCTATGCATTCCATACGCCTGGTGGAGATACCCAAGGATGCGACGCCCGGACTGCGGGTGGATGGTGGCGCCCTGGACGACGGTTGTCCCACTGTGCGGATAACCGAGTAAGTTAACGGATAAGTTTTGCGCTCATTCCCTCTGTGAAACTAATCCAAATACTAATTTAATAATAAATTATCTAAATACTAATTAATTAACTAAAATTTATTTTAGTTTCTGTTTTATTTTTGTATCGTTTTTAAACTTTGTTTTAAATTTACTAAAATTCAAATACCAAAAACGCTAATATTTTCGATAAACGCAAAAATACTAAATACAGTTATTAAATGGTTAATATATATATTCTTGATCAATCTTAGTACTTGCGCCGATTTTGGCCTGTTAGCTTTTTCTGTCAAATCTAGTTGAAAGCATTTAATATATTGAAAAATCAGTTATCCGAAATTTGTATCGTCTTTATCTGGTCTAGTTTTTAGTTTGACCATTTTGTAGATCTTTTCTTTTTAGATATCTTTTAATTGATTCTCAAACTGTTTTGAAATATCTTTGTTTTTGTTTTACTAACTTTATTATAGAACTAAAAGCTCTTATTCGCCTTTTCTCTCTGTCTCTTCCTCACATAAATAAAAACAAATACACACACACACACACAACACTGTTCTCGCTATCTCTGTCTCTCTCCTGCTCATTGTCTGCGTTTCAAGTTTAATTTGTAAATTTTACGGTCGCATGGGCAAATACGCCTTCTCGCTGCTCACCTCGGTGGCGGATTGTTGTTGCGCTTCATATAGGTAAAAGGTTAACACCTCCCCTTAACTCCCATTTTCCTCCCCCGACATCCAAGCTCAGCTTTACCTAATCCCAGTCCAGTCCAGTCCTTGTTCCCGCTGCCAAATCACCGTTAGGCTCCACAAAACGTATTAATCGTACTCTTTCTCCCGCTTGCAGAATCGATGTGAACCTAACCAATCTGCACATTGGCGATCGCATACTGGAAGTCAATGGAACGCCCGTGAGCAACTCATCCGTGGAGCAGATCGACAAACTGATACGCAGCAATGAGAAGATGCTGCAGCTGACGGTGGAGCATGATCCTGTGCAGGTTTGTCGCAGTTGCAGCCAGGCGGATATACAACGTGCCAGCTCGGCATCCACATTGATACTTCCACTGAGTACATCTGCCTCCAGCGTTGAGGTCGGCGGACGTGGACGAGAGCGACTGTACAAGGCTGCAGCTGTGGCAGAGCCAAGTGGTGGCAAGGCGCGTAAGATGCGACAACAGACAATGCACGCCTCGCTGGGGCAACCATCGTCACCGTCGATGAAGCAGCAGCAACACACGCAGATGCAACAGCAGCTCAAGGAGAAGGAACGCTGCTCCAGTCTTTCCAAGCTTCTAGACGAACAGCACACGGCACAGCAGTACTCGGCACATCCGCAGCTCTACGATTTGTCGCGCACCCAAAGCTGTCGCGTTGTTCAGAAACCGCAGCGCATCTTCCGTGCCTCCGACCTAGTGATGGGCGAGAAACTTGGCGAAGGATTCTTTGGCAAGGTGTACAAGGTGACGCATCGGTTGACTGGTGAACTGATGGTGCTCAAGGAGCTGCACCGGGCGGATGAGGAGGCCCAAAGGAATTTCATTAAGGAGGTTGCCGTGTTGCGTCTACTCGATCATCGACATGTGCTCAAATTCATCGGCGTTCTCTATAAGGATAAGAAGCTGCACATGGTCACCGAATATGTGGCCGGCGGTTGCCTCAAGGAGCTCATCCATGAACCGAGCGATGAGCTCAGCTGGCCCCAGCGTGTCTGCCTGGCCAGGGACATTGCGTGCGGCATGAGCTATCTGCATTCCATGAATATCATTCATCGTGATCTCAACTCGATGAATTGCCTTGTGCGTGAGGATCGTTCGGTGATTGTAGCGGACTTTGGATTGGCACGCAGTGTGGATGCACCACGATTGCCAGGCGGCGCAGGAGGCACAGCAAGTCCAGCTGCCGGCGGCGGATCTGGCACGGATGCTATGTCCCCTAGTGGCACACTGCGGCGCAGCAAGAGTCGACAGCGCAGGCAACGCTACACTGTGGTGGGTAATCCCTACTGGATGGCGCCAGAAATGATGAAGGGTCTCAAGTACGACGAGAAAGTGGATGTCTTCTCCTTTGGCATTATGCTGTGCGAGGTGAGAGCAACGCGTAAGATTCCAATTGAATTTCTCTAATTCTTCTTCCTGCTCCGGCCTTGCAGATCATTGGACGCGTCGAGGCCGATCCAGACTATATGCCACGCAATTCGGATTTCAGTCTGAATCAACAGGAGTTTCGCGAAAAGTTCTGCACCAATGTCAACTGTCCCGAGGCATTTGTCAAGGTTGCCTTTGTCTGTTGCGATTTGAATCCGGATATGCGTCCATGCTTCGAAACGCTTTACGTGTGGTTGGAGCAACTGCGACAGCACTTGGAGCAGGCACAACAGCCGCCCGCGCGTCTGCTGCATGAAATTGAAAACTTTCAGGATAGCTATATTAGCTCCGAGGATGCACTATCGCCCACATCGCAGCGCAGTCTGGACAATCTCAATGAACCAGCGGAGACGATGGCGACGACGACGGCGCCAGCACCACCGCCTGCATCCGTAAAGCCTCCAGTTATTGTGGCCCAGGAGGAAAAGGAGAACGTGGAGCTGGTGGAGAATGTTGTAATGCGTCCGCACGAGATACCAAAGTCACCGCATTTGGGTAAAGATTTCTCGCCCAGCGGCGAGCGGTTACGCGATAGCATGCGCGCCCGGCGTCGTCAACGCTTCCTCGGTGCACAGCAGCAGCAGAATCTGCAGCGTCGCGGCGTCACACCGGAGACCACCTCGACGGAGCGTGCCCTCAAGCAGGCGCTGAAGAAGTGTCGTCCATATGGCGAGAAGGGTTATCTGGTCGACTTGCGTCCCGGCGCCGAGCTGCAGCTCAACGATGTACGCGATTTGAACAACTATTCCGATGTGGACTCTAGTTGCGACACCAGCTTGAACTATCATGAGGTGAATGCCATGACGACGACGGCAGCAGTGACGCCAGCGGTGACCCCAACGCCGACGACACCACCGCCGCCGCCGCCGCCGCCAGCTGTGCCACTCGAACATGCCCGCCTGGCGTTCGAGGATATGCGCACCCGATTGCATCAGTGTCGCAGCAAGTTCGAGCACCTGGAGGAGGCAAGTCGTCGCAACTTTAGTCAGTCGCAACACTCGATGCGCAACTTCTTCAAGACGCCACCGGTGGCACTCAAAATGTTTCAGCGTCTGGAGCACGAGGCCTCGCTTGAGGCCAGTGGAGGAGTTGGAGGAGCAGCGCGTCGCAATGTGGTGGTGACCACACAGCGCATCAATCAGACTCCCATTTTTGGACGCCGCCAATTGCCAGTCTCGCTGTCGCCGCAGCTGCAGCATGCCGAATCTCTGGAACATCTTGCCACGCTGCCGACCCAGGTTGCGACTGCAGCTGCAGCGCCCAAGCGCAGCAAAGCGACAGCCAACAGCAGAGTCAACTGCAGCCCAAGTCCAGGTACGGCAACAGCAACAACAGCAGCAGCGCCGACCCCCGCCTCCCCCTCCCGTCTCGGATTACCTGCCCAAGAAGCATAAGATGACGTTGCCACTGCCGTCGGTCAACATGCAGCGTGCGCCCAGCCAGACTCGCCAGTTGACAAACAGCGGCAAGAGTCGCCAACAGAAGGCAACGACGACGACGACGAGCAGCAGCAGCAGCAGCGCCAATGGCAACGGCAATGCCAGCAACTGCGTCTCGCCGACGCGTACTCGAGCGGGTTCACCTGGCAAGCAGCATCTGGCGCAGCGGCATACGGCAGCCACAGCGCAGCGGCAGAATCACAATGGTAAGCAGAGGCAGAAAGAGAGAGAGAGACAGGCAATCCAGGAGGGAGAGAGAAGGAAATAGAATGAAAGCAAGAGAGAGATAGCAAAGAAACTGCTCGTATAACACTTTATAACAGTTTGTAATGTGCATATTAATGCTGCAGTTAAAGTAGATTAATGCCTTGGCAAGAAAGAGAGAGAGAGAGAAAGAAACGAAACAGCGCCGCAACTTAAGTGAAGTTTACATATATGTTGTTTTAAAAATATATATATATAAATTTATACGATTTTACCGCTTGCCAACAAACAACAACTGATATGAGACTTTATGAAACTGTACTAAATAGAATTTAATAGCTGCACTATGATTGCCTACTAAACGAATTTGATTCTTTCCAATTGCTTACAAATTTCCAAAAAGTTGGGTATTTCAAATGGAATCGAAATGTATATGTATATATATGTTAGTACACTGCATGAGTCAAGCTTACGCCTGCGATAACACAAGCTGTTTGCTGCCATACAACTTGACTATGAAAGATTTCCCTGACTTGGATGATAAGATGTTTCTAAATGAGACAATTCTACGTGACTATTTCGCCCTAGTTTCCTAGTCAAAAACCTCTCTATACCATATAATGAACTGAGTTCTACAAGGTAGTTTTGTATAAGGCAGAACCTATGCGTCAATTTTCATAGCTGGAAAAGTGAGGTTAGAAAGTTTCAATTTGAGCAAAGGGTATTTAACTGTCGTTACTTGTACTTAACTGTAGTACACTCTTCAACTGTCATACACAATCTCCCACTAGACTTTCACTCTTGGTTCTTTAACTTTAACTGTAATACACAAGTTTCTTTACCCATGTACACCCTGTACTCATAATTATTTCTCCCCCCGCCACAGCTTCCACTGGCCACCATTATTATCAGTCGTCTGCGCAACAGCATCCAACCGGTAAGAGCACCCGCCTGAACATACTCAGCCCCGAGAAGGTACATCGTTTGGGCGCTCGCCTCTCCGATCAGAAACAGAAGCTACGCGATGAGGCGACAGTAACGACGGCTTCCGCTTTGAATGGACGCGCCAACACGGCGACTGCAACTGGCAATGGAACAACGACGGCGACGGCGGTGGGAGGGGAAAGACGTCGGAGAGCGGCGCCACCACCGCCGCCTGTGCGCACGCATTTCAATACGCGTTGTTAGCAGCTGTTATACAACTGACACTGTTATACACACATATATGGGAAGAAAGAAGGAAAAGCAGGGGCATCACAAGTGTTATACGCACACTGCGATTGTTATAATTAACGACTGTTAAACACAACTGTTATACACATAATTCATTCCCAAAAAAACAACTGTTATACACAACACTCGACATTTCACACACAGTCGCCAAACATTCCGTCATGCATAAAGCAACATTTTTTTTTAAAAAGAAACCAAAAATTTTACATTCAACGAACCCATCAACACACAACTTAACGAAGCTGACGACGAAACTGAACGAAGCAGCCGAAAATGCGAAAAACGAAACAAATACGAATCTGTAGAAGAACAAAAAAGAAGGAAGCACACGTAGAGACGACACTGGCACAGTGGGCAAAGAGAAAGAGAGCGAGAGAGGGAGATAGTATAGTTATGTATAACACTTTCAAGCAGCAAGAAACAGCCCACTGTGCACAGGGCTAGTATAACACTAATAACAGTAATGCTCAATCTAACTCACAGTTATACACAGCTAATTGCGAACATTTTGTTAAAAGAGAATATCCAATTTTTTTTATTATATACATACTTACATATATTCGATACCAAGGTTAAGTGCCTGTAATACCAAGTTGCAATATTTACACGAAGGAAAGAGAGAGAGGGAGGGAGGGAGATAGATACATAGGCAGCTAGAGCACATGTAGCATTGTAAGTTTACAGGGTATTGCTTGGACTAACGAACAACACTAACAAAATACTTGGAGCAAGAGCGAGAAAGAGACAGAGAGAGAGAGGGAGAGAGGAATAGAAGAACCTTGTGCCATGTGCCCACCATACGCGCGACAGAGACGGCAACAGCGTCTGTGGGATAAAGAATATGACAAGCAAATGAAAGACAACAGATATACATTATATATATCTATATATACACATTATAAAAAATAATTATTTTTGTATATACATACAAACAACAGACACACACACACACACACACATAAATATTCCATGTTAGTGCTTAAATCTAATTTATTATGTATACAAGAAAAACGAAACGTATAACAGAACTTATACCCTCCTATAAACTAATACGATACTAAAACAAGAACTACTACCAATTACTTTACTATATATTATATATTATATACATAAATCTCGATCGGTATTTTGAGAAACGAAAGTCTAACTTATTTATAACTAAACTAACTGTACTACGTATAACGGAGAAAAGCGAAAAACAATAAGAAAAAGAAATTGCAATTGCTCAATGCGAATTAGTTAAGTAAGTTATGTAGCGCAGTGCTAACTGTTATACAAGACGTTCAACTACTTATGCTGTTATGAAAACTGTTATACTGTATTGTACTAGGCATAAATTCGAAACGCTTACAATTAATCGCCATACAACGCCCACCCCACCCCACCCCCAATTACAAGTTAACTGTATAATACAGATAATAATGCTTAGCTGTTATACACATCTTTGACTGTTACGGCTAACAGCCGTATAACAGCTGTTGGCTTTTTTCTCTCTCCACTACTTAAACCTAACCTAACACACTCACAAACCAACCCACCCACCCACACACACACACACACACATGTATACATACACGCATGCATGCATTGTAAATTAAGTATATTGCGTATATTTTTGTATGCAGTTGATAATTATTATGTTTAAAAATACATTTGATTCCATCGAACCCAACCGACATGTGCATATATATATATATGTACATATATGTGTATTTAGTTTTATTTCTTATTGCATTCTCCCGGTTTCCAGTAGCAACAACAATTTTGCAGCGCAATTACCCTGGGCACCGGGTGCGTACAGTTGCTGCCACCCACAGCAGGCGAATGATGCGAGACACCCTGTGCGTCAGCTTAGGCAGGCACATGCACAGTACGTATGCCACGTGTGTGTGCGTGTGGGTGTGTGTATCTGGTTTTTCCGCATTGTTGCTTCCAGGAAGCTCCGGCATACACACAAAATAAAGGGCAACACGACAGGTTGGTATCCATCGTGGAATTTGTCCCAGACCATGGTCTCTGCATGTGGATCGATATGGCACACACACACACACACGCACACACGCATGACCGGCACGGCCAATAGCCCAGGACAATTGGGTATACATACACAGCCGCTGTGGCGGTGGGTGGGAGGCGTGGCATGCAGCAAATTACATAAATACATGCGCAGTTCAAACGTTTCCTGGTCACAAAATGGACCATACACATACATATGCATAGATATTAGCATGTACCTGCCTATGCCTATGTACATACATATATAGTGTCAATGCTTAACAGCGCTGTTAAGTGGCGGCCACTGTTAAAACAGCTGATTGCGCTCTTGGCTCGCTGCCAAATCAGCTGTGCGGGCGCTAATTGGTCACTTGGTTTTTTCTTTTTGTTTTTGCTCTCTTTGGCAATTTACCGCCCTAAATAACTGTATTAAACGACGACATGTTTCACATATCATGTCGAGTAAAAAACGTCATAGTTAAACAATTTGCCATGACAGCAGCGGCGGCAGCAGCAATTTTATGTGAAATCCACTGCAAATGCGCCTCTCCCTGCTCGCTGTCGTTGCATTGCACTGGCGTGACGTAGCAGCGACGCAACGCCGGCTAAAGCAGCAGCAGCGACGACGACGCGCCGTTACGTATTCAAGGTCTACATTTTTGTATCGATACACGAACGAGCGTCTGTATGTAAGCCACAATTCGGTGTGTATACGCCTGCCCCACGTATATATGTATGTATGCATGGATTTACATATGCATGCAAGCATGTACATATATACGTACGTACGTATATATGTATGTATGCGTGCATATCGGTTTGTTTGCATGTACATAGTATACACACACGATTCACGAAAAAGAGTGCTAGAGTACTGGAGCAATGGTCGCGCCGTACCGTTTCAACCCCCAACACGAAACGCGCCCCTTTTGCACGACGACAGCGACAGCGACTGCGACTGCGACGCGTACCCATCGTGCCCGTCGTCACAGCGCGTCAGCCTTGCGTTTTGTTTTTGCTCATGACGTGCTCGCACGTACACGACTCACAACTGTTGTCTGTGTATGTATATCGCGTCATACATACGACGACGACGCACACACAAAGCGACATACACATTTTTCTCAGTTGCTGTACAGTGGACACACGCTGTAACATACGCCAGCTGGCATCCAATCGGATTGTATGCTGCAGCATAGTTCACACTGTAAACTGCGCAGTGTGCATGTGCATGTGTTTCTCTGTCTGTGTGCATGTGTGCGTGCGTACATACAAACGAGCAAGAGCGTGCGCGCGGCGTCGCGCATGTACTGAGAAATGTGTACAACAGCAAATCGTGTGTGTGCGCGCCCAGTTGCCAATTGGCTCGCGTGCAGCAGTACAAATGAGATGCGAGGGCAATAAAAATATTAGCGATTATAACTCGTTTATGATCAGATATTGTAAGCGTGTACATATGCATATAATTATTAATGTCTCTTGTAAAGATTATTTAATCATAGGTTTTATTAATAAGGCCGAGTGCTCATTTTTATTTCTATTTAATTTCAATACAATATATTGCGAATTGAATGCGTGCACATCAAGCTTGCGATATTTTAACATCTGTAATTTCAGCATAAAATAACGACGTGAACATCCCCAATGCAGTAGCAGCAGCAGCAGCAGTTGCATGACCTATGCGCGTGTGTGTGCTTGTGTGCACATTTACCATTGGGTCGCTCTTTTCGCTCTGTGTGCCTTTTTGACGTGCCTGCTTTTTTTTGTCTTGCCGTGTTTGCTTTTGCTTTACGCTGCTGGCTTCGCTTTGCGCACCGCTCGTTTTCATCATTCTGTAGCCGAACGTTGCCGCGTCAAGTTACGCTTACGCTTACGCTAAACATTCTTCTTCGCGGTACTTACATATACATATATTTTGTTGTTGCCCACACAATTTTAGCGTCGCTCGTCGTCGTCGTCGTCGTGTACGTGTCTCTCTGCTGTACATTCGTCTGTGTGCGTGTGTGAGAGAGAGTGTAGAGTGGGGCGCGTGTATTTGTGTGCCCGTGTGTGCTCTGGCAACAAAGACGTACGAAAAACGTAACGCGTACGTGTGTATACATACATGCAGCATACATACATAATTCCAAGCAGCGCTTGCATGTATTTGTGTGTGCGTGCCTTGTCGTGCGCCGCAGCGCAATAGAAAAATAATAAGAAAAACAATAAGGCGAAATAATAAATGTACACCAACAATTCGCGCTACAATTTTTTGGCAGTGTAAATTGTTAAATAAAACAAAAACAAAACGATATTCAAGATATTCGCTGGTCATGTGTGTGTGCGTGTGCAGCAGCACTAGCAGCAGCAGCAGCAGCAGCAGCGAAAATCAATAACAAAGCGCAAGGCGCTAAGAGAGGAGAAAAAATGTACAACAAGCCGCCGCAGCAGTCGAGCAGCCAGAGAGCAATGATAAAAACGACAACAAACTGCCAACAACGCGGCCGGTACGAGCAACAACAACAACAACAACAACAACTAAACAGTCAAGCGGCGCCATTATTAAACAACAATTGTATCGATATTTGTTATCGGCATTAATTAATCAACCGATAAACAGCCGCTGCAGCAGCGCAAACCAACAATTTTTTTTTGTTGTTTCCACTGTCATAACTGTGTCTGTGTCTGTGTGTGTGTGTGTGTAGTGCGTGCATACATCTCGCGTGTGTCAGTGTGCCTGTGTGAGTGTGTGTGTGTGCGACGACGCCAAAAAAGTGGGTCGAGTTGCGCGCGTAAATTTGGGTCGCAGCAGCCGAGCCGCAGCCGCAGCAGCAGCAGCAGCAATTGCATTCCATTCGACTTCCAGTTGAACTACACAACTACAAAACCAACCCTTTTCCCCCCACTCACACACACAAACAGGAGAAGAAGAAGAACAACAACAACAACATGTCGCTGCAAACGAAGCGCCAGCACTGTTACCTGTGTGACCTGCCCCGCATGCCGTGGGCCATGATCAATGACTTCTCCGAGGCGGTTTGCCGGGGTTGCGTCAATTACGAGGGAGCCGATCGCATCGAGGTCGTACTAGATGCGGCCAGGCAACTGAAGCGTCTCCATCCAAGCAGCAAGCGTGCCCACGAGAATGGCGAGGTTGTTGTGCTGCAGCAGCAGCAGGCGGGAATGCAACAATTGACCGGCGGAGGCGGTGGACCACAGCATCGTGGTGCGCCCAGCACAAGTGGTGGCGGGCCGGGTGGTGCGGGGGGCGGCGGAGGACCGCTTTCGATGCCACATCATCATGCGGCCGCCGTGGCTGCAGCCTATCAAATGCCACGCATTGGACCGCAGCAACAACAGAGCGCCGGCGGCGGTGGCGGCCTGATGGATTTTCCCGTTAAGCTGGAATCAACGCCAGATGTGCGACCCGTACGCATCCCAAATATGCAGCCCCACCATATGCCGCTATCGGCACCACAGCGACCCGGCCCCGGCGGTCCAGTATCACAGCAACCACCAGGCGGTGGTGGCGGCGGCGGAGGCGGTGGCTCGACGCTGCTGCCAGCACTCTCCGTGAATCTAAAGCGTCCGCCCTCCGAGGATATCGATGTCGATGCACAGCAACAGTCGCACGGCCCACCGCATGGCGTTGGTGTGGGCGTCGGTGTTGGCGTCAGCGTGGCAGAGCTCGCAGCCGGCAGCAGCAGCGGCGTCGGCGGACCTTCCAGTGTTAAGCGCAGCGCCATGGATGATCCAAGCGGTGTGCGTCCCCCATTGACGCGTGGTGAATCGCTGCCGGCGGCGGTCAGTTACGTGCCGGAGCGACAGCTCAATTTGCGGGACAAACAGCAACCGGTGCGAGCGCCCAGTTTCGATGCGTCGACCTTCAAGGCAGGCGGTAAGTGTCAAATAAGAGGGAGGAGTCAGATTGTATTAAGCTAGGAGAGGCTGAGAGCGGGCAGAGCGGGAGAGTAGGAGAGTTAACAGCGCTGCACTTTGCTGCACTAATACTCAGAGAGAGAGAGAGAGGAGAGAGCATTTGATTTGCATTGCTACAGAGCTGCATTTATGCTTGTCGATCACATTTGCTGAGGCTTAACAGCTGCTGCTAATGTTATCCATAGGACTTAACAGTTATCCTGCTTATGGATCACGTTAGCGGTTAACAGATTCTGCACGCTAACAGCAAACGATTTACATTGATCACGTTTGGACAAGCACGTTGATAACATAGATTTATAAATATCCGCAGCCATTTTTTTTTTTAGAAATCATACAACGATCTGTGCTTATATGTTTCCAAAACTGAAGCGTATCAGTCAAAAATCCCTCTGCATATGTATGTGTGTGTGTGTGTGTGTGTGTGTTTGCAGACGATAAGCGTCAACTGCAAAGTGACACAAATCCCAGGCTAGAATGAACGAGCGTGATTCAAGTTTATCAGTTTAGCAGAAACTTGCCAGAGAGCGGAGAGAAGAGAGCGAAAGAGAGGGTGACCGGAGCGGAACGGAGCGGAGGCAGCGTAGGAGATAGAAGATAGGAAGACATCAGAGTTGTGCTACTAGCGTTATCAGTCGTAGCGTTATTATCGTTATCAGTCGAAAATATAGAAAAGGGAAGAAGAGGAAAAAAATGGACTACTTGCTGCTGCTGATAAGGGCTCTGCGACACAGAGCAAAAAAGAAGAACGATTAGATAACAGGGCTCGAGAGGCGGCCATATTCTTATCACTACTCTGGGTTACGCCAGGCTTATCAGTCCAGGCAATTGCAGTTCGCCTTGACGTAGCGTTTTTCTTTTCGTCTCTCTCTCTCTCTCTTGTTTTAATTTTTGGAACGCGCGAGCTGAGCCTGAGCTGAGCTCTTCCAGGCTCTGGGCCACAACAAATGCGCGTGTGCATGTATGGCACGCACACACACACACACACGCACACCTGCAGTTTGCATACCCCGGGCTGGAGTTGCAGAGGCAGAGGCAGCTGCTGCTGCTGCAAATGCATTTTGCTAAATATTTTGGCCGCAAAACGCTTGGCACGTATACACAGCGTATACACACACACACACGCACACCCACACAGCGTAGGAAGACATCGAGGCAACCCTCGTTGACACGGCGCGGCACCTTTGGCTTTGGCAACCCTTGCCGTATAAGGCATTTGCTTGTCATGCGCACAGCGAAAAAAGCTTCATTCAATACATACACAAAGTACGCTACACGCACACGCATAGGCACGCACACATGTGTAGCAGCCGCTACACACGTAACCTGAAAGGATGGTGGCGGCAGCGGCAGCGGCGGCGGCGGCGGCAGCGACTCACTGTGCGACCCGCAAATGTAATAAAAACAGACGTGCAAAAATCGACGTCGCTGCCACTGCCGCTGCTGGCGGCTGCAGCTGCTGCGGCTACTTCTGCTCTTGGCTGTAACTGTTGTGCCTCTGCCTGTGTGTTACGTTACTCCCTATCCCTCTCACGACTCTTGCTCTCTTGACTCTTGCCAAAGCTATCCGGTGCTGGTGCCTTGCTGTGTGTAACTGTGCCTTTCCCTTGCTCTCGCGCGCCCGATTCGCTCTCGCTCTCTTGCGACGACAGGCTTGCCGCCGCCTGGGCCCAAAAACTAGTTTTTCGCTTTGCTCTGTGTGTTCTGCTTTTGTTGGGGTTTCTTTCGTTTCGTTACGTTTGGTTTTTTTTTTATCTTTGCTTTTTAACCTATTCTTCTTGTTGTTGTTTTTGTTTTTTGGTGTGCGCGCGCAAAACGTCATTAAACTTGTTTTGGTTTCTATTTCGTCTTCTTGCCCGTTTTACGCTATGCGATAACAAGTTGCACACACACACACACACACACACTTGGATACATACATACATATACGCGCGCATACGCAGAAAGGCAGAGTAGATACATTTTCAGTTAGTATACGGAACGAGACTGCAACAGCGGCGATAATAAGCCAAACACACACACACACACACACACACACACGCATGCACACACATACAGAGTGAGAATCATGAATATACCCAGCAAAGAGCAACAGCAACAGCAACAGAAAACAAAAAGGCAAAAGAGCGAAAAACAACAACAAATAAATAAAGAAACAGCAAATAATAATGAGAATTTTTCGCGCATGCCGATGCCGTCATCTGCGCCGGGGCGGGCGCGCGTACTGTGGGGCCCAACCAGCTTGTCGTTGTCGTTTTCATTAATGACTTCCATTGCATTCTTTCTGTTGCTGTTGTTGTTGCAGTCGTTGTTGTTGTTGTTAGGGTGAAACAAAACGCTATCGCAATTTGTTGATAATTGCAATTAATGTTTATTTTTTGTTTTTGTTTTTACTTTGTATTGATACCCAGCGATAAAGTAAAGAGTATCAATTTGTCTCGACAACCTTGTGTTTCCATTTTTTTTTTTTTGACCTGCTTACAAATCGGGCTAGCATCACTGTGCGTGTTTTGTTTGTTTTCTTGTTGCCGACGACGACTTTGTTGTTGTTGTTGCTGTTGCTGTTCTTGCTTGTGATTTTACGTTTTACGCTGCGGCGGCTGCTTATTGCTTATTACGTGTATATTTACGTTACGATTTTCTTGCGTGTGCGTGCGTGTGTGTGTGCGTGTGCGTGTCGTGTGTTTCATTACCAAAATCAAAATCAGCGCGCGCGCACGTGTGTGTGTGTGTGCGTGTGCGTGTATACACTAAAAATATAACAGACATTTTGGTGTGTATACAAGAAAGAACTTTATACTTACGTCTTTATTGATGTGTGTGTGTGTGCATGTACATCGAGCAGCGACGCTGCTGACACGCTAGCGTCGTTTACCACTAAACACATAAAGCATGCACACACACACACAAACACGCACATGCACGCACATGCACAGCACAACGTGCCTGCTCCCACTAAAGGGTTTGTGCATGTGCCTGCATGTGCCTGCCTGTCTGTCTGTCTCGTTGTCCGTCGTCGTCTTCATTCAACTTCGTGTATTCGCCGCTTGCAGGAATCTAGTTGGCAGGGCTGCCATACCAATGCGAGTTCGTCAGGAATTTAAAACCTGCATACGCTCTCTTCTCTCTTCTCTTTTCGCTCGCTCTCCTAGGCGAGATAATTAGCTACGCTCTGCTCTCTATCAATCAGCAAAGCAGCGCAGCAACAGAGCAACAGAGCAAAGCAGAGCCCCGCAGCGCAGCAGCATCTACAACTCATCATCAGCATGCAGTGCGGCACTTTTACCGTTAACACGTGAACAGCAGCGTGCAGAGATACTGCACTGAGAGAGGTAGCGGCAGAGAGAAAGAGAGAGGGAGAGAGAGGGAGATGTGCTCGCATGTTTGCGAGTGTGCATGAACCTAGGCAACATTGTTCGCTCTGCTTGCTGATTAGATGCATCACATCGCGCACAGTGTGGCCAATCGCAAGTGGACATGAATGAAAGCGACAATGTTTTGAGTTTTGGGTACACAAATCAGATTTTCACTTAAGTCCCAAGCGGGGCTGATAAGCGCTAACAATAAAATGTGTATCATGCGGTGGTTGACAAATCTTATCTTGCCTAGATATCTGTTATCGGTGGAATAATTCATGCGATAAGCGGTTGGGCGCGATAAGCAGCAGGTAACCGCTCGATAAGACACGGTGTACAGGCAGCAATGAACAGTGGTTGTGAAACTGCTTTTATTTGTATATTTTTTTTTTTTTTGGAGGGAGGGAGGTGTTGGTGCGAAAGTTATCAATATGATTGCAGTTACTTTCCGATAGTGTTGATAATATGTACATTTCATATGTATTATTATCAATGATTTATCGATTTCCATGCATACATACTAAGTGCAGCCCCTTTTATGCGGTTTCAATTGGTTTCTTCGTTTGCTTCGTACAATGAACTCGGGCTTTTTTTTCTCGATGTGGGAAAATTTTCTATTTATTACCGAACAGAAATAAGCTAAAAAAAAAAAAAAATGTATTGAATAACTGTACTGATTGTACCTTTGTTGTCTCCCAAGCTCTCGTCTATATTAATTAATCTACTAAAGCTGATAAGCTTTATGCGGTAAAATGGAAAATAAACGAGTTAAACAACTGACTTGCGATAGGTTTTACATTTGCTATATTGCTATACTATAGAAGTGGCCCCATTTAGAACGACGTCATGTGCTTGATATTTACCGCATTCCCCCGACATTGGTCCATGGAAAGCTATTACGAGGCAGCTAAATGTGTACTACATACATTACATATAGATTATTAATATAAGTATTATTGGTATGACTTTTATTTTAGACTCCACTTTCGTTTGCTTTTGGTGCGTTTATACACACAGCTGTTTTGTTTATCTTATCGCGGGGTGCCTTATTGAGTCCCTATACATATATATGTATATACATATATTTGTGCGACTATCTTATCGCAAACTATGACTGATAGCAATACAATACATGCACATGGAATGTGTACATATCTGCTACATATACAGACACATATGTACACATGAAAGGCAGATCACACGCTCTAAGTGCTGCTTCGTTGTCGTTCATATCGCGTTTGTTTATTTTCGATTATGCGTAGTGCAAGAGTTGGGGTTTTTTTTTTCTTTCCTCGCGTCACGTCTTGTCTCATTCGCAGCACTCTTTGGGCCTCTGTTATCAAGGTTTTCTTTGCCTCCTGTATTATTTATGAAATGGTTTTATCAACGGAAATCAATTGAGAGATCCGAATGGTGAGTGTCCACTTAAAACAATCGGCCTGTCATTTGAGTGGCACACACATCAGTGCGACTTTAATAATATATTCATAAGTTCCAATTACGCACAAAACACTGTTTCGAATCGTTTCGTAAACAACGTGTTCTAGAAACCATAAAAGTGTATAAACAAATATTCATGTATACACATATCCGTTTATTGATATACACATGAAGGCAAGAAGATGACGCTGCTTTCTTCCACCCGTTTGGGGTGTGGTTTCGTTTTTCATTCATATGCCAAAGCAAACAGGCGAATTATTCACAGAATTGACAAATGATTCATATATGCCGACAGTTTTTCTAGCTTCTTCTAGTTTTTGCAAATAGTATTCCCAAAACAGACGGAAAATTTGAAAACGAAAAAAGAACAGAATTTCAAACTATATTTAGATTGGCCCAAGCGTGAAGAAGAACACCCTAAATTGGACTGTGATGAGTGTGCGTGTGTGTGTGTGTGTGTGTGTGTGCTGCATTCGCAAGGGGGGCGCAAATTTATGAGTTTTTCAATGGGCATGAAAACATATACAAAACGCATATATGTACACATATATCTATGTATACACATGTTCGCGATCTAACAAATACGTAAAAAGAAAAAAAAAACGAATTCGTTTAAAAATTGCACTGCTGCATCCACTGTGCAGCAGGCGCTCGCTCGCTATCCCTCTCACTCTCGTCTGCTGAGCTGATGCTGCTGCTGCTGCTGCTGCTGCGCGCAGTCGTGCTGTTGCTGCTGTTTATCTGCTTCGTCTTCGTCTTTGGCCTCTGCTTCTTCTGCTTATTATTATTATTTTTTTCTTCACACATTTGCGTGCAAAATATAAACAAATGCTATAAATACAATGCACATTTCGTTATTGGGGAGAGAGGAGGCCACACACAGCACGCACGCCGTTGGCGACGACAAAATCGCTGACGTCGACTGCGACGCCAACGCACGAAATTGCGATGTCTGCTGTGTGCGCGTTTTTTGACTCGCCAATTTAGCAACAACGTGCAGGAACAGGCAGCAGAAGCAACAACAGCAACTCTGCCAGAGCTGTATCAAATAAATAAACATAACAGCACTCCGAAGTACTCGGGGTAGACTAGACGAGCGCAATTTTGTATGCAGCCCACTGTGCGACGCTGACAGCGTCGTTGACATTTGAGCAATGTGCTCGGCCCCGCTAGGCATACAAATTAAAGCCCAACTCGCGCACTCGCTCACTCGCTCACTCGTTCACTCTTGTTCAGTCCAGTCTACACCCGTTGGCATTACCTTTTTTTCGGTTTTCGTTTCAATATCAGCCGCAGCAGCAGCAGCAGCAGCAAAAGTAAATTGTGGCTACGCGTGCGCGTGAGTTGAATATGCTGAAAGTGATTAAGAAGTTAACAGCGCGTAGTTAACAGCGGCAGAGACGCGGCGAACTCTGTTAAGCCTTGCAGCATTCTGCGCATGTATGTAGATATGTATGTATATTCGCTATGTACAGCATTCACATGCACAATTGCACGCTTGTATGTATGTGTGTATGTATGTTAATTGGCGTGACCGCCGCTCAGCAAGTCACGCGGCGACCGTGCCGGCTGCGTGACGAACAAAAAAACCAAAGCAAACAGTCAAAACAAAACTTCAAATATGTTTGCGCGCATGTGTATTATGTATGTATGTATGTATGTATGTATGTACGTATGTATGCATGTGCGTGCCTGCGCGCGTGTCGTGTCTAGTATACATACACAGTATACATGCCAGCAGCAGAAGCAGCAGAAGCAGCGGCGTCGTCAACGTCGTCGCGGCGTTGCATGCTTGCAGAAAATGAAAAGGAAGAACTAAAAAGTAACGAAGCGAAAAACCGGCTCTGTCAACTGCATTCTGCACGTTTGCTTACGCTCTCCTGCGCGCTCTCTCTCACTCTCTCGCTCTGCCAACGCTCTTGCTTACTTGCTGCTGCTGCATGCGTTGCTGCCTCGTGACGTATGCGCAGCAGCAAGGCAAAAACTTGTTTCGTTTCATTTCGTTTCGACTATTTCGCTGCCTGCTGCGCTGCGTCTGCTGCTGGCACTTTGCCAACTGATGTTGTTGTTGTTGTTGTATTGATGTCGCTTGCAGAAACCAGCTGGTGGAGTAGGATTCTGTTGTGTCGTGTGCGTGTGTGTGTGCGTGTGTATGTGTGCGCGGCACAGTGGGGCCAGCAACCTGCACACAGTACGCTGTGACGTCATTTCACGCTGCTCTCGTTGCCGCTGCGACTGTTGCTGTAACGTGATGGTGAATGAAAACGTTACGCTGACTGTTGCCAAGAACAGACACTCACACACACACACACACACAGACTGTTGCAACTGTATATGTATATGTATTTGTTCTACGTGCCAAGTTCTAAAATTACAAACATTGCGCCAAGTAGAAACAAAAAGAAGAACAACAACAAAATCTTGCAATGAAAATATTTTCATTTATGTATTTTGCTTCTCTCTTCTTCTTCTTTGTCGTTTTTTGTGTTCGTGTTGTATATTTTCCCTGCCAACTCATTTGCCTTCATTAGGTAAATACTGAATCGAGAAATATCATAAACATTGAGTTTAGTATCGTCTCTTGGCTACAGTGTGCTTTCGATAGTGTTAACTCCTACTGTACATGGCGAACTTTTGTTGTAAACAAAACAACTTAAATTTGTTTTTCCCCAAAATAGTTTTGTTTACACTCTCACGTTCTCCTCTTTGGCGTGTGTGTGTGTGTGTGTTCGCTAGAAAACTTCCAAATAAGGAAAATTTTGAAAAAACATATCGCTTTTTGTAAATTTCATATATGATCGAAATAATAGAGTATACCCTAGTATGACCCTTTAACCTTGCGAACAAATCGAAATTTCCCTTATCGATTTCGGATTTACTAATATATTTCTAAGGTCGGAAAAACCCTATTTGAAAGGCAATTCAACTCTTATAATTCTCATCGTTGAAATAGTGCAATTAAAGCGAAGCTATTAAACCGATTTCAATGGGTATTTCTACTTCGATAGCACACGAAATAAAGCTATAAAAAACAAGCTGACTTTAAATTGCTCATATCGCTTTGGAAGCATCTCTGAAATTATATAGAAATTACCTTGATTTTGATTTGATGTGTTTTGGGTTCGCTTAAAAGCTTAATTACTCTTTAGCAACTTTGAAAGCACATGGAAGTCGAGTAAATACTCTAAAGCTCTCTTTACTCGTTAAGATAATAAATTGAAAGAGATATATGTAGTATATGAAGTAGGAAATGATACTCAGGGGGATAAACTCAGAATTCAAAAGCTTTTAAGCTTTAAAGCTCTTGAAAATCCATGCAAAGCTCTTAGCCAAACCTAGACTGAGCTTTGTGCTTAAAGCTTTGTATCGACTGAACTTTAAATAAATATATATGTACATATACAAAGTAGGGAATGATACTCAGGGGGTAAACTCAAAATTTCAAGAGCTTTTAAGCTTAAAAGCTCTTGAAAATCCATGCAAAGCTCTTAGCCAAACCTAGACTGAGCTTTGTGCTAAAAGCTTTGTATCGACTGAACTTTTAATACGTTGTGGAATCACTATCAATTAAATAGCAGCTTTCTCCTTCTCTCTTTCCCTTGCAGAGCACTTGTCCCCGGCCAGTCGACGCAATGGTTCCAGCCCGCCATCGGGGCCGTTGCCCCCACGCAGTGTCCACTCGCCCAACAGTTCGGGTAAGTTGTGTGTCTGGGCGTCTGAGTGTGTATAAAGATTATATTAATATTGATATCCATTCCACAGGCTCCTCCTCGGGTCGTCGCTCGTCGGGCTCACGTCATGTGTCCAGCACAACAGTCACCAGCAGCGAAGTGGGCGGCTCGAATTCGGTGCAGGCGGCAGCTGTTGCAGCCGGCTTGGGCGCTGGCAGCGCAGCTGGCGGTGCTGGCGGACCGCTGGGTGGACCTGTTGGCGGTGCTAGCAATTCGCTGAGCAGCTGCAGCAGCGCTGGCGGCGGTGGACCCAATGGCAACAATGCTGGACCCTCTTCGCTGCCACCGAATCCGAATGCGATTGCCGGCGACGGCAGCAGTGCCAACGGCGGCGGCGGTGGTGTTGGCAACAATGGCGGACCCTTAGGTCCAAGCGGCAGCAATGGCAGCGGCTCAGTCAACGCCGGTCCCGGCAGCAGCGGCAGTCAGGGTACGCCCGGCTTGGGCAGCGGCAGTGGCAGCGGTGGTGGCGGCGGCGGCGGAGGTAGCGGCGCAGGCAACGGCAGCGGATCGGCCGGCATAAGCGGTGCGCCTGGCAGCAGTTCGGCGCCAAATTCAGCAGCAGCAGCAGCCGCTGCAGCGGCACAGAACGCAACGCTTAAGTGCACACTGTGCCAGGAGCGGCTCGAGGACACGCACTTTGTGCAGTGTCCCTCGGTGAATATTCACAAGTTCTGCTTTCCCTGCAGTCGCGAGAGCATCAAGCGGCAGAATGTAAGAGCGCGATCAGTTCGTTACTCTCTTTGCAATTAACTCACTCACACTCTCTCTTTCCCCATGCAGGGTCTGGGCAACGAGGTGTATTGCCCGAGTGGTGAACGCTGCCCGTTGGCCAATTCCACCATACCGTGGGCATTCATGCAGGGCGAAATCACCACCATACTGGGCGAGGAGGTCAAGGTGAAGAAGGAGCGCGAGTCTTAATGTCCATTTTATTGTAAAAAGCTGCGCAGAGCTTTGGAGCACTTTTGATGATGATGATGATGATGATGACGATGACGATGCAGACGATGTTCCCAGCCAGTTGTAGTGGAGCGCGAGGTGGGAGTAGAGTGAGGTTATCATCTCACTCTTTCTCTCTCTCTCACTCTTCGTTTCTCTCCGTTGTTTGTGCGCGTGCGTGCATGTGTTTGTGTGATCGCTCGCTCACAGCACGCGCGCTCGCTCTCTTACGCACACACACACTCTTGCACTCTCACTCTCTTTCGAACTCAGCATGCTGAGTAGTTGAAGAGAGTAAGAGCTGCAGGCGAAGGCGTTGGATGCAAAGGAGGACGATTTTTTGTGCGCGGCAGCCGCGGCGCCGGCGTCGCAGCAGCAGCAGTAACTGGCGGACGCGCTCTTTCCATGACGACCAACAACAGCAACAACAACAACAATTTGTAGGCATATAAGTAACAGAAACTGAACGAAACAAAAACAAATGCAATTTGTTTCAAATTTGTAACTTAAGAAAAAAAAAGAGCAAAATGCGCAAGCGAAAGCGAAAGTTTAACAACAACAACAACAACAAAACACCAAAAGAAAAGTAGGAAGAGATAAGCAGAAAACGTAGCATACTTAGCAGCGCGATACAAGTAAAATGGAATAAAGAGAGAAGGAAATGTCCCTGAGAGGTTTTTTTTTGTCTCTTGTCTCTTAGCCAAGTGAAGCAGCCGTAGCAGCAGCAGAAGAAGAAAGAGAAAAGAACTAACAATTTAACTTTACACTTAAAGAGAAAAAGGAGAAGAAGCAAATATGATATGCAAAGAGAAATGAAGGAGATGCACTTACGTACATACAAACATACATATATGATATACATATATGAGTAGGCATTAGTTTTTTTTTTTTTTCTAATATATACATACATACTTTACGTACACCTACTTGATCGATAAGCTGATTTTTGTTGTTAACGCATGCCGTAAGCCTGTTTAGTTTGTACTAAAATGAATTAATTTATTTTTATAACTGTTGCTTAATTTACTGCAAGGTCATTTTACATATACGATTATAATTTCGATACGATATACACTTACACACACCTACACACACACACCTACCACATAAACCGATAACTGTATGTATATCTATGCTACGATTACGGATAATGTAATAACTTTTTTTTTTTCGTCATAACTTTACTTAATTTAATACCAGTTTTTATGCTAAAGATCTGTACATATTGCATACTACATAATCGGAATATATACAATATATATATCAACAAATATATATATACACATATATATATATGATACAGATATACATACGCGAATATGTATATTTAAATAAAATAGAAATATATATTTGATGTTGAAAAAGGAAGCTGACAAATTTGGACACGAAGAAAAAGCAAATCGCAATAGAAGTCGAGAATTGAAAACGAAACAAACGAATTGGATAATACGTAAATTTTTAAACGATTTTTAAACAAACGCTTAAAACTAGAAGAAGTAAACAGATTGTAATCAGGGCTGGGCGTGTCAGGGCGGAAGTGGGTTGTGCTAGAAGGCAATTGGTTATTAGTTTTTTTTTTATACGTTTTTGATTCTGTGGATGCTACGTTGTCAAATCGCAAGGCACTGAAAAACGGTAAATTGTGCCGTAATGAATTTTTGTACTATCGATAACGATATGTTTTTTGTGCCTGTGCGGTAAATTTTTGCACAGCGAAAGAAAAAAAAAAAAAACTAAACTAGGAAACCATTAACTGGACCAACACAGTACGAAACGTTTATATACCGATCTAGAGTTGCCACAAAGCTGCACCCACACCCCCACACACACATACAGAAACACCCCCCGCACACACACACACATACATATGTATATGTATTTAACAGGCTAACGATATTCGATTACTGAAGTGAGTAAGAATATCAGAAGCAACAAACTCGCAATATTGGGCAGGGGTGGGAGGAAATTGGGCAATGCCATCGCTAGATCAATCGATAGCCGATCGCCAGCTGTGCGGTGCGCTGTGGCAACTGTACTTTTTGCAGTAGAATTCAAAAACTGTTTTTACTAGTATAACGATAAGCGATTAACGATTATAACATCAAATACACGAATATCTCAAATCAAAATAAAACGTTAGAAATCAGTCAAGTGTTATAGGACGTAAACAAATATATATATATATACAATTTATATATAAAATATATGCGACAAATCGATGAAGAAGGCGATAAAGAAGAATTGTATATCAGGCGCAAATATCCTATAGCTGTTTTGCTCTCTCTCTCTCTCTCTCTTTCTCTTTCTTTGTCGCGCACTAGAGGCTCCTTTTCTTGCGCTCCCTATAGTTTCTTTTTCCTGCCTTTCTTTTTAGCATTTTCCAACACTGTTTGTGATATTGTTGAGCGAAAGCGCGTGCTGTTTTTTAGAGAGAGAAAGAGAGATAAATTTTCCTATTCTTTCAATTGCACTTTCTCTCCCTCTCTCTGTTTGAGTGGGCGCCCAAGCAACCCTGTCAAAGTCAATGATATCTAACAATCAAGCAATCAACGCACATTTTCCAAGATCGATAAGCAATCGATAGCGATGACAACGTTAAGATCTCACAGTGTCGAAATTTGTAATTGTAAAACTGCGCAATAGGCCAATACCAACGTTTTTTTTAGCAAACTAAGTTTAATGAAAAATGCGAGAAAAAAAATCGAAAAAAATCGAAAAATGCAAAAAACAAAAGAAACGAAAGAAAGCGTAAAACATCAACTTAACGAAATTTCCTTTGTAAAAGTTTAATGTGTGTGTGTAAAACGTAGTGCTATGGTACAGTTATCATAATTATATGTGTAACGGCAAGTTATCTAAGTAAACAACACAAATACAAAGTCAAACAAACAGTAAGTAAAACGTAAATGAAATCGAAATCGATATCGATATAAAAAATCAAACCAAGCAAATCGTATAAAGGCATTTTTTGTGTGTGTGTGTGTTTCGATGTCATTTAAATGTTTAAAATAAAGCGAAAAACCGATCACATAATATTTAGCCAGCTTGGCCAACGGTTAGCGACAGTCGATTATCGATAGTCGATAGATGCGATGCTCGCAGTCGCAGTCGCACTCGCAATCTCAATCGTAGGCGTAGGCATACAACACCAAGTACATTTAAAGAGTACACGGCGAAACTAAGCAAACTGCATTAGCAAGTTGATGATAACGATACCGATACTGATAACGATAACGATAACGATAATGATGATGAATATGGAGCTGCCAGCGGGCAAACCAATTAAAAATACTATAACAAAAGAAATTTAAATACAATCTAGCTGTTGTTTTATTGCGGGATCGAATCTAGGAATGGGAGAACGAGTAATATCGATTTCTAATATCGATAACGGTATTTTAACAAGACAATGTTGGAAGACAGGTTAGCTTTTCTTCCTGCGGGTTTATTTTCAAATGAATTTAGCGAGACATTTATAATTTCCGTTGCGATATGATTATGAGCATCAAGAATATAACTGATCTATACTTGATATAGATAGGTTATTTCAAATGAAAAACTTGTTCATAACAAAATTCTGTTATACTAACATGGTGTGGGAATCAGTGTTGTTGGCTTGATATGAAGGAAAGTTTTAGCTTTCTTTATTATTGTTTATTACATTTACATTTATTTACATTAACATCCACCAAAAAGTTACAATTATTTAGTTTCTTGGTTTGTTTTGATTTTTCCGTTAAAAACTAGCGGTTTTTGGCTTTCTCGAGCATCTGGCAGCTCTGACGCGCACCGTTAACACTATCCTGTGGCGCCATCTAGCGTGCGCTTGTTTGGCTTTCACAGATTTAACCACAGATGGCGCCAGCTGCCATTCAATGCGGTGCCAACGAACCCTGCCGCAAATGTGCCAAAAAATATCCCTAAATTCAGTGGCCACTTAGTTTCCGATATATTCTCAAACGATACTATCGATTCAAGCGTGGGCATGTTCAGATAAATAAATGTTAAAATTATTACAAATTTTATTAGGCCTAGGTGTGAATCGATTACTTAAGCAGCTAGAGGTTAATTAATACAAAAACAAAATACTCAACCCGGTTTCGAAGTACGCGCAATGTTTACATTTTCACAGAGAGCACCACAACAGAGCGTGAGCGTAAGCTTAAGAGAGCGCGTAATGTGCGCGAGAGCACGTGAGTAACGGAATGTTTGAAGCTGCTGCTGCTGCTGTGTTGCTCAATTGTCGCTATATTGCTGCCGACGTTGCCGTCGCTGTCGCTGTCGCCACCGCTGCCAGTGCTGAGCGTCTGTGTGCCGTTTGCCGTTTAGCGTGTGGCTCAGCTTTATTTGTGCGTGCGCGTTGCCAATAAACGGGCAGCAGAGGAGCAGAAGCTCCTGGCCAAGTGGCGCAGCGAATTTTTGTTGTTTGTGATAAAAATGTAAATTGTGACGAGGCGTGGGCTAAATTAAACCATATCAAAACGTTTCCGTTTCCTGCTGCATGAGTGTGCGTGTGTGTTTGAGAGAGAGAGAGAGAAAGCCCGAAAGTAGGCAACGAATTATACAAAATGTACTAGCAACTTTTCCTCCATGCAAGTTTTATAGTAGTTTCGCGTATCGATGTTGATAGCTCCTGACTGAATCGCCATAGCCATAGCCATCGCCATCGCACTCTCTCTTTTTCTCTTTTACGGCGTTCGGGAATTCCCTGGCAGCGTCAAGCGCAAATTGTTTGTGTTATACACAGGACGTGGTCGCAGCAGCAGCAGGATACCACGGCGACAACAGCGGCAGCCTCTGTGTGTTTGGTTAGCTTGCGCCCACGCACAGTACGCGAGCGTCGGCAGAGAGCCAAAGAGAGGAAGAGAGAGAGAGAGCGCACAAAGCAGGAGAGTACTTGCAGCTGCTGCTGCCCACGCACAGTGGTGTCATGTGCGGCCAAAAAGCCAATCAAATGTGATGACTAATCCACAAACACAGCCCAGCCCAACTGTTGAGAGAGCCAAGACGTTGACGCCGCAAAATATAAAACTTGACGGCGATCTAAAAGTGAATTCGCTGTCACCTTAAGCAAGTTACTTTGGTTATGTGCCAAATGTTTATTGTGGACATAAGCTGCCTGATTTGATGATCTGCAATGCAAATGCAACTGCAGTGTAGAAGATCAATGCTGCGAAACTTGTACTTGGCTTGCCAACAAGTTGCACACCCGTCAGCTTTTGCTCACTGTGCGCGCACTGGAGAGAGAGAGAGAGCGCACTGAAGCTGACACACAACTACAATAACAGCAGCAACAAAATGCGGCGATTTTGGTTGCCATCGCGGCGTTGCTTGCCCATGTGCGCGTGTATGTGTGTGTGTATTTTTTTGTGCGCTCTCTCTCTCTCTCCCTGTCTCTTCGCTCACTGATTACTAAAGGAAAAAATTACACAAAACGTAAAATGTGTGTCGACTGGTCGCAGTTGCCTTTCGCTGCTGCTGATTGCAGGCTATTTATTTTGTTATTGTGAACGACAAGTGCAAAAGTTGACAAGTAAAATGCGAAACACATCAACACACACGCATACACTCACTCACACACACACACACAAGCAGAGCACACACGTGTGCAGTCGATAGTTTGTTTGCGCTCATCTTGCGCCTTGCTCTCTGCTGCGTTCGCAATTCATTTTCATAACCAAGCAACAACAACAACAACAACAGCGAGATGCAGTGAGAGCAAGGAGCAGCAGCGGCAGCAACAACAACTCAACGATAACAATGGCGCGGCTTAACGAATTGAGTGAAGCGTGTGCTTAACCTAAAAGTGCATGACAAAAGTTTTTTGCACAGGCTCAACCCACACACACACACACACACACACACACAGCAGGGAGTGCTCTCTGCTTAAGCGGGTGTGTGTGTGTGTGAGTGTTTGAATAAACTCAATTCATGCTCTTTGCTTTCTGCTTCCGCAATCTACCACAGACAACAACAACAACAACAAGAACTGTAAGGATAATAACTAAAGAAGACGAAGAAGAACTATAACCACAAAACAATATAGATAAATAAAGCAATATAAACAATGCATAGTTCCTGCTGAGTAGCTTTTCGCGCGCGTGTCTGTGTGTGCGTGTGTCCGTGTGCCTCTGCCTGCCAGGCTGCCTTGCTGCCTTGCTGTTTGTGCGTGTGTCGTCATGTCGCCGCAGCCGCTGCCGCTGTCGCTGCTTGCAGGCAGCGTCGCACAGCTGACAACAACAGCAACAACAACAACTGGAAACATTTAAACACTGCCACCTCGCAACAAAAAAGACAACGACAACGACTTCTTCCTAAGGCAACGCTGCCCCTCCCACCCCCTACCCGTAGCTAGTTCAAATTGCATAGCAGAAAGGAGTAAGGAGAGAGAAGAGAGCTAGAGGAAGAGAAGATAGCAAAGTGAAGCTAAATTAAGCAGCAATTCGCCAAGATGGAGCGCATGTGGCGCAAAGTGAATCACAGCCTGCGTAACAGCAACAGCAAATCTCAAACGCAGCAACAACAACAACTACAACAACAACAGCAGCAGGGCAGCGCACCCGCTGGCGGCGGCAATGCAGCGCTCGGCGCCGTCGCAACGCCACAGTCAACCGACACCATCAGCTCCGCGGGCGGCTTTGGAGATGCGCAACTGGCTGTGGTCGCCGTGCAGGGCATCACGGCAGCCGCTGCTGCCACTGGCGGCAGCAATGCAACTGGTCGCCGCTTGGCGAGCAGCGGTGGCGGCGGCGGCGCTGGTCAGGCTGCTGTGCTACTTGCGCCCACTAATTGCCACAAATCACTCAGCCAGCATGTGCTGCAAACGCGCACCGCTTCGTCGGAGCGTCGACGGCGACGCAGGCGTAAGAGTCGACCGCGACGCAGCGGCGGCATGGTAGCCGGCGTCACCAGCTGCGTGGGCGATGCCGGTGGCGATAATATGTCGTAAGTAGTGCAGGAAAGCTTCCTCGAACTGTTCCGCAGGGTACTCATCATCCCACTGTGTCTCTCTTGCAGTTCCTCCGGCGGCTTCTACACGCTAAAGGAGCATCACCAGCATCACTATCGCCATGGTCATCATGGACATCACGGTGGCGGAGGCGGTGGAAGTGGACATCGCGGTGGCGGCTCCACGTCGCATCGCTTGTTCGCCAGCTCAGCGCCAAGTGGCACCGTCATGATGTACCCCAATACGCAGCGTGGTGCCACTGTAACCGGAGCTGCAGCAGCAGGCGTGGCAACGGCAACAGGCACAGCTGCCGCTGCCGCTGCTGCTGCAGGCGCAACGCCGCCAGACATTTCGCTGAGGCAACGCGCTGTGGCAAAGCTGCGCATGTTCAACTTTCACCTCAACTGGGATCTGCATATGACGCACTGCAAGCCCTGCGGGTGAGTGGCACGTGTAGCAACAGGCGGGGAGTCGCGTGGCAAGTAGCAGGTAGCGAGTTGCAAGTGGCCAACCCACTTGAGCTCTTTGAGTTGGGCTTGCGCCTTTTGTTGCCAACTCCTTTTGTTGCACGCCCCTTTCGGCCGCGTTGCAAGTTGTGTGGCAAACTCAAAGTGGGTCGTCGACATTTTTGCGGCTTAAAGTTTTGACTTGCAACTTTAAAGCCCACGCGATGCGCAGGTGCCACGTGAAATTTTGTCTCTACTTTTTACGTTTTTTTTCTGTCTTTCGTTTGTTTGTTTCGCCTTCTCCGGTTTCCATTCCCAAATGTGTCAAATTTTAATGAAGCGCCCGCTAACGAGCTTCTAGTTGCCACGCCCCCCATCTCCCTGGCGCCCTACTCGGCAAGGGTTGACAGGCTGTGGAATGCGCTGACAACAAGCCGCAAGCGACCGAGTTAATGACGTCGCCCGAGACGAGGCGAGGCGAGAGAAAATTTGCACAAGTTTTCCTCTTTTTTTTTTGGGCTGCTCAAAAGAAAGTGAGGAACAGCAAGGGGGGAGGGAAGGGGGAGGTTAAGTGCAAAGAGCAGACCATGTAAAATGAGGCTTAGCTGGGCTATCAGAATGTTTCCAGTCTAAGGTTAGCCATGCAATTGGGTGAACTGAAGCGAATTTGCTTGCTTGGATTGATGGAGAAGACGAACTAGGCCCATGAAATTGGCACACATACATTGCAGCTATTGAAAGAGTCAAACATGGTTGGTATGGTACTAAGTTTGTGCAAATGTATGAAGCAGGTAGAAAGAGGCGTGGCAGCTGAGTCGATTGAGCCATGTCCGTCTGACTGTCCGTCTGTCCGTCTGTTACACAGATCTCAGCTATTATAAAAGCTAGAGACACCAAATTTGGTATGAAGGTGTATAAACATTACAAGCTTCTGGAGTTTATTTCAAATTTGAGGTGCCACGCCCACCGCCTCTAAAAATTGTTTAAGACATTTTTGAGTTAGCTTTGTGATGAAAGTATTGAAGTTTCCACGTTTTGCTTTAACACACTTAAAGATATATACTATATGCATATATATACCAAGCTTATCGGATTATAAACACAAAAGTTCCGCTGCTTGCACCTTTGCAGCATGTCGTGACGTCATCGTCTCTCTGATTGCACATAAATCTCCACCTTCTTTTCCTTCCTTCCTTCTTGTAACTTCAAATTGTGTTGCTTGGGTATAATATGATATCTCATAAGTCGGTTATCCTCGTCTATCATTAATCTGCAAATATTTCTTGTCTGTTTCTCCTCCTCTTTCCTCTCACAGCCCCCGCTTGAGTGGCAGCGGCAACATCATTACGCGTCGCCTGTGCCGCAATCGGCGGCGCGAGGACAACGAGTTGTATCGCTCGAATAGCTTCAAGTTCGAGAGATTTGAGCGCAAGGAATGCCTAGATGAATTATCCAATACTTTGCAGAAACAGGTAAGTTGGGCTTGACCCAGGTGCAAGTTAAACCAGTCCCTTCCCCCGCCCCTCGCCCTCGAAAGGAAACTAAGAAAGGGCGTGCGCTGACCGCTGGCGAAATCAATTAGACGCAACGTAGCCGTAGGGTTGCATAATTTATGCTCGAAGTGGATGCAGGTGGGGGGGGCCATGTTGCCACATGTTGCATGTTGCCATGGCTCATCCATCTCGCTGGCAATTTATGCGCATAGATTACACCTAATTGAAGTGTCGAACCCCCGAAACTAATTACAATGCCTGCCACGCCCCCAACGTCTATGCAGCCTCCTCTCTTTGCCCCCTTCCCTGCTTGCTATGCGATGAGGCATCTCAGTGGAAAAATTGCATTAAGTGAAAGCAGTGGAAGAAGGTGGAGCAGGAGGTGGAGGCAAGGGGGGCAGCTCTGCGGCTTGTCGCAGGTGTCTGCCAAAAGTTCAACGTCAGCTGCCCAGTGGCGTAGTCTGGGGGGATGGGGAAGTGGGGAAGGGGGGTGAATCTAATTAATGGCGCGCTACAAATTGAATTTTAATTGAGCGTCGAATTTGATTTGCCTCTTGAAGTGCCGCCAGACTGTGTGTTGGGGTTGGGTGCTGGAAGGTGTCTCCTTGTCTGGCCAAACTTTCTCTGTCCCTCCCAGTCATCCCTCCTGGGGGGAGGCGGAGAATGCCAGCTGTTAAACACGCTCTACTACAGGGGTAATTAACGCAGTTCAATCAAGTGTCGAACAAGTTATGAATGGAGTTACGCATTCAAAGAATATTGGAAATTCTAAAAATGTATATAAAGAACTTCTGGTTCAAAATTGTTTCAAAATGTATACCCTACGACCATTAAAACTGGTCAGAAAGGGGTATACCAACTTTGAGCAAATGTGTGTAAGGATAAAGTAGCGTGGCAGCTCTCGGATCACTAGTAGAGTCAATTGAGCCAAGTTCGTCTGTCTGTCCGTCTGGCTGTCCGTCTGGCCGTCTGTGTGAACACACAGATCTCAGTTATTATAAAAGCTAGAGACATGAAATTTGGCATGAAGTTTGCTTTATGTTGTCTGCTTCACAAGTTGATTTCACATTTTAAGTGCCACGCCCACCGCCTCAGCAAATAGCAAGGGAGAAGATAAATGAAACCTTTGAACAAAACTTGAAACTTACATAAAAATCAAGGGATTATCTGTGTTCATTTCTACTCTTTGTATCTTTCGAGTGAACTTGTAGAATAATAAATTATGTATGCGCCATTGTCATGCTCTATTTACTACACAAGATATATGTATAATGCAGCCATACTTCGCCTCGGGGCTCTAATCAAATTCAATTGAGCAGCCTGCGATGTGATGCGCTGCCAGGCATGAACTGGCAACAAGTTGGCAGTTCCAATTTGGCCCACGGGCCGCTAATGTAATGTACTTTTTAAAGCTTAAGGGGCTACCCAGAGCACCCAAAGCTGCTACACCCCCCCCCCGTACTCTCCGCACCAGCACCCACACTCGGCTGACATGCGACCATTTGTCAGAGAAAAAGTTGCAAGTGCGCTGCGGTTTTTTCCGTCTGCAAAGAACTTGAAAATGTTTTGTCGTCTTGTTCGTGTCACAGACAAGATGTAAAGCCCCCCCGCCCCCTCCAGCTGCCTCTCTATGCAACTATGTCTATGCTGTTGAGTCCGATTCGATAAGCTCACCTTGGGCAGGTGATAAATAAATAAAAGTCCAGCCAGCTGCCGCATTCGCATTCAATTAGAACTTTGCGACGCATTTTGATGGACTTCATCAATGTAGAACAGCCTCTCCTTCTCTCTCCTACTCTCTCTCCTTCTCTTCCTCTGTCTGTCTGTCTCTGCGGCTTTGAACTTCCGTTTTCCATCAGCTCTTGCCCAGTTGAGGCTCAGTTTTCAGCTTAGATTTATGTACGCTGCGTCGCACACTGACAGCGTGAATCTCACGTGAAATCTCTCCATCTCCCCCGCTCGCCGACTCACCTGTCTCTCACTACAGCCAGGACACTAATCATGCCGAAGTGCCTTGCTCTGCAACAGCAGCAGCATCGTCTGAGACGTGTCTGTTGGGGCTTTTGCCCCGCCCACTTGTGGCTGTCGCTGTCAATTTGATTTCCAACTGAGCGAGAAAAATGCGAGGCCAAGACAAATGGCAATGAGATTCTTTGTGGCAGCTTAAGTAGTTACCACACAGCACAAGCCAGGGAAGAGAGCAAAAACCGCAGACTCGCCAAAGAACCCACCCACCCACACTCGCTTCAAACTTCTCTCAACTCCGCCTTCCCAACTCGGCTAAACGCCGCAAAGTATGCCACAAATAATTTATACTTATGTAAATATTCAATTTCAATACATTTGCCGCGTCGCCTCGTTGGGAGATTTTTGTTATTTTCGGGTCCCGCGGAAAACAAATAAACAACTTTTGATGTTTGGCTGTGCATACCCAGTAAAAATGTTGTAGCGGGTTGATTAGGTATTGAAAATGTAAAATAAGAATTGTATAGATTCGATGAGAGAAAGGTAGCTCTTTCCGCTTATTCCTTTTACCATCTATATAGCTCTGTTTCTATCTTACAGTATAGCTTTTTGTCATAGCCATAAATCGACTATGGTTTTTCAATAAATTTCTTTACTTTTGCCCATGGCACTTTAATCACTGGAATCTCTGTGCTTATGCCAGCACATATAGCATATGCAGCTAGTATATCAAACAGATTTCCAACTTTCCATAGCCTTTTCGAAATATCAAAGAATGTTCCCTATGTATTTGATTTATTTTCAGCTAATTATGCAATCAAATTATATAAAATACGCCGTTACATATGAAGTAAAGAGCGAAGGAATTTGCAACTTTTTAAGCTCGATAAATATGCATAAATATTTGGAAAAACCGCAGCTTAGTGGAATGCTTCATAATTTCCCACGTAATCCATTTTATGACACATTTTATTTTGGCCACAAAATCAAACCAGACTTTTTCGCAGCAGACTTAAGCTAGTTTCATCCTTTCGCTCTGCCCTCTGCCCTCTATGCACAATCAAAAAAAAAAAAAAAAAAAAAAAAATAAAGTAAAATAAAAGCTCTCAGCTTATAAACTCTGAAAATATTTGCAAAATTTTCATAACAATCGAGCGTCGAGAGCGCTCACACAGAAGTTTTGCCTAAACGCATAAAAAAAGAGTTGACAGAATCAGGCATTTTGCGCCACGCCCCCGCCCCCGTACTGTTGTTCATTTTTGTATTTTGTTGTGTTTCCTTGTGCGATTTTGTTTTCTTTTTCGATGCCCAATGGGAAAACGGAAGAACTTCACTTCAGCTCGGCTCGTAAATTGTTTATTACAAAACGGACAATGGCAAAAAGAGAGAGAGAGAGAGGGAGAGAGAGAGAGGAAAACAAAAAACACAAACCAAAAACTTTGGTCCCATTGAATTTTGTGTTGGGTTTCAAATTATTAGATATGAGAGACTATGAGGTTTTTTTTGGGGTTTCGGCTTAGTTCAGGTGGAGAGGGGGTCCATGGTTGGAAGGGTTCTTTGTTTTGGTTGATGTTTGTTGTTTCTTCTTGGTTGTTGTTTGTGCCACGCCCCTCAGGCTGAAAATGCAATTATTTCAAATGAAATTATTTTGTTTTGACCCTGTAAATTGTTCAATAGATTTTTGCAAATTTCATTTGTAAACCAAATTTATGGCAAATTTCATTGGACACCTAAACGGGAATTTTGGGTGCTCCTTTTGAGCTTATAAATTGTAATTTTAAATGTGGTTTTCAAATGAATGCAAATTGTTTACACAATGTGAGTATTTTTACTTAATAAACGCAGTATTATTTTCACGTATCTTTTTTGAAGCTGCAACAAGTGTTGTGGGTTGAAAGCTCATGGAAAAGCTTCCCAATTAAATCTTAAGTAGTAAGCTCATCCAAAAGCTTCATAAGTTTAATTTGCTGTATTTTAAAGCCTTAATAATTAGTTCAGTTTAAACATCTGTAAACAGGCTGGAAATTAAGTTAGGTTTTGCTTACTTAAAGCTCATTAAAAGCTTGTTTACTATTTACTTTAATTAAGTCTCTTCTCTTAATTAACATCTTCGTTTTCTGTCAATCTTTGTTGAGCTAATTTTACTAAATATTTTAGCTGCAAACTTTAGCTGTAAGTTTGTAGCAGCCTTTTTTGGAGGTTTTTCATTCCAGTTGCCAAGAACTTCAATCACCTCACACTTTCTCTTTCTCTCCTTCCTCTCTTGTTGTAATATTTGAGTATTTGCTTTTTCGCGCACTTTACCGTAATTTGTTAACGTCTTCAACTGTATTCAACGTGCCGCATTGAGCTCTCACTCTGCCCCCGCCCCAGCTGCCTGTGCCCTCTGTGTACTGTGTCCATCCATCCATCTATTCTCAGCTCATCTCATCTGAACTCAACTCGACTGTGCTCTGTGCCTGTCGACAGGCATTTTCGGCATCTCATTGTCCTTTCCCCCTACGTTGGCAACTTTGGGGGGGCTAATGCGCTATCAGTGCCCCGCCTACGCATTAATTTTGATGGCACAATTTCGTGGCACACACACACACACACACCCACACTTTCCCTACGCCCTCTTCCTGGCCAAATATTGCGCAGTGATCTGTGTGAGCTGGCAATCATTAGCCCCAAACAATCAGACGAATAAAGCAGACATCGCAGACCTCAGGCCTCTCGACACGCTTATTCATGCAACAATTGTTGATTGCGCGTGCTGCGTGCTGCCCCCGACCCTGCTTCAGCTGGCATTCGCTTAACCCACCACTGCCTGACACATTTTTTGCGTGTGAATTATTGTTGGCTCGTAACGTCAATTGCCTCGTGCCTTCACTCTACCCCCCGACCTCCACTCAAGCGTTGCCTTTCGACCTGCTGCAATTGAGAAATTAGTTAACTAACGGTAAAGCGCGTTACCCAGTCGGACGACCTATGGGGGAAGTACAGAAATAATGCAAAAATGAGTGCAGTTTTCTTTGTGCTATTTAGACATGAATTAGACATGCTCTAAGCAGGTGGAAATGCACTCGTTTTTGGGGCATTCGAACTATTGCCTAGATATAGCAATGAAAATTGTATGTTAGTCATGAAAAGTGTTGGTGAAGATATTCAGATTATTTCTAGAAAAAATTTATTATAAAATTTCCAAAAAAATTTAGCAAAATTGTATAATCTCTTTTTCACACAGAAAACTAAAGCGTAACAGGTTTGATGAGACCCTTTCAGTAATTACAAGCATTTTATCAAATTAAAGCGCATTTTCCAACACTGCTCTTCATTTACCTTTCACCTACCAAAAGTCCCACTGGGTAACTAACAAGCTTCCCTCACACATCGCCCAACTTTCAGCCTAGTTAAATGAAATGCGCAATAAAACGAGTTAATTTCCGACGCCTCCAAAAAGTTCCATTCAACTGGGGGATGAGCAGTGTATGTTAGAGGGAGACGGAGGATGAAGGAGGAAGGGAGAGAGCGAGTTGCCTCGCTACAAGTGGCTACAAATTTAATCAAACATTACACACGTATCCACATGTAGCACAGACTGTATCTAGCCCGAGCTCGGCTACCTCATTTAGCAGCCCCCCCTTTTCCTCTCTCTCTCTGCGCCCACACCACTTGTGCCAGCACACAGCAGCATCCCCTTGTGCCGCCCCTGGTTTCATTTCGCTGGGCTCGCTCTAAATAATTCATGTAGGCAACGGCGTTTCGTGTCCTTTTGTGCTGGAATTTTGTACCGTCTAAACTTGTTGTAATACATTCAAATGAGAGCACAGCGCACTGTCTCCCTGTGTGTGTGTGTGTGCAAGTGTGTGCCCCTTCTCACGCTGCATGTGTGTGTGTGTCCATGTATTTTGTGTAAATCTCAAGTTGTTTAACAGCGCAAAAAAAAAAATTGCATACAACAACGAGGCAAAAAAAATGAGTGGAAAGTGAGAAAAATTTTCAAGTTTTTTTTCCCGCTGCGCACAGTGGCACAAAAGCCATTGTGCACTATACACCTGTATGGCATGATAAATGAGCTTTCGCTGAAAGTTCGTTTTTCTGCTGCATATGCGCTCAGTATAAAGCATGATTGATTCGCCTGCTTTAGGTGCTTTCAATCATTCATTCAACAGCCGAGTCGATATAGCCATGTCCGTCTGTCCGTCTGTCTGTCCGTATAAACACCTAGATCTCGGCTATTATAAGAGCTAGGACTAGGCTCAAATTTGGTGACAATATGTGTTATAATTGCACGCTGATTAAGTTTATTTTGAATTTTGTCCACGCCCCTTTCCGCCCACGTAAATCGAAAAAACTTGATTACAAGCGCAATTTTGATGCCATATTGTTCTTCTTCGGTTTATATGATAACTATATGTATATATTACTATTCAAATTAAAGAGGTTACTATATTCAAGCGAAATTACTGCTCAAAGCTGCTGAAAGCTCTAGAAAGCTCATTGGAGGCTAACAAGGTTTGTTTTGCTCAAAAAATGATCAAATGTGGCTATTATTATGCACATGTTTATGTCACACACTTAAATTGACTATAAAAGTTCTTGGCAGCTTTTAAGTTTTAACTGCTTTCCCTATCCCCGCCGCCCCACTGTGCGCTCTGCATATTTTTGTACCAAAAACGAAAAACTTCGAGTGAATTTTGCAAGCTGCGCTCGACGTAGTCAACTTAAATATGCGCTACACTTGCGTCTTGCGTATTATTTGGCGCATTAAATTTATGTGCGCAATTGCGATGCGTTGCATAAAATGCCCGCATACGTACGTATACGTACGTACGTACGTACGTAGGTAGTTGTACGCCCGCACAAACACGTGAAGACGTGAAGACAGAGCTTTGCTGACGTACATTGCCTGCGTCTGGCTCTGCATCTGACGCTTCTGACTTGCTTCTGTTGGTGGCAGCGCGTGGATTTCGATTTCTGGCTGGCTGCGTTTCCGCCTGTGCGAGTAGCTCCTTGCTGCTCCTTGCGAGCGGCTTTGGGGCTCCTTTGTGTGTTATTATTCAAAATCCAGTCAATAATACGAAATGCGACGCTAATTTATTATGGCGAGTAAGGCAAGGCGTGGCCGGAGAGGGAAACACTTTGTAAATATTTCAGCAGAGCAGTTACAATTACAGCGCACCCCATACTGACATATGTCTGTGTGTGTGTGTTAGTGTGTGTGTGCGTGTGTGCGTTGTGGCGCTTTTCAATTTTATCCCTTTTATTGGCTTTGCATTTTTTACAGCTGCTTAAAATTCATACACAAATATTCCGACAGCACTCGCATTGCCCGCCAGTTCCCCCTCACCTCCCCTCCCCTACCCTCTCAATAGCAATTCCAATTCCTGTGGCCCTTCTCCCACTCCCTCTCCCTCTCCTTCGTTTCGTGTGCAAATTAGTTTATTGGAATTTCTTGTTTGCGTTTTGCCCCGTCTCTCTCTCTCTCTCTTTGCTTGCCCTTTGCCATCCCCTTTCGACGCCGTCTTCGATGCGTTCATCACTTGGTTACACTTTGGTTTTATAGCATATGTGTCCACTTGCCCTGCCCCTCCTACACACACACACACACACACACACACATCAAATCGTTTAGTCTGTGCGATTTGTGCTTTAAAGTGAAGTTTTCTAGAGATTTTATTGTGGATTTTTAGAGAACTTGCTGGCCGTAGCTAAGCTGATCAGGGAAAGCAGGAAATATATAATAATTATTTGCAGCCTCAATTCGTAGAGAAGCTTTTTAGACATAATTTAGAGTGTTTTTATACCATTCGACCATTGAAAATGGTCAAAAACGGGTATACTAAGTTTGTGCAAATGTACCATATGTAACAGGCAGAAGGAGGCGTGGCAGACCCCACAAAGTGTATACATTCTGACTCAGGATCACTAGCTGAGTCGATTGAGCCATGTCCGTCTGTCCGTCTGTCTGTATGAACGTCGAGATCTCAGCTATTACAAAAGCTAGAGACACCAAATTTGACATGATGGTTCCTGTATGCCATAGGTAGATCGAGTTTATTTTCAATTTTTGATGCCACGCCCACCGCCCACGCAAATCGATAATTTACGAATATTAAGGAAAGTAATACAGTTACAGACACCAAATTTGGCATGATGGTCCCTATAAATCATGCGCAGATGAAATTTATTTGAAATTTGAAGTGCCACGCCCACCGCCCACGCAAATCGATCATATTCGATTATCAGGAGAAGTATTCAAGTTACAGCTTTCTGCTTTGGTATGAACATAAATAATTGCAATATAAATCTATTTCCCAAATTACACTCCAATCGAACGATAAACATAGAAGTTATCCATGTCTTCCGTACTTCCACTGCTTGTGCCTGTGCTGCGGGTCGTGACGTCATCGCCACGATGCTTTGTTTCAGCCGTAGCGTGTGCTGATTGCTATATTTTCACCTGTAGATGGCGCTATTCAAAGATAGATCTAATTTAAACAATACGTGGCGAATGAACTTGTGCAGAGTTTTTTGATGGAATTAAATGTGTGATAATTTGTTTCGAAACTGGGCGAATGGTATCTTACTGTCGGGCGCGCTCGACTGTAGCTTTCTTTACTTGTTTTTTTTTTTACCATATTCAGATACTCGTACTTTCGCCCTCTTAACTTACTCGACGAGCAACGCATTTAACTGCAGCAAAATGACTTTCTGGGATTGCAAAAGTTATGAGAATTATGTGTAAAGTGTGCGAGAAGGCAATGGCAGAACTTAAAGCTTACTGACAGGCGAACACACACACGCACACACACACACACAGAGAGAGAGAGAGAGAGAGAGAGGAGAGAGACCTACAACATGTAGCCAAACAAGACTATTAAAATTTTAATGAAAATGAAGCCCGTTGGGACGAGTAACGGGTAACGAGCAGCAGCAGCTCCGACAGTGACTCACGCACAGAGCGAGAGCGAGAGAGAGAGCGGGAGGGAAAACTAGCAAAATAGTGTTGGTAAATAGAGCGAGAGGGGGAACAGTGGAACTAACATAGTGTAAGCTTTTAGGCGAGTGCGTGGAGCGCAACGTTGTGCGTGCAACTGCCATATCAATATCAAAATAAAGTATAGTCCCCGCACACACACACACGCACACACGCACTCACACGCAGACAACGCGTGTGTGTGTATATAAATATCAACACGCTGACTGACACGCCGCTAGATGGCGCCCTTCGCTATGCCGCTTAGTTGACAGGCACGCAATGGCGTGCCAAATTCCCCCCCTTCCGTAGCCCCCCCCACCCCCTCAAGTTGCGCCCCTGCCCTTCGCCTAGATTGGCAAATTATTTGCACGTCTTTTGGCCTTAAGTTTCGCATAGCTTTCAGAAGTTAACTGCCCGCTAGATCCAGCAAGGTAAACTTATTTACGCCCCTTTTCCCCGTCCCTCCCCTTCGCACATTTCATTTGTAGTCGATTCTATCGTGTGCTAGAAAGAAAACAACTTTGAAATGAATTTCACATTGCAATTTTTGCTAGGGGAAAAAAAGGAAAAATTTATATAATGAATTTTTCCTGAATTGTAAGTGGATCAACATATATAACAAACATACCATATGCATCAAGGAATATCTATGTTTATACCATTATGTATATATTCTTAATCAGCATGAATAGGGGAGTCAAACTAGCTATGTCCGTCCGTGCGTTCGTCTGTCCGTGCGTCCGTCTGTCCGTCTGCCTGTCCGTCTGTCTATTACAACGCAAACTAGTCTCTCAGTTTTAGAGCTATCTTGATGAAACTGGGTATACATGCTTCTTATTGCTGCACGCTGTAAATAAGTCAGAACAAGCCGGATCGGAGCGATATATCGTATACCTGCCATAGAACCTATCGGTCGAATTTTGTTATTTGTTAAGATATTGCTATGAAACTTTCCCGATATATGTCTAAGTATGCCCTTTAAAGGTTGTCAAAGTTTGATTGAAATTAAACCGATATATCGTATAGCTGCCATAGAACTTATCGGCCAACTTTAATCATTTTTCAAGATATCGCTGTGAAGCTTTCCTGATATATGTCTAAGTATGTCCATTAAATGCTATGCAAGTTTTATTAAAATTGGATAGATATATCGTTAAGCTACCATAGAACCTATCGGCCGATTTAATATGTGGAGGTAGCCTTTCTTTCTTGTTCCTCTTGAATTATCTCGACATATATCCTCCATTATTCTCTGAAACTTAAAGTTATATTAATGTAGAATATTTAAAAAGCTATTTCCCTAATTTGACTACTCGTTTCGCACATTACAAAGAGCTCAACTTGTCCCCCCCCCCCACACACACTTATGGTAATATGAAAAGTGGCAGCAACAAAAAGTAATAACCGTCATAACTGTAAAACTATTCAAGGGCCATAGCTGAAATTTGTCATGTGGCACTTTAATATAATTTCAGTTTACCGCACTTCCAGTCCCCGCCCCCCCGCTCCCCGCTTCCCCCTTGGCATGAAATTAAATTCAGAAGGGTTTCAAAAAAGTTGCAAATAAGCTTGTGCAATTTTCATATGGTTAGCAACTTTTGAACTCTTTATGCACTTTGAAATCACAGCAAAATTTGTTACTGCAAGTGTTGCTAAACGTTGCATACATTTTTGGAGTGTTAACAAACACTTGACTGCAAAATAAAATGTAAAACTTTAAAACGTTTGAAGCAGGGGGAAAGGAGGGCGCGGAAGAAGAAGGCGTTTAAGGTGCTTTGACAACCCTGCCGCCAGCGTTGTACAACACTCACTCCTCGACGCACCCCCCCCCTCAACGCTTCCCACGCCTCTGTCGCGCTGAAGACGTTGCGAGGGTTGGTGAACGCGTTTTGCTCGAGGCGCAGCGCAAATCCGTTTAAATTTATGGCGTGTCATTGTTTTGGCATAAAATTAAGTGAGTGCACTGAGAAAGGGCAAGGCAGAAGGCAGAAGGCAGAGGGAGAGTGAGAGAACGAGTACATGTGTAACCGGTGTAGTCAGACATGCACAGACATGCATGCAAATGATTGCAGCTCGACTCCCAATGAAAGTCAATGAAAGATTTCCCATTTTTCCGCCCCGCCCCCCTCCGCCCCTCATTTTGCCATCGCCTACTTTGCAGCTGCAAGGCGCCCGTGTCTGCCCCTAATGGCCGCATATAATTCATAAAATTCATAAGCGCCCTTTTAATTTATGTAGAATACCCCCGTCCCCACCGCTTCGCCCCCCCCTCGAACTATGTCATCTACGCCCCTGCGCTTGTGGCCCTTTTCGGCGTTGTTAGCCCCCAAGCGACGCTGTGTAATTTTAATTAATGCGAGCGTCGCTTAACGCAAAACGAAATGCGAATACGAAACGATAAATGGAAAATGCGCAAAAAAGACAAGAAAAATGCAAAGAGAGAGAGGGAGAGAGAAAAACCGTTGCAAGTTGGGGGAGGAACTCGCGGAAGACAGCCAGGGAAAAATCTATGACAAGAAAATAAAAAGTTCTCTCTGAGACAATGCTAAAAACTTGACAATTTCTTCTTGTTCTCTATTGTTCTTTTATATTTTCGTATACCCTGCAGTTAGAAGAGATAGTGGGGTATATACTGTCAATTGCTATACAAAATTGTAAGCCTTGAGATTTATGTCCATTCATTCTAGCTTAGTTAAGCCACAGTTACGCATAACTTGGCCTATGTATACCCTACACATACTCAACTTATGCGAAAGGTTGCTTAGTTTTCGCCCCACAAGGTATCTACTAGTCTCATTCAACTCGTCTAATGCATTTTTCATTGCTCTCTGCTGCTTTGTTCACTTTCCATTTTGCGGCAATTGTCGACAGTTGCCTCAAGTTTTTCCACACTTTTGCGCATACCAAGTGGTAGCCCTATGTATGCTATATATGTATATATACTATATAGACTACATAGGGTCTTCGCTCTGTATGGATTCGTATATGATTAATGTGCTCGACAATAGCCAAAAAGTTGCCAAAACATAATGTATATATAGGGGAGAACTTGAGTGCGATAACTTTTTGGCTTGTTTTGATTTTAGACGGGGAGCCTGGCAAAAGGGGGCGGCTGAGAGGGGGTGTGGCGGCAAATTGTGGCTTTTGGTGTTGTTTTAACTGCTTAACTGCATATTAATCAGCTTTACTTTTGCCTGTCGCTCTGGAACTTTGCCAAAAAGTCAAGCCGCAGCAGCAGCAGCAGCAGTGAAGAAGCAGAAGAACGCGCAGAACATTTAACATGGTACAGCAAAGGGGCGTGGCAAGAGACATTGTACAGGTTAAACTTGAGTGTGTGTGTGTGCGAGTGTGTGCGAGTTTGTTCAAACAGCTGACGCTGGCAAAAAAAAGAAGCCAATTAGTTGTTGTCAGCAGACGTTGTGCAAATAATACTGGTTGAAGTTGGTTTTGGGCTAAGAGAAGAGGCGGGCACTTAAAGGGTTAAAGACTTGTGTTGCACAAATGCATTGCGAGTTGAAAGTTACACGTTTCTCAAAATACTGGGAAATTTGTTAATATGGGGAAATTTTGTAATACAGGGAAATGATAAAAAAAACAGGGAAATTCTATTATTTAATTTTGTAGCTGCCCCATTTCTATGGGGCTTATAAAATACTATTAATATGGGGAAAATACAGGGAATTTTGAGATATCGAAAAATCCAACAATTCTTTATTGGCGTGCAGAAAAAAAAATTACACTTTTTTGTAGAGAAACAAAAACTATAAGTAGAATTAGTGCAGGCCAAAATGAAGTGAGATGCGTCTAAGATCAATCCAGAGTCATCTGGGTGGGCGGGCCAAGCTGCTTCTAGTAGTGTCTACGCTGACGATAACCTGGTGGCAGATAACGGGATGAAGCAGCTGCGCCAGCCGCCATGATAGGCGCCACCATGGTAGGCTCCAGCACCGGCGCCAGCACCGGGTCCACCAAAGCTGCGATGCTGATGATGACTGCAGAAGGAGAGATGGCAGGAAGGGAGAGAATAAAGATTGAGTTAGGGCTGAGTTGGTTGCGTCACTTACTCCGTGCCGGGCAGCGAGGGAGATGTGGGCAAGTGAGCGCCCTCTGCCTGGAAGCCATTCTTGTCCGCCTTGTAGTTCACCGTGTACTGTTTGCCATCGTCGCCGGTGTAGGAATACGAGCCACGCACACCCAAGGAACCATGGGGCCAGCCGCCCTTGAATTCGCCAGTCTCATCGCGATGGATGCCGTTGCCAGTGTCGAAGCTAAAGAGGGAGAGGGAGAGAGAAAGGGAAATTGGTTTAGTTGCAAGGGATCGAGTGATCGTTGATAGATACATAGGGGTTTTGGTTTGGAGAAGAGCTAGGAAAGATTATAGATCATAGAGCAAGAAAGATTACAGAAATGATCACGGTTAAAACTACTGGACAATCAATTGATAATTCCAAACAGATTAGGTCCTGATTTCATTTTTTTACATGCTTCCAAGACTTGAGTTTCAATTCCTTTCGAAGATTATTTAGCTAGGTTAAGGACAATCAGTTCCTAAGTTCCCACAAATCTTTCGTTCTATCCATAAGACTAAGACATGACTTGGTAGATCTTTTATCTAAAGTAATTTTTAAAAAAAAATTTAAAAAAAAAAAATTTTTGGTTAGGAATTCTAACTTCCTAATCTTTCGTTCTACGACTACTTTAATCTAATAGTTTAGATGCATAAGATCTTGCATCCTATTTAAAAAGGAAATCCTTAATCACGAAGGCAAAGATTATTTAGCTAGGTTAAGGATCAGTTCCTAAGTTCCAACAAATCTTTCGTTCTATGCATAAGACTTAAGACATGACTTGGTAGATCTTTTATCTAATAGTATAGATGCATAAGATCTTGCATCCTATTCAAAAAGGATATCCTTCCATCACAATGAAGCTCTTCTTTATTTAACTAAAATGCTCTATGAGAGATCCCCTTAGATCTTTCTATAACTCCCCATTGCTTGTGCCCTCTAGTAGTTGCCATAGCTGCTACTGCATCTGCAGCTTACCCAAAGTTATAGTTGCCGCTGGCATCGCTCTGGTAGTCGCTGCGCACAATCGGTATCTGTGGCTGGCTGCGATGTCCAGCGCCGTATCCAGCAGCAACTCCTGCTCCTCCTCCGATGCCACCAATACGTGCGTGCGACTGTGCACCGCTAACGCCATGATAGTGCAACTGACTGGCCTGTGCTTGCGCTGGGGCAAGATACTGCTGCGAGGGCAGATAACGTTGGGGCAAGCGACCCGCTCTGGCCGAGGCAATGAGCAGCAGCCACACCGAAGCTGCAAGGATCATGGGACGCAACATGTTCACTTGATGCTTTGCACTTTGCACTCTCGAGAAACGCACGCACACACACAGCAAAAAAAAATTGCAAGAATATAGCTAAATTCTCAAGATTTGTATCTGATGCTGTAGCTAAGACTCTCTTCGGAGACTCTGCGTCGACTGTTGGCGGCTTTGCGGCAACGCGTTCGTTTTATAGTCGCCACGCTGCGCTGCCACAATTCATGCTCAATTTTAATTGTTTTCTGTTCGCCCCGTCTGCGTCTTCGCGCTGTTCTTTTTGGCTTGTTTTTGGCTTCTTTTTGGCTTGTTTTTGTGTGTGTTTTGTTTGGCCCAAGCTGGCCGTTTAATTAGCCAAAATGCTGACATGCACCGAAAACACTTTTTGCAATTTTCAACATTTCGTTTAGCTGGCCATAGCTGGGTGTGTTTTGGTGTGTGTGTGTGTGTGTGTGTGTGGGTGGCGGCGCACTGCGTTTCGGTTTTGGGGCCAACAAATGCGGCGCTTTAACTAATTATAGCATCGGGCATCAGTTGGGGCATCTGATTCGCATTCCATCATTAGCGCGTTGCTGGAGTTCCGGCTCGCCTAGCCCGCCTGCCTTTGCTCTCGAGTGGCTCCAACAACAATAGAAGTGCCCTCACTTGAGGGCCAAGCTGTGGCTCAAAGTGCCGCAAACCCATAGGCAAAGCAAAAAGAAAAAAGAAACAACACATAAACAACTTGAGACGATCATCAGCGACAGCCAAATCCGTAAACGGTAGCCACAACAACTTAGCTGCCACTCCATTCCCATTCCCATTCCCATCTCCATCTCCATCTGCTTCTTCTGCTTCTTCTGCTTTTACCATGTATTCTGCTATCAATCTCTGGCACGTGAAGCCGACGGCGCAATGGAACTATGTTTGCATTTACGCTTTATGCGCGCATTCGTAAACGTTTTGACGTTCTGCACAAGATGAACTGTTACAAATGAATCACTTTTCTTTGGGAATTCTGCTTTGTAGGCAGATTCGTAAACGGTTTGATGGCAATATGATCTGAAATTGTGAAGGAAATCGATCGATTACAAAAGTCGATATGTATCCTAAGAATCGATATATATAACTATGTCTGCATTTACGCTTTGTGCGCGCATTCGTAAACGTTTTGACGTTCTGCACAAGACGAACTGATGCAAGTGGATCACTTTTCTTTGGGAATTCTGCTTTGTAGGCAGATTCGCAAACGTTTTGATGGTAATATGATTTGAAATTATGAAGGAAAGATTTGAATACAAAAATTTATATATATCTAACTATATAAAAGAGATCTAGAAGCTCTCTAATTTAAGTCAAGCTACAAATAGTTGGGGGTTTCTCTCCCCATTCACCTGTCGTGTTCTACTTGGCGTATATAAGCCGCTTAAATATGTTTTGAGTAACTCCAGAAATTCTGCTCCATCATTCCCATCGATTTCGATGGACTGCATCGAGTGTCTGCCTGTCTCCCCCGCCTGTCTCTTGCTATGTCTGGCACTCTCAGCTTAGGGTTTTCCAAAAAGCAAGTAGACTAAAAATAAACCATGTAGCAGTTACCCGTACTTCCCCCTCCACTTCACCTCTTTGGTATTCGCCTGGTATTCGTAGCATAACAATGAAATAGTTGCGAACAACTCGCACATATCCGCAATTATTAATATAATGACAACGAATTGCTGTTCTCGCTGTTCGTTCTGTCGTTGTTGTTGTAGTTATTAAAAATAGCTGTCGATAAACGAAACGCAACTTCATTAATTAATAATAATTAATGATGATGATGAACTAATCAAATAAAAGCGTGAAAAGTGAACTCTGCTTCAGCAATAAATCATCATCATCATCATCATCATCATCGTCATGAAGATTATCTCCAGCATTATTACCATGATTATCATCATCATTATCATCTTGGCTATTCAACGCATTACAGAACGCGTGCCTGACTCTTTTGTGTGCTTCATTCGCTCTCCATGGCTTTAATGGGGTTTCATTCATTCAACTTAGTTTGGCTTTTATCGCAACTCTAATGAGGTGATTTCAAGAGGTTTATATATATCTAGCTATCTATATAAATAACCATATTAAACCCCTAGTTTGGTTCTACCTAAATGAATAACTTTAGTTGGATATGTCTTTAAAGCTATCTACCTATTCAGTAAACTGCATAACTGTAGCTTTACCTATACATATATCGCTCTCTCTCTATAATCAGCTTATTACACATTCATCTATCTATCTATCTATCTATCTATCTATCTAACTATCTATCCATCTATCTATCTATCAATCTATCAATCTATCTATCTATCTACCTATCTATCTATCTATCTATGTATCTATCTATCTATCTATCTATCTATCTATCTATCTATCTATCTATCTATCTATCTATCTATCTATCTATCTATCTATCTATCTATCTATCTATCTATCTATCTATCTATCTATCTTCCTATCTATCTATCTATCTATCTAACTATCTATCTATCTATCTATCTATCTATCTATCTATCTATCTATCTATCCATCCATGTATCTATCTTTGACTCTGACAATGGCTGCAGTGGAACACTAAAAAGTATCTTTTTGCATTCATCTATCCCTCACCTACCTCCCTGCCCCTCCATGCAGCCTGTCCGTTTGAACTTCGCGCTTCGGTGGCGCCTCAAAATGCACAGCATGTACAGTTAGCCGGACAGCATCGCGTTGAACGCTGAACGCGACGACACACGCTAATGGGGTGCATCATTAAGTTTCATTACGAACTTAGCGACCGAACCCAGCGAACCGAACTCAACTGAACCGTACCGTAGAGTGCAGAGAACGTTACTTTGGGTATTTGCTGCTTCTTCTTCTACTTCTTCTTTAGGTCCTACGAAAAGATTTTAAGAAGATAATTTATGCGGCAAAAGTTTGGTATTTTTTTTTTTCGGGTTTGCCTTTGCTTTGCAGACCTTAGGAACGCCTAAGCGGATGTAATGCCAGCCGCAAATGAACTTGTAATTTACAATGAATTTGACACTGACAACTGGCAGCTGCTAAACGGTACTCACACTTTTGGCATTGACTGTAAAAAAAAAGAAGAAAATGTTGTGCAACTTTTTGCGTCTTTAAGTCGCAACTTGTGCAACATTTCGGATTAAACCTCAATTTATGGCGCTATTCTTGGCCAAGAATTATGTGCTACCTCTTCCTTTTTGGCTTTTTGCGCTTCTTGATGGTTTTCCAATTTGTACGTGTTTGGGATTTTGAAATATGGCTTGACATCATGGAAAACTCTTGGAAAATTATGACAGACACCATAAAGTATATCAATATATATTATCGATCGGGATGAATATTGAAAATTGTGAAATTTTAGAATTACTTGTGATATTTTTAACAAAAAATTGTTTGATTTCTATTATTAAGGTAAAAAGTGAGGTTAGGAGTGAAAAGTGAGGTTAAGAGTGAAAAGTGAGGTTAAAATTCTTGACATAATTGTTACATGTCTACTTTGTTGCGGGTTTTCCATAGTACACTCTGAACTTCCACAACTCTACGCTATATTTATGCAAAATTGAATTAAACCCAGTTAAAGTTCACTTTAATAGGTTCATCAGCTTTGCGTGGGGCAGAGAAGAGAAGAGCAGAGAAGGGGGAAGAGCCGGAGAAGGAAATTTATCCGTCAGTTTCCTGCTCTCGTTGCAATCCCTAGGCAACCGTGGGGCTCGTCCGACTGTTTGTCTGTCTGTCCGTCTGTCCGTCTGTCTACTCTGGCTTACCTTCTCGCATTGCATTGTTAACTGAGTTATTTTTAAACGCCTCTCGGCCATTAAAATTGTATTAAATCTGATTAGTCGGAAGCTTAACGAACTGCCAACGCAGAGTAGGGTAACCAGTTGCTTGGCTTGGGGCCACAGTTAATTGCCGAGCTGGCTGCAGATACCCTGTAAGTAGGGGGACTTAAATTGAACCCAATAAGCGGAGATCTTGAGATTTGAGTATGCAGCATCAATAATGTTTATGTTTAATAATGTTTTATAATATTAGTAATCAATTTTGTTAGATTTTTATATTTTTGCCAAGACAACCTTTACTCACTTTTCACTTGGTTACAGGGAAACAGTTGGTTGGGTCTTGAAATTTATTTTTAAATTATTTTTTTTTTTTTGTGTTATTTTTCAATTGAAACTCAAGTGCCACGCCCCCGGCTCAGCGCATTGGGCTGTGGCTAATTGAATCATGGAGATGCTCTCAAGAAATTGCAGAAATGTTTATGGCCATAAATGTGTGTAATCGCTTCAAGGGGGCAGGCAGCGGGAGGGGAGAGGGAGAGGGTGGGAGGTGAGGGCGGAAAGTAAACAAACATTTGCCTAGGCAGAAGGACGATTGCAGCTGTTATTCCCGATGCCAATGCACTGATAAGAAACACAACAGTAGCAGGGGCAAGGGGCAGGGGGCAGGGGGAGTGGCAGACGGCAAATGGGAACAAGAACAGTCAACAGGCACTGTGCGTAGCTACTACCCCCTTGAGGAGAGCAAAAACGTTGAAAGTTGCCAGTGCACTCGATAAGAAAGAACGATGGCAGTAGAAGGAAGGGGAGTGCCAGAGAGGGGGCAAGCAGCTGGGGGGGCATGCCACGACTTCAGTTGTCCTTGCGCTGTCAGCGCTGTGCGCGTTATCAGCGTCCTGCGTCCTCGACTCGTTATTTCCTTTTTTTGCTTCTTATGATTTTCTTCTTTGAACTCGCTTCAAGAGCCAAAAAATGTCAAATTCAGCTATTTGTTTAATTGAAATGAAAGAAAAAACCGTCGTGCGTGAAAGAGACGGCAAATCGCTGCGTGCCTGCAAGAAGTCTGCTTCTCCTCCCACGTTGCCCCATTGTGAGCTGGCAACTTCCTGGTAGCGCATCAAATTGTTATGTGCCATTAATTTAAATGAGACTTCTCCGCCCCAGCGATTCACCATGGTGAAGTGAGTGCGTGTATGAGTGCTCATATGAGTGCTGCTATGAATGCTTGTCTGAGTGTTCGGCGTACTCGCACGGTCTTTATTCAGCTCTGCTTTTGCTTTTGCTTTTGCTTTTCTATTCTTTCTCTCTGTAAGTACTCGTAATCGCTTTCACTTCTTCTCTCAATTCATTTCGTATGGAAATTCATTGGATATGCATTGCGCTTGCTTTCGCTTAGCTTTTTTCCAGCTAAGCTGCGGATTTTAGATTGGGAATTGAGGGAAAAAAAAGCGAATCGATTTATTCTTGCGCAGTCGATAAGTGCAGCTTATGCTCAACTGTGATTTATGCTTAAGTCAAGCTTGCTTTTAAGCAAGTTTCACGTGCAGTTTGGCAAGTCTAGGGTGACCATATTGTGGGAAGTCAGCTGAATTTTTACTAAGCATGAGGGAAATTGAAATTCACAGAAGCCATGGCTTATCCTCTATCATGACACAGACGGTAGAGCGTCAACTAAAAAGAGTTTAATGATTAGGGTGACCATTTTTGTATTATCCTGTATTTGCTATGCTATAAATGTGCGGAAGTAATAGTAGAGAAGTCATCAATTAATTTCAACGTATTTATTTTTAAATATTTTAAAAAGCGACAGAGACAACAGTTTAGGGTGACCATATTGTGGGAAGTCAGCTGAATTTTGACTAAGCATGAGGGAAATTGAAATTCACATAAGCCATGGCTTATCCTCTATCATGACACAGATGGTACAGCGTCAACTAAAAAGAGTTTAATGATTAGGGTGACCATCTTATATTTGCTATGCTATAAATGTGCGCAAGTAATAGTAGAGAAGTCATCAATTAATTTCAACGTATTTATTTTTAAATATTTGTAAAAAGCGACAGAGATTACAGTTTAGGGTGACCATATTGTGGGAAGTCAGCTGAATTTTGACTAAGCATGAGGGAAATTGAAATTCACATAAGCCATGGATTATCCTCTATCATGACACAGATGGTACAGCGTCAACTAAAAAGAGTTTACTGATTAGGGTGACCATTTTTGTATTATCTTATATTTGCTATGCTATAAATGTGGGGAAGTAATAGTAGAGAAGTGATCAATTAATTTCAACGTATTTATTTTTAAATATTTTTAAAAAGCGACAGAGACTACAGTTTAGGGTGACCATATTGTGGGAAGTCAGCTGAATTTTTACTAAGCATGAGGGAAATTGAAATTCACATAAGCCATGGCTTATCCTCTATCATGACACAGATGGTACAGCGTCAACTAAAAAGAGTTTAATGATTAGGGTGACCATCTTATATTTGCTATGCTCTTAATGTGCGGAAGTAATAGTAGAGAAGTCATCAATTAATTTCAACGTATTTATTTTTAAATATTTTTAAAAAGCGACAGAGATTACAGTTTAGGGTGACCATTTTATGGAAAAAATCTTGCTTAAATCTATTTTAATTTTTAAATCTATATCAATTAATCTTTCATCTTCCACTTGATCTACTAATTAATTGGTTAGCAATGAAAAACACAAAGCAATATGGTCATCCTTTTGCGAATTTGCTTTATCTCTTTTCAATCATATCGCGTCATGTGAGATTAGTTTAATTCGCAGTAGCTCACAAGCCTTGCTACTGATTAAGGCAAACAAATCTGATTTTGTGCTTTTTTTCTAAGCTGCCAGATCGCTTATCTGCGGCCTACAGCGGAACTAATACCCTGTAAATCCGTTCCCTCCCTACCAGATGGGCTGACAAAAGTCAGACAGGCCAGAGTCAGCCTGGCTCTGGGCAAAACAATAACAATTTGTTGCTAATGCACTTTGTTGTTTGCCTAGCGACAGGCTTAACCTTATCCTCCTCCTCCTCCTCCTCCACACTCACACAAACATATACGGCCGGTAAGGCACTTCACACTACGGCACAGAGGGTTAGCCCCATATCTTTCTACCCGAGGAAGGGGGGAAAAGAACTACTCATTAAGCGGCAACTTGGCGAGTCACTCCGATGCGAAGCTATTGCCATGTTTGATTAAGCAATTCCAGGCGGAAATTAAATGGACACGCAAACAAACTGCGTACCAGGATCGAGGCTTGGAGTAGCAGGGAGCAAAAAAAAAAAGGGTCACCCTGTTGGCTGCTGGGGAGTTCGTTTGGTTCGGTGTCTATCAAACTTAACTGAGCAGCGCTCAAGTGAGAAGATTAAATCGCCATAAATATTAACTACAGTTGCTTCCGTTAGCAGGGGGAAACTTGGTAGCGGAGCAGGAGTGAGCTAGCCCGGCTCTGGCTCTGTTGCCATGTACCCCGAGGGGTTAGCTCTCGCTTTCGCTCCTCTTCCCTGCTCTGCTCGGCAAAAGGTAAGACAATTTCAAAACGTTTGCCTTGATTTAGCACCGGAAGGCACGCACAACGCACGTCGTGTCCAAGAGAGCTTTGGGGCACACAAACTCTAACTGAACCTCAACCTGAACCTGAACCTGGACCTGGACCTGGAGTTGAATCTGCAACTGCTCAACTGCTCGTCCGGGGAGCGCTTCAGGTTGCGGCCAGCGGTTGCTTATGCTGTGTACAAATCAAATGATTTATTGTGCCTTCGGTCAGTAGAAAATTGGAGCACGCTAAAATAATTGAAACGTACAGCTAAGCGAAGAGGGAGGGGGCGTGGCACATTCCCTGGTTTTGGCTCTAAAAGAGGAGCATGGGGATTAGACAAAAATCCCCAGTCGCAGAATGATAGCTTTATGTTGACTGAGCCCAAGTTGGAGTTGGGGCGCGGCGTAAGCAAAGAAATATGGAAAGTTGAAAAAAAAGGACTGCATATTAATGGGGATTATGTGACCTGTTGAAGGTGCCTAGAAGTTGATGGCTTTATGGAGTTTTGTTAAAGGAAATATGATACAACATTTGTCTTTAATTGGTTCCTGAACCTTTAATTAGTTTAATGGGAGATTCTTAAAGAAAAATTCTAGATTTTAATACTATAAATAAAGAATCTATCTTATAAGGGAGATCTATCTGATAGAACAGCAGTTCAAATACGCAAATATGCAAATCTTTACCTAGGATTATCTCTAATACCTTGATCCACTTTCATCTTGATAACCCTTGGCCAACTGTATCTCATAGTTTTTCTATCTGTATCTCAATGTGGTTTCTTGGCAACTTTGTTGCAGCTGCTAATTGGACACACGTAGCTGGTAGATGGGGGAAGAAGTGTGATTAGGATTACTCTTTGCCGTATAATTGAGTTATCCAAATGGACTATGCGACAAGTCGAGATTGGGGCTTGGCCCCATGCACTCATTTCAGGCCCACTTCCCATTCCCTTCTCCTCGCCCCTGTCGACCTTTTACCTGAGCGAGTCAATCGCCTGGCAAATTGAGCTGAAATGTGTTCAATGTGCAATTTGTGTGATTGGCGATTTGCAATTTTGGGCCAGAAAGTTCGGCCCGGTCTGGGCTGGAGTTCACTTAGCCGGAGACGCATTTCCGGCCGGTCATAAGCGATAGTCGTGCGTTTTGGGGCCGCGTAAACCGCAGCCCAAACAAATAACCAAAACGGCCCGCACTCAGCATCCACTCCCCCCTTGTTCTCTCTCTCTCTTCCCTTCCTCTATGCTCTCTGCCCATTCTCATCATCATCATCATTCGCATACGCATTCGCATCCATTCAAAAATCAACCCCATTTTGTGTTAGTTAATTGCCAATATAACACAAGTGGCAAGCCGAGGCGCACAAAAGTGTGCAGCGCTCTCCACAGTCTCTCCCACTCTCTCTCTCTCTCGCTCGCTCGCTCGCTTGCTTACGCACATGCTCATGCTGACGCATTTGCACACACTTTGCGCTCTCTGGCTCTCTGGCTCTCAGTGTTTGGGTGCTTGGGCATAGTGAGTGCGGTAAGTTGACGCACGGCCTGGAACATGGTATAAAATGTGTTTTTGGCACTTTTTTTTAAAAAATATTCGTCAAAAAGAAAATATTTTGCGTACGCTAAATTGAAGCTGGTATTATATGGTGGCTCCAAAAAGTATGCTTGAATTTTTGCACGTTCATAAAAAAGGTAAATAAATAGCTTACAAAAATTATTCATATATGTAAGAGATTATATTTTAAAAACGTATGTTATTTTTTTAAAATTTTTAATAATTATTTATAAATAAAATTTATTATAATTTTATACTTTTGAAATTCACATAAATCATTTTCATTTCGCTTTGCAAAGCACAGAGTTGCATAACTGCTAGCAGCGCCTGTTTGCGGTTGCGACGCCGCTGCCGTGCTCTCTCCTCGTGTTCGCTGCGCAGACGCCACGTGAGGCCGGCATAGTTCGCCGCATAGTCATGCAGGGTTGCGTCGCTGCCGCTGCTCCTGTTTACGCTCGCTCTCTCTCTCTTTCTCACTCTGCTGCTGCTGCTGCCTTTGTTGTTATTGTGGGTGCTGAGTGGACGTCGCACGTGCCGCTGCTTTTGGGGGTTGCTTGTGAAGAGCCTGCTATCGCTGCCGCTGCTGCGGGCTCTGCTGCTGCTGCTGTTGACGCTTGCAGCTGGGAGCAGAGCTGCTGAGTTAACTTGGCAACCGCGTGTCAGGTTGGTATTTCAGTTCAGCAGCAGCCTTTGCAGTGTACGCAACGCTAACGCACAGAGCGCGCGTCGTCGTCGTCAGTTGTCGCCGGCCACACAGCAAAACAGAAGAACGACAACACGACGGCAGAGCAACACAAAATAACAGAACAATAATAACAACAAGAACAAGTACAATAGCAAGCTTAGCTAAGCAACGCAAAGGAAATAGAGAAACTGGTAAAAGTGAATGCCAAGCAGAGCGCGCGAAAAAGTGACAGTTGCATCAAACAGTGCGAACTAAAAGAGGAAACAGCAATTAACCGTTATCAAGCGTTCTCTGTTCATTGCTTTACACATTTTGTTGCGAATTTTTTTTGTGTTGTTTTTGTGTGTTCCAAGCCAAAGCAGTTGTAACACACACACGCACATACGCACACTAAGACACCCAACACCAACACACACACACACACCTACCAATACACTTACACATATCAAAAAGCGAAAAGTGGGCTAAATAACAACAAATAGACGAGGTAAGTACGAGGCGAAAGCAATCACAACAATACAAGCAATTGCAGAGTGCGGCATTTGTTTAACCGTTAGCAAAAAGATTTACAGTTATTTTGCAATTTATTTATAAATAATAATGCGCTGAGTGCGACGACTAATGAGCAACATTAGGGCGCAAAATCAGCAACAAAAACAAAAGCACACAAAAAAGCAAACACAAACACAAACACAAATAAACAACACACTCCGCTCAGCAGAGGCAGCACAGCCAGCGGGAGCGACAGCGACAGCGACAGCGCTGTCAGCGTCAACATCGACGTCGTAACATTGCGAAATTGATTTTTCATAGCGGCTGTTCTAGTCGAGGCGCTCTTGCTGCTGCTGCTGCTGCTCTCTCACTCTCTGTTTCTCTCTCTGTAGTTTACTCTCTGTGTGAGTACGCGCTGCCAAAATGTCTGCCAGGCGCGTCGCCAACCTGTCACAACAGCAGCAGCAACAACTGTGCGACTCTCGATGCTCAGTGTTGTTGTTGTTGTTGTTGTTGCTGTTGCCGTTACGACAACTAATCAAAGCGACTTTTGCTGCTGCTGGCGTTGCCATTGCTGCTGCCGCCGCCGCTGCTGCTGGCGTCGACGCTGGCTTGCTTTCGTCATGACCTTCATGACTCATCGTTTGCCTTGTAGACACCAGAGAGGGAAACGCAGGCAGAGCGGCTGCGACGGCGGCTTCTTCCTGAATATGACTACGTGCCGCCGCATGGCCCGCCTTTTTAGCTCTGCTCCTTGGCTTCCCCGCTTTCGCTCTCGCTCTCTCTCTTTCTCGCTGTCTCTCGTTCTGGCTTTGGTTTTGGTTTGACTTTGGCCGTTTCTATTTCTTTTTTTTTTGTGTTTCTGTTGTTTTTGTGTTGTTTTCTTCTTTTTTTTTTGGTTTGCCTGCGCATTTAATTAAATAAATTGTCCTTACATTCAGCCGCAGGCATTGTTAATGTGCTTTTTCTGGTGTCGCTGTTAGCGTTGTTAGCGTTGTTGTTGTTGCATAAATTGGAGCGCGGTTAATTTATAGTTGAACATTTTGTTCATTTATTTTGGCCACAATTAATGTTGTCGTGCCGCACCTGTGCGTTTTCTTATTTGGAGGGGGAAAAACTGTTTTTACGCTTTTCCGAAATGCCAAAACACTTGGCCAAGTTATCTAAGGTTAGTTTGATGACCAAGCCAAAAACGAACATTGGCAGGTAATTCAATCTGTAGCGTTTTTTTGTCTAGAATTATGCACAACTAGGTGCGGCTTGCCCACTGTATGTTAGGGTGCGCGCTAGGCCAGCGGGGATTCTCTGCTTTCGTAACGAGCTGCTAATAATCATATTTCATAGCATACTTTTAAGGGCGCCCCGAAATAGGGCAAAATAAGGCGAAACAAAGATGAGTTTAGGGAAATCAAAATGAAAATAAAAAAAGGAAGAAGGGCTACCTTCGATACGCCGAAGGTTTTATACCATTGCAGTTAATCCACATATTAAATGGGCCGATAGGTTCTATGACAGCTAAACGATATATCTGTTCGATAATAATAAAACTTGCATAGCATTTAATGGACATACTTAGACATACATATATCAGGAAAGTTTCACAGCGATATCTAGAAAAATGATTAAAGTCGGCCAAAAAGTTCTATGGCAGCTATACGATATATCGGTTAAATTTCGATATCGATTAAACTTTGACAGCCTTTTAAGGGCATACTTAGACATATATCGGGAAAGTTTCATTGCGATATCTTAAAAAATAACAAAACTCGACCGATAAGTTCTATGACAGCTTAACGATATATGTATCTGTCCGATAATAATAAAACTTGCATAGCATTTAATGGACATACTTAGACATATATCAGGAAAGTTTCACAGCGATATCTACAAAAATGATTAAAGTCGGCCAATAGGTTCTATGGCAGGTATGCGATATATCTGTCCAATTTCGATAAAATTTTCACAGCATTTAAAGGACATATATATCGAGAAAATTTCATGGCGATAGCTGAAAAAATAACAAAATTCGTCGATAGGTTCTATGGCAGCTGTACGATAAAGCAATGAGAAACATTTGTACCAAGTTTCATCATGATAGCTCTATGACTGAGAGACTAGTTTGCGTTGCAACAGAAGGACGGACGGACAGACGGACGGACGGACAGACGGACGGACGGACGGACGGACGGACAGACAGACAGACGGACAAACGGACGGACAGACGGATGGACAGACGGACGGACAGACAGACGGACGGATGGACTGACGGACAGATAGACATGGCTAGTTCAACTCCCGAATTGATGCTGATTAAGAATATATATTCTCTATAGGGTCGTAGATGCCTCCTAAGATGCGTTGCAAACTTCTGGCCATAATTAATATACCATCTGCAATGGTATAAAAAACATAAAAAAGGTCTATAAAGTGTGTGTTTTGCTTTTTGAGCTTTGACAATAGAAATAGCATAAAAACAATATGATTAATGCGCTATGAATTACATTATTTGACAATTGTGAAATCTTATCTTTTCGAAGAATTCGAACTTCTAAAAAAATATGTAGACTCTCTGCAAGCCAACCATGCATCTACTCTATACAATCTTAGCTCTGTTCTAGCTAATTAATTTAATCACTTTTGACACAAATTAAACGCCTTGTGGAAGAAATGAAGAATGCAAATTGAAAACGAAATTTCCCAATTGTGTCAAAAGTGAAACAAAAAGAATTCTTTTTAATAAGTGTCTGCCTGTTGGCATTTTTGTTGTGCTCTCAAATAAGCCTGAACTGTTCAATTTCATTTATTTGCATTTAATTTCGATTTAATTTTTTCGTTGCAAACTTTAATTATAGTTTCGTTTCGTCTCGTTTCGTTTTAATTTGCGGTCGGTTCGAAAAAGAGAAAAAAAATACGTGAATTCGCATGGAAAATTCGCATTATTTAAGCAGTTTGCGTGGGCAACTTTTAAGCCTTTTAATGAAGCGCACTTCTAATGAAAGCACGAAACTCTGCTGGGGGCCTATACTGGATATACAAACAAACACACATACAAACAAACAAACAAACAAACACACATATATTAACACTCTGTATATGCAAAGTTATCGAGGACAAAGTTAATGAAAGCGCATTTCGACGGGACAAAATGCAAATGAAAAGCCCCAAGAAAAAAGTAAAAACCAAAAACTTTTTGGCCAAAATGGGGCGGGCCAGTAGAGGGGGAGTTGCCAGTTTCGAGGTAATAAGTACGTATATTAACTGCCTGCCAAAGGCGTAACCCCTAGGCTGCCCGCCTACCAAGTCCGTGTGCCTGCCCGGCTGTATCTGCTGCCAATAATAGACAGACAAAAAGGGGGAAAGAGAGAGGAAGGATGGGACAAGGGGGCGGGCAAATTGATAAGAGTCAAATGTAATCAAAGGGCAGTCGACTTGGCTGCGGAACGTAATATTAACAAATGCTCGACCATCAATTTGCAGCTTATTTAATGTGGAAAAAAAAGGGACGAGCGACAGTTGGGCGGGCACTTTACTTTTTGCCAGCACTGTCAAATTATATAAGTAAGCGACACTCTTAAGGACAGGCCTTTCAAGAATGAAAAATAAGCTCACGACACGCGTGCAGAAAACGACAAAGAAAAATACAAAAAAAAAAAAATCAAATAAAAAACAGCAAGCGAAAAATTTTAGAATACATGAGGCATGACTTGCAGGTACCCTGCGAGGGTTTAATAATGGTAAAGTGTGTGGAACTTTACTCAGCGAATTATGGGATAGCAACAAAAACAGGTACAATGGTAAAGCGAAAGTCTTAGGAAAAAAATTTACTTTTATCTTAAAAAATGTAGAAAATTTTAAAAAATGTAGAAAATTTTAAAAGTAAAATTTTCATAATCTCAAAATACCAGAAACAACTCTTATGAAATTTTGTAGAGTATCCTCAATCGTATTGTATTTCTTGATTTAGTTGAAAAAGTTGTCAAAACTTTCTCATAAAGAGACTAAATTATATAAAACTAATATGCATTTTTATAGCTTAAAATATATTAATGTTAATGATTCCTCACTTCGATCAACTTTGCCAAGCAACCTTCTAAGCACACCTATTTGTCTACAGGGTATGCGAAAATAATCACAATACTGTGCAAATATACATGCTATATACAAAATGCATGAATAATAAATTATGATAGAGAGCGGAAGAAAGAAACGAAGCCAGCAAGTGTGTGCGGGCGCGCGTGTTTCTGCATGCATGCGTGTGTGCGTGCATGTGTGTGCGTGCGTACGCGTGCGTGTGGGTGGGGGAGGGGGGGGGGGTATTTGTCAGTAGGTTGAGGTCTCTGTCATGAAGTGATTTTCCACAATTTTTCAGTAGCTTTTGCCGTTGACTGTTTACGTTTATTTGTGTGAAACTGGTTGCTGCGACAGAGCAATAACTTGGCTCAGAGGGAGAGAGAGAGGGGGAGAGAGAGACAGGTAGGGGGTGTGGGTGTGAGATTGGCAGCTACCTTTTTCCGGCAGACGTCTGCAAAATAAGATAAAAAACATTTAGGCCTCACAATGGCATTGTGTATTGTCATGCTCTCTCTGTGTGTGTGTTTGTGTGTGTGTTTGTGTGTGTTCGAGCGGAGTATTTGTACAAAAAAAGGCAAGAACTCAGAAGCCGCTTAGCACCCGCACACACACACACACACACACACACACACACACACAGGGACAAAGTGTCGCTGCAATGTCGTCATGCCGTCGGGTGGTTGCTTTCATGTACCGCAGACATTCGCATTTTTGCGCTAATGATTAATGGTTGTCGTCCTGTCCGCCCGTCCGCCAGTCCCAGCCTGTTGTACTTTCGTTCCGCTGTCCTTTCGTTTCCGTTGTCCCCTTCCCCCGAGCTTTGTCCGTCGTCAGCGTCTCTGGGCAAGTTCTAAGCGCCGCGAGCGCAAAGCCGCTCAAAATGTAAAACTTTTGCTTACGTCTCCGGCACATCCTTCCCCCCTTCCCCCCTGCTCCTATCTAATTCTCACTCCCTTGAGCTGCTGTAGAGCGGCCTTTGTTGCAGCTGTTGCAAATCTCAGACGATTCCGTGTTGATAAATGCACTTAAATGCGATTCATTCACTCGAAAGGAGTTCAGCATTCAATATGCTGTCGTCATGCAAATGGGGCAGGGTGTGGGCGGCGTGGGGGTTCGGGGGAAAGCAGGTCATTCATTACCTTCATTAGCTACGGATTTAGAGAGAAGGACAACCCAACCTTGCCCGAAGGCGAGAGAGTCCATATACAAAATTAAATTTGACAAGCTTAACGTTTACCCAAATTGGAAATGTCTATATAAATACAAGAAGGTATATAGCTACATATACTATATGCTATACTTTATGGCTATATATAGACATGAAGTAGGCACGGCCTAAAAACGCAATAAGCCGAACACGAACGGGACATCAGAAATTAGAAGTGGCAAAAGGAAATTGGGTAGGGTAGGCAGCAGGCAAAAGGCAGCAGGCAGAGGTGAGAAAGCTTTTGTTGTTGTGCCAGAACGTTTACGGAATTTTAAAATGTTTATTTTTCTTCCCTCTCTCTTTTTTCCTTGTATTTGCTGCTATCAGGCAAAAGCTGTTGACAAAAGTAAAATAAGCAAGGTAGCCAAAGAGTAAATAGATTGATTGAAGATGACAAGCGTTTAGGGATTGTACAAGCAAGTTCACCAAAGAAAGAGAAAGTGAGCGAGAGAGAGAGAGGGAGGGAGGGGGAAAAAGAATTAGAATTTTCCACTCAAATGAATGTTGCCATTTTGCTTAAACTTTTCTTTCACTTTTTATAGTTGAGTGGAAAATCGTGTAACATTTATAGCAAAATGGGGAAAAAGTTTCATTAACTTGGGCTTAACTAACTGAAATCGGACTTACAAATGGCACATCATATAGCACAAGTGTAATACGCCACACCCCCAAACCCCTACCCCCTTCCCCCCACTCTCTCTTTCTCTGTGATCCATGTCGCTTGCCTGCCAGGCGAAATCTTCATGTAAATTGCGTTGAAAGGTCGAGCGATTGAACTTTCTTCATATATCGTATGTTTGTGTGTGTGTGTGTGTGTGTGTGTGCGCGCTGACTACACGTGTTACAACAAGTGTTAACTTAAACACCCTCCCCATTCGGGCACGCCTCCTTCCTGCCGCACGGCTTCACACCCCCCCCCCACCATCTTCGCACTTCCCCACCGTGCACAGTGCACAATTTGTCATTTGGCAGTGGCGCAAAAAAAAAAAGAGAGAAGGAAACATGGCAAAAAGAAAGCAAGTTCCGGCTGCGTCCAGGTGAATTGTGTGTGTGGTCGCTCTATTAAATATTCACCCTTTTTTCGGGTGTGGGCGGGGCAAACTCACACGCCCCCTGGTGGCAACTTTTGCACTGATGTTTACAAATTTTCACGCCAAAATGAAAAAAGTTTTTGTTGTTTCTGTTGTTGTTGTTGCGAGCCACAAAGTCGTTGGCAAGTCAGCAGCGAAATTGAAGTTGTAGTCGCGCTGGCTCGCTCGCTCTCTCGCGCTCTCTTTCTAACACTGTCGCTGTCTTTTTCTTGCCCGTTTAGTTGGAGTTTCTTCGCCTTTGTTTTTGCCGCGTTGTCATGTGTCAAGTGTTGTAGCAGTAAACAACATGTTTACGCTATCAAAACAACAACAACAACTACAGCAAATGTAACTTGTAGATTGCTACAGAAATCAAGTCGATTGTTTTTCTTTATGCCTTAAGCTGCCCTTGGAACTATTCAAGTTGCGACAAAAAGAAACTGAAGTCAAATAGAATTGTTGAATTTGGATTCTGCAACTGAAAACGAGCTTAGAATAGGAATTAATAGTTTACAGGGTATCTCACAGTCGAGTATGTACAATTCGTAGCCATCATAGCTGCACTACTTTGCTTAAGTGCTTAGCTTGTTTCACTCTGCCCACCCCTCGCAACATTTTCCAATTCGAATTTCGATGCGCAGCCTAAAAGCAGGCAACAAATTTTGTGCTAAATTCACCGCAAATCGAACTAGTTGAGTTAACAATTAATACAGCAACAACAACAACAATAACAATGAGAACAACACGTATTAGTTATGTAAAGTGCGTTTTGCTGTTTTGTTGTCCGCACATGTCGCACGTTGACAACGACGCAGCTCGTTGTATGTTGCGGTTGCCCCTCTTTGCTCCACCTGCGCCACTGTGCGTAATTTTCGCTGATTTGGCACGTACACAAAGGCCTAAATGTGCGGGCTGCTGCTGCTGCTCGCTCTCTAATAAGGCCATTTGCACAACAGATGGCGCTGTTGTGGCAGCGACGCCACTGACCGCTGGTCGGCGCCAGCGTGTTAAATTTGTGAATTATGTTAATTTCAACTCCTGCCGGACTCCTTCCTCTTCCTCCCTCTCTCTCAGTCTATACGCCTCCCTGCATATGTACCATGTCAAAAACGTAGTTTGTTACAAGGCGACCCCCTTGCGTACGCCCTTGTTGAACCTGCCGCGCCCCCCTTTAAAGTACTCCGCCTTTTGACTGCGTGTTGTGTTTCACAAGTTGTTGGCGGCGGCATCAGTTGACAGTCCCATGTGACATGTGTGCCCCCTCTCCGCCTGCTGCTGCTCCCAGTTCAAGTTCGCTATGCGTCATCGTCTGCCACACACTCTCTCTCTCTGTCTCTCTGTAATGCGTCGCTGTGTCGTCACATGTGCGCAACAAATTGCGTCTGCCGGTTTTGAATTTTGCGGTTACATTTCCGTTGCACCGTCGGCATCGATATTCACGCCTGGGTGAGGGAGACCTTCTTCCCTGCGGGGAGTAGGTGGGGAGCAGCTAACGTTGACAGCATTTCAAATAGCTGATGCCAAGAGCCAAAGGCGTGCAAAATAATAACGCAAAACGTGTAAAATCCATGCGAAACTGCGGCGCAGTTGGAGGCAGCCAGGCTGAAGCTAAGCCAGAGACCAAAGCGCAGATGGCACAGTGGCTGCAATTGCATTTTGCATGTGTAGAAAAGAATTATAATTACATAAAGTCACCTTACCCTTGTGCCTTGCTGAGCTTAGCTTTTTACTTGAATATTTTCAAAAGCCTTAAAAGGTTTAAATTTTAATACCAATTGAAATAAGTTCATATTCTCCATTTGCTAATCGCTTTGAAAGCACTGTGCCTGGTTTCGCATGCAGCGCCGCAAAGTATGCAACGGCAAGCAAAAAAGGACAAGTAAAATCGAAGAAGATGAGATAAAAAAATAAATCTGTAAATCTGATTTATGCGTTTACTGCGCGCCACGTGCGCACAAAAGAGACAGAGACAAAGACGAAGTGTGTAAGAAGAAGAGAGAGAGAGAGATGGGGCATAGACATGCCTCGACGTTACATAGATATCGAGGGGATATTCCACTAGCATCAAATTTTCATTCTCAGCAGCGAATTACGAATTGGCAGATTATGGAAATTGCCTTGCCGCAGCTGGATTTCTGGCTAGTTTATTGATCAGCCGGACACAAATGATGATGGCCATAGCGTTAGTGCGGCTTATGTTATGACTCATGTACGAGCATGGCTCGTAAAACTAACAGAGGAAGAAAGAGAGAGAGAGAGGGGGATGGCAAAATGCAGACAGAGACGGAGCAAGCAGCTGTAAGTCGAGCTGGGCAAAGAATGTCATAATTTGATATGCGGCTAAAGTAATGCCAAGCTTAATACCTGTAGACAAATAATTACAACAACAATAAAGCAGCAACAACAACAGCAGCAACAGGGTGGAAGTGGAGTGCTTTCACTCTGTGCACCGTGTGCCACATGTAGCATATTTAATGACAGTGATGCTCGTGTCAAGGATTACTAATTAGTGTCTGGACGGTTGACGACCGTTGACGATGGTGTTGTTGTTGTTGTTGTTGTTGTTGTTGCTACTGCCCTTTATGGTCTGTGCGTATGTGTGCGCTGCTCCTGTTATCTTGGGCTTAAGTGCACACTCGCTCAACACACACGCATCCACACACCCGCCCATCAAGAGGCAAGATATTTGCTTTTTAAATTGACTTTGCCGCCCACAAATTGAGTTGTCCCAGGGTTGTCCCAACTGTCTCCACCCCTCATTCTATGCTCCCCCTTCCCCTTCCCCTTTCTCTCTTCCGCTTTCTCTGTTCTCTTCCTGTCCGCCTGTCTGTCTGTCTGTCTGTTCGTCTGATAAGCGTCCATGTCTTTACTTACCTGAGGCTTAAGTGAAATTTTCGTTGCTGCTTTTCCACTTTTTTCTGCCGCTGTCGTGTGTGCATCAAAAGGGCAGGAGAGAAGCGGAGAGGGGGAAGTTAAAACGGATGGAGACAGCGTGTAGTTGTCGTAAAAGGCGTGTCCGTTTAATTGCAGCTTCAGTACGCCACATGGGTGGAGATTATTGCCTTATCCGGCCAGTCACTGGGGAAGTCAAAAACTCAGCAGCGCAACTGATGAATGCCGGAGAATTGATGCGATTTGACATCTGCGAGTTTGCGAATTGGTTCAGTTAGGGAATGTTTGTTATGCTAGCTATGGAATGTCGATGTTTTAAGAGGCTTTATATGACTGGATCGCCGGGTATGATCTTAATATGCAAGACTCGGAAAGAATTACATTAGTTTTCCACATAGAAACTGTTTTTTTTGGTTTTATACATCGCTTTATAATTGTAATTAATAAATTTATATGGGCGGTAGGCGTGGCCCACTCAATTTAATATATGCGCATGATATACAGGAACTTTTATGCCAAAGTTGGAGTCTCTAGCTTTTAGAATAACGGTTATCTATGTGGTCATACAGACAAAGAGACAAAAGATTCTTAGGTTTTCTAGTTAAATTGATTCTAATCAGGAAAATATTTCCCTTTCATGAAGCAATTTGAAGTTAGCATATTCATAATTCGTTGTTCGACTGAGGATAGTTGGAATCACTTGGGGGACTTGCCACCTGACGCCAAGGTGGACCGCGTTTCAGGTTGCCGCGCCTGATGCTGTTGCTCAAGTTGTTGCTAAGCTGATTTGTATTTAATGAGCTGTATATGCCGCCACTCACACACACACACATACGCACACACACCTCTGTAATGAAAACATTTACTTTTTATGGGGAGGCTGGTCTGAAATGCTTGGGTACAGTGGGAGGGGGAAGGAAAGGTAGCCGACTCAAGTGCCGACTTGTCTGGCTCGGTTTGGCGTCTGCCTGTCTGCGGGGGGGATTGGGCTTTATCGCAGCGGCTCAGGCGGCTCTTGTCAGCTCGTCAGTCTGAATAGACATCAAAATCATTTGCCAAACCACCTGTCAGTCGTCGTCAGCTAGGCACACACCCCGTCGCCTTTGCTTTTCCGTCATCCTTACCATCATCTGAGCTCTTCACGGCATATCAACATCGACATCGACAACATGCGACGCGATTATTTGCCTTAATGTAATGCTTCGCTGACGCTTTCTATCCTCGGGGCCCTCGCAATTTTTATTTGTTTAGCATTATGCGTTGGTTTCGTTGTTGCCAAAGCACAGAAAGAAAATATGTATGAAAGCCCCGTCTCGCTGTTAACCCCCTCTGTCTCAGGCTGTCGGCAAACTCTCAACCCCCGAAATAAGGCACAGGGCTCATCGTTTTAACCCTCGAGTAAAATTCATAAATGAAATTCCGCAAATATTTTCGTTGGTTGATTTCTAGACAGCAAATTATGCCCATGGCTTCAATTCGAATGCCCCTGCTCTTCTAGCTGATTCTCAAATAGCAAACTCATGTTGGCAAAGCTGACCAAAAGTTTATTGAAATCCGGTGAAGTCGGTTTTTAAAGGGATTACCTGCCGTAATTCCTTGCTTAGCTATTCCTGTAGGGTAATGTTTAGCTTGTTTAGGAGAACTTTGGTTGAACCATAGTTACATAATTATGAACTTAATCTTAAGGTTTCTATCTGTTTTTGCCACACACCTAACTTAAACTAACCTTGGCTTTCTAACTTATTATCAAAGTATAATCGTTTTTCTGTTTATCGTAGTTTGCTCATGTCCGTGAGGGACTTATCTATCCTTGACTTTAGCAAGACCTTACCAGTTAAATAGTTTATTTTTGTTTTCGCCTGTGCTACTTAATTCTACTGTCACTCTCATCCCACTGTGCACTATCCCATTGTGGAACCTATTTTCTGGGCTTATCTATCCTTGACTTTATCTAGTCCTTTCCACTTACCCTTGAAAGAATTTTTTGTTTTCATCCTTGGAAATTTTCCTCTCCACTCACATCTCACAATGTTGGAGGGGTAACACTGCCCCGTCTAGGAACCTATCTGGGGGAGATTCTAACCCCATAAATATGTTGCATTGCTCGATTTCTTGGCAAGCAATTTCTTAAATTGTTTTGCACTCACAACTAATAATGAGGACAGCAATGAAAACGACAAGCAGCAAGGGCTGAGCAGGCTGTGCAGAAGGGTCGCTCCCTCATGTGGTTAGGAAGTGGAAAGACCTATCGCAGTTCCAGTCATAGTTTCGCTTGGGATTGCTAGGCGTGTTTTCTTATACGCTTTACATTCCGCGCCCCATTTTTGTTTCTCCATCTCCTCCTCCTTCTTTTGGTTAGCAGCTGCTTTGGTTGCTCTGTCTGAAAGCCAAGAAGAGAAACCACCATGAATGGACGACGCTTAATCGACTTTGCCAACATTTAATGCGTGCGGTTAGCCAGAGGAACTTGCCTTCTGTCTTCTGTCCTGCTCATCGTCTTCGGGTGGGTCGCTGTGAAAACTCGCATGAAAATGGCGTGAAAAACAGCAGGACAAAAGAACTGTGCCCACCCCTCCTCCTCCCCCTCCTTCTTCACCACTTTTCCAGCTTGTGCCGCTGCTGTATTATTTATGCCCATAAAAATATTATTGCCATTTTTTCGCATTTGGATTTTTGCTGCCGTCATGCTTGGCACCTCCCCCATCCACGGTAGCGTCTTGTCAAATGTCAGGCGTGAAGTGTTTGTTGATGCGCTCCAGAGCAAGGCCCGAGGCCGAGGCAAAATCGTAGCCGGGGGCGGTGACGGTGGCGGGTTTTCGGCTAAGGAAACGCCGGATGTGCTGCGTAATTGGACCCATATGCTTCGTGCTGAGGGGGAATGTGCCTTTCTCAATGTTCGGTATGTGTGTGTGAGTGTTTTGGGTGGTTTCAGTGGTTTGCGGCTTCGTGGCGAGCGAGTTAACCACTTGCTGGGCGAGCGCGGAGCAGATTAGGTACCCGGAGCCGAGCACGGCAGGGTTAACTATGCCACGTGAAGCTCGTCAGAAAGACTAAGGCTAACACCGACGGAGTTTTATAAACTTTTTATCATTTTGCACTTATAGTGGGGTAAGAATACACATTAAGGAGGACAAAAAGGTGAAAGTCAAGAACGATTATTTAAAATATACAAATATATATATTGTTGATTTATAAATACACTTACAAAGATATTTCGTATTCTGTTGTTGTTTGATTTGTATGCTCTGAATATGTTATGAAACAAAAAGCATTTCATTATTTCGTATAAAAGTAGACAACATCTAGAACTTATTGTCAGTTAGTCAAAGAGTATGTCCAGGATCCTCAAAATAAAGTCGGCTAAATTGGCATCGTCGGTTTCTTGGCAAATAACTTCGATATCGTGCAGCTTGTCGCAGTAAAAGTTGCGCTCCTTCTCCAAACCGACGAGATTTTGAGTCATGTCCAAAATCCGATTGGATAGCCGATCGATTGTCTCTTTGTGTTCTGCGTCAGACGTGTCACTTGCACTTGTCGCATCAGTTCCCTCAGCCGCGCCAATTGATATCGTTACCGAACTTATCGTTACCGCACTTACTTCAGTAGCGTCAGTCGATTCACTTGTGTCTGTTGCTTCTGTTGCATCCCCTGCGTCACTTTCTTCTCTTGTGTCAGCTGCGCCATTTGCTTGACTTGCGTCAGTCGCGTTAGCCGTGTCAGTCGCGTTGGATGCTTGTGGCTCGTCAGCCTCTTCAATCGAATGAGTCGCATCAGTTGAACAAACTGCGCCAGTTGCTTTAGCGTTAGTTGGGTTAGCTGCCTTGATTGGGTTAGCTGGTTTACCCACGTTGCGTGCCTTGGCTGCTGGGTAAGACGGCTTAGCTACGTCAGCTACGCTAGCTGCGTGAGTCGTTTTAGTTGCATCAGCCTGGTTAGCCTGAGAAATGGAAGCCTTCTGTACCTTGCGAGGCGAGGGAGCCCATGGAGTCGTTGAAGTCTCCACAGCCCAGGGAGCCTTCTGAGCCTTTGGAGCTTCTTCAGGCTTATTAGCCTCCGAATTCTCAGGATTCTTAGTCCGCTCAGGCTTAATAGCCTGATCAGACTTCTTGGCCTTCTCATCTAAGTTAGCCTTCTGTACCGTGGAAAACGAGAGAGCCCATGGAGTCGTTAAAGCCTCCAAAACCCTGGGGGCCTTTTGAGATATTGAAGCCTCCTCAGGCTTCTTAGCTTCCTTATCCAAGTTAGCCTTCTGAGTCGTGGAAGCCTTTTGTACCGTGGTAACTGAGGAATCCCATGGAGTTGTTGAAGCCTCCAGAGCCCTGGGAGCCTTCGGAGGCATTGGAGCCTCCTCGGACTTCTTAGCCTCCTCAGCCTCGTAGGCCTGCTTAGCCGTGGAAGTCTTCTGTACCGTGGAAACGGAGGGAGCCCATGGAGTCGGTAAAGCCTCCACAACCCTGGGAGCCTTCTTAGATATTGAAGCCTCCTCAGGCTTCTTAGCTTCCTTATCCAAGTTAGCCTTCTGAGTCGTGGAAGCCTTTTGTACCGTGGAAACTGAGGAAGCCCATGGAGTTCTTGAAGCCTCCACAGCCCTGGGAGCCTTTAGAGGCATTGGAGCCTCCTCGGACTTCTTAGCCTCTTCAGCCTTGTAGGCTTGCTTAGCTTTCTTAGCCTCATCATCCAAGTTAGCCTTCTGAGTCGTGGAAGCCTTCTGTACCGTTGAAACCGAGGAATCCCATGGAGTTGATGAAGCCTCCACAGCCCTGAGAGCCTTGGGAGGCATCGGAGCCTCCTCGGACTTCTTAGCCTCCTCAGCCTTGTAGGCCTGCTTAGCCGTGGAAGTCTTCTGTACCGTGGAAACGGAGGAAGCCCATGGAGTCGTTAAAGAATCCACAGTTATGAGAGTCTTTGGAGCCATTGTGGTCTCCTCGGGCTTGTTAGCCTTCTCAGCCTTATAGGCCTGCTTAGCTTTCTTAGCCTCATCATCCAAGTTAGCCTTCTGAGTCGTGAAAGCCTTCTGTACCGTGGAAACCGAGGAATCCCATGGAGTTGTTGAAGCCTCCACACCCATGGGAGCCTTCGGAGGCATTGGAGCCTCCTCGGACTTCTTAGCCTCCTCAGCCTTGTAGGTCTGCTTAGCCGTGAAAGTCTTCTGTACCGAGGAAACCGAGGAAGCCCATGGAGTCGTTGAAGCCTCCACAGCCCTGGGCGCCTTTGGAGGCATTGGAGCCTCCTCGGATTTCCTAGCCTCTCCAGCTTTGTAGGCTTGCTTAGCCGTGGAAGTCTTCTGTACCGTGGAAACGGAGGGAGCCCATAGAGTCGGTAAAGCCTCCACAACCCTGGGAGCCTTCTTAGATATTGAAGCCTCCTCAGGCTTCTTAGCTTCCTTATCCAAGTTAGCCTTCTGAGTCGTGGAAGCCTTTTGTACCGTGGAAACTGAGGAAGCCCATGGAGTTCTTGAAGCCTCCACAGCCCTGGGAGCCTTTAGAGGCATTGGAGCCTCCTCGGACTTCTTAGCCTCTTCAGCCTTGTAGGTTTGCTTAGCTTTCTTAGCCTCATCATCCAAGTTAGCCTTCTGAGTCGTGAAAGCCTTTTGTACCGTGGAAACCGAGGAATCCCATGGAGTTGTTGAAGCCTCCACACCCATGGGAGCCTTCGGAGGCATTGGAGCCTCCTCGGATTTCCTAGCCTCTCCAGCTTTGTAGGCCTGCTTAGCCGTGGAAGTCTTCTGTACCGTGGAAACCGAGGAAGCCCATGGAGTCGTTGAAGCCTCCACAGCCCTGGGAGCCATTGGAGCCTTCGAAGCTATTGGATCCTTTTCAGTCTTGTTAGCCCCCGGATTCTCAAGATTCTTAGCCCCCTTAGCCTTGATAGCCTGCTCAGCCTTCTTAGCCTCATCATCCAAGTTAGCCTTCTGAGTCGTGGAAGCCTTCTGTACCGTGGAAAACGAGAGAGCCCATGGAGTCGTTGAAGTCTCCACAGCCCTGGAAGGCTTCGGAGCCATTGGAGCCTCCTCAGCCTTCTTGGCCTCATCAAACTTGTTAGCCTTCTTAGCCTCCTCAGCCCCGTAAGACTGCTTAGCCGTGGAAGTCTTCTGTACCGTGGAAACCGAGGTAGCCCATGGAGTTGTTGAAGTCTCCACAGCCCTGGGAGCCTTCGGAGGCATTGGAGCCTCCTCGAACTTCTTAGCCTCCTCAGCCTCGTAGGCCTGCTTAGCCGTGGAAGTCTTCTGTACCGTGGAAACCGAGGTATCCCATGGAGTCGTTAAAGTCTCCACAGCCCTGGGAGCCTTCGGAGGCATTGGAGCCTCCTCGGACTTCTTAGCCTCCTCAGCCTTGTAGGTCTGCTTAGCCGTGGAAGTCTTCTGTACCGAGGGAACCGAGAAAGCCCATGGAGTCGTTGAAGCCTCCACAGCCCTGGGAGCCTTTGGAGGCATTGGAGCCTCCTCGGATTTCCTAGCCTCTCCAGCTTTGTAGGCTTGCTTAGCCGTGGAAGTCTTCTGTACCGTGGAAACCGAGGAAGCCCATGGAGTCGTTGAAGCCTCCACAGCCCTGGGAGCCATTGGAACCTTCGGAGCTATTAGATCCTTTTTAGTCTTGTTAGCCCCCGGATTCTCAAGATTCTTAGCCCCCTCAGCCCTGATAGCCTGCTCAGCCTTCTTAGCCTTATCATCTAAGTTAGCTTTCTGAGTCGTGGAAGCCTTCTGTACCGTGGAAAACGAGAGAGCCCATGGAGTCGTTGAAGTCTCCACAGCCCTGGGAGGCTTCGGAACCATTGAAGTCTCCTCAGGCTTCTTGGCCTCATCAGACTTGTTAGTCTTCTTAGCCTCCTCAGCCTCGTTGGCCTGCTTAGCCGTGGAAGTCTTCTGTACCACGGGAGAAGAGGTAGCCCATGGAGTCGTTAAAACCTCCTCAGCTCTGAGAGCCTTCGAAGCCATCGGAGCCATTCGAAACACAGAAGCCATGGTAGCCCTTTTAGTCGCATAAGGCCATTCAGTCGTGGTTGCCTTTAAAGCCGTGGGTTCCTTGTCAGCCACGTTGTTCTTCTTTCTTTGTATCCTCCAAAAGGCTGTGCGTGGCGATACCTTAGAAACTTGCGAGTCTGTCGCTCGTGGTGGTGCAGGTGATCTTGACGTTGTTGGACTCCTGTGCCAATTTGTATTGCTTAAGTATGCCGGAGACTTTGCTCTGGCGACGCCATAGCCCATAGGTTCATAATCACGTGCCACTTTGGGATTATATTTTCCGCCTTTGTAGTTGGCATCAAAGAATAACTTGAACCATTTTAAAAATTGATAATTATCCTGAAAGTGACCCTTGACGATTCTGTCTATGGGTATTTCCTTATCGACAGAATACTTCCTGAATTCCGACTGCAATATCTTAAAGTTTTGAATATATTCATGTTCCAGATTTGTAAAGAACTTGATACGCTTAATGGGCACTGAATTGGGGAACATCATGTCCATGAACTGACAATAAGCGGCGCCTGTGCAAAGTTGCTCAATTTTGGTGAATTTGGATTGCATGGTTTTGTTAACCCAAGCTAGCATTTCAACACGGGTCATAGGCAGTTCCGTCGTCTTGGTGACGCATATGTTAACAGCCATGTCGCTACGGTGTTATCATCTGGTTAGTTCGTTGGTTAAAGTAGTTCGTTAATCATTTCTTTATCTTACCTTGATTTATATGAAGATCAAATTTATATTTTTTTTTGTAAAAATTAGACGTTGTTTTAGAGAAAGGAATCCCAAAGTGAATGAGGTTGTGAATTTAAGTGAATAGAAAATATAACGTAAAAAACCAAAGCACATTCCGTTCGAAATAATTGGATTATCTTATGACACTCTCAGCTGGTGGGAGATGCGAATTAAGTGGGCGAAATCAAAGTGAAATTATCGCCTGACCAAATTTAGGTTAGCTCGGTTAATTGAACTACGCATTGAGTAGAAAAGTTTCGTCACTTTGTGGTTATGTGCTGCAAACCGTCCAAATATGTACGTTCAAATCGAGTTAGGCAACTCTAGAAGTGAATCATGCGAATATTCATGGGAATTTGTGCCGCACAAGCACAAATAACATGGCAAATGGCGAATGGCAAATGGCGATTTACCGTTATGTGATTTTCGATATCTACCCCCGTCTCCCTCTCTCTCCCTTCCTCCCGCTCTGTTGCTCTCTTTTCCTCTCAATTACTGCCCATTGGCAGCTGGCAATACATTTGGGTTGGCCACGTAATGCCCATTTAAGTGACTCCTCCTCGCCCAAAACTGTGGCGCCCTGCACAGCGAGTGCGAGAGATAGCGGGGGAGGGGAAGTGGGCAAGGGGGATAGCTCGCAAATAAAGTGGCGATTGGATATTACAACTTTCCGGTCAGTGCATTTCTGCAAAGTTCACACAAAACTATAGCGACAAGAGCGGCAAGTGCAATCCCCTCTCTCTGCCGCCCCCCCTTGCGCTACGCCCCTGCTACTTCTGCTCCCACAAGCATAACAATTTCCAATGTGCGCTCAACTGTAGTGGCAAACGGGTTGACGGGGCGGGGCTGCTGGCAGGCAGGCATTGAGTCTCGTGTACTGGAGCCAAACAGGAAGTGCCTCACACACACACACACACACATGCACACACACAGACACACACACACACACACACACACACACACGCGCGCGCTCGTGCAGAAGGGTTGAGTGGGTGTCACACACATTTGGCAACATGTGTGTACAATTGCGAGAGTATTTAAAACTGCCAATGCGGCCTTGGCCAGCGGCCACAAAATGAATTTATTTTACAGTTTGACTGCCCCCTTATTTCGCATAATACACTAACAAAGGGTTTGTGCAATTTGGCAAGCATTGTGAGGTAACTTCCAGGGTTCCCACTTTTGACATGGAAAGTAGGGTAAGCCTATCAAATTTTACTATTAATAATAGTATAAAAAATTTTTCAAAAAATTTTACAATATATTTAAAATCATCAACAAAGCTTATGAAATACATATATATTAAATAAGTTTTTTTTTTTTTTTTTTAATTGGCTTTAAAAACATTATCATGCATATAGATATAAAATTTGGTATAAGTAAAGAAAGTTGAAATTGTTTAAAGTGTGAAATGTGTTCATATTTGTGCCGGAAAGAGTATCTGCACTTTGTCAGGCTTGTGTGATTGATTCGAAAATTTTCTGTTTATTTAACAGTTTGTAAACCTCTTCCCCTCCCCCTTTCCCACTTGCGTCTTATTTGTCTGTATACAATTTTTATTTAACAATTTTCATTTGACTGCAATTTAGCCGCTGCCGCGCACAGGGTTGTCACCCGCACCAGAAAAGTCTGCGAGATGCGCCAGGCTGCCTGCCTGCCCGCCTGCTGAAGTCGGTCTCCTGACTCCTGCTCTGCTTTGCTCTGTTCGAGTGAGCAACCCTCGAAGGAGTCGCAGCACGCAGCACGTTGGGTGGTTGCGTTGGTTGCGACATTGAAATTTATTATAGGCACAGTCAGGTGGAGGATCCTCTTGATCTCTGACTCCCCATTGCAGGATTTACGCCACATTACACTGTCTGTGCGGCCTAAAAAATGAACAAGTGAGAGAGAGAGAGGGAGAGGGCAGCACACACACAATGCCAAAAAATATTTAATTAAAATTTATGGCGCAACCCCAGGGTGCAGCCACCCAAAAACGACCACCTGACGGCCCAGCGGACGAAGGGACAGACAGACGGACGGACGAAGAACGGATAGACGGATAGAACGACAGTCAGTCAGACAGGCAGGACGCATCAGCAGTCAGAGTCAGAGTCAGGCAAATGCCAAACGATGACACCCTTCATAGCCAGCAGGCCGTAGCCCCTTCCCCCCTTCCCCCCTTCGCCCTGCCAGTCTATGGCACATTTTCAATCTTCCCCACTCATTGCCACATCGTGTACGCTCAACTCCACTGGCAACGTTGACTTTTCCACCAGTTGTCAGTCCCATCCCCCTTCTCTGCCCCTTTAGCTGGCCCCCTAACCCAACTGACGAGGTCCACTTGAAAGTTTGTGCTCCCAAATGTCTCATTGACGGCCATTTTTAATGGCCTGCACTTGAAGTACAACAAGAATTACAAAATATAAACAAAAACAAGTATGAAAAACATGTCAGACACGCGCTGAGTGCACTCGACTGCCAGATACCCTGTTGAACACAAAGAGGGGGGAGTGAGAACTCTTCAAGAAAGTGAGAAAGTTTATGTTGGGCTTGATTTTTTTATGCTTCCCAGTTAAATCGAGCAAGGCATATATATAAATTGTGCGTTTGAATCGATATACATATATATTCATGATCCCTTTATGAGATTTTTGTAAAGATGGTTATTTAAAGAAAAAAAACAGCACCTTTTGTGCATCTACAATCTCGATACTAGAAGATTTATACTATCAAAGACCTTTTCCCGTTCCTTTCACATTCTTTAACAATTACAGGGTATGCAAAAAGTGTATAGACCCACTGAGAAATGTACTGTATTCAGCGCTTTGCAGCGCACAATGCACATGCGGGCGATTAAAAAGTTGCAACGTTATAAAAACAACCCAACTGTGGGGGAAGCAGGCAAAGGACGATATAGGGTGGAGGAATATGCGGATTATAGGGTGACGCGAATAGCAGGGTGCTTTCAACTGGATAAGTCGAGTAAACATTTCATAAAGCAATTGACTCTAAGCAGGGGAAAGGAGCAGAAATATTTACCTGTAATCGCCGCAGTGTGCAAACAAATCAATTGAGCGTTAAAGGCCATGCAGGTAGCTACTGGCTACACACTCCCTCTCTCTCTCTCTCTCTCTCTCTCCCTTAGGTCATCCCCAACAGGTGCCGCTAGGTGGAGTAGGGAGTAGGGAAGGGAGGGGGAATGAAGCTTGGGTTGATGCGTTCTCTTCGTAATTGAAAGCGTCTGCGCTCGGTTAATCAATCAGCTAAACAGTCGATCAATCAATCAATCAATCGAACTTTGCCTTTCCAAAAGGTCACATAGGAGCGCCGCGTGTGTGTATGTGTGTGTGTGTGGGTGTGTCTCCGCACAGCTGCTAATTGCAATTAGTGCGCGACTTTGACAGCCACAACAAGCTCGACAACAACAATGGGAACGAGAACAACAACAACAAACAAAAGCGACACTGATAGAGACAACAACAACAACGCCGCGGACAACAACAATGACAACAAGTTGAGTAACAAGCTCAGTTGGCGAGGTCAAGCGACAAGGGTTGGCTTCAGGTGCCTTCAATGGGTTAACTCATCAAGTGTCAACAGCGAAGCGGACAAAAAAAAGTCACAAAGCCATGCAAAGAGCGCAGAAGTGTGCGTGCAAAATAAACTCTGAAGTTTTTGGGCAAGTTTAAAGAGATTTCAACTTGCTGAGGATTCTACGAAAAGAAACACTCGCTGTGACATCAGAGGTGGCTAAAGCTCATGAAAGCTTGCTTGTAAAGAAGCTTGAGAATGGCTGTGTAAGCTTTATCTATTATCATGTTCCATAAAAGCTCATTAAAGCTTGCTCGAAAAGAAGCTTGAGCAGGGCTGACCCCTTGACTGTGGCAGCTTTATCTATTATTATGTTCCATAAAAGCTCATGAAAGCTTGCTTGAGTATGACTGTGTAAGCTTTATCCATTATGTTCCATGAAAGCTCATTAAAGCTCACCAAGCTGTGGAAGTGCAAACTAACGAAAGCTCATTAAAGTTGACTGAGATGCGTTAAAGTTTCTTGCTCCAATTAAAGCTCTATTTAATTTGTGTATAACTTTTACTCTTCCCTGAACTTTTAATGAAGTAATCTATCAGCTTAACTGTTCGCTTACCTGTTCTCTCTGTCTCCCTTCCGTCCGTCCACTCTCTCTCGCTCTCTATTTAAATAGCAGCAGCTTAGCATTAACAACATCAAGCCAAAGCTCGCTCAACTATTTCCTCACTCTCTCTGTATCTCTCTTTCCCACATACATATGCTTTACCTAATAGCCTGTCATTCTGCCCTCTCGCTCCCTCTCGCTCTCAATTATTTAGACTTGGAAAGTATATTTACCGCAAACCCGATTAAACTGAGACTTGCCCTCTGCCATCATTGAATGCAGTTCGTGCAGCTTTGCCACACACACGGACACTCACACACGGACACCCACACAGACAAGCCCACCCGCATTCGCAACTAAGCACTGCTGCTTGCCACAATATGCCAAAAAAAAGAAAGAGATAAAAACTGAAAGAAAATTGCCAAAGAAAGGCAAAGAAAGCGAGAAGCAGCTCAGCTACGTTTCCTGTGCCCCGCGCAACCTGTGCAACAAACTGTGTCAAAGCTGCCTCGCCTGCTCTCGTGTGGCAACATGTGGCTGCAGTCGCCATTGCCATCGCCATCGCCGTTTGCAGCTTGCAACTAGCAACTTGCAACTTGCGTCTTTGTCTCTTATGGAGCCGGATCCGGGCGCATTGCCAAAGTGCCTGCGGTTATGCGCCATGTGTTTGGACTGTGCCAACGCGCCATCAAGGCTGTGCAACTGCAACTGTGTGGAGAGTGCATAGAAAATGTGGCGGAGTGGGCGCTGGGGCAGGCACAACGTGCAATGTGGCAACGTCGACGCTGAAACGAGCCGCATTAACGCCGCCTTTAAAATTTATGATATTTACTCGAGCAGACAGCGACAGCAGGCCAAACGAGTTGCTGCCATCTTACTTAGGTGGCGGGGCGTGGCGTGGCTGGGGCAAGCCAAGGCTGCCACATGCCACCTGACGCCGCCTGCCTTGGTTATGCATTTTTTATGGCTGCACATCAAAGCCAAACTAAAGCGACGCCAGCAACTTGGCAATCACAGCCTGCTCTCAGACCAGGCCAATAAGTAGCCTTTATGGTAGGGGAGTGTGCATGGGGCATGGCCAACTCAGGTATACCCTGTAATAAGTGCAGCCACTTTGGCGACTTCAATTTGGTTGCAACTCTAGGGATAACTGAGGTGCTTGCTCATCTCTTCTCTTCATATGCGGTTTAGGTTTTTCCAGGGTATCTACTGCGCTGCTACACTTGCTCTCTATACTTTATCTTGTATTTTGAAAGCTTGTTTGGCCGCAGCTTTCAGTTTTTCTTTGATTATCTTTGACAGGGCTGACAAAGTATTGTGCGCCGAGAAGCCTTTATTGGTTTCTCTTTCAAGCTTCTGTTGCGTAACTTAGTTCCTTTCTTTCCTTTATCGCTTTTGCTTTCATTTGCTTTTTGCAAAATTATCTGGCGTTTCTTTTTTTTTTATAGTATTATATTTGGCCTGCTACTTTTCCTTTCGCTTGGCTGCATCTCACGCTTCTTTCTTTTTACTTTATCTTTCTCAAGATTTCATGATCCTTTACATTAAGAAATATGCAGGCAGCAGAGCAAAACATAGCCTTGTAGCGCAGTGTTATTAGTATTCTTAATTAATTTGACTTTCTTTCTTGAAAATAAAGGCTAAATGTTTGCTTTTTTCTTTCTTTCATATTGTTCATTCTAAGTTGCCTTAACTTTTCTCTCGCTTTTCTTTGTTTTCCATTGTTATTTCTGCTTTGTGCTCTTTTTCCCAGTATCAATCATCATTCTTCATAATTTGTCCAACTCTTGCCAACTTCTTCTTCCTCGTCTTGTGCCTCAGTTTGGCTAGTTATCCAAGCTAATCAACGCAAGCCACGCAGCTTGCAACTTGCAACAAATGTCAGAGTGGCAGCAGGAAGTCCACACACACACACACACACGCACTAACCGGTTGCCTGCATTCACTCTGATTGGCCTTTCAATTTCAAAGCGTTGCCCCTGGGGCAAGTGCAACCACAGCCACAACTGGCTGAGTGTGTGGCAAGTTTTCTTTATGCTTGAATTCACGCCAAGGATTCAGCATCGCCTTCGCATCCTGGTGTGCTCAGTGCCGTGCTGCCCGTTCGCCTGTCAACACACCTGAGCTCCTGTTCCAGCTCCAGCTCCAGCTCTAGCCCCAACTCCAGTTCTCGTTTGCGCTTCGCCGACTGCTTTACTCCTTTCGCTTCTCGCCTTGCAAATTTTCGTAATTTTCTTAAGTGTTTTGCCCTGTGAGACGCCGCGTCTGCTGCTGCTGCAGTTGGCCCGAGAAATTATTAGCAACATGTTCTGTCGTCGCTGCTGGATTGATTTTACCACCGGCGAGGATTACGTGGTGTGCTGCGGCCCCTGCGCGTGGCCCTATCACGTCACCTGTGCCCGTGTCCCACGGGACTTGGCGCGTGAGTTACGGCACGCCGAGAGCGGCGGCGGCGGCATGGAATGGTATTGTCGCAATTGTCGTCAACTTTATCGACTGCAATTGTACTTCGAGGTATAAGCTATAAGCTAAGCCACGCCCACTAACTCCATCTACCCCGGCACCCAAGGGACGCACAGATACAAGTTAGGAAATCGTAGAACGTAGCTGAAAGATACATTTATGAGATGAAATTGGAGTCAATGAGAGAAAGTTAATGGATAGATTTGATTGTGCGAGGGGAAAGCGTTATATAAAGCAAGGGAGGGGAAGCATGTTAGATACAGCTATGTGCCGAAAGATACAGATATTTAGGGCTACAGCGTAAAGATACAGTTGGTAGTAGATGCAAAAGGTTAGCAGATAGTAAAGTCTTAAGGTCTAGAAGTACTGTAATGGAAATTTCCGAACAATTATACCATTCGACCAATGAAAATGGTCAAAAATAGTATACTAAGTTTGTGCGAAAGTATGTAACAGTCTGTCCGTCTGTCCGTCTGTCTGTATGAACGTCGAGATCTCAGCTAGTACAAAAGCTAGAGACACCAAACTTGACATGATGGTTCCTGTATACCATACGCAGATCAAGTTTATTTCAAATTTGAAGTGCCACGCCCACCGCCCACGCAAATCGATAATTTTTGAATATTAAGGAAAGTATTACAGTTACAGACACCAAATTTGGCATGATGGTTGCTATAAAACATGCGCAGATGAAATTTATTTTAAATATGAGGTGCCACGCCCACCGCCCACGCAAATCAATAATTTACAAATATTAAGAAAAGTATTTAGGTTACAGATTTCTGCTTTAGAATACGTAAAGATGCAGATAATATGCACCCATTCCCAAAATTACAATCCGATCGGGCAATAAATACAGAAGTTATTAAAGAAAACGTTTTGTACTGTTCCGCTGCCCGCGTCATTACAGCATATCGTCTGCATCGTTTTAGCCTTTGTGTGTGTGTCTATATATGTGTGTGTGAGAGCGAGTTAGTACTAGTTAGTGCAACTACGAAGTTGATCGAATGGTATCTTACGGTCGGGCGCGCTCGACTGTAGCTTTCATTACTTGTTTTGCTTATGCTTTATTTCGCAATTGATAAGTGAAAAGTGAGGTTAGAATTCCTGTCGGGGCATAGAAAATAAAAAATTTCATTTTTCCACTCGCTCTACGTTTATCAACCTTATAAAATATATAATGAAGCCATTGTAATTAACATAATGGCTTAATTCCGCGGCTTACTTCCTCCCTTCCCTTGCCCTGCATCTTTCCCTCTCTCTCTCTCTTACACCCCCACCTTTCTAACAGTTTTCACCCACTTAACGTTAATTGCAAAACTCGTGACTTTTTGTTGCTGCCTTTGCCTTTGCCACAGTGGGCAAGTGCTGTGCCTCGTCTTGTTGCTGCACTCACACAACAAAAGCATCTCGAGGCATTACCAAAGGCTGGCATAGACGCCATTTTTAATTGTAACTGTAATTTAGCCATTGTGCCGAGCGTTCAACACTTTTGATGACGCAGCGCGTCGCGTCGCCTAAAATACTCAACAGGGATGGGTGTGGGCGAGAGGGGCTGTGTCTGTGTGTGTGTGTGTGTGTGTGTGTGTTTACCTAAGGTGCAGCAGCTGTGGCCACTTGGCGCCCACTGTGCATAAGCCGCACGTGTCGTATCGCATTGCGTCGTCTTGTGTTTTCGCCAGCTTGAAAAATGTTTATTTATAACCAAGCACAAACTTATCTGTCTCTTTCTTGCTTACACTCGCTCTAACCATGTGTCTCTCTCTTTCTTTCTTTTTCTTTCTCTTTTTGTTTTGCTCTTGCAGATTGCCATCTGTGATGATTACAGCCTGCCTGTAGACTTTGTTAAGAAACGACCGTCCAGTTTCGATCCCTGCCTGGCCGAGGCAATACCCACGAATCCGGAGCATTGGATAGCGCCAAGTCCACAAACTGAATTTGTAAGTAGAAAAAACGAAAGGAATAATCTAACTGGCAGATACCCTATTAAAAATTGAAAAATATCTAATGTATATATGAAATGAATCTCAACGATAGAAGAGTAACTACAAGTTAGAAAAGCATCCTTAGGTGAAAAAATATAACAAAGCTACAAAAGTATCTAAAAGATATAAAAGTTAAAAAGTATCTGACAGATACCAAGCATAAAGACTTCCTATAGCTTCCACAAGAGAAAACAACTGCTTCTATCGAGCCAAGTAGAGCATATTTTTACAGGGTACCAGATAGATTAGTTGGCAATACATTCATGCAGATCTCTAGTATACAGCTGTGTTCACAAAAATAGCAGTGCTCATTACCTGCAACTTTAAACTTAATTTTAAAATATTAAAAAGTAAATGAATGTTCACAAATTTAATTTTCTTTCAGTTTTGTGATTATTTTTAACAATAACAAATCAATTTATTGCTGAAAATGATGTTAATTTTTTTACATTATTAATTAAAACAAAAAAGTGCTGTTTACAGCTGTTCATAAAAATAGCAGTGAGTAATGAAAACATGGGAATTAGCTGAAAAAAACATTGTAGAACTTCATAAAACTATTTTAATTTGTTTGCTTGGGTTACTTAGTCGTGTACCCATTATTATTACGGCCTGGCATGTATATTTACACGTAATGCAAAAGAAATTTGAGTATTTCTTATCATGTAAAACTGAACGACAACTTGGACAATCAAAATGCACTGCGAAAAGGCAGAATTAAAGCTTAAAGAAGCAGCAGAAAAAGGTTGAGTATATAAGGCAGAGTGACAGAGAATGAGACGCAGACTGAGACTGAATCAGAGCAATGAGCTGAGGGAGTGAGGAGCGTGTTGGTATTGGTAAAAAGCAATTAACTGGCCTCAGGCAACTAATTGATAAACTGCACGCACCGACGACGAGCAAAGGCGACAGCGAAGAAGCGGCAGGAGTGGGAAGAAGGAGTGGGAAGAGGTGGCAGCGAACGTCAGTGGCATCGATGCGTTGCGTTGCAATGCGCGCTAATGAAAAGCAGGAAAGGCAGGCAGAGGAAGGCGAAGAGGCAGAAGCGGCTGCCCCCTCAGTTTGTTCGTGGCGCTTTTGATTATTTAACCGGCGAGTCGAGGCACAAAGCGTCGCTCGAACAATGCAAAAGTCTATTGGCTAAATATATTTGCAAAAAAATACAGCACAACACGAGGGGGAAGTGTGAGGGGGAGGAGAACCCAACACAATGCCCCGCGGGTGGTCAGACATAAAAAAGCTGAGCTGATACTAAGCAGCGGCGGGTAGCGTGAGGTGCATGAGGCGAACGAGCTTGGACAACCTCAGGCGTGCAGCAAATGTTGCCCACAAATCAAATGGCGAATGCGAATGTTGCCCTGCCCGCCCCTTCCCCCTTCTCTCTCTCTCTCTCTCGCTCTGTGCACAAAATGAAACCCCAAAAAAATCTCGGCGCGTTATCTGCGCAGCAAAGCGGAGTAGGAATTCAGTTTTTTATGGTCCCCATACGAAATATTTGGCCATTGTTGTTGTGCTTGTTGTTGTTGCTGTGTATTGTTTTGTGTGTTGTTGTTGCTTTGTCCTTTTGCATATTGGTCGTAAAGTGAAAGCGAAAGCGAAAGCTGCACACCGCATGAGGCGCATAAAAAATGTTGCCTCTGCCACTTGAATTTCATTTTATTGAAATTTGTTTAGCCGCGAGCCAAGCACACCACATGTGTGTGTGTGTGTGTGTGTGTGTGTGTGTAGATGGCACAGCACATGTTTTCATTGGCTTTGGCCTTTTGGCAACGTTTTTACTTACAGCCCAAAGTAAAAATGTTGTGTGCAAAGCAATTGAATAGTATTAAATACTTGAGAGGCTTCCTCCTTTACTTTGCCTTCTCATTCGTGAACTTATCTTGGTTCTTATTTATGTTTTTCCAGAATTTTTACGGTTTTCTTTTCCGTCTTTCGTAAACGTTTCATTGACTTCATTTCTGGAGTTCTGTTTGCTTTCCATTGCAATTCTTTGGCATACTTTCATCTCTGTACTTTCTTCTTTTTGCTTCCTTCTTCTTTCGTAAATGTTTTACTGGCTGCATTTGGCTACTTTTCTGTTAGTTCCCCCAGCTTTCTACTGAAATTCTGAAGCATTTCACTGTCAGAGTTTTTTCTTTCTCTGTTTTCTACATTCGATTCTATTGTTCTTTTTTCTTGATTTCGTAAACGTTTCACTGGCTGCTACTTATTTTCGGCACGTTCGCAACTCCAGCTTGCTCTATTAGCAATGTTGCGTTTTCGTTTGCTATTACCACACCTCCTTCTTCCTTTTTTTTGCTTTTGTTTGTGCCTCTCTGCGTTGCCCAATTTTGTTACTGTCTGCCTTACCCACTGGCAAAAAAAAAACACGCGAATGGCCTCAAGCGACAACGTTTAGCGCCATTTTTATGTTGTTTTTCCGTTGCTTTTGCTTGTTTTTCTTGTGCCACACATATGAGTGTGCCCTCTCCCTCCCACCTCTTCTTTCCTTCTGTCTATCTCGCTCACTTCCTCTTGCTGTTATTAATGTAATTTTATCTTATGACTTTTGTTTTGCGTAAACAGCCGCGACGCGTGTCCGCATATGAAAAGCCGCAGGCTAAGCGAGTGAGAGAGAGAGAGGGAGAGGTAGAGGGAGAGGGAGATAGCACGTGTGTGTGCCACATAAATGTATGCTGCATGTGTTGCTGTTGTTGTTGTTATTTTGGCTCACGTTTTTAATGGCAACGCGAGCGCGCGACATTTTTCGATACGAGAAACGTGGCCAACAGCCTCTTCAGCCCCGCCCCCTTTCTCCCCTCTCTGCCGCGTCTGCTGTGCATTGTGAAGTGCACTTGGTGAGAGGCGTCGCCTGTTTAGGGAGCTCCTCCTCGACTGACTGCACGCTGCGTATTACTCTCCATGGAGTAATATCAGCGCGATAACTCAGCGCAGCCCGCAAAGCCCACTGTGGCGTCTGTGTGCGAGTGTGTGTGTGCGAGTGTGTGTGTGGCCTTTTTGTTGTTTATTTCAATAACTTAGCTGCGGGCTTTGTATTCCACTGGAGCAGAGCAGCGAACAATGCTTATACGCACACACATTACGCATACGCCGCTTTGTCTCGCTTAGAAACTAGAAAAATGAAAATCAAAAAGCGAAAAGCGAAAACAAAATGAGCAACTGCAGTTAATACGAATTGCGTTTACGCTGCAAATGAATATGAATAATTTTAGGAATTTATTAGAATAAAAATATAAAAAATATAAAAATTAATAAAAATTAAAAAAAAACCAAAAATAATACCAAAAAACCAAAATAATATTAATAAAAATATTAAAATTAAAAAAAATAATATACATTTTTTTTAAATTTTTTTAAGAATTAATAATAAAAAATATAAATAATAAAAAACTAATAAAAATAAAAAACAAAAATAATACCAAAAAACCAAAATAATATTAACAAAAATATTAAAATTAAAAAAAAAAATAATATGCATTTTTTTTACAATTTTTTAAGAATTAATAAAAATAAAATATAAATAATAACAATTAAATGTAAAGGTTTCCATCTGCACTCATTAAACATAAGCAAAATTAAGGCGCATAGGTTTCGATTGGCCAGCTTGTAATAATATACTTTTGCCTGCTATTCATCTCCCTCTTCCCTCCCTCTCTCTCTCTCTCTCTCTCCCTTATCCCTTTCACTAATGATACCGCAGGGAGTTCAGTTTTGTTGTTTGGTCACAAAGTTATGATGCCCGCCGGGCAAGCGAGCGTATTAAAGTGTTCGTCATGAGCAACAGACACACCGAAAGAGAGTGGGAAGAGAGAGAGAGAGAGTAGGGGAGGCAGAAGAAGAAAGAAGACATAGCATAGCTTGTTGGGTTATTGCAAACATTGCGAATTCGCTCATGTGTCTGCCAAGGGGTTCTCTCTTACTCTCACTCTATCTCTATCTCTGACTCCCTCTCTATCTCTGACTCCCTCTCCATGTCTCGCTTTCGTCTCCAACTCTTTAGCCTGTTTTGTTTTTAAGGAGCTGCCAAAGCTCGTTAGTTCTGCACGCTGCTTGCCACGCCATCATCATCCTCATCATCATCATCATCATCTGGCAACGTTTTCATTAACGTGAGCATAAAAATCACGTTGCTGGAGCAACAACAACAGCAACAACAACAACCAGAGCAACAATGACAGCAGCAGAGACCGTTAGGCAGCGCAGTCAGCCGCAGTTCGCATTTGGATTCGTCTAACCGTTTTGATTGTTGTCTGTCTGCCCTGACAGCGCCCCCTTGCTTCCTCTCCCCTCCTTTCCGCTTGCACCTCACTCGACTCCGGCTGCCTTCCTGCCCACCTTTTCCTTGCCACGCGCATTGCTCTTTCCATTTCCCTTTCTCTTTGCATTCCCTTTTGCCTTTGGCATTACGATTTCCCTGCACATTCCTAACCGCTGCCGCTGCCGCTGCTGCTGCTACTCCTACTGTCTTCTTCCGTCTTTTCTCTCTCTTTTCTCTTTGCTTTTTCCGTTCTGCCACCTTCTTCCTGGTCCCCTTCTCCCTGTATTGATTGTAGGCGAGCCAATCGAGACTCGTGTCTGAAATCCCGTTTGCCGATAATCAAGGGCAAATATTTAAAGAGCAATATGTGTGCACAATATGTGAGCAAGATTTGCCCGACGACCCCAGCCGCAGAGCGAGCCCAGTTTCAATCTAAACTCAACCCCCAATGCGATAGATATATGCTTAACGAGCCAAGCTACGTTGAAGTATGGCATGAAATATGCTTGAGATAAGCTAAGGATGAATTTGTGCTCTAAAGAGCCAGGCCTGCGAGGGTCGTAGAAAGATGAATAAGTTTATAATGCATATTATTATAATTATTTTCTTAATTTTCTGCTTGAACTCAAGGAAAATGTGCTAAATTTGAAACTGAAATCATAGAATTATATGTATTCCTTATTCAGTCAAAATTTCACAAGCTTCGAGGCAGAGCAACTATTTATTTCATCACATTCACTTCTCTGGCGTAGTTCATCTGATGATGTGCACACACAACACGCAAGCATTAACCCCAGTCGGTTATTAAGTGTGTGTTTACCCACGTATTGTTGGTGTGGTGTGTGCGGGAAAGGGCAGCTCTATCTACATTCACAATATGCTGCATTCATGAGGAAACTGCGAACTCACTTCGATTGAGCAAATGGTTTTGGTCTGGTCTGGTCTGGGTCGAGTTATCAGTGGCAACCTGGCAACGTGCGGCACAACCGCAAACAATGCGAGGCTGCCAGGGGCAACTAGAGAGAATGGAAGAGAGGGAGATGGGGATGGGGTGCACCTGCACTGCAAGGGTTTCGTTTCCAACCAAGTTCAAAGTCATTAAAAGCGCTTTTTGTTTGCTACGCGCTGCCACTGCCTCATCGATGCGTCGACAGCGGCAGCAGCAGTTGACGCTTAATTTATGAGTTTCAATTAAAAATTCCTTTCAATTTCAAGTCCGGCAACAAAGCCGGTCATTGCTTAGTGCCCCATCCTGTTTGCCCTGCCTCTGCTTCTCCAGCTTGTGTTGTTCAGGCTGCGCATCAATTTCCGCATGCAACATGTTTCTGTCTCTGTCTTCGTACGGAAATTTATGTTTAACAATAATGCGCATATTTACGGCTATCCCCTGTCTATAGGGAGGAGGAGTATGAGGGGGGGCAGGCATGTGCGTCTGTTGCTTATAATGTGTGCACATTAGGGACACGTTAATGTCATGCTCGAAGCTCGTGTTGCTGCTGCCTCCGCCTCCGCCTGTTGTGCGACCTGATGTTGCAGTTTTGTAATGTGCAGCTATTTGTCATGCCATGCCATGCCGGACAGTGTCCAGCAAGTGAATTGAGAATGAAAATGAGCATGAGAAGCGCAAACGAGCGCAGTCCGAGAGTATCCCCAAGGGGTAAGTGTGCACGGAAACAGGCAAGCAGAGCATACATTGATGAATTGACAAAGTGATGGACAGCTACAACGCGTCCATTATAGATGGATGACTGAGGTTATGCAAGATATTTACATTATGAGGTGTTATACAAGAGGCAAGGCAAACAAAACAAAACTCGAACTGTTCCGAGCTCTTCTGCTCAGCTTGACTGAGCTAGCAGCAAACTGCAAGAAAGTGTTGCCTACTTATGCGGGCAAGTGAACAGTTCACAGCTTAGGCAGGAGGAAAAGTTTATTATGCGCTTTAAATGACGCAGAATAATGAAATAATAGTAAAACAATATCAATAATAAATATTTAATTAAATATTAATATTTAAAGCACTTAATTGACGTTGAAATCATTCAATGTTAAACTGAATGCAGCTCAAATTAAACAGTTGAAATGCTAAATTCATTAAGGGGTATATGCAGGCAGCGCCAGTTAGCAGCTTTTGTTGTTGCTGGCGTGGGTGGAAAATCCACAGCTCTGCTTGCTTTTCATCAGCTGCGGTTGGCGGCGGAGGAAAACCTAAAAGCGCTAAACGAGTTGACACCGCAGCGCGCGCGACCATCGAGCCGCGTTTGGCGTGTGGACACACACTGTGTGTGTGTGTGTATTTGTCTGTGGGTAGTTGTGTGTGTTGGCAACACATGACGCACGCACATTTTTCAATTAAACGCGCGAGTATCGCAATCGAAACGCAAATCAAATTAGCTGCGCAACAAAACGAACACAAAGTTAACTCTGTCTTCTTTTTTTTGCTTTCGCCCATTGTAGCTGCCATTTAACGAAGCCCAACAAGCGTCGCAGCAGCAGCAGCAGCAGCAGCAACAGCAACAGCTGCAGCAACAGCAATCGACAGCAGCAGCAGCGGCGGCAGCTGCTGTGCCACCGCCGCCAGCTCCACTGGCTACCCTGCCCAGTCAAGCGGCCTGCGCCGCGGCTATTTTGGGCGCAGCCAGCAACAATAGCAACAACAGCAACAGCAACAACAACAACTGCAACAATAGCAGCAGCAACAGCAACCAGCAGCAGCAGCCTCACAGCAATCACGCGCACAACAACAACACCTTGCCGGCTGTGCCACAGCAACAGTCGCAGCAGCAGTCGCAGCGTGCAACACTGCAACATCCGCCGCTACCCAATAGCAACATCAAGCAGGCTTCCGTGAAGCTCATCGAGGGCTATTCGGATCCAAAAGATACGCGTCAGCAGCACGGACACTATCAGGCCAAGAAGGTCTACCACAAAAAGGCCAAACGCCGCACGGCTACGTCGCACAGGCGACACCAGCAGCAGCAGCAGCAGCAGCAGCAAGAGCAGCATCAGCTGCAGACGCTGCCCACGCCACGCGGACATCAGCATCAGCAGCAGCTACAGCAGCAACTACAACAACACCAGCAGCAGCAGCAGCAACGCCATTCCACCTACAATAACAATAACGGTAACCACAGAAAAGACAAGCGCAGCAGCCATTACAACTCAGGTAAGTGCCAACAGCTGCCAGCTAGAAGAAGTAAAAAAAGAAACACATTAAAATGAAGCGCAGAGGGCAGAGAAGAATGTCTGCGTCAAATGAGCAAGCAGAATTTGACTAGAAATGGTTTAGACACACAACAACCACAACAGCGAAAGAAAACAAAGCATACTTTGCGGCGGCGGCAGCTTAAAGACGGCATCAAGCTAAGCCAGCCGAAAGTTGACAGCTTTGTGTGGAATTTTCAAGCTAAAAACGTAGCCAGAAATAGATGCGCAATTAGCGGAGCGTTGGCCAAACTCGAAATATTTTTACATTATACAAATTGCAAATTAAATGCCTTGCGTGCCTGAGCGCGTTTTAATTACTTAACGAGCGGCAGTCAGCATAAAAGTGCTGCATACTTTTCGGCGGCTGCTTAAAGTTCAGGCTGATTGCTATGCAACTCAACTGAGCAAGTCACGCCGCCTAGCGGGCTGTGCTTGAAACTGCTTCAAAAAAAACGTTGCATACTTTTGCGCGCTGTACAAAAAAGCAAAATCAATCTGGCAGAATGAAAGACAACAGAGGCGGCAAAAGATGAATAAATATTGACTGTAGTGCATATGAAATGCAAATACACATGCATGCAAATTGATTAAATGAAATATTTACATATTTTCATATTGATACATATTTATATTGATTATTTACTTACATTCAAGCGACGCCTTAAAGTAGCTTCCGAAAATCCCAAGTGCTGCGCAACTAATTTAAGCTGCCAACATGGCTGTAATTTTAGCTATTTTTCTCTTTTTTTAGCAGTAGCTAGAAATGCGCATTTATATTACCAACCTCAGTGGCAATTAGACGCACTTGGCGCGACTTCGCTGCGGCTGCGGCAGCGGCTGAGATCAGCCAGCCGTTAAATGGCAACTGGCAGCCGTCGCAAAGGGCAGAGAAACCAGCGGGAAAAGGGAAGGGGCAAAAGAACAGAGATTCGTGGGGCCGCAGGCAGCCAAGCGCCTAATAGACTGCAACAGAGACGCGGCAAAATAAGTTTTGCAACAAAACGAATAGGGTGGCAACTCTGCGGCTGACTCAATTAACTTGCGCGCTCGAAAGTATGCTACAAATTTAATTTGTCGCTATTTTTGCAAAAACGAAAGCTAAAATAGCCGTTAAAATGCTAAAAATTGCTCTTTAATATCCAAAAAAAAAATCTAAATAATTCTTTCAAACTTGTGCCTAAACATATGCTTTCGTATTCGAATCCCTTGCAGATTCCTCTGCACCCAAATCCTCCGACGAAGAGGCTGACATCGACGAGGAAGTTGAACGCTTTGCGCCACTACAACCGCCGCTGCCACCGGCCGCAGCAGGAACAGCAGCGCCAGCGCCAGCTGTTGCCGGAGTTGTCGCTGCAGGAGCACTACTCAACTCCCCGGATAGCATATCGGATGATTTGGTGCGCCCGCTGCCACCGCAGTTGCAGCGCAGTCCACGCAAACTAAGCGTTGCTCCCGCAGAGCACAGCAAGCGGCAACCCTCACCCTACTACTACTCTGATCTGCTCAAGCAGCGCGACGCCAAGCAGGAGGGCAAGGGCAAGGAAAGGGAGAAGGACAAACAGCTGTGCCGCCAGTCCACGGCCAGTGAGCCACCGCTACTGACACAGACGCAGACGCAGCTGCTCGGTGGCTATCGCAAGAGCAGCAGCTTGGATACACCCCAACAGCAGCAGCAGCTAGAGCAGCAAAACGAGCAGCAGGAACACGATAAGAAGCAGCAAGATCTCGAGGATCAGGAAGAGGAGGAGGAGGAGCTACTGCAGCACACAGAGCAGTCGACGCCAAAGCGCTACAGCTTCACCGAGGAGGGTGTGCGCATCATACGCTGCGAGACGCCCAGCAGCAGCACCTCGGAGGAGTCCGATTGCAGCGAGTGCCTCAAGCGACGCGAGTGGCATGCGCGGGCGCTAGCCTTGGTGCGCAAGACGTGCAACGTGCAACCGTTGCGCAGCGGCGAATTGCAGCTGCAACTGCAGCATTGCGACGCCGGTGAGGGGGAACTACTTAAGTGTTGCCCGCCGGGATACGGTTACGGACTGGGTGGACGCATCGGAGCATTTGAGGAGCAGCAGTCCGAGGAGGAGCAGCCGGACAGGGGCAAGGGCAAGGGCAGGGGCACAGGTCATCGGGAGCGGGCGCAGGGCGAGGCACAGGCGGTTTCCATGCCGCCGCACCGCCTGCCGTGCGGAGCCTGCATTCCGAGCACGGGCAGCGGCGGCGAACTGGAGGATTACTTTCGCCCACGCAGCATTTTCTATGTGCATCCACATGGCCTGGACGAGTGCCTGCTCAACGACGAAACGCAGCACAGCTTAGTGGGCAATCTAAGCAAAAGACAGCAGCAACAGCAGCGACACCGGGAGGAGCAGGACGAGGAAGGGGACGAGGAGGAGGAGGATACGAGCACGGACTCGGAGGCAGCCGAGTTGTCGGGCGACAACATGGCCAGTCGACGCCGGCAGCTATACGAGACTGCCTTCGATTGCAGAATCGCCAAATCCGATGATGATCTCGACGAGGTCGATCGCATCACCAATCACTCCCTGCTGCTGCAGCTGAGCAATGGCAATGGCAGCGTGCCTGTCGGCCTGCCCGTTGGCTCCGTTGGCTCCAATGGCAACAAGCAGGAGCCGCTGCTAAGCAAGTCGCGGCTGGAGTGCAAGCGCGCCAAGAACAACAAGAATCAAGCCTTGCAGGAGCAACACCATCATCAGCAGCAACAGTTGCTGGAGTCACCCGATGGACACGGACACACGGTGCTGCAAGTGCAGGCGGAGCTTAGCCAGCTGCAGCTCAGCCAAGTCGATCAGCAGAATCAGAATCAGCAGCAACAGCAGCAGCAGCAACAGCAGCAGCAACAGTTGCACGCGACTGCCAGCTCCACGCAGCAGTTGCCCGCGCGCGGCTACACCCCTTCGCCACCGTCAACGGCGCCGCTACCCATGAAGTTTCCCGGCAAGCACGAGCGCTACATGAACATGAACAGCATCAAGAGCGCACCGAATCTACCCTCGGCGCAGCCTGCGCATCCGCGTCTGCGCGATCTGCGTCTGCCGCTGCAATCGCTGCGGCAGCAGCAGCAACAACACGCTGGCATCGTGGCCAGCAGCAACGAGAATAGCCTCACCGACAGCGCCTACGTGAATCCGCCCTCCACCTCGGCCTCTGCCTCGGTCTCTGCCTCTGTTAGCGCTTCGGCATCGGCAGCGTCTGCAGCCTCGACGTCGGCAGCGCGCAGGCCGCACAGCTTTGTGCTGGAGTCGGGGCGTGTGCTGGAGCTGCGACGCAGTTCACAGACACGTCATCACCAACATCATCACAAGCAGCATCAGAAGCAGCAGCAGCAGCACCAGCAGCAACAACAACATTTGCCTGCAAAGACAAAGGCAAAGCCAAAGGCAAAGGCAGCGGGTGCAGGTGCAGGTGCGGGCGGGGGCGGCGGCAGTGGCAACAACTACAGCTCCACGGAGAGCATTGCGACGTCGAGCAGCGACGGCAGCATGGAGTCGCTGCGTTCAAGCACCAGCGAGGGCAATCGCAGCACCTCCAGCTGCGAGTCGCGTCACTCGACGTCGCTCAGTTCGCACAGCTCGGAGAGCGGCGCCAGTGCCAGTGGCAGCGGCAGCATTAGCTCGTCCTGCGTTGCGTATCCGCTGCGTGCGCCGCCGCCCGTGCTGCTGCACTCCAAGCTGCACATACTCAGCCCCATTTCGGACAAGTCATCGCAGGAGCCTGCCTCCGCCTCGGCCTCAGCCTCGGAGCAGTCGCAGCAGCAGCAGCAGCAGCAGCAGCTCCAGTTGCCGTTGCCTGCTTCGGCAGCGGTCGTCGCTGTGGCAGCTGCGCCAGCGCTGGCAGAGGAAACAGCCTCGGCGCCGGTGAAGCGTCGCGCTGCCAATGCATCGGCTGCACCCAACAAGGCGTTGCTGCAGCTGGCCGATGAGCTGCTTGGCTCCGACAGCGGCATCTCGTTGCATTCGCGCGAGGAGGGCAAATCACAGACGCTGGCAGCGCTGCAGCAGCGCCTGACGCTGCCCAAGCTGCAGCTGGAGGTGACCGCATCGGGTTCGTCTGGCGGCAGAGCGTCTGAAGCTGGCGGTGCTGCTGCAACTGGCGCCGGCGCAACAGGCGCAGGCGCATCCGCAACTGGCTCCGGCTTGGGCAACAACTGCACGACGCTGCCGCAGGAGCTGCGCGATTTGCCCTTTGACATGCCAAAGCTGCGACGCCGCAAGACGCTGCAGCAGGAGGCCTCGGCCTGCACCTCGGGCAGCGCCACTTCGGTGGATCTGGGCGAGCTGCCCTTCGATATGCCCAAGCTGCGGCGACGGCTGCGCGCCAATCAGGCGGAAATCAATAATCTTCTCATGCACAGCACCGAGTCCAGTGGCATCTCGCAGGCCTCGTCCAGTCACTCGATGCGCGATGAGCAGAAGCTGGCCAGCAAGTTGGGTGAGTAGCGCAAACGAACAAGTTTGTTGCGTTTACAAAGCTGTAATTACCGCTAATTACTTGCAAGTAATTGCAGGTAATTGTGCAGTAATTATCAACTCCAAATGCATTTGCAACTGCTCTAATCTCATGCTACCTACTCTAGACACCGCACTCTTTCGCCAAAATCTTACACTGAATCTTAACGAGCCGCGTCAGGTGAACAAACAGTTTGGCAGCCTCGATCTGCGCGGCCTGAGCAGCCACAAGGAGATGAATATGAATCTGGGCCAGGGCTATGTCACCGCTGTCGATCTCATCGATGTGGCCATTCCGCTCGAGCGCCAGGGGTGCGTACAAAACCCTTACACTTTCACTGAGAACACTTATCTATCTGTCTCTCTCTCTCTTATAGCTGGTACCATGGCTCCATTACACGCATTGACGCGGAGACCACGCTGCGTCCACTGGCCGAGGGTTCGTTTCTGGTGCGCAACTGTGAATCCACCAAGCAGGATTACTCGCTGTCGCTAAAGTAGGTTCCCCCTCGACACTTCCTATTGCAGTTAATAACCTCCTCTCTCTCTCTCCCTCTTCCACAGAGGTGCCAAGGGCTTCATGCACATGCGCATCCAGCGCAACGAGGCGGGTCAATATATACTGGGCCAGTTTAGTCGACCCTTCGAGACGGTGCCCGATATGATAAGGCACTTCTGTCTGAACCGTTTACCAGTGCGCGGAGCCGAGCACATGTGTCTCATTGAGCCGGTCATAGCGCAGCTGCTGTAGAGGGCAGCACACATACATACATACATACAATACATATTGATAGCAGTACACACACTAACAACTACAAACATATATGGAGTAGCAACTGTACCGTACCGTATACCCCCCTGCACTAGTTACCATATACGCCTCCCCCTAGTCCTAGTCTTAAGACCTAAACGATTTGCATTTCTGTTAAACTCAGCACACACACACACACACACATACGCAGGCAGCAGCATATAGTCTAGTCTAGTAATCGTAGCACTATCAGACAATACCAGATGAAAGCAAGAGAGATCGAAGGATAACACGAACTATAATTTAGACCGTTGATTGCAAACATTTCCACGTCGAGTCTAGCAATATATCACGCGTTTTATATACGTACCACACACATATACTATATATACGTATATACTATATTAATACTTACAAAGTCTAAGCATACTACGTAGCACACACACACTTACACAGACACACCGAGTCCCGTCACTTGCATCAGGATCAGGCACGTTTTAGACTTGGTTTGGTTTTTTCAGTCGTGCAGCGGGGCGCAACTCTAAGCAAATTTGTTGATTAATTTTATGTTCCAAACTATATACTATATACATATATATATATATATATACAAATATATACCACATATAGATATACTGCTATCTTATATACGAGAGAAGTAATACATTTTTTTTCTAGTCTTAGGCCAGGCATGCGAAAGTAGAACGCTCAAAGCGCTTTTGATTATTGGATATGAGTAGAGATCGATGGTTAATCGATTAGTCTGTAGTGGAGAGTAGGCGATGCCTATCGGTGTCGATATCGGATATCGGATATAGTATGGGATATAGCAACGCATATGAAAGTCGGTTTTAAGTGTTAGTCTCTAAAAAAACGAAAGAAAAAAACCCAAAAAATGGAAAATCACAAGAATATTACGAAAGCTAACAAAAATGACATATATAGTAATATATATTCATACAATTTATATTATATACATATATATATATATACACAAAATTAACGAGCAGTCAATGGTTTTTTGGTTCCAGCAAAAAAAAAAAAGAGAAAAAAAAAGAAAACGAAGCAAAAAAACATAAAAATGATGAAAGAAAACGATTAAAAGTATTTTTTTTTAATCAGTTTCGATCTGATCTGGTATTATGTGCAATATATTGATATTATTTACGATTTTTGTTTATATTTTTTATGTGTGCCAAAGTACTTAAGTATTATAATTATTATATGATTACCTATCTTTGTTTTGTTAGCTAATTTTAAAGCATCTGGCAACGCTGTGCAATATGAAGACTTTTTACAAACAGAACATGCCGGTTTTCTGTTGAATTTTCTAATTTTAAATTTTACTTTTTAGTTCTATAAAACACAAAGATTTAACCAGGGGCAAGAGAAAGTATTACCACGAATAAAAATCTTTGCTGCCCCAAAAAGTATGCAACAAACTTCAAATTCTACTTCACTAAGAATATTCGGAAAAGACTATTGCACTATTGTTTATCAGTTTAATCACAAGTTGTAAACGGCTTTTTGTAAATACTTATACACCCACACACACCCACACACACACACACGTATAACTATATACATATATTGAAAACCTAAAACGAAATCGAAAACTATACGATCCCATATGATTTATGTACTCTGCAATTCGATTTTAAGCTAAGATTTCCATTTCACGTAAATAGTAGTAGAACCAGAAGAACCGAAAAGTGCAGAAGGAACTATCGAAAAGAGAGAGACGAGTCAATCAGTCAACCAGTCAAATCAGGCAAATCATATAAGCATAGCAACAATTTTTGAGGCTTCCAGTAGTAGCAGGTAAAGAAAGTAGAGCAGCAGCAGAACGATAGAGGAACCGCAGAGAGAAGAAGAAGTTAAAGAAGAAATATCATTTGACGAGTGGAGCCTACAAACAGACACCCACACACACACAGACACACACAGCCAATTCTAATGAATTTGGAATACTTTCTTATGTAGTCCGTAGTGTGTAGCGGTAACTTACAACTCTCTCTCACTCTCTTTCTCTCTCTCTCTCTCTCTCTAACTCTTAATCAATCTCTCTGTGGGATTCTACTAAATATTCTCATACGTATCTTAACTAACAATGAACAAAATATGAACAGAAAACACCAAATGAAAGCAAAAACCAAATGCAAAAACAAAATAATTATAAATTATACATATAACGAGAGAGATGAAAACAATGAACAGCAACAAATGCAAATACAAATTTAATAAAAACAACAAACCACAAAACCCAAAAAAAAAAAAACCAAAAACACAACAAACATGAAATGGATTTAATAAAAATATATAAAAAAAAAACTAAGCAAAATGGAAAGTGTTTTCTTTGATCCAAGTGTTTATACCATTCGACCATTGAAAATGGTCAAAAGAGGGTATACTAAGTTTGTGCAAATGTATGCAACAGGCAGAAGGAGGCGTGGCAGACCCCACACAGTGTATACATTCTGACTCAGGATCACTGGCTGAGTCGATTGAGCTATGTCCGTCTGTCTGTCCGTCTGTCCGTTTGAACGTCTAGATCTCAGCTATTACAAAAGCTAGAGACACCATATTTCACATGAAGGTTCCTGTATACCATAGGTAGATCGAGTTTATTTTCAATTTTTGATGCCACGCCCACCGCCCACGCAAATCGATCATTTTCGATTATCAGGAGAAGTATTGAAGTTACAGCTTTCTGCTTTGGTATGAACATAAATAAGTGCAATATAAATCTATATCCCAAATTACAATCCAATCGGACTATAAACACAGAAGCCGTAGCATGTGTAAAGCTATGCAGTTTTCACATGTAGATGGCGCTATTCAAAAATAGATCTAACTTAAACAATAGGTGGCGGATAAACTTGTGCAGCGTTTTTTGATGGAAATAAATGTGTGATAATTTGTTTCGAAATTGGGCGTATGGTATCTTACTGTCGGGCGCGCTCGACTGTAGCTTTCTTTATTTTTTATAGGTTTTTTTAGTTCTCTTGAGGAGATCGCGACTTTCATCCAGTCAATACGCCATACAAATCCTCTCCAATCTCTAGCCTTGTAATTAATTTAACCTTGTATTGGTTGGTATCGATAAGGGTTTATCTGATTCCTGAAAACATCCATTAAACGAAAAGTAATTAATTTTGAAGAAACAGACAAGATTAACCCTAACGGTATACATTATTATACTTTATTAAATCATGTTCGCATAGTATTGATATCGCATATCGTAGGTAAGTACACATATATTATGTATACATTTTCAATATGTAATTATATATATGTATATATATATATTAATCGTCTCTCGTTGTACACATGTACACATACAGATACATATAGTACGTTCGAAGTTCGCTATGTATGTAGGTTTATTACAATGTATTTTCTTTTGTTTTCGTTTTAATAAATTATATAGACAGACAGATCAAGCCAACACGAAGGATTATTTACAATAGTTCTACATATTTTCGTATTATTTTTTTTGTTTTTTGGGGGAATTCTCCAAGAAATTGCAATAGTTTTGATTTTTTAAGTACATTTAAAAAAAAACAAAAAAAAGCATCTGGCAATTTTGTGGATTGCAGAGGGGGCTGATATTCCTTAGTGCTTGGGATTATTAATAATAATAACTTGAATTTGGTGTGCTTCTCGTTGCGGAGGGGTTAAAGGGGCTGCCAAACCACCTCAGATGGCCGCCTCAATACCCTCGGCATTCTTCTTGATCAGGCTCTCCCACTGCGCGATCAGGCGATGCGACGAGGGCGCCTCTTCAGGAGTCAGATCACAGAGCTGAGCCAGCGACATGGCCGGACGCATGCCAGAACCAAAGCTGGAACCACTTGTGGGCAGCGAATTGTTGTTAGCTCCATTGGCCAGCGCCGCGGCCATGTTCAGGCTGCGAACTCCCGACGATTTCAGGCCAATCAGCTCCAGGTCGATGCTGCAAATTGAATATATATATAGATGAAGTTGATGAATCAGTTGATCTAGCTCTGCTAATCTTTGAGATCTAGGCGTTCATATGGACTTGACTTGGACATGCCCGCTGTTGCTTCCACTTACCTCTCTCTGTCCAGCTCCACCGTGGACTGTGCATTGCGCAACTTTCCGGGTCCATAGCAATGCTCCTCCTCAGAGTCATCGTCATCATCATTGGCTTCGCTCTCCTCGTCGGTGCTCTGCGGCCTACGAAGATACAGCATAAAATAAGCATTGGAATAAAGTGAGAGAGAGAGAGAGATCCCTTGGGGTTGGCCTGGACTCACATCTTGCTCAACAAGTACTGCCGATTGAGCTTACGCAGACGCTTCAGCTCCGACTCACGCGTCTTGAGATCCTGCAGCTCACGCTGGATCTTCTGCTCGACGGGCACGTAACCACGGCGCAGGGGTCGACCCTCTGAGTCGCGTTCGATGGCAGCTTGGGATAGGGTGCTGCTGCCATTGGTGTTGCTGTTGTTAGTGCTGTTGGCCAGGTTAGAGCCAGAGTTGCCATTGCCAGCACCCACATCGATGAAGGCCATGGCATTGCGTGCATTCAACTTGATTGTAGGACTCTGTATATTGTTGTTGTTGTTGTTGTTGATGGTGTTCAGTCCCTGATTGGGCGCTAGCTGTAGCGGCGAGGAGGGCGACAATTTGCCATGCGAGGCAATGAAACGTTGCATCACGCCTTTTGTGGCCCCATTGAAGGCAAACTGACGTGCCCCATTTAGCTGCGGCGTCGAAATGGTGCGTGTCATCAGCTTCTGCTGCGGCGGTTCTGGGGTCAAGTTGTAGCAGTTTGGACCAATGTACCGTTGCTCCTGGCGCCCAACGATTGTCAGCTTAAGCGGCTGCTTCTTGCCAGAGTCATTATCATTCGAGTTGTTGTTGTTGTTGGTCTTATTCTTCGCCGAGGAGTAAGAGATGCCCGAATCGTCGGAGTGATGATCGTCCAGGGATTCCTCCTTGTGGCTGCTGTTCACGCTCGATGCCAGCGATGGCGTATTCGAAGGCGATTGCTCCTCAATGGGCACCAGCAGCGCCGAGGCGAGCACCCCCTGATCCTGTGCGCCAAGTTGTTGCTCCTCATCCTCCTGCTCTGGCTCCGATGCTGCATCGGCCTGTGTGAGAGTCACGGTAAACGCTTCCGCCTTAATGGGCGGCGTAGCTGTGGAAAGCGCCGTCGTCAGCTGGCGATATTCCTCCTCGCGACGCACCACCTCCTTGATCTCCTCCTGTATGCGGGTCAGCGGATCGATTTTCTGCAAGCGAAGAAAGACAGAGAGAGAGAGGAGGGTGTTTTAGTAAGTTGAGCTGTTGCGGAAGTTCTTCGATTACCTCGATCGGCTGTAATCGAATATGACGAAATAATCAAGCGAAACGCACGAACTGCTGCAGCTGACGTGCAGCTACAGTGAAGCGCGACTAAAAGGGAACCAAAGCGAGAGATGGAATGGGTGGTATAGCTTAGTTGCACCTAGGCAGTGCGCACTGTACGCGATCGTGTAGTAAGTCTCCCTCTTGGACAACAGCTGCGGGTGCAGTGAAGGGTTAGGACAATGTCTGGCCGTCTTCTTCCCATCGTTTTCGCGCAATTAAACAAAAGCCAAAGGCGACGAACAAAAACAAACCACACACATCGACAGGAGTCGACAGGCAAAGGAAGAGGGCAGGGGGAACGAGCGCGGGGTGGGGCAGCCTAACATGCTAATGCAATGTAACGTAACGTAACCCACGTAAGCGGCTTACGATGCGTGGCGATCGCGCACATTGCGTGATATGCGAAGCAGCTAAAGACAAAACAAAATATGTATAAAAAAAACCGCCAAATTGAATTCAAAGCCAACAAACAAAAGGCCAAAAAGCGCATATATCAACTGGCAGGGAGAGCGAGAGAGAGGGAGAGCAGAGCGAGGCAGAACAGAGAACTGCGGGGCAGGGGCTGTGTCAGACGCGCACAACAATGCGAGGGGCGCAGACACATAAAAAACAAAAAAAAATGCTAAACATTTTCGGAAAACAATCGAGAGTAAAAGTGTTTGAAAGTCACAACAACAACAACAACAATAAATGTGTTGGTGTTGCATAAAGTTGTTGTTGTTGTTGTCTGTCTGTCACATGAGGGCGACCTCAAGTTATGACATCGCCTTAAAAAACAAAAAAAAAAAAAAAAATGTGAAAATGTTTAATGCGAACGCAAACGCGAATGAAAATGAAAATGGGAAGCTTTTAAGCGGATGCGGTTGAGCGAGCGGTAATTCAATCTGGAGCGGAATGTGCGGGCGAGAGCGACTGTTGGCATGTGGGTGGCTGTGTGTGTGTGTTCGTGTGTGTGTGAAAGGGAGAGAGCCTAGCAAGGCTACGCATTAAGCGGACTGAAGTGCGGCCCGCTGCAATCTTCGAATGTGCTCAAAGATTATGATAAGAAAATTTGATTTTTTCAAGAAATTTAACACATTTTGTCGCTTTACAACACTACAGCTGGGTATACCAATAGCCTAAAACAGCGTCAGAGAATCACAAAAACTTTTCATAAAATTTGATGGCATCAGAACTAAGCTTCAAGCCCGCCAAACACATGAACACTATAGCCATACAATTTAGCTTGAAAGCCGCTAAGAATGTGTTACTTTTTAAGCTGAAAAACCAGCTAGAAATAGATAAAATAAATTGAAAATTACGTTGCAAGAATATAGCTTGAAACCCGCTAACAATATGTTACTTTTTAAGCTAAAATCTTCATGCCCTACGACTCAGCTTGAAAGCAGCTAGAAATAGGTGAAATAAATTGAATATTATTGTGCAAGAATATAGCTTGAAACCCGCCAAAACGTGTCACTTCATCTTGCTACACTTCCAACAGTCACATGACTATTCAATTAGACGCAGCAGCAGCTATGCTTAGCTCGGTCTGTCCGTCTATCCGCTGTCCGTCTGTCCGTCTGTCTTTCTTTGCTTTGCCTCGAGAAGAATTTCTTCCTGCATTTTGCAATGATTAAATGCAATTTGTGGTCTAAATGTTTCCCCTCTGGCGACAGCAAATGCCGCCAAAGAATGGCTAATAGCAGAGACAGTGCAGAGAGAGAGGGAGATAGAGAGAGAGGGAGGCGAGCGGTAACAGAGCTGTCCAGCTTATGGGGGTTGTTAGTGTAAAAGCTTTGAGTGGCCACATTTCTTTGTGGGGTCAGCGGCTCGGGGCGTGCGGGTCTTGTTGTGGTGGCGCTGTGGCTCCATGTGGGTGCGTCTGTCTACCTGTCTGTCGGTTGTTTCCGCAAAACTCGAGTTGATGTTGCTGCTGCCGTGTCGCATTAGAAAGTGGCAGCAAATGCCGCTGTCGACGTCAGTTAAGTTAAGTTTGTTGCCTGCTCAGCAGACAATTTGCCAACAATTCATGCAGTTTTATTTTTATTTTCATTTTCATTTTTTTGTATTTTTTTTAGTTGCAGCTCATCAAATTTGCCGTGCACTTCGATGCAGATTTTCACTAAATTGTGCGTTAAACAACGCCGGCAGCGATAACAACAACAATAACAGCGGCAAACGCAGCGGAAAGCAAAATACAAGCTACGAAAATATGTACAAAAAAACCCGCCAAACTGTCGTTTTCACCAGATGCCAAAATGTTGTACGAAACGGAAGTTTTTTTCTTTTCTTGCTTTTCTGTGCCGCACAAGCCGGCAACATGCAACAAGTTGCTATGCCAGCAGCAACAACATGCGACGCCAAAACCCACCAAGGTGCAATGGCAATGCCAAAACGCAGCTGCAACAGCAGTGGCAACAGTGTTGCCGCAAAGAAGCTAGTTTTTTTTTAAATGAAATATAAAGAGAACCAAGTCTGATGAGTTTTTATACCATTCGATCAAAAATGGTATACTAAATTTGTGCAAATGTATATAACAGGCAGAAGGAGGCGTGGCAGAGCCCACATGAGCCATGTCCGTCTGTCTGTCCGTCACGCGTCTGTATGAACACACAGATCTCAGCTATTATAAAAGCCAGAGACACCAAATTTGGTATGAAGGTGTATAAATATCACAAGCTTCTGGAGTTTATTTCAAATTTGAGGTGCCACGCCCACCGCCTCTAAAAATTGTTAAATACATTTTTGAGTTAGCTGTGTGACGAAAGTATTGAAGTTTCAACGTTTTGCTTTAACACACTTATAGATTTATGCTATACTATACTATTATAAACACAAAAGATATTCAATTAAAATCTAAAATTCTTACATCCTATAAAAAAAGGCCAACCACTTAGCTATAAAAGGCTGTAAAAGAGTTATTAAACAGTTTGACAATTAAATTTAAGCTCAATTCGAATATAAAGCAAAATGTGTCGAAAAAAAGGCTAAATTTATAGCTATCATAAGAAACCCTGACTTAGTTGCAGACAACTTCTATAGACTTTTCTTATCAACCTGCTCTACCACTAACAAGAAAGTCAACTCTATCGGCTAAAAACCGCCAAAACTGTCAACACTGCGTGGCGGCGCGTCTGACGCAGCTGCGCCGACGGCAACTCGACAGCTGCTTGTGGCTCCTTCTGCGCTGCTGCTGCTGCTGCTGCTTCACCTCTTTCTACTTTGCTGGCAAATTTACCGCAACATTTGTTATTGTTGCTGCGCTGCTGCAGCGGCTACGGCTGCGGCTGCTGTTGTTGTTTCTTCTTCTTCTTCTTCTCCTTCCCTTTGCAAACACATGCAATAACGGCAATTGGGGAAGCGCATGTCCGCAGCAGCTAAAGTCGCTGACCTAAACTGAACTCATTTGCATGCTGCCGGGGTCAGCTGCAGCAGCAACAACAATAACAAACGCAGCTAGAACTGAGCACCCCGGCATGCCAACTGTGCTGAGAGATCAAAAGCAGCAGCAGCAGCAGCAGCAGCGGCAGCCAAGTACACGAAACGACACGGCACAAAGCAAATTACTAACAACAACTGAAGCGACTGAAGCCAGCAGCAGCAGCAGCAGCAGAAGCACAACAAGACAAGAACAAGCACAACAACAAGAGCAGCAGCTGGAGAAGCAACAACAACAACAACAACAACAGCGAACGTGACGAGAAACGTGACCGTGACTTGACTGCACGCGCGCGCGCTTGCGCTCTGCCCCGCACTCTTTCTCTCTCTCGTGCTCTCTGTAGCGCTCTCTGTAGCGCTGCTTGCAAAGCGCGCTCTCACGCTGTGGTACACACACACACAAACACTGAGAGAGATGGCATGGTGAAATTGTGTAATTTCACCATGCAGCTGCTGCTGTGGCGAAGGCGAAGGCGCTTGCTCCACTTCTAGCCGAAAAGTGCAAAAACAAAAACAAAGGCAAAAACAAAGGCAAAACAATAAATGGGCAGCGCAGTCGGCGTTTAGCAGCGCTGCTTGGGCTATCGTTTCCAGGCGAGTGATCAGCGCATTAGCATGATCTGCCAAAGCTGGCGACGCTGCTGGCGTTCATGATGCTGAGCTGAGCGAAGTTGCGCTGCGCTGCGCTGTAGTACATGTATTTGGGGCAATTCATTTAGCGTTGCCTTTGTTGTTGTTGCTGTTGTTGTTGTTGTTGCTTCTGCTGGGGCTTTTTTGTTGCGCATTGACCGACGAAACTGCAATCGAAGCGTGCAATAAAAAACAGGCAACAACAATGCCAAATTGATATGCAGGCGCACAAAAAAACAAAAAGGGGGCGTGTACTTGGGATTTTGACCTGCAAGGCATTTGGGTCAGCAGCAGCAACAGCAACAACAACGACAATAATGTTTAATGTTCATGCTAATGTTAATAATGCTCGTAATGCCGTTGCCGATGATGAAAGAATGCCACGCCATGCAAAAAAAAAAATACTTGAATTATAGACACAGAGAGAGGGCACTCTAACTGTCTCGCATTACTCCCTCTCCAAGCCCCTCTCGCTTCAGCAACTTGGCCATCTGCCATCTACGATCTTCAATTGCTTTCTTCACCTTTCTTCACGCCAATTGCAACTGTGTCTGCGCGTTTATTGTTCTTATTCTTCCGACCATCTTCTGCGGCTCCGCGCTTGGCAAACTCTTTTCACCAAATATCATTTGCAGTTTCTTTCTCAAGATAATCTTGCTAGATCATAAGAGGAAAGAGAGAGAGAAAAAAAACTAATAAACTTGTAATTTTCCAACACTGTAGCTGATTACTTGAAAGTGCCTCAGCTTTTGAGCCGGGAATTACATCCGGCGTGGGGCTATTGTTAAGGAATCAATCGAGAGAGGACTTTCCAGATGGGATCCCCTCCAGATGGAATCCCCTCCAGATGGGATCCCCCCCACTCCTTCACACAAGTCTTTCTCTCGTTCTAATAACTTGAATATGATTTTCTTTTTGCCAACTCTCTTTCTTAGCATCTAATCGCATCATCACCATCATCATCTTATCAGATATGCAAGACACTGAGCCGCGTTCGTATGGCAAGTCTATTAGCTTGTTCTGTAAATTATCTGGAGCAGTTGCTAGTTTAACCATCATTAGTATTCCCAGTGATTTATCATTTATCCGCACAGCTCTCACTGGCAAATCTTTCCTGCTCTCTCTCCCTCTCTCTCTGTGTCTCTCTTCAACTTTAGCAGACAGCGACACTCGGTTCAAACTCAATCGACCCAGATATTCGACGAGTACTCGCATAAATCGTGATCTATTCTCTCATGAAGCCGCGACTCAATTCGATTCGATTCGACTCGCTTCGATTCGATTCGACTTGGTTCTGTTTTCTGTTTCGCTTCTTTTTCAATTTTCAATCTACAATTCGAAATCTGAGGCGGATGCACTTGAGGCATGTGTCAATTATGACGCCATATTATGATTGGTTTCCATTACAATTACCGTTATACGAGAATTGCTGTTATTAAAGCGTACTATTACTATGGCTTTGCCTCGAATCTTGGCCAAAAATCTGTGCGCACACAAAGTCACGTCTTTCGTCAGGGCGAAACAGCCATTAGCAAAGAGCTGACAAAATGGTAAACAAAAGCGAAATACGAAAGACAAAAAAAAAGATATATCTCAGCGCTAGTTATAGGTTAAGCCATACTTAAGAGGTTTCAACACAGCAAGCACGAGCGAGAGACAACACAGAGAGAGAGAAGAGTGAAAAGGGCAGACTTGTAGTAAGTATATTGGTTTTTCCTCGGAGCCAAATAAATATTTTCTTATCTCAACTACGACGTAGGTTTTTTCGTTTCGTTTTCGCCAAGGTTTGAGAATCTATTTACCGAAATGAATTCGCGATAAGCGGCAAATGGAAAATTCATGTGCAAACACAGATAAAAAGCACAGAAACAGACAACAATAATTTACGCCATCGATTGGATCCCTTAGGGTTTTGGGAATGGCCAGGCTGCGTGACCTGGCCAAATCAGTGCGAAAATGCCTCTCGATTGGTTGCTTAGGTCATCCAGGTTAAGTGCCCAATGACGACAACTGTCATCAATTTGCGGTTAGTTGAGAGAATCCCCGCGAATTTCTCGCTAATTGTGTGGGTGTGTTTTGCGGTATAACAGTTTTATTACAAGCACAAATCACCTATCAAGCTGTCAAGTTTTAATCACTCATGACAGCAAGCAGTAGCAATATTGCTGTCGTATAGTCAATTAACCATATGATGGCAACCGTTTGATGTATAACACTTTACACTGGCTGTATTTGTAAGATTACTAAAGTTTTAATAGTGTAGAACAATTAGGGAATTGTCTTAGAGCCAAACAGCATGCGTATAACAGTCGTATAACAGTTGTATAACAGTCGTATAACAGTTGCCTAAAACTTGCTCCTGCTTGATACGAATTCCCATGCATAGCGCACAACTCTAAATTGTTGAACAAACAAGATTATCCGCACAAAAATGAAGTTATATAACAGTGCGACAAATTACACGCATTGCTGTACGAACTTCAAATCGAATTATGTCACCTATGTCTCCTCTCCTCGCCGCGAGACACATTCACTGCATGCCAATGCCCGATGACGCCGAGCGACAACCCAGAAAACGTGCCCGGCATTCGGAAGAGAAGAAAACAAAGACAAAAACCAAAACAAAAACAAAAAAACGAAAAAAAACTGAAAGAAAGAAGCAACAAGCTTCGCTTACATTATGTCATGTAGTATAACAGCAGAGTGCAACAAGAGCAGCAACAACTGCAGCAGCAGCAGCAGCTGCCTCTGCCACTGCCCTGGGCCATTGACATGACGGGCCGGACCGGGCCAAGCGCCAGGCCAGAACAAACCAAGCATCTACGACTAGCTGCAGATACATATACAGATACAGATACATTTGTATCTGCATTTCTCAGACGCGCTTGCGATTGCATTGCGTGACTGACGCTTGGGTTTTGTGAACTTGAAGCGCGCTTGTCTATCGCAGTTGTTGCTTTTATTAACCACAGCTGCCGCTGCCGCTGCCACGCTACATGGAGCACATACAAGATATAGATACAAATGTAGATACAACTACAGCGGAGCAGATAGCTAGAGCGAGCTACTCTCGGGATGTACGTGGAGGCTTCTTCTGCTTCTTCCCCATCTCCGGTAATTGCCATGTTTTGGGTTTCTCGCTTCTTGTTTGTCTTGTAATTAAAACGTTGCCTCGTTTCACGTTTCACGTTGCGCCTCTTGATTGAAAAATGTAGACCCGAAATGAAAATGAAACAAAACAACAGAAACACCACCAACAACAACAACAGCTACAGCAAAACAATGGCAAATATTTGCCTGAAATGTTTGAAAAATAAAAACAGAAAACTGAAAAAAACCGACCCATAGACAAGTGAACTAGTCAATTTTTAATTGAGTTGCTCTGTTCGGCTGCGCAAATATAGAAGAGGCCAGAAGACATGGCAAAACAAAGTGGAAAGAGAGACGGCTAACCCTGAGTCCAATGGGGGCCCTTGAGGGTGAGAAAGAGAATTGGTAACCTCTATGGCGGTGGATCTTGTAGATCAATTGTGGAAATGACACTTTCAAAATGATGTCATGGGAAGTGGGTAAACTCAACCAATTGGAGATTCCAAGGGAAGTGTCGAAACGATAACCTTAAGAGGTATTATTTGTACTGTCTATTCAAGATTAAACTGTGGCAACAAGTTACCAAACTTTTGTATAGACTTAAGAACCTTCTGGACAAGTCAAGAGAACCTAGGAAACAAAACAAGAAAAACTTCACTCCTCAAGCAAGTTGTCATCTTGAAGGAGTCTCCGTTTTCTTAGTTGGTTCAAAGAAAGTCAACAATCTGGTGATTAGCCGACCCGGTAACCCCCTCGTTAGACGAACCAATTGTGAGTGCATTCAGCGAAAAAGTGAAACCACTTGAGCAACACTCGAGTCGAGAGCCCAAGCATCATCCAGACAGACAGTAAACCGTATCATTAAGAGCTCTGGGAAAGTGTCTGTCCGTATTTGACAATGATGCCGGACATAAGTCGGCGAATGAACGGTTGTTTTTTTTTGGGGGTAATTTACCAGATCATAACTGTTTACTCCACCCCCCAGAGAGAGAGAAAGAGAGAGAGCGAGGGACAGGGCTAATCGGGGCTTAGCTAAACGCACTGGCGGCAACAGGTGTGAATGGATTTTCCATGAATGAAAATGCCGGTTGCCCACGGCCCACGGTCAGTGGCAGACATAGCCCATCAGCCATCAGGTTGCTGCCGCTGCTGCTGCTGCAAAGTGCCCAAGTGGAAGGTGCGAGGTCCGAAGTACGCTTTTATGACATTTAGCGGTACGTTAAGCGACTGCGCGGCCAACGGTAAACTGTTTGAATGCCTTTAACACATGCTAACTGCACTTTTGAAGCGTCATATTTTGTCTGCACATGATCGTAAATATTATCATTATCATAATCATTATCGTTAGCTTGGACCCCCCCACCTGTGAAAGGTTGTGCACACACACGAGCGGCCAGTTGCCTACGTTGGGGACTTGGAAATTTTGTCATGTGCCTGCTAGTTGCCTTTCACCCACGTCGGACGATACGTATGTATGTATTTGGGATGGATGCTCTTTTTGGGTCGAGTGATGTGAAAAATAACTAAAATGGGCATGTATAACAGTTGTATAACAGTCGTATAACAGTTGTATAACAGTTTGACTACTAATTAAAGCCATATGCACTTGCTGCAACTTGAGAATATTGCAAATAACCAATTTCTCATTTCAGCATACTAGTTGTATAACAGTCTGGTATGCCGAACCCCAGAAAGTCCATTCGTTGTGGCATGCCAAACGAGTAATGAAACTTTTCGAAATGATTGTATAACATAATTTAAGCCACTAGCCAGCGCAAGTAGCGCGTCGAGCATTAAACATCGTTTTGTACTAGTACAGTCAACTCTCTTTTTAAACGTTTAGTATGTAACAGCTAACTAGCCCAGTTACACTCTGCTTAACACTCTACTTAACAGTCCAAAGCGAACAATCCAAATTAGCAAAATTTCAATTTAGCATGCCAAGCCACACCGAATCTTTGTAGCTTTGTATCTTTGTCTTCTGCTTCTCTTTCTGCTCCATTCTCTTCTTACGGCTTGGCTAATTTAAACAAATGTAGTCAAATTTACGAGCAGTATAACACTTGGATTATACGAAACACAGATGTACAAATATACGTTATTCAATTGCGTTTCCCACGGTTTAGAAACAACCAAGTCAAATGGTCCAAATTCTAGAAGCAAAGCAGTGCGAGCAGGACAGCAAGAGTTGCATAGAAGACAAATAATGTCGCGTAGAAGATTTACGGAAAGTAAAGGCTGAGCAAGTGGGACAAAAATAAATAACTAACTAACGCAACACCGAAAATGAAAATGCAAATGCAGCAGAGAGAGAGACAGACATACAAAGAGGGAAAGAGAGAGATGGAGAGCGAAACAAAGTTAGCTAGACAAGACGTAAGTTGTCGCATTTTGCATTCGAATGGGCCTCAACTGTCGCGCACTCGTCTTATTTATGTTAGTGTGTTTACACCACCATGATGATCATGACGATAATGATCATGTTGGTAATGATGATGGCGCTACTTAGTGTACATAAAGCGGCAACCGTTAGGCAAAGCCAGAGACAAACTGGCAGACTGGCAGACAAACAGAGACGGGGTAGACCAACACGGCAATCACAAATGACCAGCAGGTTGGCACCTTCACAGCGGAAGTAGCCAGCTAGGCTAGCAGCACATGCTGGCACACACCTGTTTCTCACACACACTCACTCACTGAATAATAGAGCTATAAATGCATTCGAAATGCCAAAGAAGACATTCGTTTCGTGGAGCAAATCAAGCAAATTGCTAACAGACAAGCAGCAAATGTTTTGAATGCACTTACAAGTGATCTGAGTAATTCTAATTGCCGAATGCACCCGAAGTAATCGAATGATTCAAATGCATTGTCTTAGCAAGTGAGAGAGTTGAAGGAGTGCACGAGAGAGCTAACAGACAAGCAGCAAATGTTTTGAATGCACTTGCAAGTGATCTGAGTAATTCTAATTGCCGAATGCACCCGAAGTAATCGAATGATTCAAATGCATTGTCTTAGCAAGTGAGAGAGTTGAAGGAGTGCACGAGAGAGCTAACAGACAAGCAGCAAATGTTTTGAATGCACTTGCAAGTGATCTGAGTAATTCTAATTGCCGAATGCACCCGAAGTAATCGAATGATTCAAATGCATTGTCTTAGCAAGTGAGAGAGTTGAAGGAGTGCACGAGAGAGCTAACAGACAAGCAGCAAATGTTTTGAATGCACTTGCAAGTGATCTGAGTAATTCATATTGCCGAATGCACCCGAAGTAATCGAATGATTCAAATGCATTGTCTTAGCAAGTGAGAGAGTTGAAGGAGTGCACGAGAGAGCTAACAGACAAGCAGCAAATGTATTGAATGCACTTGCAAGTGATCTGAGTAATTCTAATTGCCGAATGCACCCGAAGTGCAATCGAATGATTCAAATGCAAGTGAAAGAGTTGAAGGAGTGGAAGAGACACTGCAGGAGAGAGTGTAAGGTTCACTCTACCACTTTAACTGATTGTTATTATGGCAAATAATTTGTGAATTGTTTCCGTACTTGTCGCTTATCTTGCCAAATGAAGAAAAGAAAAAAAAAACAAGTGTAGACCCCAAAATAGATGGGGTTATGACAAATTTTTAGCTACGATCGAAACTCCCCGAAATATTGGAACAACAGAGGAGAGAAAAAGAGCTGCACAGCAGACATTGTCGCCTGACTCATCCCTAGTGGGGTATATGTATGGTATGTAGGTATAGCTCTTTATAATTAGCGCTGGCATTTCAATTACTTTTGCGAGCGTACAAACAGTTTAATTGGTAGAAAAGTCAGGAGTATCTTATCTGGTTTCCTTTTACCAATTGCGCACTCTCTCTCTCTCCCTGCAACTTTGGGCCTGTACAGGTGCGCCATGTTACATGGCACTGGGGCGTTACAGTACGCTATCTTCTCTATCGGCCTGCTTGTACATAGGAGAGTTCACAGTTATTTACCCCAATATGTATAACAGTCTTTTGGCGCCGCGCTCATCAAATAACTGTACTCTGTGGGCGCATTGGTGTGGAAATCTACGCCAGATAACACACCCGTTATCAGCTATCATTTTGTTATCGATATCAAGGCACAGAGTACCACTAAATAGACCGGCGAAATACTCGTACCACCAGCTCGAGCGCTCTTCTGGCCTCGAGGCCTTCAATGACTTTCAAGTTCAGCTGTTCGTTCGAACATTGAGTCATTGCCAACGGCATTATTTATGGCGCTTATCGGGAAAGGGACCACAAGACGAATTATAGCTGAATTACACTAAAAATTACAAAAGACATGAACTCATCCATGTTTTGAGTCACCCACTACTAAAAACTAATCATATCTCTGGTATATATAGTATATATATATAATGATTTACAAAATCAAAAGGTCTGTGTTTAAATCTAGGCAATCTGGTCGAAGTAGAAATGACTGCAACTAATGGCAATTCTGTGATTAGATAAACCCCACCAATTTGGTGGAAAAGAATAAACCAAAGTGACAAACATACGAAATGCGTAAAGACCTATGAAAAGGAATGTCAACAAATTGAAAAGAGAGCGTGTGTTTATAAATTGTATAACAGTTGATTTGGAGGAGTATAACAGCCGTATAACAGTTGTATAACAGTCGTATAACAGTTTGGAATTTCTTTTAACAACAAGCACAAGACTCTCACATGCATGTATAACAGTTTTCACTCACGAGTTTTGCAATTTACTGTGAACCCAATGCCCGCCTGAAAATGCTAATTAGCCCAAAGTAAAACCTTGACTTTGATGGATGATTGCCCTTAACGATGACACTGCGGCAATATTTGTACAAATACATGATATATAGTATATAAACTATTGCAGCTGGCATGGCTAATGCAACAGCTGATAAGCTATCAGCGCCATCGAGAACCTTGACTTATATATGTAGGCACAGGGTTGGCAACTCTATCTAGAAGTATTTACGATTTAGCCAGTTTCGCTTTGACATTTAATGGCGTGGCCAAAAGCCGCATACCACACATGCCATATAGACCACATACACCATACAGCATACACCATACAGACTACCATATCATATCGTAGCGTTGTTCCATTCAATTGGAGAAAGTGCAGAGAGTCGCCGCATTGTTAGGCGGCTGGAATGATGGAAAATGCGACACGCTTTTGATTGTGATTTTGCCTTTGCCTTCATCGTCAGCGTCGTCGTTGTCGTCGTCGTCTACCATTGACATTTGTGCCGGGCTGGGCTGTCACTTTCATTCAAATTGATTGCACTCGGGTGGCAACTCTGGCCGTAGTGGCTTGTCAATTGTGGAAATTGTGCGAAAAAGTAAAAGCCATCAACAATGCATCTTTTGTATGCGAATCGCTACAAATTAAAAAAATCAGCACAACAAAAAACACACTTTATCATCAGCTGCAGCTGGGCGAATTCCCGACATGGGCCACGCCCCCTCCCCCACTCCCTCACACTCGCCCACACACCGTTTTGGGGGGGAGCTAACAAAATGCTTGCTGCATTCAAGCTAATTGATACTTTTACCATATTCACCTGGGGGAAACGCACAGGTGTCATACTTGGCTATAACTAATCGAAAGAGAGAGTCACAGTGTGTATGTGCGTGTGTGTGTGTGGGCCAGACTAATGACTGCCTGTGCACGTACCATACACAAATGTGCCAATGGGTTAAGGTTGAAAAATCTGTTGAAAAATTCAAATTGAGGCAGGTCGAATATTTTTGCATACAATGCAAGCCCGTAGAAAGTCACAGATGACTTGACTGGGGAAGGCCCACAGCCAGGAAAAGTTTCACAAATCGTATGCACTAACTACTCACACATACATACACAAATGTATCTATGCATGAATGAGCAGAACGTTTGCCAAGCGAAACTTTCAAGACATTCCTGAAAACGACAGAAATGTCGCATAGAGTTGGGAAATTGGAAAGCCTCGAAGAACCCTCTATGAATTCTTTATATACCTAGGTAGTTCTGGTTATCTATTCACCAGAAAGGGCTCTGGCAAACTCTTGTTCGTGCTTTATCAACTCATGAACTGTCTGCATCGCATTTCTGGCTAACATTGCGCGATTGCGTCAATCAAATTGTTTTATTTCTGAAAAAAAAAAAAAAAAAAAAAAAAAAAACTAAGAGAGCAAGCAATAATCGCACGTCGTGAATCAATAAAAGCTAAAACCAACACTGAAATTATGGCATACCAGATAGGTCTTACAAAACGTGAAGCTCAAATCAAAATCATTTACTAATTGCAGGCTATTTATTAGCAATTATGCTTTGCTCCGTAATCAACTAAAATACCCTGCCTGTTCCCCCCTATACACACACATAGATACCCTCGGCAATGTGAATCGCATGAGCTAATCGATCGCTGATGATGACTTCTTTCACTTCTGATTGAGTTGACATGCTTTTTGCTTTTATGGCAAATTGATTTCGGTATTATAAAACCATAAAACTATTAAGTCGGTCAACCGATCTATCGTTGGGTCGCTGCAACGGTAAACCTTCAACGAGTTGCCTCAATTAATTATGTTAGATACGCAACTCGATGCACCTCCAAACATTCGAGATACATACTCTAGTTCAGTTCAGTTAAAACTTTCAAAAAAATTGCATTGTTACGGGGCGTTTATCATCTTTTATTCCACATAAAAGATGTCTAACGGTACTGGGCCATAACATTTTAACGAATTCATAACATTCACTTTTCAAGAGGCGAAACAAAACTCATTTGAATTTCGTCGATAACATTTTTTATCATTTATTACGAACGACGACGGGTCCACAGAAAGATTTCGTAATCTGCCATAAAGAAAAAACAAAGTAAAAAACCTTCGCTTTTACACCTTAAACTGGGTCTTTAATCTCAATCTCTTTGCCCTCTTTGATCTCTCGAGAACTGGAACTGGTTTCTGTCTGTAGGTTTTTCTCTGTTATGGTTTGCGGTGAAATTTATGAGGCATAAGTTTGGGTTCGGGGTTTGTGTTTGGGTTTGTGTTGGGGTTTTATTTGCCATTGTCCATGATCAGCGGCAAAACGATCTTGGTGCAAGCGAAGTGCAGCCGGAATTTCCCGGAAGCTTTTCCGACTTGAAGACCTAAGCCATTAAAGAATTGTGTGAGTTCTCAGAAAGCAGCGGGAGTTTTTTTTAGCTTTCTTATATTTGCTTGACAAAACTAAGCACTGTGACTAGGCATCGATATGGGAGGGACTTTGTGGCAGAACTTTGGGGGATTCACTGATAAGCTGCACGCTTTGTAAAACAAACTATGTAGATACAAGGAACAAGTAATTGATTTAGGGTCATAAACGCACTAAACAGGAAGTGAAATTTCTCTGGAATTCTATTTTTGCACAGAGAAATGTGAATTCCTCTCGAAAACTCTCTTCTTGCTGGACTTTCTGCCTCAGCGATTCCTATTCCAGCTTCCTTCTCGTGCTTTGTGCTTTGTGCTGCTCCAGTTCCACGCTTAAACAATATGTTGCGCTTCTTAGCCTACTTCTTCTTCTTCTTCGGCCTCTTCTTCTCATGCTCTCCTGCCTGCGCCTCTCGTTTTGGCATCTGGCAGGGGTCAAGAGTCATTGACCCAGGCAATGACCTCCACCTTCTCTGGCGCGCAGAGTCCCCATTACACCTCATACTCCCCACTTAGCCAACTTCTTCTTCTCTCCTCTCTCTCTCTCTCTCTTTCTCTCTCCCTTGAACTTTGCTTCGCATCGCTCGTTCGACGACGATCGCCAACGACAAGTTTGGAGTTTGGCGCATTTTCTGTTTGTTTGTCGTTTGCTGTAGTTGTTGTTTGCGTTTTTCATTTGCCTCTGTTTGTTGTTGTTGTCTCTCTCCTTCCCCCTGCGGCGGCGGTGGCGGCCAGTCGTAATTACAGTCGCGCTGCTGAGTTCTTTGGTCCGCAACGCCTTCGGCTTGGGGCCGCGATCCGCGTTCTTCTCTTTTTCGGGCTTTGATTACCCCAAGACGTCTTTCCCCCATTTACTGCTCTGGGCTAACAAGACCAGGTAGCTAGCTCTAACTTCAGTGCCCCCCCCCCCCCTGCCTTGTTTAATAATGATGACTTTGCTGCTTTTCTTAGGCCATTGTTGAATATTTAATTTACATTTTCTGCTTGAGATCTGTCATGGAGGCGGGGGAGCAAAGAAATCTCTTGGGTTCGGGGCAATTCGAGTGTATCGTGTGTGTGCCGCAAATTCCATGGCAGCATGTGGCGCCTGCCGCCTGCAACATTTCGTGTGTGTTGACCGGTTTTCGGCATTTTTACTTTCAATTGCAGCGAAAATTGCCAACGTACATGAAAATTTACCCCGGACCGACAGGCGAGTTGCGCTTTGAGACTGGTCCCGCGAATTTGTCGCACACTCTGAAAGCGAAATTTAAATACGCAAATAAACACAACAAGAAGATGAAGCTGAAACAACAACAACAACTAACGATTCTGACCGGTTTTCCGCGATGCAGGGTAGAGGAAGTAAGGGAAGTCCTGTGCTAATGACCGGCTCCGGCTGCGGTTTAATGAGTTTAAATGAAATACAAAATACTTTAGATTTCATTAATTTAATTGCTGTAAAATCTTGCGAGCTTTGAAAGTGACAAAGTTCTGATTATCCTGTGTATTTCAATATATGCCCAGCAACAAGTTTGTAAGCACATTAGGGTTAATTAAGTCTTAAAGAGGATACTTGCAGCAATTAGCAATTAGATCGAAAGTTGTATCGAAATTGCTTGCAACAATTTTGCATGCATCATTTGAAAATTAATTTGATTGTATCACACACACTCACAACTTGCTTGTTAAACTGTCATCTGCGGACTGGCAAATTGTGTCAGAGAATTTGTCAGCGAAAATGCGAAAATGTGTCAGTGTCTTCTGTTCGAGATCGGCAACAACAGCAACAACAACATCCTGCTCATATCGACACGTCGTGACAATTTGCTGACCAATCAGTCTGTTACCAATGACAGCCTCCTGTACACACACACTCTCTCTCTCTCTTTTTTTCTTTCTATAGCGGTCTCTCTCTCTTTTGTCTTACTCCTACTCTTTGTCTTTGTAATTCTTGAAACAATTTTCGTTGAGTTTCGTTTATTTGGGTCATGGACAGTCATCTTCGCTTGATAAGCCATGCCCCCCTTCCCCCTACTCGTTCCTTCAATGCTCGCCGCCCATGAGCAAGCGCTCTACAGGTTTTTCGACTTTTACTTGCAACTGCAGCAGCAACGGCAACGACGACGGCGACAAGGCTAAGCGCAGCCAGTCCCGCAGAGCTGACTTTGGTTCCGTCTGTCGATCTTGGACTTGCTGTGGCCAATTTATGTTTTACTGTTCATCCGCTCCAGCCTGCCTCTCTCTCTCTCTCTCTTTCTCACTTCTCCTCACATTCGTCTGCAAAACAGCTGTTGAGTTATGTCTGTTGTAGTTGTTGCTGTTGTCTGTCAGTTCTGGGTCGCCAGTTTGTTTATCGAACTTGGCACTTGTGGCACATCTCTGATTATCTTGTGGCAGCAACAACAACGACGGGAAGAACAAAGCAAACAATAGAAGCTTTTGGCCAAAAGAAATCGCTGCAGCGCACAAATTTCACTGAAAGCGACAGCAGCAGCAACAGCAACAACAACGAAAGCAACAAAATGTTGCCATGACTTTGAAAAAGAGCAACAATGCCAACACGAAACACGAAAGCAAAGTCGCAGCAGCAATTAAAAGCAACTCACAAATGTCAAAAAACGAAGCAGCAACAAAAACAAAACAAAGCCAACAAAAATAGCTAAGAGCTTCAAAAAAAAAACACAAAATTTAGTCAACAACTGTGCAAATAGCACACGCGGCACATGAGAGAGAGAGAGAGTCTGAGAGAGAGAGGAGAGAGAGAGTAAAAAAAACAATTACTAACAGAATCAAGAACAAAACAAAACTCTAAACTTGTGGGAGCGAGCAACAACAACAACAAAACGGCACAATATTTAATTTAAAAAACAAAAATTGTAAAATAGCTAAACAATAATCGCAGCCCGCTCTGCAATGAGGCCGTTTATGGTGGCGCTTACTTCGACAGCGCTGATTGTCTTTCTGGTGCTGGTGATCTTTTTCAGCTGCGCTCTCGCTGCGAAGGTGGAATCAGTCAATGGAACGTCGACGTCATGGCAGCAAGAGAGCCAACCAAACCAACAACAACAACAATCACACATACTCGCACAGCAGCCGCAGGAGCAAGCGCAGTCGCAGTCGCAGTCGCCGTCGCCGTCGCCGTTACCATCGCATCGTTGGCTCGTTCTTTCGCTCGCTGCGCCTGCGCAGCTTAGGACAAGCAAAGGAAAGACTGCCGCAGTTGCATTGCAAAGGAATTGGAGTTTTTACAACACCAACAACAAGAACAACAGTAGCAGCAGCATGCAGCGGCAGAAGCAGCAAGCTTCATTCTCAACCTCTGCTTCTGTCGCTGCCGCTGCTGCAGTCGAGAACATGTTCGGGCAGCGTGTCGCCGCGGCTTACGACTCACGAATGGACACTCTTCGTTTCAGCATATTTCTCAAGCGTTTACTCACCTCGTCGGCCTTCTGCTTCATTATGCTGATGCTCGGCTTTGCGGTGTTCCTTGAGGCTGCAATAATACCATTTATGAGGAATAATAATTAACAAATGGGGATCATTAAAAACAAAAAGCAAACAAGCAACGACAAAACAAATGGCAACACTTTCACTTGGAAAAAAAAAGTACGAAAAATTTGTGTAGCTTATTATGATTATTATTACAATTTGTAATTGATGGAACCGTTGTTTGCAGTTGTTTTCGCAGCCGTCTTTAAATGCTCTTTTTTAGGTTTTCTTCAGTTGCGCGCGCGCGCAAAGTAAAATTAGAAGCAGCGCAGCAAATAAAACACACAACACGACAACGACGACGGCGACAGCAACGGGACAAGACAAGAGCGAAATAAAATTATTTATCAATTCGAATTCAAGAACGAACGCGTTATGCACGACCAGCACGCTGCGCTGCGAAGTAACAACTGACGCGATTCGACGAAAAGCAACGGGCGATAAACGCTGCAAGCAAGCGCAGTGGAAAAGCTTAAATATACCAATACGCACGCACTCACACACACACACGCGGGGAACAAGTCGAATGCGAGGTAACCCGCGCAATTGAGGTGGGTGCTCAGTCAGTTGGCAGCGCTTACAGGAATACCTAATTTGTACCTGTTTTTCATTTTAGTATTTTTATCAAATGTTTAAGTTCAGCCATGTTGCCAGACCGTTGAAAAAAGAAGTTTCAATAAAACTTATTGGGAAATCAATACATAACTAATAAATAATAATTTTAATAAAAAGTTAAAATTTTTTTTAACTAGTTTTTGCTATTTTGTTTGTTTTTAAAGCAATTATAATTGGATAAACACTGCAATTCCACCTGCGCTCGCAAACATCTGGCAGCGCCGTCGCATGTCAGAAATACCAAAATGCTGGCATTTAGGTATTTTATCGACTTATCGAACTGTGTGCTATCGTTGCCATAACGACTTGAAAATTCAACGGTAAAAACAAAAACAATAAGCCAAAGGAACGCAAATTCTATGCAGAACAGAAGACAATATAAAATATAAAATGATTAAAAGCAGCGCAGCGAAACGCACCGGCATATATCGGGTTACCGGCGACATAGCGGACTTTCAGCTGGAAATCAAACTGCGACACATGAGCGAGTGGCTTCCAGTGCCAAAGTTCGAATATGTCGGAGCCGAGAAGAATGTCCACCACACGGATTACTATCCGGAAAGTACGCGAGAAGGCAAATTGGATGATTTTTTCATCTATGTGCCATACGAGGACCAAAACGGGCAGATCTACTGCAACTATTACAAGATCTCCAATCGCAGCAGCAGCGGCTACCCGAGCGGCCTGAGCCGCAGCTACTCGAGTCCCCCGAGCAGCACCAGCACGGCGACTAGCCAGGAAGAACCGCCACAAGTGATTGGCAATGATTTCTACTCACTGAACCGGGAATTGTGCAATGGCAGCGTGGCGAATCTCTGCATCGGTTGGCAGCAGAAATATTTTAGTCGTGACGAGCTGCAGCGCTATGAGGAGTCGAGTGCATGCACTACGGCTCTGCAGCGTCGCTATCATCGCTGGACACAGCATATACGCGAGCTGCAGCAGCGGCATCAGCTTGAGCTACAGCGTTTGCGTCGACGCAGGTCAAAATGGAAAACACTGCCCGACGATCCAAATTTTGCGGAACGTACCTGCCTCATACACACACTGGTCGATGCTGATCACGAGCAGCTGCCAGAGGAGGCGCAGCAGTGGCGCGACCAGGGCTACCAGTTGATGTATGTCTATGCGCAGCTGCAGCAGGATAGTTTGCTGCTCAGTTTGCGCTACTCGCCCGAACAGGGACTGCTCTATGTGTATCCGGATTTCAACACTAGCGCCGACGACATGGACTACGTGCTGGAAATTGACAACGATTGCCGACAGCTCTTTGCCTATGGGTATCAGAATGTAACGCCGCTGGAGTCGTACCACGAGGGCGACACGGAAAAGGATGATGAAGCACCAGCAGCAAGCGAAGTAAAGAAGCAGGAGCAGCTACAGCAACTTTTTGAGCAGCAGAGCGAAGAGGAGCAGGAGGAGCTTGAGGAAGACCTGCTGCCCTCATCAGCTGCCAGCGCGGAGGAGCTTTTGAGCTTCTACCATCTGCAGCGCACGCGCACTGTCGAACTGCGCCGCCTGATGGAGTTTAGTCTGCCACCAAAGCGCTCACGCCGCGTCTCGCTATTGCTGCAGCTGCATGAGGCGCAGCACTTTGAGTATCCTAATATCCATGTGCGCTACTATATCAACTTGCCGGCACATGCAATCATCGAACCCGTCTATGCCTCCGATCCCTTTCCACTGCGCGGTGCCACAGCCAGCTGCCTGGGTAGCGGTGCAGCGGGGCGTGTTGTAGCTAACCTGTCGCATTGCTGGCAACTCACATTGCTGTGCGACGAAGCACATCAGCCGGACGAACTGTTGCACATCTACTTCGAGGTCATCAGCATCGACAACTGGCAGCGCGAACGCTGCGAGGGCTACGCGCACTTCTCCTGCTCGCTGCTGTCGCCGCTGCCAGTGGAGGTTGTGGCCGGTATTCGGCTGCAGTGCATCCGCCCACTGGGCAATTGGCTGGACGCACTCAATCGTTACTTTATTGGCGGTCGAGCGTTGTTTGATTTCGTCGGCTACTTCAACAGCAGCTCGCGTGGCAATGTGTTGCACGATCGCCTGGAGAGGAAGACGTCATGCGCGATGCGTAGCACAGGCACGCTGCTCTTCAGTGCACAGAAGATGCAGCAGCGCCAGCAATATTTGATCGATGAATTGGCCACTGATGATAGCGATGACAATGTCAGCTCGGATGTGGCGTGCGACAGAGTGGGGGAAGAAAGCAAGAGGGAACGTGGCATCACATCGACGCTAGAGGAGGTACTGGCTGCCTATGTAGAGGCCAGGGAGCGCATCAAATCGCTGCTAAGTATGGATGAATCGTAATACTGGAGCTTATGGATTGTACACGCATTGTAGTCTGTTTTTAGGCGAGGTTTTATATGGCAACCTTGTACAGCAAGCTGTGGCTTAACCCGATGTAGGGTTGCATGGTTAGCTTAGCTACTTAATATACCATTTTGTCCAAAATTGTATATTATATTATTTTATATTGCATACTTCTAAGTGATCTCGATTTATAGCTAACGATTTAAGCTATTTATAAGCGTTTTGTACTGAAAACCAGGTGTACCAGCCTCCCTGAAGGCTGTGGAAACTTGTTTTCATTTCCATATTTGTACAGTCATTGACTATACAACTTTCTTCTGTACAAAGATAAAATGTAGCTTCTCTTAGGTGTACCAACTTCTATTCAAGTAAGTTGCATACTTCTAGGCTAGGCAATCAAAAGGATAGAGAAATAACTTGGCGTATGAACTTGTCGACTTCCCATTTCCCTCCGACGTCTGAAGAGAATACATCCCCATGATCTCATTACACGTAAGATAGCATAATCCCTCCCTGTACATTTCTATATATTATAATTAAGGAACATTATCCATAATATTATCTTTTAAGCTACACATTAGGTTAAGTCCAGAAGGAACTGAACGATTCCTAGTGATTTAAGATTAATGAATAATAAAGAAATTGAATTGAAAAGAAATAACTTTGCTCTATAAACCTTTTAGACTCCATTGTATAAATTTAGGATATCTAAATTACTTAATTGATATCCTATTAATACTCTGTACTCTGTATTATAGACACACAGAGATAATACTTCAATTAAGACAACTCGAAGTGAAAGTTAGTTTAGCCATTTTATTTACTACTAATATCACTCAGTGTATATACATATATATATTCATATATAGATTGTCATTGTCATGTACATTTGTTGCGTCTTTTCTGCTTTTGCTGTGTGTGTGTGTGTGTGTGTGTGTGTGTGTGGGAAAGGGGGACGGGGAAGTTTGGTCGTTCAGGGTCGGGACGTAGGGGGGAATTTTTGTCGTTCTTTAGGGGAATATACATATAACACTAAAAGATGATAAAAAAAATTTGCTCTATTTGTTAGATTGCCTGTTGGGGAGTTGCGCTTAAAAACTAAATACTTTGTAGCTTACGAGGGTCACGTGTAGGGATGGGAATTTAGGGAGCAAGGTTTCTGGGAAGGGGTTTGGGTAGTGGCAAAGCAATCTTATGCCACTGGCAGGTACTGGCGCGAGGGTGTTTCCAAAGGCACCGCTGGGGGCTGATAGTCGTAGCCGTTGCCGTTGCCGTTGTTGCTGCCGGGTCCGAAAGGATTGCCGGAACCGAATCCAGAGCCGACGCCGGCACCTGGGCCAAAACCGCTGCCAGAACTTGGACCAAAGCCGGAGCCAGCACCTGCACCGAAACCGGAGCCACCACCAGCACCTGCACCTGCACCGAAACCTGCACCTGCACCGAAACCAGAGCCGGCACCGAAGCCATTGCCATTAGGATTGTAGCCGATCTGTGAGCCTGGAGAGGAGTAGCTGTAGTCATCGCCGCTCTGGCCACTGCCGCGTAGGGGACCACCCTGGTCGGCGTTCAGACTCTGTTGCAGGAACTGGAAGCGGTTCTTGTTGCCCAACAGACTGCTGGGATCCACGCTGGGACGCTTGCCGGCGGGAGCAATAGGCTGAGGCCTGTCGGAAGAGAATCAAAAGTGGAGGCTATAGCAAATTGCGCATGGCGAAAGGGGGGATAAGAGTAGGAAACTTACTCGGGAATATCAAGATCCAATTCGGTAATGGGATGGTAACCGAATTCATCGGCCGTATAACGGGTCTTGTAGCGCTTGCCATCGGCACCGGTAAACGAGTAGGAACCGCTCACCACGAATGTCTTGTCGTCCTTCAGTTTGCCCACGCTGCTCACCTCAATGCCGTTCTGGGTCTTCAGCCTGCAAAGAGTTGAAGAAGAAAGTTGTTTTTATTGGCGTTATTAGATTGAAGAATTGATAGAGGTACGAAAACCTATTGACATTCCGAGTCTAGATCGCTTGATATAACCGATCACATCAATTTGAAATCTATGGCTTTTTCTACTCACTCGAGCTTGAACTTCTTGCCGGAATTGTAGTTCTGCAGCTTTTCGGTCTTGGCCTTCATGACGTCACCGATAAAGTGCACCGCTGGCTTGTCGTCATCGATATCCTCGGGCAGGGTGTACACATCGCTGGGATCGTATTTGAATAGATCCAGATTACGGTCTGTCAGGTGCTTGACATCGGCTGCCGCCAGCGCCACAAAGCATAAAATCAGCTAAAAGCGGAACGGTAGGGAAGGGCGAAGAGGAGATGGAGATGGAGAAGAGAAGAGAAGGAAGATTATGCGATTAGTTGATTGGATAATTTGCGTATTCACATAAACGAAGCTGTCACCCAAGATCGAACGCGGCGCGTAGTGCAAAACGAGTTAGGAGCAAGAGCGAGAGGAAGATGGAGATACATATATGGTATATGTTGTCTGTGTTATTTTTACGATCGGCCCATTAATCACGCGCTAGTGCCAAGTGTCACACGAGTTGTCTCTGCTTGCTGCATTTAATGTTTTCATTTTTAATCGGCTGCAGCAACAACGACAACAACAACAACAACTACGAAAAGCAGACGAACAGCAAGCAAAGTGGCGGCAATTAATCAAAGTCGCACGCGTTTTGCCAGCGTTTTGTTGGCGTCTTTAAACGCTCGCTGCGCTGCGCTCGCCTTGCCTTGCCTTGATTGTCGCGTCGCATTGTCTCGCGCGTTTCGCTGCCTTCATTGTTGTTGTTGCGGCTGCTAATCACATTGTATTTGTTGTTGTTGCGGTTACTAATGTGTTTCTGATTTATTTGCTTCTTGTTTAAACCGTTTCAATGTTCTGCCGTTTGTCTTTCTCGCTGCTCATCACGTTGATCTCTTGTTGTTGTTCTTGCCTTTGCTGGGCAAGAGCGAGGTGAGAGCTCAAGAGAGAAAGCATACGCTGAGAGAGAGAGAGAGAGAGTTCAGCTTGAGTGCGCCTTGAGCTGAGCTGTGTGGTGAGTTGTCTTAACCCTTAGTGTGCCCTGCAGGTTTAGCTCTTACGCACGCAGAATATGGGCAAAAATAAGTAAAATCAATTTTAAATACATAAAATTGTATCTAAAATCCAGACTAAATTTTTTTAAAATATCTAAAAAATAAATATAATTTTAATAATATTTATAATAATATTTTACGAAATATTTTTGTCATGATTCAAGGCTTCATACAATTGTCTGTTTAATCCTGCTTACGGAATGTCTTCTCTGAACTTTCAGATTGATTACAAACGTTATTTTCTTTTGAAATTAAGCTCAGCAAGGACTTCTAGATATTTTATGCATTTATAATTTCATTTTCTGAATCATTTAGTATTTCTCATTCTCCACACCGAACTACACAGTTTTTTCTGGGGTTTTTTTTCCTTTTTTTTTTTCTTTTGATGTCGAAAAAAGTTAGCAAATAATTTAGAATAGCAAAAAACCACTTAACACATGCGATCACTGTTTTTGCACACGATAAAAAAAATACAATCTTTGTTGTTTGACTTTTTTTCTCGAATATTTAACACAGAAATCGTTGATATTTTTTTCTTTTCTTGTTTATTTAGAACAATTATTGATTGTTTATTGCTTGGGAGCGTTCTTTCTTGAAAGTTTCAACACTTGTCACAGTTTTTTTTTTTTTTTTTTTTTTTTGTATACTCAATTTGAGGAGGAACTTACAAAACTCTTCATGTCTGTCTGTTTGCGGGTTGTGTGTGTATGTTGTGAGGAGTTTCAAAAAAATATCCTAAAGATGTCCCAAGTTGGAAATTGCAAGATTCGCAGCGAGAGAGACGTGCGTTGCGCACAGGTTCTAACAAATAAATACAAACGCTGCGACTTCTTGTTTCCTTATATATGATCTTTTTGATAAAAGCCCCAAGCCGAAAACCAGGTGAAAAAAAATCAACGCTCAGCAACGCTGCCGGCGTCGCGGGCGCTCGCACGCAAAAAAAAAATAGATAGATGGAAAAAAAAGAAGACCTAACCGAACCGGACAACGAACCGCAGCAGCAGCGGCAGCGGCAGCGGCAGCGGCAGTCGCGCAGTCGCAGCATCCGCCGCAGTCGCCCGATGCGGACATTGCGAGAACGTCGCAGGTTGTCAACGCGTTGCGTTACGTTGCCTTGTGTGTTACGTTATGCGTGCTGTATATACCCTGCAGTAGGTGTGGCAATGGGATGAGCTAAGTGGCTCAGCGGGAAACTGAAATGGGGAAGCTTTTTAGCTACACGTTGATTGATAGGTTCCCGTTCCGCCAAGCATTTGAATATATCGATTTATCAGCGACGCATCGCATGTTTCAATTACAATTTCGATTGCTTATTTCAGCTGATTCATTGCGCTAAGCGATTTCTGTGCTGTACAAGAGGAGTTTCGATTCGAATTTCTAATTTAAATGTTTTCAATGTTGTCGCTTCCGGAAATTGACACCCAAACAAGTTCGGGCAACACACTTGATCCTACACCATTTCCTTTAGATACTTTCGAAGTCAATTCAAGTCAAAGAAAATATCAATTTCATGGCGGATATATTCAGATATATTTAAAAATTTATCACAGATAAAATGCTATATATTTTATTCAGTATTATTCAGAATCTTATCTTACAGGGTAGCCCTTAGTCAAGCATTGCTTTTTGAGGTAATCCCCACTTGTTTTGGGTTGCTGGGTTGTTAGGTTGTTGGGTCGTTCGCAGCTTCAGTTGTGTCTGCATAGAAGATGTAACTGTTTTGGGCCGAGGGGTAAGGGCAGGTGCGGATCTATTGTAGGGCGCTACAAATCTGGTTTGCTGGGCCAACTATGGGTGCCAGAGTGTGTGTGTGCGTGTGTGTGTTTGCGTGTAGAAAACAACAAATTAGAAAACCGCCATCATCGAATTAGCATACGCGCTTAAGTTTAATGATTTTTATTGAGTGAGTGTGTGTTAGTCTCATATCTACATAAATCTATATATATATATTTATTTATTTCTTTCCGATTTTTTTTCTTTCCTTTTTTTTTTTTTTTTTTGATAACATTCATTTTTTTAAGCGTACAAATTTGTTTTTATTTTTCTTCTTTGGCGGGGGAAAACATGCATAGCAGCGCTAATATATGCGCAACGTTCGGTTCAGTTCGATTCCGATTCCGATTCCGAGTCCGAATGATCTCAAGTCGGGCTAATCAAATTGTTGCGAATGATGAACTGACGCCGACGCAATGGGACTGAATTTATTTCGCTTATTTCTCGGTTCTTTGAGTTTGATAAATGTGCCTACAGCATGAGAAGGTTCTCAGGTATTTACCCATAGCATATCAAGCAACACATATAATACCGCGGCTTATGTATGTATTTGCCTGGTTCTTGTATGTTAATCCAATGCCTTGTTTAACCTTCACTTAATTAGTCCGTTCATTTCGTTCGTTTCGTTCCGTTCCGTTTGGGTCTTATCACATTTATCACAACGGACAGACGGACATGCGGACAGACGGACAGTCGAATTTGAATGCTGAATGAGCGGTGGGCCCATCAAAGCGCAGCCAACGCTTAAATCAACTTTTAACTGCTGAAAAAGGTTGCCGATGCTTCTTCCATCAACATCATTAAAAACACTTAAAAACATTATAAGCTATCGAATTTCGTATGCCTTATGTGCGTTGACAATTTTCATTGGGGCCGTTTCGCCGTGTGCTAAATCGATAAATTTATGGTTTATCTGTCTGTGTTTTGTTGCCAAAAATTTCATCATTAGATTTGAGATAAGAATAAAACTGCTTTCAACATGTTTTGCGTATGGATTTCAGCAATAAAAGTTCAACGAAATCGAATTCGATGTAAAAAACACACCGTGCACTGTTGCCAAACTTCAGCGAAGTGCATTTTCTAAGCCAGCGAGTGTAGCTAACCGCCCTTGTCCTTGACTATGGTAATGAATGTCTGCACTGATGCCAATCTTCATGCCAGGCATTGTTGCCCAACTTCAGCCGCAGCCCCAGAAATGCATTGAAAATGCCTAGAAATATGATTTAACATAAATATATATGCCAAGCCCCAAATGAGACCTCTACTCGATGTCGAGAACCAATCAGACCGGACAGACAACAACGATGGATATGATCATTAATGATCGTTCGTTTAATGTTCGTTTATGCTTAATAACCAAAACGAATGCCGCTTGGCATTCGCATTCATGTTTAGTCAGAGTGGAAGTCGGAATCAAAAATCGAAATCAAAATCGGAATCAGACTCGGATTCGGATTCGAAATCGGCTTTAATCTTTAACTTGAGGCAACAGTCGCAGCCCCAGCGGAGCGCATCTGACAAATTATTTTAGCTGGTAATTTTAGAATTAATGAAAACGTTAAACGCTTTCAGCAGCTTGTCAGTTGGTCAAGAGATTCGTCTGCGAGAAGGCGATCATGATGTTGTTAACGATCATGATTGCTATGTCTTTTGCCTTGGATTTTGATGTGTCTATCAATGTTGGGTCCGACTAGCTGGTCGCCTGTCCGTCCGTTTCGTTATGCATAACAAGCGAAAAGAGCACCGACAAGATCTTTAACACAAACTACATGAACAGAAGACGCCCCAAAACGATCTTCGTAGCCCCAAAACTGATTTATTTGACACGCCTCATTGACAGTTAGTGGAGTGATGTCTTCACCGGGGGCCCCCCCAGCATAGAGACTCTGCATCTGAAACAAGTTTCGAACTTACGAATTTACGAGCTCGACTGTGGACAAATGGGTAAAAGTTGGTTTTACATTAATGTCGAATCGATCTTAAAGCGTTTGTCAATGAGAGGCTGAAGACTTATCTGATTTAGGGCTAGGCTGTGTTGACTGAGCTTTAATTGAGCTATTCTTTTTCTTGAGCTCAAGTTAAGCCTTTTTGTAGGCAGATCTTTATCAGCTTTACAGGGAAATAGCTTACAATTCCATTCCTCAGTTCTGATAGCAAACGTTACTGATCAACATGATTCTTCTTTCATTCTTGTTTTGAGCTTTAATCAGTTTGCTGATCTTCTAACTTGATATCTTAGCTCGTGTCCCGTTCTTGCGAAGAGTGTCTTCTATAGAAACTCCCCCAATTCTTGGAACTCATTTATTTACATTCCCCATTAGGCTATTCCCCAGAAAACTGGCACATATGCAAATCATTTTGATTGCAATTCTTCATAACTTAATTTCGATTCTTCCGCCCTCTCTCTCTCTCTCTGACTCGAACTGAATCATTCGTTTCCCCCTTCGAATGGGTAAAAGCTGCGCTCCGGAATGTTTATATGCCGTATTATGCGTATTTCTGGAAATGCAAATATCGATACATTATCGATAACATAACAATTATTGCTCTGTTTTCAGCTAATTTGCAATTTTAATGCGATTTGCTTCATTCGCAGCGAAAAGAAAGTGTTTCGTCTTTCGCATCATTGGCAAATTAACAGATAGTTCGCTGAAACAATGAAGACGGCAACAGAGTCGATAACAACAACAGCACCAAGAGTATCGATAACAACAAAAACAACAACAACAGCGACAGCGACAGCGACAGCTTCGGCAGACTTGTTACGCATCTTCTTTGAAATGCGCCGAATCCGAATTCAAAGTTGGTTTGTTTTTTTTGTTTTTCTTATTATTCAAGACATTTTTTATTATTATTTGTTGTTTTTGTTGTCTTTCGATAGATAATAAAGAAGGCAATTAAAAACGCGAATCGATAAATTAGCAATTATGAAGAGACAGCAACAGCGAGAAACGAGAAACGAAGCCGCACTGCGATTCTACAGACAGACGCGATTCTTGCGGCTCGCTCGATCGATCGATCGATCGAACGATCATTTCGTCCCCCTCCACTTGTACGATATGTAAAATTATGTAAAGTTCAAGGCGTGAATGATTTGTGGGCATGGGATCACGCGCTATATTTGTAAGCCATGACTAACGCGCCTAACTGAGCGTAGATTAATGTGATTTAGCTAGTTAGGCAAGCGGGGCGCAAAGCGTGTAAGTGCGTAAGGCGAAAGGTCAAATTTGAAAGGATATATCAATATAGGATAAGAAAGGGGAATCTGCAATTAGCAATTGGTTTACAATTCCATTATCGCATCGTCTGATCTCATTCCGCAAATTGTACTTTATACGGCCATTAAAAACCGGACTTCCGTTCGCCAAATTTGAATAAAATGTGAAAACAGAAATTAATGAAGTGAAACACAAGTCATATAGCCTGTATACTATATAACATTAGTATGTGTTATAATCAAACTTGCTTAGAGCCTTAAAATTAGCTCCATTTTGTTAGGGGATGCGGGGGGTAGCCCCAGTCCAGCTGTCACATTTGGAGCATCTTGTGGCTTATTAATTTAAATTATTATAATTGATATTTTATGGCTGCATTTGGACGCCATGTGCCGCCTTGCCATAATACTCTAGCTCGATTCCAGCTTATTCCCCCCCCATACAGATTTGATAAACTGGTCGCATCTCGTTGTTGTTGCTATGCCTTTTGTCAACAGTTGAGGATCGTAAATAATATCTAACTGGGCAAATCATTTGAATACCCGCACCCGATGAGGGATGCCCTTAGGGTAGATCGAGTGGGTTGGGATTGAGACCCTAAGTTCAAATAAAAAGAAGATCTTTCCTTGTTCTCTTTCTCTCCCAATCTTCTCCTTTACTTTCCTATTCTTCCAACTTCTCTTCCGCTTTCCTTACTTGACCACAGGTTAAGGTATTCCCCAGTCGGGTGAGCTCCATCATATCACCCACTCGGCCCAGCATCGGCTTAAGGAAATACACCAGGCAAGCAGCAGGCAACCGGACAACAACAGCAATTAGAACCGATAAAAAAAAGTAAAAAAAAAAAAAAAAAAAAAAAAAACTGTAGTTTTTTATTTTCTTCATTTTTTTTTTTTTTTTTCTTTTGGGCAACGGCAACAGCAACATTAGAATCAGAATCGATTCTAAATCTGAATCCGAATTGGAATCAGGTTTTTGAATTTGGTTATCGGTTCTGGTTCTCGCCGATCGACGACGATCGACCGGTTATGCAGATCAGTTTTTTAGCCGAATCTTTTTCGCTGGCTCTTCTGCTTCTTGCTCGCCGTTTGCCGCTTGCTCCTTTTTATGGGTGTTTTTATGGTACGCGCCGTGTGTTTTCTACTTTTTCGCATATGTTTATAATGCCTTACAGATAAATAACCGATACGAAATTTGCATAAGCTAAATAGAAAGCTAAACACGTTTTGCTTTTACCCCGAAAACGTAAAGTTTTTGTCTCTGCACCTCTCTGCAGCTCTTCTTCTTTTTCTTCTTCTACTCTTTGTTGTAGTCGATTGTATCATAGTATTTTTTTTTTATGGCATGGATTGGGTAGGTGGATCCACAAATCGTAGTAGTAGAGTAGGCAGTCGCCATCGATCGATCGTTCCATTCTTTCAGGAACTGCGAACCAGTTCGTACCCCGTTCTCCCCCCGCCGATCGGGTGAGTACTTGCCAGATCCATCGATCGATATCGATCGTTTCATCAATGATCTCAGCTCAATTGGGGTGTGACCATAGGTGCAAGCGATACCGGAGCCTGGTAACACCTTCATATCTGCCTCATTTCCTTCCTCCCCAATCACGCCTCATCGAACGTCAATTCGAATTAACACGCGATAAAAATCGTTAACTGACAAGTGTGTTGATGAACTGATTGATACCCTATAAAAGGTAAAGGAAAATTCAACAAGCTCTTAAATACTCTATAATCTTTGGAGTTTATTAGAGACAGCGGTTAATAAGCCAAACAAATAGAGACCAGTCCATGCTATAAAAGTTGCCATAAATAATATCGCTAATCGCCCCAAATCGGACTAAACAAACTGCACAAGCAAGACATATCGTGGGGAAATCGAAAATTTTGGTGCTGCAAAGCCAATTATACCCTTATTTATTGACTTTATAGCATGTGGGTATATGTTGTGTGCTATAAAAAGCACACCGTGAAAACGCCATAAAACTGATCATTATGTTTATGATGTATACGCTCGTCTCGCTGTCTCGCTGTCTCGACATACCCCACATCTTCCGCTCCAGCTGTCTACCTCTCTCTGTCTCTCACTATCCCGATTTTTTCTGGTGTTTTATCTTTTAATTATAATTTGAATACTAATTATATTAAAAGTCTTCACATAGAAATTTGCAAGTCGTTTTGCGATTGTTTCATAGAAATGTTCACAGCTCCCGCCCCGCTCATCGCACACCCCCTGAAACAATCTGAGTTGGCTTTACGAGTTGTTTATTTAATAATAGTCGAATTTATTTGAGTTTTCCGCAACGCTCACAGATGCTATAAAAATCGGACCAAAGCGGGTTTCTCGCTGCGTCTAATGGCTCGTTAACTTTATGACTGACTGTGTGACGTACGTGTGTGTGTGTGTGTGTGTGTGATGTATGTATCTGGCTTGCTATAAATAGCCAAATCAAGTACTATAAAGTATACAAATTTATATTGAGTCTGACTAGTTTCAATTTATGGCATCCATTTAATGCTGCGAACTATAGAAAGGTTTCCCAAATTGACTGGACGATCATAAATCAATCATCTGCATCGGAGATATGTCAGCAAATGCAAATGAATCTATATAATAATCGAAAGTCATTTGAAAGCTTTTAAAACAATCGATGAGGCCGTCAATCAAGCCATCAATCTGCTCTGAACTTGACTATGGTGTCTATGCATATACAAATGATTCATTCGATAATGTTTTACAATTCTTAGGAGACTTTATTAAGGCTGATTGAAGTGCTCACCTTTTCCCATGAAGCTTTCAATCTGCTTTCAATCTGCTTTCAATCATGTCTCAATTTCCCACATAGGCTTAAAATCTGAATGAGAGTTAGATTTATAAGACAGCAAAGCTGAGCTTTTATTTTGCATCTTCAATCCATCATCAATCAATCAATTACTTCAATCGCTGCTTTAAAGAAATATTCAAGTAACTTGCTAGGCGACCCTCGCAACCCACAACCAATTCATTTGCAAAAGAGAATGAAAAGCGGCGCCCAACAGACTCGAGCTGAAGACTCTGAGCTGAGTCTGAATCTTCTAAAGAAGACACTTGCTCCACTTCCACTTGGCAAAAGGTTTACACTGCCAGACAGAGCGACTCCAAGAGCAGCGCACACAGACACGCACACAGACACAGACACATTCATGCAGACAGACATAGCGGCAGGCGCGTGAGTGAGCGCTGCCATGGAGAGCAACAGCAGCAATGAGAGAGGAGAGCGGGGCAGCAGCAACAGCGTCGCGAGCACAGAGGGGCGACAGCGCATGGGCAGCGCAGAGAGAGAGAGAGGAGAGCAGGGCAGAGGCTGCGCGTGCGCTGCTGACGGCAACAACAACAAACGCCGCAGGCTGTACAGTTAGTTAGTTAGTTAGGCAAGCCATGCGCCAATCTGCGCTCTCAGCAGCAGCGCGTGTGTATGTTTGTGTGTGCGCGTGTGTGTGTGTGTGAGTGAAGCGACGCGTGCGACGCATGCGCAGCTTAATTGTTTGGTCTGCGTCGGCGTCGCCCCGTTTTGCTCTCTCCCTGACATTGGCGCAGCGTATTTATCTCTTACACATATCGCAGCGCATTCAACTTAACGTTTCGATTCATCGATTTATCGTTTCTTTCGATAAACTTTTTGCTTTCTTTCTTGCAACGCATGTCTTAACTCGCTCCATTGTTCTCGTTCGCAGCGTCTTGTCTCGCCTTTTGTGTGCGCTGTCATAATTTGCACCTGCACGAAAAACCGCAAATCGCAAATTAGGTTCATCAAGGCGCGGCTGGTGAGCGAGCACAGTGGGTGACGCCAGTTGGTGGCCCATTGATGATTGATTGAGTCATTCATTCACTGCCAACTGACTGACTGATTGAACCACTGTAATTTGACACTGCATTGACAGTTTGATCAGTTGAAAGTTGTTTGACTGTCTGACTAAGTGGTTCAATCATTTAGTGTTCGATTGACTGCAATTACAGTCTGATTGAGCATTCTTAATGTGACTGCTCATTTGACTGCTTGTGGTTTGAATGATTGATACATCAAATTTATTGCTTTACTATGATTTATTACGATTGATTCAAAGCTTGCCAATTCACTGCCAACTGACTGACTGATTGAACCACTGTAATTTTACACTGCATTGACAGTTTGATCAGTTAAAAGTTGTTTGACTGTCTGACTAAGTGGTTCAATCATTTAGTGTTCGATTGACTGCTTCAATTACAGTCTGATTGAGCATTCTTAATGTGACTGATTGACGTAAGTAAGCTTCAATATTTACTGCTCATTTGACTGCTTGTGGTTTGAATGATTGATACATCAAATTTATCGCTTTACTACGATTTATTACGATTGATTTAAAACTTGCCAATTTCTGGATTGATTGATTGTAGATTGAATGCAGTGATTGACTATATATTGGCAGATTGACTGAATAGATGATTGACTAAGTTCAAATGTTTGATGATCTCAACTGATTGAGCGACTATCTATTTAAATGACTGCTTGAATTGACTGACTACAGCTTGACTTAATGAAGTGATTGACTGTTTGATTGAGCAACATAAGCAACACATTTCCCAACCCTGGTTAAAGGGCAAAAAGCTGATTAGATTAATGACAAAGAATGATTGAAGACGACACCTTCACAAAGCAGTTGCAGCTACATTTTGGATGCCTCTAGGGGCAGCTTTTTTTTCTCTCCATCAGATCAATTGATAATTATGGGCTTGGGCAGATCCGCTTTGCCGTTGCCGCTGCCGTTGCCGAACTTAGCTGGCAGGCACTGTACGCTATGCTTGTCTCATGCTGTGCCATGTGGCCCGCTCGAAACTCGTTTTGGCCATTAGGCGGACCGCAGATTCGATAGATCCCCCCCAAACTAGACACACTTCTGAGTAATACATCATTTTGCTTATGCTGCTGCGTGTATGTGTGCGTGTGTGTGTGAATGGCTGCTATTATCATCGACTTTAATGGACACACTAACCAAATCGATGCGGATCGATTCGATTCGATTCGACATTTCCGCCTGCTGCTTAGGCGCAGCACTACGCGCAGCCCGACAGCTGCTTGGCCAATTAATCTAACATAAAACAGAGACAGAAAGAGAACGAGAACGAGAAAGAGAGACCAGATCTGAATCCGAATCCGAATCCGGTGCCGAATCCAGATAAATTGTTATAAATGTCTTTGCGAATTAAGTTCATAAATTAAAGAGGCGAATAAATAAAATGTCAGCCATAAATTGCCGGTTGTTCCAATAGTTGAAAGTTGTGTGTGAGCTACGAGCTGATGGTCTAGAATGTAGGGTATAGGGTATAAAGCTTAGAGAATTGAGGCTTTATTGCTCAATTCTTTATCTTTCGTCTTGATTTTAAATTCTTAACCAAAAGTATGCAAAATTTCTATATATTTATATATTACCTAACCTCACTTTACTTTTCGCTTCTCGGTTAGGGTATTCTCAAGTCAACGTGCGCCTGCTCAATTTGCTAGCACGTCATAAGATTAATTAAATAAAATATAAATTATAATCAGCTATGCATGCGTGCACGTTTGTTTTGCCTAATTGAATCGATTGTGCCAAAGGTGAAAGGTTATTGCGCAGTAACTTTAGCTGCCTCTTCCCTGCTCTTTGGCTGCCCGCCCACTGTTCTGCCCAAAAGAGGCAATGCGGAAGCGTCAATCAACGAGTTGCAACATTCAAGTCGCACGCCTTGAGACGGGCTCAATTCAGCATTTTGCTTGGCGCTTAAAAGTAGGCAACACTTTTTGCTAAGCCCGCCACGCGCCTGCCGCATTTTACGCAGCGCACAAAAGCAGGCTACGATTTGTGATTTCTTGCGCGCGCTAAAAAGTATGCAACGATTTTCAATCAAAACGTTTGCTTCAACTTTTTGGTTCATTTTTGTTTTTATTATTTTTTGTTTCTTTTCTTTTTGTTTTTTATTTTCTTTTTATTTTAGGATTTATACAATAACTTAACATTTTGTTTGCTTCTGGAATTGGAAATATACAATATTAAATATTGATTTTAGTTTACGGATTTAATTCAATTTTGCTTGCTTGATTTGCTTTTTGTTTTCATCTTTTTGATTTGCTTCTGTTGTTGTTGTTGCTGTTGTTGATTCTCAATATGTTTGTTTTTTATTCGAAATTTAATTAGCACATGCTTCGGGGTTCGCTATTACATATGTAGGTGTGTTTGTTTGTATGTAGATGTTTGTTTGTTCATTTGTATATATATAATTTCTGTTCCATTTAATAATATTATTTTATTACATTTATCAAATGCAGCACATTAATGCTTAGGCTGTATGTGGGCGTGTGTGTGTGTATCTGTGTGTATGTGGCGGTTCATATCGGTGTTCTATTTGGTTTAGTAGCAGGTGTCGAGACACACACACACACACACACACACACACACTAGCCAGAAAAGCAGCAGAAGAAAGCAAAGGCAAAGGCAAAGGCAAAGGAGAATAGGTCGATGATGTCTGTGTGCGTATTTCATGCGTGTGAAAGTTCAACTGGGCAGCTAACTATCCCTATCCCTATTCATATTCTCCCTCCTCCTTCTCTACGCTTTGATTTCCCTTCTTTATGCTCTTCTTCGTCTTAAGACCGAGAGAGAAACAAGAGCTTAGTTGGTGTTTGCTGTGTGTTCTCTTTCATGCTGTATTTCTTCTTCTAAGCACGTGTGTGTGTGTGTGTGAGTGTGCCTGTGTGTAAATATGTTTGTATACGTATGTGTCGGTGTGTCTGTGTGTGTATATTTGTTGTATATTTTGTTTAAGGTTTAACATTTAATTTAATTTCTTTACTTTTTTCTTCGTCATATAAATAGAAAATAAATACATTTTGTTTTTGTTTTTGCTTTTTCTTTCTTTTTTTTCTCATTTCTCATGTTTGTTTCTCATTATGCATGCAGGCAAAACTGTTTCGTCGACTTTTTAAATTCCCTTTAAAAAGCTGCACTAATTTTACAAATACGAAAAAAATATATATATTATATATATGTGTATGTATGTATATAAAGTCGAGTCACATTACAAAAAAAAAAAACGGGTAAACCAAGGAAATTATACAAATATACTATATATATATATATACACATATAGTATCTGGTCTATATATATGCGTATATATATACTATATCCAGACTAACAAATATATATATGTTCATATATAGGCATATATATGCATATCATAGTTACATTCTGCTTTAAATTGAAGCTGCGACTGGGCTGCAACGTGGGTTAGACAGCGACAGGGACAGCGCGCTGGAGTTGAGTGTGCTAGAGCGAGACGGCAACAGCAGCCACGCCTACTGCTGGGATTCTGTGTGTTCGTATTTGGATTCTTCTTCTCTTACTTCGTGTCGTGTCTTGTCGGTGTTCAGAGAGCTCGATTTGATTTGTGTTTTCATCTTTCTCTTTTTTCTTCTTAGTTTCTTATGCTTTTCTCGCTGTTCTTCTACATTATTTCTCGCTTGCCTTTCTATTGTTCTTGCTATCAACAGCTTCGGTTTCGTTTTGTTCCCCCGTCGAAAATCAACATTAATATTAAATATGATACGCCCCGCCCCCTTATGCTGCATGCGCCCACGACTCTCTTTCTCTCCCCTCCCTCTTCCCTGCTTCGCCTCTCGTCGCGCCGCTGCTGCTGTTGCTCCTGCTCTGCTCCTCCTCTTGTTGTCATCCTTGTCTTGCTCCTGTTCGATTATTGCACCACACAGCAGCCCTTCTTCTTGTTCTTCTTCTCGTCGATGACCACGTGACTAGCCGAAGTTGGTCCGGGCACCACCTGCTTTGAGACCTGAGCCAGCGAAGTGACCCCGTTATTGCTCTCCGCCTTGCCGCCTCCGCCAGCTGCGGCTGCTCCTCCTGCTGCACCACCAGCTGCCGCATTGGCACCTCCTTTGCTGCCGTGGGAATTTGTACCATTTTGTGCTGTCGCCTGATTCTGCGAGATCTGCAAGAGAAATAGAGAGAGAGTTAGTGAGTTGAATACACAGCATGGATCAGTGAGAAGTGGAGTCTCAATTCTTAGAGGGAGCAATCAAAACTAGGATTAAGCTGGTCTACAGTATGATGGAGAAATATTTAACCAGACATTCTATAACACATATCTGTGTACATATATATATAGTACAATTTTACTTATACATAAAGTCAATTTAACAATAAGCAACATTCTAAAGATTTCTTTTTCGACAAAAGTTAACTATAATCTTCATTGCTATCTAGCTTGTCTGTCAATCTGAAGGCATTACTCATTATCTATATATTGTAATCTATATCAGTTAAAGATAGAAGTAACACAAGTGACTAATGAGCTACGAATCTCAGTCAAATCAACATAAAGTTTACAGAGTCATTTGAATTTTTAGAACTTGACTAACACAGCATAGATTCCAGTCTATAGAGACTCTATACAAGTTTACTAACTAATTTTGATAAAACCAAACTGTAATTAGCCTGTGCTTTACAGAGATCTATATTTAGGAATGCTACTATTGACTTCTACAGTCCCTCTCTGTCTCTTGGGACTCTCTCAGCCTAGGCTTACATTTGTTTTGGTTACGCTCTCGCCTATTGCAGTGCTCGCTCCGTTGCAGTTGTCGTCGCCGTGCTGTGCGTTGCCATTGCCTATTGTACGATCCTCTGTGGGCGTGATGGGTTTGCCACCTAAAAAACAGACAGAGAGAGGACAATAAGAGAGAACTAGGGAGTGTATGCAAAGCTCAAGCCATACCACGTATCATGCTAACAATTTCATCAGCCTCTCTGGACAAATCGCCACCCGGGCGAAATGGATTATCCCAGCCTGAGTCGGTGCTGTAAAATGTCAGGTACAAATTAGTGTTGCTAAATTAAGCATATGTGGACTGAGCATTACCTCTGCTGTCTGTCATAGGCTGGTCCCAGGCCGATTGTGGGCTGCATCGTCGCCGTCGCCGTCGTCATTGTCGTGTAGTCTAAATTGCAATTGTAGCTGCTAAACGTATTATCTAGATTATCGCTATAGTCGACCGGCGGACAAATCTGCTGCGGTTGACTGCTCTGATATATGGAAACGCGCACAATCGAACGTTCCGATCTGTAATGAAATGGAGAATCAAGAATGTAATGAACGACGGGGCGAGACTGGCAACAAATCATAAGAAAAATCAAATCGAATCAAATCAAAGCAAAACGAACGAGTCAAGTCGACACCCGAGCAACTGCGTCATTTCTAGTGTTACCCGAGAAGCGACACACCCTGCTTCTACTTCTCATTCGTCTTCATCCCCGCCGCCTGCTCAATGAAACCCCCGAAAACGCATTCAATGTCAATTAAATTAAGCAATTTGCCAATTGCGCCGCATCAGGCGCGATTTGAACTTTTCCAATTTCAATTTCAATTCATTTCGATTCGTTACGAGATTCACGCAAATGGAAACTGACAAGACCGGACCACAAATCTTGGCCGGCACCCGCTAACCGGAACCCTGCTTCGTTCCGCCTTCCACCACCCCCCATGGGGCCTGCTCAACAAGTTTGCGCACATGCAACATTTTTTCTGTATTATATAACACGCCTCACTGAGAGCATCAAACCGGCAAAGTCAATCAACTTTTTAGCGTCTACTGGCAAATGTTAACATTAGCTTGAAAGTTTTATTGGAAAAACCATTGATAATGCTCTTTTCTTATTGTTTTTATGTTTCTATTTAAATTAAAAGTTAATAGAATCATGAAGAAATTACACTTCACTCTTCAATAAGCTAAAATGCACTTTAACCTGAGGTTAAAGTAGCGGTTAAGCTGTTTTAGTCTCATATTGAAGTATAAAGTCAACCTTAAAGTTAATAACACAGCGTAGGAAGTGCAATTTGTTATATCATCAGTTAATAACTACCATACCCTGCAGTCAAATTGACATGCGTGCTTGTTTTCTCTGCTAACTTGAGGTTAAATACAAGCTTTACTCCATTAGAGTGCTTAAATAACATAAAGAAATTACACTTCATTCTTCAACAAGCTAAAATGCACTTTAACCTGAGGTTAAAGTAGCGGTTAAGCTGTTTTAGCCTCATATTGAAGTATAAAGTCAACCTTAAAGTTAATAACACAGCGTGGGAAGTGCAATTTGTTATATCATCAGTTAATAACTACCATACCCTGCAGTCAAATTGCGATGCGTGCTTGTTTTCTCTGTTAACTTGAGGTTAAATACAAGCTTTACTCCCTTAGAGTGCTTAAATAACAACTTTAGTTGGAAAGTGTACAGAAATTCCAATTTAAATCCAGCAACAAATCTCAGTCAAACTCAATAAGCATGTTAGGGCTGGAAGGTTAGCTTCGAGCACGAAAAAACGTGCCTCAGGCGGCACTTGATGCGGTTGTGAATTATAAATGAAATATTCGCTTTAAATGCGAAATTTTTTTGCCACAATCTTTAACCTTCAAATAGTTTGCAATGTGAAAAGGAAGGAGGATGAGAAAAGTAGGTGAAAAGGCAAGAAAATGCCATGGCATCGGGGAAATAGGGGAAAGATTGGGGTAAAAGCTTTAAAGCTGCCTTCGTGTCAAGGTGTCAAGCACTCTGTTCCCTCTTCGCTCTTGTTGACATAACTTTAACAACCCGACAGAAGGCAAAAAAAACGGCAGCTGGCAAAGAAAATTAACTTCTTTTCTTTTACAATTCACAACTGGTTCTAGTTTTGAAAGTTTTCTCAGGAAGTCGAGGCGCAAAAAGAGACTGTCTCAAAGGTAACTCACTTTACGTACTGCTCGCCATGGGTTACCTTCTATTCTATCTCTTTTCAGGCAAATTTCTACGGACCAGTAGAAATAACTAACTTGGCTTGTTGTCTGTCTCGTCAGTTCGTTCGTTCGTCTTTCTAATTCTATTTCTGTTTCTGGCTTGTTTCGTTGCTTCCAAGAAGACACAGACAAAGAACGGAGTTAAGAACCGATATGTTCTTAACTCTTTCTATTAAAGTATACAATGTGGCCCTGAGTGTGGCTCCAAGTTGGGGCTTGTTGTTTGACGGCTCCGACCGTGATATGATCTATGTACGATGATGATCGTGCTCTCTCGCACTTCCCCTTCCCCCTCATTTTGCCACCTGCTGATCTTTTGTTAAGTAGGGGAGGCAGAGTTGTTCGGGCCTATTTTGCCAGTCATTTTTTTAGGCCGCTTCAAATCAAAAGGGGGAATCGAATAGAATCGAAACGATTTCGTCATTTCGAATGCCAAAGCAAAGCAACTTTTTTATCTGTTTACATTTCAAATACACTTCATAAGTTCAGACTGTTGTTTGCTGTTGTTGCTGCTGTAGTTGTTCTTATTGCTGTTGTTGTTGTCAGCTCATTGAGCATGTGAAGATTACGTCATGTGCCGAAATTGATATGCGAATGCGACAGCAGCAACAACAACAACGATGAGAACTCAAAACTGTAACAAGCTCGCAACAAGCTGTAACACGCACAACAACAACAACAACGACAACTCAAAGTGAAAACAAGTTTTTGAAATTGTTTCTTGCGTGTTTTAGCTGTCATCTTTGCGACATGAACTTCCTTTCGTTAAGTTACAGCAAACTTGTTGCAGCAGTCAGCTTCTGCGAACTTGAAGCTCTGCTTAAGTGTTGGAAAGTTGTTGTTGTTGTTCCCGCGATGAGCGCATCGGCAGCGACGCGCAGTGCTCTCAATTAGTCTGACAAACGCGTCGCACGCACACATCGACAGCGGCGGCAGAGTAATTAATTTAACAAATTACAAAGCCTGCGTATATATGTTTGTGTGTGTGCATATATATGCGCTATATATGTATACGTATGTGTGTCAGCTTGGCCACCGCCCGCATTAACAGTTGAACGAAATTTTAATTGAATATTTTCGTTGGTTTTTTGCGCTCTTTTTTCGGTTTTTTTTTTGCTCTGCACTTGACGTCAAACAACAACAACAACAACAGCAACAGCAGCGGCAGCAACATTAAGAGAGTCAATTTATTTGCATGCATTTTGTTGTTGCCTGCCTGCCTGCGCTGCCAGCAAGCAGCGCGCTGCATTGCCGCCATAGTCGGTATTTGGTTTTCAAAAATTTTCAACACACACACAGGCACGCACACTGGCTGGCTGTCTGGCTGGCTGGCGATCACATGGCTATATTATAGAACTGATATTACATATGTGTGTATATATAGAAACAACAACAACAACGTCGCAGCGGGCACGAACAGCGTCTAAACTTAAAGCTATGTCTAATTTATGTACAAACAAGGCACTATATTTTAACTCACACACACACTGACACAGACACGCAGCACACACACACAAACACTCACACACACACACACACACACACTTGCTAGTCAGGCAGTGTATTTTAATTGCGTTCACAGAGCATTAGCCAGAGCTACGATGTGCGGAGAGTGGAAGAGAGAGAGAGAGAGAGCGCGCGCCCCGCGTGGGGAGTGGCAGATGGGGTGGTGAAGTGCCTGGCGGCAGCAGCAGCAGCGGGCATGCTGTATGGTGTGTGCTTGCTGAAGGTGGGAGTGAGGAGCCCAGAGAGCGAGAGCGCGGGCGGGAGAGAGCGGGGGTACGGCAATCGGACTCATGTGTATTATTTTTTGCGATGAACTCACTGCGCGCATCCCACCATGGACAACAAAAACAACAGCAACAGCAACTGGCAAAGCGTAACACTTGTCAGTGTGTCTGCGCGCGTGTGTGTGTGTGTGTGTGTGTGTGTTTGCAAATCACAATACACAATACAATAGCACAAATTACTTTCACATTGTTGTTGCTCTTGTTTTTGCTGCCATTTCTTTTTGCTCGCAATTTCGAACTATTTCAAATAGCATTTTACACTACACGCGCATTTACCAACACTGCTGCTGCTGTTGCTCTGTGTGTTGTGGGAGTAGTGAGTGCAAACACCATGCAGCCACCCCCTCTCACTCCCACTCACACTCTACCACTCTACCACTCTCTCACCGTCACTCACTCTCTCTGCACAACTAATACACCAACCACTTGCACTGACTGCATGCAAGTATGTGTGTGTGTGTGTACGTGCGTGCTTGTGTCCCTCTTTGGCACGCACGATTGACTTTTGCATTTGTTGTTCCTTTGCGAAGGAGAATGAAAAACAAAAAAAAAAAAAACGCGCTGTCACTTTGGCATTTTCATTTGTTAACAACTAATTTTTCACGCACTTGACAATTTGATTTTCGTCAGCTGCTGCTGATATTTTGCTATGCTTTTTACAGCGTTCTTCTTCCTCTTTGCAATTCTACGCGCGTTTTACTTCTGCGACCACCGTATTGTGTGTTGTTTCGTCCGTTCGTCCGTCTTCAGGTCTCTCAAACGACTCTCGCGAGCGTTCGCGCTGCTGCTGCTGCTGCTGCTACGGCGCGGCTGCCTCTGCTGCTGCTGCTGCTGATTTTGTTGCTGTTTTTTCGACTGCGGTCGCTGCTGCTGGGGTTGTTTGAAAAACAGCAAGAACAACAACAAGCGCACGGAACACGACAGAGCACAATAATAATAGTAATAATAATAATAACAATAATGGAAGTAAAAAACAAGAACAACAACAATTACTACACACCGAAAATGAAGGCAATTCGAAGCGCCCCGCACGTACTTCTCGCTTGTTGTTGGCTGTTTGGCGTTGTCGCTGCGTTTGCCTAGCTAAACTTGCAAGCTTGCTGCTAAAAAGTAAAAGATACTACACACTCTCACACTCACACACACACACAGACACGCACGTACACGAATGTTTGCAGGAGCGCGCGCTGCTGCTGCTACTGCGAGAGAGAGCGGCGAGAGAGAACCAGCGCGCGCTCCCGCTCTCCAACTGTGAAGTTCATGCGCTGGCGTTGCCACCTGACTGCTTTTTGTTTTGTTTTGAAAAACCCTAAAGAATTCGCTGGACCAATGGAAAAAAAAAACTTATTGGAAAAGAGCGAAAATTGAGCTAAACTGTAAAGTAATTTCAGACTTTTAGAAAGATTATTTTAGATTAATGTAAGCTTTTTTAACAAAAGATGTTTGTATATTAAAAAAAATAAAGAAACGCAATTTTAATAAAAGAAAAGGAAGCTATAAAATTTAATTTTTTTAAATAGAGCTTTACTGGTTTTATCAATTAATAACACCAATAGATAAAACTTAAAACATTAATTCCCGAGTAACTTCAGCGTCGATCTTTAATAGCTTCATTCGCTTTGCGCGTTACATTTGAGCGCAATTTATGTTTATTTTTACTACGCAACTGTTTCACGTTTTTCCAGCTTTAGCGAAGCACACGAAACGATCTGTAGGGGAAATGCGCGCAAAATCTCCTGGTCAAACAAAAACAAACACAAATGGCGGCAATTTTGGGATATTTGGCAGCTGTGGTGTGCCTGTGTGCGTGTGTGTGTGTGTCTTGCGACTGTAAAAAGGAAAAGCCAAAACAAAGCAAAACAAAATACGGCAAAAGAAAACAATCGGATGCCGACAAACTGCGCCAATTGCTGTTTTTGCGTCGCATTGCTTTTCATTTCATTTATTCATGCTCATCTCATTGTTGTTGTTGTTGTTGCTGTTGTTGTCAAGCTGCGCAATAACAACAACGTCGCAGAATTGTAATAACAAAAACAAACAACTGTAACGGCAACAAACGGCAGCGAGGCGCAACATCTGGCAACGCTATTAAACCAACAAACATGACATCACTTTTTTTGCGCACTCACGAAAATGCAAAGTAACGTGCTGAGCGAGCGAGCGAGCGGGCGGGCCGAGGAGAGAGAGCGAGAGCGCGCCCATAAGCAGAGAGCCAGAGAGCGCGCGCAAACGTTAATAACACGCTGTTCTCTCTCTAGCTCTCTCAGTGGCGCTCTGCTTGCTGTGTATAACATGAGCAGCAGCGGCGTTGACAGCGCGGCGGCGTCGGTGGCGGCGGCAGTGACGGCAGCGCGAACAAAAATAAAAATAATAACATAAGAAACATAAACACGTAACTATATAAAAGGTACTTTTGAGTGCCGCGCTGGGGAAGCTGCTTTGCCAGCCAGCCTGATAAATGGAAATCGTTTTGTGCGCGCTGCCCTGACGGCACAGAAGGGGAGCAGGAGGAGGAGAAGAAGAAGGCGGGCGAATTGAAACGGGAGCAGCGCGCAAATGTGTGAGTGGGGGAAAATGGGATGGGGTAGATGGCGACTGTGTGCTTGACAGTTAATAAACAGGGTTGCCACGGCGCCGACAACAGACAGAGCGGCGCAGCGACTCTTCTGATGCTGAACAACAATTGGGGACGTTCGTTCGTTCGTTTTGTGTCTATTGTTGTCGTTTGTCGCCGCCGTTGTCGATGCCGCCGCCGCCACAAACTATTCAGAGCACACGCACACGCACGCAGACAGAGCTGACATTCTGTGCTCGCGTGTGCGTGTGTGTGTGTGTAGGTAATAGGGCTGCCAGACTAACTGACAGACTGACTGTCTGTCTGACAGTACGCGCTGTGCTGGTCAAGCAGCGACACAATTACCGTTAGCATTACATGCCTAGCGACAATGGCTGTCCCCCTACTCCCTGCTCCCCTTCCGGCTGCTGCTGCTGTGCTGCTGCTGCTACGCTATGCATGTCAAGTGCCAGCATTGTGGCATTGCCTACCGGAAAATCAATCGACTGACTGACAGTTCAAATACTCTCACACACACACACACTCACACACAGGCAGTACTTTCACAACACATGCGCAAGGTGCTCGAATTTCAAGACATTCACTTGAAATGACTAACGAAACGGCAGCGCTCTTTCGCCCCGCTGTGGGCCAGCTGTTAATCTGCAGCCTCACCTCAGCCCCTCTTCACCTCACCCCACCCCACCACACCTTGGCACAGCATAGAGAACAAGCGATCCACCTCAACATACCACGGCAGCTGTTAATCTATGCCGCACTCTCTCCCCACTCCGCACTCCCCCCACTGCCCTCTTCACCACGCACACACTACTCTCCCCTCACACGCCTCACATCTCAACACACCTCATCGCTCATCTCATAAACATAATCGATAATAACAACAAATTGTGTTAGCATGTCTTCTGCTGCTGCCTCTGCTGCTGCTGCATCTAGTAATTGCTTTTGTTGCTGCTGCTATTGTTGTTGCCGTTCTCTAACTGTAGATTTAACGAAAGAAAGTTCTGCCGCTACACAGCAAGTGGCGTTCGCTCGCTCGCTCTTTCGCTTGCCGGATGACATCACGTCGCGTTCGACAGCGACCAACCGGCAAATTAAAGCTCACATACCCACACACACACACACACACACGCACACGTGGTCGCGCTCACGCACACGCACACTGGCAAAGGTCAATAAGACATGTGTAAGCTGCTTTCAAAGCAGCTTGGCAGCGCCGTTGCTGCGACCTGTTATCGACTTGTCTATCGATTTGTCTTGCGCAACGCATAGCGTGGGCGCTCGCATTTATCGATGAGCAGCTTAATTAGTGAAACGTTGCGTGTGGGTGTGGTTGGCACATGCACACACTCATACATAAGTATTAGACAACGCACACGCAGGGCGCACACACACACACACACGCGCAGCCGAAAAAGATGTGGGTCAACAACCACCAAATGGAGTTGACCTACATTATGCTTTAAAATGCACACACACACATACACACACACATGCGCATACTCAAAGCGAAGCATTATGTAATAAATGACAACGACAGCGCAGCCGTTTAACGGTATTCATTGCGGCTGCTGCTGCTGCTGCTACTGCTGAGAACGTTCACAAACTGCAGCAGCGCCGGCGCAGACAGCAAACAGTTACGACTCCAATTGGAGTTGCTGCCGCTGCCGACGCTGCTGCTGCTGGTGGTGGCAGACCCATTGGCAGGCAGGCAGAGAGGGAGAGCGGGAGAGGGAGGTGAAGAGAGAGCGCGAGAGGGAGGTGAAGAGAGCGCGCTCGAGCGTAGGTAAACAGAGCGCCGCATCCTGTAGCTCTCTCCCTAGTGTGTGTGTGTGTGTGTGTGCTATGCTGTTTGCATTTGTATGTGTGCGTGTGTGTTTTTATCGCAAAACGGAGTTTAAACTCCAAAGCAATTATCGATTTAAATGTTGTTGGGGGAGGCGGGCGCAGTTGGCTGAGTGGGGGTGGTTCAGTTGTTGTGGTTGTTGTTGTTGATGCGAGAGTTCATTGCATGCAATTTAGGTTGCACTCGCATGTGTGTGTGTGTGTGTGTGTGTGTTGTGTTTGTGTTTGGCTTAGGCCTAAGCTTAATTTCGGATTGGCCCAAAAAGTGAAAGCTGCCAAAAAGTCATTATTCTGATTTAGTTTGCGTTTCTTTTTTGCCCCCCGCTCCGCCCCCGCCCCACATTTCTTTTGTTTCCCCAGAGAGGAGGTAAAAAGCAGGCCTAATTCAGGGCAAATCCATAAAAAGATAAGAAAGCACAAAGTGCACAAAGCGTAATAAAAGCAGAGGAGAAAAAAAACAAAAGAGAAGAGAAGTACCAAAGGGTTCATTAGCTGCGCACTGCATTAGCAGTTCGGCTTACAGTCTGTGCAGGAAGTATGCAACTAGAACGCTTTCTCTAAAAATTTTCGTAAATAAACCCGTTACTTGTGCACGTCTAATTAAATAACGCCTGCATTAACATTAATGTTTATGTCTTCGTTTGTTGTTGTTGTTTCTTTTTATCTCAGCTCTCTTTGTCTCTCAATTACTCTGTTAATTTCCCAATCTATTAATTGGGCAAATCCAATCAGCATAAATATATAGTAATCAAATTTGCCAAATTGGATTTTCCCTCTCTCTTTCTTGGCTTCGCTTATGGCCAATTGGCATGCGATGCACACATAAATAACACAAACTGTAAAACTGTGACGTCACTCGATCGCTCTCTTAAATTTAATTGCTTTGCTCTGCTTTCTACTTACTCTTCCTGCACCTCGATGCCGCTGTCATCCATTTGCCCTTTCGCATAGTCATTGTAGCTGCTGCTTAGCGGTAAATGCGCTGCATTCGCTTGCTGACCAGCAGCAGCAGCAGCAGCGGCGGCAGCGGCAGCGACGCCAGCTGAATCGGCTGCATCGAAACCAAAGCTTGGCTCCACATGCTCGGACAGCGGCGTCGGCGTCTCGAAGACCAGCGTCTCCACCATGGAACCCTTTGACGAGCCAAACGATACGCTAAGAGAGGAAGAGAGAGAGAAAGCGGAAGAGAGTGGGGAGTTAGGGATGCGCACGCCATATTGTGTCCTGCTCTCTTACCGCTTCAGGCCGACGCTCTTGGTGCCCAGCTTGCTCAACTTGGGCTTCTTCTGGCCGTGCGACGCTGTGGGCGGGCGATTGAATTTATCACTTTGATCGCTTGAGTCGGCAGCGCCGGTGGCGCCAGAGAGGGCTGTCTCCTCGGACAGATCGTCGATGTCGCTTCTGTTGTTCTCGTTGTTGTTGTAATTGTTGTTGGTACTGGCCTCCATTGAGTCGTTGTTATCGTTATTGTTATTATTGTTGTTGTAGTTATTGCTGTTATTCTGTTGGCGGGACGGATGCGTCGTCGCTGTGCTATGCACAAGTGGCAGCGACGTTGGCGGCGATGCAGCTACCGACAGCGGCGGCGGCAGCGGCAGCTGAGGCGGCGGCGTCGGTGTGAGCAGACGTGTACGCTCATCGCAGCCATCGGATGCGGCTGCTGCGACTGCAGTGACTGAGGCGGCGGCGGCGGCGGAGGTGGCGACGTCAACAACGCTGGCGTTCGACGTTGACGGCACGTTGGCGGCGAGCATTGCGGTTGGCAGAGCGTCGACGGCGACGCTTGCGTATTTAAGCGCTTGGCAAAAGTTTCGTGTTACTGGCAGCGACGCGCGCAGAGATTCATGCAGAATTTTAGAACTGGCGGCGCAGCAGCTGCATCATTTTTCTGCGTTGTTGTTGTTTCACTGACCACAGCATGTGCGTGCATGAGTTGAATGCACTCGCACTCGCACACTCTCACTCTCCGTCGCCGTCTCCTTCTCCTTTCGCGATCGTGTCTCTCGGCGTATTATTTATATTTTTGACAGCGCGCGCTGCTCGCAGCGACAGCGAGGTAGTTGGGCAAAAAAAGCTTCGTCAAAAAGAACAACAACAACAACAATGCAACTCTTGTGACGTTGGCAATGTTTTCTATATGCTGTTTTGTGCTTTATTCCGTTTGCCGCTTGATTGAATTTAAACCGGACGCAGCGCGGCCGACGTCGACGTTTCAATACAATGACAACAAAAGAGACAACGGCAACGTCAACGTCAACAGCGACGTCAACGACAATTCTTGCATACGAATTGGCTGTGGGCTCTGCTCCTGCTCAGCGCTTCTGCTCTGCGGCGCGGCAGCGGTTCTGCGGCTACTGCGCCTCGTTTGTTTTACCTTTTCTTTCACACACACACGCACACACACACACTCTGAGAAATATACTGGCAGAGATACTGGCGCATAGATAGGTAGTTAGAGACACATGGAAAAGATACAGCGCGACGCAACGGCGACGTTTCAATTTCCGCAAGCAAATTGAATAGAATTTCCACACACACACGGACTGGCACACACACTAACACTGAGACACACCAAAAATATTAGCACCCAAAACAACAAAATGCGCGACGGGCAACAGCAACAAACAGCTAAAGATGCAGCAACAACAAGGAGAACGCTCGATAATTGCACTTGGTACTAAGACGGCGACGGACGAGACGAGGAGACGCAACTGCGACTGCGACTGCGACAGCGACGGTAGCGGCGACTGCGTTGTCGGCTATGTGGCGCATTTAACACGTTACGTTTGGGTCTAACAAGTTTATAAATAAATATGCCAGTGCATTTACATTAATAAATCCGTTTCGTTTTGTCGACTTTTCCTGTTGCTGTTGTTCGTTCGTGTTGCTGTTTACTTGCTTGGCCCTTCTTGCGTCGCCGTGTGTATTTGCTGCGCTTCGAATTTCAGCCACTGTCGCGGCCGGTGTGGCTGAGGTGTCTGCTTGGAATTTGCCGCAAGTGAGTAGGGTGGTAAATCTTCTCTGACTGTAGCCTGGTCACACTTGCGGTTCAAGCGCTGTCTGTTAACAGATTGTGCACAGATTTAGTTGGCAACGCGTTCAATTGCACTGCTGAGCTGCTGTTAGGGCTGTACAGCAACTGTTTGGCTGCAGCTAAAATTTGGCATCTAAATCGTTCGCATTACTTAACAGAGGCTGCTTATACTGAGTTGCTGTCGTGGATAAGCAAATTTTCACTCTGTATAATACATCGATAACACCACGCTGTTAAGCGCCGATAACAGACCGCCATTTTAAAATGAGAAACAAAAGGCCAGTATAGTTGAGCAACAGATATATTGTCAGTCTATAAATAAATTAATTTAAGTGTTTTTTTTATTAATTACTTTTAATGCACTAACAAACTCTTATTTCTTGTGCACATTTTGTATATAACAATATTTTAGCTGTTATCGATTTGCTGCTGGTTAACAGCGCAGTGTTGCTTAGCACTCGTAAACAATATTGAAATTAATCGCATGTTTTTGCACATATAAATTATCGCGCATATCGATAAGCGCAGCATTTGTCATCTGTGCAAACAGCGTTAAAGACAACAAAGTAGCGCTGCGGTAGCAACAGTTTAATTTACAAGAATTAACAAGTAAAATACAAGCGAAAAAACAGCATCCCTTTCGGTAACTGTAAGTATGCGTTTATCACATCAGCCATAAAGGAAAAAGCTAAAAAAAAACACGATCAGCCGCTCGCTCTCACTCCCACTCTCAGTGACTCTCACTCTATCAGCGTTTGAGTGCGTGTGTGTGTGTATGAGTCAGCGTCACAGCCCTAAAAAACAACAACAGCAACTGTTTTGCGTTTTGTAAGTTGGATTTACGTGGAATTCGTGATAGCAGCGCATTTGGGGCGCGGTTAATGGAGGCATCTGCCTGCAGCTGCCCCAAAGCACACACACACACGCACACATAGGTCGCGCTTTGTCTGCTGTTTTCATTCCATTTTTGGGCTTTCAATTAAGCTAAGCACGTATGTGTGTGTCTGTGTGTGTGAGCGCTTTTTGTTTTTCATTGAGTTAAATTTTTGGAGACATCACACACACACATACACACACGCATACAAGCTCATGTGGAGTCATACAGCGGCTGCCGTTGACGTTGTCAGTTTTGCCATTTGGCTGCATGACTCACACACATGAGTGTGCGTACGCTTGCGTGTGTGTGTGTGTGTGTGTTATGTTGACACAGTTTGTTAAGCATCGCGCTGAACTTGCCGCTGCAGCAATGCTATGGCTATATATAGCCATGCACACACGCTGTGCCCGTGAGAGGGAAAGAGAGAGAGAGAGAGGCAGGGAGGCACAGTGGGGCGGCTGAGCGATTTGTTGGCTGCAACTAATGCTTGTTGTTTTTTACACAGAACGTATCCGACCGCAGGCCACAGCACCACAACACACATCACCAAATCGCACTCGCACACACACACAAACACACACACAGCTCGAAGATGTCTTCACGCAAAACCGCCGGACGTCGCGCCACCACAAAGAAGCGCGCTCAACGTGCCACCTCCAATGTGTTCGCCATGTTCGATCAGGCACAGATCGCCGAGTTCAAGGAGGCCTTCAACATGATCGATCAGAATCGCGATGGCTTCGTGGAGAAGGAGGATCTGCACGATATGCTTGCCTCGCTGGGCAAAAATCCCACCGATGACTATTTGGATGGCATGATGAACGAGGCGCCTGGCCCGATCAACTTCACCATGTTCCTTACGCTCTTCGGCGAGCGGCTACAGGGCACAGATCCCGAGGATGTGATTAAGAATGCCTTTGGTTGTTTCGATGAGGAGAATATGGGCGTGTTGCCCGAGGATCGGCTGCGCGAGCTGCTGACCACAATGGGCGATCGTTTCACAGACGAAGATGTGAGTTGCAACGATAACGATATCTAACTATAATCGATTGTATAACTGAGAGTTTTGTCTTATGCTTCTCTTTGCTGCCTCAGGTGGACGAGATGTACCGCGAGGCGCCTATTAAGAACGGTCTATTCGACTATCTGGAATTCACGCGCATTCTCAAGCACGGCGCCAAGGATAAGGATGAGCAATAGAAGCGTCCAACACCAAGATGTACTTAAAGTCAGCAGCTGCCTTCCCCCTCCTCCTACCCCAATACTTCTTCCTTTCCAATCAAGTCAGCGCGCTGAGATTCCGACTAGCAGCTTCCAGCCAACTGTCCAAGAACAATGTCGAACGAATCGTATATATCTCCACTGTAGATATATATATCTATACACTATATGAATGCATCAATTATCGATTAATATTAATTAATATTATTATTATTGTGCTCTTTTTTTTTGCCATTTGCCACTTTCGGTCTGTTCTGTTCTGTACCTTACGCATTTAAATCTTGAAACCTCTTTTGATATGCATATATACAATCCATGTACGATATCGAGATAACGTGTGAGATAGTTAACACAAATGTTTCCCCGATTTTCATAAGTATTAACTCATATATATACAAATACATACCGACACGTCGAGTGCGTTCCCCATTCAAAATCGGAGACCTTTCTCTCTCTCTCTCTCTCTCTTTCTGTTTATGTTTATCTTTACTTTAAAATGTAACTTAGGTCTAGGTGAAAAAAATTAAAGGAGCAGCAGGCGGCGGATGAGGAGGATCGACTATAACCGACTGTACTCGGCGCTCGTCGGGGCCGTGTCGAAGCGTTTCTGCCAACGCACTCGGAACGCCGTCACCAACTGATCGATGACATCGGCGAAGAGTATCGTCCCGAAGAAGACGAGTACCGTGCCCAGCCAGTGGCTGAGAGTGAAGGGATTGCGGAAGTAGATGATGGAGAACAGCAGCGAGACGAACTTCCTCAGCGTCACCACCAGGGTGACGGTCAGCGAGGCGCACTCCGTGGTCAGCACGTAGACGGAGCTGATGCAGATATACTGCGTGATCACATTGCACAGCAGATAGAACAACATGAGCGGAAAGCTGAAGGACAGCGTCGTGCCAGGCAGTGCCACCGTAGCCGATGGCGAGGCCATTGCCACGGTCCAGTGCTGCGCTATGTTGCCCGCCATGACAAGGAAACCGGGCAGTGGCAACATGTGTGTGAAGAAGAGCGCCTCCTTGGGATGCTTGCCATGGCGCTTGAAGATCACCTCCTGGTAGATGCCCATGTAGGCGCTGATGAGCAGCGCGAACGCCAACATGCCAATGCCCACGCACCACCAGAAGAAGTCCGAGTAGGAGGTTTCCACCTTCAAGGACTGATGCGTATTGTCCTTAACGTTGCCACTGGATACCAGAGTGCACAGAATGATGCCCGCCGTGATCATGCCCACCGAGCTGTACTGCCTGAGATTGTAGCGCTTCTTGAGGATCATAATGCCCATGATCATGTTGGCCATCAACGATCCGCTGCGGAAGATCATGTGCAGCGGCATGGGAATGTTGAAGTTGAAGGCGTAGTTGTTGCACACGTTCGCGCCAAAGAACAGGGCCACCAGCATCACGTAATCCTTGAGCGGAATCTTCGGTCGCACTGTGAAGAATTTCGAGGTGAAGAAGAGTCCTTCCAGTGCAATGAACAGGAACTGCAGAAAGGTGATCAGGTTGCCTGCACCGGGATCTATCTTTACGATCAGCTCAAGGAAGACGACGTTGCTGCAGCAGCCGACAAAGACGAAGATCATCGCCAGCAGAGCCTTCATGTTGATCGCCATTTTGAGGCCACCTGGCGGCGGAAAGAAAAGAAACGCACACGCACACGCACATATATATATATTTTTCGTACTATATATTGTAGATAAGTGTAGACGCTGTCGGCGCGATAACTGTTCCATCCGACATAGAGACGATATTATTAACTTATTATCTTTTTTCCTGGTATTGACTATAAGAACAAATGGCACCTATTTTCGGCTACGTTGTCAGTTTGGGCAGTGTGTCATGCAGTCATTGCGGGCTCCACAGGGTACTATATCCTAATCTTTATGGCGATACTTTATACACAAACATTCCTTAGCAGTTCAAGGAACTTGTTAACAATTATCGCATTGCATTGATTATACTTCTATTTGAAGGTTATAGAGAGTTGTTGCTTGCTTTAGCTTTGATTGTGATAACTTTTGATGCATTACCTCTGGTACATCTTGAAGCTAACTCAATCAATCAATCAGATTGATTTGAAATCTCACTGTACATATGTGTGTATAACTTTGCTAGTCATAGCTAGCATCGCTTTTCAAATGAAGTTAACTTTTCTGTTAATGCTCCAAGCTCGCCTAAACTTACCAGTTATCAGCTATGCTATATGCTATGTAAACTGATCAAGTTTGCTCTGAATCGTAACACTAACTGACATGTAAGCGATCCGTCTTATATGCACTGTTTCGTAAGATGTATCTCTATAATCACTTTGACTTTAGACTGACTGTTCAGCCTAGCGAGTGTGCACTGTATTCATCTTCGATTTCCCGGTAAAATCTCAGTTTAATTACAGAAAAGTATCGACATCGCGAAGCAAACGCTTTGGACTAAATGAAAAAATCACAAAAAAAAAATAAAACGAATTGTGAAGTAAAGTTCAAAATTCTCGCTTATCTGCGAGTATGCGCGACGAGCAGTTACCCTGCATTGGCATAAAGACCCAATACTTTTTCAATTGATTTTCCAGATAATATACAATATGTACTTTCCATTTCCATCTGTTTCCCCTAGCGACTTTTCCGAAATCTATGCTTATGTCTTGAAAATGGTATTAGCTAAGCTATAAGCCCAGTTAGCTGTCTTTATCTCCACGTATAGCTGAGTTCATTCGGACTATTTGGGCAAACGATATCTATATAGCCATAAAGCGAGTTTCCGTATTGATAGGCTGACGCAGGCATTGCTTACAGGGTACGCGGTGTACGTTCCAAATTCGTCTTTGTTTTGGAGCTGATAAAAATATATCTGATAAAGATGTGGCATAATTAAAGCAGGTAATAAAGCTAAAACTATCTATTCTTTTTTTGTTTTTTAACAGCTCCTCCGCTAGATTATGTACATTCACAACACAAGCACACAACCTTGCACCAAAAGAGACTTATCAAAATCATAATTACTTGAACGACAACCGAACTGTCGTGAGACTTGAGCGAAACTATAAAACTTTACGATCTGCAGATTGCAAGTGCGGGTTCTATGTTTGCTTTTTTTTTATAGAAACTTTTGTTATATGTATTCTTTTTCTTGCTCACTTTCCGAGAAGTTGTGGTACGTCCAAACACGAGGGGGCTTCCCTGGAGAATGTCAGGCGAATCTGGATCGTACCTAGCATTGTTTGGGGAACCGAGAACGCTCGACGTGTGCATGTTATTCCAAACTATCTATATGGGAGTACGAGTCGAAAGCATTACGCGTGGTGAGTGGAGGCCCCAAACCAATGGAAGGTCACGTAGCCGCAGAAGATATCAGGCGAAATATGTTTGTTTGCCGTTTCTTTTAAGAAAACATAGATTGAAAAGAAAGTGAAGAGACGTGGAAAATATATGGAGTGGTTTACGGACTATGGGTATTCATTGAGATAGTCCAGTTTGTTTTCACTTTGTATGGCAGTTTCTGTATGGCAAGCCAGTGTTTTCGTATTCATATGACACTTTCTGCCAGTGGAAACAACAATAAAGTTAATTATATGGTTTATATGGCAAACTAGTGGAAACGCTAAGAGAGCTTTATCATATCTGCATATCTTATATGACACATTTTGTCAGTGCAAACCAGCGTATCTTTTCTATGTGTGATATTTGAAAAACTGTTTCCACTTTATATGACAGTTTCTGTATGGCAAGCCAGTGTTTTCATATTCATATGACACTTTCTGCCAGTGGAAACAACAATAAAGTTAGCATATCTACTCAGTTCGCTGTCAATAGCAGTTTCCATATTGATATGGCTACTTTTATATGGCAAACTAGTGGAAACGCTAAGAGAGCTTTACCATATCTGCATATCTTATATGACACATTTTGTCAGTGGAAATAATAAATAAGCCAGCATATCTGTTCTAAGTGTGATATTTGAACCATGTCTTATATGACAGTTTCTATATGGCAAGCTAGTGTTTTCATATTCATATGACACTTTCTGCCAGTGGAAACAACAAAAAGTTAATATGGTTTATATGGCAAACTAGTGGAAACGCTAAGAGAGCTTTACCATATCTGCATAGCTGATATGACACATTTTGTCAGTGCAAACCAGCATATCTTTTCTAAGTGTGATATTTGAAAAATTGTTTCCACTTCATATGACAGTTTCTGTATGGCAAGCCAGTGTTTTCATATTCATATGACACTTTCTGCCAGTGGAAACAACAATAATACTCAGTTCGCTGTCAATAGCAGTTTCCATATTGATATGGCTACTTTTATATGGCAAACTAGTGGAAACGCTAAGAGAGCTTTACCATATCTGCATATCTTATATGACACATTTTGTCAGTGCAAACCAGCGTATCTTTTTAAGTATATTTCCACAATTCTTGCAGTGTTCAACACCCCGGAACAACAAAAGCAAGTCGCTCAAACATCCAAAACCCAAACAAAACGCAAGAGTCCAACGCAACAAACACAATAAAAGCCAGCATATCTGTTCTAAGTGTGATATTTGAACCATGTCTGCAAATTGTTTCCACTTTATATGACAGTTTCATATGACACATTCATATGGCACATTGTGCCAGTGAAAACAAGAAATAACTTGGCTTATCTTTTCAATTCGATTCCACTTTCAATTTCCGCCTTGATATGACACATTTCATATGGCAAGACAGTGGAAACACTGCGAAACCTAACTCTAGCTTAGATATGTCTCCACTTTTTGCCATAAAACCATTAGGTAATAGAATTCAACGCGCATATGTCACCTGCTCGCCGCGATAGAGAACACGTAGAATTCGGCAAAGTATTTTGCGTTAATTGCCCCCGTACAGAGTGTCGAGATAGAACTTACTTCTCTTCACTGCGGAAACAACTTTCAAACGTGGCCCGACGACGACGACAACACTTAGCGTAGAAGTTATCGGAAATTGATCAATTAATTAAGAGCAAAAAAATTATAACGAAATTGAGAAATCAAAATTACGATCGAATTTTTTTTTAACGCCGACAGTTTTTCTTTGTTTTAGTGTGCAGCGATCCTCGCGCGAAGCCGGGCGAATTGGTAATGCAATGCGACGTGGGAAGAGCTGACAAAAAGCGAGCAGAGCGCACAGGTACATACATAGATAGGTGAGATAGGGTCCCTCCCAGAGAGGCTCGTAAGCTTCTTTTTGCGACTGTTGGAACAGCTGTGGGAGATGACATCGCGTTGCGTCCAAGAAGACGATTATGCGAGACCGAAGCGTGCTTAAACATGTTCAATATTTGCTTAAATTGTGCAATTTTCTATATCGAACAGACAATTCTGTTTTGAAATACCCTAGAAAAGCCTGAAAAGAAGTTATGCCTTCAGCTGTTTCAAAATATTTGGTAGCCGTTTGAAAAATTGTTTTAAATAAAGATTTTTATCAGTTATCAACTGGAAACTGAGTATGTACGTAGTTTCTATAGTCTTTTAACTCAATGTCAAATTTCATTTCAATCGCACCATAAACACTGAAGTTATATAGGAAATACGCAGACGCAAGAACTTGATTTTGGGTTTTTGGCTCCATACAGGGTATCGGTTTGGTTTCCCTTTGTACTCATAAAAAACTCCTAGTATTTTTTTTAAATATCCATTAGAGTATACTTTTCCGGAAACAGCGCAGTGCGTCTCCTCCTCATTCTCTCTTTGGCCCCCGACATTTGTCAGATAACCTTATCGAGTTTTGCAATTATGTAGGTAACAACTTGGAACATAACATAACTACAATTTACATTTTGTTGACCTGACCCACGACAGATAATGACAGGCATTCGTTCTTTCGTTTTCTCTATTGAAAGTAAACTTTTCTAATTAAAGTCGGCAAAGTTATCAATTTCTTCACTTTTCTTACCACATAATCTCAATTGTGCCACGAACATACTTTTTTTTTTTTAAATCGAATAATATAAGAACCCACTTGAGAAGCTTGAGATCGACTGAAATCGTAAATGCGGATACTGAATTTTTAGATAAACGTCTTGTGGTTCATTTAACTGTGCTGGGCAAATAGTCTCGAATGTGTCTGTTCTACAATTCGACCAAATTTTGGAAGGAATGACGTTTGAGTAGTGTAAGTAGTGGTGCAATACCCTGTAAAGGGGAAATGTGTGTAGAGCTGCAGAGGTATTTCAAAAACTAGATATTATGAAGAGTTTTATAATCATATATGATATTAAAATAAATACTACAGGGTATTACTTACCCAGTTTAAGAGATATTAACTTATTGTAGGTAGTCTAGTTTCACATTGCAATAGAATCATAATATCTTGATATATATACAATATGCACAAATGGAAAGATATAGCCCATGGCACATATCACACTCTACGAGGTATCGTCTAGTTTTGTACAGACTTCAAGTGGGAACTTTGACTTAGACGTGTGTTTCTACAGCTGTTCAAAAAGACAATAGAAACAGAGACAATTGATGGGCGAAGAGAACCAGTGAGATAAGAGATTCCGAAAGAGAGAAACTAAGTAACCCAACTCCGAAAGAGTCTTAGATGAAATTGGCAACTGAGTTTCTAAAGCGAGGGGAGTTTCTTACAGTTAGATAAAGATAAAACTTACATATAAATAGATTGTCCATACAATTTTTCTGATATTACAAGCCATTTATTATTTTATAAAAAATTTGCTAAAAATACTTTAGTTTTTAAAATCAATAGTCACATAGCACTGAAATGGGGCACAGAGTATACAGGGTACAAGAATATGAAGTACAATAGGGTGGGGTAAAAAACAAGTATACCTTATTTGTTAACAAGATAGCAGGAATAGGGTAAAAGTAATCGCCTTTGGCTTAACTAATAATGATATTTACACATATACAATTGAAAAGAGACGGCGACAAAAACAACCGACACAAAATTGAGCGAGATAGCAACAATGGCAAATGGGAATGGCCTCGGGGTGGCTTATGGCTGCGTGGAATTTGTGGGTAGGGAGGAGGAAGAGGGAAGGGGATTGTTATTCTTACGGCCAGGTTAAAAGCGGGTGCTATGCTGCGTTGGATTAACCCGTCTTCAGCTTCTTTGCGCTCTCTAATTGCCGCTGGGCGCGTGCCTGGTAGGCATCCTTCACCTGATTGATCACATTGGCAAACAGTATGGTCCCGAAGAAGACCAGAATTGTGCCCAGCCAATGGCTGAGGGTGAAGGGATTGCGGAAATAGATGATGGAGAACAGCAGCGAGACGAACTTCCTCAGTGTTACCACCAGGGTGACTGTCAGCGAGGCACACTCCGTGGTCAGCACGTAGACGGCGCTGATGCAAACATATTGTGTGACCACATTGCAGAGCAGATAGAACAGCATCAGCGGGAACGAGATGGACCAACTGAAGCCGGGCACAGGCACAGCCACAGACGGTGAGGTAACCGCAATTGTCCAGTGCTGCGCAATGTTGCTGGCCATGATCAGGAAGCCGGGCAGCGGCAACATGTGCGTGAAGAAGAGAGCCTCATTCGGATGCTTGCCGTAGCGCTTGTAGATCACCTCCTGGTAGATGCCCATGTAGGCTGTTACGAGCAGCGCGATTGTGAGCAGGGCAATGCCGACGCCCCACCAGAAGAATTCCGAGTAGGAGGTATCCACCTTCAGGGAGTGATGTGTATTGTCCTTGACATCGCCACTGGATACGAGAGTGCATAAAATGATGCCCGCCGTAATCATAGCCACCGAGCTATACTGGCGCAGGTTGTAACGTTTCTTTAGCAGAATGATGCCCATGATCATGTTGGCCATGAGCGATCCGCTGCGGAAGATCATGTGCAGCGGCATCGAGATGTTAAAGTTGAAGGCGTAGTTGTTGCACACGTTCGCGCCAAAGAACAGGGCCACCAGCATCACGTAATCCTTGAGCGCGATTTTTTGCTTTACCGTGAAGAACTTCGAGGTGAAGATGAGTCCCTCCAGTGCGATGAAAAGGAACTGCAGGAAGGTGATCAGGTTGCCTGCACCGGGATCGATTTGTATGATCAGCTCGAGAAAGACGACATTGCTGCAGCAGCCGGCAAAGACGCACAGCATCGCCAGTAGAGCCTTCATATTTACTGCCATGGTGTAGGTGTCTGCAAAGTGGAAGGGGTAATCGATTAGTAAAGATAGTCAAAATACTCCAACGGCTTATCACGATGATTTCATGACGTTTGGCACGTTGTTGATAAGCAGCGTAGACAGTAGCCCAGTACAACACACCCACACACACACATTTACCCCTAAGCAAAGGGTGTGTGTGAAGGACGTGAGCCGTGAATTTCACATGTGCATACCAAACTTTCCGTTTAAACGTTGTGCTTCTTCTTATTGCTGAATTATGTGTTTTAGCTCCGCCTGCTGTTGCTGTTGTTGTTGTTGTTGCTACGCCGTGATTAGTTCGTTCTGTTGTGTCATGCCGCGTTTCGTATAGTTAAATGGAATACAATATCAATTAATGACACGCACATACAGAAACAAAAACACACACACACACACACACACATAGTGAGGCGTGCACAAACCTGTGTTTGGTCCAGCGTTTCGCGTTGTTATTGTTGTTGCCGCTGCTTCTAGTTTCCTCTTTCTTTCTCCCTCTCGTCTTGGGATCTTACGGCATTCGACGAAATTCGATGACCTTCAATTTCCGATTACCATACCCAATTGAAACAGAAGTCAAGAGACGCAGCAAAGTTTTCTTTACACCTGCAGCTTGTAATAACCTGTAACGTAGAAGTTAGTTATTTAATTATTCTGGCTGTAAGTGTATTGGGCAGCTTTAAATTGTTTTACCCATGCAAAACTGTTGTTACTCTCTCTCTCTTTCGCTGCCCGTGTTGCTGCTGCTGCTTTTTGTTCTGTTCTCTCGCTGTGCTTGTTGTTGGTGCTTGTTGCTCAAACAGCTGAATTGAGTGCGGGCCGTTTATCGTTATCGATTTGTGTTGCCAAGGCATGGCTCAATTTTGCGCAGCCAATGCGCAGAATTGCGTTTTGCGTCGGAAGCGTTGCCAGATGGGCGCATGAGGAAGTTGCAGTAATAAAATTGAATGTAAGTTATGAAGCGCAATTTCTTAATTCATATTTTCATATAATAATATAAAATTAATGTTTTTTAAATATATAATAATATAAAATAAATATTCTTAAATTCAATTTAAATTTAAATCTATATATTATTGTGTTATAACCTTGCCTTCGCCTAACGGTTTTTTATTTATTGAATGTCATTACTTGATAAATCTAGCAATTATGAGGCAGCAATTATATTAGATTGCTGATTTCACAAGTCCAAAAAGAGTCCGTATAAGCTGTACGGCTCGTTTGACATATTCCGCGAGGAAGATAATGTCAGATAGATCATATCGATAAGAAAACCAGCTTGGGCCACTTTTACCGTTCGATATATAAGGCGTGTTTGCACTTTTAAGTATTTTATTTGAATTGCAGAACTTTAGACGGTTTCGGTTAATCTTATCGACCGGCAGATAAGCCAGATGTGAAATATGCGTATATCGTTTACTGCACCCCCTGTAAAGACAGCTTTATTATGCGTTATATATAAGAGATATACACTTATTTTGGGGAATCAAAAGTCTTTGTTGGCCGATGAGAGATGACATGGAGTTCAGTTTGATTTTGCCAACAAGATGAAGTGCAACGTCTTTCGTTTGCTGTTGCTGACGGCGCTTTTGGTATTTACCGAGCAGGTAATTTGCGCCATAGTTGCCAGATTGGCAAAGTGTTTGGTATCCGTTAGAAAAAAAAAGAGATTTCTGAGTATTATTTTCATGAAATTTTTCACATGCTCCTAGCACCATTTTCCATTATCCTTTGCAGCTCTCCCTGCCCACGGATCCCACTTACAATGCTGGCGTTGTGGAGTATACCGAACAGGAAGGATCCCCCTATGGTAGCACCATGGAAACTGCATACGGATTTATTGATATCATTGAATCGGCTGAAGCAGCCGATTTGGATATTATAGTATTTCCCGAACATGTACTGAACAACAAACTTCCCACGTTTGTACCCGATCCGGCGCAGAATGTGACACCCTGCTATGCTCCGGACTACGAGATGTTTCTCGTCGAGTTGTCGTGTGCTGCGCGTGGGCGTGGCGTCTATGTGGTGGTGAATCTAAGCGAGAAGGAATTGTGCACAAAAGGTGCCGCCTCCGACGTGCTTACCCCCTGTCCCGACAGCGGAGTGCGTCAATTTAACACCAACGTTGTCTTCGATCGCAGGGGTCAAGTGGTTTCGCGGTACCGTAAAACGCATCTGTGGCGCCAGGAATACCTAAGTGTTTCGTTGATGCGTCAACCGCAGGTGATCAGTTTCGAAACGGATTTCGGGGTGACTTTTGGCCATTTCATATGCTTCGACATGCTCTTCCATGAGCCGGCAATGCGACTGGTGCACGAGCGCAACATCACGGACATTATCTATCCGACCTATTGGTTTTCCGAGTTACCCTTTTTGGGTTCACTGCAGCTGCAGGAGGGTTGGGCCTTTGGCAACGATGTGAATTTGCTAGCGGCCGATGGTAGCAAACCCAGTGGCAAGACCACCGGCTCGGGCATCTATGCCGGACGTGCCGGTCGTCTTGTGGCCGAGATTTTTGAGGAGCCAACGAGGAAGCTGCTCACAGCACGTGTGCCCAAGCGTAACCATGGCTCCGACTACGAGCTGCCCGCCAAGGTGGCGCCGACCTTTAGTCCGCAGCTTGTGACCAAACGCTACACAGAATTGGCCACATATCGTGACTACAATGTGGACATCTTTAGCACGGTGCTGCTCGAGGCGGATTTCACCAATGTGTCGCGCAGCGTGTGCCACAATGAGCGTTTCTGTTGCGAGTTCCAACTGCAGCGTGCTCCGATTGGTAACTCCGCGGAATATTCCACCTATCGCTATCGTCTTGCCGCCTATTGGGGCAATGAGACCACCGTGATTCGTGTGGATCGCACCGAGCAGGCAGTGTGCGCTGTCTTTGCCTGCCTCAACGAGGATCTCACCAGCTGTGGACGCATCTTCCCTGCCACGCGTTCTGTGGCCAATTCTCATTACTTCCAACATGTGCGCATTACAGGCATTTTTCCAGCCGCGCCGCGTCGCCTCATCATGCCCAGCACACTGGATGGCGTCATGCTGCCCCTGGATGTCTCCCAGTACAGTTGGACAGAGTCACCACCGGCCAAGTTGCTCGAGCAGACCCAAGTGCAGCTGGAGCTGCTGCAGCCCAAGAACGATCTCTTGACCTTTGCCATTTGGGCCAATTACTACACGGAGCTGCCCTCTAGCCATGGCTTGGATTACCTACAGCCAGGCTGGAATGAAACCGAAGGTGGAGGTTCCTCTACAGGTGGTGGTGCTGCTGCCTTGGGTGTCTCCGGCTTGTGGCTTCCGCTGATCACACTGCTGGCTGCATTCCTTAGTCGCGCTCTTTGAAGTGCCTTCAAGCATCATTTTACACTGCAAGAAAGGAAGGTGTTCAAACTGACATCGACTTGAAGTGTTTCTTTAATATAATTATTTTTTTTCTCCTACTTTAAATCTTTGTGTGCTTCAAATACCAAACGTATTGGGTTTTATACCTCAAATAAAAGTAAACGACAAATTTGAGTACAAATTGAATATGTAACATGCTCGACTGGACTTACCTAACCTCACTTTTGCCACAACTTTGTTAAACATCAAGCGATTACAAAGAATGCTCATATCTTGACTTCCTTAGTGGTCTTACATTGGAAAAACCGCAATGAAATTTTTGAAAATTTTTGAAAAATTTTCTTTTTTCAGAATTTTTAAAAATTTCAAAATGTTACAAATATTTTGGCGTTTTCCACACAGAAAATTTCGAAAAAATCTCCACATGCAACTGTCCTTGCATGCGGCTTGCCTAACGGTTTTCTAACGGTTTCCAGAGATTCAAAAATGAGACAACGAGACATGTTGCAACACGAAGCAACGCGTCGCTGGCCGTGCACGTTCGTGTAGACTTGGTTCCAGCGCGTGCGCATCGGCAGCGCTGCCGACGTCGCTGCTGGCCGAGTGCGGCGTGTTTGCATTTCCAACAGGTAGCCAGCGTTGCGCTGTCGGCGTCGCAGCGGGCGCCGCTGCCGTGCAACAGTCGTCGTGCGATTGGCGGCGCGGCCGCTGTTTATAATGAGGCTGTTGCACAAGGCCGCAGTCGATGTGGGACGTAGAACGTGGGACGAGAGGCGAGATGGCTCAGGCTGCTCATGCCACATGCCAATTGCCACTTGCTACTTGCTACTTGCCACATGCCGCGTGAGACAGCTGAGGCTGATCTGGCCTACCGCCCGCTGCGAGCGCCCCAAGCGAGCTGCCTACTTTAACTTCATTTGCCTTCGTCACAGCATCCCCCTCGCCCTTCCCCCCTGTCTGCCTTGTCACGCCCACCTGCTTGCGCCTCAAGTGTGCGACAAAAAGTTGCGGCGACCTTTCGTGGCAGTTCCCGCTGTGCGGGATTTGCGGCATTGCCAATTGGACGTAGGGTTCCCTTGCCGCCTTTCTCCCTCTTCCTCTCCCTTTCTCTCTCGCTCTGCGCCCCTGACCCATGCCACCTACTGTGCCCCCACTGCCTGCCACTCGTGCCTCTTCAACATTTTCTTCTTTCTCGCTTCTCCCCACATACATTTTCGACAATTTTCAGTCTTAAGTTGAAAATGTTCACTTGGCCAAGTTGCCTTGGCAGTTTCTGGCCACGTCTAATCCGCCGTAATTGATTGCAAGGCTTACCGAATGCACTTCCCGGCTTAGCTTTGGGTCGCAGCTCAAGTGGCCAACGATTTCTTTATTATTTATTTATTTATTTTCATGGAATTTGGTTGCTTCTTTGCGCCAAAGCTGCTTCGATTTTGTCTTATGCTTCTTTTCGATATCTCAAGTACGTTCCGCTAATCTGTCTGTCAATGCTTGCATCGCGGGTATTATAGAAGTCATTCGCTTTCAAAAAGATAGCTAGATCTCTGTTGTTATGGGGATTAACAAAATTAAATTTGAAATTCAAACTGGAAAATCTTTTCTATAAAAATAGCAGTTATAAAAGTTATTGGCTTTCAAATAGCCAGATCTCTGCTGTTAGCGCGGTTAGCATGACTAAATTTGGCATAGGATTTGCTTAATATATTCTACAGGAAAGGCATATTTGAAATTTTGTATATTTCACCCTATGGAATACTTGAATATCTTTAATCTTTATGTTGTAAGCTACTTAATCACTTGCTATTCAGCAAAGTGCTTACATATTATGCTATATAAAGGTCTTTAGTGCAGCTTGAATCATTTCTCACGCAATCTTAGTTATTCGTGTATAATGAAAAACCTTAAAAAACTTTTGCGTATGCCCCCAAGCGGGACAAATAGAATCTTAAGTAGAGCGCATTGTGTCCTTGTGGCAAATCAAAGGTTATTATGCAGCTCTCCCTCTCTCTCTCTCTCTCTTTTTCTTGACTAGCCCAAGTTTTCACAACTTGCCGTAGATAATATCTCGCTAAATTTCAATCCCCCTCTTTCTCTCTGTCTCTCTCTCTCTCTTTCTCCCTCTTTGTGTGCTCTTTGGCATTAAAAACATTTTGTGGCCAAGTTCAGCGCGTTGGCATTGCCCGAGGAGGCGCCACAAAGCTGTCATTCAGCGATTGTTTGTCTAGACGGCCAGATCAGAGGGTCGTCCCTCTGCCTTAGCTCACTGCCCCCTTCTCTCTCTCTCTGTCTCTCTTCTTGTCTCACTTTCCGCTGTCTGTCCGAGCGATGGACGCACAGCATAAAAAGTCAATTAGTGCGCCCAAAAAAACCGGCCCCACGTTGGGCGCCCACTTCGACTCCCGCTCTCCCTCTCCCTCCCTCTCTCTTTCGCTTACATTGTGCAGCTCGAACGCAACATCTGAGCAGCTTGCGGGCAAACAAACTTCATAGGCAGCTCCGCATCGTTCCCTTCCGTCTCCCCCGTCTGCCACGCCCATTAGTTGCCATTCTCACTGAAATGCTTCCCTCGCTCTTCTCGTCCCTTCGCCTGTCGACGCCATCATTTCATTCATTGTGGTTCACATTGAAGCTTCTGTCGTCTGCCCCTCCCACTCTGCCGCCGCCTCCACCTCCGCCTCACCTGCCTCTTAGCACATTTTCATTTTTCACACAACGAAAACAAAAACGTAAAAACATTTTTCACAAAAATCAAAAACTTTTCGGATTTTTTCTCTGTTCTCTGTTTTTTTTTTTTTTTGTTCTCTTCGTCTTTGGTTTTCGTTTTTCATTCGTTTTGTTTGCGCGCTAACGGGGCCGCAGGGTCAGGGTTCGGTTCGGTTCGGTTTGTGCGGTTCGGTTCGGTTCCTGGCCACGCCTACCGACTACGTAGCCGCCTTCGACGGTGTCTCAGCTTGTGCCGAGTTCTTTTTCCTCTCGAAATACCCTGTGGGCGGTAGGCTAGTGGGAGGGGTGGCTTGTGAAAGTTGAAGAACTTTGTTTAAATGAATATTTCCAAATTTCACTATATATATTCTTGAACAATCAGCATATTAGTTATCTGTAACAGAATTGTTTTAGTTTTAATAGAAAATCACTAAATTCTGGGAACATTCACATTGCTTGTGCAGCTAATTCTATCAATCATAATTATATATGCATATATATTCGTGAACAATCAGCATATAGTAGTTTTAATAGAAAATCACTAAATTCTGGGAACATTCACATTGCTTGTGCAGCTAATTCTATCAATCATAATTATATATGCATATATATTCGTGAACAATCAAGCAATTTGTTTTTCTGGGTCTTCCAGGGCATTGGCTAGTCGTGCACATCACCTCTGCCCGCCTGTTGGACATTTTGTTCGGTTTGGCAGTGGCACCTGCCGCTCGCAAAATTCCGCACGGCTTCTGTTACATTTTGATTTATTTGCTGAAATTTATTGTAAAGTTGCCCCCAGTTGCCAAAGTGAAGTGCGGTTGGCAGGGGGCGGGCAGCGAGAGGTGAACGGAGAGAGAGAGAGGGGGGACGCAGATTTAATACCGTCTGCAGATACATATAGGTAGTGATTTGACTCGCTGGCGCAGAGCAAAGTACTCAACACTTGCCAATTTCCAGCTCCCCCCTCCCTCTTCACTTCCCCTTAGCAAAGAACAACAGTAGAAGACGATGGCGACCACAAAATCAAAAAGTCTGACAATCCATTCAGGCAAGCCAGCTACCCTGTCAGTCCTACCTCGCCAAGAAACCACCCCAAAAAGCATTCACAGCTGTCCATTGTTGCACGGCCAGAAGGGGAGCCATGGCCATAGCCATAGATTGGGCAGAGCGGGGCGGGGTGCCAGCAAGGCACCTCAACTGATTGAATTGAATATCAGTTTTCAGATTTTCACGTTTTTCACATCTTCTCTTGGCGCTTTTCAGTTTTTTACGTTTTCCTCTCACTTACTTTTTCTTCAGCTCGCTGGCGCCGCCGTCGCCTTCGGCCCTGGCGACACACAAGCTCCGGACTTGCGTCGTACTCAACGCTTGGCTGCCCCATTTGAATTTGAATGGAAATGATTTTACTTGATTTTCATATTTTTATTATGCTCCCAGGCATTCGCGCCACGTTCACGTTCACGTTCACGTTCTAAGCTCCTGTGTTGTCCCTGTTATCCTTGTTTCTGGGTTTCCCCGCTCTTTCGTTTGCCTCTGCTTCAAACATTTTGCATTCTCAGCAACAGCTTGGCAAGTGCATTTGTCGCGCTCCTTAATTGTTTTCAGATTCCCCCGAGCTGATAATGGAATGCTCAGCCAAATAAAATTAGCATATTTTTGGCACAGTGTGTAAACAGTTTTTGTTATTTTTTTTGTGCTATTCTACCCACTGTCATGCATGATATATGGATTGTGCGATATGTAACTCAGTTATCTGTGAAGCTTGTGCGGCGAATCATATTTATAGCAGTAGTTGACAAATTTCATGGCGCTTATGTGTTCAAGTGTTTTTCTACATTTTCTTTATGTTTGAACTTAGATAGTTTAGGTTTTCACTGTTATTTCGTTTTGTTTTAGCTAAGTTTAATTGCAGAGCAAATTTCACAAGACTAGCTGCTGCGATAGCTGAGTTCAATGGGTTAAGTTCTAGCTGCATCGTTTAAGGTAGCTGCTTGCAACTGGCTACAAAATTTGCTAAAGTTTTTAGTTTCATCGCAACTTAAAGCTCTACGCAAATTTGTACATCATTTACTCTTGCATGTTTCGCCCTCGGATTGATTTCACCAAGTTGCTGCAAATTTGGGTTAGTAATTTCGGTAATTTTGCAACGTTTATTGGCTTTTGATGGCTTGGCTCGTCTCGGCTCGCCCTGATATACCAATTCTAATTCCAATTCCAATTTCAATTCCTTTTTGCAATTGCTTTCAAGTTCATTGGGTTCTCTTTTTTTCTTTTCCTCTTTTGGTCTTTCTTTGCTTTCAGCTTTCGCCTTAGCCATTTGGCCACTTGTCCACGCACAGGCCCCCAGTGCGTGTGTGTGTGTGTGTATAATGGCATGCAGATGTATAATTTAGCGCAAAAAACAGAGAGAGAGCGAGAGAATACGACAGGCAAGCGCCAAAGCGAAAGGGAAGGCAGCGCGCGGAGAGCAAGAATATGATTACGTATACGCAACGTGGCAACTTCTTAAAGTTCAAGTGCGGCCCGTGTGCGTGTGCCTGTGCGTGTGTGTCTGTATGTGCCTGGTCATTACGCACGTACCACTTGTATGAATGGCCGTTACCAACCACCTGGCCTGCCACGCCCCTCCACCGCCCCCCCCCGATACACGGCACCCAAGTCAAGCTCGTTGAGCACATAAAAATAAATCAAGTTTTTCTTCATTTCCTTTGCCGCATTTTTTGTTTGTTAACTTGTGTCAGACTGCGTGTGCGTGTGTGTGTGTGTGCGTGCTATATAGAGGGGAAGGCCTTTTAAGATTTCAACTTTATATTGCATACTTTTCTGTTTCGTCGTCGTGGGCCAAGCCAAGCTGACCGCGTCGCCGTCGCCTTTTACGCGTTTTTTATGCTAACCAAATGAAGTTGAATCTTTATTTTTATGCACACGCACAAGGTGCCAGCCAGCACAACAACAACAACAACAACAACAAGAACAGCAACACAAAGATAAATGACAACAAAATGGCAACAACAAAGAAATATGTTATTAAAGTTAATCATAAATTCTGTTGTTGTCGTCCGGCGAAATTCAATTGAAAATCATTTTATTGCCAGCGCAATAAACGCACGTGCTATGGCAGGATCCCTTCCCCGACCCAGCTACCTGCACTTTCCCTAGCCAGGCGCTATCTCGTTTCCTTTCACTCTCTCTCCACGCTTCCTTTGGCCTTCCTTCACACACACGCCGCGTGCTCTCGACACGTAGATCTCGTGTCTGTGTCTGTGTGTGTGCTACGTGTTGCCGCCGCCGACGGCGACGCTGACAATTTTGTGGTGCATGCAAGCTGCGTTGCAGCAACAAACTGCAACAACAACAACAATAACGTGCAGCTGCCCCAGGTAGAGCTTTACCCAGAGACCTTTTGGCTGTTTTATTGCTCTTGCAACACTTTATCTAGTGCCGTCCTGCCGCTTCCCGCTTCCCGCTCAGTTACCCCAGTTACCAAGGCAAGGTTAACCCACTAACCCCTCCCCTGCACCCCCTCCGTGCCACAAAAACGTGGCAAAATGAGGAAAATAACTTTCAATCTCCATTTTCAAACTGAGCCAAGTGAGTTAAGGAATTTCACTTTAGTTTGAACTTAAACAAGAGTTCAAGCTCAGCAAGGTTTCTTTATTTTTATAAGCCGCAGATCTTGAGACTTTCAATTGAAAATTGTGTTGGTCAGGCAGGTGCATGGATGAGATTATATTTAATTTTTTTTTTTTTATTTTTATTATTTATTAATTATATTTAATGCATTTTTTTATAGGAAATTTCATTCGGCTGCAAGGAAGGAGAAGGCAGGCTAGCTTGAAATTTTTAGAAATTTAGTGATTCATTAGAAATTTTGTTTATATATTTATTCTTGTTCCAAAAGTTTGATATTACATAAAAAAATATTTTCAAAATTTGCTCTTTACACTGAAAAAAATGGGGAAATTCCAAAGAAAATCTAAAAAATGTTGAAGAAGTTCGAAAAGAGTTTCAAGCCTAAAATCTTTAGCTGCTGCAAGCAACTTGATATTCCAAGTTTTCTATGTGCGCAGGGTATGCCAAGTGTGTGGCAACTTGGTCGTTGCCGTTGGCGATGGCTCATTTCATTTGCGAAGTGCTTCGTTTATTGAATTTGGAGCGAGGAATTCATCGACGTCAATGCGTTATAAGTATTTCATTCATTTCCTGTTGCATTTGCTTTTATTGTGCTGCTGCTGTTGTTGTTGTTGCTGTTGCTGCTATTATTATGCCATGTCATGCGAGGAGCAGCAACAATAACAACAACAACAACAACGAGAGGAGCAATCAGAGAAGCGAGTTGTCCTTGCACGCCTTTTGGGGCAGTTGGCATTGATGGCATCGCATTGACTGCGGCCCAGGGCCCTGGCCACGCCCACGTGGGCGTTCACGTGCCACCACCCGCATTCGCTTTATTTTGAAATTAGTTTTGAAAAGCGCATTATGCGGCGTGTGTGCGCGTGTGGTGTGTGTGCGTGTGTGCGGGCATATAATGGGCCACGATTATTATCGAAATTTGCTGCCAGACGCGAAATTTGCATGCAAAGGATGCGCAGAGGATCCTCGATATGACGTACAGTGTACACTGGGCACAAGTAACTAAAGTGAGAGAAAGAGGAAGGAAAAGAGAGAGATAGAAAATTGGTAGGTAAACGAAAAGAGCGAGGCAAAGAGTAGGCAAAAAAGATAGAAAGAAGTAAAAGAAGTAGTAAGAAAAATAAAGAAGAGAAAAAACGAATGGATTCATAAAGAGAGAGATAGAGAGAGAGGAGTGAGAGAGAGAGAGAAAGAGAGAGAGAGAGATAAAGAGAGAGACAGATAGTGATAAGGAGAACAACAGAAGCGTAGAGTGATAAAGAAACAGAGAAGAAGCATCTATAAAATTTCCCTAAAAATTTCCAAACTATTTCTGTCTCTCTTTCTTTCTCTCTCTTCTCCAATCGAGTAAAGCTCTTCAATTCACTCTGCAATCAACAATTCCCTCAGCAATTTTAGCTTGCAAAATTGATTTTCGCTCTCACTCTCTCTCTCTCTCTCTTACACGCTCGCACTCACTAGCTCCCTCTCTGTTCCGCAAATCGAAAGTGAATAATCAATGGAGCGTCACAGCGATGAGTAATTTAATCGAATTCAGGCAAGTTGGCGAAAGCACGGAGGGGGGAGAGGGGGTGGTCAGTGGCAGGGTGCAAGAGGGGAGGGGGGCTTTATGGGTCCATAAGTAATGACACTAATAACTAACTGGACACTGGGCCGGGTTAACCTTTTTGTTGGCCAAATCAAGCGTAAACCGGGCAGATAAAGCCGATAAACAAAACAATTAATTGCATTGTGTAGCCAACAAACACACACACACACACACACACACGCACACACACTCGCACACATGTGGGGCATGTCTTTTTAATGACTATTTTATACACACGACTGACTAGCTCTGGGCCCACAATTTATTATGATTGCGGGGTACGGCGAGCTGAGTGCGGACTACGGCTAAGCTTGGCACACATTTCGGTCAACGACTTGCGGACAGAGTCTTGGCGAGCACTCTCTGCTCTCTCTCTCTCTCTCCCTTGTCTCTCCTTCCCCTCGCACGCTTGAAGTTGGCGTGGCATATTGCAAGGGCCCACAAAAGTATGCTACGAAATATGCAACGTTTGCTGCGTAGCTCTTGTTGTTGTTGTTGCTTCTGCTGCCCTGCGGCTTGTTGCCGTTTCGGCTGCTGTTGTTGTTGTCACAGCATAAAGTATGCATCGCAACATGTTAAGTGTTGACAAAGTGTTATTGAGTTATCCAAGCGCAACAGAGAGCGAAAGAAGGAACTAAACAGAGGGAAGAATGAAGAGGGTTAAGGGGGATAGAGTCAAGTTGGCATGCGGCAACAAAATTTATAGTGCATTCGATCGCAACTAACTTGCTGTGGCATGTTGTCTGCTAACTGCTCGATAACTAACCTATGAACATAAATTATAGGGTATATCGAGTGTGGAACGATGTGATAGAGTTGGTTGATCTTTTGAACGTAGCTTACAGTTTTTATACAAGCTTTAAAGTGTCTGGCAGCGATAAATGGGTTATCGATAAACAGAGATCTCTCTTGACTGCACATCTCTAATTGAGTTACCATTAAAAACAATCGTTATCGTTTTGTGTGTGCTCTATATACTAAATGCCAGTTGATCACAGCTAAAAGTGACAGTTATCGATATCTTATGCATGCGAAAAACGATAATCGACAATCGACCTTCGAACGCTGCTTTTGACATCCCTAAACGGCCTGACTGCAATCTTTTTGTGCCTCAAAGCAGTCGATAGCTGATGTTTCTGACAGTGTAATCGATATGCGATGACGTGGAAAATCGCACAAAAAAAAAACGTAGTCGAAAAGTGCGCAAAGTATGCAACATCATTGTGGGTAACCGCAGCTTCTTTTCCCGCTCGCGTCTATCTCTATCTCCCTCTCTCTGCTGCCATGCGGACACGGAAACGGATACGGATACCCGCAGTTCCGGTAGTGTTGGGTAGCGCTGCCACTGACACTGCCACTGACACTGCGAATGGGCTTGCACAACAAGCCGCCAATTACGATAGAAATCTAGCAAAATGTGCAAATCGAGCAAAAATTTGCGACTATAAAACGTGAACAAATTTACATGCAAATCTGTCTGGCTGCCTTCCTTATCCTGCTCCCCCTCTCTCTTTCTCTCTCTCTCTCTTTCCCTATTCCTATTCCTCGCTCTGTCTGAGCCAGCACATGCCGTAGCCGAGTATCAGGCAACAAATTATCTCAATTTAGCATAATATTTACCGAACTGAACTGCATCGAACCGTTTCGGGGGCAACTACATAAAGCAGGCAGAAGCTGCACAGGCGTAGCTAGTAGTGGGTGACAAGGGGGGCGAAGGTGTAGCTTGGCTGGCCGACTTGGGCTGTGTCGCGACATTGGCGGCGTTTCATGAGCTAAGAAATTGAATTGGTTTCTCAAGTTGTCGTTGTCGTTGTCGCTGGCGTTTGCTGTTGTCCTTGTCTGTCTGCCTGTCTGTCTGTCTCCTTCTTTGTGCGCTTGACTTATGGATTCGTGTGAAGGTAGCGTAAACAGGAGCGGACTATCTTGGTTGAGGGTGGGGTTTGGCATCGATTGCACTTTGACGCACTACAGGAAGGTGTTGAAGATGTTCGAATCAACTACGTGGAAATAAGTTTAAAGGAAACCAAGTATAATTAGTTTAGTAGTGAAGAAACCATAGAGAATCCATCGAGAAAATGCTTAATGAGATTGTTTCTAATTAAAGCTTATTTACAGATCTTAATTTACGTACTTGCTTAGCTATGATAGATCCATGTATACTATATATGATTAGACTGCCAACTTACCTGTGCCTCTTCTGATGCGCTCCTGTTCTGTTGTGAGCAACCTTTACCTGCGACAGGCGTTTCATAGATGAGCTTGACATTGTCACGCGTTCTATGGCAAAAGCCTTTCAAACTCGCACACTCCTCCTCCATTCCTTCCCTGCCCAGCCCCACCATTCCTTTTGCTGTCATGCGATTCGTTTCGATTTCGATTCAATTCGAGGCGCTGCGTTGCACTGCAACGCGAGCTGACGCGACTAGAAATTCTTTTCTTTTTTTTTTTTTTTTGCGTCCAACTAATGTCGTAAGATTCAATGCGATTCTGTCTGATTCAGTGCGATTCTAGGCGAATCAATGTCTGACAAAGCCTCAAGGTGAAGTCCAAAATGCAGCCAAGAGAAATTTCAATTGACAAAAAAGGAAAGTTTTTCATTATGCTGACATTGAGAAAGTGAGAGAGGCTGCCATGGATGACAATGGTACCGTAGCCGGAACTGTGATTCAGACAGCACTACGTGTCGTATGGCCGAATGAATGCCCGACTGAATGGCTGAATGAATGACTGAATGAATGACGCATAATTTGATGCTAATCAAAGCGCACGGCACGAATCAAATCGAATAAAAACGAAAATCATAAAAAATTGGGGGATATAGAAAAGTGAAACCTGTGCCACAGGAAATTGCAGTCGTTTCTGCTCTATACCCTGTAATTAGTGGAAATATATGCATGGTGTATGCTAGACTTTTTAAATCTAGGGATTATAGCCTGATAAAAGTTTTATTTCAGATTTAAATAAATTCTAAATTTATAAAACATTTTTTTTTTGGAAAAGTAAAAGTTCTGACAGATTAAGATTAAAATTTCATAAGAAAAAATGGTTCCAGCTGCTTTTTTAAATATTTTAAAATTTTCCATACATATGCGTTCTTAATATATCTAACCATCTTCCCCCAATATAATTTTCTAAGCCTTTTCCTTTTTTTGACATAAAAATCTTTATGAAGTGAGATCTTTTTTTCTCTGCAGGGTATACGCTCGTTGGTCAACTGAGTTGCTATCTATTAGCCTGATTTTTATGCTGCCATTTTTTGTGATTGCTCGCCAAATTGTTCGAATAGCCCAAACTGGTCTCTCCGGACGAGTCTCCGGCGTGCTCGCCATAATGCCCAGCTATGCATGTGGAAATTGGAAATTAAAATAGTTGCCTAAACTAAATACGAAATCTGTTGCGCGCCATGGCTATCTCTTTTGCTCCCCCCTCACCCTCTCCCGCTCTCATTCTCTTCCTCTCCCCCCTCTAGCTTAGCGCGTTTTTTCCAATTTACTAACGGAAATCCAAGCAGTAAAGCGCATTCAATCAGTTGCTCCTAAACTCTGCTCATCCGGCAGGCAGGCCAGGCAGGGAGGCAGGCGGCGCAACGAGGAGTCAAGTGTGCTGGTAGGGGGGCAGTTAAAGCTTTGGTATTAAATTTATATGTCAATAAATCTCGCCCAGCCGGAGAGAGGGAGAGAGAGAGAGAGAGAGAGCAAAAGGCAAACGCGCGAGTAGTTTGTAGCCCGAGGGCGACGGCAGCTTCGTCTTAAGTTGAAACTTATTAAGCAACGCTCGAGCAGGCATACATAGGTCGTCTTGTTCTGGTCCGAGGTGCAGGTTCAGCTTGGGTTAGGTTGCGGGGTCGCAGAGGGAGTTACGAGGCAAACGTCTATAAATCAGTAGCTCCCGTCCCCCACGCTCCAAGCGAAGCGAAGCTATGAACTCAGTTTCAGCTGGAAGAGCGCTTTATTGCCAGACACGTGTCTATGTGCGTGTTGGTGTGCCTGTGTGTGCCTGTGTGTGTGATGGACTGATAGCATATGTTGCCAGTCAGTGCATGTGTGTGTGTGTGTGTCAAAAATGCCTGGCGAAATTGATAATCAACATTAAATATTGGCGAGGTTGAAAAAATGCAATCGATTTACGCAAAGTTTAATTAAATAATGCGCTGCGAAAGTTAGAAGGGCAGAGGTGTACAGGTAGCGAGAAAAAGAGGGAAAGAGGGAAAGAGAGAGAGAGAGAGAGAGTGAGAGAGAGAGAGGGAGAGAAAGAGAGCAGCATGGAGGTCGAAAAAAAGTGAGAAAGGGAAAAAGAGTTTAATGAAAGAAGTTAGCTGGACTTCAATGAACTGAAAGAGCTCAGGACTTAACTGAAGGAAAGCATAGAAATTAAAAGGATTATATCATGCGATAAAAGTGGCTAATAAAATAGGGTATAAAGAAACGTATCCCTGACCTGCCTGCCTAAATTGCTAGGGAATCAACCTGCTGTTGCCTCGTAGTCACGTCAACATGAAGACTTCCCTTTCTTCCTCAACGCTTGGGTGGCCACAAAACGCTTCATGAATAGTGCTAATAATGACAGCAAGGAAAGCAGCAACTGTCAAGACCCCAACCCGCCATCTCTCATTCCCCCCTTTGCTCTACGCCTCTGGTTGTGGGAAGCGCCTTAACACGCACATGTAAACACATGTCAAGTGGCTTAAAGTCTCTTTGGGCCAAACTGGCAGAGCTTATGCACAAGGATTAAAGAGAGACGCAGGCACAGCACACAGATACACACACACACAGTCACTCACTCACACACACCTTGACACGCACACACCGACTGAGGTAGCAGCCTAATCGCATTCGCTTCATAATTCGGCAATTCGTTTTGCTGCCGGCATTAAGAGCTGCTAATTAATCAGTCAATACGCAGCGCAAGATACCACTGCAACCCCCCCGCCCCCTTTTCCGCTCTGCTTTGCTGCCTTTGTCTCCACTCTGCCATTCACACGCAGACACGCATAAATCTCAGGGCAGGCAACGCGTCGTATGAGTTATGTCAAATGCAGACCGAGAACTGCCACCAGAGTTGCCATCATTAATAATATTTTTAGTTTCTCTGCATGCGTTAGGCATGCTCAAGCAGCGAGAGGCAGAGGGGGAGGAGGGAGTGTAGCTAACAAATGGCTTTGCTTTCCTTTCCCCCCCCTGGCCCACCCACCCCTCCGCTGCCACGCGTCGAGTTGTCTCTCGTTCAGCTTGCAATTAATCAAGCAGACAACAGGAATCTGGCTGGCTGAGCCTGCGGCCAGAGTTGACATGGCCGCCATTTGCTGCAATTCGATATGTTCCAACAAGGATGACAACGACAACGATCACGATGACGATGACGATGACGATGACGATGGGTTGATGACGTTGATGGGTTGCGCACTTGAATTCTGTCACCTTCAGTTGGTAACATGCAAAATGCTGTCACTTAAGCTCTGTTTAAGTGAGTGTGAGAGAGATAGCGATAGAGTGACAAAGATAGAGAGAGAAAGAGAGAGAGAAAAATGCATGTAGCTGAAAGTTTATTAAGCTAGTTTTTTTAGGAATTCATAGAGCAAACTAAACTATATATAGAATAAACTATGTGTAGGGTATATAGTAGTTGGGTAAATTTCAACAATAAAATAATAACTATACCCTGTACATATATATATTATTTTGTTTTTTATTTATAAAGTTTTTTTCACTTTTATCTTAGCTATTTTAAGACCCTGACCTAGCGTTTTGCGCGCACCTCTTCGACAGATCTTAAATCTTATCAGACTTGCTCGCCTAACTTTGCTTTTTATGCATTTATAGCGGTTTTTTTATAACTTTGCTATCCAAAATTGTTGTTATCTTAAAGGTTCTATTGCGACAATTAACCCAAATTGTTTATGTTTCATATATAAAAATAAATAATTAATGCGTAAAAATATTTAGCGGGATTAGTCTCAGCATTTTTCTGATTAAAATTCAAGCCAAACTTTGTTACAAAAGTTTCTTTATTATTAATAATTTTTTTTTTTTTTAATGTCATAAATTTTATTAATTTACGCTCTTTGCCCGTAATGGGTTTGAACTCGGTTAGCCTCATATCATTATTTATTTATGTGGATTATTAACTGAAAATAGCAGAGCAAATAGAATTTTATCCGCAGTTCTCTCTCTCTCTCTTTTTTGTTGTTGTTGTTGCTCTCGTTAGCCACAAAATTCGACTTGGTGCTTAAATTTGTTGGGGAAGTTCTTAGGCAGCAGCACACGCACGTACACACACCCACACACACACACACACTCGCACAAACGGTGAAGATGGGCAAAGAAATTAAATTATTTGTTAGCCGTAAAACGTTGACGGACAGAGCCAAAACTGTGGGCCGTAGAGTCCCGTAGCCCCACGAAGGGCAGCTAGAAAAACGAGCATGACAACAAGGACATACAGATTACATAACACACACACACACACACACACACACGATGCACACACATACACATATGGGGCAACAAGTGAAAATCCATTTGTTAGAGGAAATCGTGCAAAAAGCTTAAATACAAAGCTTAAACATAAGTAGCAAGGCCCAGGACTCACACACACACACACACACACACACACACACACACACACACTCAGCTGACCTGGCATCCAACCACACATACACGCACACACCCACACACTTGGACAAATACATAGGCATTCGGTTATGCATATGTGGAGCAGGGACTTAGGCAGGGCAAAGCTAAATGAAGCTGCCTTCGGTTTGCCTTTTTTAATACCCTGTATGGGAAGAAGTTACAGCATGGGTAGGTACGTTAGCATATAAAGTTTATATGGAATGTTGAAAGAGTTGAATGAGTCAATTAATTGAAAGAGTCTGTTATAATCAGCAGGAAGAACAATTTTGTTGGGTAACCTAAAAAATTTTGTAAAAAGAAGATTTTCAAGACCTTTACTTTTATAGACTATATATAGATTCATATATTATAGATTGTCAGATAAATATGTGATATTTTATATGGATTGTTAGTCTATAAAAACTCCATAATTTACCATCAGTGAAATCGTTTTCGTTGAGCTGCTTTTTATATGCGAGTGCAAACTTGCTACAGGGTATTCCCTAGTCGAGACACACACACACACACACACAGTTGTGCTGCCTGCTCATTTGTTGTTGCTTTTGTTGTTTCACGTCTTACCTTTTAACGTGTTTTACCGTTCGTTTCTTCTTTATGGCAGCCTTCGCATAAAATGAGCAGCCAAAGTCGCTGCTAAAGTGTGTGTAGTTGCCCTTGTGTGTGTGTGTGTGTGTGTGTGTGTGTGTGTGTGTGTGTGTGTGCGCACGACTCGTCTCCCTTGGGTAAATTTTTGTATTTGAAATATATGACCAAGAAATTTTCAAACATTATTTTTTAATTTTATATAAAGTATGAAAATTTATTTATTTTTTTCCTTGCCTTTTCTTCTTTCTTTTTCAGCCTTGTAGCCAAGCAATTTGCCTGGTAAAGCTGGGGAAAGGATTGAAAAAAATGTAAGGGTTGCTTGTGTTGTGTGCGCCCCGTCGGGGCTAGGGGCTAGTGGAGGTCGGGGATTGCCAATTCTGCAGCATTTGCTAAAAATGCAGAAAAAACGATTTAAGTGGACTGTGAAATTGTGTGAAAGTCGTGCCAAAACATGACCGGGAGTGTGTCGAGAGCTGTAACTAGCATAGCGAGTTAAAGTGGGTTATTTTGATGGCAACGGATAAGAACGGATAAAAAGTGGATAAAACGGATAAAGTGATTATTATTTTATGGAGTGAAAAAATGTGTAATTAGTTGGTCAATAATGCCTGCAGTTGGTTTCCTTGATCACGGATAACAATCGGATAATTTGGATAAAACTTGTTACCCGATTCAGTTTGGTTATAATATCAAAATAACTGCGGATAAATGATATCGTTGGAGCCATGCTGATAAGACAAATTTTGGCTACATGTTAAGATCAGCATTATCTCAGAAGGAAACCGTCTGGATAAACTTGATAAAAGTGGATAATATAGATAAAAACGTGTTATAAAGTAGTATAAGTAATATAAGAAGTTATCTTGAATTGGCTTCGATATCGTGCGGATAAATAATTTAAGCGAATAATGTACAAAGCGGAAGGTAAACCAATATAAGAATGAAGCGAGAAATGCTAAGAAAGCAGAGGTGTATGAATCAGATCACGTGTGACAGGGAATGTACAGAGATACTGCCAAGCCGATAAGAGAAATCCGTAAGTGAAAACAATTAATAGACACATTTCGTACACTCGCACACCTTCGATAAGGGTTAGAAAGCTGTTTGTTTTTCTTCGAGCAGCTGCTCGTAAATCCCGTTTATATCGGATAATTGAGTGTGTAGCCTGATAGCGCGTACAAGTAATGCATACATATTTCATAAAATCGCAACAAATATTCACTCTAATATGTTTGTAGTTTAACCCATTGGCCAATGTACAAGGCTCGGGGGAAAATTGGAGCGTGTTGAGTTACGAGCTCTATCAAAGTTTCTAGGCGTTTTGGCATTAACATGATATGCAACATATAGTTCAAAGTGGCGAAAATCAAACAGATATACACGCATACTTATTAGACGTATCTCAAATTTCTTGATTTGAACATTTAACCGTTAATCAGTTGCTAATCAAGCGTCATATTAGTCGTCAATTATTTGACACTGTGCACTGTGGGCACAAATCGGATAAACTTAGATAAAGCTTGATAAAGGCTTGCCTACTCAATATAATGAAATTATTTTTAGCATTACTCATCAACTGACGAAGTTCTCTTTGCTTTCGCAAGAGAGCTATGAGAACTCAGCTCACTGTGGGGCTAAGCAGGTGAAATTTGGCGAAGATTTTTGAGGTTTTTGCTAAAGTTTTTTGTAAAACAATAAATTTTTGTTATATTTATTTGTGTTTTATTTATTACTGTATTTATTTCTGTTATATTTACCTCTGGTATACCATTTTTTTCTATATCCTTTATATTTTTAAATTGAGGTTTTTATTTTTATAACTGAATTTTTTGGCGTGTTTTTCAAAGAAAAATAATATAACAATAATAATGGGCGCAGTGCAAATCTATATGAAACGATGAATAACTTTTATGTTCATTATCAGATCGGAACCAGCGATCGTTTAGGTGGTGATAGTTATCATACACACCAAAACTGAATACTGTAGGTTTATTATTGCGCTTGCTATACGGTTTATCGATTTGCGGGGGCGGCAGTAGGCGTGGCCCAAATTTTAATAGAAATTTTACAGCGTATGATTCACATAAGTGTTGTCACCAAATTTGGTGGCTCTAGCTTTTTAGTTTCTGAGACAGACAGACATGGCTTAATCGACTGCTAAGCAAGAATATATATACTTTATGGGGTCGCAGATGCCTCCTTTATTTTTATTATTTTTCTTTTGGAATAAATTAATTTCCTAAAAAGCTTAAAGCATATTCTAAATTCAAACTGGATTATAGGAAATAAGACAAGGTGCTAGAAGTCGATAGTTCGGCTATGACAATTTGTTTTTTTGAGCACTTGAAAACTTATCTTTTCCATGGTGCGACGGTCAGCGGTCACTTGTGTCGCGCCACACCTTGCCTAGCCAGATGATAAGATTAACTGTGCCTCAGGTTCTGCTATAAAGCATGCGTTGCTGCTTCGCACATGCCACAGTCGAACAGTTGCAGGCACGAGGCGCAGTCACAGTCAGACAGAGGGAGATAGCAAGAGAGAGAGAGAGAGAGAGAGAGCGATGGCAACTCTAAAGGGATCTCCTGCACTCAGGCTAATCATGCTGCTGTCACTGATCTTGGCCGGCATTGTGATGACTCAGCAGGTGAGACAAGAAACGCGCACGAAGCGAGCTTTGATCGCAATGGGCTAATCAATTCGTTTTGTTTCGTTGCATAGGCAGCCATCGCTAATGATAATTACTACACGGCTGGCGTTGTGGAATTCCGCACGGCAGCTAGTTGGTCAGATAATCTGGCATCATATGTGGAGATCATTGGTTCGTCCGATGCCAGTGCCACGGACATAATTGTCTTTCCAGAGGCCACCCTGGCCAGCTTGTCGGATGCCAGCTTTGCCCCAGCACCGGAGCAGCAGGTGACGCCATGTCTGACCGATCCGAATGCGGAGTACTATGCCGAGTACGTTGTGGCCATCTCATGTGCCGCTCGCAATGCCAGCAAGTATGTCGTGATCAACTTTAGTGAGCGACAACTCTGCTCCGACACGCCAGAAGATCCGCGTCCATGTGCCCCCAATGGGTACAATGTCTTCAATACGAACCTCGTGTTCGATCGTAACGGAGTGGTCATCTCCCGATACCGCAAGGTGAATCTGTATGGCGAGCCAAGGAATACCACCTACCTGCCGGAGCATGTAACCTTCGAGACGGATTTCAATGTGACCTTCGGGCATTTCATCTGCTTTGACATACTGTTCTATACGCCTGTCCAGAGTCTAGTCGACCAGGGTATACGCGACTTTGTCTTTCCCACTATGTGGTTCTCTCAGCTACCATTTCTGACAGGTAAGGTTTCTGCTTTGAGCCGGTTCAAGTGAACCGAGTAACCTACATGCGGTTTAAACCTCATGGGGTTTTTGGTATTCTGTTGCACAAACCTGCTTGAACTTTTGCTAAAACCCTTTAAAGTTAGTTAGAACAAGTTGAGAGCATCCTTTGATTAATTGAACCGGTGTGGCTTATTTAAACTAGGGTCAGCTTAGACGTGCCTATCTGAGAGATTTTCCTAGAATATGAACAACTTTAAGTAGAACGACTAAGTTGAACTAGTTCGATTCCATTTGGTTCCAAATGTAAGTGTTACGGTTTAAAACAGGTAGAGACTTCTATTGGATAGTTGTCTACAGTTTGAACCAGCTCAAATGGTACAACTCAGCTAAGCTTTAAATAGTTCAACTGTGAACTGAAATCGTATTAATTATCTTCACTTATGTATCTGTCTTTTCTACCCTCTCCGCCTTGCTCTTCCAGCTGTTCAGGTGCAACTCGGCTGGGCATACAGCAACGACGTCAACCTATTGGCAGCTGGTTCCAGTTACCCTTCAGTCGGTTCAACCGGCACGGGCATCTACCATGGCGTGGAGGGCACCTACACCAGCGTTATGGCAGTGGGCAATGGCGAGCGAAAACTCTATGTGTCGCGGGTGCCAAAATATACCAACCCATCCACTAGGGTGAGCCGACAAAGGAAGCGACGATCCCGAACGACACGAAGTCTAACGCAGCGTGAGGCCAACACTGATAACTTCTTCATGAAACGCGACCATCTGGAGAATTACAGGACCAAAGAACTGGATCTGTCGCTGGATGAGGTACCACAAGTCATATCTGTCATGTTTATTACCACAGTCTGCGCCACACACTTTTGCTGCCACTTCACGCTGGAGTATAAGCCATTGGCAGCTGGAGCAAATTCCAGTCACTATAGATATCGCCTGGCAGCCTACGATGGTTGGCGCAAGGAGGATAGTGCGGATGTGAATTATGTGCGTAATTGCGGAATCTTCAGTTGCACAGGACCCGACCTTGCGGATTGTGGCAAACTGGGCGACCCAGACATGGTGCACCGTGTGAACTTTACAGGCATTACGATTAATGGAACCTTCCCCAAGTCGGAGCAGTTTCTGCCCATGCCCAACAGTGTGCTGGGTGACCTGTTGCCCCTGGAGCCGCGACAGTTTGTGTGGAAGGAGGAGGAATCCAAGAGCGGGTAAGCCTCATTTTGTTTATCGCTCTCTCAGTGTCCTAACCTTTTCCTACTCTCTCTCTCTCTCTCGTAGCAATCAGGTAAACATAGTTTACGCCTTCAACAAACCATTGGAGCTCTCGAATCTGCTGACCTTTGCCATCTATGTCAACTACTTCGACGATGAGTGTACCTGGGGTACGGGAACTAGCCAGCAGGATATTGACTGTGGCTATCTTCCAGAAGATGATGATAATGGTAATGGTGATGATGATAATGGCGGTGGCGCTGCCGAGCGTTTCATTAGCCCCTGGTTGCAGCTCTTCCTTGTTGTATCTCTGGTGATGCGATTAATTCTAGGTTAGGTTCGATTTGGGATTTGTTTTTTACAATTAAGTTAAAGAGGCCTTAATAAGGGTTAAGAAAATTAAAATACTTCGGGGGCTTAACGCATCCAATCCAATGTATATAATTTGTTGTTATATTAAGAAGATAAATATATATATCAATATATGTAAAAGAAACCGTAGGTTAAATTCGAATTATTTTGGAACTAGTTCAAATGAACTGGCAGCCCGAAAGTATAGCAGATTTTTCAGAAAGAGAATGAGAACAAGACAAAGAGGCAAAAAGAGACTTGCAGATGGAAAGGAGGGAGCAGAAAGAGAGATCGAGAAAGAGAGAGGAAAAGCGGCAAGCAGGCAGGGAGAAACCTGAATGATAGAGGGCACTCCGAGAGAGGAATATGTAGACAATGAAAATGCAAGACATTCAGACTGAATGACAGAAAGAGAGAGAGAGAGAGAGGGAAGCAAAGAGCACGGCAAAGAGAGCATTATCAGATAAGATAGTAATGCAATCGCTTTAAACTGGACGCAGATTAGCGGGATTTCCAGTCTTGGCCGCAACGTCATGTGGAGCAGAGAGTCTTGTCTTCCCGTCAGTCTGTGCATGCTTTTGCTCTTCTTGGTCGCGCCCCACTGTGATGGCGCCACCGCTGAGTACTACACGGCAGCCGTGGCAGAGTTTCGTCCGCTGACGCGGGGAACCTCATCGCAAATGCTTGCGAATAATCTGGCGGGATATCTCGACCTTATCTCAGCGACTTATCGCAGCACTGATATCATTGTCTTTCCGGAGGCAACATTGAACAGTTTGCTGCAGCTAACCACGGTGGCAGCACCCTCGCAGCGCAGCTTATGCAGCGACGCCGCCGAGGATGTAGCTGACTTTCTGCGTCAACTCGCCTGCGCTGCAGTGGAAGCGCAGACTTACCTGGTGATCAATGTGAAGGAGCGCGAAGATTGCGCCAGTAATGCCACCGATAACGATTGCCCCGAGCGTGGCTATCGATTGTACAACACAAACGTAGTGCTTGATCGTCGTGGCGCTGTTGTCTCACGCTATCGCAAATGGAATCTCTACCTGGAGGCTCAACTGAATCGCACTGCCAAGCCGGAGTACGCCATCTTCGAGACCGATTTCAATGTGACCTTTGGGCATTTCGTATGCTTCGATCTGCTGTTCTACACACCCGCCCAAGAGCTGATCGATCGGTACAAACTAAGCCATTTGATAGTCACCAAAATGTTTAATTCGGAGCTGCCCTTTCTAACGGGTAAGTGAACGTGGCTAATCGATTTATGGCCCCTCCCTCGCTTATCGCGCGACTCTGTCTAGCCGAATGACTTTAGTTTACCTGATCGGCTGATCAAGCATATCGCATAGCCGATCGAAACTATAAAATCAAATTGAAATTGGATTTTTAATTGATTTTGCGGTAGTCTCTGATCAGGCGCAATTTGATGTCACTTCTAGACTTATCCCAATTGTAACTATACTTTTCGATAATCAGGTTTAATCATCCTGAAGCTTAGGAAACTTTTTGTTTCTTAGTGGACTTATTGTTTATAATCCCCATAAAAGGTAGTTTTAGATAAGGTATGTTGGCGCCAACGATTGATACAACAAAATTTTAAAGTATTCAGTTTTGTATCCCAATTTCCTACAGTATTTAGTAATCCGATTTAGATGAAATTTGTTCACAGCATGTGGGATACTCCCCAGTTCGTCCCTGACTCCGCTTTCCATCTTCCTTCATCTCTTTCCCCCTCTCTCTTTCCTCTCCTGCAGCCAGTCAATTGCAGCAAGGCTGGGCATGGGCAAACAATGTGAACCTATTGGCAGCCGGAGCAAGTCTGCCCCAGAACGGCATGAGCGGCAGTGGCATCTATGCGGGACAGCGTGGAGCCTTGGTGCGTCGCATGGTGGGCAACAGCCTGGAGGGCGAGCGCCATCTATTGCTGGCACGTGTGCCACGCTGGCCTCAGCAGAGCACAGAGCAGCAGGCAGTCAATATTGTGCCCGATGTGGAGCGACCGGGACCGGCACAGCGCAAGTTGCTGATGCTGCAGCAGCCACAACTGGAGGACTTTAACACGCAGCTGGTGCCGTTGCACTCTGGTGGCGTGCTGGAGCAACGACTCTGCCACACAGATCTTTGTTGCGACTTCGAGATGATCGTGCAGGATGTGCAGGAGGAACCTGAGTTCACCTATCGAATGGGCGTGTTTGTGGGACAGCGGCGCTACGAGGAGGCTCAGTTCAGTCAGGTTAGATTATGCGGTGTCTTTGCGTGCCGCAACCAAAGTGTTCATAGTTGCGGTTTGCTGGGTCAGCAGCTGGAGGAGGAGGAGGAGGACCGTCCTCAGCTGCAGTTCAACATGTTGCGCATAAGTGGCGAGTTTGTGCAACGCCCACGCCGCCAGCTCATGCCCAGCACGCTGAGTGCATCGCTCTATGCTCTGCAGGCCAGTGAACTGGACTGGTCTGTGGAGCAGCAGGACGTGGACAGCGCCACCAACGTCACTCGTGTTCAGCTGCAGCTGAAGCAGCCGCACTCGCAGCTTCTGACCTTTGCCATCTATGGCAATTACTTTGACGAGTCGAGCTCCGGCAATGGCGCCACTGCAACTGGCCAGGGTTGTCGAGTCGCATTGGCCTTGCTGCTGCTGCTGGCGCTGCTGCTGCAACGTTGTCTTATCAGCGCAGCGTGGACCACCCCACAGCAAACACTTTGCTGATTAGCTTCGAATCGCGGCAGGCGACAAAGTTGTCGCGAACGGAAAGGGAAACTGAAAAGCTAACCCTATGATTCTTTTCGATTTGCGCGAATTTATGCTTAACTAGTATTTTCTATATTTAAAACTGGTAATAACTGATAATTTAATATTAATAAAATATGATTATATTTTATCTCATGAAAACTAACATAAAACATTTATTTTAGTAGGTTGCAATGAATTTTACAGAATAAATTATGATTTATTTCATATAAGGAACAAAAGTGAATCCTCAGGCAAAATTTGACGTCTTTACTTCTTTTAGTTGCTAAGATCTCGATGTTCATACAGACAAGATAGGCTACTGAAACTACATGAAATGCAAACAAAATATTGAGGGCTCTGAACTAAATCAACCTATCAAGTTGCCAAGCTCTATTATTGTGGCCAACTCAATAATGTAGCCAATATTTTAGAGAACTTTGGTAAATTCAAATAAAAAGCAAGCATCTTTTGCTTATATCATATTTCATCATAATGTTTCCCCGCCGATTCACTCTTAATTCAATACCCACTTCAACAAAGCAACGTGTAGTTTTTTCTCTCAATTTGTTTATTTTTGCTTTTTTTTGCCATAATTTTCTTTGTGTGCTGTTTTAATTAAGCAATAACTCGTCGAGAGCAATAAACTTTGATAGTGCCATAATGCTGTAGTATCTATCTACTGCGCCAGATGAAACATATATGATGTACTTAAGAGTGCTGAGTATATTTATGCATATTATGGTCGGAATGAAAGAAAATCAATTTTGGAATTCCACCAAAAAAACAAATACGCTCAGCTAATAAAACACAATGAACTTTTGTGCGGTTTTTTTCTTATGAGTTCTATGTAAAATTTGAAAATTTGAAAAAAAGTTTGCAAAGTTATGGAAAAATATTTACGGAAAAATAGCTAAAAAAGAGCTAAATAAATATGAATCAAATTTGTATTCCTTCCACTGTACTTGTCCCGTTTCCCTTTTATAAAACGTTATTTATTTCTTAGAAAAACGTTTGTGATTTATTTGTCGCCTGTCGCAGCTCATTAAAAGCGATGCATGGCTGCAGTTGCGTGTGTGTGCGCGTGTGTGTGTGTGTGCTGGCATGATTGCGGTTCAGGCAAAGATGCTGCGGGCTGCCTAAGCTGCCTTTGTTGTTGTTGTTAATGTTGTTGTTGTATTTGGTGGTGCTTTTAAGCCCGTAGCAAATTGTAATTAAGTGGCAGGCAAACAAGCGCAACACACTTGCACACACGCACACACACACAACCACAGTCAATTTGGCTGGCCAAAATTGATGTTAACCATATGCAGGCATAGTGTGCGAGAGCGAAAGAGATAGACTGATGGCAGGGGACGGGGGGAATGGTGTCAAGTTCATGTCATTAAGGTGTGATTAACAAAAATTAGTTGCTGCTTAACGGACACCGCACACACACACACAAGCACACGCGAACAGACACAGACACGCACACACACACACACATGCAGGCTAGCGCAACAGTCTGTGCGTCTGTGTGAGCGCCTGGAAAGCGTCGTCTCAGCCTCCGTTTTCGCCGCCTTCGCCCCACACACAGACATCAGGTGTAACAGGCGCAACACATGAACGTCGACTGCGCTGCCAGCGCGCCGCCTACGCCAGCGTCAGCGTCAGCGTCAGCGTAGCCGAAAAGTTTCATTCATTTCAACTGTTGCTCCCCACTTGTTAGCACATGCGAGACGAGACTGGAAAGCACACGACAACGACGACAGCGACGAAGGCGACGCACGAGGAGCCGAACGAAGCGAGGCGAAGCGAGGCGAACTGAGACGAAGGCGAAGGCGAATGTGTCGTCGCTGCGAACGGACGAAAAGCTTGGAAGCTTTGGAGAGCCAGGCGCGTGCTGTGTGCGTGTTGTAGAGTTCTGTTGTTGTTGCTGCGTGTAGACTGCGTTATATTTGCATTAAATAATTTAGCAGCAAAATGTTTTATGAAGCGCAGACAGCAGTAGCAGCAGCAGCAGCAGCCGCAGCAGCAGCCGAGCCGAAGCTGACTGCGCTTTTGCCAGTTGAAATGCAATTAAAAAGCGCAGCAGCAGCGGCAGCATCAGCAGCGTTGGCGTCGGCGTCGGCATCGGCAACAGCGACAGCGACGCAGGCACGAAGAGCTTTGCGTTAACTTCGGCTGTTGTGCTGCCGACGCTGCCGTCAGCGTCGACTGCGAACGCGTTGCGTGGCCGTCATCGTTGCCGTCGCATTCTGCGACAGCTTTTCGGCGCGCGTTTCATATCCAGTAGGCGTTCAGCCTCCGAGCGGATAACATTGCGTTGTTGTAGTTCTTGGAGCCAGCCCCAGCAACTCGCCTCGACGCACACAAACTGAACGAACAGAGAAAGACAGCGAGAGAGAGAGAGAGCTTGAGAGAGAAGAGAGAGAGAGAGAGAGAGAAGCACGGCAAGGCAGCGTTCAAATTCGACAAATTCGACAATTTCGATTTCGTTTTCAGTTCTGAGTGCGAGTTCGATACTCGCGGAGTCAGCGTGCGTGACACGAGCTAAGCGAGAGAAGTTTTTAGCTTGAGTTCGAGAGATTTTGATTTGAGAGACACGCACTAAATTTCGAGAAATACCAAAAGTTTTTGAAAAACCTTTTTCGGAAAGTTTCTTTTCGTTTTCGGCGCGCGAATTTGTTCGTTCAAAAAAGCAAAGCAAAAACTCTAAAGCGATTCAAATATCATCGACATCAGTTTTACCGTTATTTTTTGTTATCTTTTTTTGTTGTTCTTGTTGTTGGTGCAAAGAAGAAGAAGAAGAAGACGAAGCGAAAAGAAGTTTGCGCAAATTACAAATCACAGCAAATTCGTTTGTTGTTGCAATCGCTTTTTTTTCCTGTTATCACTGTGACTTGACAAAAAGTGCGAGCGAGTGAGTGTGTGTGCGAAAGAAACAGAGGAAGAAAGTGTGTGAGAGAGAGAGAGGGAGAGAGACAAGAAACAAAGCAGCAGTGCAGCAGCAAGTGCAGCGAAGAGCGAAGCCAAAGCAAAGTCAAAAGGTAAATGCGATTTTTCAATATTTATTCGAACTAACTGTAAATCTTTGTACAGTGGGCAATGTTAGAAAATATTTTTGAAAAGTGAATGAAAAAAGTTACAAATTAATTTGGAAAAACTTTCGAGTTGCTCGCAATGTTTGCAATTAAAGTGTAAGTTTTGGTTGTACTCGTTCTATAGTTTTATTTTCTCTGACCTTGAGTCGTGCAAAAAGTTTTGCTTATTCGAAACTTTTAATGACTTTCTGAAGTGATATGTAAATTTTAATTGCCTTCGTTTTGAAATGTGAGCGTTTTTTTTTTGAATTTGATTTTTCTTTCTCTAATTTTTTTTTTTTTTTTTTTGTTTAATTAAATCGTCGAACTGAGATTTTCTTTGCTGCTGTGTAAACATGTTTTTGTTGCTCGTCTGTTTTTGTATATTGAAAAGTTTCAAGTGAGTTGAGTTTCTGTTTGAAAAGATTTCAATGATTGATTGCTTTGCCGTTGGGATATTCCAGAAAGTTTTCCATTATTTAGTTCGATTGTCCCACAAGGTTTTGAAGTGAATTTGTATCTGAAAAATTATGAAAATATTACTATAAGGAATTCTCGATTATTTTCAATTAAAGTGAATGTTTTCAAAGTGGAATTCTACTTGAATTCCAGTTAGTTTTGTTCCCAGTTTGAGGTAGTATTAAAAGTGAAACAAACTTATTTTTTTTCGGACAGAAAAAAAACAAAAGTTTTTTCTACTTTTGGGTAATTCTTTTTATAGCGTGCGGAGCAGGGGGAAGGGGGGTGGGAACAGATTGCGAAAGAGAAAAATGATTCGCGCGTAAAGTTTCTAACAATCTGAAGCGTACTTCATTATCCTCATTAGTTTGGGGCTTTTCCTTCTTGCCGTCCCTTTCGGTTCGCCTCGTTGCGGCCAAGAGGGTCTTGTTTTCCACTCAATGTGTTTTCATTTCGTGCCGTTGCTTTTCCTCATTTTCCTGTATTTTTTTTTTTTGTTGTCTTGCGATTTGACTTTTTGTCTGCTTTTGTGTCAACCTTTTATTCGAGCACTTCCGGTTTCAATTCGCAGGCAAACGCTGCAATTGGCTCGTTTCGTCTGGAAACAGCTGGCAGCGCCATCTGTTGCCGAGTTGACTTGATTTCATTTTATCTCATCACATTTCACATTTCATTCAGTTTTCAGCAGTTTCAGCAGTTTCAGCATTTTTCAATTTTCCTCTCGAGTCGATAATAATTTATGTACATTCGTTTCACACTGTTCATTCGAAAAATTATGTGTGGGGAAAGTGAACAAACGGCATTAAATTTTCAAGTATTTACTGAAGCTAAACAAAACACAAACAAAATGCAACAACAACAGCAACAACAATGGCCCAAAAACGAAACGGCGAAAAGAAAACAACGGCAAAACATTCTTTTGTTCGATTTTTGCGATAATTCACTAAATAAACTCGGCAACTGTTGCTCGACTCGCTGTGCGAGAGAGCCAGACATACAGAGAGAGAGAGAGAGAGCTAGTAATGTCTGATGTGCGACCATGTGCCCGCGGTCCAAACGGGTAAATCGGGTATACTCGACCTGCATAGCGAGTGTACGTGGCGTCCCTCTTGGCATCTCCAGGCTACACGTTCTTTTGGGGGCCTGCAAGGCATTACCCCTATTCCATTTTCCATTTCCCAATTGCCGATCGCCAATCGCCAATTGTCGATTGGTAGCAGATTTCTACACGTTTTTTCCTTAGACAACAGCGAGGGCAGTCACTGTCGTTTAAATCTATAAGAACATTTATCGTAAAAGATATTTAAAAATTTCAGGAAAATTGAATTATATTCATAGCTAAATTTCTATCAATAATTTTAAGTTTTAATTAAATTAGTAAAACTATCAGTAAATCTTTATTAAAATTCTATTATATTATCATATACATATCTGCTAAAAAATCTTAAATAAATAAGGTAAATTTCATAATCTAAAGTTCTTCTTGAAAAGAATGTTCCACCTTGCTTGCTTGCCCTAACTACTCAAGCCGCCCTCGCTGCAACATAAACATATATTGAAATTTATATATAAATATCGACTATCGACTCTGTGCGTATGTATTTGTGTATGTGTGTGTGAGTTGATTGAAAAAGACGCCAAAAACTGCCACGCCCTCCCCTGCCCCCTGCTCTTTCCCCAATTTACACAAACAATTAACAATTAATTGTTGTTGTTTCTCTCTTGTTTTTGTTGTTGTTTGCACAACTGAACTTTAAACTTGAACAACAACAAAAACAACAACAACAACAAAGAAGAAGAAGAAGAAGAAGAAAACTGCGTGCAATGAGATTTCTTTCTATTGTTTTTGTTGTTTTCAAGGGGAAAAGCCACGAGGTGAATTAGAAGAAGAAGCAGAAGCAGCGCGGCCAAATTGAATTAACGGTAAATTTGTAATACGCACAGCGAATATGGGCGCAAAGCAAAAATGCCAAGAATTGTGTGTCTACACACACGATTTGTATAGCATATGCGAGTATATTGTATCGGGAATCGTGTTGTATATTGTACACGTAGTCTATATACGCACGCACACACACATGTGTGGTAGTATGTACAATATCGGACATGTCGATACATGTCCGATAGGCAGGCGGGCGGACAACAAGGGGCGCCCAACGTAAACAGAGCCAAGCCAAAGGTAACAAATGGCTTTTCAAATAAATTAGCGGGCGGCAATTGTAAACAGTGCGAGCGAGAGAGAGAGAGACAGAGAGAGAGAGACAGAGAGAGGGACAGCGTGCCTGGTGCATTGCACTGGATACGGCTGGTTACACGTGGCTGACTTCACCTCCTGCTGCAGCTCATTAAAGCCGAAACTATTTTCGAATATTTTGAAAATCGTTTTCGAACTGAAAAATAATTTTAGGAATTTTTAAAAGACTATATAAAAAAAATTAAGTGTCATTTTAGCTTGGCAAAAGTCGCATTTAAGTTATAAACCATTAAAATATTTTTATTTTAAATAATATACAAATCGCTGAACATTTTTGAAGCTGCCCTCGCACACTGTGGCTGGAATGGCAAGTGCAGCGGTTACTGCTGCCGCTGCCGCTGCTGCTGCTGCTGCTGCAAGCGGTTCTAAGCGGTTCCAGCTAAATTTTTGTGTATTTGCTTTTTGTGGCTGGCATACCCTAGCTGAGTATCAGGTATATTGCCTCACATATAACGCATATCTTAATATGTGATGAAACAAAATGAAGGCTGCTTATGGTGAAGTTGCAACTAATACACAGGCATAAAATCTGTATATCTTTAGCTATTGCAACCATTTTTCACAAATCGCTAGCTAAAATATTAGGCCAACTATTCTCAAAATTTCCTAACAATCGACCCATAATTAATGTCAAAATTTGCCAACTGAAAAAGTTGATAAAGTGAAGGAGATTCTAAAAATACCATTTGGTCTCTGTTATTTACTGCCTGGCTGCGCAGGGTATCAGCTAGTCGAGCTTTGCTCTTAACTATTCTCTTTTGTTTCTTTTTGGGCAGAGACGATCTCAAGGACGCAGCCACCCCACGAGCAATTCAATTAACGTCCCATGTGGGTCGCCCGCCAATGGAGAAGTTGTGGCCAAAGAGAGATGAAGGCAGGGGAAGGAAAGTCGCAGTGGGGCCCGTGCGGTTTGCCCGTGAGGCAACTCATTAATTACACAATTAGAACTTGCATTCATAGGGTAGTGCACGGTCGGAAGGTGGCAAGGGGGGTCTGACATAGAAACGAAATCAGCTTGCAGAGCGATTCGTGGAAAAGCTTCGATTTCTCGTTTTTTCCCGCTTCTTCACACGTTGCGAGCGTTTTTCTGGCTTTTTTCTAGCTCTTTTGGTATGCAAAATTCAGCATGTTTACCTTGAAATATGCCATGTCATTTTGTCAGTAGTGCAGCCCTGCCCCTTCCCCCTCTCACCCACTTTCTCTTTGCCTCTGTGGCTCATTCAATCCTCATGCCATTGAGACAAGTTGAATACTCAATGGAGAAGCTGCTCTCTGACAGTCGAGTTGCAGCGCAGCGCAGCCAAGGGGTGGCAAGGGAAGAGGGAGGTAGGTGAAGGAGTAACGGGGCTTAGCGGGGGCGTGGCAGCTACGTTGCAGTTGCAAATTCGTTGCAATTTGTTGTTCATTTGCACATCAACCGCACTCGCTGAAAGTCGCAACTCGTTAGGTGAACTCAATTCGCCCGGGTTTGTGGAGCAGGGATAAGCGGAATTGGAATGGGTATAACAATAGGGATAAGTAACTGTTGGACCCGTTGAAATAGCCCTGCCTAGAAAAAGCCCCACAAATGTTTTAAAAGTTAGTAAAGTATTCTTCATGTAGGATTACTGAGGGTATCAAAGTTATGGTAAGGTAAGGTTGGGTTAGTCCTCCTAATTGTGTCACATTCCTTGTTTTAAGTCAATCGCAACACGATATTCTCTATTCTCTCTCAGTTTTCCCCTTTGTCTCTTAATTGTTCCCTTAATTTCAATTCAATTGGTTTACTCGTTACTTTTTCTGCTTACTCGTTACTTTGTTGTCACATGCTTTGCTCGCCTTTCAAATGTTGCATGAATAATGATACTCCTTCTCTCTCTCTCTCTCTTACTTTTACTCTAACTCCTTTTCTGCTTCACTCTTGTTCCCATTCTCCTCTTAGTTCTTATCGCATTAATTGACTCCTTATCCCCCTCCACTCGTTACTTTGTTTGCCTGTACTCGTTATAGGTTGCACTTGGGCCCAGCACTCTCGCTCGCACTTGAGCTGCTCTTGAGCTGTGCTCTTTGTCTCTTACCATGTACACACTCATGCACACATACACACACACACACACACACCTATTGCACTCACACCCGCATAACTTATCCCTATCTCGCTCTCGTAGCCGTTGAAGCCCTTCCCTTCGCCCCCTTTCCCGCATATCGAGGCTTGTGCAAGCAATTTGACCAACCGAACTAGTTGTTGTTGTTGTTGTTGTTGTTGGTGTTGTTGTTGTTGTCGCTTGTAATCTCTCTGTGAGTTGTGTTGGGGACACAGTCGGACGACATTTTGTCTTAGCAAATTCAATATGGCAGCACATTTCCGTTCGCAGTTAAATGATGCAACGTGCAACTGCCCCCACAACCCTTGCAGTTGCCACTCGCTCTCTCTCTCTCCCTCTCTCTCTCTTTCGCATTGTTGACCATCATGTGGACAGCACAGGGTTGTCACCAACTTCTCTTCTTGCCCCTTCCCCTCCCAACCTGCTACATTGAAATTTTCTTGTTTATGTTTGCTACGTTGCAAGTGCGACCATGTGTGTAACGGTAACTGTAACTGCAATTCTAACTGTAGCTGTAGCTGTAACTGTAACTGAAAATGCCTGGCATTGCTCATGCCACACCCCCTGCTTTACTTTCCGCACCCCGCCTCCCACTCCTCGTCTGCAATTACATTTTGTGTTTATTTGGTCCAGGCTCATTTTCTTCGCCTGTTGCTGGAAACGAATGTGGGAAAGAGAGAGAGAGAGAGAGAGAGGGGAAGGAGACGGCACTGCCAAACAGGCTGTTAAGCGACGGATGGAGCGGGGGCGGTGGGCGTGGCACGTTTTGTTAACCGCGAATACATTTTAATTAGCAGCTAAAATATTCAAACTCAAAATTGCCCTTTGCCCAAGGGGGTTTCCCCACACACACACACGCACACCTGAGGGGGGAGAGGATGTGTGTGTGTGTGTTTGTGTTTGTTTTGTGCGGCAATGTGTAAAAGTTTTGCCACAGCCTCCGTTGCTGCCTCCGCCTGCGCCATCAAAGAGGGCTATGAATTTTTCAGCAACGGCTCTTTAGAGGGCAGCCGTCTCGCTCTCGCGCCTGCTCGCATGCCATCCCGCTCGCACTGTGCAAAAATATGTCCACGAATGTGTTTAAAGTCAACAGGCACAATAGGTGGCGCCACTTGGCGAGCTTGAAGGCAGCCAAGCCGAGCCGAGCCAAGCCAAGCCAAGCCAAGCAGCCTCATGAATTTTAATTTGCATTGCTCAGGGACGACGCAACGACGACGACGACGACGACGACGACAGCAACGGCAACTGCGACTGCGACTGCGACGACAACGATGATTTTATTGAAATGTTTTCGCTTAGGCGAACAAGTTTTTGGCCAAAACTTTTGCGCCGCAGATCAAACAAAATGCGCAAACATATTTAGCCAACTATTTCAGGAAATGCCCCACAGAAAACGCAGATACAAAACTTTCTCAGTGTGCCTCGTTGTCTGTGTATGCGTGTGTGTATGTGTGTGTATGGGTGTGTGTGTGTGTGTGTGCGTAGATTTCTCAGGTAAGTTCGGAAACGGAACGAGACGTGCAAAAGTTTCATTTTGTAGATTGTTAATTAAATTTGAAAACGTTTCGCAGTTGCCATCGATGTGAGTGAGGGAGAGAGAAGGGAGGGGAGAGAGAGAGGGAGAGAGCGGAAGGTGGAGAGAGCACCTGCGTTTGCCTGTAAATTATTACACTTAGAGAAATGGCTGCAAGTGTGTGAGTTAAGGAAGATGCTAAGGCTGAGGAAATGAAGAGAATGAGAGCAGACAAGAGAGAAACATGTAGGCTTATAAAGGATAGAGAAAGAGAGAGAGAGAGAGAGAGAAATAGGGATAGAGAGAAAGGTAGGAAAAGAGAAGAGGTATGAAAAAAGAGAGACACAAAATGTAGCTAGAAAGAAAATAAACGCGAGAGAGAGAGAGAACGCTGAGCGAAAGTAAAGGACGTGTGAGAGAAAAAGCAAGATCGGAAAACAGTTCATGAAAATATATGCCTGCACTATATATGACATTCAATTCGGATAAATTTCTGTTCGTCTTCTTTTAACATATGTTGAAATTTCTCCAAGTGTACGCGTATTTTTCATAATTGTACAATGGCTTCTGCTGCGGCAGCACAACCCAATTTCCCCCCCCTGCCTTCAACCTCTTCTGCAGACCCTCAGTGGGCTCCCACCCTGCAACAAGCATAATGGATAATGCGTTGGCAAACGCATAAAATCAGATTAATTATACAAATGTAAATGATATTCAGCAGCTAACGGAAAGGCAAACAGTGCAGGCAGGGGGAAGGAGCACAAGGGCAGGCAGAGGGTGCCGCAAAAGGGTGGGTAGAAGCGAGGCAGGCAGAGCTGCTGCTCACATGGCGAATACTTAATACTCGAACAGACAGTTGGCAAGACAGACAAACAGAGAGACAGAGCGAGAGAGCGAGAGAGACGGCGCTGTAAGCGACAGACGCGGCGACTAAATTAAAATGATATTACACGAAGCGAGTTAAATGAAATCCTTTTAAGGGCGGCGCGCATGTCAGCCAAAGGATTTAACGGTCACTCAATATTAAAGCCGTTAGGCACGTATTAACGGTGTCGCACAGACACACACAGACGCACATTTGAAGCTGGTGCCAAACACCTGGCAAAAAGCTGTCGAACAGCATTAAAAAGCTGAATGAAAAATAATTATACCCGCTACTCATAGAGTAGAAGGGTATTTTAGCTTTGTTCAAGCCGAAAATGTATGCAACAGGCAGAAGGAGACAGCTCAGACCTCATAAAGTGTATATATGCTGGCTCAGGATCAATAGCCAAGTCGATATAGCCATGTCCGTCTGTCCGTCCGTCTGTCTGTCCGTGTGAACAGCTAGATCTCAGCTATTATAAGAGCTAGGACTACCAAATTCGGTGACAATATGTGTTATTATTGCACGCTGATCAAGTTTATTTTGGCTTTTGGCCACGCCCCCTTCCGCCCCTGTAAATCGAAAAAACATTGATTACAAACGCAATTTTGATGCCATAATGTTCATTTTCGGTTTATATGATGACTATAGCTAGCCAGTTGATCTCTGAAAATTTGGTGACAATCGTATAACAAATACAGAAGTTATTCAACTCAACGTTTTCCATAGCAGCGCTGCCGAGTTCGAGTCCGTCCCGCTCGCATCAAAAATTAAATGTATGCTAAAACTTTTTGTTGTATTATTTTAGATTTTGACTTTGCATCAATATTGTAAGTCCATGACTTTTTACAGTCAAAATATGATGTAGCCGACAGCTGAGTAGCGGGTATATAACAGTTGAGACCACTCGACTGTAGCTTTCTTACTTATTTCTGTTTCATTCTGCGTTTGTTCCTTTAAAATAATTTCTGTTCCATTCCGCGTTTCGATACGTATTAAGTTTTGCTTTCAAATGTTGAAGGCATTAATTAAACATTAAAGAAATGTTTCTGCCACACATGCCACACTGTTCTAACCTCACTTTGATAGAAATTTTCCCACATTTGATTCAATTTCAATTTGTAATCAAAGTTGCCAAAGTTGCTTTAACTTTCCCCTTCCAGACACTCAAACATGCGAGTTTGCTTGGCCTGCCTCTGCCCATTTCCTTCCCCCTTAAACAGTTCACACATGTTGGTTGGCAACTCGTTTGCTCTCTCTCTCTCTCTCTCTCTCGCTCGGCCAAGCCACAAGCGCTTTATCTGCAACATGGTTGGCAATATTTTGACAACTGTTACCACAAAAGCAAATAGAACTAAAGAACAAAAACAAAGAGTGAGGGCGAAAAAAATAACGTGCGCCATAAAAAATCGTGGGTGAAACGGGCGGAATGGAACAAAAAAAGCCTCAGCGCGCCTCAGCCTTGCCACGGCCAGCTGTGGCATCCACTTGTGGTTATTGTTGTCGGCAACTTTTGCTTGCTGCCGCCACTTGCTTTCACTGTTATTTTAACCACTGCTAATGTGTGTGTGTGTGTGTGTGGGTAAGTGGGTGGTGGTGTGTGTGTGTGCATATGAAAAAAGTGTTGCCTGCTTTTGGGCGCGCTGCGAAATTAGCCAAGCTGAAAGACTTCACTGCAGATTTGCTTTCTTCTGTGTCAGACAGCAAATTTGATTCCAGGCAATGACACACAGGCCGCACACACACACACACACACACACACACAAAACACACACTCACACACACTCACACATATAGCTTGGCACAGGCAGCGCAAAAAACTTGTTCGAATCTGAGACGAGGCTGCAGCTAGCGTATGTGCTGCCACTCGGCTTGAGTGTGTGTGTGTGTGTGTGTGTGTGTGTGTGCGTGTGCGTTCCTATACTCACACACACACACGCACACCATTTGCAGGCTTTTCAATTTCCTTTTTTTCCTTGTTGTTGTCAAAGAATTTTTTTGCAGCTTTGTTTTCGGGCGAAAAGGAAGTAGCCGCGGGCGGGCAAAGAGGGCGGAAGGAAGGATGGGAGGGTGGGGGCAGGTTAGAGGGTCGAGGGTAGAGGGTGCGGGCAGAGCAAGCACAAACTGTTGGCTCGTTGGGCCAACTGTTGCCACAAGGACACGCTCCCACGCACATTCCATGGGCGCGTGCCCCTCCCCCTTTGGCTGCTTGTTGATTTCATTGCCAATGCGCGTCTTGCTCTCTCTTCCCTTCTCCCCTCCCCATCTCCCTCTCTCGCATTGTTTTCATTCCTGCCTGCCTTATGACAAACAATTCAATTTAGCCTGGCAACAACAGCAACGACAACAACAACAACAACAACAGAAAAAGAAGGCAGAGAAAGCAGCGCATGCTGCCTATCAAGTAGCTCACCTTGCAGCCCAGAGACACGCCCCCCGCCCCCGCTTCCTTCTTCTACTACGCTACTGCCCACTTAAATGCAGTTGCAACCTAATACGCTTTTCCTTCTCTTCCGCTTGTTTCCCCTCTACCTACCCTGCCACGCCGCAGGCCAAGCCAGGGGCAAATAGCAAATAGAAAATAATAATTTGTTGCTCGCTTTTGTTGCTGTTTCTGTTGCTTTTGTTATTGTTTATTACCTGTGCATTGCTGAGTGTTTTGTTTATTGCCCGCAATTGCCACGAGCGTAGGCGCAGCGGCAAGGGGAAGGGGCAGGGGCAGGGGGCGTGGCAGCGGGAGGCAACCCCCGGCGCTGTCTATGACGCTATGTGAATTTATTGGCTGACGGGGTCGATGGGGCGAAAACTTATAAATAACTACGAGCTGGCGAAACGAGAGAGATAGCAAGAGAAGTAGAGAGAGAGAGAGAGAGAGAGAGGTGAAGTAAGCTAAAACAGTGTGCAAGGCCATTAGCAAAGTCTGCCCCGGCAGTTATGATAGAAATGCAAATGCTGGAAAAGTGCAGGGAAAACATATTAGATATATGCAAAAATGGACAAGGTGTAATCCCATTTGGGATAATAATAACAGAGAGTGCGCTGAAATACCTTTCGGGTTTCGGTGCATTAGGCCTTGAAAGTTGCACAGTGTGTGTGAAGAGAAGCGAGGAGGGAGAGAGAGAGATAGGGAGAGGGAAAGGTAGAGATATTGAGATATTGATAGCTGCATAGCAAAAGGCTTTAATAGGTAGCTACAAATGGAAATATAGTAATTATATGGCAGAGCGAGGGAAGCAAAGATATAGAGAAAGAGAGAGAGAGAGATGGAGAGTAGGTATAGAATGAAGTAAAGTACAAGAAAAGCAGAGCAAAGTTGCAGATGGAGGTAGAGCAAGTGAGATAGATAATAGTTAAGCAAAAACAAGTAAAGAAACCTACAGTCGAGCGCGCCCGACCGTGAGATACCATTCGCTCAGTTTCGAAACAAATTATCACACATTTAATTCCTTCAAAAAACGCCACCTATTGCTTAAATTAGATCTATCTTTGAATAGCGCCATCTACATGTGAAAACATAGCAATCAGCACACGCTACGGCTGAAACAAAGCATCGTGGCGATGACGTGACGACGCGCAGCACAGGCACAAGCAGTGGAAGTACGGAAAACATGGATAACTTCTATGTTTATCGTTCGATTGGAGTGTAATTTGGGAAATAGATTTATATTGCAATTATTTATGTTCATACCAAAGCAGAAAGCTGTAACTTTAATAATTCTCCTGATAATCGAAAATGATCGATTTGCGTGGGTGGTGGGCGTGGCACCTCAAATTTCAAATAAATCTGGTCTGCGCATGATTTATAGAAACCATCATGCCAAATTTGGTGTCTGTAACTGTAATACTTTCCTTAATATTCGTAAATTATCGAATTGCTTGAACAGTGGGCATGGCAATTCAAATTTGAAATAAACTTGATCTGCGTATGGTATACAGGAACCATCATGTCAAATTTGGTGTCTCTAGCTTTTGTAATAGCTGAGATCTCGACGTTCATACAGACAGACGGACATGGCTCAATCGACTCGGCTGTTGATTCTGAGCCAGAATATATATACTTTGTGGGGTCTGCCACGCCTTCTTCTGCCTGTTACATACATTTGCACAAACTTAGTATACCCTCTTTTGACCATTTTCAATGGTCGAATGGTATAACAAGCTAGACCTTCAATTAGAGCGAATAACAAAGAGAAACACACACAATGAAATTGAGAAGTGCCAAGCAAAAACCTTGACAGACATAGAACATAGAACAGAGACATCCCACCCCACTCAATACGCTTCTCCTTATCCCATAACAATTTGAGGCAACACAAATTCCATCGCACAAATTCCTCAGCACAAATTTTCTCGAATCAAAGCGCAAAACTCTTTCGGCAAACGATAACAAATTGAATTTGTCAATGATCCAAACAAAAACAAAAACAAATCCAAATTTAATTGGAATGTTTTGCCATACCAAGTTGGCAATAATCAGCGCAACGAGAGTGAAAATGGAAAACCCAATTTTCCTCCTAGACTTGAATAACCAAAAGCCAATTAGGAATTTTTGCCATCGACAATCGACAATCGACAATGGGCAATCGGATTCCGTTTCAATGCAAAATGTTAATGATTTTGCACCTCTCTATTCGCTTTCATTTGCCCTACGCATTCCTCGTTGTATCCCTTCCCCCTCCCCCTCCCCTCCGCTCCTGCGCTTTGCGTGCTTCTTTTCAGCGGAAACTCAAACAAGGACAACAATTGTAATTGAGCATTAACATAAGCCGAGAATCTGCACCCCCTCTAACAATTTCAAAGATCCCATTAGGGAAGCATTGAAACGTAAATACAGCCCCCTCCCTTCCTTCCCAACTCTATCTATCTCTCTCTATCTCTCGCCTGCTCGCCTGCTCTTCTTCTCTTTTTCATTTGGCGCGTCAATTTATTGAATTTTAATTAATTTTATTGTCGACGCTTTGCCGTAAAGCTCTTAATGATAGCATCTCGTTACCAATCCCCCCTCTCTTCCCTCTCTGTTTCCTGCTTATTGCCTTCTCGGCTCGCTGGGCACGCCCACTCGGGTGTTAAATAGGCGCAGATATGCGAATTTTATACAAATGCTGCGAAATTATGGAAACTGTCGGAGCATAATAATAAAAATAAATGCGGGTGCGAGTGTGTGTGTGGAGAGGGAGAAGGGGAAGGGGGTGGGGGGCACAACTGTTTCAGTTTTAGCTGCAACCAAGGTCAAAGCAATTGTCGAGCCTGGCGCTGTGGGAGGTTTTTGGGCCCTGTCAGTGGCTCATTATGCCAAGCCTCCGCGGCTTTGCCACTTGGCATACATTTAAAAAGCCAGAGAGAGAGAGAGAGAGAGAAGGTGAGATGCATGAAGAAAGAGAGGCAAAGAAGGTGGGGACAGAGACAGGAAGAGATAGACGGATAGAAAAGATGCAGAAAGAGAGGTAAAGAAGGTGGGCACAGAGACAGGAAGAGATAGACAGATAGAAAAGATGCAACGGGCAGAGGCGAACGAAAAGCGACAGCGACATGGAATGTGAGAAAAAAGGGAGAAGAGACACAAGGAAAGTGAGAAAGGGGAATAAGGTAAGAAGGTAAGAAAGTCATGTGAGAGATGTAGGAAGTGAACATACAATTAAAAAGAAAGGGAGCCAAAGAGTTGCAGAATCGTCTTAGATCGTAAGATCTCCTGCAGGAAAGCATTTGGCATATCAGGCACACGGAATCAGGAACTAGGAACTAGGAAACAGGAAGAGGAAGAGGAAGCGAAAGCGAAAGCTAAACTGGAGAGAGCAATGAAATTGTTTGCACAGAAGGTCGTCGGCCACTTAAACTCGATTTGTCGCCATCACGTGGCCAATTAGCACGCAATGCACATAAAAACAAGGGGATAGAGAAAATTGGGGAAAAAGTGGGAGTGAAAAAGGGAAAACAAAACAAAACAATGCCCGCCCCATAAACAGAAAACAGAAATAGAAATTGAAGCAAATAGCAACACGTCGAATTCCCTCGGGGCAACTCGCCAACGTTCTAACCCGCCAACGTCCTCGGGCTGTGTTGCATGTCTGGCGGCCATTGAGAGTGGACACGATAGGGTCGAGGGCGCAGAAGGAGCAGAAGCAGGAGCAGTAGGAGGGGAAGGCACTTCAATCACTTCATCATAACCGAAGTTCGAAGCGAAAACGTAGAAGGCATAAAAACGCAAAATGGAAATACGCAAATGAAATTGGGCATAAATGGATAAAGACGAGCCGCAGGCACAATAAAAAAGAGACGGCCTAAGCAAGGGGGAAGGTAGTCGGTGAATTTGGAGCAGAGCTTAGCCAGTGCTTAAGTGGGTCGAGAAACGGGTGAGAATTCCTAAAAAGGGGGGGGCTAACGAATAAAAAACTGAGTGGATTGCCGGACGAAAGGTAGCATAGATGGATAGATAGATGAATGCTTTGAAAACGGCCTGAGGAAGTAAGGTAATCAAGGGGTATTCACGGCTGATGAGACACTAAAGAAAGCCCAGAGAGAGAGAGAGAGGGAGAAAGAAAAGAGCGCTTGGTCAGCAAGTCAAGAAATCACAAAGGAATCAATGAACAGAGAGCGAAAGCAAAGGCAGGTTATGTCATTAAAAGATTCATTAGCTGAAGGTTAGATAGAGCTCGATATAGATTGATAAACATGTATTAGAAACGGTTTGGAAAGCGATTTCGAATAGGTCTTTAGGCTGCATAATTCAATAAAAAGGACATCATAAGGGTTTCCATACAATTGTAAAGCAAGTTGGAAAAGCTTAGGGATTAGACTGAACTTTAAACAACTTTTGGATACACTTGGAAATCTGCTGTGCTCATGAAAAGTTGCACTTTAAAGAGACTATACCAGGTCTGAGTATACTCCATGATTAGCTTGCGCTCACATTCTCTTTTCTCATTACAACTGTCCAGCCTGCGCTGGCACATCCCAGCGCATTGTCTCTGCCCTTCCATCGCAGCAGCTGCAACATTATCTGCGGTTCGTTGAACCCACAAAGCACCCATTGTTTCTCTCTCTTTCTCTTTCACTCTGGAAACAGGCCTCTAAATTGCATTTGTCTCTACTTATTGCAAACTGTTTGCCATTTCTGCTGCACCTGCTCCTGCTCCATCTTCTGCCTTGCCTGTGCCCGCTTTGTGCTCGTTTCTCTCGCTCCCTTTTCGCTTGGCTTCAAACGATTGTCGCATGCGCTTCCGGCATTTGGCACTTGTTTCTAGACTTGCATCAACTTCCGGCACAGCAGCTGCTCCCCTGCTTTTCTTTCTCTCTCTCTCTCTCTCTCGGGCTTTCTCTCTCGGCCTGCAGAGTCCATTGGACATGCCGGCAAATTTACGCGAATTTCCGCTTGACGGAAATGCACAAAATGAAATTGAAAGCAAGCGCGAAACGCAGCAACAACAACAACAGCAACAACAACAACGACGACGACGACGACAACTTGAGCTGTCATCAGCGCATGGATAACAGTTAAAACATACAAAATGCTCGCCGCCTGCCGACTGCCTCATGCTGCTAGCTGCCTCATGCCTCATGCCACAACCCCGCCTCACCTGCAGTTGTGGCTTACCTCACTTGTTGTTGTTGTTGCTGCTGCTTTGCGTTGCAGTTTTGTCGCTTTTGGCATTGACAGGCAGCGCGATAAGGCGACCTCCTTTTCGCTATTTACACAATTTGTGGGCAACTTGATAAAGCCACAAAGAGGCAGAGAATGTGTGGGTGGGTTGAATTGAATTGGTTTATGCTTTAAATCGACAGCAAACGTAATAAATTGAATGTAATGTGAGCTTGAAAGCGTAGCTCAACTGACGCCAAAAAGTAGGCTACAAAAAATGTACGAAAAATTGTTCTTCATTAACCTCATTGCAGCGCCGAAATTAGACCTTAATAGCGCCCTGTGTGCTATTAATATTCCATGCTTGGCTTGCACTCGCTGCCCTCTCTCACTCTCTCTCACTCTCTGTCGCTCTCTCTTTTTGGCACGCCGCACGCAAAGCGTCAAGCGTCAAGCGTCAGGCGCATAAAGTAAGCCAAATTTAGCTGCGGTATTTAAATAGTATTTACGCGAGTGCAGTGTGACCGCCTTTTGTGTGTAGCAGCGACGCAGGCAGCGTCAATTCGCTTAGGTGCTTATTAGAGCCCGCTGAAAAGTATGCAACGAAAAATGTTGCACGAAACGAGGCGGCACGTAAAAATTGCCGCACGTCGCCTAATGAGACGCAGCAGCAGCAGCAGGGCAAGAGGAAGGCAAGGGCAAACTACTTAGAGGCAAGTCAAATGGTCGCCTGTTGCCAAAAGCTACACAACAACAACAACAACAACAGCAACAACAACAACGATAACGACAAAAGAAACAACAACTATCCCAAAGTAATCCGACAAAGTAGTTCGGCAGCAGAACGAGGCGGAAAAAGGCACGCGAAACGAGAAGGAAAATAAAAGAGAGAGAGAGAGAGAGAGAAGAACTGTATTCGGATTAGTTTCACAGCTTACAGCAATTTGTTGCGAAGCAGCAACAAAAAGTTGCTCATATTGCGAGGCGGCACGGGAGGAGGCAGGGGCAGAGCTGAAAGCGAAAGCCAAAAGCAGCTGCAAACGTCGTCGTCAACATTTGGCTTACCTAGCGCGATGCGGGGGCGACTGTAACGGTAACTGTAACGGTAATACTTTAAGCCTTTACGCAGACGACAAACCGCAGCGTAAGAGAAAGAGAGGGGAAGTAGGAGAGGGAGAAGGTGGGAGTGGGAGTGGGCGTGGGCTGCCACCGCAGACCGCAGGCGACAGCCGCATAATGCAATGCAGCGCCAGCCTGCCCGCTAACTGCGACGACGACCGCGACGCCGACTGCGACGTCAACTGCCGCTGCTGCTGTGCTATTTTTATGCGACGTTGGCTAAACACGAAAAGTAGGCAAACAAGAGAGCAAAACAACCGCAACAACAACAACAACAGCGACAGCGACAGCAAAGGCAAAGGCAACAAGCAGAAAGCAACAATAACCAAAGTCAGCGGCATCCTCAGCCAAGCCGCAGTGGGCAATGCTCTGTGGTCGGGGGCAACTAGCTGATACCCTGTAGTGGCAGTTGATAAACCGTTTAAAGTCGAATCGAGTCTCTAGAATGCCAAAGCTAATGATTAAACTTGCTGTATATGCAGTGGGGAAAGTGATAGGGTTGCCTAATATATTGATGATAGTTAGGGGTACTATCAATATTTTTATACCCGCTACTCATAGAGTAGAAGGGTATTATAACTTTGTTCAAACCGAAAATGTATGTAACAGGCAGAAGAAGACACCTCCGACCCCATAAAGTATATATATTCTGGCTCAGGATCAACAGCCGAGTCGATATAGCCATGTCCGTCTGTCCGTCCGTCTGTCTGTCCGTATGAACACCTAGATCTCAGCTATTATAAGAGCTAGAACTACCAAATTTGGTGACAATATGTGTTATTATTGCACGCTGATCAAGTTTATTTTGGATTTTGGCCACGCCCCCTTCCGCCCTTGTAAATCGAAAAAGCATTGATTACAAGCGCAATTTTGATGCCATATTGTTCATTTTCGGTTTATATGATAACTATAGCTAGCCAGATGATCTCTGAAAATTTGGTAACAATCGGATAATAAACACAGAAGTTATTCAGCTTAACGTTTTCCATAGCTGTAAGCAGCGCTGCCGGCAGTCGAGCACACTCGACTGTAGCTTTCCTACTTGTTGTATATATTTTTATTCGTTTATTCTTTTTTTATTTTCAACTTCCACTTTTTTTCTAAACTGAGTAGGAATTATGAAATCCAAAAACTATATTTAAAAAAACGCTTAGCTTTCTTCTCTATACAATACATAATTACGCATCATTTGGTTAATGCTTTACAGGGTATACGAGTTTATTTTTTCGCTTGCTGTAACCTTGATAAAGTTTTGAAATTAGTTGAATATTTTCTGCCTAACTAAAATTTTCATTGGAAAAAGTTTTCTTTTTATATAGCGCAAAATAAAACTAAATATGATAAATCAAGTATACGCATATAGTCTACCCGGTTGGAATGTACAGTTGTGTACAGCATGTTGCTTATCTTGGCTCTGTTTTGTGCTTGATATACCCCACTCTGGTTAGCCTCTGGCCAGGATAGCAAAAGGATTTGCTGAAATGAAACTAAACTGGCGACGTCTTGGCAGCATTTGCCGCCGCCAGTTGCGGCCGGGGGCAATTCTAATCCCTCAACCATGTCCCATATGTGTGCGGGGCAGGCTGCATATGCCACGAAGTGGAGTGGAAGAGAGGAGAGAGAGGAGAGAGAGAGATAGGTGGAATTGGAGGCATGTGGCAAGTCCGAGCTGCGATGGCCACTTGCCGTGTGCACTAATCACATTTGGCGCAAGTCTCGCGGCGTCTGAAATCGCTTTCAGCAACTTGTTAGACATGCGCTTCCGCTTTGCGTTGTTTCCGTTTCCGCTTGCTGTTTCCGCACACACACACACACACGTACACACACACACACACACACCACACATCGAAAGAAGGCGGGCAGTTTTTGTTGCTGGCGCAATTTATGCGTGTCAGATTTTCATGGACTCACACGCGACTTAGGAAAAGGCAAGGCACAGAGAGAGAGAGAGACAGAGAGAGAGGGGAGTGAGAGTGAGAGGATGATAGGCAAACGGAAGCTGAAGTTGCTGCAGAAGTTGAGGCTGCTAAATGGAAATGGAAACGGAGCCAAATCCTAGCATCGCCGGCAGCCGCCATGTGGGCCATAACTCAAGTCGAGTGTGAGTGAGAGGGCAAGTGGCAAGCTGCCTGCCCTGCGGCAAGCTGCCAGTTGCCACCTGCTGCTGCTGCTGCTGCTGCTTCTCAAGAGGCTACAGATGATTTAGGATTACTTTCGCTCTCCCAAAATGGCCATCCAATTAGCCATAGCCGTAGACGTTGCCGTTGCCGTAGCTAATCAGGCCTAAGTAAAATCTGGAGCGCATCCTCAAATTACCTGAGCATTTCACTCTTATCGCTCATTAGCTCACACTTTATTTGGTTTCCTGCTTTAACGTGGCCTAATTAGTTGGCTAACTGGAACTAGTTGCGAATTACAATTACTTTAATGTTGTGAGCGAGAATGAATGCATAGGAAAAACTCTTGAAATTTATTGAATTTTTTTTAAAGATTTCTAAGAAAAGTTTTCAATTATTATAATTATTTATTATTTATTAACTAAAAAAAAATAAAATATTATTAATATATTTAAACAGTGCAGCTAGCTGTTTGAAATCTGAAAACTATTCCAGTTCCATAACATATAAAGGAATCTAGAGGCCAAATTTATTAACTCTATTTGTCGTACTTCCCGAGAACCCAGCGATTTTGTAGAGTTCTCTTTAATATTATAAAGCAAAAATATCATTTATGTAGCTGGTCTAAAGCGACTAGCTGCGGGCTAGCTTAAATGTGATTTATAAGAGCTGCACTAGTAGTAAGCTACGGTAGACCGTACCGCTAGTCCTCATAGCTGTCAGCTTTTGTCAGCCGTTGTCAGCCAGACGCTTGAAAAGGGTCCACTTTTGTCTGTGTCTGTTTGTGTCTGTTTGTGTGTGAGCTAGATTTGAATTAACGTTGAGCAGCGACAAAAAATGAGATGAACATAAAATTAAGCACACACACACAGGTATACACACAGGTGCACACACACACACACACTCGCACACACACGCACAACAAATGAAATAAAAGCGACTTACAAGCGAAATGCGAAAAATCTTTGATTAAGTGCCTGCCCTCATCCAGCGCCTCTGTGCGGCCCCGAGGGCGGCAATTAATTTATGAGGCAGCCCCCAGGGCACACACACACCCCTGTATACCCACACACACGCACACACACATTAATTAATTACTGTGATTTCTTTTAGTGCGCCTTTTTACTTGTTTTTTCTGCTGTTGCTGCTTCTCGTTTTGTGCTGTTGATTTATGTGACGCGACTGCGCTGCCAGCTGCTACGCTGACGCCGCGGCTAACTGCGACGTGCGACTGCGACCGCGGCTGCTTATTAATTTGCCACAACAATAACTGCAACAACAACAACAACAGCAGCGACAGCGGCAGCGGCAGCACAACAATCAGAGGCGGGCAACACAAAAGCAAAGGTCGCACAATTTGCTTGGGTTTTCGACAGTGGCGCAAGGGGGGATGGGGAGGGGGTAGGTGGGCGGAACTGGGCCCCAAAGCGGGTCGCGACTTTTTCCCCTATAATGCGCTTTGTGTGCCACGCAGCGCGCATTCGAGTGCCTTTGTCTGTGTCCCGCCTCCAACCACCTTTTCAGTCCCCCCCTCTCTCTCTCCCTCTCTGCAGCCACCCGCTCAGCTCGACAATTGTCAACTGGCAGCAGGCAGCAGGCAGCAGAAGGCAGTCAAGTTATCCTAAATAAACACATTTTCCAAGCTTCGCAGCGCAAGCATTTTTTTTGCGCCACGCCCCTGGCCCCGTTGCCCGCCCCGCTGGTCTGGTTGCCTGCTACGCCCCTCAAAAGCAACGAACACAAAATTTGCTTTTGGTCTTTGGCACTAAACAAACTGTTGCTGAAGCGGCAGCAGCAGAGGCGTAGCCAGTGCCAGTGGCGCAGGCCAGAGGGGCTAGGAGGGAGGTAGGGAAAGACAACGCTGCTGTCTGCTGCACGTGGACTCTGAGCAGGTTTCAAATTAAACTCGAAAGAAAAACAAATTGGGCGCCACCGGACAACGCATTTGTCTGATGTTTGTTCTTTGCTTTGCAGGGGCGTCGTCGTCAGAGGGGAGGTAGCTACTCCAAGTGGGGGGTTAGGGTTGTTTTTTGTTGCTGCCACCGTAAGTGGCCGTTCAACTTGTCGCATGGCTCGTTGCAAGAACTTAATGTGCCGCACTTAAAACGCTTTAATATAAAGTGTCGTCAGATTTGTCATTTTCGCCCCTTGTCTCCCACTCCCACTCCCTCTTCCTCTCTCTCTCTCTCTCTCTCTTGTTGCGAGTAAATATTGTCTATAATTAATTGGTATTAGTTAGCTATTTTTTCTAGCAGAAAATTAAGTTAGTCAAGTGGTCAAGCAAAAGTTTCAGTTGGTGGAAATTTTTGCCAGTATTTCTAGTATATTTCGCTTGACCTTAGAAATACCAACGTTATGGTCAGAATAGATTGACTTGGGCAAAGTTTGCTGAAGTTTCAGCTTCAAATAGTTTCATTTTGGCAATGTTTGAAATTCTACAAATACTTTTGGGTATAGTAAAGCAAAGTTTGAATTTAATTTGCAGAATTCCACACAATTTTAGCCTTTTCTTTTCCTCCCTCGCAAACCCGATTGGTATTGGCGATATTCGATGCGGGCTGTCATCGTTCTGGTTGTTGCAACTGTGTCATTTGCATACCTGATCGACAACGTGTCGTTGCCTGTCGCATTTTGTAGCTTTCGGCTATGGCCGTGTGTCAAGTGCAGCGTGTACCCCGAGTATGGCTGCCATGGACGTATATGGGTCATATATAGAAAATCCAACTGAGAGCTTGTCAGAGCTAACCGAACTGGGCACTGCGTCAAGTGCGTTCGCTCGCACACACACACCAAAAAAAAAGAAGCCTCTACCGCATAGGCACACACAACTATATGTGTGTATATATATTATATGTATATAGAGGCCTGTTTCCACCTTTACCTACATGTGTTACGCTGCGTATACGCTTTATTTTTACGCAATGACCAGCACATTTTTCAAGTGTACCCTGTAAGCTGAGAAGCTGATGTGGGGCATGCTGATTGGTTGGCTGTACATGTGATTTAGAGTTAATCATTCAATTATGCTATTATCGATTAGTATCGATAAATATTGTAATCGTTTATGAAGCTATCGATTAGCAACGATATGCACATGCATATATATAATTATTTAAATTTATCGATAATTTATTGAACTAAAACTTAATTTTTGTAAGTACATAACATTGTTATCGATTTTTATAAAATGTAACTCTATTTACTTTATCTTTCATAAATATCGATAACACAATGAATATTAAGCTACAGCTGCCAATCTCTATTATTATCGATCTATTATTATCGATTATTCGATAATTTGCTATCGTTCTTAGTTACTAGCTTTACCCAAGTCAGTTCCTGCTGGGTATCTGCTCGTCGCCTGGGCCTCGTCCTCAGCTTTGAGCCTACACACTTCTCTTGCATTGTTGTTGTTGTTGTTGTTGTTGTTTTTTAAGTTCTGCTGTCCCGGCACACACATCAATCGTCGTTGCCTGTGTGCGTGTGTGCATGTGTGTCTGTGTGTGTTTGAGCGCACATGCATAATACATGCAAAGGCCGCCGGCTAGCGGCGACTGCTCTTCGTCTGTCTTTGGGTCTGCCTATGGCCTGCCACGCCCACCTCTGTCAGCAGGGCCCATTTCATTTTTAATAGTTTTCAGTCGACGTCAACGCCAGCATCAGCAGCAGCGTCCGCATCGACGTCGGCGTCGACGTCGTTTCATTTGCCACTTGTTTGCATAGTAAACTGGGTCCCTCTCCAACAGCCTCCTTCTCTAGCTCTCTCTCCCTCTCCCCCTCTCTCATCTGCAAATCTCACAATAAATCTCACTCCAGCCGGAAAAAACTCAGAACTTTTAGTTGAAAAGAGACAGAAAAAATGAGAAATTTGCAATGTTTTCGAAAAAGAAAAATGCAAAATAGAAAAAAAAATGCGTCATGTTGATTTATGCACTGCCACGCCCAAAGAGCTAGACAGAGAGAGACAGGGAGGGGGAGGCGTATGTGCATAGGCGAGCTATGGCCATTTGATGAACTCGGGCAAAGTCAATTAGCATATGAACGCCAGGTGGCGCCACAAGGGGGCAAAGTTTAGCTAAATCTGTTTTAAATGCGCCAATAAATGTAGCTAAACTCAGCGGTTAAGGTGCGAACGGGATGGAAAGAGATAGAGGGAGAACGAAAGAAAAAAATTAGAAAAAAACGTAAACTACATAGAGGAAGAGAGAGCGAGAGAGAGCGCGCACTGCTGCCTTGTTTACAGTTAGCCCAAGGTGTTGCCCTAGAAAAATCTGACGTTTGTCTATAAACAAAAACACGAGAACCGAAAACGGACCCCCAAATACGGTCCAGCTAGAGGTGAAAATGTGCACGAATAGTTGAGGATGAGAAAGAGAGAGAGAGGGTGAGAGAGAGAGCGAGAATGGGTAATGCATTTATTGCTTAGCGATGGCAGCGTGAGCGAGCACGAGCTAAGGTATTACTTCTCGAATATAAGTGACTTTGATCTATCCATAAATCGTTTTTAGCTTGTTTTTGGCTAAGCTCTTCTGTTCTTCAACGCATTGCTTATTAATCGTTTTGCTCTTACTCGTGTCACGACACGCGCTCTACTCTACGGACGCAACATCAAAGCGATGTCTTCGTCACAATTGAATGATGTCACATGAGGCGATGCGGCATAAACAAACAACTGACAAGAGCCTCACATGATATACAAATCAAGCAACACACACACAGACAAACACACACACTGACATACACACACACACACTCTCTCCCCCCTTTTGCACTTGGGAGCCAAAGAGGCAGACAAAAGGCTTAGCGAAGCGTTACAGACGCCAAGACACAAGCTGAAGGCAGCAACAGCAGCGGAGGCAGCGAAATAAAAAACACACACACACCCACAAGCACAGGCAATCACACACACACACAAAGGCACGCACACACAGGCACCCACACAGGCACTCGTAAATGCACTCATAAATGCACTCACACACTCAGAAAACTACTAAGGCAACACGATAAGCAAGGCAAAGTTAAGTAAAAGCGGCAAAGCGATGCCGACAAAGGCGGCACAATTGTTATCGATAATTGGCGAATGTGTGGCTGTACGTTTGCAGTTATCGATATTTAGAGTGCTATTCACTCTAGAACTTGTCTGTTCAATCTCTTAACGAGTCATAGCTGTTTAAGGCATAAGGTCAGTTATCGATAATTATCGGTCAGTAATCGATTAATCAAAAAAGAATTATGCTATAATATCAACACAAACGCAGGAGTGAAGATAAATATTTTATAGAACAATCGTATTTGTTATCGATAAAGTTATCGACAACGCAATGCGGCGTGTTATCGATAAGAAAAATAATTGATATTGCAGAGATAACGAAGTGAACTAAGAGCTGTGGAGTTAATTTGCCTGCAATTGTTATCGATATATGTTTGTACCGATAAATGCATGTCTTGCGCACACACTTCGTTTGCTGCTCCTTTGTCGCCTGTGCGCCATCAAGTCAAGCGGCTGCTGTAGTTACAGCTAGTTGGTTCTGCTTATCGTGAACGTGCGCGCGTGTGCGTGCGTGTGCGTGTGCGTGTTAATCTCTTCATATTTTATGTCTGCATCATGTCGTAAAATCAAAATAAAACCCCAAGCAAGGAACTGAGCCACAAGCGGAGCCAGAGTTGCATACAATATGCACTCGCTTTCTCCCTCACTCACTCTCACTCTCTCGCTCGCTCTTTCTCTCGCTCAGCAGTTGTTGTCATGTTTCGCCGTCTTATTCGTAGTGATATTCATGAATAACATTTGCATAAAGGCTCAAGCAGTTGCATTTGCATTTGCATCAAGCTGAACAAGTTTTGAAACATTGTTGCACCCTGTCTATCTCTGTCACCCTCCCTATCCCTATCCCTTGCTCTGTCTCTGTGTGGCGCCCAACGAGCCGCATCTAATGCAAATGCACAAATGCGATTTATGACAATTTCGGGTCGTAGAGTTGAGTTGCTCGAATTTCAGCCTTGCTCTAGTCACTCTCTGTCTATCTAGCAAACATTTACGCACACACTAGCGCACTACCACACACACACACAAAGACACTCGACGTCATTCATCATTTTGCTGGGCATTTGCTTGTTTGGCACGTTGTCAGCTGGCCCATTAACGCGCCCCAAAGCAAGGTCTGACCTAACACTCCCCCCTTCCTGCGTAGTGCCTGCCTGCTAGGCCAGCACCTTCCCCCTTACCTTTTCTGCCTCGTTGCCCTGGCGGCGTCGAATCGGCTTAACCCAACATTTGTCTCTGGTTTGTTGTCTCTGTTTGCCTCACGCACACAAAATTCAATAAAAATATTTGATTAATTGTGCAAAATGCACAATGTTTGCATAGTTTTAGCTTACCCAAAGTGAGAGGGGCTCAACGGGGGGCAGGGCAGATAGGCCTTACCTATCGGAGAGGGACATCCGGCTGCCTATTAAGCGACTTTAGGCAGAAAAGGCATCTTTAATTTGCCATTCGATTTGCAACGTATTAAGGATAAAGCGCTCTGCTTAAACATGTAATCAGTTTATGCTAAAAAATTATAAGAGGGACCTCTATGTACAAATAAAGAATGAAAATTAATTATTGAAAATTTTAGCACCGTCTAAAACAGATTTAAATACTTGATTGAAAGTAATTTTGATTTTTGCAACTAATAAACAAGTAAGGAAAGCTACAGTCGAGCGCGCCCGATCGTTAGATACCATTCGACCAACTTCGTAGTTGCACTAACTAGTACTAGCTCGCTCTCACACACACATATAGACACACACACAAAGGCTAAAACGATGCATGATGATATGCTGCAATGACGCTTACTTCTGTGTTTATTGTCTGATCGGATTGTAACGAGGTTTGGGTGTATATTATCAGCATATTTACGTGTTCCAAAGTAGAAAGCTGTAACCTTAATACGAGGGTCGTTTGATAAGACCGTGACTTTTTGTATTTGCCGCGCACCTGCTCTAAATACAACACTGCTCCTGTCAGCAGTTATCGATTAACAGCTGACTGTAAAATTTTGAGAAAGCTGCGTTTTTGGTTTGCGTTTTATAGGCATTGAAAGCAGACGATCTCGTGAATTTTAACGAAAATGGAAAAAAGTGAATTTCGTGTGCTAATTAAGCATTATTTTTGCGTAAAAATCCATCACCGAAACCAAGGAAAGACTTGATAAATATTATGGGGACTCTGCACCATCAATTTCAATGGTTAAGAAATGGTTTACTGAGTTCCGTTGTGGTCGTACCAGTACAAGTGATGCCGAACGTTCAGGTCGCCCAAAAGAGGTCGTCATGCCGAAATCGTCGACAAAAACCATGGAATGATATTGGATGATCGGAGAATGAAAGTGCGTGAGGTAGCTGAGGCTGTAGGCATCTCAACTGAACGGGTACATCACATTTTACATGAATATTTGGACATGAAAAAGCTTTCCGCGCGATGGGTGCCGCGATTGCTCACACACGACCATAAGCGCAACCGTGTGACCATTTCAAAGGAGTGTTTGGCGATGTTCAACCGCAATCCAAACGAATTTTGCGCCGTTTCGTTACCGTAGACGAAACATGGATCCACCACACCACACCAGAGACCAAAGAACAATCAAGACAGTGGGTTTCTCCGGGTGAACGTGCACCAAAGAAGGCCAAGGTGGGTCTGTCGGCCAACAAGGTCATGGCCACAGTTTTTGGGATGCACAAGGTATCATTCACATCGATTACCTTGAAAAGGGTAAAACGATCACCGGCGAATATTATTCAGAGCTTTTGGACAGATTCGATATTGATTTGAAGCAGAAACGACCGCATTTGGCGAAAAAAAGTGCTGTTCCATCAGGACAATGCACGGGTGCACACGTGTGTAGTCAGCATGGCAAAATTTCATAAATTGGGCTACGAACTGCTACCCCATCCAGCATATTCTCCAGATTTAGCCCCCTGTGACTATTTTTGTTTCCAAACATGAAGAAATGGCTCGGCGGTAAGAGATTCGGGTCAAATGAAGAGGTCATCACAGAAACAAACGACTATTTTGAGGGCCTTGAGAAAACCTATTATTTGGAAGAAATAAAAAATTGGAAAAACGCTGGACTAAATGTATAGAGCTAAAAGGAGATTATGTTGAGAAATAAAACGCTTCTTTGACGAAAAAATATATTTTATTCAAAAAAGTCACGGACTTATCAAACGACCCTCGTACTTCCCTAAATATTCAAAAATTATCGATCTGCATTGCCGGTGGGCGTGGCACCTCAAATTTAAAATAAACTTGATCTGCGTATGGTATACAGGAATCAACATGTCATTTTTGGTGTCTCTAGCTTTTGTAATAGCTGAGATCTCGACGATTATATAGACAGACGGACAGATGGACAGACGGACATGGCTCAATCGACTCTGCTAGTGATCCTGATCACGAATATATATAGAAAAATGAAAAATGTGTTGCAGTTTATAAAATGTATGATTACTTAGGCTGCCACAAAATGTCCCCCATGTTTCCCTTGACAATCGTATGGATTTCGAAAAAGTTAGGGTGCTTAGAGTAACTTAAAAAGAAATAATAAAATATTCTCTAAAACTATTATTTTAAACACTAAACCAATTTCTCTTGATATTTTGTGCAACGCAGTATTTTATTTTGAAATATTTTCATGGTATTTTCCTTTATTGCACGCGAACAATTTAATTCAGCTAGTCATTTTGCTGTACAAATTTCATAGTATTATTTTGACAGTTTTTGATAGTTTTTCTTTTTTTTTTTTTGGGTGGTCTTGCTTGTTTTTTTTAGTTTTTTTTGGTTTTTGGTTACCTAGCGACAGGTGCACTCAAAGGCAACTCGGTGCTCGGTGCCCGTGGCCGTGGCTCGTATTCGATTTAAATATTTCATTGGGCAAACTTTTTCGGGGATCCGGCGGCTGCTCATCTGTTCCGTCAGCTCGTCTCTTGTATTATTCATTAGGGCAGCGGCGCAACCACCTGGCGACGTGCGGGGAGGGGGGCGAGGTGAGGCTGATGGTGCTGTCGCTGCTGCTGTTGGCAGAGCAACAACTTCCGGCAGAGGCAGCAGCAGCAGCTAGATGGATGGCAAAAGCTGAACGAGTAAGGGGGCAGGGCGACGGGGAGGAGTAATGGGAAAGGGGATGGGGGGAAGGGACGAGCAGCGGAAATTGCAAGCATGACCAAATAATGACTCAAGCACACAGGGAAAACCAGCAAAGCAGAGCTAAAGGTGCTGCCATTGCTAAAGAGAAGGGAGGGAGGGACAACCCATCAGTTGGTGAGAGATAAAAAGCAGAGGCGTGGTTGGGAAGGGGGTTGTGGAATGGAGGGTTGGGGGCGTGTTTCATACGGGGTGTATGGACTGAAATCAGCGCACTTGTCAAATACGTTGATGGACACTTGAAAGGCGAACGGCAAAAGGCTGGCGAGACAGGCAAAAGCCAGGCATGCCAACAGCCAAATTGCTTTTCCAAATTTATTTTCATATTTTTATCTCGTCTTAAATACCCTGTAAATTGCTGTGCAAGGGGAAGGTACAAAGAGAAGTGGCGCTACTTTAGTTTGATTGGTTTTTTTATGTTACTCCATGCAGGCTTAGTGAAAGTTGCAAGCTTTACTGCTAGGCTTGAATAGTTCAAATGGTTAAGAGGCATTAAAAGTATAACGGATTTAGCTAAGGTCCCAATAATTCACATAGTTATAGCTCAACATATTGTTAGCCTTAGCTAAATATCTTTTTGAAATACCTTAGTAAGCAAAAAAGTTATTCAAGTAACAAGTCGTCAAGATTATCGTTTCCCCATGATTACGGGGTAAGCAAAAGTTTTTCGCACTTATTTGCCAATGTGCACGTGATTGTTTTGTTTTCCTCTCCACATGTGTGTATGTGTGTGTGCGTGTGTGTTATTTTTCATGTATTTTGAAATTCCACTTGCTAAAATTTTTACTTGCATGGAGAATGAGAATGGAAATTCTTTTTATAAACGTTTCGTTTCTTTGTTAAATGCTTTGCCTAAAAATAGTTGCTGGCCTAGTGGTGGGAAGGGGGACGGATGGCAATGCTTGTGTGCTGTGTGTGCCTGTGTGAGTCATAAAGTGTGCAAGATATGACATGTTTGGCGGTAGCATAACACAAATATCAAGTATGCGCCACGTGTTAAGGCCTGAGCCCGAAAGGCGCCAAGTTCAATTTTGCTTTCAAGTGGTGTCGGTGACATGCGTCGCCGCCGTTGTTGCTGTTACCACCCAGCGTATCCCATGACATACACCTACACACAGTCACATACAGGCACACACACACACACACACACATATTTATCTCTATCTATCGATGTTTATCGCCGGCTATGCACACAAATGATTTATTTATTTATTTACTTATTGCCAATGCCAATGACGCGAGTTTTTCCATGACGCAGCTGCCACATGTAGCCGCCCTGCCCCATGTTATTCCCCACTCTCTCTCTCTCTCTATTCTTCTCGCCCTTCCTGCTCTTTCTAACCTGCTGCCAAAATATACACAGGCAACACCTCTGCCTGCCCACACGAGTTTGAGTTCGAGTTGCAGTTCTGCTCAAATTTATTGGACATTTGTCGCTGGACACACACAATAAAAACATAAAACAATTTGTTAACTGTGACATATCGCACACAGCATACTCGTATACCCTGTAGATATGATATAGTTTGTATGCTATATGCTCTATTAGTGATTATAGAAGATTACTTGGTAAATTTTATGAACAAATTTAAATTTGAGAAAATTTGTATAAATTGTTGAAAATTTTATAAATATTTTCTTTAATTTTAAGCTCTAACAAACTTAGTTGTATATACCCCATATACCCTATAACTAAGTACATGTGCACTGAATAGCGACTAAATTTGCGGGTAGCAACAAATGTTGTGGGTTGCTTTTAACCACAATTAGCTGCAATTTGAATGAGTAAATTAACTGTGCAGGTAGAAGGAAGGTAGAGAGATTACGACTTGACTAAAGAGGAGAGTGTAAGAAAAATGCTAAAATGAAAAAAATATTCTTCAAATTCACTTATGATCCGGAAAGTTGAAGCTCAGTCCAACTGTTCTTTCATGCATACATATAACGCAGCTGGCACTCCAATTGGATTTGCTGTTGCCGACTGAATTTGAGTTTGAGTTTGATGCGAATTGAGTGAGAGGCACTCAGGACGAGGCCAGTCGAATGAATCATTCATTAGACATTCATGATGATAATGACTAATCGACAGCGTCTCTAATTGCCGTAGCAGCGGGAAGGGAGTCCAAATGGCAAAAGGGAGTAGCAAAAGAAGAGGGACAGGGGCAGGGGCAGTGAGAGAAAGAGGAAGTGCGGGTGCGGGTGCGGGTGCTGGGCTGATCCATTAGGTGGTTCCATTAGCTCATTAGCCTAATGTAATCGCATCGCATTTGGAGTCCTTTGTCTTTGTCCCGCTGTGTTTGTCCTTGTCTCTGTCCTTTTGCTGCAACTTTTGCAGCTCAGTCAATTAACGGTTTTTCCCGCTGTGAGAGTGAGTGGGTGAGTGAGTGTGTGTGTGTGTGTGTGTGTGCGTGTGTTTTCTTTTCCGTGGAAGGCCACACGAAATGCAAAATGAGACGATCTTAGTGAAAGTTTGCCAGGGCTGCACGCACACATACATACTTGTGTGTGTGTGTAAGTGTGTGTAGCACATGTTGCTGAGACTCCCCCTCTTCCCCCTGGCTTGTTGCAAACAGGCTGAAGGCAACTCGTGTCCTTCAGCTGACGCAACAGCTGCCAGGCAGCCTCTTCCCTTCTCTCCCCTTCTCCCTTGTTCCCATTGTAATTTGCTACTTCTGCCCCCCTTCTTTGCTCAACCTCTCACTACGCCTATGCCTACGCCGGGACCCCACCCCACCCAGCTGTCTAGCCTAATTGCGCATATTTTGGGGGCTGCCTTACAAGTCGTTGCGGCTGCGAGTTTGCTACGTCTTCAGTCTCCGCCTAAAGAAGACTTTGGCCCACGTTGGGCGCCCAAATGAAATTTACATTTTTGACTTCATTTAACTTGGCAGCTGTCGGTGGTGAAGGCGTTGCTGGAGTGGGGGAGAAAGAGGGAGAGAGGGGGAGGGGAGGAGGTGCTGCTGCCAATTGACTTGTAACTGATGCTAAGCATTCTGTAATTGAATAAGCGTGCCATGCCTAGGAATTGTTCACACTGTGCTGCGTGGTTGGTTTGGGATGGGAAGAGGGGGCAGCCCATTAATCATATGGAATACATAGACACTCGTATATATTGCGGCACTTGAGTGCCAGGCGAGAAAAGTCTTATAACTTTTAAGTCACTTTCTGCGCGAGTTTCGTTACAAATGACTTTTATGCATCACAATTATGCTTAGATCTCGGGATCGAGAAGTACTTGAGTTAAGAAATTTGTCATGTAGAAGTCCCAAGGCTGAGGCTTTTAGAAATATACTTTGATTTGAAAGTAACCCAGTAACATCAGCCATGTCTCTTAAAACTTTTTCACCGCAGGTTTTCACTTTGCACAATCAATAGGCCCCGCTATCAGTTCCTCTATCTCGTTGACCTTTAGAGTGGCGAAGAAATTCGATATTTGTAGTAGCTTCCCCAACTTTGCTTCCTTTCGTCACTTTGTTTGCTTTGTAACCATGTCCGGTCCAAGGTCGACCAGCTTATTGTTCGCTAAGCGAGTTTCTCTTCCTATCCATTCTTCTTCTCCTCAGTCTATCTTCCTCTAGCTGACTTGCTCGCATTGTTCGTGCTGTCCCGTTTGATGGGCCTTATGCAACATTAATTGAATTGCATGCTAAGCCTGAAGGCTTTGCCTATTTTGCGCCTCCCCAATGAGCTGACACTTTGGCACACAAACACAAACACAGACAGAGACGAAGACAATGATGGAGGCAGGGACGGAGACTGCGGCGAGGCAAGGCCAGGAGGACTATTTGAGCCCGAATATGCGAATATCATGGCAAGAAATTTCATTAAATTTATTGATGGCAAAGCACAAAATGCTTCCCGTAAGCTAAATCTGGCATATTCGACGACTTTCGAAATTTGAATAATTTACAATCGAAGCGTAGGAGAGGGAGGAGGGGCTGCTTTCAGCCAAGCTGTCGGCAGTTTGTACAGTTGTTGTGGCAGTTGTGTTGTTCTCGCTTGTTTGGCTGTGGTTGTTTGTTTAGTTGGTTGTAATTAGCATTAAATAATTTCATTATAATGCAACTAGTTTAAATATGCAGCGAGTGCAGAGTTGCAAGTGTTGACCACTGCGTGGGAATGTGTACAGTGGGCAGAGGTGGAAGCCAGGTCGATCCTTTGATGTCCATTCAATTTGACCTAGCATTAAGCAAGGCAGCCAGCGTAATGAGCACATACCTTCGAGATTCCTGTATTACCTTGAAATCTAAAAAATGTTTACTAATTTAATCATAGAAAAGTTAATTTATTGTCAAAGAATTGCTAAGAATTTTACTTGTAAATATTTATGATATTTCTATTTCTCATTTCAGAAAATTAAAGCTTAATTGAACCCCAAGAAGGTATGTTTGTTTCATTTACCATATCTCTACTTGTATATTAATATTAATATATATTTATTTATTTTAATTGAAAAATTCAACAATTAGTCCCATGGTGCGCGGCACACCTCGCATCGAACTGCAATTTTGTAATTTTGCAATTTTGATTTGCTGCTCGTTGTCAACGCGTGCGTTGTGCGTGACATGCTCCCTCCCGTTCCCCTCTGCCCCCTCCCATGACTGTGCTAATTATCGATTTTGTTAGATAAAACAAGAGTTTGCAGAAAAAGCAGAAATAATAAAGCTAAAACTGTTGGCCATAACATGAAGTGGTTTCAGAGCGTGAAGTCGAGCGACCGCAGAGAATGAAACTGACAAAACAGACGGTTATAAATGGGGACACATGCTCATATCTCTACGGGTGGTGTGCAACGAAGGGTAGGGGTTGGGTGGGCAGGTGAGTTGTAGTTACCTGGGTGGATGGGGGCAGCTGCAACTGTGCACAGCAGGCGCCGTGAGCAGCTGCTCGGCAATGACCTTGCACATTGCAGGAAAAGTCAAATGTGAACATGGCTCAAAGTCCAAATTTGGAATCAGCATGAGGGGAATTCGAAACTGGAGACTGGAAGCCAAAACTCAACCGATGCGAAGCAAAGCAAACCGAATCAAAGCTGACCTTGCACGCAAATGAAAGTTATTTTTGGTATATCGCAATGTTTTCAAGGTCTTCTGCGGACCGAACTGGACTGCAGATAATGATGCATATCGCATGGGGCAGTGAGTCCGGAGTCCGCAGTAAGTTGAGCACTTTGAGCTTTGTGCAGGTTAATTAAGCAGTTTGCCAATAGGTTTGCCTAATTGGTGGGCGAAAGGCAATGGGGAAATCGATTAGGAAATTTGATACTATCATCATTAATAATACCATTCGACCATTGAAAATGGCCAAAAATGGTATACTAAGTTTGTGCGAATGTATGTAACAGGCAGAAGGAGGCGTGGCAGACCCCAGCAGAGTCGATTAAGCCATGTCCGTCTGTCTGTCCGTCTGTACGTTTGAACGTCGAGATCTCAGCTATTATAAAAGCTAGAGACACCAAATTTCGCAAGAAGGTTTCTGTATACCATAGGTAGATCGAGTTTATTTTCAATTTTTGGTGCCACGCCCACCGCCCACGCAAATCGATAATTTACAATTATCAGGAGAAGTATTAAAGTTACAGATTTCTGCTTTGGTGCGAACATAGATAATGGCAATATAAATCTATTCCCCAAATTACAACCTGATCGGAGAATAACCAAAGCAAAGTTCTACTGCTTGCGCCTTTGCAGCATATCGTGACGGCATCGTCCTGATGCTTCGTTTCAGCCGTAGCGTATGTAAAGCTGACTGCTACGACGTTTTCATATGTAGATGGCGCTATTCAAAGATACATAGATCTAATTTAAAGAATAGGTGGCAGATGAACTTGTGCATTTATTTTAAAACTGAGCGAATGGTATCTTACTGTCGGGCTCGCTCGACTGTAGCTTTCTGTACTTGATTTTCTTGTTATTTTCTTTGTTTCTGTGTGGCCTAAAGTGGGGTGGCCTGAAGTGGGCTGAAAGCTGTGGGAGTTTTTTATATTAAACATTCCGCAATGCATAGCCATAACTTGGTCAAGAGCCTTAATCAAATCTTAACTTCATGCGGAATATCCAAAGTATTCAATTAAAACAGAAACCAAGTGGAGGAAACCAAGTGTTAATAAAGAAATTCCAAATGGTTCAATTAAGGCAACATGCAAGGTGTACCGGGAGGGAGGGGTGGGGATGGTCAGAGGGAAGGCAATGTAAAAATACTTCATCAAAAAATACTGCAGCAAATATTCGCGACTATCTTTAATTTCGCCCGAAGATTTCATAGTGCTCCGTCGTAGTGCAAGTTTCAAGCGGGCCAATAAATTTCTGCTGCTGCCACTGTGGCAACCACAGCATGTTGCAGTGAATTCTTCTTGCTCTTGCTCTTCTTTTTCGCTTATTTTTGTGCTCTGCGCACACGGGAGATGCTTTTCGGTGGAATTGATGTTGTCGGTGGCAGATGTGGCAGATGCTATGCCGCGGCAAGAGCGGATGCTGCAGCAGATGCACCTCCTACATTTGCATGGGACTTATAATTTATATGCACACGAGTTTCTTATAACATCGTCATAAGTTGCGCCAGTTGTTGTTTTTGTTGCTGTTGTTGCTGCTGGAAATGAAAGATTGCTGCCCCGTTAGTTTTTCGTGCGCTGCCAAAAGTTGAAGGCGACGCAGCAGCAGCAGCAGCGGCAGCAACAACAGAAGATGCTGCACTTGTTTTGTTTAAGGCCATGGCCGTAGCGAGGTTAAGCAGCAAGGGGGGGCGGTAGGGGGCCACGACAGTCGATGGCAAGGCGCATTGTTTCTGGGGCAAACAATGCGCGGGCCTGGGCGAGCAACGCCTGCGGTTGTAATTACAACGTATCCTCTGCCAGGCAGAAGGCAGTGGCGTGGGCAGCAGGGGGCGGACAGCTTCAATTGGCCATTGTCTGTGCACCTGCAAAGTTGCAGCAAACAGGCAGGGGGGGGAAAGGCGAAAGGGGGTCAGCAAGAACGGGCAGCGTCTCATTGTTGTGTCAAACAATTGCAACTGGCCTCAGTTGTTGCCTCTAAACTGCCGGAAGTGTTGTCTCGCTATCGCACAAACTTGCTATCTCCCTCTCTCGCTCTCTCTTTCTTTCTATCTCTCTCTCGGCTTTCTCTTGCCTGCCCGCTCTGTGCTGAGTTTGCCTTGCCCGCCGGCCGAGCTACAAGTGTTGCAGGTGCTGCTCGGACTTGCCCCATGTTGCCTCGTGTTGCATTTGCCCATCTGCTGAGCTAGGTTAGGCTCTCGTTGTCGGTCTCTTGCAGCCTGCCCCAGAATTGTTTGCCTCATGCCCCGAAACTGGCAACCGGCCGTGTCATATCTTGTCGCATGGCTCCATTGTTGCCCCATCAACGCTGCAGGGCGCAGCTAAATTGATAAATGCAGCATGCCTCTGATTGCCTATCCCTTGTTCCCTTGTTCCGTTTCCGCCCGCTTGCCCTCCCTTTCTAGCTAGCTTTCCATCTACCTCCCTGCCTCCCGCTGCCTCCCGCTGCTGCCTTTGTCCCTTTTCGACTATATCTTTGTCGTTAGGCATTGTTCTCGAGGCATTTGTTCGACTGATTCGAGTCAAGTCGATTTGCGACTCGATTCTAATCAATTTGATGATGCTGCAAGGTTAAATGGCGCTGATTTGTTGTATAACAGTTTGGCGATGGTGAATTACAGTTAAGATCAGTTGGAAATTCGCACATGCATATGGTATAGCACAATGTATAACAGTTGTCGTATAACAAACATATGCAACCTACTGTACACTACCTGTTTATTGCATTTATGCATATGTATAGAAGTATTACAGTTATGCAAGGGTCGTATAACAGTTGTATAACAGTTGTATAACAGTTTTTATTTAGTTTCCAATTAAGCTAGATGTCGTTAGCGATGTCTTGCAGCATATGAAACTCAGAGCGCATATTATTTTTGTGAGTCTCACACAGTTATATATAATATATAACACCTTGACACACACTCACTGTGTCCAATTAGGCAATGCACGCAATAATATACATATATATATTCGATTTTGAGTTGAGAAATTTCTCTCGATTTACACGCGAACGGTAAAGCTGTCAATGCCACTTGAAGGCATCCATTGCGATGGGTAACGGTAAAAGGTAACGGCAAGGGCTGCAACTGCCGTTGATTGATGCCAGTGCTGCCAGATCAATTGAATTGATTGGGCGGCACTTCAAAGGCAGAAAAACGAGTGCCCCCAGCTGTGGAATATGCATGAGTCAAAGGTCAAGTCCGCCCGGCGCTGCATGGTGCACGCTGCATGCTTTATGCTGCTTGCTGCCTGCTGCCTGCTGCATGCCACGATGCATTTGTTTCCCCAATCGACGCAAATTGGGGGACCCATCGGCTAAATGCCTTCATTAAAAAGCAAAAAGCGCACAGCATCAGCTTCAGCTGGCTGTGGCTGAGGCAGTGGCAGCCAAAAACGCGACGCATCTCGCTGACGACCTTTTGCCACGTGCAACAAAGCGCGCACGAGCAGCTGAAAGTGCTTCAGTGCAACTGCCCCGCTCTCTACCCCTGCTCCATTCCTTCCCGTTGGCTGGTGTGCATTAGTGTTTGTATTTGCAAAATGGGGGCGTGGTCGGGGGCGTTGCGTTTGCCGTTTGCTGTTTGCCGTCCCGTTGTACTTCGCATTCAAATTCTGCCTCGCTTTACCTCCCCCGCCTCCCCTTTTTGCTTTTCCGTTTCATTTTTCACTTTGCCCCACACGGACAACATCAAATGCTTTGCTTGGCTACGCACCCGACCCAGGCAGCCAGGCAGCCAGGCATGCCTTTGTTAGTCTCTCCACTCTGTCCTCCCTTCTCTCGCTTTTTCCCTCATGTCTGCCAACTGTTGATACTGTTATACGCAATGCAGTCCACTCTAATCGAAGGCTACAGCTGTCACTGTTGAGCCGACTGAGAAAGCCTGCCCTAAGTGCATAGGCTAATTGAGTTTTGTGTGCGAGGCGGCAACTGTTATACAAACGAGCAGGTGTGGGTCTGTGCGTGCGTGTGTGTAATTGGGGTAAGGCTAAAGTGGGTTGAGTGAGGCAGTTAATTAAGAGAGAAACAGTAAATGAACTGTTATAAAAGTGTTATATTACTGTTATACACTAACCTCTGTGGTTACTTTAATGGCAAAATTGCCAAGCATGGCTATTTGTACTACTTTTTTTTTTGGAATAGCAACTGTTATACAAGTGTTATACACTTGACTTTACCAGCTCTTTCTCTCTTTATCGTGGCCTTTTATTGCCGCATTACTTAGACAATGCTGTTATAAAAGTGTTATAAAACCTGCACAAATTGTTGGCCACACACACACACACAAACACACACACACAAATAAAGCTAGTCACGAGGGGTCCCCCCTCCCCATCCCTACACACACAATGTCATCGCGCACAGCTGCGTGATGCGCAAGGACAAAGCGTAGTTTTTACAACTGATATATAACGTAACGGTAACTGGCATATAACTGGTATACCAAGGCTAACAGTAACTGCGGCAGCGGCGGCGGCAGCAGCGACAGCGAGTCTTGTGTGACATGTACTCAAATAAGCAAGGCTTAACTGCAGCTGCTCTAGCCACATCAACCGGAATGTTGGCCACGTGCTGACCCACACACACACACGCACACACACATATGCTATATATATAGTGTGCGACACACACACTTATGAGACTGCGCTGCGCTGCACATGATGATGGCATGCAGCGGCAGCTGCAACTGTCGCCCGTCGCTGACACTGACACGCCGCACTGACGGCTGCAGCCGAAAGTAGCGCGACAAAATATGAAGAACAAAAAACCGCTTAAAGTTATTTTATTTTTAAAGAGAGGGAGAGAGAGAGAGAGAGAGAGAGAATGCGAGACAAGTTTCGAATGTTTTTGCCGCTCGCTTTTCTTTGCTTTTCTTTCCATTTCTTTTGGCTCTGACCTCAATGTGACAGAGAGCAGCGACTGCCTACGCGCTAATTGATTTCCAGGCTCGAGGGCCGTAAAATAAAAAGCGCCAAAGGTAGGGCAGCAGAGGGAGATGGGGAGAGAGGGAGAGGGAGAGAGGGGACTTAATTATGTTTTGAGTTTTGCCAATTGTTTGCCATTTGCCAAAACAGTTCGCTCTCGCTTTGCGGCGCAGGCAATGGCAATGGCAATGGCGGCCATCAAGGCCAACTTAATTAATTTCGCTCTCCCTCTCTCTCTCTGCTCTCCCTTTCTCCCTCTCTCAGCTTCCATTTCGTTCGGCCTGCTTTGTCTGCTGCGGCAGGTGGCAAAGTTTTGATTCAATCAACTACGAAATAACTTTGAACTTGAGGTTCGCAGCAGCAGCAACGTTTTAATTAGTCTAATTAATTTTTGGACAAAAAGAAGAGCAGCAAAAACAACAACGCGAAAGCGAAAGCAAAAGCGACGCAAAGAAAACAAAATTAATATAAATAAAAAATAATAATAATAATAATGAGAAAAAGCGCAAAAAAGAATCTGCAAAAAACTTAGCCAACTCGGCCGTGCTTAATGCGTACCGCCTCCCCGCCCCGCCCACTTTCGGCTAAAACTTTTCGGCCAGAAACTGCCAGCTGTGGCAAAATGCCGCGAGCAAACGGCGGAAAACGCAGCAATACGCAAAGCCCCGACACGGGAATGCATTTAGTATAACGGTAATTGAAAGCACAAGTTTCATGGGGCGTACGAGGCGTAGGTGGAGGTGCGTGTGGTGCTGGTGGGTGCCGGTTCCGCTGGGGGGAATCAGTTGCATGCCTTGGGGCATATAAATGAGATTTAGTTGAAATGCAATTGAGTTAAATGGCATAATAAATGAATTATTAGCGTTGCTGCCGGTTGTTGTTGTTCGCGGTGTGGTGCGTGACAGGCGTATAACAGTTTGAGTTGGGGTATTTCATTAAAAGTTTGTGAGCAGCCAAGATGAAACAGGAAAATAAACAAAAACTGATTTGCATGTTTTATGCCCGTATAACAGTATAACAATGTACATGCAGCACACGTATAACAGTTTGTCATTGAAAATGAAATAATATTGAGGCAAACTGCTTAATTTCTACAGCTTATGGCTGCAAAACAGTAGTATAACAGTTGTATAACAGTTTTTTTTTTCAAATGCACGCCCACTCACCGAGTGTATAACACTTTAATGACTTGCTGCAATGCACACTTAAATAACAATGCACTCACACACACTCACACACACTGTCACACACGCACAACATGCTAAATTGGCGGGCGGAAGTGACTGAGTGGCTTAAAGGGTGAGTGAAAATGGCGCTGGCGCTGAATGGGCCTGTTTGGCTCGGCGCGGCTCGGCTCGACTCGGCTGGAAATTTACAGAATTGCCCCGGCCCGGTTACAATTTGACAAAACCCGTTTAGGAAGCCGAACACGGCCAGCAAACAAAACGCAGCTGCAGGAAGGAAGGCGGAAGTGTGTAATTTAAGCAGCGGTAAGCAGCAGCAGCGACGTAGCTAGCAACGGCAACAGGATGCTTGCAACCGAAAATGCAACAAGCGGCAAATGCCGCCGACTCTGCTGGCCAAATAAATGACCAAGCGAAGAAGCGACCAAATGGAAAATGGCAAATGGCAAATGCAAACCAAACCAGAAACATAAACAGCAGCCAAACAAGAAACGTCACAGGTGTCTGGCAGCTGCTTAAGGGGCAGGAAAGGGAGCAGCGTGGGGGGGGGGGAGGGGGCGACAACGACCATTGAAAGACTGTGCCAAATGGCGAAATGCACTTATTGCAGATGCTGATATTGCTAAAACGTGGCGTAGCTTCTGGCACGCACTGGCAAACATGTCTTAACGGTGTGCTAAGGGGTAGTCATGGGTATTTAGTATAACAGTATAACAGAAATAAAACAAATTTTATTAGAGTTTATCTTATATAGAGATTGACTATCCTAATTAGGGCGCAATGCTATCACAATGCATATTAAGAGGCTGTATAACAGTCGTATAACAGTCATATAACAGTCGTATAACAGTCGGTTGCCGTGGCAGCAAGTCTATTGACTATCCTAATTAGGGCGCAATGCTATCACAATGCATATTAAGAAGCTGTATAACAGTCGTATAACAGTCATATAACAGTTGTATAACAGTCGGTTGCCGTGGCAGCAAGTCAGTTAACTGCGGCTTGCATTCCACTTAGTCTGTTTCAGTTTGCTTATCCTCGCTCATCCATCGCATCACACTCGCATCTCTAGAGGATGCACAGGGGAGCCCAGGGAGACGCCCCTCGTCTCTGACTGCATGGGGTAACTGCATAAATCGTGCCAAACTTTGTTCAAAGAGCCAAAAAATACTGCTGCCATCTAATGCAAGCAGACAGTGGCGTCCTGCACTGCCAGGGCTCTGCCAAAGGGGATTGGGGGATGCTATGATAATGGTTCGCAGACGGAAGGGGAGCGGTTGGGGCGGGGGCGAGGGAGACAGCGTTAGTCTAAGGCTGCAAAACATTTATGGCCAAAACAAATGGCAGCTGCTGGCAGCGGCTCAAGTGCCCCATAATGGCATAGACGACGTGCAGGAAGCGTGTGTTGTTGTTGCGGCGAGGAAGAGGGAGAGAGAGAGAGAGAGAGAGAGAGGACCCTGTTGGTAGGGGGAAGTGTCACAGGAAACCGGAAGTGCGGCAGATAGCAGGCAAAGGCAAGCAAAAGTCGACTCCATACGCAGTAAGTGGCACACAGCGACGAGCGACAGAGACAGCAACAAAGAGAGAAAGGGAGAGAGCACGTTAGCTGGCAGGCAGTTTTTCATTTTTCCCTTTTTTCTGCTTATTGAGTTACATTTTAAATAAATATTTTCATCAAATTTTCAACTCAAATAGTTCTCGATATACTCGATTCACGCCCCCCTTTCCCTTTCCCTCTCTCTCTCTCTCTCTGCGGGGCTAATACCAGAGTATTTGCGTAAAACTTTCAGAAAACTTTCACGTGTCGCCTTAACAAATAAAAAGTTGTCAGAAATCTCTTCGACGAGTCTGTTTGCACTGCATTCCCAAGATCCACAAGTGTTTGGCTTAGCAAATTTGGTATATGAACTCGAGCATACCTTATAGAGTTAAGGTGTAGCTGAAAGTTCGCAAGCTGCGGAGGGAATCACTTAAAAAACTTGAGTGAAACCAAGAAGATTATATGATCAAAGCAAAGTTGAGGTTATGTGCGTAATTGAACTTACGGTAGATTAGGCAGTGAGTGGGTTAAGTTAAGTCTAATTGTAATCGTAACAGTTTTTCTGCCTTATCTCAGGATCTATTCAAGTTAGGCCTAGGAAATTTTGTCATAATCAAGTTGAATATATTTAGGACCTTGTGTGCTTCTGAGACTGCAGCATTTCCAAAACGTATTCAAAGAACACTTGACTGCAAATGCTGAAAATGAATTGGACATAGAAAAAGCAGGCACAAAAGGAAACCCTTCTCGTTTCACCTATTCCTCTCTCCCTCCTCCCTCTCTCTTGCTCTCTGTCCCGCATATGGCCTGCAATTAAGTTGACACAGTTCTCTGGGCGCATTCCATGCTAAGTACTCAAATATAATTTTGCATTTCTCTGTGTTTTCACTTGTTTAATTATGCATTGCTTTGCGGGATAGGGGAGGCAAGGGGGAAGGGGGAATAGAAAGGTTTTTAGTCGTGCGCTTTTCCGGACTTTTCTTTTGTAGATTTCAGTTCAATTGAATGCATCTCATTTCATTCGTGACGAGGCAAAAAACTGACAAATTTCTTAATTGCAAGTCAGTGGGCAAGGGGAGGCAGGCAGAGGGAGAGGAGAAGGGGGGAGGCTTCCAGCTCGGGCGACTGCGACTGCGATGCGGGGCTTTTCATTTGCCCAGTTTGCCCATTGCAGTTTTCAGTTTTCACTTCTGCAGTTTTTCTGTTTTTCTGCACTCATTTTCAGCCTGTTCCACTTTACCTATATTTTTCGCAGCAAATTCTTCTCTTCTTCTTCTGCTGCTGCTGCTGCTGCCTCTCTTTTTTGCCGCTGCGTTTCGCATGAAAGGCGGAAAAAAATCAGGCCAAAGGCAAACGACAGCTGAAATGACAGAAAATGCGAAGCAGTTGAGCAAAAGGGGGTCGCAGGGGGGGGGAATGGACATGGCAGGGCGGGAAGGAGAGCTTTTCATAGCGCCTAATGGCCGTTGGCTGTGCCTCGGACATAGCCATGTTGCAGTTGCAGTTGCCGTTGCTGTTGCAAATGTTGCAACCTTGAAAAGCGGCTGGGGCAAGGAAAAAAAATTGAATTTAATTCAAATTGAGCCGCTGCCGCAAAAAGCGGCTCAGCAGGCAAACAAAAACTGTGCAAAAACTTGAAGAAGCAGCAGCAACAACGGCAACAACAGGCAGGGGAAGGCAGAGCAGCCTCGTCTTGGCATAGTTTTGCCAGCTAAAATAGACAAGTTTATTGCCAGTTTGGTGCTTTGGGGCAAACAACAATGACGAGGCCAAAAGGGTAGCACACACAAGTGCTTCCCCTGCCCCACACTCTGCTCGCGCCTTCTCTTGTGGCAAAGGTCAACAGATTTTTCCTTTCTTTCCCTGTCCCTTATCTTGCTGTGCGCTTTGCAACCTGAGCCGCATTCGGATCAGGTCACATTGTGTTGGTCCATAGGCAGTGACAGTTCTAGCCTGCTTCTTGCCCATGTTCATCTCTTGCCTGGCCTTGTCGCCTGTCTGCTCTGGTGCTTCGCTGCTGGCTCGCCTGCTGGTTGGGACCTCAAGGTGACAGCAGCAACAACTTGAGCCTGGGGCAAGCCTCTCTACCCCCACCCCTGCCTCCTCTTTCTGCCACCCTAAGCGGGCTTAGCAAACTGTCGCCGACTCAAAAGTGCCACAAACAACAGTCGCAACAAGAGTCGGACAGGTCCCTTGGCAGGGGATCACAGTGGTCTAAGCTCAGCTCACTGGGAGCAGGGAGAAGGGGGTGGGGCTTTATGACTCAATGGAATATGTAGCAGATGTATTACACGTCAATTGATTCAGTTTTAGTTGCTCCATTTGTGCGGGCTAATGCGATATGCAATGTGGTAATTGGTTGGTTATGTGAGTTGAAGGAGATTGACTAAGGCAGAGAGAGAGAGAGAAGGAGAGCGAGACAGAAGAAATTGTGGAAAGGCAAAAGCTAAGCTATAACAGGAAAGCCAGAAAGGGAATGGGTGAGGAAGCAAGGAAAGGAAGATTTGAGGGAAATATATAAATGAAAAGAGAAAAGAGAAAGATCCAGGAAGGTCCAGAATGTAAAGGAGAAGATGGAGAAGTAAAGAGAAAGTGAGATTGAGACTTTAGGAATCTTTCGTTCGAAGGAATCTTTGCAGATAGATCTACAAATAGTTAATTAGAATTCCAAGTCAACTGCAAATTGGCATTTCCAATGTTTCAAATGCAGCACAAACTGACAGGAAAAGCGCATTCCGAGAAGGAAATTGCTGCACAGTTGCCTCCCCTTGGCCCCAACCCTCCTCAAAGGGAAGCAAAAGGTAGAGACAAAGAAGAAAATCAAGATGCAACTGAAATGACAAAATGCGGCTACTTTGTTACCTCAAAATGTCGTAATGATATTGCCGCAGTATAACAGTATAACAGTTGCAAAGCACGCTCAGGCATTCATAACTGAACCCACATATTTTGCGGCTGCTTTAACGATGCTGCCACAAAAAAGAAGTAAAACAACACGATTTTTTGTGGCTAACTTTGTGTAAAAGTTTTCTGCATGGCTGACGGCGACTGAGGCAGAGGTCGGAGGCAGAGGCAGAGGCGCGAGCAGAGGCAGCGACAGCGGCCAATTAGGCAAGTTTCAAGGCGCGCCTTATGCCTTGTGCCTTGTGCCTTGTGCCGCTTAATGGCCGCCTTTGTGTGCCAAACATTGGGCTAATCAACAGCTTTGGCTATTAAAGCAACAACAACAACAGCAACAACAAGGAGCAACTGGAGAGGGAACAATAACAAAAGCATAGGCTGTAAATTATTAAGCAATTCTCGTTTGTTTGTCTCGTTGACCTGGCGCCCAATTAAAAACCGAAAATTGAAAAACAGAGAAAGCAACGAAAAGGGAGTCAAAGATGGGAAATGAAATTAAAAATTATTTGTACAAAGTTTAATTGGAATAAGTGCGAAGGCGCGAGCTAGTCGAAATGTCCTTAAAGCCCCGGAGATCTCAAGTTGCTGCCAGTGGAAAGGCGAGCAGCAAGAAGAGTATCGAAAAGTGAAAGGAAACTCGACTATATTGTGACTCAATGGAGAAGTAAAGGGAAGCATGTTTGAAATCTGCAGTTGCACTACAAATTCAAATCCATTAGAAACTTAAATTCTGTTTCTATAAGTAAAGATGAATTTTCTAAAAAAAAAACTTAAGATTCTACCGGATAACTCACAAATCTCTCGAGCCAATGCATATACCCCACTTATGTGTTAGTGTGCGTAACATATTTAAAACGAGAAAAGTTTCTATTTTTTTTTCTTCGTCGAGCGCAAAAAGCTTTGACATCTTTCGGTCTGCCTTAATCATAATTACAGGGCAAACATAATTACACGATGGAAATATGCAAGTTAATTAGATAAGAACGTGACGAAGCAAGCAAGGGATAGAAGGATAGACAGCAAGACAGTTGAGTATGATGGGGAATTAGTGTGTCGAAATTTAAATGATGCCTGAATTTCAATTAATTTTGGCTAATATAAGAAAATTTGTCAGAGGCTGTGGAAAAAACTTGTTTAGTGAATTTGAAATCTGTTTTGAATAGAAAAGTTAAGGTTGAGAAAATAATCTTTAAATTGCAAAAGACTAAGCAATATGCTTAGCTCTGAAGAGGCTTTCTTATCTGCTCCCCTTCTCTCTGTCTCTCTCTCTCCTCTCTCATGCTCTTATCTCTTCGCCCCTCTCCAGCTACTTCCGCTTCCTTTTAATTTAATATTTCAATTGCAAAGCGGACAGTTTAAACGGCAACTTTCTTGATATCATCATAATAAGTACGCGTGGGGAGGGGAGGGTGCCCCACCTCAGGTTTTAGGTTTCAGATCTCAGACCTACAACTAGAAGATGAGATGAGCCTGGACTAGAGCGCACTCGCCTGTAAAGAGGATAACGATAACGGCGGAGCATGTGAAATGCGACAAGGCGCAGAGTGAAAGTGATTTCTGTTTGGTGTCTCTAAAAGACGCTCCGAGGCGCACCTTGAGTGCCCTGTACAGTGGACACCCTCTCCTTCACCTCCTGTTCCCTTTGCTCATCACAGTTCTGTGTACTGTGTGTCCTGTCGTCATCCTGTGCGCGCGTCCGACACGTTTTCATTGTTTGATAAAATGAAATTTTATGGCGTACGCGACGTGGACAAGAAGGAGCAGTAGGAGATGAGAAAGGCGAGGAGAATCGCCGAGGGCTGGAGAACAACGCGAGCAGAGGCCAAAAATTGAAACAGAGCGGCTATGAATTTTCAGTCAGCACTAAGACAATGCCCCAACAGGAGCGAAAGAGAGAGAGGCAGAGTGGAGACAGCCAGCGATGCCTTGTCCCTTGTGCAGTTTGGGGCTAGTTTCGGTCCCCAGACAAATAAAACAAACAGACAAACAAACAACGAGCGGCAGCCAGAGGAGACAACGGCAACGACAAAGACCAAGAAAAAGGCGAAGACGAAGACGAAGACGGAGACAACCTGAAAGAGACTGGTACGAGTGGCAGGGGCGTAGGAAGTTGGGCAAATGTTCAGGATAATTGAATGAAAATTCATTCGTGTGCTTTTCGATTTGGGCCAAAAAGTTTTGGTTTTTCTTCTTCAATGTTTTTTGTTGTCAACAAAATTCTAAGCATTTCCGTTTGCCCGAGGGGATGAGAGAGGCAGGAGAGTGCGAGAGGGGGATAAAAAGTATTTACATGTCGTTGTCATTTCCCAAAAAGCAAAACATAGAGAGAGCGAGAGAGAGGGGGGGAGCAGCAACACGAACTGAGGCTGAAATCGAATTACAAGCGAGTGTTTGCTTGTCAGGCTGTGTGTAGGTGTGTGCGTGTGTGCCTGCGTATGTGTGTGTGCCTGCGTATGTGTGTGCCTTTGTTGTTGCTGTTGTCTTATTTGTTTAATTTGTCAACGCTGCTGGCAGACAGGGCAGAGCAGAGCAGGACCCAACCAAACAACAGGCAGACAGAGGGACCAACCGAACAACCGCACGGGGCTCCCTTGTTGACTGACAACAGAGTAGGAGCAGCAGCAGCAGCAGGAGCGATCCCTCTCATTCCCAGTCTCGTTTCCAGTCCCATTCCCATTCCTCAATCCCCAGTCGGAAACCCTTAACCGTAGACCGTATGTGGGCAACAAGTTGGCGTTGCCAAAAGAATTTGCATAAAAATTCATTTGAACAAGCCCAGCGAGGAGGAGGAGGAGGAGGAGGAGGAGGCTGAGGCTGACACAACTGCAGCCAAGTGCGTAGAGCAGCTTGTCCCAAAAGGATCGTGTATTATGCCGTAACACTTGAGCCCTGCCCAGCGATTAGTTTGGCCTTTGTGTCCACACATGGTTCACTGTCGGAGACGGAGACGTAGTCGGAATCGGCGTCGGTCTAGGGATACTGCCCTCTGACCGCATGGGGCAGCTGGTTGGCCCAAGTGAAGCATTAAATCGAGCAAATGTTTTGATTTTTTTTTCTTTTTTTTTTTTGCTTTGTTCTGCCTCCATTAAATTCCATTTAGGGAAATTGGCATGAAATACGATTGCAATGAAATTGTTTTTTTAATTTGTCTTCATTAAGTCGGGGATTGTGTAGCTCAAGCTTAAGTCTTGCTGCACCTACTCGATAGAGCTTAAATCTCTTTCAGACCTTATAAAACTGCCTTCTTTGTACATCAACCTTCCGCTGCCCTACCTCAACCTATTTGGCCTAGTCCTAGTCATATCTTTGTGCTTCATCCCTAAGACGTCTGCCTGCTTATCCTCACTTTGCCAATGCTCTTGTCTTCAATCATCTTCGAAGGTTCTTCCTTCGGTTTATTTTCCTAACTTGGCTCTAACTTGTCTGTGCTCTACCCAAGTCTTAGTCCTGTACATAACCTCATTCTTAAGTCTCTAACTTTTTGAATCCCTTCTGGACGAGCTTCCCCTAATTACCAACCCTTTTGCATTCTCTCTTACCTGTCAACTTGTTACCTTAAGCCTTTGAGTTGCCTTTGAAGTTCTTTCTTAATTATTTAACCCAAGATTGTCCCCCCCACATACTGAGCGCTTGAGAGCTTAACCCTTTTTGGCGAGCCGATTATCGAGTTTCGATGAAATTCCTTTTTTCGATGGTATTCGGATTAATTATGATAATTGCAATCGTTATTCGCAGCTGCAGAAATTGTTTACGCGCATTTGCGCATATTACGCATACGCCCAGGTAGCCACAATCACTGCTGGCATTTTGCCCTCATACCCTTTTACCTTCCCCCGTTCGCGTTTGGCGCTGTACCAATACGCCCACCCGCTTGGCAAGTCACGTCACGGCATGCAAAGTCAAGCCAGACCACGCCCACCCGCCCCGCACGAAGCCCGCCCAACTCATTCAATCAAGTTGGCAACGCGTTGGCGCGCGCGCTTTTAAGTAATGAGGACAACGTCGCCAGCAACGCCACATCCGGCGACGCCTGCTTCGTCGGCTTCGACTTCCTTCTTCTACTCCCAATAATGTCTTGCCTTGCTTCGTCTTTGCCTCGTCCAACGTCTTTGCCTTCACCTGAGTCGCCTTGGCGGCAGCTGCAGCTGTTAAATAATAAAAAAGCAGCTAAAAGCTGCCAGCCAGCTTCATGATAATCTCAATCTTAAGCCAAGGCTGCGGCCACATTACAAACTCAGCCAGCTCAGCTCAACTTCCCGTGCCCCTCCATTTAACCCGAGCAACCCTGCCCAATCCATCGCCATCGCCGTCGCATCGCATCGATATTGTAAATTACTTGTCGCCTGCCAAGCGAATCTCGCCTGCTCTCTCTCTCTCTCTGTTGCTCTTTCCCCGATGAATTTCGCCGTGATAGGTAAGAAAGGGTAAAGAAGAAGAGGAAGAAATGCTAGAGAAAAATTCAGTGCAAATTGCTTGACGACCTTTGCGAGTAAATCAGAGTGAAAGCTAAACCCATCGAGTCACGATGCAAATGAAAACTAATTTCTTGAGTAATCCAGAAGCAAATTGAGTTCGGGTGCGTTGGAGTTTCCCTAATAAGATGAGGCTATAACTAACTACTAGCATAGTAGAGTATATATTATATATTAATGATAAGCTAATCTTATGCTCAATCGATTTGTGCTACGGCAAGCCAAGTAAACTACTCGAGTTATTTCGGATACTTTAAGATCTGCATAGGTTATGGTACACAGCTGGGAATATTTATCCACTCTTACTCATCTGAGAAGGTCCTGCTACCCTCTCTAGATTAGTTTCACATCGATGATATCATTTATGAATAATAAAAATACTAATTCGCAAAGCCAAACAAATAATCTGCAGTTCGGCTCAATATATATTGCCAAGTTTATGGGCAATTTCAGGCGAGGAGCATGCATTAATATTCAGTAGGCAGCCTAACTGAATTCTAATACGGCCAAGGAGACAGCAACAGTTGCAGAGAAAGACAGAGCAAGGGGACATACAGTTATAGCTGAAGATATAATCAAAGATACAGCTACAACTTAGCTCGATAGATACACCTAAAGAGACAGCTACATTTGCCGCTAAATATGCAGCTACAGCTATAGTTATAGCTTAAGAAACAGCTACACTTATGGCTAAAGATACAGCTTTAGTTACAGTGGAGTGTGCAGCTACAATTACAGCTGAAGATACAGATACAGATACACTTACAGAAGCAGCAACAGATACAGATACTTATGTGAATTGCGTTGCCTCCGGTCATGTTGCATTAGCGCAAGTAATCGAATTGATGTCAGGCAACAGATACACACGCACACACGTTTACAGCTACAGTAACAGTAGCTCACTCAAACACACGCACACACACACAGACAGAGCGAAAGATAGTGAGGTCGCTTTTGGGGCCATTTACCGCTGTGGCCAACTGACTGCAAGGTGCTCTGGCGCGAATGGCCAATAAAAGATGCGGCATATAAAAATATGAATTTTACTGCGCTGTATTTAAAAGGACAATAAGCACATACACCACACACACACACACACACACACATACATTACACTCGCACACTCGCATAAAAATAAAGTAAAAGCGAGTAACAAATGCGCTCAATGAAGCTGAAAAGCAACGCAAAGCACAGAGAGAGAGAGAGAGAAAAGAGAGGGAGAGAGGGAGGGAAACCAATGAAATTGGAAAATGAAATGGAAAAAACTTCAACTGTCTGCTGGGTGTATTTCAGTGTGTGTGTGTGTGTGTGTGTGTGTGTGCGCTAAGGTAAAGATTTCGCTCTGCGTTTGGCAGCTGCTGAGCATGAAAATGAGTTTTGTGTATTTTTATGCGCCACGCTAAATAAAAAACAACACGAAGAATCCCAAAAGGAGAGAGAAAGAGAGAAAGACAGAGGCAGCAAAGAGGGAAGGGGAGGGGCTTGAAAATAATACTCGTAATAAAATCAGCGCAATGAAAATGCCAATGCGAATGCGAATCGAAAGCAAAACACTCGACTCGACTCGACTCGACTCGCCTCGCACACTCGGCTGAGCAATCATAAATATTAATGCTAAATACAACAGAGAATGCTAGGGAGAGGGGGAAGGGAAGAAGAGAGGGGGGGTACGGGCATAGGGCAGCCTGCAACTGGACACAGATCTCAGTTGCTGCCCGCCGATAACCGATTGAAAGCAATCGTCCCAGAACTATGAGGAATCTTGCTTGGATTTATGCTAATGTGTGTATGGCAGGCAGGCGGTAGGGGAAGAGGAGCTGGTAGGGAAAGGGAAGTAGGGCCAACCGTGGCATAAACAACGGCGAGCATAAATCTCCGCAGCGCCAACAAAAACAACAAGCCAAGAGCGGCGCCGCGAAGTCGTCTCCAGCTTCGTCGTTGCTTTGATTTATTTTCAACAGCCTGCACAACGCTGCGTATGCGTATTTTTTGCCTGTGCTACTTTTAATCCAACTCGCTGTGTATCTCTTTCTCTGTCTGCCTGTCTCCCTGTCTCATATCAATGACAGCAGCAGCAACTCGATTTTACATTTAAAAGTAAATTATGCTACACATTGCTTCATCTTCAGCTCTGCCTCGTCCTCTCCCATTCCCCTTGCCTTCCCCTTCCGCCATCCGTGCTGGGCTTATTTATTTATTTGCCTTTTCTTTTTTGCCACATGCCAAATCTATTTGCATAATTTTACGGGCCACTGTGCCCATGTGTGTGTGTGTATGTGTGTGTGTGTGCAGGGATAACAAAACTAACCCAACATCGAGTGGGGGGATAATCAGTTATAAAGCTGCCAAAAATTTGAATAGACTTTTATAAGTCATTCCAATGTTGAGCAAGAGTCAATCGCTTGTTATGCAAACAGAGCGAGAGAGAGAGAGAGACAGTAAGTGAGAGAGACGGTAGATAGACTACAATTTGACTTGTGTGCAAGTCAAGGTACGCAAAACATTTCACATATTCATTATCTGCCCCAAAGCCATAAATTAATTTGCCGTTTGACAGGCGAGCAGAGACTGCAGAGTGAGAGAAAGAGAGAAAGGTGGAAAGGAAGAGGGAGACAGAGCGAGTTGAGATTTATGTTGAAATTTCAAAACTAAAAAGAATTAACTACCGTCTGAGCTGGAGTTGAGTGAGTGCAGTGCAGCGAGGTATGAGGGTTGCCTGTCTGTGGCTGTGGCTGTGGCTGAGGATGAGGAACTGTCAAAATGTCTATAAATTAATTACGAGCAGGCACTGCAGGCATATGAAATGCTGTTTGAGAGACCAAAACGATTTAATTCCTGACTAAGCTGTGCAGCAAGCAAAAGTCTCTCTATTTGAATATGTCTCTATATGTTTGAGCATATGCTTGGATCTGAAATGCAAATGATGTTCGAGCAGAAGTATGGCCAACATGAAACCAAGTTGATGATGTGGTCAGCTGTGTGAGCTTTGAAGTTAGTTAGCTTTCAGGTTATGTTCATAGTTGCACCCCTATATACTGCCATAGATACTCTCTGTGAAGTCAAAGCTTTTCCACACATTGAAAAACTTTAAATTAAAGACTTTCAATAAAAATCAAATAAACTGTTCTTCAAATTCGACTTGAAGTTTTGAATTTAAAGAGAACAGTTATAGTTACAGCTGACTTTGCTGCTTGACTTAAGCCGTAAAGCTGGCTTGTCTATCTCCCTCTGTCTGTTCCAGCTGATGCGACCCACTTCACCAGGCGTATCCCACGACGATCTCGAGCTGACAATTTGAAGTGCGTTTGTAATCGCATTATTTCACACCACTGTGCAGGCTGTGCTGCTGAGCAGGGCAGGGGCGCATATACCATACACATATATATTAAGGATATATAGATGGGTATGTGTGTGTGTGTGTATGTCTGGTTAGCCGCGTTGTGAGTATTTTGGGGCTTCCTTTTGCGCCCCTACGCACTTCCCTTTCGTGAGTTGCTTTTTGCGAGCTGTTTGTGTTTAATTATGAATGTATCTGCGAGTGTGTGCGAGTGTGCGAGTGTGCGAGTGTGTGTGTGTGTGTGTGTTTGTACGTTTGTTTACATATGTGCGATATGTTATTATACAAGGCGCTTACATTGCTCCTACCCGCGTTGCTGTTGTTGCTTCGCTCGTTATGCCTTGTCATACCCCTTATGCGCGCTGTAAGTTCTTGAAATGGGGTATATACGATATATGGCTATCTCGATTAGTAGCTAAAGCAAGATTAAGATTTTCAAAACAATTTAATGAAATAAAGAAGCAAAGAAAAGAGATGGAGAGAGTGAGAGTGAGACTGAGAGAGATTACAGAGTATATTCAAGTCGACTCTGCCCGAAAATTTCCCATTTGTTTTCGGTTCTTCTGCTACGCCTTGTGGGGCTTTCTCTGCTTTCTGCTTTTTGGCTTGTTTAACATTTCAAATTCACATTGAAAGTTCTGCCTACTTACACACACACATGCAACTATTTTTGGGGGGCCTTAGGCCACGCGTTGTTTGTCTTTAACGCTAACTTCCGTTTCCGGTTTGTAAACAAATGGCGCCAGCAAGCAGACGATTAATTATTGTCGAATTCGAGGCCTTTCATTGTGCCACAACTGTGTCGTCGTATGTCTGCGGCAGGACACGTGTCATGCCATGCCACGCCCCCTTGCCCCCCTGCCCAAGTAGGGGGAGAGAGTCCCTGACTTGATGGTGGACAGTGAGCAACGTTGGTTTTGTTTGTAGCACAAACAACTTGTGGTTAACAACTGATTAATCGTTTTATAAATATTTGAAATAGTTCTTTCATCACGCTTAAGTTCGGGGCGGGTTGTTTTAGTTAATCGTTTATCGATAAATTGTGAATAAATTTGTTTGAGATTTGTTTATAGTGGAAGTCAAAGATTTAAACTGATTAACGAAAGTTATTCACACTTTGAATATTTATCGATAACTGTGCATATCGATAAATCGATTACCAAAATTTCTTGTTTTGATTTTTAAGCCTATTGCGGCACAAAACTTCAAAACTAATTTCGATTTCCCTCGATATCGATAAATCGATATCGATAAATCGATTACCAAAGTTTCTTGTTTTGATTTTTAAGCCTATTGCGGCACAAAACTTCAAAACTAATTTCGATTTCCCTCCTCATTGTATCGATAAATTGTTGCCTTAGCACATTTTTCTTGACACCCTCAACACACGCACACACACAGGCTCTTGCTGCTGCTCACACACGTATTGTTGCTGTTGTAATTGGCTTTGTAATTTGTTTGCGCTTGTTGTTGTTACTGTTGTTATCGGTCTCGTTCTCGCTCTCGCTCTCGTTGTTGTTGTTGTTGTTGCCGTTTCTGTTTGCGAACTATGCGCAAAGTTGCCACAGTGTTTTGTGCTGGCCTATCAATAAACCAATTTGCGCACAATTGCAGTGTGCGTATGCGTGAGCATGTGAGATACATGCATGTGAGTGTGTGTGTGTGTGTGTGTATCAGAAACCACAACGTGGCACTTTTTGGGCAAGTTAATGTGTTACACTTAGGTGGTCCACACACGCACACGCACACACACACACACACGCACATATGACGTTGAGCAGGCGTAATTAATGATTGAACACACACATGCACGTGCTTACGCACACATACACACACACACACTCGGGCACGGGCAGCAGACTCGCAAGCGAATGTGGCGCCCCAAAAAGTATGCTACAATTTTCGGTTGCGGGCGCAAAATATGCTGCTCATTATTTTTACAGCCCCACACACACACATACACACGCACGCACTCGCACACACACACACACGTGCGTTTATAAATTATGTTTGGGCTTCATTATACGGCTTGCTTTTACGCCACGCCGGCACAAGGGGGGGGCGGGAGGCGTGGCGTTTTGGGACGCGCTTCAAGGCGTCGCATTAAAAATCAATTCGCAAACTTTGCACGTACCTACTGAAGCTGAAGTGCCTGCCAGTTGTGCGTGAGCCTGTGAGGTGAGAGTGTGCGTGAGTATGAAGTACATAAATACATATGTGAGTACATGTGAGTATATGTGTGTGTGTGTATGAGTCTATGTGTGCAACAGTTTTTAGGGCGGCTTTGCTCTTGTAGGCTGCCCAAACGCAGCGACAGTTTTTCTTTTTAGTTAATATCGATATTAAAATATCGATAATTATCGAGTAATTTAGTATTCTCAATGCAATCTAACAAACTAGTTCTCTCTCTCTCACTCTCTCCTTGCAGACAGGCATCGCACAAAATGGAATGACCACAGCTGCATAGCCAACGGAAGATGCTGCAGCAGCAGGGAGCTGCCAGTGCAACAGCGACAACAGCAACACCGACAGCAGCAGCAGCAACAGCAGCAGCAACAACAACAACAGCAGCAACAAGCGCCGCCAGCAGCAAGGCCAGCAATGGCCAGCGACGTCGCGTGGCAGCAGCAACCGATAGCTGCAGCAGTCAACAACATCACAACAAGAGCAACACCAGCAACTACAACAACACAAACAACAGCAACAGCAACAGCAACAACATCAACAACAACAGCAGCAGCAGCAGGAACAGCAAAGTGAAGTCACAGCAAATGCATTCCAACGAGGAGCCACCGATGTCGGTGATCGTCGACAGCGGCAACCGGCAGCAGCAGCAACATCAGCAGCAGCAGCAGAAGCTGCGTCGCAGCGGCAGCGCCAATGCCGGCGGCAGTAGCAGCAGCCAACAGCAGCAGCAGCAGCAGCAGCAGCGACTGCGCAAGACAAGCTCCTGCAGCGCCAGCGCCAGCGCCAAAGCGACGCCACAATCGACGCGACGCACCCAGCGACAAGCATCGAATGTCTCTGACAAACAGGAGCAGCAGCAACACTCGCAGCGACGCTATCAGCAATCGAGCAGTCGCGCCGGCAGCAAGGAGCGTCAACAGGAACGTCCGCAGGAGCGTCAACAGGAACGTCAGCAGGAACGTCAACATGGGCGCCACCGCCAGGAGACGACGCGACATCGTCGACCCATGCGACGCCACAGTGGCGCCTCCTCGCTCAGCGACGCAGCGCAGCGCAGTCGCAGCACACGTGGCGGCACAGCGGCAGCAGCAGCGGAGGCGACATCAACAACAGCTGCTGCTGGGAGCGGCGCTGCAACATCGGCGGGCAGCTCATCGACTGCCTCCAGCTGTAATGGCAGCTGCAGCTCTGACGATGGCGACTCCTCGCACACAAACTCCTCCTCATCGTCGGCAAGCTCATCCTCCTCGTCGTCGTCGGGCGAGCCGAATCTACCGTATCCAGGCTTCCCAGAGATATCCATGAAGGCCCTCACGCAATATACGCGGCCGCGCAACTGGTGCCTCATGCTCATCACCAATCCATATCCTTTTTGCTAAAACAACAACAGCATCACGAACAGAGGGAATGGGCGAAGGGGGGAGAGAAATGGAACATTGTCCTTCGGCGTTGTTTGCCCCTGTGGTTGGGTACGACGCGGTGCGTCCTTGTGACATATTCGCCTAGCGGCCTATTGATTTTTACAGCTCCCTCTCCCTCCGTTTGTCTCTCTCGTTGTCCGTGCCCCACGATGATGTAGCTCTTCTTCACGCAGCTGTTACAATGGGGAGTTAAGTCGGTCCAGTCGAGCACGGCCTGCATGTCCGTGCAGCCACATAACCTCAAACGTGTTGCAAGTTGAAAATGTGAAGTAGTATCTGGCATGTATAAAGTGTTCTGCTTTTCTAACGATCCTTAATTTAAGATAAGTTAAGATCTACATAGATACATTCTTTTAGGACAGTTAAAACATCAAGGACAGCTCAAGTCCCTTAACAGTTTCTCGTTCACTCTGACATGGCTAATTCATATATTATCTCAAGGTTTTCTCTTCAGATCTCTCATAGCATCCACCTCTGTCATTCGTAAGAAACCCTATGCGGTAAGCGTTTCTCTTGAACAATCCTTAATTTAAGATAAGTTAAGATCCCTTATAAATAATATACATCCTTTTAGGACAGTTAAAACATCAAGGACAGTTCGCAGTTCTAGGACAGTTAAAAGTTCAAGTCCCTTAACAGTTTCTCGTTCACTCTGACATGGCTAATTCATATATTATCTCAAGGTTTTCTCTTCAGATCTCTCATAGCATCCACCTCTGGCATTCGTAAGAAACCCTATGCGGTAAGCGTTTCTCTTGAACAGACAGTTCAAACTTTGCCAAGGACTTGCAGTAATCTTACCCCATGCGACGTATATCCCACTTTCCTCACCCATACCTCATCTCCTGCTTTCTCTCTTTCCTTCTCAGTTAATCGTAGCACATTCACAGTCAAAGAACCTTCGCGATTTTCGCTGCTCTTTTTCCATTTTTGTCTTTTTCTTTTCCTCGCTTCGCTTTGCCTGTTGCAAAATTTATGCAGATGTGTGTGCGTGTGTGTGTGGGTGTGCACTCGCATGAGTATGTGGGCATGTCGCATAAATAACAGGTATCAGAGCGCGACGGCTCATCGTCGTCGGAAGACGCTGCCAGAGTTGCCTCAGCGCCCCTGGCCCGCCCCACTTGATTCCGGGATGCGCAGTGGATGCTTCCGATGTGTCTTGTTTTTTTCTGCCTTGTCATCTGTTGCTGTTGTTGCCGTTGCTGTTGTTGTTGTTGTTTGTCGCTGGGGATAATGTGCGCCAATCAGTGAAGCAGTACACTGGCTACCCCCAGCCACGCCCCCTTCTCCCTCCTGCGCAGACCATCTCGCTGCCTGTGGCTCTTGCGGGGTGCATGAAAAATCGCTTTGCATACGAGACTTTTTTGGGCGCACTTCACATTTAATTTAAGTCGAAATTAAAATTGACTGACATTGATATTTAGGCAGGGGGAGCAAGGAAGACAGAGAGACAAAGAGAGAAAGAGACAGAAAGTACTGTATATTTATACAGTTATATACACTCGCATTTCGCATATGTATTCAGTATCCTCGTGGGAGCAAACAGAGGGAATAAGTCAAAATCAAATGTAGCAAAAGTCGTGTGTGCCAATGAAAGTCTGCCTGCTGATTTGATTTGATATAAATATAGCTTTATTATAGCTACTATATGTATATGTATGCAGGCTTTATAAATAGAGCTTAGCAGAGCTGACAGCTGACAGGTGCAGAGGCGGAAGGCGGAAGGGAAGGTAGCCTATTAAAGTCGAGGCAAAGTAAACTTGGCAATGACTCGAGTCGAGCTGGCGTTGGTTACAGCTAGGAAATCTTAGATAAAATACGGCATTGTTTTTCAAGAAACTGCAATGAAATAGTTTCAGTTTTAGTTTTTATGGCATTTTTTATAGATCATTCATATTTCATAAACCCCAAAGCGAACCCCAAAGAGATCATTTAGCTTACAATCTTTAAACTTTACTTTACACAATAAGTTAAGCTAGTGCCACAAGCAGCAATCATATTGGCTCGATTTTATAGCATATATATATATGTACATACCAGAACAAATACAGCATAAGTAGAGCTGGCAGATACTTGCTGCAATTGCTATTTACACATTCAAGTTTATTGCTCAAATCGTTGCTTGCTCTGATGACTTCCACATCCACTTCAAGGGGATATTCCCCAATGAAATCTCTCTCTCTCGCTCTCTCTTCATCTTTCGCTCTGTCTCTTTCTGTGAGTGCCACAATAATTTGACTCTGAAACTATTTATGGCATCCGCCCTCACGGACCCCACTGTGTTTCCGCAGTTGCATCTTCAGCTTGTTGTGGCTGCTTGTGGCTTCACATTTCCTGCTGCAGATAATTCTCTCTGCCTCTTCTACCCTCTCTCTCTCTCTCTTGCTCTTCAGTTTCTACATTTAATTGTTAAACATAAATTTTGATTTGCCATTGTTCAATAATCACACCCGGTTCAATTGCCCTCAACAACCTCTTGCCTCTTCTTCCCTGTAGCACTTTATGAGTTTCGATCTCAATTTCGATTTAGGTTTCCCCGTCTGGCAGAGCTTTACTTGGTGCTGCCATAATCAATTTTGCCACGCCCACCACAGCCCATCGATGCCCCTGGCGCAAGTGGCTTGTGGTGCAACTACAACCGGCGTGAGAAGCAGCAGAACTTGTCGCTCGCCGTCTACGTGGCGCTACTGCAATGTCACGTTAGGTCGACGAAGCAAGGTGAGGGGGGAGAGAAGAGGAGAAGTAGCGTAGCTACTTGAGGTCAATTGCGCCATTTGCCGAAATTGGCGAAGCAGCAGCCAAAGCGTCGCCAGCAGGAAATGCATGCAACATGCTGCACAAACTTCTTCGCTGTGCCACATGCCAAACTTGAGTCAGGAAAAGCGGTGGCATAAATGCGACAAAAAAATTTAAATGAAAGAAATTTTTTTTGACTGTCAGCTATTTTACGGCGCTTTTAGCGTTAAACTTTCGCCAGTTCCGTCCGCTTCGCTCCCCTCCCCTTTTCTCCAGCTGGCAGAGGGGGAGGCAAAGGGGCAACAATGTGTAGCATAAAATGTGATACCCGCGACGCGCCCCACCTTCACCCCCGCCAGCCTCAACCTGCTCGCGTGCTTCACTAATTACACCATCTACTTTGGCCACTTACGTGGCCTGAACTACTGCGGCTCCATTAGGCGGCCCCCTCCCCCCCGCATCCCACCTTGCTGGTGTGCAACATCTCTGATTACCACGTGCCTGGGATACATTACATGCCTTCGGTTACAAGCGCCACCTACAGTTAACATTGGTCAACAGGTCGTTGGGGGGGGGGTTGTATAGGGCCTCTGTTGTGGTATATTGACTTCGCCAGCGGTGCCGGTGGTGCATTAGTTCAGCTTGTGGTTTCATCACCAAGGTCACTCGAACGTGGAGTCGATTTCGCGCTGGATTCCCAAGTTTCTCCACGGGAAATTCCTTCCTTCCTACAGGAGTGTCTAACTGTGTTTATTGATTCATTCCTTAGATTAACTTGAGGAACGTGATAATCCCGTCTGAAAGTTATGTCAACTCTGCGGATTACCAGACCGCTAATCCAATCAATCAATGAGTCGCGCTTCTGCTCTCTCTCTCTCTCTCTCTCTCCCTCTCTCACTCTCTCTCGTTCTCCTATCCGGAAATGCTCAAGAGCAACTCAAACTTGTTTTCAATTTTACAGATTTTACCCGAGTAGCTCCTCGAGAGTTACGAGCGAGGGGTTTGGAAGGAAGGGAGGTAGGGGTCTAAGCCAATTCAATGGCCAAGTTTTTTTTGCCAATTATCTCAAGTTTTTGGCGCTTGCTTTCGATCTACCCCCGAGCACCTCCTGCTGTTTACCTTCTGCCTGGCGGGGGTATGCCAGGAGGGGGTGGCTTATGTTTGTGTCCATTCAGCTGAAGCGGCTTCACGGTCGTTTTTTGTTTTCCTCAGTCTTTTAATTTGTTGCGATTTTCGTACGCTTGTTTGCATTGCCCAAGCTAACCCTGCCCCTTACCCCATCCATCCTTCGTTCCTTGCCTTATACGCCCCCATTTTGGCGCCTGTGTTGGCCGACTTTACGCTCGACTTAATTTGTTTACTGTTGGTTTGGCGGCCTTTGCCGTCGACGTCGACGTCGCGCTGTGCGCGCCAAATCAAAAATAATGGAAGCCAAACCAGGGTATGGGCCAGTGCCCTGCTCCCTCTTCAGAGCCCTGAATCAGCCACGCCCCAATCGCCGCCAACTATGCTGGGATATGCATGCGGAAAGCGGCACACTTCGCTTTGCCCAGTGTCGCGCATATTTCGAGCTGCTGCAATATTTATACACAGCCCCTTTTCGGGCCTCAGCCGCGCCCAGTTTCGCCTCCCCCAACCCCTGGCTGTGTGTGTGTGTGCGTCCGCTTTTCACATTTGTTTTTATGACACTGTGCGACCTGACCTGCATATGCTGCCCATTTAACCGCTCGACCGCTTTGCCCTCGCGCCCTAATGAATTGCAAGGACTGCGGCGATTGTCCTTTCTGTTGCGTCTCGTTCCGTTGCGTTGCGTTGCGTTGCTGCCCCGCCATTGTGTCCGTTTTTATCTTTAATTGTGCGTTAATAGCGTAAACATTTCCCATTTTCGCCCCTTGGTGCCCTGCCTCCCCACTCGGTTCACTGCCGGCATTGTTTTTGTGCGCCGCTGCTGTGCGCGGCTCGTAATTGTGCGGCCATAAAAAAATGGGTCCTTGGTGCGCATTTGGCATGCATTAAGCACTGCCCATGGTCCAGCCTCCGTCCCTTTTTCCCCTTCCCCTTACCCTTTCCTCATTGAGGCTGCCCCACGTCCTTGGCTTTGTATCGAAAATTTGCCGCCGACTCTGTTTGTTATTTTAATGCAAAAGTAACGCAAACTTGCGGGTTGCAATGGTTGGGAAAGTGAGAGCACAGAGAGGCAGGGAGAGAGCGAGAGAAGGAGAGAGTTGTGGCGAGCCATCAACCTGCCTGACATCATGCGAGCATATGCAGGAAGTTAGCTACTTGTGTTTCTCCCACTTAGCTAATTCAACTTTTAGTGCACTTTGCGCTTTACTCTCCCAAGTTGTAATGCGCTTTCCAGCGGGTTTTTCAAGTTGTGCGAAGGGTGACTAACTGTCGCAAGTGCACGACTGTAGCTTTTGTTACTTGTTATTCCACCATCTTGCTTGGGTTAATTTATCTTTACATTTATCCGCTCTCCTTCTTGCTTAGTTCTTATCTTTAGCGCTTCTTTCATCTTTCCTATCTTCTAACTTATTTCACTTTTCTCTCTTAATCCCTTCACTTTGCTTAAAGATACTTTGTGGCTTTCTTTCATGATTTCTTTACCACTTTGTCTACTTTCTTGCCTTGCTTTACTTACAATTCGTATTATCCTTCACTCATCTCTCTCAACTCCATCCGTTGGCTTGGTTTCCTGAAATCATTTTTTCTCAAGGCTTTTTACCTTGGAGGCATCTGTTGTGCTCGCTCTCTTGCGCTCTTTCTCGCCTGCTTGGTCATCCCTCATCCTCTTGTCTACGCACAATAGCCATCAATCAGGCAATTGCCAGTATCTTTTTCAAGGCGGTTGAACTCGTTGTTTGCCTGAACAGTTCGGCTTTGCTGCTTTCTTTTGCTGCTTTCTTTCGCTGCATAATGCCAAAGTGAGTGCCCAAATGCACTGACTGGCTAATATGCTGGCTAAAAGGCTTACCAAGGCAGTGGGAAAAGGAATGATACACAGAGTCGGTCGACTCCGTCCGACTGTCATCAATTTGTGCTATTTCTTTGCCATTTTGCTTAAAGCGAAGCCAAGTAGCAAACCGACAAAGGCAACAACGACAACAACAACAACGACGACGGGACGAGCACGAAATGCAGCCAAGTTGACAAGTACTTGAGAGCGCATTAGTGGCAGTTGGTAAACAGTTATCTGCCTGACGTGGCCTGCCTCCCCTCCCCTCCCCCCGTGGCATCCCGTGTCTGTCTGCCTGTCTTGCCTGCATAGCCTGCCTTGCCTACTCCAAGCTAAGCCTCCTTCCGCCCAGGCAAACGAACAGTTAAGCGAGCAGCGAAACTGCTGCTTTTCATGCCCTTGCTGAGGGTGTATTGATTTCGACAAGAAGTTTGTAATGCAAATAGCCACAAAGAGTATCTCCATCAATGTGTTTTTCTCTTCCTGGCTATTTGTCTCCAGTACTAGCTAGTTAGTCTCCTATTAAATGCTTAGGTCTTATACATACAGATATTTTATTTATTTTCATATAAACCAGCAGTCGAAAGGGTATTAAACTTTTGGTTTGGCGTGCACAACAATTTATAGTTGGTTTTAGCCTGTCTTTAGCTACAGCAACTGCACCTGCTGTGGCTGTGCTTGCTTGGACTATGCCAGCAGTAAATGTACATAGCTGTTTCTGTTTTGGGCGCCCAACGTGGGCACACAATTTTTCTGTTATTCCGGCTCGACTTGCCCAGCATAGCAATGCACGGCCAAAATCGTTTAGCCAAATCATTTTTCAGCTTGCAATCTTCTCTTCTTCCTATTTGTGTTTGTGGGTTATCCTTAACTGTTTAACTCGACTCTGGATTCGTGCACGTGGTTCGAGCGCATCTCGATTCTGGTCATCTTGCTGAACTGCATCACACTGGGCATGTACCAGCCCTGTGTGGACGATACCTGTCTGAAGCCGCGCTGCAGGATACTGCAGGTAAGTGAAGCAGAGTATTTTTTGGCTACACACGCCCCAAACCTGCACAAACCTCCACCCCGATCCGCCCATAAGCTGTCAGCACGCGCGTTGGGCGTCACATTAACTGTCATTTATTTAAGCAATTTTTTGGCTCACTTCCTGTCTGCCTTGCCTTGATGACATCAAACAGGCACTTCGGCTCATTAGGCAGCGCACACGGACGCGAGGGTTGGAGACCCACGGCTGCCAGGGTTGCCAGGGTCTGAGGCAATTACAGTGGGGCACACAGCGCCTGCTAGCGAGTGCGCAACGTGCGAAAAATGCCTGTAAATGATATGGCAGCCAGGGTAGACATTTTGGCCGCAGCCAAGTGTAAAGACAGTGCCAAATTGGCAAAGAGAAGTAAAGCTAGAAAGGGGGAAGGCGGGAAGACACGAAGACAGGGAGAGATGGAGAGGTTTGTATAAGAATAAGTGGAGACTGGCACAGTGACATAAGTGGCTCACAAATTGCTGAGACTTGTCGAGGCCGTAGAGACAACACTAACTACTTGCAACATTCACTCTGCTCACGTCTGTCTCAGTTTGTGTCCGGCTTCATCACATCGTTTGACACGGAGTTGGGTAGCCACACGTAGTGGAAGATAATGTGGGGACAGAGAGAGGCGCCTCAATTGACCAACTGTCAGTCGTGAGAAGAATTAGTTGAATGCACTTGCCCAAGTGTTGATGATATCTAAACAGTTTTGTTAAGTTGATCTCGGAAACGGAAGCAATTGAGCGTAGAACAAGTTGCTTTAGTTTGATAAGGTTTGACAGGCAGTTTCAGGGGGAGTTTCCAAAGACAACTCGGATTCAAAGGCAGGAAGAGAAAACAAAAGCAAAGTTAAATCAAGTTAGAGTAACTATAGCTTTTCAGCTTACAAGAAACAATGATTCAAAAGATTCGAAACAAGTAATTTTTTACATGGACTATTCGCTTCTCCACTCTCTCACACAGATCTTCGATGACATTATCTTCGCCTTTTTCGCTCTGGAGATGACCATCAAAATGGTGGCAATGGGCATGTGCGGCAAGAACACATATCTGGCTGACTCGTGGAATCGACTGGACTTCTTCATTGTGCTCGCCGGACTGCTGGAGTATGTGATGCATGTGGAGAACCTCAATTTGACAGCGATACGAACCATTCGTGTGCTGCGACCTCTGCGAGCCATCAATCGCATACCCAGTGAGTTCTCCTTCCCCCACCCATCCATCAACAGCCAAGACTTTATCTTGTTTATCTTTGCAATAAATCTACCCGTTCGCTCGTCCAGGTATGCGAATCCTTGTGATGCTACTCCTCGACACGCTGCCCATGCTGGGCAATGTTCTCTTGCTCTGTTTCTTTGTGTTCTTCATCTTTGGCATCATTGGAGTGCAGCTGTGGCAGGGTATTCTGCGACAGCGCTGCACTCGGGATCACCCCGATGGCATGATATATCCCATAACGTAAGTAGCTGCGGGCAAGTCCGCATGGGGGCATGCGGGGTTAGCCTCGAAGGGTTCGAGGGGTTTTCCAACGGACGACCAATGAGATGACCACGAAAATGATCTACCATGATGTTTGTCTTAGTCTGCAGGCGCCTAAAAAAACATATATATTTATTATATATATATAAATTAACTGTATACTTTGTATATGACTTTGGAATTTTTAATTACGGTTTTTTGGTTGATTTTACGATTTCTTTTTGAATGGTCGGGCTGCAATCCGCTTTGTTTCGGGAGTATTTGGAGAGAACATTTTAATTCTCTTCAGATAGTACTACATAACCCAAGTTTACAATATCTCCCGAAATAAGTTGAATAGGTTTGCGGCCTGTTCCAGTTTTTAAACATTTGTTTTACTTTGATTTTTGATAGCTGCTTAGCTCATTAAACGGATTTGAAAGTCCTACCTCCCTTTATTACTATCACTCTCACCCTCACCCTGCCCCTCTTTTTCTCTCTCTCTTCTCAAACCGCCCCCACTATACCCCACGCTCTATCCAACTCACTTTGAGCTGCCTGGCTGCTGATTCATGTTTTTAGCTTTTTACGCTTTTTTGGTTTTTGGTTTTTGGCCCAAGCCACCGACAGCTCACACAACGCACACGCACACCCCTTCACACACACATACACATACTCACACACACCCAAACACATACGTACAACTATTTCTGTTGCAGCTGCTGGCAATTTGCATGGCAAATGGAAAATACACTCGTCAATTTGATGAAGTTGCCCAGCAACTGTCACAGCTGGTTGCCATTTTAGGGTGTTACAGTGTTGCAAGACGCCCAAAGAAATGAAAATTATGCAGTGTGAAGCAGCTAAATTGTTACCACAAATCGAAATGATGTTTGTTAGTGACAGGCACGGGTAGACGCTACCTAATGAGAACCTTTTGATCATTAAATTGATTTTTTAAAACCTTTAGAAAGAAATCAAGACATTAGCTTGCATTATATTCTGGCGAATAGAAATTGCTTTAGATTGTGCCCGATTATCTGGACTACCGGTAGAACACTAAAATTGCTTCATGGTCAAACAAATTGCACTGTTCAACACTGGCAAGTGACGCAAAACACAGAGCCGTGTCCGTGTAATCTCTGCATTGTCACTTTAATTGAGCTGAATAGGCCGTTGTTCGGTGCACTGTCGGCAGCATCGACAGGTCCGACAGACTCCCGGAGTGATAAGGGAGGAGGCAATGGATCTGACATGACGGGGTGCATGTCACTTTCAGTCTGTCGCCTTTTGTAGGCAAAGATTCTCAACTTGGCGAACAATCATTTGTCATGGTTTCTGCCCGTCTATCGTATGTGTGTGCGTGACGTCAGCAGCAATAGCAACAGCAATACAAATACACACTTCAATACACACATACTCTTGCACACCCGCTCTCTCTCTCTCACACACACACTCACACACACGTGTCACGGTCTGTCAGACGGACACCCCGCAAAGTAGGCAACAAAAATTGTTTCCGTTTTTTTATTTTTGGTTTTTTTGTAAACTTGGCTCAACTGAAAAATGTTGATGCCGCTTTTTGTGTTATCGTTAATCGATTGTTTTGCATGCACGCCGAACTGTACATAATCAATTATTCTATGTCTGTACATACATATATCTATATGTACATCTGACTACATAATTTATGTTCGTTGATTTCGCATTGCCGGAAAAGAGGCCACACTTTTAGGTGTCAATTTGCCGCCATGTTTTTTTTATATTTTTTTTCATGCGCCTGATTTGCATAATTATTGTAAATAATTCGCGCCGGCAATGCACATTTTTTTAACGGCCCACATTTTTTGATTGCGTTTCCGATTTGCTTTAACATTTTTCGCCCCGATTTGTGTCCCATCTGCAGTTGATGCAACATTTCAGTATTTTGTTTTTGTCCAATTTGTGGTGTAAATTTCACATCATTTGGCAAATAAAACACATTCCTTTCGTGTGTGTGTGTATGTTCCATATTAATGAATTGTGACAGGCCTCGCGATTTATCGGAAATAATTGCACACGAAGTTGAGAGCAAAATAAAAGATTATCGACTTCAAATATAATCTGTAATGGTATCTCTGATGCAGTGACATCTTAATCAGCATAACTCACAAGAAATTGATTAGGACTATAAATATATAATTTAATGCAATACATGAATAACAACAAATATGCCTATAATCACATCCGATTTTAGCTAGGGCAGCTTCCGATAAACTTTTTCGAACGTAATGACGTATTGACTTCCCCAATACACTTGAAATAAATATATTCTAATTCAGTATGCAATATTATGTTCATATTGTGATGATATTCATTAAAAGCTAGGGTAGTTAACAGTCGGGCAATTTAAATGAAACCATTTTTCCATCTTAAATTGCTCAACAAAATTCATTTCAACGCGAGTTTTCCGTATGCACTCTTTTGTTCCAAATTGCAATGTTTTTTTTCCCCCCTGTTACACACTCGGGCATACACACAAACACACACACACACGGCACAAACGGCACACCCGCGCACACACATGTGGACCATGTACAGTCACGTGCAACAGCTGCGGCAACAAGGCGCGAATCATTCGCCCGTTTAGCAGCAAATTTAACAAGCATTCGCAAAGGGCAGAGCTTCTCGTTTTTTTTATGTGCGCAGACAACAGACCAACAACAACAACAACAACAGCAACAGTAACAACAACTAATAACAATAACAACAGTTACAGCTACAACAACAACAACATGAACAACAACATGAACAACAAACAAGCCGAAACAATATTACTCTATATGTATACGACAGATATATATTGTATGTGTATATCCACTTCAGATATATTTGTGTAATCTCTCTCTCTATCTCTCTCCGTCTTTCTCCTTGTTTAGTATTTTTTTTTCGTATTTTTATGTTTCGTAGTTGAAAAACGATACAAAGAAAAACCTTGACAAATTGGCAGCCAAGTGGAAAAATCACATCTGAAAATAAACTCCAAAAGAAATACTCAAATTTCCCCAAAAAATAAAAAAAAAAGAAACTTCTTTTCGTATTGTTTTCCTTCAAATCTCGTTTCTTTTTCGTTGATTTATTTCGAATTTCATTTTGTTTAACTACTTTTCTTTTCGGTTTATTGCGATTGCAATTTACATGAGAAAATACCAAACCAAAACAAAAATCATACCGCGAACAAATTTTTTGTTTACAGGGTTCCTGAAGTGTACAGAGTTCGAGTCCGTGTTAACTCGTAAGATAAAATGATTTATTTCTCCCCCTTTCTAAAACTACCCCCACCCTACACCCTACACACACTCACACACACAAAATAAACCCAAAAAATACCACAAAATGAAAATACAATACGATATACTAAACTAAAAAATCTGCTTAACAATTTTAACTAGTACAACAACAACAACAACAAAAACAACACAACAACAGTGAAAACAATAGCAACAACAACAACACAACACACACAGATAATAAGAACCCTAGTCGTCTACTAGATGTCTCCTTAGCGCGCTCTATCTATATCTCTCTCTCTATCTCTATCCTTAATTAACGCTCTCCTTTTCTCTAGCTCTGTGTCTAAGCTGCAAGCGCTCGCTCGCTCGCTCGCTGAAAAACCTTAAGAAGCGATGTCTCATTAATCGCAAGCACTCTTCTCACTCTAGCTACACTTAATCTACCACAACTCACACACTCTCTATCTCTTTCCCTCCTTCTACGTCGAAGCCAAAAGGCCTTCGCGTTCTGCTCATTGCAAGCACTAAAACTGAACTAGCTCCTTTCTACGCTCGCCTAGCTGGCTGCGCCCTCTCTCTCTCTCTCTTTCTCTCTTCCCCTCTCTCTTTATGTGTATCTTGCTCTCTCCTCCCTGACACATCTCTCTTTCTAACACTCCACTGCTCTATATAAATGTTTATATTAACAAACTTAGGTTACCCAGAAACCAACAACTTTTTCCCTCTCACGCTCTCTCTCTCTTTCTCTCTTTTATCTGTCTGTCAGTCTCTCTCGCTCTCGTACACTTTATTAGTAATATACGCAATATAATATACTATACTAAAACTTAAATACTTACTTAATACTTTAAAACTACATAAATATATTTATATATAAAAATATACCTAAATGTATAGACTATATAAACTAGTTTCAAACTTTAACAACAGCAACAACGTGTACAACAATAAAAACAACAGCAAAGCAAAACAATACTGTATTAACAACACTACACCAAACGCCTGTCGTTTAGCAACACTGAAACTCTCAACTCACATGGTTGCAAGTGGAGTCAGAAAGGAAAACAAAGAAAATCCCTGCATGGTTATCAGTAGCAAGAAGATAGACCAATAAGCAGAAAAATTCTTAAATAACTAATAGATAATTGCATTGATAATAAACTGTTCAATCTTCTTGATCGGCTCGAGAGTTATCGCATTGTTTATAGGTTATTCTCTCCAGCCTTCTACACTTCTCGCTGAAGTGTGTTTGTTCATATCTAGTTTTCTTCTTGCTACACTCTCAGTCGACTCGTCGCTTCTTTTGACACCTTTAAGTAAAATAGATAAACCATTTTTCACATTACTCATCTCCAATCGCTTGTCGCTTTACGCGCTACAACTTAACTCGTTAGTTTACGATCGACTCGTTACTTTACGATCGACTCGTCGCTGCTATCGTTACTTCTGACTCCCACTGAAACTAGGCTCCACTCGCAATAAAAACACCATACAGATTTTAGTGTACACGTACACACACACACACAGACACCCACACGCATACGTATACACTTCACTTACTCTCTTAATATGAATACACACCTGCACACTCGCACAACTGCAGAGTTGCTCTAATTACTCGTAATATTTGTTAGCTACTGTCTGTGTGTCTCCGTAGTGAATCCTCCACCTTGTAAGCGGTACCAGTATTCATATGAGTACTTCGCTAATATGTATTCATGCTCCTACTTGCATTCTTACTCGTATTCGTATTCGTATTCGTACTCGTACTCGTCCCTCTCGTACTCGTTAATATTTTAGCAACAGTTTTTTCCTCCACCCCACTTGAACTACACCGAAATGTTTCATGTTTTTTTTTTCTGTTTGGTTCTGTTTTTTCTGGATATGTTTCTAGACTCAATGTTGTCTTTGTGTGTGTGTGTGTGTATTACACGTATGAATATGTGTATCTGTATGTGTTGCTCCCTTTGTGTTTCCCTCTGTTTTCGTTTTCGTTTCAGTTTCAGTTTTAGTTCTCGTTCGTTGTTTGAGTTGCGTTCTCTGTTTCGAAACTGACCCTAAGAAGAAGTTCTACACATAGGCACACAGAACTATTAGTCGGTCTTCCTTCCTTTTACACACACACACACACACACATACATGCACAGCCAATTAGCCACAGAACACACAGACACAAACATGCGTTTGTAATTTTAATGTTTTTCATAGCGAATCCTTAGCAAAAAGCTCAAGCAATTCCCTTGTAAGCAAATTTTTGTTGTATTTGGTACACACACACACACACAAACACACATATACTGCCACACAAACACACACACACACACACCTGCACAAAGCTAGTGCCACATGTTATCTATGTATGTGTGTGTGTATCTTTTGTGTAAGCTCAACTCTTTTTACAGGAAAAACCATCAGTTTCTATTGCAAAGGTATTTAAAGCTGCCCGCTCCGACCAGCTCTCCCCTCTACCCGTTAACCGCTACCCTCTCTCGCTCTACAACAATAATCAAAATTTAAGTCGCATTACATACGCAACATTCGCACACATACATACACACACACACTCTCTCTCTCATACACACAAGCACTGAACAGCTTCATAAAAAGTTTTGCGCGAATTGTTGCAAAGAGTTTTTTTTTTTAATTTTTTTTTTTAATTTCATATTCTTTTTTTGGTTTTTTTTTCTGGTGCGCGCACGTGCATATTAAACACATTTTATTGTCACTCACACACACACACACATGCGCCACACACACACACATTTACGTTGACATTTTTGTGGTGTACCGCCCCGTCCCGTCCTGCAGCGACCCTTCGCGTTGGCTCGTTTAATTTAAATTGCTTTGCCGTCTCTTCTTCGTCTTTTCGCAACTCCTGCTTTTCAGTTTGCCTTCCCACCCTTTTCTGCATCCTTTGTTGCTTTTGTTGTTCCGTTTTCTCTTCTTAATTTTTCAAGTGTTACGGCTTAATTTTTTGTGGCTGTTTCTTTTGAGTGCGCACCTTCTTTACGTGTCTCGTTAAAGGCGGCTTAGTCGCCATTTTATTGTCTCTGTCTCTGTCTCCCTCTCTTATCTCTTCTTCTCGCACTCTCTTCGATTTGGGTACGGTTTTTTGAAGGTTATGTTATGTTATGCATTAACTGTACCGTTTGCTGAACTAACTCAAGCTTTAGCCACAGCTTCAGCTCTCTGTCTCACTCTAACGATCTTCCCGTACTCTCTTGCTAGTTCTAGCTAGCTCTCTTTTACGCTTTTCATGCAAGCTTCAAGCTTAGCTCGGCTTGGTGCTTTAATCTCTGTTTTCTTCGCTCTAGCAAAGCTCTTAACCTCACGCTTTCAACATCAGCTTGAAGCCTTGGGAGAGAGAGACAGCTCGAAAGTTTTGCAAGAGAACAAGGTCTGCTGCTGCCTCTAACAGTCTCTCTCTCTCACTCTCTCTCTCACTCTCTCTCTCTCGCTCACTCTGCCACTTGTCGTCTTACTATCGCTCTCACTTTCACGCTCTATCTCACGCTCGCTCGCTTAATGTCTCACTCACGCTTCCTCTTGCTGTCTTTCTCACGCTCGTATTGGATATGCATTGGATCAACGTGACGCACTCTTTGTCATATTAGTTACCGATTGGCCGTCTTTATCACACATTCCCTCTCTTTTTCGTTCTCAATCACTTTCTCTGTCTAATTAGTGGAATGTTTCTCTCATGTCTGTCGCTCAGGCCACAGACATGATCAAAATTTGAAGCACCAAAAATTGTTCATCAGTCGAAAACAAAAAGGAAATTCGAAATTATCTCATTCACTCTCACTCTATCAATCTATCTCTCTCTCACTCTCTCTCACTCTCTCTCACTCTCTCTCTTTCAAACTCTTTCAAATTGTCCATGTATGTAAATGTTTCAATACTCGTACGCATAATGGCATTTACTCTACGTATAAATATTATATGATTACACTATATGAATATTGTTAATTTTGAAAACTCTTTTTGTGCTCTTTCTCTCTCTCTCTCTCTCTTGTTTCCAACTTCCTCTCTCTCTGTCTCTCGCTCTCTCTCTCTCTCTCTTCTTTCTCTCTTTCTCATTTCTTTCCGTCTGTCTGTCTGTGTTTTCAACTTGATTTTAATCAAAAACGCATCCCGAAAAATGTTTTCTTTCGACTCGAATTTGACTCGCAGCCTCTCGCAATATTACGAGTTCTCCAAGGATCAGGACTATATATGCTCAACGCCCGAGGATTCGGGCATGCATTTGTGCGGCAATTTTCCACCGTATCGCATTGGCTCGCTTGTCTGCACCGGTAAGTATGAACAAACCAGCCCCAGCCCCAGCCTCCTCCTCCTCCACCTCCACCCACTAAATCATCCAGCCGTGTAGCTAATCCTTGTCCCTCGCAAGTCCCTGCCCTACCAGATCCAACTCAAACTGAAACTTTGTTCACTTTTCAAGCTCAAATGAAGTGCAAACGGCGCGTGTTAATCAAATTTTGATGGCACTTTTAATTGCTTTTGCAACTTCCTCGAGTCGTCGAGTAGTGGAGGCTCCGATTTCCGACCTCGACTTCCGAGGAAGTTTCTGCTGACACTGTAATGTGCCCCATGTAACTCTCTCTCTCTCTTTCTTCCCCTCCCTGCCGTTCATGCTGCTTCTTTGCAGAGGAGGCCAAGCTGCTCGACCTGAACGAGCCGACAAACACGTCGTGCGTCAATTGGAATCAGTATTATACGACCTGCAAACAGAAAGGCGAGAATCCCTTTCAGGGCACCATATCCTTCGACAACATCGGCATGGCCTGGGTGGCCATATTCCTGGTGAGTTTACCAATTAGCCAAGCAACTTTTTGTAAAACAAATAACAATGACAACATTGACACAGACTCCGACGGAGACAGAGACAGAGACAGAGCGGAGTCTCCACCTCGCTCTCTCTCCCTAGCTCTGCTGACCCCCAAACTCGACTCGTACTTGCCCCCTCGCCTTGCCCCTTGCCTTGTGACTGGCTGACAGTGACAAAGTTGCATGTTAATTTGCTGCTCAGCTGCTGTCAAATGCGGTGGCAGCTGCCACTTTTGGCATCGTTTTCATTAAAACAACAACAGCAACAGCAACAACAACCAGGACAGCTGCCAATTTGCATAGGGCAGCAGATACACTGCGATGGCACAAGGTCCAACACAGACACTGACAGTGGCCCTTCGACACATTGCGGTGCACGCGGCGTATGCGCAACGTGGGCTAAGCCAGCCAGCCAGCAAGCCCAGCGAAGGTTGTCGCTGCCTGTGCTGGCGTTATTGATTGATTTTATCACTTTGCAAATTAAGAAATTACTTTGCATTTTTCAGCTCAATTTTGAAATTTTCTAGCCGAAATTAACGAGTACAGTTTATGAAAGCTTACGAAAGTATAAGAAGATAGATACGAGCATATTGAAACACATGTAGAATAAGCTAGAGATGAAATAGAGATAAATAGAGAGATCGATTAAAAGAGAGAGACACATAAGTAGAGAGATAAATCAATAGACAGTCACAGAAACACAGAGATACAGAGATACAAATACCAAATCCGCTTACTTCTCTCAATTCCACTTACACTGTTGCTATCTCCCCCTTTCACCCCTCTCTGCTCTATGTATCAACACACCCCTCGGTCATATCTGTCGGCATTTTGTGGCCGCATTTGATTGGTGACTTCGATATGGCAATTTGCTTGAATTGCATGGGGATTTGATGCGGCACGCAATGCCAAAGGGCAAAGGCAAAGGCACAAACGCGCGAGGCGTGGGCAAGGGGCAGGGGGCAGGGGGCGTGGCAAAGGCGTGCAATTAAACACAAATCAAATACGCATTAAACCAGCTGCGCAGTGGCTAACGGCCGCACGATGCGATGCGATACCACACGAATAATACATGCGATGGACAAAGCGGAATATTACGCATACGTGACGTGGTACAAACGACATGACACAGAACGAAACGAAACGAAACTAACGAAAAAGAATACGAATACAAAAATCATAACGAAATGAAAGAAAAAAAAACTTCTTGACCTCTGGCCATGCGGCCAGTTGAATTGCTGCGCTGCTAATTACGCTAAAATCCTTTTGATTGTTTTCTCATTGCTCACGTTGTTATTGTTGTTATTGTTCTTATTGTACTTGTTGTTGTTGTTGCAGGTCATCTCGCTAGAGGGCTGGACGGACATAATGTACTACGTGCAGGACGCGCACAGCTTCTGGGACTGGATATACTTTGTGCTGCTAATTGTGGTGAGTGCGTGAAAAAAAACAAAACAACTACAAAAAAGAAAGAGAAAAGTAAATAAAGATGGAAAGAGTGTACAAGTCGGAATTCAACTTCAAAAAGACTTCTTAGGGATTGTTTTCCCCTGATTTGGAATTTAAGAAAACCGCCTGAGTTAGGGAAATCGATTGGAAATGTAGACGGTCTGTCGATGCACTAGCTTTCAGGTTACGTAAGTTGACTTGTGTTAAGGTTACCTATTTTGGCTGGTTAGGGGAGCAGCTCTGAGGCATTAGAAAATTCAAATTATTTGTTTGCGTTTTTGTCTGCGCTTGTTGTAAAGTCAAATCGGTTGCATGCCACAATTTGGTAATGTAAATAACTAAATTACTTTCTCGACTCAAATCACGCAGGCAAACGATTGCAAACCCCCTTTCTACTTCGCAGAGCAAACCACAAAGCCAGTCTGGCAACTGAGCGTGCAACATGTTGCAAGTCCACTCGGACACAGCTGCTCGGGCGTGTCCCAGACAGGTGTCCTTGTACTAATTAAAAGCCTTTCACAGAGAACTTTTGCATTATTTAAGCTCAAACTGCTTGTTCACATATGCAACTGTCTGTATCACTCTTGGTCCGCCTCTCCCTCTCTCTCTCTGTCTCTTTTCCTGCATCTCTTTCGCTTGCTCTGTTGAGCTGCTCATTTTTCGTGCAAAATGATTTTGGTTATTGCCCGAGCGGGCAACTTTTGATATGCAAATAGCTTGCAGTCTGTGGCGAGCAAACACTGGCAGGACCCTCCTCGCCACCGCATTGCTTCGTCTGCCTGGTCCGCCTATGGCTATAGCTATTGAAAGTTGGAGGGAAATTGCATATTTATGTTTTTAGAAGCATTTGCTGCACTGCGAAAATTAGAAACATTTTTCCCATTCGCCTTTGTTGTTGTCGCTCATTTTTCGTTGTTGTTGCTGTTGTTGAAATATGTTTTCAATTTAAAGTTGGCAAATTTGTTTTGCCAGAAAGCTATTAAAATGCAACAGCAGCTAATGGATGCCACACGAAAGTGCAACAAAGAGTGGGACAGAGGAAGAGGTAAATTGGTAGCTCAACTAATTTGCAGCGTGGAAGCCCATTGAACGCACAACAAATCGAAAACTTTTGTAACTTAACCCATTTCCAGGCGCGACGAAGTACCCAGCGGGACACGTTGTCGACATGGAGACAAGGCAAAAGTTGCACGTTCAGAGTTTTTACCAAGAGAAGTTTCATATAGACTTTTAGACTTACGTATATTATTTAACAGCGTACACTGCCCCAAAGAGCACCCTTGGCACGTGTCCCCCTCTCCCTTTGTTCTTTTAAACTTAAGAACTTTTAAACACATAAAAAGTCCCACTGGGCTATGCCTGTTGCAGCTCTCGCTTACTTTTTACAACTTTTCAGCTAAAAAGTATGCAATGTTTTTCTCTCCTCCCATTGTACTCACAGATTGGCTCATTCTTCATGATCAACCTGTGCCTGGTCGTCATTGCCACGCAATTCTCGGAGACAAAGAAACGTGAAATGGAACGCATGCGACAGGAGCGAGCACGCTACACTTCCACATCGACGCTGGCGAGCAGCACCAACAACTCGGAGCCGGCCACGTGCTATGCGGAGATTGTCAAATACATCGCACATCTGTGGCGCCGCTTCAAGAGACGAATGTTAAAGAAGTACAGATTATATAAGTATGCTGCTTGTCCTTTTTTATTTCATTCAATTCGATTATAAGTTTCTCGTTTACCGTTTACCGTTTAACAATTACCAACAAGTTTTTCTTGTCTCTTCGTTTTTTTTCACTGTACAAAGTTCACCCCCCAACAAGAAAACCAAAACGAGAAATCATTCAAAGAAATTTCATCGAACTAACCAACCATTTGACTGCAACACTGCAACTGCCACAGCAGACGGCGGCAGCGTCTCATATACAATAATTCACCCACTCAAGGACTAATCTAATCTGTCTTTCTTGTCTCATCCACCCATTTGCCTAGAGTTAGAATTTCGAATGTGGAATAACCAATAAGCTTACGAAGCTTCCAGTATTGTCGATTGAATTCTTAAACTCTTAAATTCCCATCGAAACATAATTAAAACTTTGCAAAATTCCAACTGTAAACTGTAATCTATATTCCATTTTTCGCAACATTTCTGCTCTCTCACGAGTTGGGGAACAAAGAAATCGTTATCGGATATCGATTACACATGCACTAACCCGCAAACAGCAGAACTTTTTTGTCCCAGTTCGCTGTCAACTTTCCGAGTTTGCAACTTGCAACTTGCGGCTGAGTTATTCAGTTTTCTGATTTCTGATTTCAATTCAATTCAAAGTTCTATTCCAACTGACCGCGCCTCACGCCTCCTCCCGCCTCTGCTACTCGCCACGCCCTCTATCGAACTATGTCGCCATCATTGCCTCCTGCGCCTTTTCTTTGCCTTGTTCTGATTTCAGTTTCATTTGCTCTTTGATTTATTAAAAATTCATTTAACATGCGTTCGCTTCTCACGTGTTTCAACGTGCCGCATTTTATGCGATTCTCTTTTAGTTCGTTTATTTTCCCACAGTTTTCTTTCAGTTTTTTTCATTTTATCTTCTTTTTTTTTGTTGCCGTTTCGTTTACAGTTGTCAGCTTTTGGTTTTGCATTTTTTATGGCTTTTGCTTTTCAATTATTTGCAACTTGCAACTGGTCGAGTCGGCCGAGTTGTTGTTGCTGTTGTTGCTGTGGGTTTTTGGGTTGTCCAACAGCCACGACTACAACAACAACAACAACAACAACAATAGTAGCAACTCAAACATTGCATATTTAGTTTAGTTTAGTTTAGTTTTAGTTACTGGTCTAGTCATGAATATCGATGTGGATGCGAATGGGAAAGAGATGTCGAATTTACAGTCAAGCATAGATGAATATGTTAGTTGCAGCAGAGTGAAATCGAGACGAGCAAAAAACTTACATAGACGCATTTTTTAGCTAGCATAGCATTTTGTAGAAATATTTGGGCAGAAAATCGCATGAAGGATTTACAACAAAGACGGAAAGGCATTTTAAGGTGCTCAGTATTTTGGAGCTTGTAAGCTTTAATGAGCTTTTCGCATACATGCAATGCGTAGGCTCAAAGAATGCTTTGCCTGGCTTTCGAAAGCTTTAAGCTATAAATATAGCTTTCATCGAGGATTAATCCATACACACATAAGAGCAGCCCAATCGAGTAAGCTCTAATGTGCTTTGTCAATTATCTTGAAGCTTCTTAAAGCTTTTCAACTTTTGTCAAAGTGCCAGATTAACCCAGTTACGACTTCAATTAAAAGCTTCTTAATGCATTACAGAGATAATTATGATTTGTTGGCATTCCTTCTGCCCCCCCAGTCCCTGCTCACCCTCTCGCATCCTTTCGAATCAAGAACGTGTTAGTTTATTTTAATTTGCATTCAGCTTGTTGCGCGTCTCGTGCGTTTGTTGCTTGTGTCGTTGTTTTTGCTTATTTGCCTTGTTCATTTGATTGAATTATGTAATTGTTGTCTAATTGTTAAGCACACACGCACACGCACACCTATACATACACGCACGCACAGACACACACACAAAAACACACATCGACACCGCAACTCATACAGAGACATTCACTAATGATGCCAATGAGACACGACCCACTGCACGTATCACACCCCGACCACATGGGGCAACCACGGCGCGACCGACACACTGTGCGTGCCTGCGTGTGTGTGCGTGCGTGTGTGTGTGTGTGCATATGTGTGTATGCCCGTGTGTAATGCACAAACTGACAGCAACAAGAAACTAATCATCTTTCTGCTCTCCACCCTCTGCCCCCTTTGCCATCGACTCTCTCTCTCTCTCTCTCTGTCGCTCTATATCTCCATCAGGTATCAGCGGCAACAGCGACGTGAGGGTCTGCTGCCCAATGCGGACAACCTGACATTCTCCCCGTCGCGGATCAAGTGCCACCATCCCAACTGCCCCAAGTACAGTAATCGCAAGCCGTCCAGCATACAGGATCAGATGATTACCGTTATGGTGCCCCTGAATTCCAACAACAACAACAACAACAATAGCCACAGCAACAACCACAGCAATAATGGCAGCAACTCCTCCAACGGCGGTGGCAACGGTGGTGGGGGCAACGGCAGTGGCAGCCACAACAACCACACGACGGTGGCGCTGGTTAACGGTATCAATGGCAGCGCAGCCAGCGTCTCCATGTTGACGAGTGCAGCAGCTGCCGGGGTGCCAGGCATGTCGGGCACATCAGCTGCCCAGGCGGGTCAGCTTGGGTCGTCGTCGGACAATACGGAGCAATCGCTGGGCGAAGGTAGCGGCTTTGGTGTAGTGGGTCGTCGCACCTCGTCGTTGAAGAAACCCACCGGCGTCGCTGGACCCAGCGGCGGTCATCATAATCAGCTGAAGCCGGACACAGGCATCGGCAGCGGCGGCGGAGAGCAAAAGACGATACTGCTCAAGTTGCCAGCGCAGCAGGTCATCGACTCGGAGCAACTGATCGTAAGTAGAAGAAGCAGAGCTGAGCAAAAAGTAGGGCACAGAATTCGATAAAACAAATTACGATATTCTAAAAAATATTGTACATACGCAATACGATACTCAAAATTTGAACAGAAGTATAGCAAATACAATTTACGATATTGGAAGTACCATTATTGTGAATACTCTGATCTGCTTAAAACTGTATAATACAAACATGAAATCAGCTAATACAATCATTTCAGTTACATTAAACAAAGCACGAAATTCGATATTCGATACAACTTACGATATACAACATATACAGATTTCTTGCTTATACAGCTCACAGCAAAAAGAGCTCCACTTACTTACGATATTCGACATTAATTCAAAATTTACCAAGCAGAAATTCCAAATTCTAAAAATAGTTTAACTATCGATAAATTCCGCTTTTGAAATTAAAGTAAATTTACGTTTCTAATACAAACGATATACGACATACTCCCTAATATTGACAATCTCTAATAACTTTTCACTTCTATTACCGTTATAACGCTAATAATATTCTTTCATATTTGCCAATTAACGTCGCACATCTCTCGTAGCTGCAGTTGGGAAACTTAGGCAAGGTATTGCAAATCCATCAACAACTCATAACTAATTCCATAAAATCAATGAAAACAACCGATAATAATAAATATGACTGCAAAAAAAAAAAAAAAAAAAAAAAACAGAGCAGAGAAATCAGAAATCGGAAGAGCAGAAAACGAGCAAAGCCTTGGCAGAATTGCGAAAATGAAAATGAAATTGAAAATCAAATCATCTGTTTGATGTTTTCTGTGCTTCTCTTTGTCCGTTAGCTGAAGCGTAAAGCGCATGAAATAAAAGAGATAATTGAAGCAAACGTTGCCAATAAATATGTATATAATAAATTACTGTTATTCAATTTTATTTCATTTCGCATTTCGCATTCTGCGGGCGCATAAAAAGAAACCTAACAAACAATTTAATTTATAAAATTTGCACCAATTAAATTGATAAAAAAAAAAACAAAAAATGCCACCGTCCTCCACTCCTCACCCCCTTTTGGTCTATTGTGTTATTTGTGCATTGTTCAAACGTCAATTAAATATTTAAGTTGATTATATTGCTGATTGCCGAATTGGAGGGGGGCAAACAAAAGTGTCTAAAGCAAACATAGAAAACAATATGAAATTGATGATTGAACTTTTTGTTGCTCATACAAAATATACCTATCTATTGCAAGTGAATTCCAAATGCTTCCCAGACTGAAATGTAATATATTATATATATGTATATATCCTGTATAACTGAGGGCTCTGAAATATGCAGAATTCCCGCCCATCCACTTAGTAATTCCCTTTGATCGTATTGAAGTCAGGAGCCTTCTTTTCCAATATGTTTAATCTCCTATGTATATAAACACTCTCCTGTAAGTTGCTGTAGGGTTTTCTAGATTTTACTAATACGCAATTATTATATCTGGCGCCCCCCCTCTAGAGTCATCCCTGCACTTCAGGCTTCCTTAGTCCACCCACCTCGGCGAGTCGTCGTCCCTCGGTGATGTTCAACGAGTACGTCCTGCTGCACACGCCGCCGGCACTAAGCGGCGGCGAAGCGACTACAACAACAGTTGCTGCGGCAACAACAGCAGCAGCAGCCCCAGCAGCAGCAGCAACAACAACGACGCCATCAACGACAGCTGCAACAACAACAGGCACAGCGTCTGCCTTGGCTGTGGCTGCAGTTGCCAGCACCAACAACAGCAGCGGTGGCAGTGGCAGCATGGGCGGTGCCAGCGCCGTGGCTACTCCACACTGCACGGAGAAAATGACACAGGCGGGCGATGGCAGCATTTGGCAGGTAAGTGGAGCAGAAGTAGGGAAGAGTAGTTTGTATAATCCGCACCTGCCTTACTTCCAGGTGAATCTACCGCAGACAATCGGCAGCATTGCCAATCCCTATGCCGACTGCTCGGAGCTGGGCATACACGACGCCATGACATGCCAGGAGCTCTTGGCATTCTCCGTGGCATTCTCAGCCGCCTTGCCGACGGGTCAGAGCACACTTGAGTCGTTCTACTCATCGCTGGCACGCTGCGATCCGCACACAGTGGAGGCACTTAAGCGAGCCACAGCAGCAGCCACCGCAGCCAGTGGTGCGATCGATGGAGCAGATGCTGCAGCTACATCAGCTGTAACAGATGCGGCAAGTGCAGCTCAGCCAGCCCCGACGACAGGCCTCGAGCTGGCTGCCGTCTCGGCTGCTGTGCCCATGACGCAACATACGGAGACCCAACAGCGCAGTAGCCATGGCGCACGCAAGGATACCCGGCACAATCACAGCTACAACAACAACAACAACAATAACAACAATCAAAGTCGCAACAACAACGGACAACGCAGCAACGCGTTGCAGCATCATCGCAGTGCACACGCAGCTGCCCCGCCCACCGGTAACTACATGGAGGACTATGCCTGCTGCTATGATCTCTACCAGAATGCATTGTCGCCCCTGGACGATCGCCGTCGTCCGCGTTCGCCGGCGCTGCGCCTGCTCATCGCCGTCTATCGCTGCCTGATGCGTGTCTGCAGCTGGATACGTCGGTATATCAAACGTCTGGTGGAGCACAAGTACTTCCAGCAGGGCATTCTCTTGGCCATACTCATCAATACCCTGTCCATGGGCATCGAGTATCACGATCAGCCAGAGGAGCTGACGGCCATTGTGGAGACCAGCAATGTCGTCTTCTCCGGCATCTTTGCCGTCGAAATGCTGCTTAAGGTCATTGCCGAGGGACCCTTTCGTTACATTGCCAATGGGTTCAATGTATTCGACGGTATCATTGTCATACTCAGGTGAGTCTTGGCACGCCACCTAACTCTCCGTCTTCAGTTTGAACAGTACGAACATCTCTTTGCAGCGCCATTGAAATATGCCAAACCTTTGCGGGCAACGGCACCGGAGGTGGTGGCTCAGGGTTGTCCGTCTTGCGCACGTTCCGTCTGCTGCGCATACTCAAGCTAGTCCGATTTATGCCAAATCTGCGACGCCAGCTCTTTGTCATGCTACGCACCATGGACAATGTTGCTGTCTTCTTTTCCCTTCTCGTTCTTTTTATATTCATCTTCAGGTGAGTTTCACTGTTGCCACAGCTCAGAAAACAAGAATAACACCACCAACAGACACACACACCACACCAACACTTACACAAACACACAACACACACACTTGTACAACATGTGTACATATGTATGTCTGTACTAACAAGAGTAACAATAAATGAGGCATACGACTTGCCCAGCTAACAAAACTAACCTCGTGGTGAGAAACTGCAACACTAACGGTAAAAAGTAAATAAAATTAATGCCCACGTTGGGCGCCGAGGAAATGCTTTGAGCAGAAGAATATGAAAAAAAGAGCAATGAAAGTTACAATTGCGAGCACCCGACACTAAGATACCCTACGCCCTCACTTTATACCTACCATAACTCTGTTGAAAATCAAGCGATTCTCAAGACATTTAGTATATGTCGAGAGCTTCTTAGTAATTCTTTATGTGAGATATTTCAAATTTGACATTCTAATTATTTCAATTTACTACGTGAGGTTACCCCGGAAACTTCGATCATTGTTGAAAATCAAGCGGAATGAAGCCTTGTTTATGTCTTGACCTCCTTAGTAATTCCAAATTTTAGGCATTTAAATATAGACAGTAAAATTGCGGAATTCGTGCGATTTATTTATAAAGTTTTTCCAGAAATTTAGAAAGCCCTTCTTTGATAATTTCCTGCAAAGCTTATCCCTATTAAACTGGAATAGCTCAACTTAGGTAACAAGGTCGCTTATAAAACACAGCAGATCTTCCAAGGGACCCCTTAAATCACTTTGTTGTCTCGTGTCGGAGCTTGTAGAGCTGTCTAATTGTGTATAGTTGTCCAAAAAACCTTCCCCCACCCCCCCCCACACACACAAACACACATACAAGTTAAAGTACTGTACAAGTATTTAGTTGCGTACAATTTTAAAACGTTTGTTAGCCTCTAATCCCGACAGAAAGAAATTGAACTATGAGATATAATACATAGATAACCTACAAACAGAACAGTTCGCCCGCTTACTTTTCCATAGCACAACATGCAACACACACACACACGGACACATACGCACATGAGAATACATATATATTGTATAAATTCTCGTGTGTGCAATCCGTTTTTAACCACACGCTTCTATCTGCATACCCTCCGATCTCTCTCTCTGTCTTTCTCTTTCTTTCTGTGAGTGATGAAGTTGCTCTCTTTTCCATTTCACAAACACAAGCTTTTACAGCTCGCTCTTTGCGTTACACAACACTAAACACTCACTCACTTACACCGTCTCGGCTGGTACTTTCCTCCAGTTCTGTGCCCTAACTTTCTTACGCTGTCTTCTTTCTATTACTAAATCGATCTGACTCTTAGTATATACAACACTAAACTCTGGTTAATAGGTCTTCTTCTTCCTTCATCTTTTATATCTCTCCTTTCTCTCTCTTATCTTCGCATTGATACATTCACACAACTCTCTTCTACCAATTCCCCTCCTAAGTCTACTTGATATGCGATTTTCAACACTGAACACATGCAGAGTCCTTTTTACAAGAAAAAAAAAAAAAAAACAATAGACAACCAAAAGCAATATTAACAATATTCTGGTAATATCTGTACTCGTTTTAGTCCTACATATTCACTTTCTTTTTAATGTTCTCGTAATCCAGTCAAGTCGTAGTTAGAGCTTTATAATTCAGTCGTACGTCCAAAATTTACTTTGATCTTTCAGCTCCTTGGCTGTAGCCCCCCGCTCTCTATCTGTTCACACAAACACACACACACATATACTCACACTCTCCGTTTCTCTCTCTTTATTTCACTTTCGCTGAGTCGCTGTTTCGCTACGTCTTTCTCTATCTCTATCTCTCCCTCTCTCGATCTTGGTTTCTTACACAATACTTAAGAACGGCCGCAAGTTGTCGTACACTTTGACTCATTCGCTCGTTCTCACTTTGCATTCCACACGAACACACACACACAACGTAATTGTAATCGAGTGAGTTTCTTGGACTCTTTACCTCTCTCTCTCTCTCACACTCCGACCAAGCAAAACTTGTTGCATACTTTTAGGCTAAACCAAGCGATCAGCTAGCTCTTTTTACTCTATCTCTCTCTCGCTCTCTTTCACAAACTTGATCGTTTCTTTGCTTTTTTCTACCCGACACTCGCTACTCCCTCTCTTTCTCGTCTCACTCGACACTGAACATGTTTCGCTTTGTTTTCCATTTTGATTCTTTCGGTTTGACTATAACAGTTACAACAACCACAATAACAACAACTACAGTAATTAGTTAGTTAGCGAAAAAGCTTCATTCAATTAAATTAACTAAATGTGTGTCATAGCTTCTTAGCGTTTACAAACACACTCCAAAATACACAAACATAGTGCGAAATTTCTCTTTAAGCTCACAACCAGATGCTCTTTCAGTTTGCAACACTAGTTACCAACACTAATTTTCTTTCGAATCAGAAAACAGAATTGGTACCACAACACGCACACTATCGAAAATACTACACAAAATATTCAAAAAGTCGTACGCTTATTGTGTAGATGCAGTCATACTTACCTTATACATTTTATAAATATGAATATATATAATACTCGTAATAACTTTGATTTGTACTCTTGATTTCACCATTTGAAATACCAATCAAAACAATACTTAATACTACTACTAAATACTAAAAAGCAACTACTAAAAATACTCTTACAAAAGTTTAGTTAGCTTAGTTGCTCTGTTCTTGAACTAAAGTCGTAAACGTTTGTGTAGTTAGTTATACCAAGTAAATAAATAACGAAAAAAAAAAAACATACCAACAAAAATACCACAAATACAAAATGGTACATTTTGCATACTATTCCAAAAATATTCCACATATTTTGCCACTTTTTAAACTACTGCGTACCAATTTATACGATCAATTATAGAAGTGAGTGTCGTCCCCCAAATCCACACCCACCCCACCTACACAGACCTTAAACACACACGAATATATATATTTATATAACTAAATTATACGCTTAACTAAAGGCCCCACGAAAAGTAAACAAAAAACCCAATATAAAAGTCAACTCTAATTGTGTGTAACTTAATAATACAAATATTTTCTACAACTCCATTTTAGGCTTCAGCTTTAACTTTTTCAGCTCTCAAGCGCCGTTAGCTTTTTCTATTCCTGCCACTTTCCTATCCCTCTCACATTTTTGGTTTCTTCCACCAAGTTAACCATCATTGGTCCGATAGAATTCTGCCGAAAGCTTTCCCAACCTGGCCCATGAGTGTTTGTGCCAAAGCTAACGAAAGTTACAGCTTAGTTTATTAGTTTAAAGAGTAATCACCCGCTCTCTACCCGTCTCTCTCTCTCTCTCTCTCGCTACTTACATAGTATTTTATGGTTTTCCGCTTGCTGCTCACTTAAAGACACATGCTCTCTCTCTCTCTCTTTTTCTTCCTCAACTGTCTCTTTCTCTCTCTCTCTCTCTCTCTCTCTCTCTCTTTGTCTCTCTCTCTCTCTTTCTCTTTGATCACACTCTTAATTGTTAAAATACTAAAAAACTGAATTAAAAATTGAACTAAAAAATTTGTATGCTAAACACACCAACAACAAAATACCCCAAAAACCAAAAACACAACTCAAAAAAAAAAAAAAAAAAAAAAAATTATTAACAATAATAATAATCTAAAATAAAAATTTATAAGAATATTATATTATCGAAAATATATATATGTATGTCATATTATATATCAACAATATCAAACCATCACTTTAGTATACTCGGCATGAATCTGTTCGGATGTAAATTCTGCGAGAAAGTTAATGGAGAGAAGATTTGCGATCGTAAGAATTTCGACAGCCTGCTTTGGGCGCTCGTCACAGTGTTTCAGGTAGACCTATTGCCATATCGGCATTTATATAAATATATATATGTATATGCATAACTATATATCTATATACATATATGAAAACAACAATATGCTTTTAAATATATACTATATATATACATACCACTTAATATTATGCCATATAATCGATAACTTAACAAAAAAAAAATTGCAATATCAAAATACAAAAAAAAAGAAATGCAAAAGAAAAATACCAAAATGTAAGCATTTTGTTTTAGGTTTTTCTTTTGAATTCTTCTGTTGGTTCGTTTGTTTGTTTTCATGTGCTAGGCCTGCCCTTAACGATAACAATAACCGTTGCGATAACGATATAACTTTTCAATTATAATTGTTGTGCTCTTTTTGTGTTCCCACTCGCTTTGCCTTTCTCTCTCTCTCTATCTCTCTCTCACTCTCTCTGTATATGTATCTTTGTCTCTTTTTCTTTAAAAATTTTGTCTGTCTGTGTTTTAACAAATATTGAAAAACCCGATTGGCTATCGCCTGCGAATATCGAAAAAAAATACTGCACTCTGTAATCGTAATGTAATCGATTCCTCTTTTGATTTGCTTTTTTTTTTTGGTTTTGATTTCTTGATTTCGATAATCCTAATCGATTACTCACTCGCTCGCACTAATTTGTGGTGTGTACTTACCTTGGTGTGGTGTATTTTGTTTTTCATTGTGTTCCATTTACGTTACGTCTCGTTTCGATGCCTGCAGATTATAGAAAGAAACGAGATTTCCGATGATTGAGCATGCGATAACTAGACTAAATAATCGTTGAGTTTTGTAGCAAGCAGCGCGCAATCGCATGCAGTTTGAGTAGACCCCAAATCAGCGAAGTTATCTGCTATATATATGTAGTATATGGCATTTGCAATAGCTTATGGTATAAGGCAGATACTACCTACAACTAATATTATCGTATATTGCACAGGTAAGCATTTAAGTATGAAGAGTTGCCTGCCAGTCTTAGAACCTTTGTTTTTGGCTTTGTGTCTTTTGCCCTTCGGCTTGCTTTTTGCATTTGCATGCTATCGATATACGATTAACGATAAGCGATCGATCATTTTGTACACACTATGCCAACACTTTTCTCGTTACTCGTTTTTTTCCCACTCTTTTCTTCGTCCTTTGTTTACACACACATACACACGCACACACCTTACACATGGATATCATATATATATTCTTCCTATTTACTGTACATACTATGCTATCTCTACGTATGTATTTATCTCTACCTATGTATATATGACACACAGATACACACACACACGTATTTATGCTAAAATAGTTTCTAAGTTGTCTAGAATTCTTCTTCCCCCCAAATCTTTACCACAAATAACAACTGGCACAACACCAACTCTCCACTCTTCAGACCCATTACTCTAACTGTAAACTAAACTTTGACCCTCTGAAACTTTCAACCACACAAGCATAACAAACTCAACCACAGACACACACACACACTCACACACTGAACATTAGTACAGTCTCTAGAGTTTTGTCAGTTCATGTTTCGAGGCTCTTCAACAAAACAAAAAACTCTGTAAAATAGAACAGTTTTTACTTAACATATTTTAAATGAATTTAAATAAAAACCACACACGACAACAACCACAATAAGAACAATGAAAAACCATATTAAAAGTTTTCCATCCCTCCACACCCCAGTTCTATCCACAAACTGTATATAAAGCAAGACCTCACGTTGGCCCAGTTACAGTAACAGAAACAGAAAAACAGTTACAGATATAGCAAAAAATACAGATATATACATATATATATAAATATAGACAACTTCAACACACACACACACACACACACACATACGATATATATAAATACATTAATACACATAATTTAGTCTATATATACTACATTAAAATATATATACATATATAAAAATTCAATAAAAATGCAATAGATCGAACAAGATGAAGAAGAACAACGCATTTAGGGCCTTCTTATCTCTACTTATTTATCAACTATATTTTCTCTATAAATACAACTACATATGCATACATATATATATACAAATGTGCAACCCTATCTATTCATGAAATGAATAAAATTGAATCAAAGTTTAATATGAACCAAAAATATGCAACTATATATATGTATGTACGTGTATTAAATTATATATATACACCACCAATTCCTTACTCTATATATATATATGAGATGTATACATATATAAAACATATATACGTATAAACCTACAGCATACTCGGCATGTATCTGTTTGGCGGTAAGTTTTGTAAATTTTTGGACGAATCCGGACTCGAACGTGAATGCACGTGTCCCGAAATAATCAGCCGACATCCGCAATGTGAATGCGATCGCAAACACTTCAACAACATTTTGTGGGCCACTGTCACTGTCTTTCAAGTAAGAACAATAACAATAAAAACAATACAAAAACAAAATCTATAAATCTACACAAAAAATGTTAAATTATAGCGAGAAAAAAATCACCCATCCAACTACTATTTGCTCCACCCAGATAATATAAAACAAGATCTATACAGCAAACGTTAAAATTATTTAAATTATATGAAAAAAAAAAGAAAACATAAAGTGCAGCCCCTCTATAAATATACATATATATCTTTTATCTATAACTCTAGTTTTTTTTTCGTACAGTTTAGTTCAATCCCTTATAGTTTTAGTTTAGTTTATTATAATATTATATACACTTATATTAACTATATCTCTTTTCCGCTCCTTATATGAAAAGTAACTTGTTCCTCTAGTCTTCCATTTAGTTTTTAGTTCATTTCTTATTCTTCACAAATTCTTTCTTTTTCTTTATCGTCTCGAATCCTTTTTCGATCGAGTAGTGTTAGATAGCTTTAAAACACACACACACCCACAGCCACACCCACGCACACACACACAAATATATACACCAACATGAACACCAAACTTATGGCAAATGAAATGTATAATCATCCCTGAACTCTATCGATATACATAAAATGTGATTAATAATCCCAACTTGCAGCTTACTTGGCAACTTTTCAGATATTTTTATATCGTGCACTCCACAATAGAGTGATTATATCACATTCGCCATACAAACCTCCTGATATGTCAAGTTCTCAATAAATTATCGATAATGACTTCAAAATGCATATACAAGTATATCGATAAACACAAGCACAGAGAGAAGGTACCTTTGCCTCAGACATCACATTGTCCCACTCTCTGTCTGCTCCTCCTTATCACAGGTTCTGTCACTTAACATCATTTTTTAACACACACACGCATACACACACAGACGCAAGCAAATCCTCCTTACTGATGTGTAACATATGCTCTCTCTTATTTCTTGCATGATTTTAAAAACTTTTCAGTTCAAGATTCCCTTAGCTTTCTGTTCGTTTGATTTGTTTGTTTCGTTACGTTCGTTCCCAATGCTCACAAACCTTAACCTGCTCTATGAATATAAGAAATATATTTATCAACTATATATCATATATATATAAGAGACCTTTGTCTAGACCTATTGCGTTTACCTTTTGGCAAGTGCTTCGTTTGTTGCTTAGTTTGGCTTGTTTCCTTCAAATGCTGCTGCTTTGTCCTCCTCCTTTTGTGCGTTGATTTGTTATTCGTTTTCCTTTTACACACCTAGCTACCAATTCTTTTCCGTCATTTGCTGATCTTTGCGCTTTGCCAGAATTAAAAAAAAAAAAAAAAAAAAATACTGCATATTCGTATTACTAATGTACAGACACGCCCAGGAAACAATCAAATATTTAAGATTCTGTACTATATATAAAACATATAGCAACAATTATATATTGGCACGTCGTGTACAAAGCAAAAAAAAAAAAAAAAAAAAAAAAAAATTTACCTTAGATTTAAAAACTTTTGACTTCTATGCAAGAATTTTGCGCGCTTTGCAGCTATTTTCAAATTATAATATTGAATTTCATATATATTTCTTTCAAAGTTATTTCTTCAATTGGAGTTACGTTTTTCCGTTGTTGAAGTTCGAGCGCTTTGCCATGTTTTTGAGCGTTGTTTTCTGTTCTAAGTTCTGTTATCAACCACACCACGAATTAACTACGAAATATGAGTAAAGTTTCTTTGGATGACTTTCCAATCTTTTTACTTTTCTGTTATTCGTTTAGCTTTTCATTTGCCAATTGCTTTGACCGCGCTTTGGCAACGTTTTCTGTTCGTCTCTTCTTTATGTTCGAAATAAACATAGGATCTCAATTAAAATTAAATATGTTGAAATGAAATCAAAGGGACAAAATGAAAAAGAAAATTGATTTAAATATTTTTAAAAATTGCTATTAAAGAAAGAATAGGGTTCTTGGGGTCAAAATTGTAGCTTAAATTATCAATTCAAAATAGTTTGGAGAGTGCATTACTCTACTTAATATATGTATATGATTATCGTATATTATATAACTAATATATAACAACATTTAAATATTTCTATGAATTACCAAAAATATCTAACACGTTGTTTCTTGGCGTTTCGCTTCTCCAACATGATGTGTTCTTACTTTCTGCTCTCTTTTTTCTTACATTCTTTTTATATCCCACACAATATGTTTATTGGTATTTGTTCTTTTTTGCTTCTTTCAAATATATATCCAATAACAACATATATATATGCATAAACGTGTGTATATATAAATATATACATACCAAAATATATATCCAATAAACTGCACCACGTTTGCCGCCCGCCACCTGCAACTGCAACCAACCAAAATCAACCAACCAAAAATAATCATCAAATACCAACTACAACAACAATCGATACAACAACCGATACATCAACCGATACATCTACAACAACAACAACAACAACTAAAAATGTTTCTAGATACTGACGCAAGAGGATTGGAACGTGGTCCTTTTTAATGGCATGGAAAAGACAAGTCATTGGGCTGCATTGTACTTTGTGGCCCTAATGACCTTCGGCAATTATGTGCTGTTTAATTTATTGGTCGCCATTTTGGTTGAGGGATTCAGTTCAGAGGTAGAGTTTTGCCAACAAATCCCCTGTCCATTTCCCCTAAAATAAAACTAAACCTTTTAAAATTATTACTAATTCCCAACCCAAAGACAATTAATTATGCGATTCGATAACATAAGTCCGATTAACTGTGTTTTTATAACAATTACTTGCTCCGGTCCGATATCAAGTTGTGTTACCGATAATCTGACGAATCCAAAATAAATTTGAATCTTAATCTGAATTATTCAAAATTTATCGATATCGATTATCATATGGTAAATTAATTTACACCTGTATTGCTTGTCCCTTGTCAGATATTCGGTCACAATCAGCCAACCTAACCCTTTCGATAAATGCGCTGATCGATAGACGATCGATCGACAGATCGATTGTAAAAATAATAACCATATCGTAATGCCTACGATAGATACGATTCCCTGGCCGCCACGTTGACGAAAAAGTCTAATTTTGAAATTTTGATTCCCTCAGCGAAATGAACGTCGCGAACGCGAACAACGCGAATTGGTTAAGAAACTGCGCGAAGAGACATTGGCCGAAAATTATAGCGATGGTATGTACGATGAATCACGCAGCGAAGCGGATTCATCAACCACTAACGATAGTTACTACGAGGTACGCAATCGCTGGCGCAGCGCCGAAGATGTGCGCAAGGTAAGTGTAACAAAATGAAAGCTTGAGAGAGAAATGAAGGGAGGGAGGAAAAGATGGAGCGACTCGACAGCCCACTGTGAATGCATGTGTGCGTGTGCGTGTGAGTATGCTGAGGTATGTGTGCGTGTGCGTGTGTGTGGGTCTGGCTGCAGGGTCGTGTCACGGTATGTATCGTATGTCTGTTATCCACACGTCTATCGTCTATCGTCGCCTCAGCAGCTGCAGGACTCGGCCGAACTTATCATCGAGGCCAAAAGCAACATGCACCGTCAGCGCCTATTGCAGCCCATCCAAGACTACCAGATCAACGAGCTGCCCTCGCAGAGTGGCAGTGGTGGCAGTGCCAGCACCACTGCAGCCGGTGGCGCTGCTGCCACATCGATTAGCCCTGGCGGCGACAAGGAGCAAGCCAGCAGCAAACATCTGCCGCACGATGAGCTATCGAAACCGCCGCGTGGCGGGCTTAAAAAGGTAAGTTCGGTTCGCACACACACACACACACACGTACACATACACAAGACAGCGAAAAAGAAAGAGAAGCACACACATATTTTTGTACGCATGCACCCTTTTCTGCCTTGCCTCGCCTCGCACACAGACATACTCGGTCAAGGATCGACGCGGCGATGCTGCACGCCTTTCCAAAATGCGCCTCATACGCGATCCGCCGCTCATTACGACCACGGCGGCAACGCCACAGGATTCGCCCAGCACCACCATGGAGCCAGGCATGAGCTTCCGACAGTGGGGCGAACTTGAGGTGAGTTCCGGTTCACGACAACAACAGCAACGACCGTCCCTCACCCGATTCCCCTTGTGGCTTAAGTGACATAGATAAAGTTTTGTGTTGTGAAAATTGTTTAATTTACCGTTAACTTAAGGTTATCGGCTCAAGCTTAAGCTCAACGAAAGTATACCCTGTAGTCTATAAGGAAATCCAGCTCCAGGTTCCAGCTCTGGCAACTTAATAAGTTTTCCCCCCAAGCACTACAGGGTGTCTACTCGTCAAGCATACCTCTACTTCACGAGCATTCTCTGTGCTCTCTCTTAAGTTTATTGTCCATTTGCCGCGCGTACTGTCTAACTGAATCGATAAATTTATCGAAACTCATCTCAATTCTATCACATCTCTTCGTCACATTACGTAGCCGCCCAGTCCGCCATCACCATCGCTGCTCAAGCCGCCGAACATCTTCACCGGCGGTCAGCGCACCCTGGATGAGGGCATACCCGCCATCGATCTCATCCCACCGTCGCCAGTGCTGGCCCACAAGCCGCTGAACATACTCAACGCCAGCCAGCTGCAGGGTCATCCCGGCGGAGCGACAAGCAGCGGCAGCAGTGGCAGTGGCAGTGGCAGCGTCGGCCTGCTGCCCACATGCCACAGCTCCACACTCACTAGCAGCATGCATAGCGTCATCATCGATGACATCTCGAAGAGTTCAAGCACCACAGCCGCGGCCACGCCCATCTATGTGCCAACAATTTCATCGACAGCGGCAACCCTGCAACCTCCGACAGAGAGTCACAGCCACAGCCTGAATCTGTCCGATCTGTCATCGTTGGGCGGCTCGCTGAGCTCGACCATTGGCAGTACTGGTGCCTCAGTTGGAGCAGCCCATGGTGGTGCCAGCGGCAGTGTCGCCTCCACCAGCGGCAGCTCTTCCAGCGAACGTCTGCCGCTGGCACCGCCACCAACGTCGGGCAGTTTCAAGCAACGCTTCCGCCGCAGCAGCTCAAAGAAACGTGCGACAAGTCGGCTGGAGGACAACATCTGCGCTCCCGAAGAGGAGGAGCACCTGCAGCTGAACAACGGCAGCGATAACAGTTGCCTGCTGCGTGGCGTAGGAGCCTCTACCGCAGCTGCTGCTGCTGCTGCTGCTGGTGGAGCTGGCGAAGCACCAAGGCATAAGGATACGAATCGATTGAGTCCACAGAACTCCATACGACGCCTGTCGAATACGCTGAGCATTGGCAGCGGTCCTGGCAGTCGTCGTGCCTCCGCTTGCATCTTCAACTCGCAGGTCTATCAGAATCTCAATCAGCCGCCCAAACTGAAACCCGGCGCTGGCCAGCGACGAATGAGCTCCATCGAGCTGGCATTCAGCAAGACATCGCATCTGAATCTGCACAACCTGGAGGCGAATCGCAAGTCGCTGTCGTACACCAACTCCAAGATCGATCTGGACAAGTGGCAAAAGTCCTACACGAATCTCAACGAGCCGGACATGCTGCAGCAGTACATGGAGGCGCGGGACAAGCGCAAGAACTCCATTAGTCACTACAATCTGAAGAAGCGCCTCGAGGAGAAGGAGCTGCAACAGTTGCAGCAATTGCATCAGCAACAACAGCTGCAGCAGCAGCTGCAGCAGCAACCACTCGATCCGTCGCAACATCACACACAGTTGCCGCCACATCAGTTGACCAAGGAGCTGCAACAACTTCAGCAACAACAACAGCAACAACAGCACTTCATGGTGCCCAGCGGGGATCCCATGTCCAAGCTAAAGATGCTCATCCAAAGGCTTACGCCGAAGCACTTTACGGCCGAGCGTGAATCCTACTCCATGTATGTCTTTCCAGAGGATAACAGGTGAGTTTCCAGATGAGATGCTTGGATGTTTCCATCCTACTAAGACCCTTAAGCAGTTTTCACTCTTCCAGTCAATCTTACACCATTTCATGCAATGGTTAACAAAGCGCTTTCAGCTCATTTACTTAAATGTGCATCTCTCTTTCTCTTTACCATTCTGTCTTACCCTCCATCTCTGCCCCCCTTTTCGTATCACACTTCAACTTCTACAAAATTTTTCATTTTCTTCACTTTGCACAATACGTTTTGTGATAGATTTCTATCGCGTTGCCCATTAACGAATATTGTCAACGTTTTCCCCAACATTGTCACAGTCTCTCGGCTACTTTTACAGTTGATTTTCATTTCGTTTTCATTTTGGTTGACGTTTTTGACGTAACTGTAATTCGATTTCAACTTTGTTGTTCCTCCCCTATGTACATAACTAGCTCCTTTTTCCTTTTCGCTTCAAGCCGATTAAATCTCAACTATATTTTTCATTTCTCTGTGTGTGTGTGTGTGTGCGACAGGTTCCGACAAATCTGCTCGTGGTTTGTGAACCAGAAGTGGTTCGACAACGTCGTCCTGTTGTTCATCGCCCTCAACTGCATCACGCTGGCCATGGAAAGACCAAACATCCCTCCAAGCAGCACCGAAAGAGTGTTCCTGTCAACAGCCAATTACGTGTTCACAGTTGTCTTCACGGTCGAAATGTTCATTAAGGTAAGTTCGCAGCAGTGAACTAGCTCATAATTAATCCTTCATGCCAAATTTGATGTATCTTGGAGTTAGCACTAATCAACCATAACCGATACAACCCATAACTCTTCTCGCAGTGCACAAGTGAACTGATTATCCTGTATGCAAACACAGACTTAATTCCGCTTTGGTTCTGCTTCATTTGCAGGTAGTTGCTACGGGCATGTTTTACGGCCCGGATGCGTATTTTACATCCGGCTGGAATATAATGGATGGATCTTTGGTTACCATTTCGATAATTGATTTGTTAATGTCATTGATTAGCGAATCGAGTCCGAAGATATTTGGGATTTTAAGGGTAAGTGTGGTATGCGGTGTTTGCGCCAGCAATCCAAATGGGGCACACACAAGCCGCATCAGCATCAGTGCAATCGACAGAACAAATGAAAAAAAAATACCAAAAAGAATACCATTGAAAAGCTTTAACAATATGGCGACATGAAAGACAATTGCAACAACATTAGCTGCGCCCGAGCACGAGGGCAAGCGCCAAGAATCGTCACAATCGACTTCACCACGAACCACGTCTCACTCAGTAATCGATAATTCGATACAAATCGATCAATTTCTTAGCTGCTGTTGCGCACGCGGATCAGAAAAAGCTCTCTCGCTATTGCTCGCCCGCTCGCTCGCTATCTCACTCTATGTCTTTCTTTCTCTCTCTTTCTCTCTCTATATATATCTCTTAAGCTAGTTCTACTATCTCTGTAACTCAATTGGGCTCGTTCTCTCTATCTTACAAACTCCATTCGACTCTTTCTAAGGCACACATTTCTTTCTCTCTCTCTCTCTCGTTATCATCGATAAGAAATCTTTTCACACACTTCTCACTATAACTCTGTCTCTGTATGTCTTCATAATTAAATAACTATATATATATATACTATATTTACTATATATACTATATATTGCGTATTGAATCGGGTATTCAAAACTAATCAAACCTAAACTAAACCAAATATCAAACCGATCTGCAGGTAAATTCTCGCTGCTATATCATATAATGGCAAAAATTATGTCTTTCTCACTCTCTCTCTCTCTATCTCTCTCTCTCTCCCTTTCGCTCTCTGTCACACTTTGTCTTTGTCTGTATATCTGTCTGTCTCTCTCTCACTCTCTTTGCCTGTGTGTGTGTGCGTGTATACATAGTTTGCCCCCCTCTGAAAGTGTTCAAATCCCCATCCAAAGTAAACTGTTGACTTCCCGCTCATATCTTTGTGTGATCTTTTCTATGTGTACTACAATTCAAGAAACTCCCTTTTCCCGCACGAAGTTCTACCTAACCTCACATTCGCTCATGCTTATCGGATCTGTAAAGTACAAAGATTTTTAAGCCACAAACTTAGCTGACTTAGTAAAAATATCTTATATAATGGATGAAATATCTAAGGTTGTTTCAGTTCCAGCCGTTCCATAGAAAATATCGATTAATTGTTGTCTATTTCAATCCCAGTGGTTTCGTAGTGATCGTCTGTAATTAAACCTAAACAGCATTCCGATTCCCCTCGTTCCGCGCCATGTAAATAATTACCATTTCATTCCGATTGCATTCATGCAACGTAAATAATCGATTTCCATTCCGCATTCGCTTATACAGATCCGAGAAGAATGTATATACAGATATTGCTAGATATGTATGAACGTTAACTCAATTTCAATCTCAATGTATTTTACTCCCCGTTTAACCCCCACATCCGTTTAGAAGTTGACTACGCTTTTTGCCCCCATCCCATGCCCATCTCCCATTCTCATCGTTCCTCATCACTGGCATCACATATATCCACATATCCATTCCCATATTCGTTTCGATTGCTTATTGTGTCACGTTCCGTTGCTGTTTTTGAGTTTCCGTTTTAACAGTTGAACGTTTTGAAGTTTCAGTTCCCGTTACAGGCAACTACCATGTTACATGGAACTATATATGGAAGATACTATGTTGAAAATCGAGACTTGGCTCCTGTACTGAATTGATTCTTATCCGTTTCGCAGGTGTTTCGGCTACTTCGTTCCCTGCGGCCGCTGCGTGTTATCAACCGCGCGCCGGGTCTGAAACTAGTCGTGCAAACGCTCTTATCATCCCTGCGTCCCATCGGGAACATTGTGCTGATCTGTTGCACCTTCTTCATCATCTTTGGCATTCTGGGTGTGCAGCTCTTCAAGGGCACCTTCTTCTACTGCGAGGGTGAGAACATCAAGAACGTGCGGAATGCGGCCGATTGTCGCAGCATACCGGGAAACGTGTGGACCAATCGCAAATACAACTTCGATGATCTTGGCAAGGCTCTCATGTCGCTCTTTGTGCTCAGCTCCCGCGACGGTTGGGTCAATATCATGTACACGGGTCTCGATGCCGTCGGTGTGGATCAACAGCCGATTGTCAACTACAACGAGTGGAGGCTACTGTACTTCATTGCATTCATTCTGCTCGTCGGTTTCTTTGTGCTCAACATGTTTGTGGGCGTGGTCGTTGAGAACTTCCATCGTTGTCGCGAGGAGCAGGAGAAGGAGGAGAAGATACGACGTGCCGCCAAGCGAGCCCTGCAAATGGAGAAGAAGCGTCGGCGAATGCATGAGCCACCCTACTACACGAACTACTCGCCGACCCGCATGTTCGTGCACAACGTGGTCACCTCGAAGTACTTTGACCTGGCCATAGCTGCAGTCATTGGGCTCAACGTGGTCACCATGGCCATGGAGTACTACATGATGCCCAACCCGCTGAAGTATGCGCTGAAGATCTTCAACTACTTCTTCACCGCCGTCTTCATACTCGAGGCAAACATGAAGCTGGTCGCCCTGGGTTGGCGTCTGTACCTCAAGGATCGCTGGAATCAGCTCGATGTGGGCATTGTTCTGCTCTCCATAGTGGGCATAGTGCTGGAGGAACTGGAGACGAACATAATACCCATAAATCCAACGATAATACGCGTCATGCGCGTGCTGCGCATTGCACGCGTGCTCAAGCTGCTGAAAATGGCCAAGGGGATTAGGGCGCTGCTGGACACCGTAATGCAGGCACTGCCCCAAGTGGGCAATCTGGGACTGCTCTTCTTTCTGCTCTTCTTCATCTTTGCGGCGCTGGGCGTGGAGCTGTTCGGGCGGCTCGAATGCTCCGACGAGATACCCTGCCAAGGGCTGGGCGAGCATGCGCACTTCGCCAACTTTGGCATGGCTTTCCTCACATTGTTTCGCGTAGCGACTGGCGACAACTGGAACGGCATCATGAAGGACACGCTGAGGAATAATTGTGATGACGCGGCCGATTGCGTGCGCAATTGCTGCGTCAGCTCGGTTATCGCTCCCATATTCTTTGTGATATTCGTTCTTATGGCGCAATTCGTTTTGGTCAATGTCGTCGTGGCTGTACTGATGAAACACCTCGAGGAGAGCCACAAGCAGATGGAGGACGAGCTCGACATGGAAGTGGAGCTGGAGCGCGAGCTTGTCCGCGAACAGGAGTTTGCCCAAGAGCAGAAACTGTGCCAGCAGCTGGCGGAGGCGCAATGCAAGGCGCTAGCAAGCGCCCCACCACGACCCACACTAGCCAAGGTCAAGTCGTTGCCCAAGAACTTTATCTATAGCACTCCGTCGCTGGACAAGAAGTTTCCACCTGCAGCTGCCGGAGCAGCCGGGCAATTGGGCAGCCTGAGCAGCGGCTTGGCTGCAGGCGGCACCGCTGGCTCGGCTGGTGCCGGCGGAACAGGTGCGGCACGACGCCAGACCATACAGTACTTCAACCAGCAGCAGCATCAATTGAGCCTGGCCGAATTGGGCGGCGCGCTGACGCCTCAGGCGCTGGGCGCGCGGCTGGGCGAGCCCTTTGGCATTGTCGGCGGCGCAGTGACGGCCGGTGGAGCCACTGTCGATGCGGCAGGGGGGCTCCAATTGCCGCCACTGGGCCGCCGCGGGCGACGCGCCTCGGCTGCCGCCGGTTTCCGCAAGCGCGGCGTGCTGTCCAAGGAACGTTCGCTAGACGAGCAGGCCATCCGACGACGCAATCTCGAGGCGAAGCGCACCAGCTGCGACTCGCTGCCATGGGGAGGCGATGCGCTCGACTATCGACGCGGCACCATCTTCGAGAGCCTCGAGTCCGATGGCGGAGGCGCAGGTGTAGGCCTCGGCGGAGGCGGAGGCGGAGCAGGTGCCGCAGGACCATCCGTGTCCAGCTATGATCTCGATGTGCGCAGCATACGCAGCGCCGATGTAATGCGCGAGCGAGAGAGAGACAGAGAGCGCGAGAGAGAACGTGAACGAGATCTTGTCGATGCAGATGCGGAGCCATTGTCCCCAACACCAACGCTCATGCCCATGCCCTTGGCCACGCCCACGCCCACGTTCACATCAATGTCCATGACCACGCCCACGCCCACGCCCACGCTTACGCCCATATCACACGCTGGCACCCCCTTGGCACCAACGCCCCTGGCCCTAGCAGCGCCCCCACCACGACGCCCCTACGGCTGGTCACAGTCCGTGGATCAGGGCTGCAGTCGCAACAGCCTCCTGCTCGCAGTGCCGCGTTCCATGCCGCCACGCAGTCGCAGCGGCAGCACCAAGCTGCTATTCAAGCAGCAGGCACTCGACGAAGATGCCGACATGGACGAGTCATCGCTGCTGCTGCCCGCCGTCGTTGCGGCGCCACCACCACCAGCAGCAGCAGCAACGGTCTCTATGCCATCGACCACGCCCACGACTACCAGCAGCAGCTGCGCAACGGGCTCAGCAGGAGGAGCAGCAACAGCAACTGCCGCAGCGCCCCAAGCCGCAGCTGCAGGGGATTGCCCTCCGCTGAGCAAGTCCGACTCGGCGGACATAATGCGCATTATCAGCGAGCGGCGGCGCATGGATCAGCGGGATTCATGCGGCAATGAGGACAGCGACTACAACGAGCTTCTGCTGGTCAAGTCGCCGCAGTCATCGACGGATTAAGCTAAGCTTCCACTCAACTCGCTTCCTCTCCTTCTCATGCTCCGCACACACTGTTTAGCTATTTGTTTCTCTTTTTTATCGTTTATCGAAAACACATTTTATCGATTAATTTATCGATAACAATTTGCGATTCTATAAATATCAATTGAATTCAAATGGAGAACCAAGAAACTAGCACATTTCTGCAAGCTATCGAATTCTATTATCATTTATCGATAACTGTTGATCACACATAATCGCTATCTATCGCTGTCCCCCTTACACTCACACACACACTCGTGTAACTGTAACCTGTGTCAACTTTAGGGAATTTTCCATGTGCTCAGTTTAAAGAAAAGAAAACCGAATCGTCTAGCTCATAGGCAAAATATAGATAAACGATTAAACGATAAATGATAACAAATAAATTAACGATAACTTTACTCAATAGCGTTAGGCGTTAACTGTACACTGTAAACCGTAAACTGTATACCGTAAACTGTAAACTGTAAACTGTAAACTATAAACTGTACACTGTAAACTACAACTGTAAACTATAACTGTAACGATTAACGATTAACGATTTACGATTAACGATAACTACTCATAGAGCGTTCTATAACGATAAATATTAATTGTCAACTGTTTTTAGTGCAATCTACGGTTTTCATAAGTTTAGCAAAAACAAAATTCAATGGTATCAACAAATTTAAGAAGAAGAAAGCAAATAAAAAATATTAAAAAAAAATACCAAATAAAGAAACAACTGTTATTTAGAGCGTTTTCCGTTTCATGAATACTACAAGCTGATTAATGATATACAACAAAGCGTTATATGCGATATACATATATACAGTTATATACACAATATATATATACATATACGATATACATACATACATATATAGTATATAGTATAAAGTATATAGTATATACGATATAGTATATAGTATATAGAGAGTACATGCAAACATGATGGAAATTGTGAACAAATCATCAACTCTGTGATTAGCTCTTAAAGTTTAAAACATTTATATGAACCATACACACACATATACTACTGCACAGCCGTTCAAGCTGATGATGTAGACAAAGCAGAAGCTACAAAAATACTAAATACTAAATGTACGTGTATGTACCCTAGCGTATGTATATATAGAGCATCAATATGTGTATGTGTATGTGTATTCGCATGTGTTGCATTGAATTGTATTGTATTTTATGTAGTCTAGTCCAAAAAAATAAAACGAAAAAAAAAATACCAAAGGAAATGATTAAAATACCAAATAACGAGACAGTATTCTCACTCACACGCATTGATAAGCAATAGCAATTTTAGCTCGTTAAGAATGTAAAACTAAAACCAACTTGAATGAGAACAGAACACATAAATACTAAAGAAAATACGAAACAAATGAAAGTATAAGGTATATACCAAAACAAACAGTTATTAGAAAATTGCAGAGAAATACCGTACAAAAATACCAAAACATACCCAAAAACCTGTATTGTCGCAACTCTTTACAAAAACGAATTTACATAGGTACTTATCACACACTCACTCACACACACACACACACACCAGAGCTCAAAAGTGTGCGGTATTTTTTTGGTATTCACCAAAAAGAAAGAAACTACTGCGCGTCGCAGATTCGCCTAACTGACCTCCCCCTCTTTATGGACAATCTTTCGATTTTACGACGCGCTTTTTTCTCTCTCTCCTTCTGGTCAAAGCGCTCTAGCTCACTCTCACCTTTTCGCTCAATCTCATTGAATTGTGCCAAAAAAAAAGAAGAGTCTATCTTTGTCTCACTTCCGCACACACACTGAAAGTAAGGGTAATTAGCGTATGTTGACTTTTTGCGTAGAAACTGATATATTCATAGATAAAGTACTATAAACTCGATCGGAAAAGCCATCCTCCGCCCCCTCAAGGCATAAATGACAATGCAAAAGGGTCTGTAGAATTATATTTTTTTCTTAACAGAACAGAAGAAGGGACTAACGGGCAACGGTGTAAGTGTACAATGGGAGGACTTCTAGGTACGTGCTAACTGTAGCTATACAAGTAAACTATATATGTATATACTATATACAGACTCACATATATATATATACACACATTTACGTAGCGAACTTTTAATAATAGTTGAGATAGATAACCCCAGCAGAAGACCCTTCTACCCCCTCTCGAGCTCTACAAATCGAACAGAACAGAACTTTATGTCGTAGCATTTATAAAAAGAAAGGAATTAGAAGTTATTGATACGCATGGTATATATGCTATATATGCTATATACATACATGTATGGTATATAGGGTACTTGTATATGAAACTATCAACGAATTACAATAGCTAACTAGCACAAAAACTACAAAAAAAAAAAAAAATCGAAATCGATAAAAAAAAAAAGAAGAGGAACACAACAAACACTGTCAATTTCTCAACATGGTCTAAATTGAAAATATTTCCAAAAACAAACAAGGCATTTTTACACTCTTTGTAGATCGATATGAAAACGAAGAAGGTTATCGATAACGATAACGCGATAGCGTTCTAGCGTACTCAAGTTTAGATGAAACTTTTGCAACACACAAAAACACACACACACACACACACACACACACGCAGACAGAAAGCAGACAGCAACAAATCGAACTTAGAAACTTTATTGAACCGATCGGGACCTCGATCGGGCGTTACGCGGTACCGAACACACACTTATACAATAACAACAACAAGAACAACAAACAAATTTAATTATGTAATAATTTCATCTGTGCCTTTCTCTACGAATATACGATTTATATATGCATATACATATATATAGTGTATAGAAATTTATGATATATATGTACCTATTTACGAACTACTATATACTACTTCACATGTGCTCTTCTCTACACTCGATAACTCTACACACGCGCACACATACACAAACATACACACTCTCTCTTTGTCCCTCCTCTTGCTGGCGAGGGTCGATAAATTGCAGTAGATAACTTTCAGACTATCGATATCTCTTGGTATCTATTTTTCAATTTAGTAACTGCAGCTCCACTAAACACCCACACACACCCAAACACACCCACACAGACATTAAAGGTAACGCAGCTGAAAGTATCGATAAATCGCACAGGATACATTTTATTACAATCGATCTATTTTTCGCATTTATCAATGCATCTGCAGCTTTAATCGACTCTTTATTTCGCTTCCAACTCTCAAAAAACTCTGTAAAAAAAAACATTGCCAAGTCATAAGCTAAACTATTTTTTAATTAAACCAATCACACACACACACACACACATACAACCTTACACACACATACAGTCGGATAATAACTCGCAATTAAATGAGAGAATTACTTAAGCTTACTAAAAACCCCAACACGTAACATCTTTATAGGTTAATGCGCTCTAGTTTTGAACGTTTTTTTTTTTCTTTTTAAAGTAGATGCTTGGAAAACGATAACGAACAGAAACACAACAACAACAACAACAACAACAACAAAAATGAAAAAGCAAAACTATAAAGTGCGTTTTTTTCTTGTTGATTAATAATTAGGTAAAAGGGCTACAAAAACATAAGTTAATTGAAGCAAAAATTAGACAAAAAGTTGCCGATGCTGCACAGGATAAATTCCAGTAAAGAAATAATAAAAACAAAGAATACTTAAACAATTTAAGAGACAACATAAAAGTTTATATAGTAATTTAAATGAAATATAACATAAATTTTGCTTTTAGCCAAGAAAACAAAGAAACTAATTATGTGCGAGTAAATGAATAAATAATAATGCTAATAATAATAAAAAAAAAAAAACTAAAAAATAACTGTAAACCAAAAATTGAGCACTCTTTCCAGCTGTCTCTAACTGAGAGTCAATAATAGCTAAAATAAATCAACTACAACTAAACTAGAAGCCAGATACACAGAAAACCCAAAGAAACGTTGTAAACATTTTCGTTGCGTACCTTTTAAACGAACAGAAATTGTATGTAAAATTGGTTGCAAGCTAACGCAGAGAGCAGCCGCTCCGACATATGCCTACACACCTATATATAGTACACTATGTATGCCCTTCGATATGTACATATATAAGCAAAAACAAAGAGCATTATGAATTAAACAGAAATTTTGAAAATATGCCAAACATTTGCGTTGATTCTTTGCGGGCGCCATCTATGGGAGAATAGCGACAACTCAACGCCAGTTTCATTACATTCTTGCCGTGGCGCCATCTATGTTTCACCAGCTAACTCACCACACTCAAAGTGTTCTTGACTTGGCGCCGTTTCTTAAGAATTTGGGTTGGTTTAAAAAAAAAAAGCGTTGCTTGGCTAATCATTTGAACACTTCATGTCGCATTGCATCAAACTGCGCCGCGTTCCCGTTATTTTATCTTTGCTCACAGCGCATCCGATCCGCCGACGATGGATGATACGTGCCACTTTTGTTTTGCGTAGTCTCTTTTTCTTTCCCCCTTTTGTTGTGCGTTTTTCAGGCCAGGTTATTAATGGGTAAGTGACATTGCATCTTTCGTGTGACGGCGCTCTTGCGCTTTTGTCTTATTGTCAATTTTCTCTTCGTTGCATAACAGATGAAGCGACTGTCCCCCCGCACCCTCTCTTGCTCCTCCAGCGACTCGCGCGGCCATTAAAAGGCGACATCCCGCAAAACTCAAGTGAAAATACCAAATAAAATGGCGCCACAAGTTACCTGGCGGCCCCCACCGTAAATCTGGGAAGACAACTCCCCCCGCCCCCATGTCCCTTCCCCGCTCTTTACCACCCGCTTCATTCACATCTCTTCAATCTGCGCTCATTTGCTCCTCTGCGTTTGCGTTTTTAATTAACGTCGGTTTCTTCTATTGCTTCATAAAAAAAACACACAAAAAAATGGAAAAAAGATTGCAAATGAAGTAATTATCCAAAAAAAAAAAAAAAAAACTAAATCTTATGAAAAAACAAAAACGACAATAAAAAAAAATCTGTTACGACGAAAGAAAAATCAACGGCATTTGGTTCAGTTTGCGCGACGTGCTGCTGTTGTTGTTGGTGTTGTTGATGTTGCTGTACATTGCGAAGCTTTTCTCCTTGGCAAGAAATGCGTTCATGGTCAAAGTGTGAAAACGTGATGTAACGGTTATTCACTGACCCCACAACTGAGCAGAGTGAGCGAGAGAGAGAAGGAGATGCCTTGATCTGATAGATATCTAATGAACGAACGTGCACACTGTAAACCCTATGTGACCTATCGATAAAAAGAGAATTTCAAATTATTACATTCACAATAAAAATATCCATAATACAAACATTATAATTAGTCTTACGTAGGTCAACAGCGACAATGAGTTTCCACATATTCTCACGCAATTACAGATGCAATCTGATAAATCAAGTTTAGGAAACGCTTCATTCAGACGCACAGATCAACCTAAATTCCAATTTCCTGTGCGTGTCTCCAGATGCGTACTCATCTTCGGCTTGGCCATAGTATTTCGTATTCCCATTCCCATTCGAAATCGTATTCGTATTTGTGTTTGCATTTGAGTTTTAGTAGCACTTTATTATTTATTCACTGTTTAGTCGAATGAATCGCGCTGTTGTCGGCTTTTGCTTTTTTCTTGACACTTTCACTTTTCTCATTAAAATATGAGACCGGGCCAGGTCGACCCAGACACAGACACAGTTTCGGATACAGATGCTGAGGCAGTAGCAGAGGCTGCGACAGATTACGGTTTACGAAGTCGCATGCGAACTGTGCGTCGTGTATAAGTATAAGTATAAGTATAAGTATAAGTATAAGTATAAGTATAAGTATAAGTATAAGTATAAGTATAAGTATAAGTATAAGTATAAGTATAAGTATAAGTATAAGTATAAGTATAAGTATAAGTATAAGTATAAGTATAAGTATAAGTATAAGTATAAGTATAAGTATAAGTATAAGTATAAGTATAAGTATAAGTATAAGTATAAGTATAAGTATAAGTATAAGTATAAGTATAAGTATAAGTATAAGTATAAGTATAAGTATAAGTATAAGTATAAGTATAAGTATAAGTATAAGTATAAGTATAAGTATAAAAATAAGTATAAGTATAAAAATAAGTATAAGTATAAAAATAAGTATAAGTATAAGTATAAGTATAAGTATAAGTATAAGTATAAGTATAAGTATAAGTATAAGTATAAGTATAAGTATAAATAAGTATAAGTATAAGTATAAGTATAAGTATAAGTATAAGTATAAGTATAAGTATAAGTATAAGTATAAGTATAAGTATAAGTATAAGTATAAGTATAAGTATAAGTATAAGTATAAGTATAAGTATAAGTATAAGTATAAGTAAAAAAGTAAAAGTAAAAGTATAAGTATAAGTATAAGTATAAGTATAAGTATAAGTATATAAGTATAAGTATAAGTATAAGTATAAGTATAAGTATAAGTATAAGTATAAGTATAAGTATAAGCATTCAAAATCGACAGCATTTCGCAATTGATTCATTGAAATCAAGTTTATCCCATGGCGATCTCCCCTTACCGAATTCTGCCGAACTTCTTGTCGCATCTTCCGAAAATGCATGTGCACACACACATGTTGTTTGCCCTTTTCACACACGCACACTTGCACGCTACCGAGAAGAATTTCGACTTCGTGCTGCACTTTTTGGCTCTGTTCAGAACTGGTTTTTCATCTCAGGCAACTGCAAAGACGGCTAACGGTAAAGCTAAAGCTGCAAACCAAAAAGTCCCCTTGCCCGCCTTCACCCCGTCGACGATCGACGTAGCACAGTTGCATATGGTTTTCATGGCGTATTTTCCCAACTTTTCATGTAATTTAGGAAAATTGAAAAAGCATTGCACGACATTTTCGGGATTTCTTATCGATATATTACACAATGAGCTTGGAAAGAGAGAGGAAGCGAGTCTGAGAAAGAGGGAGAGCGGGGCGGGGAACAACGAAAAACGAGACAACTTTATCGTTGTTAAGTCGTCGATTTCTGTTGTTGTTGTTGTTGTTGTTGTTGTCGTGGATGTTGTTTGTTGATGTTGTTTACAACTCAGGTGGAATTGGGAACGGGGATCGGTCCCCAAAGCTGAAGCTGCAACTGCAGCAGGCAGTGAATGAATACGAGTGAGTGTGTGAGAATGTGTGTGAGTGATTTGTGAATGCAAACAGGTCAACGACGACAAGCTGCGCTGTTGCCACATTTCACTGTCCATTTCTTGTTCCCTCAAACCGAAAGATACCTAGCTTAAGCGGTCATATGCATGAATGAGTGCATTCAGAGCCCAACAACAACAACAGCGAAACATGAATTAATTACCAAAAGAAAAAAATAATAATAAAAGCAATAAAGATCTAATGGTAGATTAATGATTGTAACGGTGTGCTGCACACGTTAACATAATTAAGCGATCGTTCATTTGTCACACTATTCACTATTCAATCACCCTTGAGCCGTGATTGATGTGATCTGTGATTGTCGTGTGCACTCAGATTGCCAGCGCGACTGTTCATTAAGCTTGGCTTATCTTCAGACTCTTTTAAGTGAATATTAGCCAAGCTATTCAATTTTTAGTGAGTTGCTTTAATCGCAGTCATATCTTAGCTTTGCTTGCTTAATAGATTGAATGAGAAGTTGTATGCCTATTATGATACGATCACTGACATATGTTAAGTGAATTATCAGACCGCTAGAACCTCCCTGACTCATCATCAAATTGATTCATTTGGTTGTCAGTAGAAATTATTTCTCTATCACGTGTTGCCTTTCTTCTTTCACTTTCGTCTAGTCCCTCACGTTCCACGATCACTATTCACTATTTAGCGAATATGTTATTCCCTTCGGTTCTATTTGATCAGCTCTACGGCTTACTTAACACAATCTCCCTTTTAATTCACACGTTTCCACTTCCTTCACTGAGCACGCTCTGGCTGCACCCACGCTCTCATTTACGCTCGATTGGGCGCTCTTCCGCTCTCTTTCTCACACTCACGCGCACTCACGTTGATTAACGCTCAATTATTTAACTCATACGCGAGCTCATTTATTTTCGACTCGGCGTGGCGCGCTCTTTTCTTTCCATTTGCGCTTTTTGCGGCCGTCGCGTACTTTTGCAACACTCACACAGTCGCATAACATCAGACATCGCATGCGACAACAACAAAAACAACGACGAAAGCGACAACGACAACGACAACGAGATTCGTTTGTTAACAAAATGCTTATTACAACATCGGCCGACGATGACGCAGGGCTTTTTCTTCGTCAAGTTGCGCTCGCGCGCTCTCCCATGCTCTCCTTCGCTGCTGCTGCGGCGGCTCGACGCTCTTCGGCTACTGCACAAGCTCAGGCACTGGACGACGCTCTTGCTCTCTCTCCCTCTCTTGCTCTCGCTCTCTGCTCATTTCTTTGACTTTCGTTGCTCTGAGCCAAGTTAACGGTAAAAATTTGCACTGTGGTTGCTCACTTGCGCTTTCAAGCGAGCGCTGCGCTGCGCTGCACAGCGACGGCGACGACGACGCTGGCTGCGACTGCTGCTTGGCTTGTTGCGCTTGAGCTTGGGCTACGTCGGCTCCGACTGTGACTGCGACTGCGACTGCGACGTTCATCGCTTGTGCCTGTGCAGAGATATTTCGCTGTTTCGTGTCTTTCAAGCTGGCGACTCTCGCGCTCTGTTGCTGTCGACGCTTTGTCGCTGCTGCTGCGTCTTTTTGGGCTGCGTTTTTGAAATAGTTAGCATATTTTTACAGCTGGCCAAGACGCGCAGCCGCAATTCGTCGACGTGCGTTCATGCCAAGCGGTCGTCGCTTGTCGCAGCAGCAGCAGCAGCTACTCAAGCTAACCTCAAAATAAGATATAAGCTCGACTTACCGCCCTCCTCGCTCACTCTCTCCACGGTCTCACCTCACCTGCGCCTGCTTCGACTTCGCCTGCGACTTCTTCTCATCGTCTTCGTCTGCTTTGGCCGGCGCGACGCGCGTGCGCAACGAAAGTAAAAGTGTTAAAATATCACAAAAAAAAAAACTGAGAGATTCTAACGGTTAACTACGGAGTCGAACGCGCGTATTACACAACCAACAAAAACGAAAACGCAAACGAAAAAGAAAATAAGAGCGAAAAAGGAAGAGCAGCTCCGATCGGCCGAGCGATTTCGATGTGTGGTGTGATAATTATTGTATTTTTTTTTCGTTCGTGAAAATGATTAAAGATAACGTGAAATATATGTAAAGTAAATAAAAACCAAGCGAAAAGGAATTAAGAAATAAACAAAAATACGTTAAAAGGCTGCAGCAAAAGCCAGAGCCAACACCCCAAAGCGAAAACGAAACGACACACATTGGATTTTTATACAGATTTTTGGAATTTTATACATTTTTGTTTTTGTGGTTTTTTTTTCGACCTTTTTTTTTTATTTCGTGGTTTTATTTGAGTGAAAGTGAAGCAACAGGCCCAAAAACGACGCGCATCGAACGTGCCCAGGCAATTTGTGGGACTTTTCGAGTTGTTGTTGCTACTCGCCAGATCTCTTTTTTGTCCACGGGGATCGAACATGCGCCTTCATCGCATGCCGCTGAGGCCGCTGACGGCGCTGCCTCTGCTGCTGCTTGCGCTGTGTGCAGCATGCGCCACGGCTGCCATCGACAAGGACAACAAGTCCTCCACGGCCGGCATTAATCAGCCGCCATCGCTCAGCGGCGCCGAGCTGCAGCACAATGTGATCAATTTGAGTCTGCACACGGAAATCAAAGCCAACAACAACAACAACAGCAGCGGCGACGCCGATGTCAGGTTTGATCTGACGCGTACGCAGCGACTGCGCGACTCGCTCAACGTTTTCGATCTGTCGCTGCTCGCCGAGCAGTGGCCACGCCTCGAGGCGGAGCGCGTGCTGAGCGTCAACTGCACCAAGGACATGCGCAGCTATCTGCGCGGACTGAGCGAGGCCAGCATGTGGGCCGTCAAGAGTAAGTACAGTCAAACAGAAACAAAGTGGGAATGAAACGAAATTCAATTCGAGAAGAAACAGCGGCAAGGAAGAGAATTAGAAAGAGTTGTATAATTAGATAGATCAATCAGCTAAGCCTGCGATATTTTGAAGGAATAGCAAGCAGTATATACTATATATACTATATACCTATGGGAATCAGGGTAAACGTATGTCATTCGCCACTTCATTCACTCTTTTCACAACTGACCAAATCGGACCATGGAATTTATAAATATATCGCTCGAATTAGTTAACCCCCTTTTCGGTTGTGTCAAACCTCGAACTTCCCCGAAGACAAAAATAAATAAGCAAGCATTGTTGAATCATAATATGAGGAGACGATTAGGTAATAAACAACAACAAAATGGGAAAGTGAAATCGATATGTGCGACCCAGGCGAACTGAGCTCTCGTTGAAGTCGACTTGTTGAAATTTTTGGTACAGATGCTTCTTTTGGCCGCGTTTATGGCATATGTGGAAATGCCGCCAAATCGCTTGGCCATATGCCGTGTAAATCGGTAATTAGCTTGACTTAAACGTATGCAAAACTCAAGCAGCTAACTCGAATCTTGTCTAAAGTATGTCTATAACTTGCTCCCCCTTTCCCCTCCCTCGACTCTCTTCAATTTTGTCTGTCGCTTGAGCAACTTCGTGACGTTTATTGGGCAATTGCTGTGGCACAAAAGTGGCAGCCCGAGTGGGTATTATTAACTGATATCTCACAAACGACATCATTTTCGATTAAGAATTATGCATTGATAGGTTTTCATGTTACCGCAGATTTGCCTGTACTTGCTGTTGTTGTGGCAGCTGTTGCATGTGAACGTGCCGGAGCGCGTGTTGCTTTTGGCTTGACCGGCGTGCGCGCATTCTCAAGTTTTACGAATTTTGGTTTGCGACTCGCCAATCTACATAATGGCATGTGCATGGCTATAGCAGACACCCAAGGTCGCAATTAGTTCTTGCCCGAGCAACAGCAACAACAACAACAACTGGAACCGAGTGCAACTCAATTGTGATTTTCGGACTATGATTTGTGGCCCATGCAGGCAAGTCGCACCAATATCGTGTGTAGTGCCATGTCGGGGTATATGTTCAACTTTTGCCAAATTGTCTGGTCATTATGTCAGCCAACATTTCAGCGTGCACAATGGCTGCATTGTTGTTCTGGTTGTTGTTGCACAAAAGCCGCAAACGAAAAACCGAAAAAAAAACACCGAAATATTTCGGTTAGGGGTACCGGGGGGGGAGTACCGGGCAGTCTAATGAGTGGGCGTCTGGCATTTCGGACAGTCTGCTAGATTAATCTTAATCTTAATCCCATTTTTAGGATCTCTCGTTGTGCTACTCCCCTACACAGCACGTACATCGGTTAGTATGTCAAGGCTGTCTCATACGCACATATCGCATAAAGTTTAACGACTTCAACTTCAAGTTTATCCACTTTGCGCGTTAATTGTTTATAAGACAGCAGCAACAACAATTAGCCAACTTAATATACCATCTGCGGGCAAACTTTATAATTGTCGTAGTTGGCCTAAAATTTTCTACTGTAATTAAGTTCAAAATTTTTTTGGATATTTCATGAATTATTTTAAGCATTATGGCTATCAATTATCTATTGAAGGATTGAGCTGAAATTTGCCACAGCTCTTCTATATATATTAAAATCTGTGAATATGCCGATTTTCAATATGTTAACTATGCATTGTTAAATTCTAACTAGTTCGAAGTCTGTACTTTTTTTTTTATAAACGACTATCAAATTTGCACTGCTTGCTGCACTTGGGCTGGAACTGGCACTGCTTGCGGCTAAAATCTGCAAAATTCGCAGCAGCTGCAACTGCAACAACAACAACAACAACAACTGTACAAAAATTATGAATAAATGTTGTGCGACGAGTTTTTTGCTTTGGCTTTGGCTACGGATTTTCAGTTTGAGTTTGGCTTCGCTTGCGCCAGCGTGTTTATTGTCCACGCCCCTTTTTGGGGGCGCAGCGACTGCCCGTTCGCCTATTCGACTGACCAACTGACTGACTGACTGACTGAGTAGCCAAGTGAATGAGCGAGTGAGTGTCGCAGTGAATCGAGCTACCACTCTTTGTGAGCGGGTTATGTAATCAATTAACACAAGAAACTCCGATGCGAATGTGATACGAAACGGTGCAAAGGAAAACGAAATGCTCGAAAACGCAACGAAATGAAATATTTCGAGAGGGAAAACGGAAAAGTTTTATGGTATTTCATTTGCTTTTCCATTTTGCAGCTGATCTCATTTGGTTGGCGAGTTTCTCTCTCTAGTCTCGTAAGAATCGTTGCCACTTTCAGTTTCTTCATTTTACTTTTACCCAGCCCCGCACTCTATTCATTCACTCATTCATTCATTCACTTTACTTCTGACGCTTAATTGCTGCTTAAACGTTTTCGTTTGTTTTTTTTTCTTTCTTGTTCACAACTTTTTGCATTTGCTTTGCGGCATTGCTTCTAGTCCGAGAGTCGCAAGAATCGAGATCAGCGGCCGCCAGAGATCGCAGACTCGACACGAGAGTCGCGAGTCACCGATTGCCAAGATCAATGGCTAATCGATGTGGTCGAAACGGTGACTTTTTTCTATACCCGCGCGCAGAAAACTAGAACTCCAAATGGGCTATAACGGGCCTATGAGGTTCGGAATTCAAGAATTTGTTTAGTGAAGTTTTCGAGCTGAAAAGAAGATTTCAAACCTACAAAGAATACAGTTTCTTTTAGAATTTCAATTCCCTTTGGGCTTTTCATTGTGATATCTGGAATGCTTTTGTCTTGCAAAACTTATGTTCTTCACCAAGTTTGCTTATTAAAATTCTAAGGAAGTTGTTGAATTAAACAACGTATTATGTCAAAAATAGTGTCAAGAAGTCTTTTCAATTATAAACATATAAAACTTGGCGAATTCTTAAATAGTTTCTATTTTCAATAGCTACGAATGTGGTATACTTTTACATAGCGATCTATCTATGAGTCATTCGATCTTTTTCACTTTACTCTATCTATCTATCTATCTATCTATCTATCTATCTATCTATCTATCTATCTATCTATCTATCTATCTATCTCTATCTATCTCTCTATCTATCTATCTACTATCTATCTTTCTATCTATCTATCTCTCTATCTATCTATCTATCTATCTATCTATCTATCTATCTATCTATCTATCTGTCTATCTATCTATCTATCTATCTATCTATCTATCTATCTATCTATCTATCTATCTATCTATCTATCTATCTATCTATCTATCTATCTATCTATCTATCTATCTATTATCTTTCTACCTGTTTACCTATCTGTCAAGTTGCATTTCCTTTCTTTCTTTTCTATATCAAACGAGTTTATCTATTCTCTCACAGAATTTTGCCAGATCGGGTATTTTTCTAGTCGGATACTGTTTAGTTTGGACTTCGTTCTTACAACTTTTTGTGTGTTTTGTTTGCTGTTTCGCTTCGTTGCTTTTGCTAAACTGTTGAAATCGATTGCTGACTGCAGTTTGGTGGCAATTGTTGGCTAGCACCGCACTACTCCCCTCCCCATGTCCGTTAGTTGCTCTTCCTCTGCCACCGCGTTGTAAAGTTGTTAAGTGGCGCCGCAATTGGCTCAGTTGAAGGCCAACTGTTTGCCATGGCGCGAAATTGGACTAGCCCAACTTGGAGTCTCGACTGGCTTGGCTCGTTCTGGCACTGGTTCTGGGCCACGGCATACAAGCTGCCGTGCTGCTATGAGCTACCAAATCCTGGCAATGAAACCAACTACAAATTGAAAAAAAAAAAACTGCCCAAACTTTGCTTTTTGTTTGCTTTTCGCGCATTGTCTCTTCTTCTTCTTCTGCTTCTTTTGTTTGTTTGGCTTTCGTCAGCGACCAGGCCCGGCAAGAGGAAATGCAAATGTTTACTCTGCGATCGGCCGATCGTAATGAGCTTAATGCTCGTAATGATCGCGATCATAATTAACGAACTTTTTTTTCGGACTTGTGCAAACTTCCTCATGGCTTTCACAGCCCCCCACCTCCCCAATCCCCAAACTCTTGCGACTGTGGCTTTTGTCTTTCCAGGAAACATCGCGCAACGACCTCCGGCAGCAACAGTTGCCGCTGTGTATTGTGTTGACCTCTTTGAGCATTTCACCAGGCTGCACAATATGAACAAAAATATAAATAATAATAACAATCAAAGCGAGCCAAATTTGTCGTTGACCAACTGCCAAAATTGGCAACAACTCGTGCCTGGCCATCAATACAATACACACACACACACACGCGCGCGCATATATCGTATACGATATACATATGCATGTGCGAGTACAATGGCAACAGCATCAAATTTTTAGGCCAATATGCTTAGCCGACTTTTTGTGGTGATCGAACTGGGCCAGGCCAGGAGGCCGACCGTTGATCAGAGCGCAGCGCAAAGGGGGCGGGGCGGGGCGTGGCGGGGTGGGCGTTTCAGTTACCAATTACAGTCTTTGTGCAAAATGAAACGTCACGCAACATAATTTCTACTGCTTTCCCATGGTTGTTGCTGTTGTTGTTGTTGTAAATGGCAACAATAAAGCAGCAAGAAAATGAAGAAGCAGACACACACACACACACAAATTGCACAACAAATAAACACGCCAAGTCAGCGCATGTTGCTGGTATGTAAAAAAAAAGCAGCAGCAACAACAGCAACAAGCGCCGCCTGTCCGCGCTGCCGACGCTGGCGCTGGCGCTGACGCCAACGCCGACGTTGTTGCTTATGTAATTTAACTTTAATTTGATTGTTGCAATGTCTTGCAGTTTTTTTCGTTTTGTTGTTGTTGTTGTGGTTGGCGAAAACAAAATTATGGCCAGGCCAAGCAACATGTGCGTTGCCTGCTGCCGCTGCCGCTCTTGTTGCTGTTGTTGCTGTTGGCAGCAACAATAACGGTCAATTTGAGTCAGCGAAACACTTTCAACTTTGACCGACATTTTTCAGTTTTTCACCGTTTTTCATTTCGTCTGTTATTGTTGTTGCTGCTGCTGCTGCTGTGCGTGCCGCACTAAAGACTTAGGCAACGAACTTGCTTACTCGTCTTAGCTGCGTAATTCAATGTTATTATATTAAAGTTTTTGTTTTTTTTCGGACTTGATCATGAATTATGACCCAAAACGAAAAAAAAAATGAGAAATGTTGCAATTTTTATTAGCTGCGTGAGGTTTTTGGGGACGACAAGTCGGGATGTCGAGGTTGAAGCGAAGACGATGATCGCTATAAAAATATTATATATTTAAATCCTAGACGAAAAACTATACTAAACCGTAGTTCGCTTAAGGAAAGAGTCAGCTAAATTTGGAATACATTACGATGGATATGTAAGCAACAATTCTAGGCGGCAATCGTTGGGTATATAGTTCCTTAGATACAAAGCAAAATGAAATAAGTGCTACGAAAAGCTATAGAAATGCAACTAGGAAGAAGAATGTTTGTATTTCCATTATGGAAAGAGTGCGAACTGAATACTAATAAGATGGGACAGGAAACAAGACTTACCTCAAGTAAAAATGCAACCTTTCCCTGCAACATTTGATCGATTTGCTATCAAAACCTCAATTCCTCAATTAGAAGTCTATCCATAATTTCGTATAAGATTTCGTAATACAGTGCTATTTGAAAATTCCGGATATTGCAAAGCGCTCCGATTAAGAGTCATAACGGTAACGACCTGCATATTTCTCAATTTCCATTTGCAGCTGTCAAGTGTAAATCGATTGCACATAACCTCACTTAATGTATTGCAATCGTAGCACTTGACTTGCAGGTTTCTCGTTCTCCCCCAAAGATAATGACAATTTGATGCTAACAAGTGTATCGAGTGCATATCGAGTACCGACTACGTTGTGCAAGTCGATGATGGGCCCAAAAGACGACATAATCATCAGCAGCAACAACAACAACAACATTAGCGCTAGAGGGCGCCACAAATTCCGCAAAAATTCGAATTGAAATTGATATTGCAATCGCACTCGTTAGTTGTTATCGCAATGGCAATCGTTATCGCCAACGTAATCGTAATTGCTATCGAATGCGCTGCCAAATTCGGTTTCAAGTTTAATGCGCCGTTTGCTCTTGATGCGAGCGTTAATCAAACGATTTCTATGGCCCGCCCGTTGCACTAGAAGGTTCCCCTCCCCCCCCCACCTCGTTCCCTCTTAGCCACACCCCTGCTAATGGACCCTTGGGCAAGTGCAGCAACGTTGCGAGTGACCTCATTTGGTTTTGACACTGAGACAGACAACAGACACGGTACACGGTAAAAGTGCACAGTAAAAAGTTCGTAGAGCCCCCATTTCCGTTAGGTAAAAGTCAGAGGGGTGGGCGGGGCGATTTAAAAAGAAGGGGCCGCCTGTGCAGACGTGACGGGCATTTTGAATGCGATTATGAAATTTGCATAGCCAGCCCCCTCTATCTCTCTCTCGCTAGATATGGGGTTATTGACCATAATTGCATTTGCCCGGCCATTTAATTATTGCGCACTTGGTCAGACTGACAGACAGCGGCACATTAGGGCTGCCCAAATGGCAGGCCATTCGGTTAATTGATGGCGGAGGGGGCGTAACAGCTTATGCAACCACGCAAATGGGAACAGAAAAGGCAAAGACGGCCAAAAAAAGAAGGCGAATGAAATCGATTTTCGTCAGAGCACAACAAAATATCGAAGTATAGTCCGGATCTTAGAGAGCCTAAAGGGTTTAACTTTAGATTTGAGCATCGTCGATACTAAGTCAACTTTACACTAGATATATACTTGATAATAGATTCCCATTGAGAACTTCAAGACTCTCCAAGATAGCAAAGATCTTACTGGAAGTTAAGATCGCTTAATCAAAGGCAAGATATTAGCTATACTACTATTCTATTCTCCCTATGAATGGCTTTGCTGTGAAGTCAATTATTATACATGATTCGGTAAAATACGACGATTTGCCAAAGTATCTTATATTGCCCAAGATGTCTGATGCCCGATGAAGTCGGGCTAAATATACACTCGACTTCGCATTTAGCCCATTATCTAAATGAATTTTGCGAATTGTGCATAATGTATACTAGATGGAGTCTAGATGGAGTCGACTTGGCTTAGCCTGGCCGAGAGATTTGTGCATTTTCATGATGACTTTTGGCATTCTGGCGAACAATTTGGCCGGTTGACAAGTTCATAAAGATTGTGGATCGGGCAGTGTGTGGATGCTGATGGCTAACTATTATGATTATATAATTACGCTGCTTGTCATTGCGAATTCCATTGCAAATGACTTAGGCAGCGAACTCGATTAGCTGTCGCAATGTGGCTGGCTGTTAACACTGCCAGCAGCAGCAGCAGCAGCAGCAGCAGCAGTGTTATTAATAGCACTTATAACCGACTGACCAAGCAACTGACTCAACGATCGCTTATGCAAAATGCAGCCCTGAGACGATTTGTAAGAAATGCGCAAACAGCTTGGGCAGCTGTGAGTCAGTGTGAGTGTGAGTGTGAGTGCTTGTGAGTGTATTTGTTGAATCAATCTGGCACGCACATTACGCAAAAGCCCAAAACTGGCCATTGCCACGTGTCGTGCAGATAAAGACTACGCCACATTTGGCCCAAGGGGCATACAGCTTGCGATCGGGCCTAGGGGGGGACTAACCAATCCAAGACGGGCCAGACAGACCTGGGGCCAGGTGAAATACCAGTTAGTCACCACAAACGGGTCGACAATGGCAATGGCGATGGCGATGAGTGTAGCCGAAACTAAAGCCGAAGCTGTAGCTGAAGATGCAGCTGACCTTGTGCTGAATCTCTGTAGAAAGATAGAGCCAAAAGACGTAAACGAGGCGAGAGATTACAAACATATGGACAAAACAAACTGAAAACAGAAACCTGCATATAGATCGATGATTACGGCAACTTCAAGATTCTGACTGAAGTTGCAGTGGAAGTGGGTGAATAAGGCATATATATCGAAAATATAGGGGAATGATCTATGCCATACCCAATCCTATATCTTTTATTCACAAATCTCTTGTTTAGCGCAAAAAGCATCTCTCACTTTGCTTTCGTCTCCCTTCCTCTACGGCTATTTTTACTTACTCCAATGCCAAATCATGCACGTAACCCTGATAGCGACGTAATGAAACTATATATAATCGATAAAAGCCAAGCCAAGCTGGCCGATCTTCAAGTTTTTCCTGGCCTACAAATGGCAAGTTTATGAAGTAACCCGGCAAAGTCGAGTCGAAGACTCTCTCTTTCTTGCCCACACGCTCACTCGCACTCGCACTCTCACTCACTCTCTTTCTTTCTCTCTCTTTCTCTCTCTCTCTCTTCCCTTGCCTTTCGTCTCTGGGCCATTATGCAAAGTGGAGCACAAATTGCTGCTGTCAATGCTCCAGGCCAAGCGGCGAAAGTGCCAGCGGATACTCTTGTTGCTGTTGCTTTTGTTGTTATTGTTGTTGTTATTGCTGTTGTTATTGTTGTTGTTGTTATTGTTGTTGTTGTACTCTTGTTGTTGTTGTTGGCTGATGATGACAGCGTCAGTCAATTGACAATTGGCTTGGCAAAACGATTTCAATGTCGTCTGCTGCCGCCGCAGTTGTTGTTGCCGTTGCTGTTGCTGTTGCTGGTGGGCGACACAGCAGCAACTATTGCACTTGAACTCCGAACAGCGGCAGCAACAACATTGACATTGAAATTGGCGCCCAAGCTAGTTGAACAAAGTCTGCGCCGCGACCTGAATAACAAAGTTTGTCACTCGACCACGACAATTGTTGTTGTTGTTGTTGTTGCTGCTGTTGCTCTCGTCCGGAAAACGCATTGCTGCTGTCATCTGCGAATCTCTGCTCAAAGACCTTCTTAGATTGCCGCCTGAAGATTGTTCAAGGCGCCTTGCCAAGCATTAAATTGGCCCCAGCTGCGTGTGTCTTGCCCCAATGTGACTCAATTAGACCGGCAAACAACAGAGACAGCAGCAGCAACAACAACAACTTAGACAACATTATCGCTGTCAGCAATTATCATTCATAAATGCGTGATACGTTTGAGCAACTCAACTGTTAAGTTCAGATCATAAACTTGATAAAGCGCGAGAGAGAACGCAATTTGGAAATTTTCGAAATTGAGAAACATTTTTAAAGCGTAAAATATTATGAAACAATTTTGAATTTTGAACGAAATTAGTATTACAAAATAAACAAACGATTATTATGCTAGACAAATTAATTATACCCGCTACTCATAAAGTAGAAGGGTATATTAACTTTGTTCAAACCGAAAATGTATGTAACAGGCAGAAGGAGACACCTGCGACCCCATAAAGTGTATATATATTATATATATATTATTATATGTATATATATTATATATATTCTGGCTCAGGATCAACAGCCGAGTCGATATAGTCCATGTCCGTCTGTCCGTCCGTCTGTCCGTCTGTCCGTCCGTATGAACACCTTGATCTCAGCTATTATAAGAGCTAGAACTACCAAATTTGGTGACAATATGTGTTATGATTGCACGCTAATCAAGTTTATTTTGCATTTTGGCCACGCCCCCTTCCGCCCCCCGTAAATCGAAAAAACATGGATTACAGGCGCAATTTTGATGCCATATTGTTCATTTTCGGTTTACATGATAACTATAGCTAGCCAGATGATCTCTAAAAATTTGGTAACAATCGGATAATAAACACAGAAGTTATTTAGCTTAACGCAGCGCTGCCGAGTTCGAGTCCCACAAAAAATTAAATGTATGCAAAAATGTTTTTTTTTTATTTTATATTTTCACTTTGCATAAATATTATAAGTCCATAGCCTTTTACGGTCAAAATATGATTGTAGCCGTTTTTGTTCCGCAAAAAAATTATGTACGAGCAGCTGGGTAGCGGGTATATAACAGTCGAGCACACTCAACTGTAGCTTTCTTACTTGTTTTGATTAGTTTTTGGAGTGATCAAATCATCTACAACTTCTCTAGTTAAAATTTAAACAAAATGCTCAAGTTAATTTGAAGAATCAAAACATTATCATCAAGGGATTTTTTTGGAAATTACCAATCATTATTAAATATTTTCTGGAAGAAAAAGATCCATGTACGGGTAAGCGACTTGGCCTAATTGAGCTCAAAGTTTTCTCGACTTGAATTAACTTAATCTGCATTGGAGACCGCCTACAAAAAAACTACAAATCCATTACTGAAATTCTGTAGAAGCACTTTCAATTACATTACCAGACTAGACTAGACAAACCCTTAATCGTCTTGAGATAATGGCACAGCATTTACGAGTCAGAGTTGCTAATGAGCTGAGATGGTAAAGATGGGCAAAGTCTAAAGCGTGTGCTTGGATCGTTAAGTGCAAAGTGCGAATGTGAATTCTACGCAGAAATTACATAATGTTTCAGTTGGAGTTGGAGGAAGGCACTTGGCAATTAACTGGAGCAGTAAGTTATACGAAACTTTTGTCGGGTTGGTTGCCCCCGTCGCGTGCGCACACCTTGCAAATAGTTAAATAATCCACTTGATGTCGGAAATTCCAATGGATTGTCGGCAGTCAGTCTGTCTGGCAGTTGGAGTAAAAACAAAACAATAATTTTCAGTGGGAAATCATTTGGAACGAGCTGCAATTAATTTGCATAGCTACAGCATCTATACGAACTGGAGAATCTAAGCTAACAAGGAGAATCCACTACGAAACCGCATTCAACTCTTGTAAATATGATGATGATGCGTTATGCCAACTTGACCGATCAAGTAGCCGGTAAAAAACAACGCTACCTTTAAGAATCTTACGTAGAAACCGTTTATAGATGTAGCGGATTAGTGAACTTGGATTTTCTAACAGTTGAAATCAAAAGCTTTATTTGACTAACTACTTTATAGCTGTAGAGATCTTCACGAATAAACCACTTGAAATCTAGTTGATATATGTCCATAAAACTGATAAAACTGTCAACATTGTGTGCTTTTCAAGGCGTTGGCCATAAACTGCATAAAATATTTGAGCAACGCTTTTGAGTTGAGAATATAGAAGGTACTATATCCAAAATGATTCAAAGAGAACGTGGGTAAAACTCCAAGCAGTTTTTTTGAAGATATATTGCAGTTTTGGTAGGTCTACAATTTTCCACGGAAATTTTTTGAAATTTTTGTTGGTTCTCTTCACGCATTTTGGGCGCAGCTTGTTAGTTCTTCGCATTCTTCAAAGAGACTTCTGACACTTGCCAATTGACAGTTTCATACAAGTATAAATCTCTCTAAGAATAGCAGCGAAGATTTGCTAAGGTTTTGTGAATTCTGTTTGCATTTCTGTTTCTCTTTTCGGCAAATATGATTACTGAAGGTGTGAAGCGCGTGTGCAAGAAGCGTAGCTAAGAATTGAAGATCTCGCAGAAGATCCGTAGAATTCTTCACACAGTTGCGTAGGCCATTTCATTTTAGCGGAAATACGCTGAAAGTCCATTGAGAGGCAAACAAATAGAATTTTATTTGGAATTGCTAGAAATACTTGTATGTATGGGTTGGGCTGGCCAAAAAAGAATACTATGCACACGTAGAGCCCATTAAACAATAAAAGTTCGCAGGGGGCAGGAGGCAGGCGGGGGGCGGAGCACAGTAATAAGACATGTAAACAGTTTTTGACGACACATGGCGAAATTATTGGCATATCGAATCAAATATTAAATAATAATTGCATTAAATTTTTAATGGTTCTGACGCACAAGCTTATTGCCGCCGTTGTTGTTGTTGTTGTTGCCTTAAGTGCACTGTTTGAATTTGCAACGCGTCGTAGAAAAAAAAAAAAAAAAAATACAATTTTTGTTTTGAATTTTGTACGCAGTTTTTATCGTCGCAAACCTTTCGCAACTCGATTATAATAAGTAACATTTTATATGTATTGTATATAGACAACTTTATGTTTTCGCTTATTGTTGTTGTTGCGGCAATTTTGTTGTGTGTTTTAAGCAAATTATTTATGATTATTTCTGTACAATGTTTCATCAATCAAACAAAATTTCAACAGTTTTTTTTGCGCTCTTTCGCATTTTGTTTTTTGTTTTCTTTTTTTTTTTTTGTTGCCTTCAGGGCGGGTGTGTCCCCCTTCTGAATTTGTTGAAATGCTCGAAATTGTTGACGTTAATGTTGTTGTTGTTGTCTTTATGCTGTAATCGGTTTTAGTGTTAACACCTTTGTTGCGTAGATAAACCCGCAGCAGGCCCAACCTCCACAGCCTGCTGCAACCTCCAAGCAAATCTCTTAGCCAAGCGCGATCTCCGCCTACCCTTCCAACTCACTCCGCTTCTGCGAGGCCCCCTGCCCAGCCCACATCATGACAATTCGCTGATTGTTTTCAAGAGCGCAATTGGCGATTCCATTGACACTCGACTGACAATGAAAACAAACTGAATGAATTATCGACCATCATCGAGCATCAGGTAGCGCAGTCCACTGTGCGCAGTGTTTGGGTTAGGCAACTCTAGGCACAGAGTTGAGCTGGTAGCCAAAAAACTGTTAAGGCGCATTTCCTATGGACCCAACTGATTCTCGGCTATATGAGAATTATTTGTCCACATATCGAATACCCATAATGTTGGGGTATACCTTAAGTACCCTATTGAAGAGGTACCCCTGGGGTAGGTACGTTAAAGCTTAAGTTGAAAGATATCTATATGTACAAGGGGCAGATCATAACTTATTGTTTAGTCACCAAGACTAAGTCAAAGGGAAAACCTAATATTAATGTTCAAAGAAATCATTTTTGAAGGTATTCTACTTTTTAAAGTTATACTTCTATTAGGGTATACGCTCGTTGATGAATCATTGTGAAGTATTACCTTCTAATTAGCAGCTAATTTGGTATAGATAACTCTTTAGCAGGCATACTTAAATCATTAAGGCGCTTTTGGGAAACAATAAGCTACCATACCCAACCCGATGATGTTCATTCATAAAGATATTAAACGAATAACATTTGGGCCGATGTGGTAAAAACATTGAAGACCTTTATCGAACGCATAGAACTGTTGGCAAATATTTGCCTTAACTGATGCGTGATAAATTCCACTTCCCTCCTCTATTAAAATGCATTCATAAGCTGGAAGACCTTGCGAACGAACAAGAATTGATATGGGTATAGCTTGGAGTACAAAGTACTTGCTCGCGTACATGATAAATACACCATATTATGTTGTGGTCAGTGTGTGTGTGTGCTTTGAGATCTGTTCGAAACGGTAGTACGACGAGCATTCGACGACCATCCAAGTTCATGCGACAGATCAGAGCGAACACCGAGCACTACCTGGTTCGTAACGGGGCCGATCACCACGTCGGTGCGACAGTCGCCCTTGATGCCAGCTCTGGGTATGTTTCATCAGTCGATCGTTGTGTGCTGTGTGCCAGACTACGGTATGCTTTTTCTTATTTTCGGACTACCATTTAGCCCAAAATTTCAGATCGTGGCGATGCTATTGTCTGCCCGAAGACGGTTAAACGCTTGAATGACACGTTCAATTGAACATGAGACATCAGAAAAGAGAAGAGAAGCGAAATAAAAACGATGAACAAATACAGCATAACACACAACAAAACTGTTATACCGAAATCCGACTAGTTAGAGGTCCACAACGATCTCCAAATATGAAAAAAAAAAAACACCAACGATCATCAGCTGATGCCGAAAAGTTGGCCCAACAATTACATAAAAAAACCCAACCGAAAACGTTGAGAGGGGGAAAAAAAGAAACCTCAACACAAAGCAAATCAAATGACCTCAATCGCAAATTAAATTGAAAGAGAGATAAAGCGGGACAGAGGTAGAGCAGGCGAGAGAGAGGGAAGTAACATGTTTATGCATTGCACAGTGAGAGAGTAAGAGAGGAGGCTGCGACTGAGGGCGGCAGGTGGGCGAGTCACCTGTAAATGGGTCAAAGATATTTGGCACTTAATTGATTTAATTAATTAATAATATCGGCTAATGACTTGCTGCAATGCAATTACCAAGACGCTAAGTAATTGACCAACCAAGCGGGACTTGCGTAGCCCAAACTGTCATGCGACACTTTTTCGTCACCTGAGAAAGAAATCGACAAGCTTTGTTGTATTATATTTTTGGAACTTGATTACCTTAATGGAGGAATGCGAGGGAAGGTTAAGTAAAGACCAAGGAAGTACCTGAATTGTGCTACACTTTCAAATCTTTAAGCTCTTAAGATATACCCCAGTTCGATTCTCTAACTTAGACTCTTCTTAAATCTACAAAGACCTTCTGTGGTCTCCAAGGCTGACTCCAAACTGCACAATAATTTATTCTCTGCCAACCCAAGCCACTCAAAAAACAGATCGCTTGTCGGACGACCTTTTCCTTTACATAACCTACAAACTTCTTTATTTAGTGCTGCATCGCAGTACAAGCTTGTTTCGGTCAACTGGTTAATTAGGTTTATATACACGGATACACGGATATGCTCGGAGTAAAGTCTGCTCCCTGTTTGCATGTGTAGAAAACCCGGTTTAACATCCCAAGACAAACCGCCCATGGTCAGGGCCGTACGCAGCACTGCAACAGAGACCCCTTGGGGGTACCCCCTTCTCCCTGGGCCGACTACACTACACTCGCTGCCTTGGTGCTTTTATAAGACTCATAACTCTCGACTCTGGTCAAGTACACAAGGAAGTTGCATGCAAAAGTTGTCAGCCCGAAAAAAAAGTGCCAAAATGACTGCAACAACAACTGATAGAAACAAGCAACAAGAAAAACCACAGCAAAATTGTTGCGCAGTCGCTTTTTTTTGGCAGCAGCTGCAGCAGCCTCAGTCGCAGTCGCAGCCGCAGCTTTGGTTCCAGTTTCGCTTTCAGTGGTTAAACCTGTTGCTGCCTCTCGAAACGGGCAACTGGTTACAAGACAAGCAGAAGCGGCACAAACTGAGGCAGTTGGCAACATGTGGCAAGCGCGACGGGGCAACAATATTATATAATGGGCCATAAATCGCGCAAAAACCAAAAGAAAGACAAGCGAAAGAGTTGGACTCCGCTGGGGGATTCCAAGGTGTAGAAGCGGCGGGTTGTGACAATCAACATTGTTACCTCACACACACACACAACACACACCTTGTCAGTTCGCACACTAAAATTGCCCTTCGCTTTTCTGCGCTCTCTCTCTCTCTTTCTTTTCCCTCACAGTGGATGATGCTTCCGGTCATTACACATCCGGTTTCTTCTATGGCAACAACTATTGGATGGGTTCGTTGGCCCTTTGCGAAGCGATATACGATGGCGCCAGCAGCAGCAGCAGCAGCAGCAGCGGCAACAACGATACCAAGGACAACAACAACAAGGATAGCGGCAGCAATGGGTTACCCTTTGCGGAAGCATTCTCCAAGGCATACAGCAGTGTCTACAATGCGCCTCCTCCATTCGTGCCGGGTTTCTACGTGCTGAAACTGCAGCTGAACGAGACGCTGCCAACAGAAGTGGTAAGTGCAAAAAGAAGGAAGAGTCAGAAAACCTGAAAAGGATTCGAGAAGATTCCAAGCATCGAAAGCAGAAAGGAGAATAATGCAGAAGAAACTACCAGAAATGTAAAGCGCAGTTAATGAGGAAGGGTCCTAAGACCTCAGAGAAGTTAAACCCATTACCGCCTCTGACATTCCAACAGGTTTTCAATTGAACTTGCTAACTAATCTCTCTCTCTCTCTCTCTCTCACCCTCTTGGTCAACCCACAGCTGCGCACCATCTACATGGGCCTGTGCTTGCCCTCCACCTGCAGCATCAAGGACGTGAACCACATGAGCGGCTATGCGCGCCATGAGCTACCCAGTCGGGAGCTGCGTGTAACGGACATACGCGTGCCCACAGACACCGAGTTTAACATCTGGTCGGACAAGACCTTCTGCCTGCTGATGTGAGTACTGCCGCCCTATCGAATCGAATCGAATTCACTTTCAAAATAAAAATACTCTTTCGACTTGCTAATGGAGAGCGCAAACAATGACCCTTTCGTGTGGTAGTGATCCACCTTACAACCCACCTCCCACTGCTGCTACTACTCCTATGAGCAAACGAAATTGTGCTCGAAACTATCGAGCGGACCACGCCCTCAACGCATTTGCCCAGTCAATTAACAAGCTGTCGCCCCTCTCTCTTTCCCCTCTCTTTTCCTTATTTCTTTCTTCTCTCTTTATTTCTACGCTCTCTTAGTGTGGTTTCCTGCGTGGTTATCGGACTGATCTGCTGCGGCACCCTGTACGAGATCTACCTCACACGCCAGCTACAGGAGGCACTACGTCAGCAGGACAAGGAAATGATGAACAACAGCGAGACAAGCTCGGGCATTGGCTGTGCTTCCTCCGATTACAGCGACACCATGATGGGACATGACGAGACGGCACTGAAGCAATCGCAGCCATCGGACTCACTTAACAAACTCGATCAACTGGTGCTCAATCTGCCACCCACACTCAGCGGGGACAACGACAGTGGCAACGGACACCACCACGAACACGATCACGAACACGATCATGAGCACGAGCACGAGCACGAACATGCTCACGATCACGAGCGCATGACAGGCACGCACAGGCATCTGAATCACCATCATCATCATCATCGCGAGGGTAGCAGCGGTAGTTGCAGCAGTCGTGGTGGAGTCACCGTAGCCGTGAACAACAACAGCAATTCGGATGAGCATCTGGAGGGTCATCTGCACGAACCGGAGAAGCTAAGCATCTACTCCGAGCTGCTGCTCTCGTTCTCGGCCATCACGAACTTCAATGCGATCTGTGATCGCAATGTGGGCGCCGACACAATACCCTGCATCCATGGACTACGCGCTTTCAGCATGGCCTGGGTCATCCTTGGGCACACATGCATAGTGGTCTTTAAATACTCGGACAACATGGAGATGCGCAAGGAGGTGGAACAGAACTTCTTCTTCCAGGCCATCACAAACGGACCCTTCAGCGTTGACACGTTCTTCTTCATCAGCGGCTTCCTCATCTCGTATCTGTACTTCCGCACCAATGCCAAGGGCAAGCTTAATAAGCTGAGCAAGGGCGCCAACGAGTTTACTGCGGGCACAGCACACTTCTTTGGCCTGGTCGCCTATCGGTTCATGCGTCTTACTGCTCCTTATCTGTTTGTTCTGGGCGTAGTGCAAGTCACCATGCGTTATCTCGCCGCCTACTCTATCTTCGACCCGCCAACCATGGATCATGTCACCTGCCCGGATTACTGGTGGCGCAACATTCTTTACATCAACACATTGTTCCCTGTCGATGAGATGGTGAGTGAGCAATAACATTTCAGAAGGGATATAGCCTGGCATTGCGCCTAAGTTAATTCCCTTTTTTTTACACTACCTAACCTTTTCTCTGTTTCTTTCTTTGTAACCTTTAGTGCATGTTGTGGAGTTGGTACCTGGCAAACGATACACAGTTCTACATGATCGGTGCTATTATTTTGATTGTGGGCGTGCGGCACTTTAAGCTGTCGGCAATTACAACTCTGGTCTTCCTGGTGTTGTCGTGGATAACGACAGCTGTGGTTGCTTTCACGAACAATCATCGCCCCAACACGGACGATCCCCTGGCACTTTTCGACAAAATCTACGACAAACCCTGGACCCGTCTGGGACCCTATTTGATTGGTATGGCCGTGGGCTGGATATTGTTCCGCACCAATTGCAAGATTCGTCTGCCAAAATTGACTGTGGCCAGTGCTTGGTTCCTTGCTATGCTTAATCTGTTCGTGCTCGTCTTCGGACTGTACCAGACAGATCTGTCACAGTTTACGGCGGCCGCCTACAGCTCGCTGAGTCATTCGGCTTGGGCGTTATCGCTGGCCTGGATCACAATCGCCTGCTCGACGGGCTATGGCGGATATATCAATTCGCTGCTGTCGGCACCCTGCCTCTATCCCTTCTCGCGCGTCACCTACTGCGCTTACCTGGTGCATCCCATAGTCATACGCTCCATGGCGCTCAACTCGGATGCGCCGCTTCATCTGGGAGGTGATCTGATGGTAAGTTTACTCCCACATTTCTTCAACTCGTAACTCAACTAATCCTGCTACTTTCACATCCTTTAAGGTCGTCATGTTCTTTGGTCTGACGGTCGCATCCTACTTCCTGGCCTTTGTCGTCTCGATGTCCTTTGAGGCGCCGGTTGTCACAATGCTGAAAATCTTGTCACCTAGTCGGAAAAAGCGTCTCGCCTAAGCTGGCGTTGCACACTCCCCCTCGTCTATTTATGCATATACTTTATAAAAAAAAAACGATTACATACCACACACACTCATCGAATATCGGCTATCGACTCTATTTCTGCTCGTTTAGCGCGCTCAATCTCCACATATTTATACATTCATACATACATCGATCGTTCATTTCTATCCCTATGTCTGTCTCACTATGTCACCTTAACTGTTCCGATTTCCGCTATTTGTTAACTAAATTCTATTTTTCGCAATCTACGGTTTTATTTTTCCATGCAAAAAAAAACCTTTTTTTTTGTTTCGTAATGTGTACATTTTAGTCGTTTAATTTATTCCAAAGGTTTGGAAATTTTGTGCGTGACGAAAAGTAAATAGTACTTAATAGTTATAATTATTATTATATATACACAATACACAACTCTAGTACCTAATTTTACAAATTCATGTTGTATATATGTATACTATATATGTAATATGTATAAAAATCTTTAAATAAAACTGCTACCAAATGAAAAACGAATCCCCTTTGAATAAAAAAGCTATCGATAACCGCAGCGTTGTTATTATGGTCACACTGAGTAGTCGGAAAAAGTATGCAATAGTTTTTAGTATTTTATTTGCAAGCAAAGCTGAGCTTGAAAGTTGCTCACTTAACGAAAGGCAGCTCACAGCCATGGGCTAAAATGTTTAGTACAATATTTGTGAATTAATGGATTTTTTTTAATATTTGCAATAAAGTTGATTTAAGGTTTATCTGCTTCATATTAAGGGAGAATTGAAGAGAAATAAATTAAATATTAAAATATTTTGACTCACACAATTTTCGATTTGAAGTAGTGTAGCAGTTGCTACTCAACAGTTAAGAATGAGCGCACGCGCTACAATCGATAAAAGTTTAAAGCTTTGGCCAGCACTGTCCCATTGGCCCCATTGGCGCGAAGCTTCGCAACACTGGCGCTGTAAACAACGTAGCACTCGCGTCCACCGATTCGCCGGTAATAAATCGTATTAACATAATTTTTGCAAGTTAATCAAGTTGCGCAATTTTTTTATTTTAAATTATTTTTCAGAGCCAACGCCGGCCTCCAGCATTCGCATTTGCATCCACATCCGCATTTGCATCCACACATATCCTTAGCTCTAGGCGTTGGCTATCATTATTTCCCGCGCCCCACCGGCCCCGCCCCACGCGCCAACAGCATCATGGCGCTGCCTTCACTGTCGACGTTGGTGGGCGTGGCATTTTTAGCCTACATCATGCACTCCATTTACCAAATGTCGCAACTCTTCACTACGCTATACTGCACGGAGACTCCATGCTACGAGTCCTTCCTTGCACAGCGTCCTCGCATGCAACTGGCACTGTTCAGCTCACAGACACCTAATCCCATCGCATCTGAGGTGCAGGATCTGTACAAGGAGCGTCGTTTCGACTATGACCAGCCGTTTGATCGCGACTTCGAGCTGGATGTGCCGCTCAAGACGCGTCGCAATGGTACACTCTATCTACATGTGGTGCTCGCCCTGGAGGGTGAACCTCTGGAGTGGAGGACACTGCGACGTGATGGACCTACCGTGCTGCATACTGTCAGCCTGTGCGATTACATGGTGCCCCGTGCCGAGGCCTTCAATCTACTCGGCGATGGCAAGGAGAAGCAGCAGCAGGAGAAGCTAACAAAGGTCGCTGCCAAGAAGCAGGCGAAGAAGGCCGGACGTCCTAGCACGCACATACGCTCCAATGTGTATGTGACTCTGCTGACAGATTTGTTCTCTGTCTCCCAAGCAGATGTGCCGCCCGAGATGGCCCAGCTTATAAGAGTAAATCGCATGCAACAGATCTTGCCCATACTACAGACAGATACGTTTAATACACGCCTCAAGGATCTGGTGCCAGTCACGAGTAACACCACCGAGTTTACCTTCAGCTTTCACTACAAACCGATTGGAGTGGGCAAGTTGCGCTTAATGCTGATCATGGAGCATGCAAAGCACGCGCTGGTCATGGCCGGCTTTGCGGACAAGGACATCGACGAGGTCAAGGGCATATTCTCCGACACGAATGTCTATCTACTTTGCGGCACCATCTTCGTGTCCAGCGTGCATGTGAGTAGTCAGCCGAAGCTCTCACCTTCTCCCTATTTTCTCATGGTCAGCTCTCTCTCTCCCTGCCCACAGATTCTCTTCGACTTTCTCAGCTTCAAGAACGACGTGTCCTTCTGGCGCAAAAAGGAATCCTACGAAGGTCTGTCGACGCGCACCACGCTGTGGCGTGCCTTCTCGCAGATCATCATCTTTCTGTACCTGTTGGACGAGGATACTTCCTATCTGGTGCTGGTGCCTGTCGGCCTGGGCACCCTTATTGAGCTGTGGAAGTGCAAGAAGATCTTGCGCCTCGAGTTGAGTTTCAGCGGATTCATACGTCGCAAACTAGATCAGGTGGATGCTAGAAATGGCAACGGAGCTGACGGCACCTCTGGCGCTGAACCTGTGCCTGGCCAGCTAGCCGAGCAGCAGACACAGCAATACGATCGCGAGGGTATGCGTTATCTAAGCTATTTGCTGTATCCACTTTGCCTAGGCGGCGCCATCTACTCGCTGCTTTATCAACCGCATCGCTCCTGGTACTCGTGGACGATCAACTCGCTGGTCAATGGCGTCTATGCCTTTGGGTTCCTCTTTATGCTGCCCCAACTGTTTGTCAACTACAAGCTAAAGTCGGTGGCTGCGCTCCCATGGCGCGCCTTCATGTACAAAGCCTTCAACACGTTCATCGATGACTTCTTCGCCTTTATCATTACCATGCCGACAGCTCATCGTGTAGCCTGTCTCAGGGATGACATTGTATTCATCATTTACCTGTATCAACGCTGGCTTTATCCGGTGGACAAAACACGCCTGGACACGGGATCTCACATTGCCGAGGCACCGCCATCAAAGGCGGCAGGAAAGTCCGCAAAGTCCTCGCGAAAGCGTGAGAAGCGCGATTAGAGGCGTCGCATGGAGGCAAAGCAGTCACTGCTGCTGCGGCACTGGAGCAATTAGTAGCTACATATTCCGTCGATTTGTTTAGAAAGTAGGCTGTAATACCACACTCCACTTAGCACGTAACTGTTTCTTGTAGCCAAATTCAAACCAAACCCCTTCACCTCCCCATCCTTGCGTCTAGCCGAGATCTATGGAGCATCACGGTTGGGTAGCTACAAAAAGAAACCCGCCAAACATTCTTGGGATCAACAATATTTTTAACGATCTTTTTAAACTCCTTGACGAACCGAGGGCTCCAAAAAAAAAAAGAAATCAAATCCGGCTCAACTAGTAAAATAAAACTCCCACATTTTCTGTCATAAATCAGTTATATACTTTTCTATTCAATTTATGATTATTTCTGTATGATTTATGTATACGCTATCCTATATAATTTAAAAAGATTTTAAACTACATTTTCTGATTAAACCTTTGGGTGGGGCTAATTTTGTTTTGTAACTTGAAAATCTTTATTATTTTCATTATATTAATAAGTTGTGCCTTAAATCAAGGATTAACAGACCCCATAGATAATTTTTCTATTGAGAAAATTTCGTGTCTAATTTGTTTTTATTTCGCAGCTGAAGCTGAGAGTTTTCTCTGTTTTTTTCTTTTTAATTTGATTACTTTTTTTGTTATCGACAAAAAAAAAAGATATATATTTATGTATATAGCGTTAGTAGCTTAAACTAAACTGCCGACGAAGGAAAAGTTAAGTTTGCCGTGTGCACAGTTCGCGGTTTGAGTTAAGTCCTGTAGGGTTGGGGGGAAAGGAGGAGCAGGATTCAGCATAGAGCTTGGACAATGCAACCTGTTTGCTGCACAATTAACCGTTGCGTATACCCAGCGCCTGCTCCAATTCGGCACGCTTCTGATTAACCTTGGTGAAGAAGTAGCGCGACACTGCCTCATGCGTCCAGGGCTGATAATAGAACTCGGCACGACGTTCCTCTTCCGGATTGCCCACCACATCGGTCATCAACTGCAGAAAAGCGACAGACAAGCAATTAGCATGAAGTCGTTTACTCGGTGGAGCGGTGGGGGAGAGACTACTTACCTTTAGATCCCTTGTCTGGCTAATGATCCAACGATGAATAAACATTTGCGGATCCTTGGCAAAGCTGAGAAAGAATTCGCGATTCGTTTTCATCTGATTGATCGTATCGACTGTCTCATGTATCTTTGTGTCCAGCCCCTGGATCTCTTGTTGACTGGCTGTGCTCATCAGGAAACTGTTCATTTGGTTCTTGAGCGTGTCATCCACCTCGACATCAATGTCATAGCAGGCGGTCTGTTTATTTTCCGCTCCGCTCTCAATGAAATGATTAATAACAATCGGATCTGGCGGATGCAACAGCGGATTGAGACGTTGCGGTATTTCGGCAAATTTCATGCGCTGACAACTAAAGATCTGCTCCAGATACTTGTCGCAATTTATGTACTCGCGTTCATGTGCATCCTGTAGCTTGTGCGTCTTGATGTACTGCCACAATGCCGAAATTATAACCGGCCGGGTCTGTGTGTGCACGCCCAGCAAACGGGCCAGGCGCGGATCCAGCTTGAACTGCAGCGGCTGATAGTCCAACAGCAGCAATATAGTGCAGCGCACGTTGCGATCTCCGGGCCGCTTCACTTGAAATCCATCTGTCTCCTGTGTGGTGTGCGTGCGATGCCATTCGACCAGATGATTATCTGGGCCATAGAGCTCCTTATCCAGCTCGATAACGAGCGACTTAAAGAACGACGAGAATTTGCGCTTTATCTTTGTATTGGGATCGCCTTTGCCGTCCTCCAGCAGTCGTCCCTCAACCCGCAGCTCCCATGAGGCGACGGCGCCCTCGTCTCCCTCATTGCTGGGCTCCTTGCTTGGATAGAATGTATTCGAAATGAAGATACGTAGTTTACGCTTCTGTTTCATGGGACGCTTTAGTGCCTCCTGTATATCTAGACGTTTGCGCATTATGGTCGCATCCAGTTTGCGTTCGAATGTTAGCAGATCCATGTAGGCCTGCGATTCGGGAACCAGATCTCGCACCTTTTGTGGCAATATTTTATCTGCTAGCTTCTTCTTCTTCTTAGCGCCCGCTGGAAAATCACCCTTGTTGGGGCCGCCACTGTTGATGTTACGCGATTCCGCTGAACGTTTGCTACCACCGCCGCCGCCAGCTGTGCCGCTGCCGCGCAGTCCGCTTTGGAAAGTGGGCTGGGAGGCTCGCTGCAACAGCGAAGGCCCAGGTCCAACAGGCGGAGCAGCGCTGCCCGGCACCGGTTGTGTTGTGTTCGGATGCAGCGGAAAGCCGCGCGGCTGCAAGAAACGGTTGAACAAGTATCAAGTGTTAGTAGAGTGTGGGTGGGGGTGGGCAAAACTCAATTAATCGATGCAATTTCTTCTTACCGGGAAAGTGGTGCCGGTGCCAGGCGGATAGGGACGCATACCAGGCGCTTGCGGAGGCGGCTGGTAACGCGTCTGCACCGGCGCTTGGCCGGGCGCAAAACGTTGAGACATATTCACTTCCGTTTTAATAGAATTTGCCTAAAACTTGTGGCAATTTGCGAAAATTACAAATTTTTTTGTGTGTGCTACAACAACGCTGCGTCACAAAAAAGTCTCTGTAAAATGGCGTCGAACTTAGGGTTGTAACAAAAATACAAAGTTGCAATCGATTGTAATACCTGACTGTTAACGCAAAAAAGATACTGTTAAGAAACAGCGTAATTTTTGCTCTTAACAGTATCTTGTATTGGTTAGTATTTGAATAATTATTGTTTGTATATAAATCAATTGCTATGAAATTCAATAATATTGTAAGGATATGTATTATGCATCTGCCTAACATAGAAGCTGTTGCTGTCGATAGCCATATCATGCTATCAATATCACATTAACATAGCATTTACAGTGTTAGTGTATACAGTTTTTCTGTATTTTTGCTGCTGCTTGTACACGGTCACACTCCGACAGTGACAAACAGTAATCGTTTGACAGAGGCTTATCGATAAACGTCGAACTGTTTGTTTCTTATTCATTTTAATAATTTTGTCAACAAATTTTTGCATTTTGAGTAAAACATACAAATATTCACTTAGCGACATGGATGATGAATGGTGGCAATCGAATTTGCGTGACTTGCAGTCCAAGCCCAAGCGCTTGGAAACGCTTAAGAACATGTACACGAAAATGAACAAGGAGTCCGCGCTGTCGCGCCATATCGTCGAGTCGCTTCTCTGCGCGCCGGCGCTCTACGATTGCGCCGTAATTGAGGGTGCGGAAAAGGAGCCTTTAGTGAATCTGGCCACGGACTTTATAGGCAGCTGCCTAGATGAAATCAAACTTGACCTTAGCGATGCGGGGCTTCCAAAGTTACTCGGCCCAGCACTAAGTCATCCGAATCCGTCGCTGCGTGCTCTGGTCCTGAACTCGTTGCTTCGTGAGTTGCGTCGCCAGAGCCAAGTCCCACCTTTGCCCAGCAGTGAATTGCTTATTTCTGTGCTCGATGAACTTGAGCGCCCTGAGACCCTGTGCAGCGCTGCTGCCATCGATATCCTGACCTTGGAGCTAACGCAGTGGCTTACCGACCCCGCCATACAAACGAAACTGGTGCAGCTGCTGCGGCAGAACGAGGTGATACGCTGTCGTGCCTATGAGTTGGCCGTTGTGCTGGCTAAGCGTAGCTCCGCATCGCTCAGCTCCGTGGAGTTCATATTAGACGCGGCACTCAGTGAGCTGGACAACGACGATGTGCTGCTGCAGGCCAGCGTTATGGAAATTCTAGTGCCACTGGCGGAACAGAATCACGGGCTAAGCTATATGGAACGACGTCGCGTCTTCGACATTATCAGCAGCCGCGTGCAGCGCATCGAGGAGAATCCGCTGGATACGTTGCTCATACCGAGCATCATGAAATTCTTTGGCAAAATTGCCGCCGTGCAGCCGCAAAAGATTATCACCGGCTATCCGCATATGTTGGCCTGCCTGTTCGAGCTGCTGCAGTCGAGCGACGAGACCGTGCTGCCCACCGCCATGGATACGCTTGCAAATCTGGCTAGCACAGTGCAGGGTAAGACGCTGCTCCACGTGCAGTTTCAACCAGCCATTGAGCACCTACTGCACAAGTACGCGGAGTATATGCGGAGCTTGTCGCCGCCCCTGAAGATTCGCTTGCTTAACTCGCTGGACGTGATCTTTACCCTGGAAGCAGTGCCCAGCAATGAGCTAAAGTGAGTATTGGGAAGGGGCAAGGCGTAAGTCTGTCCAATGGAACAACCTAACTAAGAATTTTCCCATCGACACAGCAACATACTGAAGGGTTGGTACACCTCTTTTGCCGGCAGTCTACAGATTGATCATATTCTGGAGCAGCTCAATCGACCCTTTCCAGATCTTCAGTTGGCTGCATTGGGTCTGCTCAAGACTCTTTGTCAATATGTCTGGGGCATTCAGGCCGTGCAGCGCACAGCAGGTGCCATAGAGTTTCTTCTCTCGCGTCAGCAGGATCTACACAAGGACGTCAAATATATCAAATGGCAGATTATGGATGTGCTCTCCGTGAGCAGCGAGTTTTCGCCTACCGAAATCGTTCGTTTTACCACCTACGTCAACGAGGGACCTTATCATCAGCAGAGTAACGTCAACGTGGCCACTGAACCGCAGGGAAATCACTAGCGATGCGAAAGCCTCGTCCACTTCAAGTGGCCCCCGCCGAAGTAACTTATTACCCTTACCCTACACGGTTTCTCTTACTCACACACACATACATTCACGCACGCACACACACACACACCCAGTTGCTTAGCGAACCTTTTATGTCAGTGGAGGCGGGGTGAGCTTATAGCTCTCCTCTCTCTCTCTCTCTCAGCGCTGTGTCGGAATCAGCCAAGAAAATTTGAATGTATTCAATAAAGTAAGGTTAAGTTGCAGTTGCAAGTGTTATTGAGGTTAGAAACACGTTGAGGTTAGGTTGGACTACACACATATTTGAGGTTAGGTTGGGCTACATTTTAAGGCTATGCGAACTTATTGGACCTGTACGTACAACCTCTTGTTATCCAAAATAAACCAAAGTAAATTATTGTTGCAGGCTCTAGCCAACCTTTAAGGTTATGACTGCCTACTCAGTTTGAGGTTAGGTGAGAAAAAAAAACACATCAGTTGCTGCGCAGTTGCAAACTGCTTCAGAATTCCAAAATCTGTATTTACATGCGCATGTATATCAAATACATATACATATATATAAGTATGTATATATTATATATCTGTACTCTAAAGAATTACAATAAATGTTAAAAAAAAAAGAGAATTAACTAGTAGATCACATGTAACAACTGCCCAATGGCTTGTCAGTTGGTTGGTCTACCCGTCTACAGGTAGCTCATGTTCCGGTGGGACATCCGCTTGCGCCCCGAACCGCCGTGCGTCGTGTGGCCTCCGAAGTGGCCCAGGCTTACGCTCAGTCCCGACTCGTAGGCCGTTTGGGTCTGCGAACGTGTTGTCTCGTTGTTGCCGCCACCGAGGGAGCAACTCGGCAGCGTGTGACAATATCGGCGCAGCTGCTGCTTAAACGCGGCCGTCGTCAGCGTGTAGAGCACCGGATTCAGGGCGGAGTTCACCGGCAGCACCAGCACCGCCAGCCAGGCGTACAGATCAGGCGAGATGACACAGCCTAGAAGAGTGCGGCACAAGAGAGAGAGAGACAGAAAGGAAGAGCAAGAAAAGTTAAAGAAAGAAGGTAAATGTTTTCTATGCAATTTTTGTTATCCATTCTTGCCCAGAAATGCAAATCAAAGTCACAATTTACTCTCATTTATTGCATACACAATATCAAACACAAATCAAAGGGTAACTTCTCGCTATCGCACTCACTCTCGTTGCTAGAACCATGGCAAATTCAAATGCAGCAATTTCACCACGCAGCCGGTCACTGTTAAGCCGCTGTTGGGTTGTGGTCTTTGCTTACCTGAGAGTGCTGCAATTTTCACCACGATAATGGGCAGCCAGCAGGCGCAGTCTGTGGTCACAATGATGGCAAAGCTGTAAGGGGGGAAATGCGAAAAAATGTTGACTGCAATTGTTGCACACACTCACCGTGTTGCCACCACGCTCTCGCGTCCACTGTGCGTGCTGCGCATGCCGCCTCCGGAGTCGCGTATGGCCTGCAGCATGCGCACATAGGAGAAGAGTATAAAGATCAAAGAGAGTGTGTTGATGCAGATGAACAGCAAAGCCGAGTACTCCCAGCCCTGCAGAGCAAAAGGAAATATGTTAATAAGCCACATTGCCTATCTCCCTCTCATACTCACCTTGGCATACGGATCGTGTATGTGCAGCGAGAGGCACACGCCGTTGTTGCCATAGAAGAACGCTCCAAAGTACTCGTTGGGCAGCAGCGGCGCCGCAGCCAGCGCAAAGCTGATGCCCCAAACGAGCAGCAGACGCAACACGATTCTGCAATGACAACAACAAAAAAACTGCAATGATTTACTTGCGCCATTAACATTTGCAAGCTGCTGTTAACTTGCCATGTAATTGTGTGGTGAGTTTTGTCGATTTAAAAATGATATAAATGATAATCGATAAACACATTCTTTCACCTTATTTACTACAATGATTTACTTGCGTCATTAACTTTTGCATGCGAAGAGCAACACTGCGAGCTGCTGTTAACTTGCCTTGTAATTGAGTGGTGAGTTTTAGCGATTTGAAAATGATAGAAATGATAATCGATAACACATCCTTTTACCTTATTTACTACAGTGATTTACTTGCGTCATTAACATTTGCATGCAAAGAGCATCGCTGCGAGCTGCTGTTAACTTGCCTTGTAATTGTGTGGTGAGTTTTGGCGATTTGAAAATAATATAAATGATAATCGATAAACACATTCTTTTACCTTATTTTCTCGGTGTCGCGTGGCTTGAGCGGACGCGTCACCGACATCAATCGATCCCAGGTGACCAGCGTCAGCAACAGCGTCGACGACTGGCAGCTGAAGGTGCTCAAAAAGCCTGCAAATGTAATTCAAAGGCAAGACTAGAGTAAGTGGGTGTAAAAGAGAGCGACCGAGGGCGATACGTACCTGCAAAGGCGCAGAGACTGCTGTGGCGCCACGACTCCTCGTGCCGTATGTACTGGCCGCGAAAGTTAATGTCCGCACAGGCGATGAGTGTCAGGTAGATGCCCATGAGAAAGTCGCTGGCCGCCAGGTGGCGCAGGTACAGCGAGTGCTCCACATTGCTGCGCGACTTGTAGAAATAACGGCCCAGCAGCACCAGCAGGTTGCCCACCACAGCAATGGAGGCCATGACCCAAACACTGCCGGAAAAAACAAAAAAGGAAGCAGCAAGAGGGGAAAGAGCAGGGTGGGCAAAGAGTAAAGAGCAAAGAGCGCAGCAAAGATAAACAGAGTAAGTTACATTTGTAGCAGCCGATTGGCAACGTGCAATGTTCAAATTATGAAAAACAAAATGGCGGAAGCTTAACTTCGACATGCCGAAGGTTTTATACCCTTACAGCTATGGCAAGCACCTTCCAGCTGCCCCATCTCTGCTCTTCTTGTTTGCCACTTCAATTCTTGCCTTTTATCTTTGATGAAAAATAATGAACTTCATCAAAATCTGGCGCTCTTATCTAACGTCTGAGCCAAGATTGACAAACGTAATTCACAATTTTGCAGAGTACCAAGTAAGAAAAAACATAAAAAATAATCTCCAGCCGAAAAGGTTCTGTCTACGCAGGTGACCTTTGCTCTATGCTGCCGCTTGTAATCCCCAGAGGCATAGAACGATGAGGGTAAGGGGAAGGGGAAGGGGTGGCCTCAGGCAATTGTCTGCTTGGCATTGGGTATGCACATGGAATATCAATTGCCATAAATTTGGGCAATTAAAGCGAATTTAAGTCGCAGCCCCCCGTCGCAGTGGGAGCGGTAAGAAGGCGGGACTCGCTGGGGTTACCTACTCAAAGGCCATTGGCCAATTAGGTGCAAACAAAAGCAAAGCCTGTGTGTGCGTGTGTGTGCGAGTGTGTGCGAGTGTTGGCAATTGTCAAACGAGGGGGGAGCTCATTATTGCAGTCCTTGTTGTTGCTAAAATTATGATTTGGTTGCCAGGAAACACACACACACACCCAGGCAGTTAGCGGGCCACACACACTCGCACACACCCAGGCAGTGGTGCTTCCACATGGTCGCCAGCTGCGCTCACAATTGTGAATGAGCCTTCTTCAGGCTACTCACAATGATTGCCCAGTTAAGTAGGCAATGGTTGCAAAGGGAGAGCGGCAACGTGTTGGTGCCGACGCTGTAATTGATGAGCGTGCGCTCCAAGCAAGCGGCACAATCTATTAATTTGCTCGGCGCACGCATTTCCTTCTGTTTTCCTTTGGCTTTCCTTCTACTTACACATGTTAATGGGCAGCTTTGCGACACGTCGAAGGTCATCAGCGAATTGGGTGTGAATTGTGCGCGATTGAATGACACCAACTGGAAAAGGGAAACATCTACGTTGTCCTTCGACTAGCTGCCAATTGCAGGGGAAGGCAAGGAAAGGAGCTAAGCAGCTTTAAAGTACATGAACGAAGCGATTTGCTCCATCAACATAAAGCCGAGTTACTTTAAATGGAAATCTGTTGAATAATGAGATCCGACTGCGCTGCAGCCTTCCCATCCCACCCCCTCCAGGCATGCATAACTGCAGGGAAAGTGGCTAAACCTAATGAACACTTCGATCAACTGATTATAGAGCCATAAATAGATTATGAAATATAATGCAGCGAAGTGGAGGAAAGTGAAAAACGCATGGGGTAACTCAACTTTCTTGGCACTTGGGAAAATTAGAGAGAAAACAAACAAACTGCAGCTCAAGTAGACAAATAAGCATGGCAGGATAAGCACAAAAGAGATGGGGAGAAAGGTGGAGCGGCGGAGTAGGTTGCCAAAGGCATTTGGGAATGCGGAAGAAAAGTATTTAATTTTTATGAAAACGTCAAGTGAAAATAATCAAACAATGCGAGAAGCAGCAGCAGCAGCAGCAGGGAAAGAGAAGCAAATAGGGAGGTAACAAAGTAGAAAGGCTGAGCAGCCGCATGCCACGGCGGCCTCAACGTGCAGGCATCCTGCGGGCGTGTTGCCGCGCACGTGCACACACATACTAGTCTCTCTCTCTCTGTGTGTGTGTGTTGATGTTTGCTTTGGAACTTGTGTGAGTATGAGTACACTCGCAGACACACTCAAACTCACATTAGGCACTTGCAGTTTGCCAAAGGAGTAACTGTGTGCGGGGAGGGGGAAAGGGGCACGACGGAACTGAAACTCCGTCTCCGACGACGGCGCACGCAGAGCGTGTAAAATGTAAGCAAACAAACAACTAGGAAAACGTAATTTTCATTTTCATTTTCATGCAGATGCCGCTAAGGGGGAGGGAGGGGACTCTGAAGGGGGCTGCAGAATGTGTGGCAAACACTGACATTCCCCTGTGGCAGACACTCCGACACTCTGCCAGATAATCACTCAGTCGAGTTAGCTGATGACAAGTCGAGTTAGTCAGAGCGACGCTGCTTTTGCAGCAAATGAAAATACCAAATGAAAATACCGAAAACTTCAACGACTGCCTCAAGGTGCCGCAGTGAAAGTACACCAGACACACGAGCGGTGCGCGGGTGCGCGGGTTTAAGCACACGCCCAATGTTGGGCCCAGTGTTGGGCAATCTAAGCAGCTATGGTGAATTTTGTTTATGTTTTTGCCGCTCATCTCAGTAAGCATTTTCTGGCAACGGGAAACACTGATAAATTTCCACGTTAAATTAAAGTTAACTCACACAATAGCTGCAATTAGTCGCACTTAAATCGTAAAAAAATAGTCAAAATTTTAAAATTTTTACTAGCTTGTAACTCGGCCGGCATGCATTTCGAGTATCCACGTCAATATCCAGAGCCCAACATAACATCGGACTTGGAGTTGGTTGTGCGTAATCGCGGCGGTGGTGTGCCCAATGTCAGTCGCAATGCCACAGGTCCCATTGTGATGGAATCCCTATCGACAGCATCTCCACCTGATCATCAGTATCAACGGCGGCTGCTGGTGTTGCGCGAGCGATTGCGACGTGCTCTGTACAATTGAGGGAATTATAATGCTTATCCGCAGGAATCCTCTAATGAGCTTCCCCTCCCCCCCACCAAAACATATGTTTGGGGTAGGCCAATTTCGGATACAGTCAGAACAAAAATTGTCAAATACCAAAACATATATATATGTATATATGTATAGATATGTATATATATATATATGCAGCGATCTACACACCACGAAGTATGCGCTAGGATTCAAGTTCTTATGTTTCAAGTTCGCTCCTCAATTGTTATACTAGAGATGTTTGAATTAAATGCGAAATTCAATAGGGGAAACAGATACTCAACTCTTTGAATCCGCTCCTGAACTGTCATGAAAGTTTCTTTAATTGAGTTTGAAATCCTTCTTCTACATTAGAACTCGATTTGAGTTGGAACAGCTGAGAAGCTGCGTTTACCCGCAGCCCACTTAACTCCACTCCTGAACCCTACCTCCTCCTTCACAAGCACTTCTGCTCTGTCGGGATACTTATATAATTGTACTTATTAGAGCCTCAACTGGAATCACATTCTGCTGCATTCGCTTGCCAAATAATTCGACTGTTCTAGGAAATTGCCGGTGGTTTCAAGGCGAGATGGATAGAGTGATGGGGGGTAAGGAAGTTCTCTAAACACTAATCTCAAGTGCATTGCAATTGATTCAGTTGGGAACTAATTAATAGATGCTACGCCTGAGCACCTCACAACGGGTGCCGGCAGTTGGGAGTTGGGAGTCGGGTGCCAAGTGTCGAAGTACTTAAGAGAATCCCAGAAATTCTCGACGGCCCAACAAGGTGTACTTATCTAATTAGACAGAGAGAAGCATAGGATTCCATTGGTGAATTTCATAACGAGCTTAGAGGAACCACTGCAAATGTTTCGATTCATTTTGTATATAGCTTAAAGCCAATAAAGCTTATAGTTAGTTGAAATATGCTGGGGCTGGTTCGAATCAGGTGGGGTGGTTGAATAAGTTGAGGTTAGTGGGAGTCCCCAAAACGTATACATAGTTAGTTGTCGTAGGTCGGCTTAGATGAGGTCAAAACAATTGTATAACAAGTAAGTTAGGTTAGTTACGGTTTGAGTTGGGTTCCGTTTTTTCAGCCTTTCAACAACTTAACCTCAAAAATGCCTTCAAGAAATTCCCACCCTTTCAGTTCTTACGAGCTCACAAAGCCAACGATGCCTACAAGTGGCAGGCAGCAAAAAAGTAGGAGTGCCACAAAGGGTTGACAGAGAGAGACATGTGCAAAAGTAACGGTAAAGTCAAACAGCAACATAAACATAAACGTAAACGTAACGGTAAACGTAAATATTTACGCCTAAGCATAAGCCGCACGTCGTCGTAAGTTGCACTGCAGATTACATGCAGCTAACGGGATTATAGAAGCCCTTTCGGTGCGGAAGGGGGGGGGGCGTGGCACTTACCTGCCGCGCAGCAGTTGGTTGTCAAGCAGATGGAAGGTACTGCTGATGCCATCGCCGCGGGGCTCGCAGACGCGCACATGCAGCGCGGCGCGACACAAATGGAACCACGAGAAGTAGCTGCAAGGATAAGAGAGGAAAGCGAGAGCGAAAGAAAAAAGAGAGCTCAACTGGAGGAAGGGAGGGTCGACGAGATGAAGGTGATGAAAAGTTGGCAAGAAGGAGGTTAGGATTTAGGAGACCGAAAGTGGCAATACTACGTAGGATCTTTCTAAGAGGCATGCAGTTAGGAGTTAGAAGCATTTGGGCTTAGGAGCTTGGAGTAAGAAGAAAGGGTAAGTAATACTGGATATGGCAAAGAATTTGGAGGTAGGGAAAGCAAATAAGAAAGTAACAGGTTAGGAAAGTTAGGTTAGGTTAAGGTTAAAGAGTTCGAGGTAAGGGTTTAGGGGTTGGAAAAGCGAGGGTAGTTGATGGTTGGGCTTAGGCGGTAAGAGGTAAGGAGTTAAGGCGTAGGGTTAACAGAATTGAGGACCTTCTCTACTCACATAAAGTCGAGACTGGTGAGATTTTGCAGCACGGCCGGATCGAGCGTCTTGAAGCGATTCCCCGTCAGCAGCAGCGAACTCAGGTTCTCCAGGCAATCGAAGGCGTGCAAATCGAACTTCTCGATGCGGTTCTCATTCAAATGCCTAAAGCAATAACAAAGTACCGTTAGTAGCTGTGTGTGTCTGTGTGTGTGCGTGGGCTTCCATTTCATCTCAACTTTCATCATCAAACTTGACTCAACGTGCAGGCCTCGTTTGTTGCATGCAACCGAATGTCAATACCGAAGTCAAGTCAAGTCAAGCCACGCTCCAACACGCTTCCCCGCCTGCTGGTTTTGATTAGTTTTCTTTGCGGCTCTGCAAACAAAACTGTCCGCAAATTTTTTATCTAATTTTTTTCTTTTTTTTACCCCGCTCACATTCCAGTCAAATTCCTACAAGGCACCCACTCAGATCCCTTTTTGTCTGTCCATTATTGATAAATGAAATTCCAAACAGAAGCAAGCAACGCTTTGCCCCTTTCTCTCTCATCCCACCCTTTGCTGCTTGTGTGTGGTGTGTGGCAACTTAAGCCGGAGCAAATTGGAAAACTCGCTGGGCAGATAAGACGCGACAGATTTTTATATGCCTATCAGACGCGGCGAGTTGCTGTCGATGCCCCAACATATTTTATGCAAGTACCCTGTAGGCTTGTGCATGGGGTATGCATGACTGTTGTTAAACTAACAACTGCGCCAAAAGCTGTTGCCATTGGGGGTAGACTAGGGCATACCTCGTAATCGATAACTCCCTTCTACAATCCATTTGCTATTTCATTCCACCCACTTACGCCCCCTAAACCCACTACAGGGTATGCATGCAGTCAGTCAAGCCATGTGTTTTGTTTTGCGCCACTTACAGTCCCTGCAGATAGCTGAGGTTGCAGAAGGTTCCGTCGCGTATGTGGGACAATTGATTGCCGGCCAAAAATCTGCAAAGAAAAAGCGCAAAAAATGTTGCTTCTCCAAGTTGTGTTGCTATGTAAACTATGCGCCCGGAGGGGGGGGGGAAAGCGAAACTCACTCCCCCTCAGTCCCGTTTAAAAGCAGAGGGCGGTACTTACAAGTGTCGCAGTTGGGGAAATGTGAAAGTGTTTTCCGCGATGCTGGCGATTTGGTTTTGGGCCAGCGACAGCGTGTGCAGATGTTGCAACGTTGTGGGGAACATGTCCGGCCGCAGCTGTTGCAGGCGATTCTCGTTGAGGTAACTGTGCCATAAGTGGCAGTGGGAAGGAGAGAAGTGAGCCATGTGGTTAGGGCGCTATCAGGTGTGACTTGTCGGGTTTACTTACAGCACTTCGAGGCTTTGCAGCTGCCCGAAAACATTTGCTTCGAACTGTCCGATGAGATTGCCGCGTAGATCGCTAAGGGTGAAACAAACAGGTAAAAACGTACAGGGGCGTGGCTGCTAGAGGGTGTACTATAAGTCACTGCGCAAAAAACTCATCAGGAATTCTCTTAGTCTAAGCTAAGACAATAAACATGACAATAGCTTAGAAACCCCCGTTGGAAATTATATAAGCTACGTCACTGTGTTGTCTGCACTGCGAGAAAACAAAATGAGTCACAATTCGTAAATTTTCGCAAGCCACTCGACTTTTTCTCGCAGTGCACAGTTGCATTGGTATTGTCTCTACTTACAGCTCTTCCAAGCGTTGCAGATAGCGAAAATCACCAGCGCTCAAGGTGCTCAGACGATTGCGTGCCAAAATTCTGTGGGTGAAAAATGCAGAGAAAACTGAGAAAATTTGGGGGAAATTCGGCTGAGAAAATGCAGTTTGCAGTTTAAGGGGAAATCGAGCCAAAGCATTTATTGTTAGTCGTAATGTGATTTTAATGTGTCATGCAGATCTGGGGCAGTTTATTAAGCCATTCAAGGCAAGCTGCCAGTTCACTTGCCACCTTGCCACATGCCTCTTTGCTGTGCAGTGTCAACAGGCCAACGGGCTGGCAAAAGTTGCAAAACCAAATGCAGCAACAGCTGCGCCTACGGTTGAGCTTAGCCACGCCCCGCTCCGCTCCGGCCGCACCCGCATCCGCTCTACGCCTCTGCCGGCGACAATGTGTAACTGAGTTGTTTATGTGTTTTGCTGCTCGTTTTTTTGTGCTCTCGATGTTGTTGTTGTTGTTGTTGCCGCTGCTGGAGTCGACTTGCAGTTTTGTCTACAGCTCGAAATAACAAGGCAAGCTGCCATCCGCCTTTCCCCCTGTCCGAGCCTGCTCTGCTCGCCCGCTTGTGACTTCCTGCTTAAAACTTTTACTTTTGTCCTGCGTGTGCTAATATTTTTAATATCTCTCCCCCCCCCCCTGCCTTGCGTTGCCCCCGCCTCTGTGAAGCTGCAAGCGATGGTCGCAGCCCGAAAATAACCTCAGCTTGCAGGCCAAAACAATGGGCCACTTTATTGTGGCAGACGCTGCGTATACGCAACGCACACAGCCACACGGCAGAGCCATAAATGCCTGTCTCTCTCTCTCTCTCTCTATCTCTCTCTATCTCTGTCCATCTCTCGCTCTTTGTGGCCCTTTCACCCACACATGACGATACAATCAACAATCGAGAATGCACATAACTGTCGCTCTGCCTCGACTGTGTGTGGCGTGTCCTTGCGTCGCTGTGAGTGTCTGTGTGTGTGTGTGAGTGTTAGACAGAGATAGAGTGACTGTTGTGTGTATAGTTGTGCACCTTATCTGTGTGCATATATCTACAGTTATTGGCAATTATAGACTACTTTTTTTTTTGTTTGGGTCCCTTTTGTCTGCCTAAAAAGTTGACAGCGCCCATTTTGGAGCTCATTTTCGCAAAGTACAGTCACGCACAAAGTGTCTGTGGCTGCAGTGCACAGAGCGAGCGAGATAGCAGGCAGTGGTGACATCACACTCACACAGGCACACAATGCCAAATGGACGCCAGTTTAATTTCGTTCGATTCGAATTATGAAAATGGTTTACACTTTGTTGGGGAATAAACAGAAATATTTAATACTAATTTAGACGATTCGAAAAAAATTGTATTAATATTTTTTGCATATGAAAAACTTATGTAATAATCAGTTGCACTCTATTGTTTAATAAATCAAAAGAATTTTAAACTAATTTATTTTTTTTTTTAATTTATGTTTTTGGGGTTTTTCGCTTTAAGGAAATCCTTATTTCATCATAACTTTGTAAAACATCAATTGATTTTCATGAGAAATGACATTTTGTTTATGTTTAACAATTCTACATTAATTAATATACAATTTAGACCCTTCGAAAAATTCCAAAATTTTTTGATAATTAGCTAAGGGTTCCCCCTTATCACTTTTAAGATAGTTTTGTCAGGCAATAACTTTGCTAAATTTCAAGCGGTCTCCATTTTGTTAATGTTTTGTCAGCCCACCTAATCCTGTATTTGAAATTATGATATTATAAATCCTTTTCGTTTACGGAAATAATCGGTTTGCTTTCTATTTATGGAAATTTAATTAGCGAGTCGATTGCATAAATTGTTTTTGCGGAATTGTTGTGCAATAAAACATAGCATGGAATGGAAATGAAAGATGATTTTTTTTTTGCGCTAATGTAGCAAGTTATACTCATATTTATTGATATTTATTTGCATTTGTTGTTTTGTGTGCCGTAAATAACGGCATATTAACACCTGCAACAAGAGTTAGAGCGGCCGACACGGCGTATGGGCAATATACGCTGCGCCTGTGGGTAGGCAATGGTTTTTTTACAACTCACGGCAAAGGCTTTAACTTGATGCTTACATAAGTATATACTAATATATTGTTCTATATGATTGAAAATTGAACTTAGGGCGACCTTTTCCCCTTTCCCCGCATACCATATTAGACCCGAGTTGGGCACATGGCGGATGAATATTTCGCATGCCACACGCATCATGCTACATGCAGTTAACGAACCCTGCTTAATTATGTTATGGCAAATACTTACAAAATTCTCAATTGATTGCCCGGGGCAAAGAAGTGCTCCGGCAAGCGGGATAATTTATTATCGTCCATATAGCTGTGAAAAAAAAAAACGAGATGAAAACGGAAAAAACGGAACGAGGACCAATTTAAGTGCACATAAATAATGCGGCGTAATTATGAGTTATAGCAGGACGGGAGCTGCCCTGCAACTTTGCCGCCTCATCACATACTTACAGTGTCTTCAAAGGAATTGCGGCCAGTCTATCGAGTGCGTGTGAGACAATCTCGCGAATGGCGCAGAACTTCAACACGCTGCAGATAAGAGAAGAAGTTACCGTGATATATAAGTACAGTGCGAAAGAGTAGCAGATACAAATTCAGTTAATAATGAAAATACAAAAAAAAAAAAAAAAAATATCGCGCTCTAACCAAATGCGATAAACAATGAACGCAACTTTTGCAAATTCAATTGTCGATTCCGGTTAAAAAGTTATTTTTCTGCATGCGCGCAAAAAGTTGAAGCCGGGCAAAAAAAAAAAAAAAAAAAAAAATAAAGAAAAAAAGAAAATTGTTTGTTTTTCACTTTTATGGCTGAACGTGACTTGAAGCGTGTGTGTGGGGGCACAAGAGCGGAATACAATCGCACAATTTTCACGGGAAATGGAACTACTTCTTTGTATATCCCGTAAACAATGGGCATGCTGACTTTAAAGTCTCTTGTTATCTTACGTATCACGGTTCTGAAATTTGCTGCTGCTTTACAATATGTAAAGGTTCTTTGCTTTTCATAGCTTTAATTTCATTACTGTCGTACAATAAATGGCCTATTTAAGCTATTACTTCTTCAACCTCCCCTCGCTTGCTTCTCCCCATTTGCTGCATATCAACGCGTCGTGCATTCCCACGCATGTTTTCACAGCTTTTCATTTGCAACTCCCACATTTTCTTGGCATTTCCTTCAACTGCCTGCGGTCAATTTAATTTTCGCACATATCCCTCGCCAACGTTGCCTACTCGCGTCATCGGCTGCCTTCACATATAATTAGGGCGTGGCAAAAATTTGTCAATTTCAAATAGGTTGACACGTAAACAACGCAAACCCAACGGAACCAAAGCTCTTTGGACCAACGCCAGCTCAGAAGATGGCAACGTGCAGCAACACTTGACAGCGGCTTATGTGGCAAGATGAGCAGCACGCACCGAGATGAGCAGGGCAGGAGCAAGTGGAGGGGGCCATGAGACTGTCACATGTGCGGCCAGGCTGTGCAATGATGGATTCCCAAGTGCTTTGGCTGAGACAATGGATGGTGGGACAATGAGAAGGAGAGCCATTAACTACAAAGTCTAGTCACACGGCAGCTAATGAATCAACTAGATCCATGTGCACTGAGAGAAATTGAGTAAGGAAAGAGACTTGCTTGATTTTGGTTTAATCAATCTCATAAGCTGCCTTCCATTCATCTTTTTTCTATTTCTACAGTCTTTCTCTTTCTTTCAGTAGCTCAATTTTTCCCTGATTAGTTACCCTCTCAATCCTCCCTCTCTGATGCTGATGATCCCCAGCCAGCAACTCTGCAACATGTGCCTCACTTCGCTGGGCTAATAAATGTGCCATTCTCTGGTTCCCTTTCGCATCCCTTTCTAATGGAATTTTACAGTTTTCTCAGTGTGAACAAAACGCCGGGCACTTTTACGGCTTTACCCAAGCCATAGACAAGGTCCTTTAACTGCAGTCGCCTGCAAAACACGATACGAGCTGTCTGCCAGACAACACAATCTGCCTGCCTGTTCCAGTTCCTGTTCCCAGCTCGTTCCCACACTCTCTCCCCCTCTCTCTCTCTCTTTCCGCTGTGCCCCTTCTTGTGGACTCTTGTCAAGTTTGTGTGTGTAATTTGTATGGAGCGAAGTAGCATGCGGCAGCTTAAAGGACGCAGCAGGACACCAATATCTCCTGGGCTGTATCTCGGGGATGCCTCTTTGCTTGGGCGCTTGAATTTCCATTTTAATGAAGAGTTTGCATAACTCTCCAATGCAAGCTTCTTTAGCTCGGCTACTTACAGACTCTCCACTTCGGGCAGGCTGGCGAAGAAGGTTTCGTTGATGATGTCGAAGTTGTTCCCGGTGAGGTCGCTGAAAAGTGAACATAATCTTAATAAGAATGTGTGAAAAAGTTAAACCAAATCACATAAAGAGTTGCACGGTTGCATCTTAGTTTCATAAAACAAAGTTTTCTGTTCCATTCCCACTGTTCCCTCACGCTGCTTTGCTACTTACAGTGTTGTCAAGTTGTTCCGGGGCAAATGCACCGGCAACTCAGTTAGCTGCAGGAAACGACACAGCATCTCATCGCCGCGACAAGGACAGCTGTAGTTGGCATTGGGCCAGTCTGCAAGCGAGACAAATATATATGTATATATACGTATATATAGATGCTATTCATTAATGGGCACGCTCGCTTTAAGGCTCGCTTTCGACGCGCGCGCGAATTTGCATGCGAAATGCGCATTGTAATGCCAAAAGACATAACCTCAATGGGTGCGCCGCCACTTCTGGTGGCGCCACGAGGTGCCTAATTGCTTTGACCCCGCCCGACTACTCACTGCACTCGCCAATCGGTTTGTCATCCATGCCCTGCCGCCCGAACGGATTCTTGCGGAACAAGTGATCCCAGTACTTGGCGTCCACATCGTTCACGCAGTTCCACTCGTCCGAAGTGTCGTCGCAGTCAACGCTGCCGTCGCAGTTGGCCCGCTGCGGCACACACTGTGCCGTCGTGTTGCAGTGAAAGTAACCAGCCGGACAATTGTCCCGCTCGTCGGGCGACAATATCGCTGAATCTATGCCAGCTAATTCGCTCTCGCCCACATCCTCCGCCTGTGAATCCGCCTGTCCGCCCTCGCCGTCGATGAAGTAGCTCAGTATGTTCGTTGGCTGTCGCCGTGCCAAGGCAGTTGCCGACGGCGCCAGAAGCAACGCGAGCAGAAGTGCGTAGCCTGCCGCAGAGAGAGAGAGAGAGAGAGAGAGAGTGAGAAAAAGAGGGAGAAAGCAACAGTTTTTTGGATTATCGAATGTGGAAACTTTACCGATGTAGTTCATTAGGAAATCCACTTTAAAAACAAGAAAGAGAGGCTATCTTCGGCACGCCAAAGGTTTCATACCCTTGCAGTTACTCCACATATTAAATCGTCCGATAGGTTCTATGGCAGCTATACGATATATCTGTCCGATTTAAATAAAACTTGCATAGCATTTAATGGACATACTTAGAAATATATCAGTAAATTTTCACAGCGATATCTTAACAAATAACAAAATTCGACCGATAGGTTCTATGGTAGCTATGCGATATATCGGTCCGATCCGGCGCGTTCCGACTTATTTACAGCGTGCAGCAATGAGAAGCATATATAACAAGTTTGATTAAGTTAGCTCTAAAACTGAGAGACTAGTTTGCGTTGCAACAGACTGACGGACAGACGAACAGACGGACATGGCTAGCTCAACAAAAATAGTAAGGGGAGACCCTTATCCACATCTTTCTTGGTTGGTTAATTGATTTCTCGTTTCTCTACTTTCTTTATTTTAACTTGTCTAACCCACCGAATTATCCTCCTCAATCTTTCCAGCCTGAGTCTATCGAAAGCATCGAAAATGTAGCTAACTCACGATGATCATTTGAAGGCCATTCGCCAATATCATTTAAATAGAAATACACAAATTCAGTGTAAGAAAACGACCAAAAAAAAGAAGGAGAGCTGTCAATCGGCTGCGTCTGAAGGTCGAGTATTTTAGCAACACGCGTAGTAAAATATCAAAAATATTGGAATGTCAAAACAGCCGACGTAGTGCTCGTCCCCTGACTGCAGATGCAACCGATTTGATTTGGAATCTTGGCCCGCATTGAGGCCAAAGTGTTGCTATGCTTATATATCTCATTTCAAGTAGGCCGACTAAAAGCCTCTAAGATGGACAGAAAAGTGGAGCAAAAAGAGAGGTAGGAATTTGCACAGTTAGAATCTAAAGGAATTTAAGAGCTTTTCCTCTTTTCTCAGTTTGCAAGTGAGATTTGGCTATGAAACTTGCAGCATACAACGATAAGTGTATATTTTAAAGATCTGTAAAATTTTATAAAAATTACAGGGTATTTAATGCTAGTTAACCGATATTGTACGATTTATAGAGCATGCAAATGCTTTGTCTGTGCTTTCTTTGTTGGTTAATCATAATATTAATCGAAATACTGCAGTACCAATTGCAGTTCCAGTTCCGAATCTCATTGCTTGCCCCGCCCCTGCGCCTTCGCAGCAATCGACGAGTCGTCCCGTCCTGTCGAACGGCACTTGGGATATGCATTTATCATATTTTACGATTGCATTTAATGCACAGCACATTTTTTACGATGCATTTGGCCAGATGGAACGCAATGGAATGGCACAACGATTGGAATCGCAATTGGTATCGAGGGGGGCGGCAGGCGGGGGGAGTGGCTGAATCGCAAATTGTGTATATCTGCGAATAAGCGATATGTAAAACATGCCATAAAAAAATTGTTTGCAATAAAAATTATGCACAGTACATTTGGGCCATGGTTCAATGATGCGTGAAATTCTCCAAAGGGCAAACGCCTCCCCTGTCTCCCCGTAAAGGTGGGTGGACACTTTCCGCCTCATCGATAAGCCATCATTGTGGGTGACTTTTTGATAGCTACGCTGACAGCTGCTCGGCCAAATGAGTATGTCGACGTTTGGCTTTTATAATACAAAACAGCGAAAGGTAAACAAATAAATGTAAATCGCAAAACAAGCAACAAGAGGAGGAGAGGAAGAGCAGCAGGTGAATAGCAGCAAAAAGTGCAGCAAGAAACCCGAATCAATTTAATTTTAAATGAAAACAAAAGAGTTGAATCACAGAAGGGCTTAAGTAAGTTTGAGTTGCCTGTAAGATACCCTGTATAAATCTTTACAAAATGCCTAATAGGTTCCTTTCAAACTTCTCTTAGGTTCTGGGTAGAAAAAAGTTTGTTCTTTTGTATTGGAGCTGGCAGAGCTATGAAATTAGCTGATGCTAGATATATTTGATCTATAAATATGTAAGCAAAATTTCAGCTAATTTTATAATACAAAAAGTTAGAAAATAAAGAATTTAACCTGTCGGCAACTGCAAGGTTGACTGCAGAATGATAACTCCAACATATTTCTCTGTACTTCAGCCTTGTTCTCGGCACTATAGCAAGGGCCCAACAGTAGCGCTGTGCACAAGTTTCCCACTGTAATATATGTATTAAGTAGATGCACGTACACATGTGTGTATATATAATACACGTAATTGTACAAATATCATTAAAAATGAAAAACAAATGAGCTTTTCGCATGGTAAACAAACCAAATGAGAATTGCACAATAAGCGAAAACAACAAATCAAATTATAACTATGCCACAAGGGCAGGTACCGACTGCCAGATACCTTAGAAACAAAGTACGAATTAAAAGTAAATCTTAAATTTTACTGAACTCTAATTGAAATGCCTTCTTTAAAATTGAAAAACACTCAAAGCTCTTAGGATAACTTCGTATAATTTAGCCTATCAATTACCTAATATATTAGCCAGCTACTCACTAAGTTTTACAAGTATTACCTAAACAGAGCTGAAACTATGTGCGAAACAAACAAAAAAAAAAAAGTAAGGAATAAACTTTGGCAAGCAGCTTGAAAACTTTTATGGCAAACGGCATTAATGGGTTAAACCGATCTAATGGATAGACCAAAGGTCATGTCGTTATGGAAAATCTCAAGTGAAACCAGTTGCCAGGCAAGCTATGCTCCTCCCACTCCCCTTTCCCTCTCTCTCTCGCCTCTGCTACGCGGGAAAAGACAAAGTTAACGCGAATAAACAAGAAGAACAAAGAGTGAAAGCGAAGGAAGAACTCGAGAAATTGCATCAGCTCATAACTCAGCGATGGCAATGAAAGGCAAACTGTGAGTACAATTGCAGCAGCGAGTAGAGCATAGAAGGGGAAGAGGGGAGTAAGACGGGGACGCGGGAGCAGAGGAAGCTGTGGACAAGCGTTGAGTCCATGAAAGTGTAATTAAGTGCGCCCGAGCAGAGACAACAACAGGAAGTGGCGACGCAGACGACCACGCTGGTGACACGTGTTGCTAATGTGTGGCACAGGAGCCTGCTGAGGAGCAGAAGCACCAGGAGCAGTAGCAGTAGAAGCTGTGGTAAGAAGAAGCAGCAGCTGTAGCTGTATAAACAGGCGTCGCCTTAGAACGTTTGTCAACACATTTGCCAGCAAATTGAAATGGTTTGATTGGCAACGCGAGGCGCTGCTTTGATTGATGATACCAAGGAATAGGGGTGGTACCTGTGCAGGTAGCGAAGGCTAAGGGAAAGAACACATCTGCTATGGGAGATCAGGAGCAGGGCATGGGAATAACTCAACTGCATGGATGAAAAGGGGCTTAGCTCATATCATCTCTAAAAAAGGCGTAAGGGTTTAGAGTAGGAGGCAGGAATTGGCATCTAGGAGACTAGCTCACTTTCAAGTTGAGAGAATCGGGTCTAGCTCAGCTAAGGTGGTAGAAGACCAACTGTCATCTTAGAAAAGCGAGACGATTAGCTAATCTCCTAGATGGAACGGAGTCTAGAACATCTGCAGAAAGGGTTACAGACCTACAGGGACTAACCCCTTCCCTTCTCCTGTGGCATACGAGACAAGTCCACCCACCTCGTCCCGCTGTCATTGGGCCTCAATGGCTTTGGCCACTGCCGCGACAGCTTTGCCAACAACTTTGGCGCATTAATTTCAATTGTGCCAGGTAAGCGCCCCTGTGGAGCAGCGACAGTGGCTGCAGGAGAAGGGGTAGCTGAAAGCGGCAACAACTGTCCGTGTCCCTCATCCACCTTCTCCTACTCACTTGAGGTCGATTCGAACTTTCGGTCAATTGGCCGCTTTTGTTTATGCCCATTTCAAATAATTAAAGCACATAGAACAGAGCCAGAGCGAGTCCGAAAATAGCAGGCGATGCTATAAAGAATAAACCAAACGATCCACACCCATACACCCATACACCCATAGTGGCTGAAAACACGCACACACGCACACTCGCAGAAACAATCGCACACACAATCGCAATCTGGCACACAGAAATAGTTTGCGGTAAATGTTATCGGGTCGTGTCGGGTCGATTCGATTCGGTTTGGCTCTTTCGCTTTCGGCCCATGTAAACAAATTTTCGATTTTGTGGATGGGGAACGAAGGGTAGCATGGGGGGGGGGGCTTGAGGTAGATTTGTGCGTAACCCCAAAGCAGTGGGCTCAATTTCTCCTAGTCACGCTGAAGCGTATTGACCATGCCACCAGTGACGTCTGTGGCCTGCTAACTACCCCTTGGAGAGGCTCACCGACAAAAAGATGATTACGAGTGATTCCAAGTCAAGTGGTTGTAATGTGGTGCAGAGCAACGAATTCCGAATACCCTGTAAGTTGTTGTAGAAATGTGTAGAAATATTGAAATGTGTAGAATAAATAGAGCTGATCTAATACTGGATACCTTTTTGGATTTACTAATTGGAAATTGGAAAAAGTTAAGCTAAATCACATAAAGAGATCACGGTTGCATTTTAGTTTCATAAAACTACGTCACATAAAGAGATCACGGTTGCATTTTAGTTTCATAAAACTACGTTTTCTGTTCCATTCCCACTGTTCCCTCACTGTTTCCACAGCGCATAGTAATCCCTATTGAACTTAAGTTTTATTTTCCACTTGGAATCGAAATTTATTTTGATTAATGTGCCTGCCCCATAGAGTAGATCGAGCTGTTAGTGTGTCAGTGTGACGTAAGTGCCATCAGATGATCGACTACTTACTTGTGCCGGCCTGGGGCCGACAGGGCCGGTATTTACTTAAGAAGCAAAGATAAGCAAATTTTCCAAATATTTAGATGAAAAGAATAGAAACCTGAACTGAGGGAGGGAACAATCGCTTCGACTGAGAAATTCCAAAAGTTTTATTCACTGCGCGTTGTGTTGTTTACATGATTGCAAAACGGTTCAGGCTCATTGGGAGTGGACCTGGCTGTGGCTGTAGCTGTAGCTATGCTGCAGATCCACCAAATCGCAGGGAATTTTAAATACTTTGTCGAAATGCGAGCAAATCGTCTTGATTCTATTTCGTTTCGTTTTGTGTGTGTGTTTTTTGGATTTTTCTTTTCTGCAAAATTAAAACTAAAACAACAAATTGCTGATAATAAACACAAATGGGGCGCGCTAAATCCCCCAGTCGGCCTCCCCGCGCTCCGCTCCTGGCACAACGCACGCTGTAATTGCTGCAAGGCGTCGACTGTGGATGAGTTTTTTAAAGCAATCACTCAATACATAGAGAAGTGGCCCACTTGGCCCGATTGTGCAGATACCAAGCATACCAATGGGTTAATTGTTAACCCATTAAAGCATCGAACGGGGTGAATATACCGACGTAAGGAAATTTGTTTGCAATACGTGTATGCAAAATTTAATTACTTGCCGAGCCTAGCAACAAATGGAGCGGCACACACTCGCACACACTCGACACACAGTGGCGTTTGCGGTGCGGCATGCCACATGTATTAATCATAGTCAGAAGTCAATAAGCAGCCCGAGCCGAGGAAGACGCAAATGAAAACAAATGCCAGACAGACATGTGACAAAGCCAGAGGGGCTTAATATCCGCATACGCATTCGCATTCGCATCCGCATCCAAGCATACCGTTAAATTAAGCGGTTTGTCTAGAGGCAGGGGGAGCGAGCGAGACGGGAGAGTGGGGCACGTTTAAACTTGGCCCATGCGACATAGGCAGACTTCAGTTTCGGTTCGGTCTTTACGCTTCAATCAAGAAATTACGCATGCCATTTATCATAGATCACACACACACACACGCACACACACACACACACACGCACACAGCTGCACAGTGTGTGCTGGATTTGCTACTGTGCAAACATTCATTTTGTGGCCTTTTTTTATGTGTTTGTCTAGCGGGCTCCATTTGACAGTGACAGGCAGTGAAGCACAAAGCGTCCTCCTTCCCTATGAGAACCCTGAACTACGTCCTCCCCCCTCTCCCTTCCGCCCCCTCTCCTCCTTCTATGTTAATTACTTAACAGTGACCCGAGGCCTTGACAGACACAGCATACCCCCACAAGTACATTAATTGACGATTTCGACTTTGCGGCGCTTTGATTTTATTGCTGAGCTTTAAGCTGTCTGATCCCTTAAAGTCAGCTCAGCAAGACCCTAACTGGCACTACCTATCTACATAACTCAACCACATACGTTATTCAATCGGCGCATTCGATTGCAGATAACTTTTTATCGAGCTTTATGCTCTTTGATTGTCCTTTATGGAACATTTCTGATTAGAAAGGGCTAACCCTTTACAACTAATTCTACTCACTGCTATTTTTATGAACAGCTATAAACATCACTTTTTTGTTTTAATTAATAATGTAAAAAAAAATTAACAACATTTTCAACAATAAATTGATTTGTTTTTGTTAAAAATAATCACAAAACTGAAACAAAATTAAATTTGTGAACATTCATTTACTTTTTGATATACAAAATTAAGTTTAAAGATGCAGCTAATGAGCACTGCTATTTTTGTGCACACAGCTGTATCTCTTAAGAAGAAAATTATAATCCCTGTACAGAAATTCTAAAAAAAAAACTAAAGCTTAGTAAACCCCAATCTATTCATTCAATTAAAAAAAGTTCAAAGTATTCGGAACTCTCCATAGTACCCGCGTAATTTGCTTCAATAATAACAAACCCATTACTCGTGCCATCGACCTAAGCGGGCCTAATAAATAACCTATAGATTTCCACGCCAAGGTCGCATTAATATAACAACTTCCATGTCGACTGCCCGACACTTATCTCTTTAATCTCATGTCTGCAACTTGCTCAACCCTTACCCAAACTAGTTTCGCTTTTATGGATTTGTATTTATTACTAAAGTTTCTGGTGGCACTTTCCCATCAATATAAATTACCGAGCCCACCAAACCCGTCTAAGGTGCCGAGCGAGAGAGAGAGTTCCATCATGCTTAAGCCGTGCAATAAGCGTGCAATCATTTATAAAAGTATTTCCCATTGCACAGTCCCAAAATCCTCTAGGACGATTGAAAAGAAAAGAGAAAGCTCCATGGTTATAGGCCGAAACGGTACATGTGGTATGCATGTCTGTGTGCGTTCCTATCATTGGCGCTCAAGTGCTTAGCATCCACTTCCGGCTGTCAATGAGGGGACAGCTGTTGAGCCTGAGCTGCTCTCAACTTCTTCCCTCGCACCATAATCCACACACGGTCATAAATATTTAGCATCGGCTTTTTTTCGTCATTTCATTTATATATTTTTCTTTATTTTTTTTCTTTTTTTTTGGGACTTGAGAATCACTCAATGCGAATTGCTTTGCCACCTTTCGTATCACTTAGCTCAATTACAACCCTTAGAGACAAAGGCGCAAGGAGAAGGACTCGCAGCTGCTTAGAGACGCCTCGCATCTTGAGAGCTTTCATTTTCATCAGGTAACGCCTAATGATGCGTAACCTTTTCGCCTGTCATTACACCTGGCGACAATTCAATTATATCGTTTTGCCCAAAAAACTTACAACTTCCTGTCTGGCACGAGAGGTGAGTACCCTGTACTGTTTTCATCTCTCTCTTTTATAGCTTCATTTTCATGAAATTTGTAAAGGTGGTACTTAAAATTTAACATATGGTTAGCATTTCTCTTAACTTACTCATACAATTTGTCATCTAGGTCAGTTATAAATAATCAATGCCAAATTTCAGGGTTTGGGATAACATACCTTGAGATATCCTGAAATTTCTTATGAAATTTCAAGCATAGATAAAAAATGTATTGTCAAAACCCTCTGCCAAGTTTCAGAACTAGACATAACATCGAACTACCCCATAGTTTAGCAGCATTAGGCCCAATGCGATTACAGGGTATCAATGCAAAAACTGTGATCCGCTTTCGGCTGACATTAAGCCCTGGCACTTGTTGTCACATGATATTTGGGCTAAGCTTTTGGCATCGATTAGCACAGACCCCCGGATGTGCTAGCTTGGAGAGAGTGACAGGGGGTAAGGATGGACAAACTGGGAACTGGGAACTGGGAGCCACGTCATTAGGGTGTTCATAAATAATGATTGCCGTATTCAAATTACAAACCAAGTGCTATGAGGATTGCTGCTGCCCCAACCCCAAGCCCGACGCCGACTTCGTAACTCCCTACGCACTGCTCCTCCTCCTGCTGCGCCACATGATGTTATTCAGCCTGAGGCGACACACGCTTAAATGGGAAAATCGAGCAGACCGTTTCCAGTCCATTTTCCGTGTTGGCAGGCAATGGACGTGAATCCCAGTCGCACTCGCACTCGAACTCGAACTTGGATTCCGATTAGTTATTATGGGCGAGGTGCACAAATCGCTGGTCCGACTTATTTGTTTTTTCCTGCGAAAAGGATTCACCGAGGGAACCCGTTTGGGTTCGGCGCCATGGGGAGCGGGAGAGGGAGAGGGAGGGGCAAGAAGGGAAGTGGAAGTTTTTCCTTTGAAGCTGCTCGGCTGCGAGTTACGTTCTGAAAAATAAGTTGCCAAATAAATATGGCAATTCATTTTTGGCTCACTGTGGGCGGAGTTGGTTGCCGGCATTTGGAGATTTCCTATGGTAGAGCCCCTCCTCCCCCTTTAATATGTATTAGAAAGCAGATAGGAAACTCGAAAGAAAAAGGTTAGTGCAATTTCGGGCAAACATTTGCACAACTTAACGTGCAGATTAAATATTGACAAACTGGCAAGGCTGCACAGGGAAGTCAAAGTAGGTCAATCCTGACCTAAGGATTGACTGCAAGTTAAAGTGAAAGTTAAAATTTAACTTGTACTTTTAACAATTTGCATAAGTATTATATCAGGCATTTTCAATTTTGCATATCAAAGTGAAGGTCAACATTTAACCTGAGGTCAAGAACTTAACTTGAACTTGCGAAAATTTGCATACATTCGCTTGTATATAACATCTATATAAATGTGGCTATATACACCTTCTTTAATCTTTGAGGCTGCAAATAAAAAGAGATAGAGCGAGTGTGGCAGAGAGTGAGAGGGAAAGAGACACAAAGAGTGCGCGCTGCACAAAGAAATGATTTCTGCAAGCATTTCGCCAAATTGTTTATTTATCAAACAATTAAACAGACTTCGGGCCAAGCTATTTGGCAATAATCAAATATTTATATTTATCTTTTCTTGCATTCTCTTCCCCCCTCCCCCCCCCCCCCCACACTGCTCCCACATTGTCCGCTGCTGGTTAAGATTCATCACATAATTAAAGTCAAGTAGGCCGACGCGTCGGTTACCGCAAGAGCTTTGTCTGTGTTTTGTGTCGCCTATTTGTCATTTTCCATTTTCCCATTTGGCCATGTTCTCACTGTGGCAGTGAAAACATCAAACAGCTGTTTTCCCCTGGGGATTGGAGGTGGTTATGCGGGGTCTCGTTGGCATAGGGGCCAGAGCTATGCTTATCCTTATAAATGTAATCCTCACACCGCAATGCACAAAACGATTGCTGTATTAACTGGACCTTTGGTTGGCCAGGATAGCAAAGGATGGTGGGGGAGAAGGGGGAGTAGCTGGTGCGGTTATAAACTGTTGCCCAGCCGGTGGTAACCAATGGCGATGCTCGCTCTGGATTTGCATAAGCTGCGAAATGGTCAGAACTAATAACCCAACTTTGGGAGGCGTCTAAAATGTCTGCGGCAACCACAAGTGCAACATGCCGCACACGCAGACAGACAAAGGGTAGGGGCAGAGGGAGAGAGGGTTGGAGCGAGAGCGAGAAGGAGAAGGAGAGGGGGCCACAGAGAAGGGGAATGGGTGCTGGCTCATTTCGAGCGAGAACATAAATCGAGAAGCTGCCGTCGACGCTTAATGACATTTTATTACGAGTTTAATAGACTAACGGTAAATCGGGTAGAATGCTTCAACAACAACAGCAACAATAACTGGAGCAGGAGCAGCAGCAGCAGCCGCAGCAGTGAGAGCAACCCACTGTGACTTCTGCCGCGACTTGCTGACTGAGACACATTCCGGCTTATAAAAGCGCTAAAAGCGCGCTCAAATGGGATTAGCATGAAAAGTGGCGACGCTTTGCTCGACCCCCCCTCCCCCAAACCCCCGCTGCAGCAGTAGCGGTAATTTCCCTTGCCGAAAGTGCTGACATTTCATGTGCCCCATTTGCCGGAAAACAATCAACTTTATGTTGAACAATTTTCCGTTCGCAAGCCGAGCAAAGTTTTCCATTGTCAAATCCAACTGGGTTACATATGTATGCTCCTCCACACATCCCTCCCCCTTCCCACCTTGTGCTGGTCACAGTCCATTGAAAATCATAAATTAATATGCAAATTGCAAATTTCATTTACGCCCTCCCCGCACGTTGGGAAATTGAAAATGTTTCGCTTTTCCTGTTCAAGTATTACATGTAACGCGTAACGCATAACCCATAAATAGGAATGCTCCCCTTCCCTGTTCCCCCTTGCTGTGACGCCCCTGGCTGTCATAAGAGCAGCTGTTTTAGAGCGATAAACGCCTGACAATTTTGCAGTCTTCCACTGTAATTGGAATCAATCTAAATTTCACAACTCACATGTTTCTATATCATTAAAGTTCAGGAACTGTCAAATTTTAAAGAAAGTAACAATAGTCCAAATAGTCTAAACTATTTCCAAACTCAACGCAGTTTCTCCACATTTTTTTGGCATTTTATTTTTACCTGCCAGAAGATGCCAAGGTGCTATTTTGGGCTACCGATTCACCTACATTTAATTTCCACAAATAAAAAAAAATTTCATTCAGGTGAAGCTCGACGTGAATATTTCTATTTCTGTAGATTTCTTTAGTTCTAATTCGAGATGAGATAAAAGAGTAGCCAGATGATGCATCTACTTTCTTTCCTCGATTCTTGCTGCCCAACTTCTGCTGCAACTACGCAGAATGCAGTCAAGTCATGTGGTTGGGGCATCTGTTCAGCGAGAAAGAAATTCTACGCTAGACTCCACATGGCCAATGTCTCTGGCAGATATACGGGGGCCCAACTTATTTTCTTCGACTATTGATCGACGCAATGAGTATATAAAATAATGGAATGGGATCTGCATAAACAGATCGCGAATGGGCGAGAGAAAATTGAAGAAGATCCCAGGGGTCTGTTTGACTTACGCATCATCGTGATCAACTTAATAATCATCGTGTCTATTGTGATTAACAGCTGGGGGGGCGTGGCAACTGCAACTGGAGCTGCAAGCGGCGCGTCTTTTGTTTGTGCCCGTGTAAACAATTCACGTTGAATCTAGTTTCTTATCTGGAATTCTGGTATAAACCATGCGACAACAACAACAACAGCAACAAAAACAATTAACAAACTGCAACGCGCAGCGAAAAACCCGTCAAGACGCGCAAGCTGCGATTTGAGATCAGCGCGAGGTGAGTTTCTTTCGCTAAACGTATTCGGATTCGGATTTGGAACATATATAATTTCGTATTTCTATTGACTTGGCGCTCCGCGGGCTCGTCTTTCTTTTCGGAATTTTCTTTTTGCACTTTGTTCTCGTTGCGCGCCAGCGAAGGCAGCGCGCTCGCGAAGCTAACGGTAACAACTAAACGGACGAGCGTTTGCAACATGTGGCATGTGCGCCTAGCTAGAGTTTGCCACTGCTGCCGCTGCCAACGTCGACGTCGTCGCTGACGCTGACGCCGACTGAGCCGTTTTGCCGGCGTAGCCACGCGCACTCAATGAAGGCATCAGCTGTGCGACTTTATGAATGAAACGAAAGCTTCCCCACGCGCGGCCAAGTTCAAGGTGAAAAGCCTCGCTGCGAAAGCTGCCGGAGAAAGCTCCGAAGAGTAGGGGAATGGAAACCGTTAAGGCAGCACAAGAACTTTTAGGGGAATTCACCTACAATTAATCAAATGGCAGACGATACTTAATGGACATACTTAGACGTATATCAGGAAAGTTTCACAGCGATTTCTTGAAAAATGATGAAAATCGGCCGATAGGTTCTATGGCAGCTATACGATGTATTGGTCCAATTTCGATCAAATTTTGACAGCCTTTAAATGACATACTAAGACATACAGGGGAGATGTTAAACGATATGTTGCAAATGCAAATCGAACATCTCGATCACAGCTTTGGGAGGTTGTTCAACAATCATGGAAGCGGATCCCTGTCAAGCGCTGCCAGGACTTGGTGATGCCAGGCCGTAATAAATAATAATGGGTACACGACTAAGTACTAACCCAAGCAAACAAATTAAAATTGTTTTATGAAGTTCTACAATGTTTTTTTCCACTAATTCCCAGGTTTTCATTACTCACTGCTATTTCTATGAACAGCTGTAAACAGCACTTTTTTGTTTTAATTAATAATGTACAAAAAATTAACAACATTTTCAACAATAAATTGATTTGTTATTGTTAAAAATAATCACAAAACTGAAACAAAATTAAATTTGTGAACATTCATTCACTTTTTGATATACAAAATTAAGTTTAAAGTTGCAGCTAATGAGCACTGCTATTTTTGTGAACATAGCTGTATATTGGGAAAGTTTTAAAGCGATATCTATAAAAATCACAAAATTCGACCGATAGGTTCTATGGCAGCTATACGATACATCGGTCCGATCCGGCTCATTCCGACTTATTTACAGCCAGCAGCAATGAGAAGCATGTATACCAAGTTTCATCAAGATAGCTCTAAAACTGAGAGACTAGTTTGCGTTGCAACAGACGGACGGACAGACCAACAGACGGACATGGCTAGTTCGACTCACCTATTGATGCTGATTAAGAATATATACACTACAAATTTCTGAAAAGTGAAAAGGACCATAAAAATATCTGAAAATCGGAAAAATCATAAATTTCGAATAGTCTAGTCTAAAATATTTGATATGAGAAATTAAAATCGCTTGAATTTAAACCAAGTTATGATGGGTGCAAAGTGAGGTTAGAAATCCAGTCAAATATCGCCCAAAACAGGGTGACTCAGGTAAAACGAAACATTTGTTGATAAATAACTTATTTAATAATAATTTAACGTATAACAAGTAAATAACATAGAAATAGAAGGGAAAGGTAAAAAAAAAAAACAAAAAAAAAGCAGGATTGGCTGAAAGGTTTCGAATGGGAGGGGATGGGATGGGAAGGCGGCTTAGTAGTGTTGGTAGTTGTGATGCTGGTGCTGCTGCTGCTGATGCTGCTGCTGCGCCAGATTGGCCTGGGCGAAGATGTGTTCAATCTCGGCATCGCTGAGCTGATCGAAGATGCCCTGCGCGGAGCTGGAGCTGAGCTGCGCCGACTGCGACGCGGGGGGCAGGTAGCCTGAGAAGAGCAGGAGAATGTAGTAAATGTAGGAGCAGGAGCAACAAGAGATTCGAACTTACCTTCAGCTGGTGTGCTGCCGTAGGGCGGCAGCAGCGTCACAGAGGGGCGACTGGGCGTGGCTGGAGGTTGATAGAAGATCGGCTTCCAGGGCTGCGTGGGCTGTGGCGTTGGCAGCGAAGGCTGCTCCGGCTGTGGCTCCGACTCCGGCGTGTTGGGTATTTGTGGCGAGGCGATGGCAGTGCCGCCCTCGGGCTGCACGGGTGACGAGCCTGGCAGTGGCACAATGCCAGGTGGGAACTGCGCCTCGGGCTGAACGAATGTGGGCGGCTGCTGGGGCAGCGGTGGTTGCACGGAAGCGGGGAAGAACTGCGGGTTCGGCGGCAATGCAGGCAGAGCTGGAGTGGCGGGCACAGCGGGCGTGGCGGGAACGGCGGGCGTGGCAGGCACGGCGGGCACATTGGGTGCCTGTGGGAACTGTGGCACCTGTGGCACCTGCGGGAACTGCGGGAAGGGGAACTGAGGCACCACAAACTGCGGGAACGGCGGGAACTGTGGCAGCTGCGGCAACTCAGGGATCTGTGGAGCCTGTGGAATCTGCGGAATCTGTGGAATTTGCGGTATCTGTGGCACCTCTGGTATCTGTGGCACAGCGGGCACAGTGGGCACTTCGGGCGCGGCAGGCACTGTGGGCTGCACGGCAAAAGTGGGCACAGCTGGCTGAGCAGGGAACTGCGGCACCAGCGGGAACTCAGCGACGGGCGGGTTCACTGCAGCAAAGCTGAAGCTGGGCTGCACGGGATGCACAGGCTGGACAGGCTGAATGGGTTGCACGGGCTGCACAGGTTGAATGGGTTGAATGGGTTGGACGGGTTGAATGGGCTGGACAGGTTGGAGAGGCTGGACGGGCTGAAGGTGCTGAACGGGTTGCACAGGCTGCAGCGGCTGCAGCGGCGCAGCTGGCGCCACCGACTGCACGTAGCTGGGCTGCAAGAGAAGCACGAAAGGATTAGCTATGGCTGTGCGAAGCAACTGTGCCTGGAGAACTTACCTGCACGGCGTGATGGAAATGCACCGGCTTGAGCGGGCGATGCAGCGACTGATGCGGATAGTTGACGCTGTAGGAGGAGACGACGGCGTTGCCGGGACGCAGCAGAAAGGAGGGCGCAGCAGCCACGGTGGGCAGAGCGGGCAACGCCTGCACAGCAGGCACAGTGGGCAGCGCCTGCACAGCGGGCACACCAGACAGCGCGGGCAAAGCAGGCACAGCTCCAGCAAGTCCGCCCACAGTGGGCAGCAGGGCGCCTGCCAGCGCGCCTCCAAAGGCAGCGGGTGCAAACTGCTTGACATGATAGCCGGCGGGATATTTGACAAAGGCGTGATGGCGATGCGATGCCGCTGCCGGAGCTGCAGCCAGGAACGTGGTCGCCGCGGGCAGCTGCAGACTGTAACCATATTGCGCCGCATAGGTGCGAGCGGGCCAGTGGCCACCAGCGATGGCGCCGCCATGCAGGCCATGCAATATGCCGCGCTTGTGTTTGCCCGCCGCCGACGTTGCCACAGATGTCTCCGGTTTCTGCGCCGACTCCGGCTCCGTCTCTGACTGCGACTGCGATTGCGTCTCGGCGGTGACTGCATCCAGGGGTAGCTCAGCTACATCGCTGGCGGAGCTGCTGCTGCTGGTGGTGGCTATGCTGCTGGGCGTGGTGCTGGCCGTGGGCCGGGCCGTACGCAGGCGCAGTGCTGCATGGACGTCGCAGCTGAGCAGCGCTGCCGCAGCGAGCAGCAGCCAGGCGAGCGAAGTTCTTGAGCGGCTCATCTCGTTGTCTTTGTTTCCGTTGTTGCTGTTGTAATCCGTTTGCTTTGCGGCGGGTGGGCGTTGTCGGCTGGCACCGTGGTGTGGATTATGTCAACGCGTCGCAGGTTGCCAAGAAAATGAAATGAACTTCCTTGGTGTTTCTTGTATTTATAAAGCGCAACGGCAGCGCCAACGCACGCTGCGTGCATAGCAAGTGCCCACTGTACGCCGCCCATCCCCCCCCCCTGCTGCCAGCACACTTTATGACTTTTACGCTTCCATTTCACCTGACCCAACGGCGTAGCCGGACAACGGCTCATTATGCTGCAGACACTGCCCCGTGCCCGGCTCTGCCCGCGCCTTGCCCTTTCTACGCCAGCACAGTGGGACACATGCGTGAGAAAATCTGACTTAACTTTTGTGTTTCATTCCCACTTGTTCCAGCAATGAGATGTAGTTGTGAAGGAAGCAAATTTGGAATGGAATTGATTGGGTATTTCATGTATTCCATGCAACAATTTATGCTTGTGGCGTGTTTCAATTCCAGGCGTACCAAGCGTCGGATCAGGCTATAAGCTTCTTTATAGGGGCAATCATTACGTTAAACAGTTAGATTAAGTGTTCCAATTCCAAACATTCCCTTCATCCTTAGAGAGTAAGAACTTAATTGAACAAGGCCAATTCACGCATAGTTTCTGAGTGTTCCTATTCCATTTGTTCCCCATGTTATATTACATTAGATGCCTGCACTCTGTTTAATTACTTGTGCAGTTATACCACTGTGCTACGCCTTTATCACTATCCCTTCCTCCCTCTTTCTCTCTCCCTTCTGTCTTCATTCATGCATTCGCTGCACGTACTATCAAAAGTTTTGTTTTCATTTCATTTCGCATGTTCCGCATTGTTGTTATTGTTGTTGCTGTTGCTGCTGTTGCGGGTGTTGGAATGGGCCCTTTTCACTTTCAGGCGCTAACGACGCGGCCCAAAAACGGCAACTGGCGACGAGCAATTAAAACGTACAAATCAAAATCAAAAATCCACCATAAAAATCCTAAATTCAGTTTGGGAATTGCAGATCCAAAATCACAAAGAGTTTTATGGCTCGGTTACATCACAACAACAGTGCAAAGCAAGTGCAGCTAACTGGGCCAAAAGCCTTCGGGCCAGAGGACTGCCCACTTGAGCTGAGTTGGCGGCGAAAGCATGCACAGTGGGAAAAGGGGCGGGGGGCAAACTAAACAAAAGCAATTTGAATACATTGATAAACTGTCAATTAGCCTGTGTAGTAGCGAGCGTGGCCAATTAAATCGAATTGGCATTTCGATTTTGTTTCAGTTTTCGGTTTTCGATATTTGATTTGGATTTTTGATTTTATTATTTTGTTCGCTCTGTTGCTTTAGTTGATATTCAACATTCACACGCATAAATTTCACTTGCACTAAATTTGATGGTTTATATATATTGCGCAGAGGCAGGGGAAGGGTAGCCAGGGGAGGCAGGGGGCAGTGGGTGTCATTATATCACACAATGAATTTTCAATTAGCCCACATTTTTGTACAATTTGCTTTTCACTTTTTTTTGCGTTCGCTTCTGCGTTTCGGAATTCGTAAAAACCAAGTCGGAGACTCCAAGTTGGCCACTTGTAGCGCCTCCGCTTCCTCTCCAGCTGCAGCTGCGGCATTCAAGGTCTTGGGGCTCACACGAGTGGGCGGCCTTGCGACAATCTGTTTACAGCCATGTAATAAGAGCTACATAATCATGTTTTAAAATGTATTCGGAAACTGCCATTTTTACGGACTACGTGTAAAAATATAATATACAAAAACAAAGGAAAACAAAAACGGGTAAAATAAAAATGAAAAAAATTTGTCGACGTGCTTGGCCTGCCTAAGAGGCCTAAGGTGTTCGAGGCACTAAGGAAGTTCAGTGTGAAGTAGGTGATGGGAACCGATCCAACGTTCGCCTACAGTTTGAAGCCTGAGTGGATGCTGACAACACCGAAGGTCAGATTCTCATAGGCAACGTGCACGAAGCCAGCCTGTTCGATCATGCGCTTGAAGTGATCCTGGCGCGGAAAGCGTCGTATACTCTCGACAAGATACTGATACGCATGCCACTGACCCGCGAGCAGCTGACCCATGGGCGGTATCACTTGGAAGGAGTATTGATCGTAGAGCCACTGCATGGCCTCATTCTCCAAATGGCTAAACTCCAGGCACATAAAGCGACCACCTGGCTGCAGCACGCGATATGCCTCGCTGAGCACCTAAAATGAATAGGAGGAAACACAGTTAGCCACAGGTTTAATGAGGCACCGCTACTTACCTTGTCCACATGCGTGCAATTGCGTATGCCAAAGGCGATGGTGTACGCGTTGAAGCTGTCGTCTTTGAATGGCAGTTTCTCGGCATCGGCACACTGCCACTCAATGCTCGTGTTGGCCAGTCGGTCCACGGTCAGACCCTGACTGCGTGCACGCTCCTCGCCCACGTTGAGCATGTGTTGGTTGATATCCGAAATAGTGACATGACTGTTACGCTGCTTAGGGTTGGGTTGCTTGGCCAAATATTTAAGGTAGCGAAAACTTATGTCCCCCGTGCCACCAGCCATATCCAGCAGCCGCATGCCGTGCTGCGGCCCCAAGCGCTCGATGAAAATGTCTTTCCAGACACGATGAATGCCCATGGACATGGCATCGTTCATCAAGTCGTATGATTTGGCCACCTGCTCGAACACCTCGTGCACTGTGACAATACATAATTAATAGATGAATTGCTTCCACTTAATTGGAATCCTAGTCCTATTTACCTTTGTGTTCCTTTTCGCTTTCCTTTACTGTCTGATAACCGAAATGTGTTGTCTGCTCTGTGCCGCCTGCGGCTGTTGTCTGTGTGCGTTTCAGCACATGTCTGGCCAGTGAGAGTAGTTTACGTGAGTTTTGCATTGTACTTTAATACAGCTTAATGCTAATTTTGCCAAGTTTCCAAATATTTATTCTGTATTATGAAATAACAAATCCAAAGGCGAAGGCGGCAGCAGCAGCACAAACAGCTGTTCACTCAACATGCATCAGCAGTCGTCTCGCTTGCACAGGCGCAGCGGCGACTTTCATTTATCGATATATAAGTTCAACACGAGCGCGGGTAGAAATTCAAACGCGCTTTACTCAGTTCAAGCTTAACTGAATGCCAACAAATAGTAGCATAGTACCTTACGTACGCTAGTGTAAGCTTGATGATACTTACGCACAAATTATACTTTTACGAAGTATGTTTATTTATCGTTAGCAGTAATCGAAAATGATCATGGTATTTTAAACATAATTTGCTGCGGCGGTATTTTATGTTAACAGTTGACCTGGCATTTTTCTCACACACTACTTACGGTCACACTGGTCGGCAACCCGATCAATTTGTTGCTGAAGTTCGTGTGCTTTGGTCGTGCATCGGGTCCAACGAATATTTTTGTTGTGTTTATCTAGGCGCGCGCCGGCTGTTTAAATAAAATTGTATTAATTTTTCGTGCAAAAATTAAATATAAACTTTTATTCTGTGCGCAATTCAACCGAGATGTGTGTAAAAGTGTTATTTTAAGTATTTTTGTTTATTTTTTATTTCTGTTGGCTTGCTGGCAGGCAATGCACCTGTCTGTGACGCGGCCAGTCAAGCTTGAAAGAAGCCAAGCCACAAAAGTGTAAAGTGCACTCGCCAGCAAAATAGTACATAAAATACGAAACGAAACTAAAGCAAAACCAACGCAAACAAAACAACATAACGAAACGCAACGCGAAATAAAACAAAAAGCAAACCAACAGCAACAACAATAACAACAACAACAACAAAAACGCAGACAAATTCGCAACTCGAGAATTTCGCGCGGTGCTCGCTGCGCTCCAATTGCAACAGAGCTTTTTGTGTTGTTGTTGCTTCTCCCTCTTCATCTTCTGCCGAGTAACCCACACAAATGAGGTAAACAAAACAAGAGGAGTAATAACAACACCCACTCACCCATACACACACACAAGCACACACAGACACAGATAGACTGTAAGAAAATCTACTGCTTTTTACAACAATTGAAATATGAACCTTTTTTCGTGTTGTTTTTCAAGTGTTTTTTCTTGTTGTCTTTGTTGTTTTTGTCTGGTAGCCGCCTAACGGCCGACACACACATATACGCACACACACGCACAATGCGTTAATTGCGTGCGGCCTTCAATTTGAAATTTTTGTCTTTGTCATCTTTAATAACGATTTGCTCCAAATACGTTAGGCTTACACACACACACACACACGCCCGCACACACAGACGAGCACAAACTCTCTTAGAAAGTTCTGTCTGCCACTCCCACTTTCTCGCGCACTGCAGCTGCATGGGTAACTGTTCAATTGATTATGATTAAGTCGATTGACGCTGATTGATCGGACTTCAACGGACAACGACGACGCCAGAGACGCCTTGCAGCTGCTGTCGCTGGCTTATGCAATTGCTGCGATTTGGGCACACTTACACGCACACACACACACACTCGCACATAGAGTGATCTCGCTTTGGCCTGCGGTCTACAAAGGCGCGGGTGGATGGGAAGAGTGAGGGAGCCAAAAGACTTTCGAATGGCGTTTGGCGACTTGTGGGCCAATCGGTTAATTGCATTTCCTGGCCCGGCCAGGCCAGGCTCGTCATCATCATCATCAGCAGCTGCGCGACAGCAACAACGTTATTAATGAACATCATTATGTGCATTGCATTGCGGCTGCGCCGCTTGCGGCTTTAATTGTGTTTTAATTACCACGCGTTGGAGTTGCCAGTTGACAGTTGTTGTTGTTGTTGGAGTTGCCGCTGCTCTATTGCAATTTGCTATTTGTCGCCTTTTCATGGTTTCCTGCAACTGGTCACACTGCGCGCAATGCAAGTTGCAAATTTCGGCAAACCAAAGCAAACAGTGCTGCCAAGCTTAGCCTTGTTCTGGTTAAATCTAGCCTTAACTGCAGCTTTAACAGCTAAGAACGCTTGTTTTAGCCTTTTTTGAAGGCAAACTGATTTGCAATAGGTTTTTACTTATATAAATTACTTGCAACTTTAAGAAAATTAAATAACTATTGAATTTGCTGGGTATAAATGCATTTTGCACATAATCTTTGGAAATTTTGAAAACATTCCTAATTAAGTGACAACTCGGTCGAGTTTTTCTTTCTTTTGTTGCAAAATTTGTCAACACTCATAGCCAAAAGCGGGGGTAGAGGCAACAACAACAACAAAATGGCAATTCATGCCGCAAAAAATAAAAAAAAAATGAAAAAAAGGCTCCTTTTGTAATTCAAAACTGCCGGCAACGCAAGGCAACAACGAGCCAAGGCAGCCAACCAGTTGCGCCCGCCCAGCAGCAGCGGCCGCGGCGGCCCAGTCCCAATCCCAATTCCCAATCCAATGCAGATGCAGTCCCCCAGCTCGCTGCCCAGCCAGTTGGCCGCCGTCGCTGCCGCCGCTGTCAGACGGCATTTTTGCTCTGCCGGACCGCCGCGCAGACGGACATGGATGGCGCGTCGGACTGGTTGGCGCTGCCGCCGATTGGCATTTGTAGGATAAACACGGCAGCAGACCAGCGAGCGAGCGAGTTTTACCCCAACAACAACAACAAACAAAGCGCTGCCGACAAAACAATTTCTGCTGCTGCTGTTGTTGTTGTTGCTGCTTTTATATTAACATTATTCTTGTTGTTGTTGTCTAGACGAAAAGGGAAGCTTGAGATTTGCGCAAAGTGCATGTAACACACGTAGAGCCAGAAGCGTGAGGCGGAAGGGGGATTTTGTTGAGGAAGGGGGTAGAGAAGGTGGCCTGGCACATGAGTTAGCACATCCATGGTCGATAATTAAGTGTCATTGTGCGCTGCAAATGAATTCTTTCACTGTTTCTCTCCGACTATATTGGCATTTCCTGGCATTATCGGCGCATTTAGTCAGACATTTCCCATATAGATTAAGTTTGTATTGAGTATGTCAAGTTATGTGGCAAAAAAAGCTGTGAAGCTGACAGTTTTTAAAGGTTTCTCTCGATATGAGAACATATTTTCCTTGCCATCGTCTAACCAACGGAAATCCTTTGAAAATTAGAAATATTTTGAAAGTATTTCTTGATAATAATAACTATTAAGGAGGTGAATAAAAGATTGATTTACTTGATCTTTACTTGTTTAAATTCCTTACTACTTAGTCTGACTCACCTACTTTTATATCGAGCAAACCTCTTATATATATTTTTGCAAATCAATTTAATAAGTATTATATATAGAGACAGAACTCTTTAAGTTTCTGAATCTTGATTCTCTTCGATTTCCAAAGGAGCTTTAAAGCCAATTAACCTTTCATAATCGTCAGCAATTTCTCACAGTGTAACTGTTTAGTTAGCGTATCGGGTTCTAACCTGTTTTACTTTTGATTTTAAATATGAGAAGTGCAATAGGAGCGGGGCGGGGCGGAACGGGGCGGGGCAGAGCAGTTTGGGGACTCGCCACAGCCGCAAGAACTGCCCAGAGCACACTGAGGAGAAGTGGGCAGGGAAGGCAGCCTGTATTGTACTCTGCGTTTGCTGCAACTTTCGCTGCAGAAGAGAAGATTTTGCAGCTGTCTCTTATCAGCGGGCAGAGAATGAGAGGGGCAGCGTGGAGAGGCGAGAGACGGAAGACGGGAGACGGGCCACGCCCAGTCAATCCAGTTTCGTTACGGGGAGGCGTCAGACGGTTGGCAATAGTTGCCAATTGCCAGTTGTGCCAGTTGCCAACTGCCTGTGGCAGCTGCGGCCCGCCAGCAGCAGCAGCAGCTGTGGCAAGCACAAGGAGGCGGCGGCGGCGTTGGGGGGCGGGGGCGGGAACGGAGTGGGAAAGGGAGCTACGCGGCAGCTGTGCGCGTGGGCAAGCGAAAGACTTGGGCAACAAACTTGCGGCACTTCAATTAAAGCAACAACAATAACAGCGACAGCAGCAGCAGCTGTTGTTGTTGTTGTTGTTGTTGTTGCTGCTGCAAACAAACATCAATTTATGCAAAAACAATTCAATTTTTGCCGCCATTCGTCGGTCATTTACCCCGCCAATCGCATTAGGGCGCAACTATAACAACAACAACAGCAGCAACAAAACCAACAACAATAACAATAGCAATTACAACAATAACAACAACAATAACAACAATGGCGTCAAACGTACTTGAAACATCGTTTCGTGTCACGCCTCAAAAACATCGCCGTCGCATCGTATCGCATCGCATCGCGTCGCGTTGTTGCAAGCGTTTCACACGCCTCTGCCGTGGCAAGTGGGAGGCGCAGCAGCAGCAGCAGCAGCAACTGTTGCCGCTGCAACCTCTCCGTGCAACAGGTGTGTGGGAATCTCGGCAAATAGCAAAAGTTCAATAGCATCGCAGCGCATCACAGCAGCAACAACAACAACAACAACAACAAATCCTAATGCAACGGAATACACTTAACGAAAATTCCCTGTCTTTGGGATTTAATTAAGATTGAGTAGCATTTTGTAACCATTTCATAACCGTTTTATAGACGTTTCTTGTCTTGTTTCTTAGCTTGAAACGACAAATCTTTAGCAAAACCGTTTCATAACCGCTTGTTAACCGTTTCAAAACTAATTTCAAATATTTTAAGCGATATACACTGAGCGAGAAGCTTACTTATTATTGCAGATGGTATATTAATTTTGGTCAGAAGTTTGGCTATAAAGTATATATATTCTTAATCAGCTTCAATAGGTGAGTCGAACTGGTCATGTCCGTCTGTCTGTCCGTCCGTCTGTTGCAACGCAAACTAGTCTCTCAGTTTTAGAGCTAACTTGATCAAACTTGTTATATATGCTTCTTGTGGCTGCACACTGTAAATAAGTCGGAACGAGCCGGATCGGACCGATATATCGTATAGCTGCCATAGAAACTATCGGCCGACTTTTGTTATTTTTTAAGATATCGCTTAGAATCTTTCCCAATATATGTCTAAGTATGCAATTTAAAGGCTGTCAAAATTTGATCGAAATTGGACCGATATATCGTATAGCTGTCATAGAAACTATCGGCCGACTTTTGTTATTTTTTAAGATATCGCCAAGAAATTTTCCCGATGTATGTCTAGGTCTGTGCATTAAATGCTATGGAAGTTTTTTTCAAATCGGACAGATATATCGTATAGCTGCCATAGAAACTATCGGCCGACTTTTGTCATTTTTCAAGATATAGCTGTGAATCTTTTTTGATATATGTCTTAGTATGTCTATTAAATGCTATGCAAGTTTTATTTAAATCGGACCGATGTATCGTATAGCTGCCATAGAAACTATCGGTCGACTTTAATTATTCTTCAAGATATCGCTTTAAAATTTTCCCAATATATGTCTAAGTATGCCATTTAAAGGCTGTCGAAATTTAATCGAAATTAAACCGATGTATCGTATAACTGCCATAGAAACTATCGGCCGACTTTTGTCATTTTTCAAAATATAGCTGTGAACTTTTTTGTATATGTCTAGGTATGTCTATTAAATGCTATGGAAGTTTTATTAAAATCGGACAGATATATCGTTAAGCTGTCATAGAAACTATCGGCCGATTTAATATGTGGAGTAACTGCGAGGGTATAAAACCTTTGGTGTGTCGAAAGTGGCCTCTCTGTCTTGTTTATTGTCTCTGTTCTTCAATAAGCCATAACCATTTCTTAACCGTTTGGTTAATTTTCAAAAATATTTTCAGATCTGAAATTGTTTCCCTTTTTACAGTGTGAATATAGCATATGCTTCCCATATATATTGAAAATTTGAAATTTGAACAAACTCTTCAGAGATCAAAGTGCAGAGAACCCCATGTGGGTTAACACATGTTTTGCACATTTCGTTTGCACCTCGCGGCACTTGAGAATTTACGAACCGTCTCGAATGACAAGTCAATTCTGCGCGCTCCAAATTGAAGTGGGGGAAAAAGCGCGCTTAAAAAAAAACACGTTAAATAAATAAACGAAATTAACGGAACCGGGCGCAAGTTTTGGCGAGGTCATTTCTGGGCAAATTAAAAGTCAAACTATTTTGTGTTGTGTATTTACAGTGGGTTACCGCTATAACGGAGCTACGGCTACACAGCTCCACCCGCGCTGCTCTCTCCCTCTCTCTCTCTTTCGCTTGGCGCCTGACGCAATAGAAAAGGGGGAGACGCGCAGCGACGTGGAAGATGATGACGTTTTCTGCTCGATCTGCACGCAAATCTAAAAGCAAAGTGTCTGCCACGCAACGCAACGCAACCTCCCCCCCCCCTTTGCCTCTTTCAATTAGCCCCTCCTCCCTTTCTCCCTCTCTCTCTCTCTCTGCAGTTTCTACGCCCCCACTTGGATTTGCTGTTTTGTCGTATGATTTGAAGCGCAAAATTGTTGTTGCTGCTGTCGATTGTTGCTGCTGCTGCTGCGCCTGCCTGTCCCATTGCCACATATGATAGTCGGGCGCTTAATCGTCGCTGCTGGCGCAATGCGGCGTTCAATTTGCTCTCGCTTTATGCCCTGTTGCAATGGCGACGTGCCCCGTGTTGCGTTGCATAAGTCGCAATGTTGCCAGCGACGCCGTCGCTAATTGCCACACGCTGCTGCAAGGTGAAAGCAGCTTGGCCGTCCTTCAGCTGCGACTGGACGAGGTTTGGCAATGTTCTGCAATTAAAATAAGGCGCAACAACAGCAACAACAACAACGTGCAACATGCAACGCGCCTTGGCCTGAGTAAAAGTGCAGACAGCCAAAGCTTTCTCCCGGCCGCCAAGGAGCGACTGAGCTGCCATGTTGCCAGTTTGTTGCTGCCAGCCCGTTTGCCAATCTGGTGGCATCTTCCTTGCCGCCAGCCAGACAGGCAGGCAGTCGCAACACGATTATGTTGCATCCTCCGGCCCAGGCAGCAGCAGCCAGACGTAACCCACGTTGACACGTTGAGAAAGACAAAAAAAAAAAGTTAGCCAAAAAAACACGAAAAGTTTCACCAGAAAAATGCTACATGTGCCACATGGGGCAAGTCAATGCAAAACAGGAGGGGGCGGCAGGCAGAGAAGGAGAGGGGGAGGGGGGGGGGGCACAAATTCGACAATTTGTCACGTTGTATTTGGCCAGTCGTGCGTTTATCGGTTTGTTTTGTTGGCTGTTTTTGCGCGCGCGCAGCGGAAGTAAAAGCCGCAGAAGAAGAAGCTGCCGCAGCCACAGCCGCCGCAGGTGCGCGCGCATCCCAGTTGCCACATGTGTGATTCGACAATTCGACAATTGCAGCGGGAAATTTCTCTTTTATTTATGGCAATTTCTTTTGTCTCTCACGACAAAAAAATCAAATATTAAAATTATGTTCATTGAATAATAAAACCAGCAGACAACAACAACAAACTGCAACAAAACAAAGTCATAAAAAAATGATTCGTGCAGGCTTTTCTTTTTTTTTCTCTCTCTCTCTCTCTCTCTCGCTTTTTTCTGCTATTTGTGTTTGCGGCAATTAAAAAATGCTCGAGCTGCTTATTATAATTTTGCTCATAATTAAAATGGCAGCAGCAGCCTCCCCCCCCCCCTGCCCCACTCAACACTTGTCTGTGCAAATCGAAAGACTTAGGCAACAAACTTGGCGTGGCACTTGTACAAGAACACTTAGCTCATTAGCCAGCCAAGGCGTGCCAGCAGAGAGGGGGCAGGCGGAGCGGGGGTGGGGGGGGCAGCTAATGAGCTGCGATTATGCTTGATATTTGTCATCATTCTTTCTTTTACTCCTTGTGCCACAAGTGGTGGCAAGTTGTCGCTGAGCATGAAATTACGATATTCAATACGATATGCAACTGACTAAGCCTTGGATTGATTATGCTGCCACATTAATCGCATATTGAATGTCGCCTGTGTGAAAGCTGCTGTCGAGCACAGTGGGGCAAATGCGTTTTTTGCGCCAAATATTTCTCTATTCATTTGCTTATCGTAATCAAACATACTTTTTCAAAGAACTTTGGCAACTCTGTTAGGATGCTTAACATTTCGCTGCCATGTTAAGCAACTGTTAACAGTTTACAGTGGTCGAGAATCGATTTGGTGTTGCCTCAGCTCGTTTGAAGAATTTCAAGTGAAATTTCTCGAGTAAATTCGAAACTGGCGCACTAAAAAATGTTCTCCGTGTGTGTGTGTGTGCTTAAAGCACATGTCACGCACAGCGGCAACAACAACAACAACAGCAACTGCAACTACAACAAACTGTGAAGAGAACTAGTTAAATGTGACTACGTGAGGGTTGGCTAAAACAACAACAACAACAACAACAACTTCAAACAACAAACACGACAACTGAGATGATTGAAGTTGTAGCTGGGCTTGGTTGGGCTGGTTATAGTTTTTATCGGATGCTGGACAGCAGCAACAGGCACAACAACAACAACAACACCGGCGACAGCAACAACAACAACAACATACATATTATTATGATACGCAGAGAAAGTCACGATTAAAAAGGCAACCGGCAAAAAAATAAAACAAAAATAATTACGAACCGCCTGCGTTACGAACCGACAACAACAACAACAACAACAAACGGGAAGAACAGCAACAACAGCAACAGCAACAACAGCAACAGCAACAACAACAACTACACCAGCTCGGAGTAAGAGCAGAAGCTGAAGAGCAGCAGCAACAACAACAACGCAACACGCAACGTTAAAAATTGCTTGTAATAAAATTTGTTTATTTATTTTTTTCTTGCGCACAAGCAGAAGAAAACAACCTGAAAACAACAACAACAACAACCGCAACGAAGACAACATTTTTAGTTTTTTTTTTCTTTAACGACTTCTATGGAAATTCGGACTATAATTTTGGCTTGAATTAAAATCATCAGCCATGACAGAGCGAGAGAGAGGGGGAAGAGAGAGAGGGAGCTGCGGTCAAGCAATTGAAAAAGAAGGCAGGCAAAACAATTGCAAATGTCAACGCGCAAGTGGGGCGTGGCCACGCCCCCTACCAGCGACCGGAAGTGGTGCCACAAGGCGATTAGAACTAATTGCCGAGAAAATCGGTGTGTCTCTCTCTCTCTATCTCTCTTTCTCTGTGGCAGGTGAAAGGTGTACGACCCACCACAGCCACGCCCCTTTTTTTGAGTGAAAAACAAAAAGGAAAAGAAAAGAAGAGAAGAGAAAGAGATTTGTAACAAGTCTGATTTGCGATTATCATCGCAATGATTAGCCAGACTCGTGAGTGAGCCGCGTGCATCCATCAAAGCTGCCGACACGAGCAACTGCAACAACAACAACAGCGGATGAGATTTGTGATTGACGAATGCCCATGAATGCATTCGCTGTTGCCGCTGATGAGGTTGATGAGGATGAGGATGTGGATGTGGACGAGGAAAAGTGAAGTTCGTCAGCTTGTCGTGTGTCCAGTTGTCAGGCGATAACGATAAGTTATCGTTTTTAAAGTTCAATGCAAGCCGAGAATGTAGGCATTGTTAGTGATGACTGGGAATGTTAGCTGCCTATCGATAGTGATTAATCGATTTAACGGCGAAAGACCGTTTGCAATCGTTTGCCTATCGATAATAGCGCGCAGCGTTACATTATGGTTAATATAAGAGTTAAGCAAGCAATTGTCCACTGAATATTGATTATCTCTTATGCGCATAATTAACTTATCGATAACACAAAGCTCTTATTAGCGATAAATTATTAAGTAACTATCTTACGATAACGATAATTTAGCAACTGGTGAACTTGGTTTCATTTCAATTGAAATTTCAATTGACACAAATGACAAAATGCTAAAAAGAACCAGCGATCTATCGAGCTGTGTTCACAAAAATAGCAGCTAATGAGCACTGCTATTTTTGTGAACGCAGCTATATATAACCCTAGTATGTAATATTCATCCTAGCTAATCCAAATGAAATGTGCCTCACCCAACTAAGACATTCACTTAACATAGCATCAAGCGGAATGAGTCGTATTACACGGGCCCATTAAATGTTAAATAATGCTGATAACTGATCGACTTACACTGATTACACTCATGATCGTCACTTGGCATGACATAACCTCACTTCAGACGCCTCGTAACTATCCGCACTTACTTTGTTTGCATACGCCCCCCCCCCTCTCAAAGATTGTAATGAACATTTCAAAATAATTTTCCGCCACATATTTATCATCATTTAGTGGGGCGACCCCGCCCTCTCTCTCTCTCTCTCTCTCTCTCTCTCGCTAAGCTGATTGCTTAAGCTTTGTTTTGTTTTGGTCTTTTTATTTTATTTTTTTTTTTTGCGCTGTGTTTTTTCCCCTTTTCGAATTCGGGTCGAAAGTCGCTTGAACTTTTCGCCCGGGCTTCCAATATTTTTTTTTGCTTTTCGATTTTTCTGTTGCGTTTCGATTTTCCGTTTTCGTCTGCGGATTATGAAAGATTGCAGCGAAATGATTTATCGCGCGGGTATAAACAGTTAATAAATACGTTGTAAATCAAAAGAGTGCATTATGATTGATCGATTGAGCGATTAAGGGTGGGGTGGCTCGCAGAGGGGAGGGGAGGGGGGAGGAGAGGAAAGGGAAGTATTGGAAATCGGGAAATGAAGCTGTGTATTATTTTTGATTATAAAGAAATTTCTATAATTTAAACAACTTGTTTGCTTGTCCGCACGACTGCGGTTGCTGTTGTTGCTGTTGTTGTTGTGGCAGGTTGCAGGTTGCAGGTTGTCGTTGTCGTTGTTGCGGCTGCCGCAAGTGAAGCGTAGAATTACGTGAAAGAAAAGTGAAATTATGCAGCGAACGCGATACGCGGCAAACAACTTGTTACAGTTGTTGTCGCAGCTGTTGTTGTTGTTGCTGCTGTTGTTGCTGTTGCTGTTGTTGTTGCTGTTGTTGTTGTTGCTGCGTGAAAGCAGCCAAAAGCGTCGCACAACGTCGCCGTCACTCGATGCGTGCGACCCAATTTCATTCGCTTTTCGTATTGCAAGTTCAAGTTTTTTAGTTCGCATACCCTGACAGGAAATTGAAGTCTGTCGAATTGCTGACGCCACTTGAATGAACAATTGAACAATTGAATTATATCATTAAGTAAAAATTTATAATAAAATATTTTGTGTGAAATTAAAGAAATTGTTGCAGGCACTTGAGATTTGTTAGCTTGGTAGACACAGCCAGGGCATAAGTTCAGTTTCGAATAATACCTGAATAAATATATAATACATACTTAATATCTTCATTGGCGAACGACAGTGTTGGAAAACGTAAGCGTATGTAAAGCGCTTCTGGCTTCGAATTAGCCTCGGCTAAGTCACCCAATCGAACATGATGGAAGGTAAAGTTAGGAACCTATTCGAATGAAAGCAGGCACTTACCAACACTGGCCATGCGTTTGCTTAGTTGACTTGAGGGTTGCCGGATTGCATCGATATATCTTATAGCTGACATAGAATCGATGATAGATGATTACTCTTTTCCCTCTCTTTGCTTTCTGCAGAGTATTTTACAGTCGCACATTTTCACTTGACTTCAAAGCGTGAATTTGTAACTATTAGCACAGTTAGCTACAGTTAGTATGCATATGTCTAGCTCTAGCTCTATCTCTCTCTCTCTCTCTCACTCTGTACACCCATTCAACTTACGTAAGAACTTTTATCTTAAAGTTCTTTCGAAGAACAAAAGGCAAGATAAACAAGCGAAAGAAATTTGCACATTACTGCGAGGAGTGCGCTAACTTTTAGCGTGACTGTGGCGAATAGTTGACATGGCAGTATACCCCGTAACTCCCCCCTGTGCTCTGCTGCCTTTCGTGTAGTGTATCTGCCGCAGCGACTTGTCCCATTTCGCTGTCAACTTTTTTATCCACTTTAACTGCTAATCACGTCGCAAACTTGTCTCACTCTGCCTCACTCTCTCTCTCTCTCTCTCCTACAGAAGTGCCTAAAGGTGACGCCTTAGGATGATGATGACCATGATGTCGTCCACCACCGACTGCAGCAGCAGCAGCATGCAGGGCTCCAGCACCAGCTCTGCGTCGAGTGACGTCATGACGCTGACGACTACAGCGGCCTCGTCGTGGTGCGCCATGCCCGCCAGCAGTCGCCTGCGTCTGGTGCGGCTTGTGCGTCCGCATCAGCGTCGTCTGCTTGTGGTGCCGGAACGCAGCGCCAGCTTTGGCTTTGCGGTGCGCGGGGGCAAGGAACACGGCATTGGATTCTTTGTCTCGCACGTGGAGCATGGCGGCGAGGCGCAGCTGAAGGGATTGCGCGTAAGTGGGTCACGAGGGCGAACACGTAGGCCCACACCCAGTTGAATGAACCACAGCGCTCACTTTCTCTTCCTCTCCCTCTCCCTCCCTCTCTCTCCTTCTACTTCGCAGTGCGGCGATCAGATCTTGCGTATCAATGGCTATCGACTGGAGGATGCGGTGCACAAGGAGTTCATACAGCTGGTTGCCAGTCAGGATCGCGTGACGCTCAAGGTGCGTGGCGTGGGAATGCTGCCAGTCAAGGAGTAAGTAAGCCTCTTTCCGCAGAGAAATCACAGCTAACCTTCTCCCCTCCGCCCCCAGTCAACCCGATGAACGTCTCTCGTGGAACATGGTCAAGTTGCCCAGTGTGAGCGGCACGCCCTCGGAGAGTTCATTTCCGGCAGCTACCAGCACAGAGCGACGCACCACCGCCAGCCGTGACATCAATGTGGTGCTACATGTGGCACCACGCACCAAGCTGGGCCTGGGCATCTGCAAGGGACCCGAATGGAAGCCCGGCATCTTTGTGCAGTTCACCAAGGAGCGCAGTGTGGCACGTGAGGCAGGTCTGCGGCCAGGAGATCAGATTCTCAGTGTCAACAGCATCGACTTCTCGGACGTGCTCTTCAGCGAGGCGGTGGCCGTCATGAAGAGCTCCAGCAAACTGGACATGGTGGTGCGCACCGCTGCGGGTTGTGATCTCTTCCCGGGCGAATCGAGTGGCTACAATAGCTCCGCCAGTTCGGTCACTGGAGATCAAAGTCCCTGCTGGGCGGATGCCAAATCGAAGCGTTTGACTGCGGTGCGCGAGGAGCCACCGCCGGGCGCAGCTGGAGCGGGAACACAGCAGCTCAACAAGACCATCATTAAGTTGTCCGAGAATGGCACCTCCATCAATAATACGTATATTGCACGCCAGGAGTCGCCAGCGACGGCAGCGTCGGCAACGGAGTCCATAAGCCGCAGCACAACCATGCGACGTGGCAGCTGTCAGGGCTTGGGATTAGGCACAGGCAAGGCAGCAGGGATGGCAACATTGGCAGCAGTGCCGCCCCCTCCAGCAGCACCGCCTGGCAATGGCGCCAACAGCGCGGCAGGCAGCAGCAGCAGCCTATCGAGTGCCATAAACGAGGAGCTCAAGAAGCGCAAGGAGGCAAGTGTCCACGTTGGCAAATCCCCACAACGTTGTCAGCAGCAAGCTAATCTTTTCTCTCCCCCTCTCTCTCTCTCTCCCTTTGTTTGCAGAAGCAGCACCAGGCGGGCCAGCAGGTGGGGCAGGTGCAACGCCTTCTAAGTCGCGATCGCGAACGAGATCGAGCGCTGCACAATGGCAGCCGCAGTGCGCAGGTTGCTCAAGTGTCGCAAAAACGCAGCGAACGCAGCAACAGCATAAGCGGAGGAGGTGGAGGTGGAGGAGGAGCAGGTGCAGCCGGAGCGGGCGGAGATCAGCACACGGCGCTGATGGATGAATTCAAGCGCGCGCATCAGCGCATGTTTCGGAACGGGTTCCATGAGAGCGAGCACAAGGTGAGCAGCTGCAGCAGCTTAGTTGTTGTTGTTGCTGTTGTTGCTGTTGCATTGTTGTTGCAACACACAAGCCGCAGCAACAACAGCGCACTGTGGTCTACTGAAAAATTAAAGACTAGGGAAACCTAAGCTAATTGAAATGGCTTAGGCAGAGCTGACTAAGGCTGATTGAAAGGGGGAATAAGCTGGAAAGGAAGTAGCTGATATAGCTACGATATAAATCACATATAGCATAGATATGTATTATGACTCAAAGTATAACCATGTATAAGTTATAAAGTCTACCTAGACTACTTCATAGACCACTTTACAATCTATTACACTTGCTGTAACATGAGCATAAACCATGTATGGTAATGTCATAATACACAAAAAAATCCCCATCTTAATGAGTATTATGGACCAGACTACAGTGGTACAAAAAGCAAAAGCCGAAAGACTTGAAAAAACAACTAAGAAAGGTACAAAATTTGCGCTTGTAATCAATTTTTTTCGATTTACGGGGGCGGAAGAGGGCGTGGTCAAAATCCAAAATAAACTTGATCGGCGTGCAATCATAACACATATTGTCACCAAATTTGGTAGTTCTAGCTCTTATAATAGCTGAGATCTAGGTGTTCATACGGACAGACAGACGGACGGACAGACGGACATGGACTATATCGACTCGGCTCAGGCTCAACACTGAGCCAGAATAAACATATATACTTTATGGTGTCTGAGCTGTCTCCCTCTGCCTGTTGCATACATTTTCGGTTTGAACGACGTTATAATACCCTTCTACTCTATGAGTAGCAGGTAAAAAATGGAATATTTATAGAAAGCATAAATTTGCTTAATTTGGCATTTAAAAACTCAATCAATTTACTTTTCATATTATATAAATTATCTATTGAAAGTAAAGCTCATAACTTATGAACTTATCAACGCTTAAAGTTAACATAAATTTCTCTATAGTCTCAACACAATTTGCGCCACTGTGCGGCGTCTGTGCCAGCGGCTACTGGCAAAGGTCAAGTGAGTTGTGAACTGCATTTGTTGTAGACGCGATCGCATGCGCAGTTGTTGCCTAAGTTGTTGTAATAACCATTGTTGTTATCCAAGTTGTTGTTGTTGTTGTAGTCGTCTAGGTGGTTGTTGTTGTTGTTGTTGTAATAGTCTTTTGTTTACTTCTTGTTGGCCATGTGAAGTGTTTGTTAGCCACCTGAGTTGAATGAGGGCAAAGCTAATGATTGTCCCAAAGTGAGAGAGGCCAAACTAAGAGAGAGAGAGCAGGAGAGGAATAGAGAGAGAGAAAGAGAGAGAGAGAGAGTAGTCGGCTAATTTATCGTTGCAGCACAGCAAGTTATCGATAAAGCAGCGAAACCTTCTCGCACATTCGCAAGCTTTGCTTTTTATTGTTTCTTTTGTTTTGGCCAAATTACACGATAAGCCAAGTTATCATTAAACACGAGTGAAGAGGTAATGAAACAGAAGGGAGAGGGGGTTAGGGGTTAATAGATAATACGGTAGTATCAGAAACGTTTACTGCAGCACTTTAGTGTTTAATTGCTGAGAGGGGAAATTAAATTGATTTATTGCAGAGTAAAAAATAAAAACGAAAGCAATTTCAATTGACGTGTGCACACTGTGCCTAAATTTTCAATTTGTATATGCATCTCTTTTACTCTTCCTCTATCTATCTCTTTATCTCTCTCGCTCTTCCTCTCTCCCTCTCTCTCTCTATCTCCTTCTATCTCTATGCTAATTGCAATACGCAGTTGAAGTGCAGGCAAAGGTTTAAAGACAGTGGCTGCTCGACTTGCACATACCCTGTTAAGCAGAAATTGTGCTAAATGTATTTTAGGGTATTTAGGGTTGCTTAGGCTACCCCTTGTCAGTACACTCACCTTTTTAGGGTATTCATAGATACAGCTAATCTAGCCACACTTTGGCGATTGCAGCAAAACATTTTATTGCTTTTTCTAGTGAAATGCAAACGACGCTTGTGCAAGCGCCCACAATGCGCGACTGGCAAATACCCTATAAAGAATATAAATATTTAGTGTAAAGTGCATTTACAGGGTAGCTGCCCGTTGAGCAGTCTGGCAACAGCAGAAAAATCCCACATTTTCGGCCAGTCTGTTGATCTATCCGCCCATGCGACCTTAGTGTTTTCTTGGCTTTTCCCCTTTTTTGGGCACACAATTAACTCATCCTCCTCGTTTACCGCCGTGACTCATTCACACCCAGTCGAGTGCGGGTGTCAGTGTGTGTGCGTGTGTGTGTGTGTGCTTGTGCTCTCAATGGGCCGCCGGCTGCCTGTGCTTATCTTATCAGCCCGTTGGCGGCAGGTGAGGCAAGCGCGTTGCCAACTCTGAAGCGTTTGGCGTGCTCGCAGCGCGTCCAGTCGAGCGAGAAGTTTTCCAGTGACAACAACACGCGACTAACAAAGTGCAGTAACCACAGCAGCAACAACAACAAAAACAAGAACAACCCGTGCAATGAGTTTGCTACGTGCCAAAAAAGGAGGTGGAGGAGGCGATGGTGCCGATGGGCGTGACTCTGATATGCCCACCATGCGACCCGTCAGCATGGGACGCCCCCTGGTCACCATGTCCACCTATCAGGTAGCCACGCCCACTGGCCACAAGAGTCCCACTTTTAGGTTTTTTTTTGCTTTTTTTTGTTTTAATTTTAGTTTTGATTTTGATTTTGATTTGGTTCTCGATTATTTTCTTTTTTCGCAGGAACGCGTCGAGACGCTGAAACGCACTTCGATTATGCCCGATGATAGCTGCTATCGCAACAACAACAACAACAACAATAGCAACATCAACACTGGCAACGGCTACAGCAGAAACAATGGTAACAACAACAACAGCAGCAACATCAACGGAAGCAATCGCAGTTCGCTGCTCAATGGCAGCAGCAGCAGCAACAACAACAACAACGGCAACGCAAACAGCAACAACAACGGCAATGGGTCTGGATCGTCAGAGTTGCCACCTCCTGTAAGTGATTTGAACAAATTACCACTACTGGTACAGCGACAAGTACCATTACTAGCACCACCAATGGCACCACTAATAGTATCACTACTAGTACCACTGTACCACTGCAAGTACCACCGCAAGTATGACTGGTACACTTACTAGTAGCACTGGTACACTAACTAGTACCACTGGTACACTTACTAGTAGCACTGGTACACTAACTAGTACCACTGGTATACTAACTAGTACCACTGGTACACTTACTAGTACCACTATACCATTACTTGTACCACTGGTACACTAACTAGTACCACTATACCACCGCAAGTATGACTGGTACACTTACTAGTACCACTGGTACACTTACTAGTGACACTGTACCATTACTAGTACCACTGAACCACTGCAAGTACCACTAGTACACTTACTAGTACCACTGGTACACTTACTAGTACCACTGTACCATTACTAGTTCCACTGGTACACTTACTAGTACCACTGGTACACTTACTAGTACCACTGTACCATTATTAGTACCACTGTACCAATTCTAGTACCACTGGTACACTTACTAGTACCACTGGTACACATACTAGTACCACTGTACCATTACTAGTACTACTGTACCATTACTAGTACCACTGTACCACCGCAAGTACCACTGGTACACTTACTAGTACCACCGGTACACTTACTAGTGGCACTGTACCACCGCAAGTACCACTGGTACACTTACTAGTACCACTGGTACACTTACTAGTACCACTGGTACACTTACTAGTACCACTGGTGCACTTACTAGTACCACTGGCACACTTACTAGTACCACTGGTACACATACTAGTACCACTGTACCACTACTAGTACCACTGTACCACTGCAAGTACCACCGGTGCCCTTACAAGTACCACCGCAAGTATGACTGGTACACATACTAGTACCACTGTACTGTACTGGCATCACCACAGTTTCACCGCAAGTATTAGTGGTACTCACGCAATTGTACCACTGGTACCACGATTAGAACTAAGCTTTCAAGCCCTAGCAAACTTGTTTAGTATTTCTTTTGGTCTGCGTCATTTGCTTCCAGAAGATTATTCTACAAATCACGTATACGCAGCGTTGTCACTCGTACTTCAAGGCCATACGTTGCTTTATCTCTATAAAATGAAATAGTTAGTAACAAATGTTATCAATGAATAGAACAACATCATCTGGCAACATTCCATTATACGCGCCCCACCTACGCTTCCTCTCTCTCTCATTATCTTTCTCTCTGTCTTTTCTCTCTCTCTCTCTCTTGCAGCCACCACAGTTTGCCAATCCGCAGCAGCAGCAGCAGCAACAAGTGAAGCAGCAACAACCGCAGCCGCTTAAGCTAAGTTTGGCAAATGGCAACGGCAGCAACAACAACAACAACACCAACAACAACACCAACAACGGCAGCAGCAGCAACCCGCGCAGTAAGCAGACGCCGCTCTCGCCCGTTCGCACGCCCAGTTTGCTAGTGGGCAGCGGCTTGCGTGCACCAGCCACGCCTCAGCCGGACTATGATGCGGCAACAACAACAACAGCCACAACAACAGCAGCAGCAGCAACTGCTGCGTCAAATGGCAACGCAGCGCAGCAACCGCAGCGACGCACGCTGCGCCTGGGCACGGTGACAATTGGCGAATACGGCGGAGCAGCAACAGCAGCGGAACAGCAGCTGCAGCTGCAGCAACGGAGCCGGCGGGGGGAGACGACGCTGCGCAAGATGCCATCGCTGGCAGATGCTGTCACTGCTGCCAGTTCCTCCAACGGGATACTCAAGAACAGCAGCTTCAACAGCAACAGCAGCAACAACAACAACAGCAGCAACAGCGGCAGCAACAATCGACAACAGTTGGAGAAGTCCATCAAGTTCGGCAACTGACAATGGGCCGTAAACATGGAATGCAGCTCATAAATCTTTGTGCAATAGAAGGGGGCGTGGCCTGGTAGAAACCAAGTTTAATATTTATGTAATTAATTAGTTAATAATAATTGTATTTTAACTATTTCGATTTTTTTTTTTTTGTAAATTTAACTCTTTTTTTTCGTATGAATTTGTTGAATATTCGTTAATATTATTTAACAATTATGCTTAGTTTCTACTACCTAGACTATAAGCAATACACATACATATGTATGTATGTATAGATAATACATATACATATGTCTAATATTTACTGTATGCATAAATCAATTGCGTTTTGTAATAAAAGCCGAAAGCAAACAGACAAAAAAAAAAAACAAGAGAAGGTTTTTATTCAGTGTAGACTATGGCATACCCTGTTATTTTTTCTGTGTAAGAAAAATTTCAAGAAAAATCTAAATTTCTTTTATAAATCTCAATTTATTCGGATTTAAAATCCAAAATTAATTGAAAAAATTTCTTTAAATGTTAAGTTTAATACATTTAACTGAGCTCATCCGTTCAGGGAACTCAACCGTTGAGACTCAACCGTTGAGACTCAACAGTTGAGCTCAGCCGTTCAGGGAACTCAACCGTTGTGAGTCAACAGTTGAGACTCAACAGTTGAGCTCAGCCGTTCAGGGAACTCAACCGTTGAGAGTCAACAATTGAGACTCAACCGTTGAGCCCAGCCGTTCAGGGAACTCAACCGTTGAGAGTCAACAGTTGAGACTCAACAGTTGAGCTCAGCCGTTCAGCGAACTCAACCGTTGAGAGTCAACAGTTGAGACTCAACCGTTGAGCTCAGCCGTTCAGGGAACTCAACCGTTGAGAGTCAACAGTTGCGACTCAACCGTTGAGCTCAGCCGTTCAGGGAACTCAACCGTTGAGAGTCAACAGTTGAGTCTCAACCGTTGAGCTCAGCCGTTCAGGAAACTCAACCGTTGAGAGTCAACCGTTGAGACTCAACCGTTGAGTTCAGCCGTTCAGGGAACTCAACCGTTGAGAGTCAACAGTTGAGACTCAACAATTAAGCTCAGCCGTTCAGGGAACTCAACCGTTGAGCTCAGCCTTTCAGGGAACTCAACCGTTGAGAGTCAACAGTTGAGACTCAACCGTTGAGCTCAGCCGTTCAGGGAACTCAACCGTTGAGACTCAACAGTTGAGACTCAACCGTTGAGCTCAGCCGTTCAGGGAACTCAACCGTTGAGACTCAACAGTTGACCTCAGCCGTTCAGGGAACTCAACCGTTGAGAGTCAACAGTTGAGACTCAACCGTTGAGTTCAGCCGTTCAGGGAACTCAACCGTTGAGAGTCAACAGTTGAGACTCAACCGTTGAGCTCAGCCGTTCAGGGAACTCAACCGTTGAGTCTCAACCGTTGAGACTCAACCGTTGAGTCGCACCAGTTGAGACAGCCCGTGAGCAGTCACAGTTGAACTCAACCTAATATCAAAGTGACTTATATTAAATCTTTGCTTTCTAAATTGAAAAATCTTTTAAAATGATAACCCACACGCGCTACATACGCCGCTTGTAGTCGTCTCTCCGCCTACAGGGTATGTACGCCTAACAATTCTCTAGCACTGATAAGCTGTGAACAAAATATTTAGCCGCTTGCGTCAGCCAGAAAACAGCTAGAACGTTGAAGCAGCTCACCGAGCGCAATTAGACAAGAGCTGGACAAGCCCAAAAATTCCTATTTCGGATTTTGGCCATAAATAAAAAAGCGACAACAGACTGACTGACTGCAGACTGACTGACTGCAGACTGCCTGATTGAGTGATATGTACTATCGGCGGTAATCATATATCTTGCGCGTATTGACTGGATGAGTTGTTATGGCAGTCGATTCGCCGCGATCGTTGCATACTTTTAGGCTGGTTGCGAATATTTTGCAAAGCTTTCGCTAAATTATGCCATGTGTGACGTCGCAAACGAATTTAGAAAGTTATGGGAGGCAACTCGCTACTCTTAATTCGCTCTGATCTTAAACATGTTCAGCTTTATGGGCTGTGACTTAAGAAAGCAAAAGCAAGAGACCGGCGACGGGCGACCCCATACAAAGCGAATGCTACTGTCCAGACCCAACACTTTTTTATGTTTTTCCCAATTGCTCTATAAGCTAGAGTGCTGAAATTTGGTGGGCAGATGGCTTTACCTGGTATCTAACTCTACACCAAATTTAATGAAAATCGTAAGTGGCGTTTAGCATAAAATAGCTCATAAACATAACCTCACTTTTATGAACTCATCTTGTATTATATCACACAGTGTTGGAAGCTTTCAATAGAAATTTGAATAAGCCATAAAGAAAAAAAGTGAAAGACACATTTAAAACTCGGCCTAAACCAAAATGGGCCCTGAATAGGCCCGGAATTGTCCAATAATAACTCCACAAGCTGTGTGACCTTTCTCGACTGAAGAGCTGCAGCCGCAACTGTTGAGGCAGTCCAAGAGCTGCGACTGTGTGCGAGTGTGTGCGAGTGTGTGCCAATGGCCGAGCGCGCGTTCAGGTTAAAGCAATAAACTAAAGTAAAGTAAAGTCAAGTAAATAGGCAACTCATGGCATGAGCGACAGCATAAAAACTAAATACATTGAAATCGTTGCGCAGCCGTCGAAGCCTCAGTTCAGACTCGGACCTGGCCGCGCACAGACCATTCATACGGCAAACGCAGCTCCTCAAATTTCCAATTCGTATACGAATTCCGATTTCCGTACGCGACGCAATTACGCTTTTGCTTTCGTTTCATAATCAACAACAACAACAACAACAACTACACAAATTTCGCAATCTCTTTTTACGATGATGATGAAGCTGTCATTGTTGCTGTCGTTGTCGCTGTCGCTGCAGCTCGCACTGGGCTCACCCATAGCGCCTACCACTTTGGACGGCGCCACGCCCATCGATGCACAGGTGTCAGCTGCGGATTTCGGTGCGTTGGATGCGTTTGCCGAAGATGCTGCCGAAACTTCGCAGGCGGCAGCCAGTGAGGCGGGTTTTAAGGTGAGCTTGAAATGCACTGCAAGAAAAAAGTGAAGGGATTTAGGCCGAAAAATAGTTTAGGCATAAATTTTGATATGCAGTTAGCAAGTGACATATCTTATATGCATATATATTCCTGTTCGTTATGGAAGACTTGTACGCTAAACCAGTTAGCGCGTTGCATTGCATCGTTGCAATTCGTTGCAGTTTCCTGTTTCGCCTGGCAAGCTATAAACGTTTTGGAATATGGCACAGATGTAGCATAAGTGTCGTTTAGACCAATAGGAATATATAGGTTAGATATATGTTTAAAATTAATAAAACCATTGCAGATGGTATATTAATTTTGCCCAGAAGTTTGCAGCGCACCTTAGGAGACATCTGCGACCCTATAAAGTGTATATATTCTTAATTAGTCATGTCCGTCTGTCTGTCCGTCAGTCTGTTGCAACGCAAACTAGTCTCTTAGTTTTAGAGCTATCTTGATGAAACTTGGTACACATGTTTCTCACTGCTGCACGCCGTAAATAAGCCGGATCGGACCGATATATCGTATATCTGCCATAGAACCTATCGGTCGAATTTTGTTATTTTTTAAGATATCGCTTTGAAACTTTCCCGATATATGTTTAAGTATGCTCTTTAAAGGCTGTTAAAATTTGATCGAAATTGAACCGATATATCGTATAGCTGCCATAGAACCTATCGGTCGAATTTTGTTATTTGTTAAGATATCGCTTTGAAACTTTCCCAACATATGTCTAAGTATGCCATTTAAAGGCTGTCAAAATTTGATCGAAATTAAACCGATGTATCGTATAGCTGCCATAGAACCTATCGGTCGAATTTTGTTATTTTTTAAGATATTGACATGAAACTTTCCCGATATATGTTTAAGTATGCCCTTTAAAGGCTGTTAAAATTTGATCGAAATTGAACCGATATATCGTATATCTTCCATAGAACCTATCGGTCGAATTTTGTTATTTTTTAAGATATTGCCATGAAACTTTCCCGATATATGTTTAAGTATGCCCTTTAAAGGCTGTTAAAATTTGATCGAAATTGAACCGATATATCGTATAGCTGCCATAGAACATATCGGTCGAATTTTGTTATTTTTTAAGATATTGACATGAAACTTTCCCGATATATGTTTAAGTATGCCCTTTAAAGGCTGTTAAAATTTGATCGAAATTCAACCGATATATCGTATAAATGCCATAGAAACTATCGGCCGACTTTAATTATTCTTCAAGATATCGCTTTGAAACTTTCCCAATATATGTCTAAGTATGCAATTTAAAGGCTGTCAAAATTTGATCGAAATTAAACCGATGTATCGTATAGCTGCCATAGAAACTATCGGCCGACTTTTGTAATTTTTCAAGATATAGCTGTGAATCTTTTTTGATATATGTCTAAGTATGTCTATTAAATGCTATGCAAGTTTTATTTAAATCGGACCGATATATCGTATAGCTGCCAAAGAACCTATCGGTCGAATTTTGTTATTTTTTTAAATTATAGCTATGAATCTTTCCCAATATATGTCTAAGTATGCCATTTAAAGCCTGTCAAAATTTGATCGAAATTGAACCGATATATCGCATAGCTGCCATAAAACCTATCGGTCGAATTTTGTTATTTGTTAAGATATCGTTTTGAAACTTTCCTGATATATGTCTAAGTATATCCATTAAATGCTATGCAAGTTTTATTTAAATCGAACAGATATATCGATAAGCTGCCCTAGAACATATTGGCCAATTTAATATGTGAAGGGTATAAAATCTTCGGCATGACTCGAAGGTAGCCTTTCCTTCTTGTTATGCAGTGAATTTTCTAGTATTTTTTCTCGAAATTTTATTGAGTTTTTCAATTTTTGGTTACCAAACTAGATCTCGCTGCTGCCGCCGCCCGCTGAGACAGTTGAGTCTGTGAATCTGGAGCATGAGGGGATTCCCTCGAAGGTGCTGAGCGCCTATGATGCCACACAGAAGAAACTCTCGGATATTTCGCATGTGAGTTTAGTATTGTAATCGCTGCATTGTATGCACTGTATGTGGAAATTGTCTCGATTGTGAATTGTTTTTGTCTGCGATTGCAGCCCGTGCCCATTTTGGATAACATCAGCGAGCATGAGAAGTATGGCAACAATGGCGACAAGTTCGATGGCATCTCTCGCACGATTGTCAATGGTTACGAGGCGTTTTCCAATATCCTCAACACCTTCATACAGGTGAGTCTACAAGTATCTAACAGCTGCGGATGTGTGTGAGTTTGCTTTGGATCGCGCTGCCAGTTTGCACGTCGCATTGCACAAGATCTACCAACATCATCAACAGCCGCCGCCGCCGTCTGCAGGTGACAATTAACGACATCGCAGCCGGCGTGGCTTGTGCAACCTTAGTGAAGGTCAGGCCTAGGCGTAGACTTTGTTTAAATATTGACTCAACGGTTTCAATAACTTTGATTGCAATCAAATTTGAGCGCTAAAAGAAACCCTCAAAGTGATTGAAAACGAGTTTGACTGAGATAACACTTAACTGAGTTTCCTATGTAAATAGTAAACCGATTTACACCATTTTAACACATATGCTAACTAAGGCTATAAGCAGCTGCTAAACCAAATTTCAGCTTGCTAGCTCCATGGGGAGCTCAGTTCATATAGGCTTAGTTATGTTAACCAACGTCTTTTTACCTTTTTTTTCGCCGAACAGAAACCCAAAGAAATTGCACGCTCCGTCTCGAAGGGCATTACAGCACAGCTGGATATTATAGGCGGCAAGCTTGTGGGTCTCTAAGCAACTTCTTTGAAGAGGAAATCAAATTAAAATACAATATAATATTTTTTTTTTATATTTTGTATAATAACAGTATTTAAATAAATAGTTTAATTTATTATGTAACTTACACACAATTGTTGTAATTGTTGTTGTTGTTGTTGTTGTTTAGGAATGTGCTTGGTATATGTATAAATAAAACATACGTATACAGATGTACGTACATATCTCGATTATTTATTGCTATATATAATTTTTAACTAATTTTCATTGTTCTCTCGGGCAGTTGTTGTTGTTGCTTGAATAATACATAACCTAAGGTTATACGATATGCTGTAGATTTCTATCTAGAGTTCACCTTGTACACTCAAAGAAATACCAGTTAGTATTTGTTGTTTGGTATTTTTTTTTTTTTTTACTAGAGAGCACATCACAATATGGATACAACCCTCTGCAAGCTGAGCTGAACAACAAATACTGGAAAAATACTAAAAACATAGAGTGGGATTTTTGAAAAATAAAACTATCGACAGAACTGTCATCACTAATTGAAAGTTTGCTTCAAACACATAAGATAATCGATATGATCTAAGGCGATAGTTTCCGCTGCTCTAGGGATATTTTGTTTGCATTCCTCTCAAATATAACGAGTATTTTTCACTAGCAAAATACAAAAAAAAAAAAAAAAAAAAACAGACATTAATTATATAATTTTTGGCACATTTCGCAGAAGTTGGAAAACTAAAAAACAAAATTCGCAAATTTTCCGTCTATCGATTTGCTTTAGAAATGTTCTCAGTGTAGCTCAAATAGAGCCAAGCCGAGCTGAGCCGAGCCGATCTGAGCGCCCTAGAGGCGCGTTCAATCCTCCCAGCTGCTGGTGCGCGTCTGCGGATCGATCGAGGGCGAATACGATTTGTACGTGTCGGAGGCGCGTTTGTGCTTCACCGTGCAGAACAGCAGCATCGACGTGATCAGCCCGAAGAGCTGCACGAACGCAATGCCCAGCCCGATGGCACCCACCACGTTCAGCTGGCCATTGAACCAGCTCTGCAGCGAGTGGGCGCATCCCTTGTCCCACCACAGCGATGGATTCTCGGAGCGACCGCAGTCGACGCGCAGCACACCGTCGCCGGAGCCCTCCGTGATCAGTTGACGCTGATCGTATAGCTGGCGGCAGCAGGAGTCGGGCACCCAGCGCTTGCCGCTCCACGATTGGATGTCGTACCAGTCCTCGTACGATGAGACGCCGCAACACTCGAACTGTGGGCGAAAAGAAGCGATTAGCGTTTATCGAAATCGATTGGAAAGTATTGCGATTTATCGATTGTGGCGTAAAAATCGCATTGCTTGATTGCATTTCTGGCACTGCAATTTTTGTGAGCGACTCACCGATTGCTGCACGCTGTCCCAAATTGCAGCGACAGAGGGCGCCACCAGCGAGCCACGATCGCTGGCATTGTAGTGTCGTTCAATGCCAAAGCGCAGCTCGTTTGCCAGCGTCCGCCCGAGACCGCCACGGAAGAGGAAGGCAATGGAACCGACAAGGAACTCGCTCATGAAGAGCATCACGATCAGCATGAAGTACTGCCAAGCAGAGAGAACGCAAAATGTTAGACTAGAACTTTATGTGCTTAGCTCTTTGCCACACTTACCAACACTAGCAGGCAACGGGACTGCACCCAGGCACCACAGCAGCCGAAGAAGCTCACCACAAATCCGATGCCGCCGATGCACATGAAGATCGTGTCCGCACTGAGGCCCGCGTGCTGTGGCAGCAGCGTTGCGTAGCCCTCATAGCTGAGGCGCAGCCACAGGCCGGCTCCGAGGAAGGCGCAGCTGCACAGCTGCAATGATCGATAAGTTTTCAATGTTTCGCTTTGCTATCGATAACGTTTCGCAATCAAAATTGTAAATAATTGTCGTAAGTGTTTGCTCTATTCAACGCTCTCCCACTCGGCAAGTTTGTCGATAGCAGTCTAAACTAAGCCGCGTGTTACTATCGATAACGTTCAATCGTAAGTGTTTCCTCTCTAAAAGTCTCCCACATACCCCAAAAACAGTCTAAAACGAATTGCTTTGCAGCAGTCAAAAGAGTCTATTAATTTTCATAGTTTTTCCGTTGGCCTGATCTGCCACCTGGCGATTATTTTACCGATCAAATCAGCTTGTAATCGATTAAAAACTAAATTACTATTATTAACGGCCATAAGTTATAGAGGCGGCAATTCAATGACAGCTTATAGATACTACATAAGCTTTCAAATTACGCAAATGATGTAAAATATGTATTGATTGTTAGGAAATCCAAAACCGATAATCAATCGATTTCGATATCCGGTAATTTGGTGGAAATTAACAGGTGCGAAAAGCATAGATTATATCAGGCACTATCCAAATGGATCTTGGAGCATATTTTGCAATAATTTTCTAACTAGTTCCGAGATTTATTATGCGTTTCTTTCTTTAACATAGCCTAAGGTTCGATAGGTAAAATTTGAGAGCTCTACTGTATATATCTTATTAATAATCGTGTTGATCTCAGCTAGCTCTAAGCTTGCAAACTGATTATGCCAGCACATGTCTCCTCATTTTTAAGCTGCCTAATTATGTTTCCAGCACACTTCATAAAGCGATTAACGATAAACGATTATTGCAGTCGGTTCCCCCTTTGGGCTGTGGCAGAGCTGTTCTTATGCGTAGCCCAGACAAAAGATACGGCGGGACAATGTGGCGGCAACTTTGACGTTTCCGCTGCAGACGAGACGCTTGAGAACTTTGTGCCGGCGTCGCATCGATTAGCTGCCATTGTTGTTGTTGCTGTTGCTGCTATTCGCCCCTAGAGGGCGTTGTCTGCCGTGTGCCGCAGTCAAAACTCACCCACAAAATGATGTTGAGCCAGCAAAAGGTGCGGCGGATGCATGTGTAGCCGGCGTTGCCCATCTCGGGGAGCTGCTAACTGTAAGCAGAGTAGACAAAGGGAGAGAAAGAGATAAAGATAGAGAGAGAGAGAGATGGGTTAAGTGAGTGAAAGAGAGCGCGGCACAGACGACATAAATCACAAGTTGGCGGGCAAACGTTGCGCTGCATTCATTAGATACATTTGTATCTAACGAATGCGCGCGCGTTTTGTTTTTTCGGAAATCGTATGCACAGCAACGTTTGCCGTGTGTATGTGTGTGTGTGTGTGTGTGTGTTTATGTATAAATAAATTTAAATTCATAAATTTCAACAAATTAGTTTTTCTTTTTTTTTGTATTTCAGCGCATTTCCTTTGTCTCATGTAACTGGATAAGTGTCTGCCCCTCTCTGTGTGTGTGTGTGTGTGTGCCAGCGGGGTGTAAATATATATATACATATACATATACATAAAGCTATAGATCTGCCTAGTTAAGCAATTGGCCAGCCGCAGAAATTGCAGCTGCAGTTGTAAATATTTTCGTATTGTTTAATAAATTTACGACTTGCAAAATGCAACAACAACAACAACAACAAAAGTAATAATAATAACAGCAACAACAACAACAACGATAACAACGATTATTACGAAATTCTGTAGAAGCTCAAATTACCAGACAAACAGATAGACGGACGGACAGACGGACAGTTGAGCTATTTACTCGCTCGCATTGCTCCCGCCGCCGGATCTGGTTTTACCCTTAAAAGTGCCGTAGGTCAGTCAAAGCACAACCAAGTGACCCCAATAGAATTGACTTTGCTTGGGCTGTCATTAGATTTGCTTGGAAGTCGCGTCGTAAATATGCTAAGCAATGCAGTTGCTGGACAGACGGACAGATACCCTGTTAACAAGGCCCTATAAAGAAAATTTCACTAAACAATTTCGAACTAATTTGCGATTTTAAAAACGAGCCAAACGATTTAGCTATAATAATTCTGGAGGAATCTCTTTTGAACTTTCTTACTGCCCATTTGGGCATATCTTTTTATACCCGCTACTCATAGAGTAGTATAACTTTGTTCAAACCGAAAATGTATGTAACAGGCAGAAGGAGACACCTCCGACCCCATAAAGTATATATATTCTGGCTCAGGATCAACAGCCGAGTCGATATAGCCATGTCCGTCTGTCCGTCCGTCCGTCTGTCCGTCTGTCCGTCCGTATGAACACCTAGATCTCAGCTATTATAAGAGCCCGGACTACCAAATTTGGTGACAATATGTATTATTATTGCACGCTGATCAAGTTTATTTTGAATTTTGGCCACGCCCCCTTCCGCCCCTGTAAATCGAAAAAAATTGATTACAAGCGCAATTTTGATGCCATATTGTTAATTTTCGGTTTACATGATAACTATAGCTAGCCAGATGATCTCTGAAAATTTGGTAACAATCGGATAATAAACACAGAAGTTATTTAGCTTAACGTTTTCCAAAAATTAAATGTGTGCAAAACTGTTTTTTTTTTTTTATTTTTGATTTTGACTTTGCATAGATATTATAAGTCCATAGCCTTTTACGGTCAAAATTTGATTGTAGCCGTTTTTTTGTTCCGCAAATAAATGATGTACGAGCAGCTGGGTAGCGGGTATATTACAGTCGAGCACACTCGACTGTAGCTTTCTTACTTGTTAGTTCTAGTCACATCCATTTCAGATCTGCCCACTCGCTCAACAAACAAACAAAGTTTCTTCCTAAATTCTTTAACCTCCCACATCTGGCATACCTCACTGCTATAGTGTACAGGGTGTGTCGCATTTCCGACTTTTTGTCAAACATCTAGCGAAGAAAAAGCTGAAAATATGCAAATTGCGAATCTGCTGTGAACAAGCAAAAAACAACAAAAATTCAACAGGTTGTCGCATGTAATTTATGTTGCTTTTGCTGTTGTTGTTGTTGTCGATGTCTTTGTTGATGTTGTACATGTAATTGAAAATGTATATGTAAATGTTGTTTGTGGTTAACACGAGAAAAATGCATTGTTCGCATTGGGTTTGTAACGACTTTCGATCAACGAATCAACTTGTTGTTGGCCCTAAAAAAAAGGAGGGTAATAACTTTTCTTGAACTGGTTATAGAACATGCTGATTATGCCGGTAGAAATCGCTAAGACTTTTATGACTTTGAAGTGAAGAAATTCTGGAAAATATATGTCTATTTCTCGCGCATGATCAGCTCTGCCAGCAAACTTTCAAACTCCAGAATCGATTGTACAAAATGTCTGCATAATAATTTTAAGAATTTCCTAATTTGATTATATATTGAAATGCCATATAACTTCCTGTTCCCTAGAGCGATTTGCATGCAAGCAAAAGCTGCATGCTCTGCACACATGGCACACAACTTCAACTCGTTGTCAGCTTAGCACAGCCTAGATGGGGTTAGGGCGTGTGGGGGTGGCAGGGAAATGGCTTAATTGAGAGCACGCGCCAGAGACGACAAGAGAAACAAAGGCAATTGTGCTAAGTACTAGACTGATAGACCTAACCCTGATGCTGATAATGCTGAGGATAATAATCACGATCATCATAACAACGACGATGAGGATGATGATGATGATGATGATGATGATGATGATGATGATGATGACGATTACGAACAACTGAACTAAAATAATAACGAAATAGTTGCAAATCATAACCCTGGCTGGACCCCGGACAGCCAGGGCTGCCTGCAGTGCGCAGCGGCAAGTGCGAACAATTGCCCAGCAACAACAACAACAGCAACAACAACAACAACTGTAACTGTCGCTCGCTTATTTTCCAATTTAACTCAATAACGCGCCGGACTTAATGCCATTTGGCGCTGGAAATTTGCGATTTACTTGCGCCACGCCCACCAACAGCATCGCCCCCCGAAGCACAACAACAGCAACAGCAGCAGCGCAGCAAACTAGCACTAGCTGAGTGTGTGTGTGTGTGCCTTGGTGCGGATGTGCGTGAGTGATTTATGTGGCCCGGGGAAATTGTCCATTTGCCCAAATGCTTTGCCCAGCTGGCATATCATAGGGTTAACTCGGCCACTCGGGCAGCCAGCGAGGGGCAGCCGGAGAGAGGAGGAGAGAGAGTAGCGAAGGGGGCTACTGGCAGAGACCAGTTAGAATGTCGGAATGCTGCTAAATGTGCGACAAGATCGTGTGCTGTGATACAGGCAATAGGCAAGTGAAAATGTGCTGCTTTTGGCAGGGGAAAAGTGGCACATGCTGAACTAGCTGAGTGCTTGCAGATGTGATTTCCATTGAACCAAAGTATTTGTATTTCACCACACCTTGCATCTTCCCCTAACTCCCCACACGCCCAACTAGGTATCTACTTGGTCCATAATTGACAGATATAATACAATTTGTATAGATTCTGATGATTCTTTGCACTTCGGGCATTCCCTTTGGAATTCACCACAGCTGCTTATAGCTACTCCCCACAGTTGTTGCTATTCAGTTCAAGGACATAACTGACAGAATCAAGGCAGCTTTTGTATAGCTTCATCCTTCACATTTACCTTCTATACTTTCCTAGCAACTCACCATACCTCACTTGAGAAACTCACCACACCAGTAGGAGCCTACTTTGCAGTGTTGTAAAGTGCTTACTTATACTATTCTATATACTATATATATTACGATATAAACTCCACTATCAGACCTTTGCTCTGCCCACCTCAACTCACCACCTTTTCCACCACACACTTAACTGAGCCCAAGCTCTGCGCGCTGTCCCACTGGGCTGTCTGTGGCAAGTTGGCGATCTTGTCAATGGTTTTCATTGCCAACAGTTGCAGTTGCTTTTGGCCAACAACAACAACAGTTGCCGCTTTTCACTGACGCTTGGCCAGCCGCCAAATGTTGTTGTTGTTGTCACTGTCAAGCCGTCGTTGTTGTTGTTGTTGTTTGTCTTACAAAGTGTCGCGCTTACGAAAAAGAGTTTTCTCTTTTTTCGCGCTGCCAGCGCGTCTCCAGCCAATCTATGTCGTTCCCCCCGCCCTGGCCCGCATCCCCTTTTTTTCCAACTCCTCAGCTAATCCCCGCAACCTTTCGTTTCAAGCTTAGCCTAGACTGCGCGCTCAACCTAACCTCACTTTGCAAGTTGCGGCATTTCTTTTCAGTTGCAAATTACTTCAAGTTGCCGTTGCCGTTGTTGTTGTTGCTGCTGTTGTTGTGGAATCTGGTTTCTGTTGTTGTTGTTATTGTGGCTGCTGGCACTGTCAATAAACTGGCGAGTGTTGCTGCTCAATAGACTCAAGTATAGCTTGAAAAATCAGCCCGATTTGAGGTTAGGTAGCAGCAACAGCCCAGTGGGAAATTGAATTGAGTTTATCAAAATATCAACAGGAGTTTTTGTATTTCTACAAATTTTTGTAGTTGTTATTGTTGCTACTTTGGCTTTTGTTTTACTTCACAAATTTAAATTTAAAAAATTTTTCAAAATTTTGAGCATAGTTTGATTTTCTTAATTTCATTATTTGATATATACTTCACATACATTTTCGTTAAGCTCGAACTTCTTTGGCGTTTTTCTGCTGCTTCTTCTTCTTTGTGTTTTTGAATCCTTTCGCACAACCGCAAACAAAACGCAACAAACAACGAAGAAAACTTTGCGTTTTCGTTAAGTTTTCAGTTAAGTTTTTCAAGTCGTTTCGTGGGGTTTGTTTTTTATTTTAATTTTTTTATTTCATTTTATTTTATTTTTAATTTATTTATATACTTTTTTTGTAATTTTCTTTGCTTTGCTTTCTATCGCGTTGTCGCGTGGTTCTATGCGCTCGCAGCGGCTGTTCAAAATAAACTGAAAACTGAAAATTCTCCGCAGTCGACGTTAAAAATAGTCGAAGAAGACGGCGACGGCGACGGCGGCGAAGTGGGGCGCGGCGACGGCCAGGCGAGGCGAGAGATGCGGCGAACAACAAGCCGAACGGGCAGCTGGGCACGAACGAGAGACGAAGCTCTTGTTGTTGTTGTTGCTGTTGCTGTTGCTGTCTGCATGCAGCTGCTGCGGCCAGAGAGTGCGAAAGAGAGCAGAGAGAGAGGGGGGGCGAGAGTGAGAGGGAAGTAGCTGTAGAGTACGAGACACAATTGCAATCTCTGTCCTCCGCCTCCGCCATTGCCTGCTGACATCCCACAGTTCTTCTTTCGCGCGCTCTCTCTCTCTCTCTTTGCTCACTGCTCATGCTGTCTTTCTCCGCACTCTCTTCCCCCTCCCCTCTTATTCTCTTCGGCAGCGCGGCCTGCATACTTATGAATGAGATTTATGTTTAGATTTCAGTGTCACGTTTTGATCCACATTTCCAAATCCAAATAAAAAGACACAAGAGAAGCGAGAAACGAGAAACGAGAAACAGAACGAAATGAAACGAGACGAGGCGAAACGAAACGAGAGAGAAGAAAGAGAAGCAAGAGGAGGAGATCTACAAAACGTAATCTAGCGTACCGCGCATCGCCGGGGATTTCCCCGGCGGCCATCGTGCTGCGTCCCTTGTTGGCAACCAATTCAGGGCTGCGGAAGCAAATCGCGCATACGCCGCATTGGCCCAGCGCATAAATCAAGCGGGGCTGCCAGAAGCATTTGAAATGCCATGGAAACAGTTAAGTGCAACAATATTTATATACTAAATAGAATATTAAAATAAAAACCAAGCTACAGTCGAAAAAAAGTTATTGCACAAATTTATCTATGGAAAACGTTGAGCAGAATTTCTTATGTATTTGTTATTCGATTCGGTCTAGAGATCATCTGGCTAGCTTTTCATATAAACCGAAAATGAACAATATGGCATCAAAATTGCACTTGTAATCAATGTTTTTTTGATTTACGGGGGCGGTAGTGGGCGTGGCCAAAATCCAAAGTAAACTCGATCAGCGTGCAATCATAACACATATTGCCACCAAATTTGGTAGTTCTAGCTCTTATAATAGCTGAGATCTAGGTGTTCATACGGACAGACAGACGGACGGACAGACGGACATGGACTATATCGACTCGGCTGTTGATCCTGAGCCAGAATATATACACTTCATTGGGTCGCAGATGTCTCCTTCTACCTACATTTTCGGTGGGAACAAAGTTATAATACCCTTCTACTCTATGAGTAGCGGGTATAGTGATTTAAATATATAAAATAAAATATTAAAATAAGTACTTAAGAATTGCATATTTTATATAATTAACTATTTTTTGAAATAATAAAAACATAAATACAAAAAATGTGGGTTAAAAATTAAAAAGAAAATTTAAGTTTTAAAAAAATTCTAATAATTTTATACATAAAATTTTTAATTATTTTATTTTTAATTTTTTTATTTTAAAATCTTTTTTGAATAGTTTCCAATTTATTAAGTTGAAACCATACGGATTAAAATACCACTTACCTTGGGACTGCTGCGCGCCTGGCATGCCCCTCTGGTGCATCAATACAGGGTATAAAGGTGCGCAGTGCATGATTATGTTGTCGAAACTTGTAACCATCGATTAGACTGCGAAAGTGAAAGCTTTGCCTAATGATTTATTTTTAGTTCAATGAAAATATCGCAAGCTGATTTAAAAATTTGACTTGAGCCACACATATACACTCTATATACATATGTATGTGTATCTCTGTGTGCATGTCTGTGCACGTTGTTGCATGTGTCGTTCGAAAAGCTGCCCATGCATCATGCTTAAAGCTCAAAAGCTCGCCGGAGCGCAAGCTTTCAGGTAACGGTAACCGTTTTCAAAACGCAACGTAATTAAAATCGTTATCGTAATCGTGATTAACGGTTATTAGCGCATGTTACGACATAGCGCTATCGTTATCATTTAGTTATATACTTGATATATTTTGGGAAGTTTCCGCAAACACTAATTCCACTTAAATAATGAATAATTGAGAATGGGAATATGATAATCGAGTTCTCAATTACTCAATTACTTATGCCATCGGGTGACGTAGGGTATCAACAGTGTATTGTAGCCTCTTACAAAGTTGCGTTGTTTATTTATGTAAAATCGAGAAATTATGCAGAAAAAAAAGAAGCAAAATGAAACAATGTGTAGGGGAAAAGCTAAATACGCGACTTAAACGAAATCACCAAAAAAAAACCGGTACGCCTCAATGGCTTAACCTATTTGTCTTTGCGCAACCTTTGGCTGGACACCTCAATGGACTCCAGCCAGAGCTTCAGCTCGGCCGGCATCTCCGGTCGCTTTGCCGCCTCCGGATACGTTTTGAGCAGCTCATTAACATCGCAATTGGTCAGACACTGCTTGGACAGAGCGACGGCACGCACAAAGCCATCGGTCAGTGTGACAAACTGTTGCTCCAGATAGATGGCCTTGTCGTCCCACCAGACGAGCTTCGTTTGTATCTTATACGGATGGAAGATGGGTATGGTGCGACGATAGCGCACACTGCTGGCACCCTGCACTGCGCCGCCGCCGCGCTGTCTGACCAACTCATAGAGATTGGTCAGCGAGTAGAAATGGAAGCGGGCGAAGTCCAGTTCGCGCAGATAGCGCGCATTGTTCATGTGCCGCAGAAAGATGTCCACATCCTGCGAGGTGCACAGACCGTAAATGGTTGTGGTGTCCGTGACTTTGCGCTTGCGCTGCAGCAGGCGACCGCCGAGCACGGTGAAGATGCAGCGTATGAAGTAGTTAACATCCCACACGATGTACAGCACAAGCAGTGCGACCAGCCACGACATGACGACGACGATGATGATGATGATCCACGCAGTTAACAGTTACAATCCACACGCACACACAGAGTCCACAAACGCTACGCTACGCTCGCTTTGTGTTGTTTTGTTTATCTGCAACAGCCGAAAAAATGTGAAAAACACCGAAACCCGTTGAAGGCGAAAGTTTTGCTTGACTTTGATTTATGTGCTTGAGCCAGACTAGCCAGCGAGTCAATGAGATGCATTGAACCCGCCCGATCAACAGGCTAGACCAATACGCACACACATGCAGATGTACGTATATCTGTATATCCAGGTATTGCCTACAACTGGCCGGCCAAAAATAATACTTACTTTCCTTGCCGATAGGCGGCACGGCAATGACATAAGCAAGCGACGACGCTAACCAACAGCTGCGGGCAAGCGGCCGAAGACAACTGAAGATAGCAATAAAAGCTGCCGCCAAGTCAAGTCAAAGCAAAAGGAATTAAAACACGCGAAACTAAACGAAAGCTGCAGCGCAGCTCAACGAAAGTTACCGAACGCTCTCTCGCTCTGCCTCTCTCACAGAGCGCAAGCCACACGCACTCCCACTAAGTGCAAGGCAACGTGGTGAGAGAGCGCATCACTGTCGCGCTTCATGTGAACGTGAGAGAGTGGACACTGGGCAGCAGCGCTGCTCGTAATCGAAAAGGAAAAGAGAGCGAAAGAGCGAGAGAAGCCAGACTAGCCAGCGAGTCAATGAGATGCAATGAACCCGCCCGATCAACAGGCTAGACCAATACGCACACACACATAGAGATGTACGTGTATGTATATCCAGGTATTGCCTACAACTGGCCGGCCAAAAATAATACTTACTTTCCTTGCCGATAGGCGGCACGGCAATGACATAAGCAAGCGACGACGCAAACCAACAGCTGCGGGCAAGCGACCGAAGACAACTGAAGATAGCAATAAAAGCTGCCGCCAAGTCAAGTCAAAGCATAAGCAAAAGGAATTAAAACACACGAAACTAAACGAAAGCTGCAGCGCAGCTCAACGAAAGTTACCGAACGCGCTCTCGCTCTGCCTCTCCCTCTCACTCAGCGCGAGCCACACGCACTCCCACTAAGTGCAAGGCAGCGTAGTGAGAGAGCGCATCACTGTCGCGCTTCATGGGAACGTGAGAGAGTGGACACTGGGCAGCAGCGAAAAGGAAAAGAGAGCGAGAGTGAGAGAGCTTTGGGCAGCAGCGCTGCGTGACGCCTCGATCGATTTGCCGCTTTTGCTGGCGGCTTACTCACTCGGCCCGCAGTCGGTGGACTGACATGACGCAGGCAGGTGCGCAACAGGTGTGCGAGCGTGCGTGCACGCGACTAGGCAATACCCTGTACTACAATTAAATTCTATGCGAAAATGATAAATTCGTATAAATATGTAAATATAATAATCTAGAATATTTTGCATCATAAATCTCATAGCAATTGGAAGCTGATATATTCTCTACCCAAACTTGATCAGCATACCTAATAGACATGTTGCTTTCGAAGACGACATCAGACGTGTTTATATTCTTAATAATAATGAATTAATTTCTTCGCTAGATGAACGGAAATGATAAGGCAAACTTTAGATACAGTTCTTTGCATGAGTAAACACATTTACAGGGTATAAGGAGCAAAAAAGATTTAGCAAATTGAAAGATATTTAAACTATGCATATTGTATTATTGTAGACAATGTAAACAATACATCTTGGCAAATTACAGGGTATCACCAGTGCGAGCTGTAGTAGTTTAACAATCACCTATGTAAGTGAATGTTTTTCCAGCTTAGCGGTTTGTTTACCCTGTTGACAGCAGTTGCTAAACTCGGCCTTGTCCAGAAGTGGCTTGTGGAAAAGTTTGTCTAGTCCGACTACCCTCTTTCCGGTCTAGCCCCCGCTACGCCGCTCTCCGGCCTTACCGGTTTCTAGCTAGCTATCTAACAAATGCATAATCGGAGTCTCGTCTAAGACATATAAGGCTGAGCTTAGTATGCGTGTTTAAGTGCCTAGTATTATTCCCATTCCAGTACACTTCCTAATCGTTTAATTAGCTGCCAGATATAGTACGAGACATGCGACTAACGTCATTAAGCGTTGAGGGCGTCTCGAAACAATCCGCACTTTAGCATAATTATAGAGAAACCCTTCCCATGGATAACCAAAGTCCCTGACCAGCTGAACTTGACGATCGTAAGACTTGGGACTGTCTGCTGTAATATTGATATATAATATTTGCAAGTTAATGCATAGCTCACCACCCGCGTAGAACTCGTAGGGCAAAAGTCCGTTAGGAATTTGAATGAGGAGTACAGGCACGTGTAAAGCGATTCCCTCCCCATTTTTCACACTAAAATTAAAATTTCCCACTCTCGAGTAGTTGTCAACACTGTCAGGGCAAATAACAAAGTCCCCAAAGTACTTAACTTCTGAATTGATCACTCCAATAAAGACGAAAAACAAAACAAAACAAGTAAAGAAAGCTACAGTCGAGCGCGCCCGACTGTAAGATACCATTCGCCCAATTAGATCTATTTTTGAATAGCGCCATCTACATGTGAAAACTGCATAGCTTTACACATGCTACGGCTTCTGTGTTTATCGTCCGATTGGATTGTAATTTGGGAAATAGATTTATGCTGCAATTATTTATGTTCATACCAAAGCAGAAAGCTGTAACTTCAATACTTCTCCTGATAATCGAAAATTATCGATTTGCGTGGGCGGTGGGCGTGGCAACAAAAATTTAAAATAAACTCGATCTACCTATGGTATACAGGAACCTTCATGTGAAATATGGTGTCTCTAGCTTTTGTAATAGCTGAGATCTAGACGTTCAAACGGACAGACGGACAGACAGACGGACATGGCTCAATCGATTCAGCTAGTGATTCTGAGTCAGAATATACATATATACTTTGTGGGTTCTGCCACGCCTTCTGCTGCCTGTTACATACATTCGCACAAACTTAGTATACCCCTTTTTGACCGTTTTCAATGGTCGAATGGTATAAAAAAACTTGAAATGAACACTGCGAATATTTAAAGCAAAAAATTATAAATTTCGTGAAACTGTTTATCAATCCCCCAATTTCAGACGGGACGCAGTCAACGACACCTCTGAATGGGCCATCGATATATGAATTATGCATGAGTAGAGTTCACGCATCCAAAATTCCCAATTGTAAAGATTAGACGACGCATGCAAACTTGTTCTTGGCACACTCGCTCGACCTTCAAGAAGTGTTTTTTTTTTTTTTTTTTTGACCAAAATTCAAATCAAATTTCGTTGCACAAATGGAAATTAAATAAATAACGGCACAAAGAGTGGGTCATAAAAATCGTAGCTTTTGTTGCTATTTTTGGGCTTCAAACGAGTTTCAATGGAGTATCTAGTAAATGCATAAGTGCTATATAGAGAACTGAAACTGGTACCCCCCTCCCGCACAGTGGAATAGAAATGAAAACGCACTTTGGGGCTTTTTAGAAGTCGATAGATCAAAGCACATTTTTACTAGACTAGCATACACACACACACACACACACAAGCATACACACACACACACACGCACACACACATGAGATGCATTTGTGTTGGTGCTGAATAGGGTAGGTGTTTGGTGTGAGGGGGGTTTACAATATAGTTTTGGGCTAGGCTAGGCCATCTCTCCATATCGACTAGTTAGGGCTAGAACTTAGAGCTAAGATTCTGTCAACATTTGCATAGTTCTACGCACGCACACTCAGACACAAGCACAACTAAGCACACACACACACTCACGTATCCACTTAGATATATAGGAAAAAAAAAATTGCTTATCATAAAAAAGTACAACAATTTAGCGAGAAGCGGAAACGCCATCGCACTCGGAATCAAATTCCGCGTACCGATCGTAAAAAAAAAAAAAAAAAAAAAATAAAAAAAAAATAAAAACAAATTGGCCAAGTCAATTTTGGAAATTGTTCGCCTGCCGTGCTGCCTCTAGCTCCGAATTGGTTGTTGTGGTTCTTGTTGTTGTTGTTCCCTGGACCTGGCCGCGTCATCTTCCACACTTAACGATTCTACACTCCGACATGCCGCACAACCTTTCGTTGCCAGAGTTGCCACAGCTAGCGATCGCTTCGGCCTCTTCCTGTTCGATCTTTCATTTGATTCTTCTCGTTACAGTTTCCATCTTTGGGTGATCCTCTGCGCTGATCCCTTCCGCTCCAGCCTCTTCTAGAGCCTCCAATCAATTCGCCTCACGATTTTCAGCTCAATTCGCCTCACGATTTTCAGCTCGATCTTCCCGAGGATCATCTACTCAATCAGCCATCCAATCGGTGTATTATCCTCTCGATCTTTGTCTCCTTCTGCTGCTCCATCCTGCTCTCGCCTCTCCACTTGGTCAGCAGCCGCTGCGCAGATTCTTGCTCGACATCTCGTTGTACTCAATCCATCTGGCCAACTCCGGTGGCAGCGGCGGCTTCAGCTTGGCGGTCAACGTGGTTGCCGTTACCGTCGCTGTCATCGGCGTCGTCGTCGTCGTCGTCGCTGTCGTTGTCGTCGCTGTGGCTGTTGTGGTGATGGCGACATGTCCGTTCTCGGCTTGCGCGACTTGTGCAGCCTCCACCACGGCCGCCGGCACCGGAATGACCGTGTGGCCAATTCCCACCGGTTGCAGGCTTGCCGTGGAGCTGAGCGTGTGCCGTGATGCCTGCAGAGGCGTTGCCGATGTCTGCAGTGGCAGTAGCTCAGCCATTACGGCTTCCATGGAAACATCGATGACACGTTGCCGGCAAATGACAATGCAATGGATGAACTGATCCGAGGGTCGCAGAAAACGATGCTCCATGAACAGCGACTGTTCGTCCCAGTAGATGATCTGGCGTGGAATGACACAATAGATTCAATTTGGATTACCTGCAGCATGTGCTCCTCACTCACCCGCGAGACAATCTTAAAGCGATGGAAGGGTCGGATGAAGCGACGATAGCGTATGGTGGCTGCACCCTGAAAAACCGATCCGCCCAGTCGGGTTATGGTGCGATACAGTTTGGTTCTCTCGTAGAAATCGACGCGGGCAAAGTCCAGTTCCCGAAAATAGCGGGCATTATTCATGTGATAGAGCAGGGTGTCCACATCGGTGCTCAAGCAGATGCCTGCCAATAGACGAGGCAGGCAGAGGGAAAGAGAGAACAGATATATTTGTAGTGCTTTGCTCTAAACAAAGGAGGCGCCTACGTCACTCTGAGTGGGAGTGGCATAGTTCCAAAAGGTATCCTAGCTTACCAAAGATCTGCTCGATCGACTCGGTTCTTTGAAGATTCTATTTCAAAAATTTTAATCTTTTCGAACTACTATTCTATAACTTATTAACCCACTCAACATTGAAATCAAAGCAATATACCCAATCGGGCAATTAAGATCATTAATTGCATATATATATATACGATATGTTTGTGTGCCGCAAGCTTTTCTCGCGTATCCACAGAAAATTTTCCAGTTTTCCATTATCGAAAATCAACTTGCAATTGCATCTTTTGCAATCGAAATATTGAAACAGAATTTACACAATTGAAACACGCGAATTGGTAAAAGAAAATTCGGGAATTTTGAATGAAATTTTAAAAGATATATCAGATATATTTTTTAAAATTATTTGAAGATTTTCCTAGCATTTCCTAGAGATTAAAGAGTATTTTATGCAGCATATTATTGAAAATTTTAATTGTGTATCTACCCGTACACCCCATAGAATTTTCGAGTCACAATGCAAACATTTTGAAAGCAATTCAATTATAACTGACATTTGAGACACCTTTCGTGTGTTGGGGGGGGCAGTAAGTGGGCGGAGGAGGGGGGGGGGGTGTGCTTGCCACCTACCGTTGACTGTGGTGGCCTCCAGAATGTGGCAGCGACGCTTGACGAAGCGCGCCAGCAGCACGCAGAGGCACATGCGCATAAAGTAGTGCAGCTCCAGCATACCGTACAGCAGGACGATGGCCAGCAGGCAGCTGAGCGCCACATAGCAAAGCTCCTCCATGGGCACGCCGTGCGGCAGGCGGGGTGTGTTGTGTTGTGAAGGTGTTGGCGTATAGATAAATCGACCGAATCCAAAAAAGAACAATAATTAACGCTGCGTCCCGTCGTGCCGCAACCAGAAGCCACTCAAGCGCGTTTGTGTTTGCGTTCGCTTTGCTCTTATTCTTCTTCTTCTTCTTCTTGTGCTTCCTCTTGTTTTTTTTGTTTCGTTCTTCCTGTTTTCGGCTATAATGATTTTTGTGGTTTTGTTTTTCTGTGTTTTTCTTTGTTTTGTGTGATTCGGGTCTGGGATAGGTTTTCTCAGCTAAATTAGGTGGGTTGGTTGTTGTCCTGGCTAAGGGCTGATGCTGACTCCGACTCCGACTCCGAATTAGGTCATTCTGCTGACGTTTTGGCCGCGACGCCGCATCAGGTGATTGGGCTGCCAGTTGCCAGCGACGCAGACACACACACAGACACGCACACACACAGCACACATGCACATAGGCGAGAACATGCGCACACACACACACACACAGAGATAGCGAGAGCGACAGCGAGAGCGGAAGCGGAAGCGGGAGAGAGTCGGAGACAAAGACGCTGAAGTTAATTTGAAAGGATACTAAGCAAAGAGAGCGCGTCCTGCGTCAACAAGAAGAGTTAAGAAACGAAAGTAAAACGCAAAGAAACGAAACAGAACGCAACGCAGGGGAACTAAAACGTAACGGAAGACAAGAAAACGCAGCGTAACGGAAATTTTAGCGAACGAAAGGAAGAAAAATGATAATGATTAACAGAAAAAAAACGGCAACAAGAGAAGTAGCAAAAGCAGCGATATCATCCACAGACACATCACTTGGCTGCGCTGATGTCCGATTCGTCGTCGATTCAATACGTTTCAATACGATGCGATTTGTTGCGATGCGATTCGATTCGATTCGATTCCGATTCCGATTTGATTTTATTAAAATTCAACGCGCCAACCGCAACGACAAATTGCGCACTGAAAACTTTTGGCCAAATGCTGCCTGATTGCCTGCCTGGTCTGGCCAAGTCGATGCCGTTCGCTGTCGCTGCCCACGCTGACAGCGCTGCGGGGCCTCTCTCTTTCGCTCTCTCTTTCTCTCTTTGGGTGCCAGGCATCCTCGAGGCAGCTTTCAGCTCAATTGAGCAAAAGCTACTTTAGGGGTTGAACCTGTTGCCGCCGCTGACGTCGTTGCCTGAAAGCTCTGGCACAGCTCTGCCTGCGCTGCTGCTGCCGCTGCCTACGCCGCTGTTGCTGCACTGCACTCTGAGCTTTGACTTCAGCTTCCGCTCTCGCTCGCGGCGCCAGCTAAATTGCATCAGCTTAGGAAATTCCTTTGCTCTCTCACAGCGCGCTCTCATCTGCTTCGCTGTCGTTCTAGCTCTCTCTCTCTCTCTCCCGCAATATTAATGCATATTATGCCAGCGCAAATATGCTGCTGAGCCGGACAGAGAGCAGAGCACGAAGCAAACAAATACAAAGTTCTAAGCTTGACTGTTCTTTGAGCCGCTCTCGCATACCCTAACCTAAAGAGCGGGTATCGCCGATGTGATAAGCAGTTTGTAAGATTGTATTTGTAAAACTAAAACAAGAGACTATCAAATTCGAGATAGTCCTTTAATTTACAGTTATAAAGTAACTCTTCTATAACTATAAAAGAGTTACATAAATTATACGAATTAAAAAAAATAAATTAATTAGTTCTTATTCTATAACTCCTTCACTAAATACAATTTGTAGTAACTATAGTACTAACACTTCTGACCTACCCTACCCAAATCTTACCAAAATCAACTAAGAATCCAATAGAAAACACGAAACGTGAAGCATTAAAACTACATTTCGCACATCACGTATTCCGTATGATAATAAAGATCATAAAATTGTTATTCCGCGTTTCGACTGCGACGCTAATAAGTAAGAAGATTCTGCGCAAAATTAAGTTGGGAATCAAAGAGTTATCGATACTCTCTCCCACTCTTCCAAAATAAAAGCATTTTTCAGCTCTAGACTTGAAGAGAAGTTACTAATTTCAATATGTGCAAGTGAAAACGCCATAACTAATTCCTGACACTTGATTTGGGCCGATAAGCCCCAGAATATGCTGCATGCTGCTTATATATACGTTTATATACAATACATATATGTATGTTTGTCCATAGTTGACAAAATTTGAACACGTACACGGAACGTGCGAGAAATAAAAATCCTGTCGGTTGGGGTAAGTGCACATTAGCATTAAGAGCATGTTAGTGTGTTATATAAGCTCCTATTCCAATTGATGACGATAACACAAGCCCACTAAAACGAAGCGTGGCAAGACCAGATCATAACTTCCTTGTATGTACATAAATTTTAGGGCGTGAAATATGTTTTGAGGTTAGGTCAGAACTAGGTTAAATTGCTGGGTAAAATCAGACTTCGAATCAGGCTAAATGAAATCTTCACTTTTTAGACCATGGATCTAAAGAAATACATGATCTATTGTGTTTGGTCGAAATCTGCGGCATCTGCGACCCCATATTATTTTCTATTATTTTTTCCAAGCTCAAAAAATGAAATTAATTTTTTACGTTAATAGAAAATCAAAAGAAAATATTTGTATTCCTTATTATATAAGTTACCTATATGTTTAAAAAAAATAATTAAATAAATCTTAGTTTCTTTTCGTATGAAATATTTCAAGTTAATGGACGAAAACAAGCTTTTTCTATTATTTTTTCCAACACTGTATGTTCTTGCACAGGATTACTAGCCGAGTCGATTAAGCCATGTCTGCCTGTCCGTCTGTCCGTCTTTCTGTCTGTCCGTCTGTATGAACGCCTGTATCTCAGAAACTTAAAAAGCTAAAGCATCTGCGACCCCATAGAGTATATATGTTCTTGCACAGGATCACGAGCCGGTGTCGATTAAGCCATGTCTGCCTGTCCGTCTTTCTGTCCGTCCGTCTGTATGAACGCCTATATCTCAGAAACTTAAAAAGCTAAAGCCACCAAATTTGGTGACAACACTCATGTGGGTCATACGCTGTAAAATTGTAATTAAAATTTGGGCCACGCCTACTTCCGCACGCCGCAAATCGATAAACCCTATAGCAAGCGCCTATATCTCAGAAACTAAAAAAGCTTGAGCAACCAAATTTGGCGACAACACTCATGTGGGTCATCGCTGTAAAATTTGTATTAAAATTTGGGCCACGCCCACTTCCGCACGCCGCAAATCGATAAACCGAATAGCAAGCGCAATAATAAAGCTACAGTATTCAGTTTTGGTGTGTATGATAACTATTACCACCTAAACGATCGCTGATAATTTGCTTCCAATCGGATAATGAACATAAAAGTTATGCAACGTTTTATAGAATAACAGTCAATCCGATTTTTTCCATGATCTTCAAGTATCCATGGTCTTATACAGTCAACACTTGACCGTAGCCGTTCTTACTGTTGTTTCATGTATCTTTAATGTTTCTTAGAGCATACCAAAGTCGTATTCCATGCCAATCGAGAATCCCCAACTATCGTGATCGTCAATTGACTGACCTTAACTTTAACTCATTTCATCTCAAGCTAGAGTTGCAATAACGTAATACTATAACATCTATGTGCGTCAATCGGGGCTCGCTCGAGAGTTATTAAACGGGAAATCGAACACGGAACCAGGTGGAAAACAGGTGCAAATGGCAGCTGTCGCCTATCAACGATTGTCAGATCGAGCAAATCAAGTGCGCCTATCGCGTAGTTCCGAGTTGAAAAGGAATTCCCAATTAGCAAAACGCTGTGCAAACACGGGAAGTTTGCTTAGAGCTTGTGTGGGCAATGGGTACGGGGAGTTTTGGGGGGAGTATTAGAAAAAAGCGACTCATTGCAGTTACATTTTCAGTTGTCACTTTATTTGTTTTCATTTTTTTTTTTTTTTTTGCATTTTTCAGGTTGTTTTCTGCGCTCAAGTTGAAACAAATTTGAAAGGTTTCAAAATTCAAGTGGAATTCTGTAGGGATATAGTACATGTGTATATATATATATATGCACGTATTGTTGTTGGGTTTACGTAAGTATATGGGTTTATTATTCAAGTGCTATGTACAAATTTTGTAATCGTTGCGTTTTGTATTTGTTTCTCTTGTAGGTTTTGTTGTAACTCTTAACTCGTTATCATTTGACTGGAGGTTTTTTTTTGACTTGCATTGGATTATTTAACACATTTTCGTTGACGCTTTTTCTGTTTTAGTTTTTGTTTCGTTTTTTCTCTTCTTTATTTTTAACAAGCGCAAAAAAATAATATAAAACAAAATCACATACAAATAGGCTTAGAGCTAATCAGTTTCTTTTGTTTCCAACTTTTCTCTTATGTGACAGGAAGAATTAGGGGTGGGGGTGGGGAGCGGGGCGCGGGGCAGGTGTGCGAAATATGTTATACAAAAATGTAATATATATAGTATACATTGAAATAGTAGCAAGCATTTTTATAGTATATTTGTCTGTGTGTATATAGTGTGTATATATATAAATATTGAGGGTATTTACAGAGGAGGGCGTGGGGCATGGCTATATAGGATCAGCGGAGATTGCGTTGGATTGCTTTCTTCTTCGTATAGTTAATAAACAAATTGTGTCATTAGATTGGTAAGTAGATACAAAAAGAGTAGAGGGGGTATTTGGGGGGTATTGGTATTACTTGGTTAATAATAATATTATTGTTTAGCAGCTTAGCGGCATACAGAGTATACATTTTGAGGTTAGAAGTACAATTACGTGGTATATAGTATTTATATATTTATATGTAATTATAGACAAATTTCGGTTTCAGTTTCAGTTTCGATTACGGCTACAAGCCAAGAATCCATCTTGCTCGCACGCTGGCTCGCTTGCACTGACACTCTGTCTCTTTCTCTTTCTCATTCTCATACTCGAGTTGTGCTCACTTTCTGTCTCTTTCTCTGTATTCAGCTGTTATGTAGTTTGGTTTTCTTTTTACTGGATTGGATGGTCCACATTGATTATAAGGCATACAAAACACATACATATACAAAACTATCTGTTTCTCTTTTTATCTATCGCTATCTCTTTCGTTCTTTCGCACGCAGTCTCTCAATAATCTTTGTGTTTTGTGTTTGTTTTTCTTTTTCTTTTTGTTGTGTTGTTGTGTTGTTATGTTTTTCGACACTTAACGCTATCCCTATCCCTATTGCTATGTGCACTAACTAGCACGGCATCTCTTAACTCAACTTTCAACTCATTTCGAAACGGCTAACATTTCCGATATATGTATATATGTATAATCCTCGACATCAATTCAAATTTAACAGAATTCCGACGAATCCCTAGTCACATGTTAAATTTCACATAGTTTTGCGGTAGCGGAGCAGCATCATCAATTAATCAATCAATCAATCAATCAATCCCATCATCCATTCGGCATTCTCTTGTTGCTTGTCTTGCACACTCTTTCTCTCTCTTTCTCTCTCTCTATTAATTGGCCGCTTGGCAGAGCGCCTCGAAATCGCAGCGTTCTACACTGTCTGCATAGTTGCGACGCAGCGTTGATAGCGGACAAAGATCGTCATCCTGTGGGCAGCCAGGCAGGCGCAGCACACGCTCCTGATGCATTACCAGCACGCGCGGTTCCTGATTGGTGCAACTAAAAAGTCCAAATTGCTTTGATTATATTGAATCCTTTAATGCCATCGACTTGGCATACACTTACTCGTAGCGCACAAAGGCCAAGTTGGTTGCGAACGCATCGATTTGACTCGTACGCCAGCGACGCTCCTTGCCGAAATCCTTGTGCGTCAGCGGTCGCTCATCTCGGGCCACGCCAAGGTGGGCCAACATCTTAAGTAATGTTCCAGAGTGTGTAAAATAGAAGGTGGCATTGGCGCGCGGACGTGCTGAACTGGAAGTGTGGAAAACATTACTTAGATTGCTAATCCTTTACATCGTATGTAATGTAATGCATTCACTACTCACTCGATGGCCGCAAACATATCGGCGATTGCCGGACAGGCAATGCGATGAGTCAATTCATAGCCGTAGCCATCGTTCCAGTAATACTCCAGATCCTCGGCAAATTCCAGTGCACGCAATGCGTCCACATCGAAAAAGCGACACCACACGGATGGCGATTTGTGGCGTTGCCAGGCTGTCTCGAATGCACAAACCGTATACATCAGTTGCACATCCTGCGGCGTTAGATCCGACAACTGAGTGCTTGCCCGCACATGCTGCACTGCCGACTGCATGGCTGGTTCCGCGTTGAAGCTACGTGCATTAAACATTGTTTCAGGATTCTTATCGACGTCCGTTTTCCAGCGGTTGCAGAGTTTATAAAACTGTAACGAGTGAGAGTAATGAGTGAGCAACAACGAAGGAGAAAGTAACGAAAGTAATAGAACCAAAATACAATGAGTATCTTATCTGACCCAAAAACTACACAGATAGATGGTGCACAATTGCTGTAGCTACGCACACAGATTCGCGGCATTACCTAGTGTGGGACTGTAGACAGCCACCGTAGTGTCCAGGAAACCGACTGCCAGCTGCACATTGTACGGATGAAATGATAGACATGTGGGATGGGGATTTCTGGAGCCCATGAATCCATCGTTGATGCGCAACGTGCTCTGCGGTTGTCCACCGTTGAGCGAGTAGATGCTTATCCTGGATGCATTGCCGCATGCAATGCCATCGGCAATGGGATGTGTCGCCATGGCCGTGATATCTGATCCAGCCTCCCAGCGATGACAGCCCGTTAGGCATGATGCACGCAAATCAAAGACGCACACACTGCCCTCAGTGCAGCTAGCGACCAGGGTGACATCATCGGCCCGCAAGCAGGCATGGAGTATGGGAGCCGTATGCTCCCTTAAGGCACGAATGCGCGACTCGGGCGGCGGCAGGCGCTTGTCGAACAGTCGCACGCTGCCATCCACACAGCCGGCCACGGTGAGATCACAGCGATTATTGGCCACAAACGGCGAGAGAACACAGACGCTGCTATCCGAACCCAGATGCAGATCGTGAATTTTCAACTCCCGCTCCACATCCCAAATGCGCAGATAGCGCGACCAGCCGCCGCCAACGACAAGGTGTTGACTTGACTGTTGCCAGGCGGTGACAATGCCCGAACCGGCTATGTTGCGTGTCAGCTGGGATCCATGCGGATAGTAGAACATATGACCGGCATTTGAGCTGGCACTGCTAGCACTGCTAGAACCAACGGCTGCCACAGCAGCAACACCTCCACCAGCGCTGGCTGCAGCTGCAGCCGTGGCCGATGATGAACCGACGACGACGACGCCACCGCTGCTGCCGCTACCTCCTGATCCAGTGCCAGCAGCACCGGCATCCATCTTGCCATACCGATGTAGATAATGTCCCGCCGCAGCACGAGGCAGTGCATCCCAGGCGCTTATTAGACGCGTACTCATCGGCTGTGAATCATCAGGATTGCCGCCAGTCGATTGCCAGACACGTATGACGCCATCCTCATGGGCGACCAGCATGAGAGCCACATCATGGGCGTTAATCATTTCAAAGCTGCTCACCCGATCAAACATCGGTGTATTGCTAGCCTCCAGCCGCGATGTCTTGCGTGCACTACCGCCTGCGCCGCTGCCACCACCGCTGCCACTGGTCACCGATGTGCCAACGCTTGTGCCCACGCCGCTACTGCTGCCGCTGCTACCGCTGCCTGATTGTCCTGCACCACCTGCTCCTCCGGCCTCAGCGTTCGCCTCACTGGCATAGCTAACCACCGAGTTACGCACAAAGTCATAGACCAACACCTTCTGCTTGTAGGCCACAGCAATGTGTGGCTCATACGGCAGCAGCTTCACTATCGACGGCGTCAGCTGCGTCTTGCGCATCCAACTGTAGCTCTGCAGACGCGTGAATTGCAATCGATTCAGATTGTGTGCCTGCTCTCGACACGCCTCGCGGCGAATGAACTCATTGCGCTGATAGCGATACTCGCGTGCCCGCAGCTCGGTGGAATTGCGATCAATGGGCCAGCATTGGCGACCCTGATCCGCCTCGCTGTCTCCTTCGGCGCTGCTGTAGCGCTGATTGCCTGGCCGTGTGAAATACGAGATGGTCCACGGTATGAATTGCGTCTGCACAATGGGCACAATTGGGGATTTGCCATCGCCAGCGCCGCCGCCGCCATAATGATTCGATGATCCACTGCTGCCGCCATCGATGCCAATGCCAATGCCAATGCCACCACTGCTGCCTGCGCCCATGCCAATTCCAGTTGCGTGACCCGTCGTTGTTGCACCACCCGCACCGCCATCGGTTTCATCGTTCATGGAGCTGGTGCGCAGCTTGCGTTGCGTATCGCCAACACCGCCGCCCGACAAACGCAGCATCTGCACCCACTGGCTGGCCACAACCACGGGCGGAGATTGACGTAGTACACCAGCGGCTCCGGCACTTAGGTAATTGCAACGCGTATTCGGACTTGGCGGCAAACTGACACTCAGGCTGCTGTTGTTCAATTTTTCCAGATCACGTGGACCACCTGGGCCGAGAGCACCGCTACCAGATCCACCTGATTCGCAGCCACCACAGCTGCCGCTGCCTGTTGTCGCATTGGTTGCCTCCTTGGCGGTGATCATGCACAGCGCCGCATCCCGCACATGGGCAATGATCTTTTGCGCTGTCGTCGCAACAAGCGGAAACGGATCCTGTCCCAGATTGTAGATGCCTTGCCACAGCTTTGTGAAGATGGATTGAAAGGGTATTGAATTTGTTGTAGTTCCGCCACTTCCACTGCTTCCGCCACCGCCACCGCCGCTACCACTGCCAGGTCCACTTGTGCTCGATGTGCTCATGTTGGAGATGGAACTGGAACTGACACCACGTCTGATCGACACATGACCGAATCGCTCCAAGCTGTGCGTTGTGGACGGAGCATTCGGCATGCCGTGGGTGATGCTGGCGCTGCGTTCGCCACCGCACGAGACCAGAGCCAGCCCAGAATGATGGCTATTCATGTGCTCCGCCATGTAGACAGTGACAAATTGTGACTCAAAAAGCAGCACCATCCATTGCAGAGCGGCAGCCAATTCGAGACGCACCAGCGGTGACATATCCTCGCCCACTGTCTCCAGCAGTGTTATGGCTATGATGCGATCGATATTGTTCGCCTGCTCCTCGCTGCGATCCGTTACGGAGCTGATGAAGGTGCCCAGTGCAAAGACGGCGGCGGCTCGTACCTCGGGTATTGGATCACGCAGCAGTACGTAGAGCTTCTCGTGCGCCAAATCACGTGCACCAGACCAACGTGCCTTCTCGAAGTTCTGCCACAACATGCCCAGGCAAATGGCCAACCATTGGCGTAGCAGCCAGCTGCTGTCGTTGAGCTGCTCCAGGCAAATCGAGAGCAACGGACCCTGCAGTGCGCTCGTCTGGCCCAGCAGGAAATTGTGCACAATGGAGGCCAGCACAAAGGCGGATAGTGTGCGATGTTGCTTGCTCACGCTGTTGTCCTGCAGCACGGACAGAAAGTATTTGTATTCCTTAACCAGATCCACCTGGCAACTGGGATCGACAGCAAGTATCTTTGCCCAGATGAAGACGAGCACCGGGCGCAGTTCACGTGTCGAACTCTGCAGCAGCTTGAGCACATAGGGAAAGATGCCAACGCCAAGGGCAAGATTGACAGCCCATGGACCAAGATCGAGGAAGCGTGCCAACAACTCGAGGGCACGCAAGCGATGCACCTGCGAGAGCAGCACCTGCAGCACAATGGGCAACTGTTCCGGCGGTGTACGTGACTCCGATTCACTGTCCAGCCACACCTGAAAGGCGGTCAACTGATGCTCGAAGAACTGCAGCTGCCGATAAGGTGCCTGATGTTCCAGTATGTCGGGTAATTGCTGCAGCGCCAGATCCACAACTAGATCCCATGCCTTCCACATGGCATGACGATGACACGGCGGCAGTGCAGGCAACGAGACGGGTGTGCAGTCGTGACTACGGAGAATACGCTCTGCTAGCAGGAAATTGCGAAATAAACTCGCCACGAGGAGATCCTGACGAAACAGACGCTGGAAGAGTTCACGTGGCAGCGTATTCCAGGCAATGGTGTCAGTGATGGCGGTAAATATCCAATTCAGTTCACCCATCATGGTGCGACGATCGTTAACCTTGCCGGGTATCTTATCAATCAGTTCGCTCTGTATGCGCGGCACCATGCCAAGCTTCTCCTGCATCGCATACCATTTGAGAGCAATGTTAATGGGTGTGGTCAGGCAACTGGTGAAGAGATCCGCTGGTAATTGTGCATTCATCGGAAGAATCTCATTGGCAGCACATGCCGCTAGATGTATGCAATTCTTGTAGCTGACCATCTGTGATGTGGGCGGTGGTCCCAGGCCAACGCCGACACCACCACCACCAGCTGCTGCTCCTGCCTGCGCCGCTGCCGCTGCTGCACCCGCTGCTGCCTGCTGTGCCTTTGTCAGCTCAATCTCATGCTGATCTGCAAAGGGTTTAAAGGAATTGATAATGATGCCAGCATTGGAACAATCATACACATATATCGACGGTGCAGCCATCCAATTGATCAGCTCAAAGATGCTTAGCGGTATGTATTGCGTAAAGGTCTTGTTGAATACCCAAATCTCTCCATTCGCCGTCGGCTTGGGCACTCCATGCCCATTGTAGTGGAAGAGTATGCGTTCACCCTTGGCATTGCGACGCAGTGAGGTGCAAAGCTTTTTTACATCCTCCACAGTGGGATCATGGCATTTTTTATATCGAGCACGAGGTTGCCAGCGTTCGTATTGCATCTGCAGATTACTACCAATTAGCTCCATGGCCTTGGGTGCCGAAACAGAGCTGGGATCAATCCAGCATTCGAGACGTGAGCATGGTTGGATTTTCACCACATCTGGCGGATCGACACCGATGTTTAGGCATAGCACCAGGGCAACACTTGCGGTCTTCATGCGTTCCTTGATGCGCCATAGATGACGTTCGTAGATCAATGGCTCAATTGATTCCTGATGTCGCTTTGCCAGAAAACTAAGTGGCATCCAACGGTCATGTATGAAGGATACAATTGGATCTTTTGGTTGCCATCTTTCTTCCATTCTCTCGAGCTCCCGTCCAGATTGAATTAGCCATCGCCGAAGACCTTGATCTCTGTTGCTGCTGCTGCTGCTGCTGCTGCTAGTGTTGGCAGCGGCGTTAATATACGCCTCGTTGTTCTTAATGCTGCTGCTGGCAGCGCTGGCGCCACTTTTTGTGCTGCTCGCCTTAGTGTTGTCGCTGGCAATTGCCGCAATGCTCTCATTGTACAGCGATTCCATCATCTTGCATATGTGTATGTGTATGTGTGTGTGTGCAAGTGTTACTCTGTTGCTTGCTTCTACTTTTCCTCTTCGTCGTTTCGTTCTTCGTCTTCCACGATTTCTTCTTTTTTGTGTTGCTGTGTATGCTATGTTTATTTACAGTTTTCTAACACAGTTTACGGTTTCAGTTGCATTGCCAGCACATGCACATTTGCATTTCGTCTCTCTCTCTCTCCCTTCCTATCTAGCTCTGTGGGTGTGTGCGTGTGCGTGTGTATGTGCAGCAACAACAACAACAACATTGGCTGTGTGCTGCTGCTGATGCACATAACCAAACAATTTTGCACTCGAACTTCTCCCACCCCACCTAGGAGGACCGACTACGACGGCGACGACGACGACAATGTGATGATGATTTTAACACGATTTCTTCGTACGCCTCAATTGTGATTGTCTTTCATAATGCGTTGCACGCGCCTGCACGTTTTTTTTTTCTCGACCTCGTTTTTTCACTGTTTCGATTGCACAAATTTATAAACAACAACAAAAACAAACAGATGCTTTAAATTAATATCCGAAAATTGTGGAAACGCACGCGTATATCACAAACTACAACGCATTTGCGATTGTTCCGTATTCTTTTCCTTTTCTTTTTCTATTATCCGTTCTCTCTTGCATTACCCGTACAGCGTTGCCACATGGTCAATAAATCAAATTTAGTTATTTTGGGCGCAATATTTAAAATGCACAAATCAACATATTAAATATGTATATATATATGCATTTTAATGCAAATTAAAGCTGTAATTTATTTATTTAAATATTTTTACTTACACGTAGGACGGGGTCGCGATGCAAAGGCTGCGGATAGATAATAGTATGTATGCGATGACGTCCAAACAATCCAGTGGCAAAGCTCTGTGCGCTTTTCAGCGTACGCTGCGTTGCCGTATACTTCATATAGAACCATTCCGGATTGTAGAGATCGGGCATTAGCTTCGGGAAACGCAATTGCATGCGCTCGGCCAGTTCGATTAGTTCATCTTCTCCCTCGGCCACCAGTAGTTTTTCGTCATCCTCTTCAATATGGTTCCAGCTCCAGCGACGCAACTGTTTTCGATCCTCAGCACAGAGACGAGACTCTTGCTGCTGCAGAAGTCGAGCCTGTAATTCGCTTAGACGTTGTTTGGCATGCGAAATAACCGATTTACTCGGATTGCGCGTTCCATGACGAATAATTGACCAAATTCGCGTCGGGTGGCAACCTTGTAATGGCGAATGATTTTATTAAAACAAACAACGAATGAGCATGTGCAGCAAAACGAAAACAGAACAGCTGTAGCTATAAGCAAGTGGCATACCATTATATATCGGCGGCGTATCATTATAATTGGCAATGGCACGATAAGGTGTCTTGGTGGACAGACGCCGCTCGATTTCAGAGCGTTCCAGGTATTGATTACAGGCAGCTGCATCATCAGCTGTTGTTGCTTTGCTTGCAAGTGTCAGTTGTGGCGGTAATAACAATATTAAAAGCGGAATTAGAGCGATAGGTAAATTAGGCATTTTTCCAAGCGGAAAAAGTTGTCAAGAGTTAAAATTAAACGGATAGTAGAGTCTAAACTTAAAACATTGAAGGCAAAAACTAAACACACACAACCCACTCCGGCAATCGGAAAAGCGGTACGAATAAATGAACGGGCTAAATACAAGTGAAGAGCATGTCAAAGCGGAGGCTGCAACTACGTACAAGCGCTTCTACGCAACCAAATGGCAGGCACATTTATACGATGTTACGCGCGCGTTGCCATACTACAAAACTATTGCCAGTTGTTAGGTATCGTTTGCCACACTTGCAAATATCGATAACTACTATACATATGTAACAATACCAGATAAAGGAGCCAAATTGAGTAAAGTTTATATCGATATGCAGCTTAGGAAGATCGATGAATAGTATCGCAAGTGCGCTCTCGAAGGACTCGATTTTAAGTTATTTCATCATGCACGAAGTAGCGTCGCACAGCTAATTATTCAATTTGAGCTACATTTTCTTGTTGTCATATTGTAATAGCTTGTGAACCATGGGTGAGTGTCAAACTAATTAATAGCTATGGTCTACAAGTTCATGGAAACATTTGCGTCTTTTCCGCAGGGCCTCTAACCCGATCGGCTGCGCAAGCAAATTTGAAAAAAGCCGAAAAACAAACAACAACATCAGCAAAGGCAACGGTCAGCAAGAAGAATTTTTTAAGATCGACTGCGGAAATAACTGTCGATGAAAGTGAACCAAAGAAAAAGCATTTGAAATTAACCCGATCGCAGGCGCTAGCAATTTCGAAGAGTTCCGATGGCGAAAAATCAATGGCCGAACCGAAGACAAGGAGCCGCAAGAAAATAACTAAAACGAAAGACACTGTAGAAACTTGTGAACCAAAGAAAGAGCTTGTTAAATTAACAGCAAAAGCCGAAAAGAAGAAAGAAGAAACAGTGGTTAAAAAGGATAACCAAAAAGTGGCGTCCAAGCCAAAGCGGGGGGACAAAAAGAAACAAACAACAAAAGCAGAAAGAGTGCTTAAAGAAAAGGAACCAAACATTATGCATAATAACAACAATAATGATACCAACAACAACTGCTGTGAGAGCACAGATAAGCCGATGAAAGGCAAGTTACATTAGTTTTCTCCTTGCATACACAGACAATTAATTTTAAACTCTTTTAGAACCTAATAATTCTGATACCGAAAGTGTAATGAAACGATTGAGCCAAAACAGCGCGGAGCTGCTGAAAGCGCTGAACGCAGAACTGGGAGCGCAAACCGGAGGGGAGAAAGAACAAGAGAGAGATACAAGCTTTACTCATGAAGATCTGCTTCAGTTTCTGGCCAAGTCGAGCGTACGCAACCATTTCGCATTCGTCAACAAATTGCAGAAGAGCTCGACGCAGGTGAGGGCCAAGGGAGCCATAATTAGTTTATATATCATTCAAAATCCCTCTTGACCTTTCCAGCTGCTGGAACAACTCCTTGCCGTTGTTTACGCGCTAAATAGCGTGCAACTGGATGAGCTGCTAGATCTTTACCATGTGGCAATCATGATGTTTGCCTTTCGCCAGGAGGCACATTGCATTGGGCAACGCTACGAGCTGCTGCAGGCTGTGGGCGAGTTGGCAGCGGAGCTGCAGCCTGAAGAAATCGCCTACATTGGCATGAGTCTCTGTGAGCGTTTTGTTGTGGACAATGGAGTGGAGCGCATGCGCCGCGTCCAGGATCTGCACTTTGCACTGATAGCGCTGGCGAATAATGGCGAAAATAACTGCAAGATTGCTATGATCGCGCTGCTTGCCATATTCTCCATGGTGGGCGAGGTGCCATTTCCACAAGGTGAAACGGATATTGTAAGTTAACAACCTGCAGAAGTTAATGTAGTCATCCTTCCGCTAATGGTCCCTCCTTCGTAGATTCGGGCCGCCTTTGCCATGGCCAAGTTGGTCAACTGGCAGCAACTCATCGTAGCAAGTCGCGTGGCGGATGTCTTTGTGCTGGTGCGCAGCTTTGGCCTGATTATCAACACGCGCAGCATTCGCACGTCGCATACCAATTGGGATCAGGAGTTAGGCAGTGAAATAAACAAGCTCTTTTTGACGGTGCTGTCCACAGTGCGCTGCTGCCCGGACTATGACTTCTTTCACATGATGGTGAGTGAATTGTCAATCCAAACGATTTCCCAGGCCCAACTAATTGTAAATTCTCTCAGCTGGAACGCTATATTGCCTTCTGCGTGGTACGCGGCTCCACAGCGCAGTAAGTAAACCTAGAGAAATACCCGCAATTATAGTATACATATGTATACCCTGTATTTTCCACTTGCAGCGCCCATACGCTGGATATGCTCGACGGCAGCCATGCCTAGTATTCCATATTTATTATTTGTTGTTATTGCTGTAAGTGTTATTGTGCTTCGCTGTCAACAAGTGCGGCGTGAGCTTTTGGGAAAGCTCCCTATCTCCGGAGGGCCAAGGTACGGGAAACACACATCCCCCACCTCACCGCACCTCACCCCAGCCCTCCCTTAGCCTGGGGCATTGTTTTGCGGTTGGCTTAACGTCTTCAGATTAAGTTGGCTTTGTGTGCGCTTTAGTCGTGCCGGGCATAATCAAAGTGACGGACCAAGAGAATGTGAAACAAAACAAAAACATAAAAGCCCAAAAAAAAAGTAATCGTCATAAATTAAGCAACTATTTAATAAGTGCACAAAAAAATAAATGCAAGTTATGTTTCTTTTTGTTTAAGTGAAAATATTGAGTGTTTGTTTTTGTATTCACGTTTTACCGTTTGATGCGGCAAGTTTTCCAGGCCGCAGGACTAGCATATGGCGCCGGAAAATGCGCCGCCGCACGTGCCAGCTGATTGTTGCGCCGCACAACTAAGCACAGGTACAGGTAAAGTGCGCCCCCCCTGCCTCTCCTTCATCAACTAAGCGTCATTGTATTGCCCACCATATTCCCCTCCCCTCCCCACACCAGGTGTCCTATGATTTGTTGCGCAGTTGCACGCAACGCAACGGGACTTACAACGCTGCGGCACGCCACCTGTTGGGCACGTAAGCTTTTTGCCGACTGATCGATAAAGTCCGTTTTATTTATGGAATATTAGCGTAAGTGTAAAAATGCGCCTTATCAGCGCTGCCTGCCTGGCCTGGCCTGGTTGCCTGTCAGCGATAAAAATAAAACCCAACGAAATATTTTAAGGCTGGCTAAATTAGGCTGGATTAGAAGCCTGGTTCAAATTAGTGCTGCGCACGTGTCGTGACACGAGCAGCAGCGCGGCAGGAAAAAATCCCTCGCACGCTTGAATGAATAATCACAAAATCGATAGCTACAAAAATATACCAAATTGTCGCTGCACTTAAATTCGATTTACTTGCGCGCGCCGCGCACATCTCTAGTTCAATGCAGAACAGATCACAGAGCAAGGACTAAAAAATACCAGCAGCAAAATACTCAATCGAATTCAAAATACCTTTTCAACGCTCATCTCTAGCTCTGTAGCGCGAAGTAACGGATCGCAGGGAAACGTGAAAAGAATTTAATCAAGCCAATTGGAAAACTGAAGTGCTAGCATCAATATACATTTTCGAGTATGATTAATCTAAGCCTAACCAATTGTGCTGTGACGTTGTTGCTACCGTTGTTGTTGTTGCAGCTGCTTTCCGTGGCTTATCGCCCGCGCGGGCGGTAATTAATTTTTTTGTGTTTTTTTGTTGTTGTTGTCTTTCGCCTATTGGACAATACAAAAATTGTTGACAAATGACAATGACACGATGATCACGCACTGATAGAAAACGAAAACGAAGCGATGACAAAAAGGTAAGAATGACGAATGACGAATGGCAAATAGCAAATGGCGGCAAATAGCCGAAGGCAAAAGGCAAATGGCGCATACTTCTTGCCTTCCTTTTTAAGCTGTTCGGTTGGCGCGTCAGGCTGGCTGCCAGCGGCGCCGATTATGAGTTTGCTTGTGTGTGTGTGTGTGCCGAAAAATGTAGTTTTGACACCTGTCAAAGCGCGTTAAGTTTTCTATTTGTGTGTGCGTGTGCCTGTGTGCGGGTGTGTGCGTGTGTAGGTGTGTTTGTTTTTGCCTGCACTTCCTTTTGACAGAGCGCGCGCAGAACGTAAAAGCCAAAGCTGAAAATAAAAGAAATGAAAGCTTTTTATGCCGCCGCTGCCGTTGTCAAATTGTTTTCGCCGTTGCGCTGGCGTCGCTGCCGCTGGCTGGTTGGCTTGCTGGCTGGCTGGCACAGCGACGCCGCCGACGCGCTGCTGTGGCTGTTGCTGTCGCCTGCTTGAAAGCTAAGGACAGTTCGCAGCGTTCAGTTTGTAACGAGAAGTTGCCTCGCGCGGTTTGGCGGCACACGACACAAACATAAATAAACAGACGCAGCAAACACGCTCGTTCATGCTAACGTTCTCTCGCTAAATGTAACTGTTGTTCAAAACGCCTGAAAAGGCCCATTAAAACTAACAACAAACGCGGGGGGAACACATAAGACATTAAAAAAAATAAAAACTAAATAAACTTCAAGCGGCCCGACAACACAGCAAAAGTAATAAAGAAAATTTTAATAGTTGCGAAAAAAAAAAAAAAAATTCTGAATAAAACAGCAAACAAAAAGTTCTAATTATGTGAGAAAGAGAGAGAGAGAAAAAGAGAGCGAGCGATAAACTAAATAATCGTAAAATACCTGAGTTATTATACTACAAAGTGTTTGTTTTTTTTTTTTTTTTTTTTTTTTTTTTAGTAGTATTTTTTTGCTTGTGAACATTTGCATAATACGCGCTTTTAGTATTTATACTAAGCACGAGATCAATTTAGATTCAAATTTAATTTGCCCGCGGCGCCGGCTCAGATCAGGCCCGGCTTAGCCTCTCAGCCTCGCGGCCTCAGTCTCAGTCTCAGTTTGAATCTCCGGGTAAATCTCTGTCGCTGCGCAGGTGCGCAGCCCACGATCGGTGACAGTTCTGACTCCGTTTTCGTTTCCATATTCGTCTTCATCTTTGGATCAGATAACTAGTTTCATTTGGCGAATTTCGCATAAATCTGCAATTATCAATTAAGGTTTCAATAAAGTTGAGCAACTTTTTTTTTTTTTTTGATTATTTTTTTTTTTTTTTTTTTTTTTTTTGCATCTCTCTCGCTGCGTTTGCGCGCGGCCTTTTTGGGCGACCCAAAAGCGAAACATGTTGTTGTTGGCCATGATCGGGGACAAAGTGACGCACTGCCAACCAGTCAACCAGTTGGCGGCTCACCCGGCTTACTCAATATTGTTCTAAGGAGCACTATAATAGATGTAGAACGAGGGGCAGATGATATCAGCATCGCAAATAGGCTGTAGATTCAAGGAAACCCCAAAGAATTCCAGTATTCTAAGATTAGAGTGCTCAAACCTTTCGATACTCAAGTTGTATAGTGGAAAGTGAAAGTGAACTCATCTTGATGCACGCTTCCTATTGATATGTTTCCAACTAGAGAGATTGCTTTCAGGAAATTGATACTTAAGACGGATTAAATCATATCTTCTATACGAATGAGTTGGATCAGTTCTTTTAAATGAAAAACTATTGTTCACTTGACACGTTTTTAAGTGGCAATAAAGAGTGGGTAAAGTCCCCTTAAAAATCCATTTATATTTAAATACACCCATCATTATAACTTGTGCACTGTGTAGTATACAGAAAGGGGTGTAACGTAAGTTATTTTAAATAATGTTGAAATTGATGTGTATTCGAAGTAAAACATAAAAGTAGTGGACATTAAAATTTGAAAGAAAAAACCTTGTACTGAAAGAAAAAATACTGAAAGACTTTCTTTAATATTCTACACTGTAAAAGCCAAAGATAGTTGTATCTTATAAAATCCCAAGTTAAACCTAGGTTCTTAACATTTCAAATCTACACGTATTGTGTAAGGTCTGCTCTAATCGGTAAAATACACTAACTAATGTATGTTTGTATCATGTCTATTATTTTGGTTATCGTTAACGGTAGCTTGTGATAGCTACTTATGTATTTACTTGTTTATTGTTATTGTTTTCGATTATTATTATTGTTGCTGCAAAGCTATCTGCACACTTACAACAGTTACCAAATGCTTGCTAATAACTGCGATTCTATCTATGTAGACGTATCGCATTACCCTCCAGTTGGGACCGGTGCACTCCGATACACTTCGGGTATCTACGTGTATGGGGAGGGTATTCGCATTTGTACTCGGTTTGTACTGGGCACGTGCCTGTACAGTGACATTTGTTGCATTTGTAATGAACAAAAATGAACAGAACAAAAAAAGAAATGAAAATTCAAATTGATTTAAGCCCGTTTCTCATGTGCCTGTCAAAGTTGAGGCTTACTTAACCGCTTTAACATGTTGTCAAACCCGATTCGCGGTCTCGCTTATCTAATCTGTCAGTCAAAAATTCATGCTAATTGTTGTATGACAAGCGGGTTCAACTGATCGACAACAACAAAGGCGACATCAGAGTTGCCACCTTGCGTAATCTAGTCAAGTTCAAGCCCCCAAGGGGGTCTGCACTCTTTGTATGTAGCATGATAGAGAATTTACCATCATAATATTAGGTCTTTCAGACATGCACGAGGTTTAACTGGTAGTTAAACGAAAAGATCAAGAAATCTATGCATATCTCTATCCGAAAGAGTGGAGATCAGCTTATGCACTGTAAAACACACTATCTTTTCATGTATATAACAAAATCATAGCTCAATACAATTGAAAGTCAAGGGCCTTAACTGGCGGTTAAGTTAGAAGATCAACATAATCGATTCCTATCGAAAAGTTAAATCCTTTTGTAGTCTAACTTTGTTCGATATATGTAAAAAACGATATTATAAAAACGAGTTAAGATGCAGGTCAATAAAATGAGGCAACATATGAAAGTCAAAAAAATTTTAACTGGCAGTTAAATTGAAAGATCAAAAAACCTATCGACTTATCTAACTCTAAAACTTAAGATCAGATGAGGCTAACTTAAACGAGCTTAAAGCATTGATTAAATATGAAAAAGTTTAACTGGCAGTTAAATTGCCAGATCATAAGACTTTGCGAAAATTTAAGATAAGCTTAACCCCTAGTTAACCTAACTTTTTATCTGCTTTGCAGTGCCTGCTTTGCCGTTGCAGCGCCAACTCTGAAGCAAAAGAACCTCTGCGAGAGAACGAGAGAGCTGTGACTGCTAGTGAGAGAGAGAGAAGGAGATACCTCAAGTCAATAAGAATAAATCGCAGGAAATTGACATAGAGACAGCAGCACCGGCAGCAGCAACAGTTGCTCGCGTGTCACGGCAACATGTTGGGCTCGCCTACAAATGAAAAGTCGCCGGCTCTGAACAATGGCTACCTGCAGGCAGTGGCAATGGACGAGCTGAATGCGACGACAGTGTCGCCGCTGCTGGGACCACAGCAGCAACAGCAACAGCAGCAGCAGCAGCAACAACAACAGCAGCAGCAGCAGCACAAGCTGCCGACGGTTGTCTACCTCAGTGCGGACGGCAGCGGCGCTGTGGGCAGCGCACTGCAGCGCAATGCAGCCGGCGGTGGCGTCGGTGGCGGCGGCAGCGCTGCCGGTGCTGCAGCTGCTGCGGCATCGACGACAGCGGGTGGAGCTGCCAGCGACTGGTTGCTGCTAAAGGAGGCGCAGCAGAGGCGGCGTCTCTTGGTGTTGGCCATCGCATTCACGGTGCTGGGAGCGGCCATTGGAGCGTTGGCCATTTACTTTGCTGGCGTGCAGCAGCAGCGATGCCAGCGTTGTCAGCTGACGGAGGCAGGTGAGCAACAAGAAGAAGAAGAGGCAGCAACATTGCCAGAACCTAACCCAGTTCATGCTGCAGGCAATCAAATGACATCCGTGTAGACGTGTTAAGCGGGCAGGGGGGGAGAGAGGGAGAGGTAGGGACGTTAGCTTGTCACATCCTCCAAACACAAAACTCAATTTCCTCAGCCAAGGGCAGCAGCAGCAGCAACAGGCTGAGCACAACGAGAAGCTGCAGCAACAGGCTGCCATTTGGTGGTGCCGCTTGCGACGCTTTGGCGCCTTTCATTTCCGCCTGCATTAAATTCAATTACAAAATATGTCAAACAACAGCAGCAGCAGCTACAACAGCAACAACAACAGCAACAGCAGCAGCAACAACAACAGGGGCAGCAGCAAGAGGCAGCAGAAGAGCAATAGCTGCTGCTGCTTGTGCTGCGGCTTCCTGTGTCCCTTTTGTGGTTGGCACATTCCGAACACCATTACAGCACCACCTGCCCCCCCCCTCCCCCTTCCCTCTCTCCCTTTAGCATCGGCACCTTCATTTGTTGCTCAACTTTTTGCGTTCAATTCACACGCCAGCAACATTCCCTTTCGCCAGGTCGTGGGGTCCTTATCGCTTGTCATTATCGCCACCTCCCCCCTTCTCCAACCCTATAGCTGCCTGCCCCGTGTCGTTCATTTGCCTGCTGCCATTTTGCATTTACATTTTGGAGCTGAGGTAGAAAGAAGCGAAGAGAAACCAATCAATTGTCCGTGCGGACTTTAAATCGATCGAGCTGGGGCAGCTTGTGTTGTCTGCTTAATTGTATAGCACACACACACACACACCTAACACACACACACACACCTCACGTGCTTTTAATATTTAGCACCAAAAATGAAATTCATTCATCGCTGCGTTTGCAACAGGCTCTTTTTAGACCACGCCCCCCTGCGCCTACTTCGTTTTTCTTTCCTATTTTGTTGCCCGTTAACCCATGGCCAGCATCAAAGCAACGAACGCACACACTCACCCAGACACACACACACACACACACACACAAATAAGTATGGTATCTATAAATACTTTTAGGCTTTAATGGGGTCTCATCTTACTGGGCTGGGAATAGGCTGGAATTGGGAAAGGGGCTGGGCCTGGCTGTGCACTGAGATGAATGAGGAAATAACGAGTGTCATATGTGGCAATCAATATGGGGACAAGTGGTTCAGTGGTTTCAAGGATTTTTCAGAATTTCGTTTATTTTTGGTTTAAAGGACTTTCCTAAGTTCCTTCTCCCGTATCTCTCTCCCTCTCTCTCTCGCTCTCTTTCCATAGTCATTTAATGTCTGTCAATATAAAACTGAAGTTGATTTCTTCATTGCGTCAGAACTATGTTTATATAATTGGTTACCCCTGCAACAACAGCAACTGAACTTGCAGCATGTTGGGGCAATCATACGCTGCGTCATTGGCCACACAGGAAACTTGCAGCACAGGCAGCAGAGAAGCCAGAGAAGCAAACCACAAACTAAATAAGTTATCAATATGCAAATAAGGGCGAAAGAGAGAGTAAGGGAAAGGCAGAGCTTGAGCAAGGGAGATTGCTAGGGTTATTAGGTGACGGCACATGCAACATGTGTCGTGTGCCCCCCTGTGCCCCCTGTGCCAATCGATGAGCCATCGACCAGGCGTTGTAGACCTCCCCCAAACGAATCGCTTATATTTCGTTTAATACAAAAATGAGCTAACAAAGCGGGGTAGTTCCCTGCCTCCATCCCTCTTGCCCCTAAGTGCTGACGCCTTTAGACCCTGCTGACAAGCACCTACCAAGCAATTCCCCTGATTCCTTGTGTGTTTCACTTAAATGAAAGCACAACAGGCATTACGATAACTTAATAGATTACTTATACACTATATATAATGTCGATCAAGCTAATTGAACTCTATAGCGAGTTGAGCTAGCTTTGGGAAATTCGGTTAATGGATAGAGAAGTAAATAATTGGATGATATACTAAGCTAAGAGAGCGAGAACAGAAGAGGTATGATCTGGGAGAGCTTCAAAGAAATGTCTGAATGTTTCTTTGCCAGTTTACAGCGTAACTGCAAGTCGTGCTCGTCCTAGCCAGGCATCCATTGTTTGGCTTTGGTTTGGCTTTTGTGAATCCTTTTAATGAAAAATTCAAATTCAATTTACCTGAGTGCTTTGTTTTTCAAAATCGAAGCCACAATAATCCCAGCGAAATGCGTCACGATGGCAAACTCAACTTGAAAAGTTCTCTAATTGCAGGTGACTACGACGCGTCAGCAATTGAGGATGGAGGAGCAGGTGGAGCAGGTGGAGGGCAGGACAATATCTGCATGACACAGGAATGCGTGCGCACGGGTAAGTTTTCATTGGGTTACCTTAGCTTGGTTTAGCTTGGTGTCTCGCTGTCTCCGGCTGTCTGTCAATCGGGGGTCGCGGCCCGCGGCCCGCAGCTCCGGCACCGACTACCTATTAACGCCTTCCCTTTGGGGAGCTTTGGCAAATGTTTTCAATAATTTATTAGCAATTAACATGGTTTAGTGCGCCACTTGATGTTGATTATATGGCCCGGTCCGATATGGCCTGAATATGCCTCGTCGTCGAATGTGCGGATGGGCGGGCATACGAGTACATGTGCCATATAGCAGTCCATGCTCATGTCCAAATGCATTCGCCAAGTCATCAAGTTGTGCTCACAAACAAGTCCAGAGGCGACGGCAACGTTTAACGACCTTTTTATGGGCCACAGCTGGGAATGCGACATTTGGCCTGACTTGACTTGGCTTTGGCTTTGGCTTGATGTTGTCCTGCGACACATGCCCCTTGGCCCTTGTCACACTTGCCCCGCGTGCCACTAATACTGCCACATCGCATGCGTGCATAACAAATGCACAATAGTCTCCTCAAGCATATTAAATGTTGCCTGAGTTAGTCCCTTCCCTTTCCCTTCCCTTCCTCCATGCCAGCCCCTTCCAATATGCCGGCAATTGTTTTGTTTGTGCCGCCCGAGACATGCGTTAATTGAAGTAAACCTGATTAATCCCCAAAGGATTCTCTTGTTATTTAACCGAAATTTCCCTGGAATTTTACTAAGCTTTAACTGCACAGATCTAGGGATCTTTGGTGTTCTCACAACTGAGTTAGGCTTAGTTAGCAATTAGAGGGAATCCATGTTTGCTATGATGATAAAGAGCCAGATTCCTATAGAACTCGATCAAAGGACACAGAAAATCCATCTGTGCTAAATGAACAACCCTATAATGATTACAACTTATAGTGACATGATCGATAAATGATCGATTGCCGATAAGAACGCTCGTCTCTTGGTTGACCAGTGTAATTAAGTTGTTTTTCATTTGATGCAATATGTGTATGTGATATATGGCTTAGTATGATCGTTAAATTTGTCGTTAAACAACTAGAAATACTTGAGCTACAATATATGACGGCACACCCGATTTACGATATACGATATACCATATGTTTCATATGACATACAAATGGAAAACCAGTTTGAGTTAAGCAAATATTGAATTAGTTTCATATTGACATGATGGAGGATAAATGTCAGATGGCACGTATGATTTATGACACTAGATAAACTATGTAAATATTGATAGATACAAGTATCATCCGATATGTCCCATCCAAAAGGGGTAAGCTTTAGTTACATTGAAAACTTTGCTTCAATTTGAAAATGGTGTGTGGTAATTAGAGCGACTCGCTACTCAGGACACAAAAGGGTTCGCTCACACCGCACACACACACACGTGAGTGGCCATAGTTCATCTTGATTTATTATGAACGCTTTGTTTGCCCAAATTAATAAGCCGTACAGTACCTAACCCAAGCAAACCCGTTGCCTAACCCCTTCGCAAGAGGCTGAGGTAAAAGTTTTCGGGGCGGGCGAAACTTAGTTTTTGAAGCAAAGTTTCGGCATAAATTGCATATGAAGAAGATAGGTGAAAGGGACAGGGCAAAACAGGCAGGCAGCGCAGCGAAGGTACGATAAGGGCATTGGTAGTTGATAAGGGCTAATGGGTTGGGGCCGGCGCCGCTGCTCGATTGTGATAAAAGTTTGCGGTTGACTTTTATGATCGAAGCGAACGAATTATGACTCGAATGAATTTCCCATTAGAGCTGCAGCTGAAGTGGTTCCCACACACTTGCTCCACTTGCCATTAAATTGGCTGCTTGATTTATTGATGAAGTCCCTTTATTGATTGGGTGTCTCTTGCAGCCGCTTCGCTGCTATCGGCCATGGACCTGACAGCGGATCCGTGCGAGGATTTCTTTCAGTTTGCCTGCGGCACGTGGAACAAGGTGCATCCCATACCTGAGGATCACAGTTCGATTAGCACGTTCGAGGTAAGTGTGCGAGCGCATCGCATCATAATACCCTACTTAATCCCACTCTGATCTCTCTCTTCCAGGTGCTCTCCGATCAACAGCAGCTGGTGCTGCGCAGTGTGCTGGAGGAGCCAGTCGATGAGCGCGACAATGCGGCAACGATCAAGGCAAAGACCTTCTTCAAGAGTTGCATGGACATACGTGAGTAGAGGAAAGAGAGAGGAGAACAAAGAAGATCTACTAATTCTTTTCATTCTCAGCCCAGATACGCAAAATTGGCTCGGGGCGGCTGAAGCAGGTGCTGCAATCGCTGGGCGGTTGGCCCGTGATCGAGCGCAATTGGAAGCCTTCCGACGATTTGAGCGTGGAGAAGCTAATGGGTCAGTTGCGTCTGAACTATAGCGAGTCGGTGATGATCGAACTGTATGTGGGAGCGGACGATAAGAACAGTTCGGTGAATGTGCTGCAAATGGATCAGCTGCAATATGCGTTGCCGTCGCGCGACTATTACCTGAAGGCAAGCAGCGCCAACGATCGTCAGGCGTATCACAAGTACATGACGCAGATCTCTCTGCTGCTGGGTGCGGATGCAGCGACAGCTGCTGCCGAGCTGCAGGAAGTGGTGCACTTCGAGACGCAGCTGGTGAATGTGTCGCTGGCTGAGGCAGATCGACATGATACGAGCGTTGTATATCGCAAGATTTCATTGCCAGAGCTGCAGAAACTGGTGCCACAGCTCAACTGGACCACATATCTACAGACGGCACTGGGCAATGACATTAAACTGGAGCCGGATGAGCCGCTTGTGACCTACGGCCTGACTTACCTCACCGAAATGGGTCGCATTCTGGAGCACACCGATCGACGTGTCATACACAACTATATGCTGTGGCGCCTGGTCATGTCGCTGATGACGCACATGATCGATGAGTATCAGCGCGAACGTGTGGAGTTCCGTAAAATCCTAATGGGCATACAGTCGGAGCGCACACGTTGGTCACAGTGCGTCGAGTGGACCAACAAGAAGCTGGGCGTAGCTGTGGGTGCGCTCTTCATACGCGACAACTTCAATCAGGATAGTAAGGAGGTTGCCCTGGAAATGATACACAACATACGCGCCGCCTTCAATGAGCTGCTTGCCGAGAATCATTGGATGGATGATGAGACGCGTGCGGTGGCCAAGGAGAAGGCCGATTCAATGAACGAGCGCATTGGCTATCCGGAGATACTCACCAATGCCACCGAACTGGAGCAGGAGTATGTCAATGTATGTACCACAGTCTCTCTAAGTGTCTTTGTCTTTATCTCCCTCTCTCTTTATCGGCTATAGCTGACGATCGTGCCGAATAACTTTATAGACAACGTGCTGAGCATTCTGCAGTGGGAATCGGAGAAGCTGCTGCATCTGCTACGCCAGCCTGTCGACAAGGAGAAATGGACCACAGAGCCGGCGGTGGTTAATGCCTTCTACAATCCCAACAAGAATGACATAGGTGGGTTCTATCGATCGTTTGCTGTACTTGGTATTGATCCCCCCCCTCTCTCTCTTTCTCTTTTTTGCAGTCTTTCCCGCTGGCATTTTGCAGCCGCTTTTCTACAGTCAACACTTTCCCAAGTCACTAAACTACGGCGGCATTGGCGTGGTGATCGGTCACGAGATCACGCACGGTTTCGACGACAAGGGACGGCAATTCGACAAAGAAGGCAACATGATGCAGTGGTGGAACAATGCCACCATTGAGGCATTCCGTGAGCGCACGCAGTGCGTCATCGATCAGTATTCGCGCTACAAGATCAACGAGGTGGATATGTTCATGGACGGACGCATGACGCAGGGTGAGAATATTGCCGACAATGGTGGACTGAAGCAGGCCTTTCGGGTGAGTATATGATAGATATGATAGAGCTGCACTTGATCTCGCTAATTGTCTCGATATATCGATAGGCCTACAAGAAATGGGAGACACTGCACGGCAGGGAGCTGCTGCTGCCGGCGCTAAATATGACGCACGATCAGTTATTTTTCCTCAACTATGCACAAATCTGGTGTGGATCGATGCGACCGGAAGATGCGCTCACGAAAATCCGATCCTCGGTCCATTCGCCCGGCTTCGTGCGCGTTCTGGGGCCGCTCTCGAATTCGCGCGACTTCGCACAGGCCTACGGCTGCGCCGTTGGCAGCACAATGAATCCCGCGAACAAGTGCAGCGTCTGGTAGTCTGCGCTGGTCTGATAAGGTCGGCTGATCGTTGGCCGTGACCATGATGTATGCTTTGTATAAGTTTTATATATTTATATATCGTATACTGTATACTATATATTATATATACATATATCACTGACAAAATGTAGGGCGTCTGTTTGTGCAGTTTTTTTTTTTTTTCGTTGTTTTGTAATTGTTTTTTTTTTTGTGTCTTATATATATGCATACATATATATTATGTATATGTTTTTGTTATAGCTGTTATTATATAGCGCGATAGTACGGACATAGTATACTATATATATATATACTATATAACTAACTGTATTTGTATTTGTATTGTAATATGAATGCCATATCAAAAAAAGAAAAAAAAAAAAAAAAAAACGCAGCATAGAGCACCCCTTCTCGTACCCGGAAACGTTCGATGAACGTAAAATATTCGTAATAAAGTAAAGAAAAAAACAAAAACCAAATGAAACGGATAAGAAAGGGCTCGATAAGTGTAAATGGGGCCTGGAATTTAGATGAGAGAACTGTTTCGCTTTGTCGCATATCTTTCTATTCATTTGTCGTAGCTATTCAAAGCAGTCTAAACATAATGCTTTGAAAGCTTCAGACCTTGAAATTATATACGCAAGTACACATGCACTTCCATTCTTTGTATGAGTCAATTTTTGCAATGCCCTTGAAAAGACTCACGATCAATGAATACCTTGGTTAAGGCTAAACAAACAATTTAAGTAGTATTTAATGGTATGGCAGACTTTTGAAATTTTGCGATATGTTTGTGCGATTTTATTCTTGAATATTTATGTACAGTGAGCTTAGATATAAGGTATATATATTTATCGGAATATATCTTGTATATATAGTATATATATAATTTGTAAAATTTCGCTGGGCAGCCCCATTTGGGCGCCACTCTAAAGCTATGCAGGCCAACCGGAGGCCCTAGTTACCCATATATGTATATAGTTCATATCGTATATGTATATGCGTTCGATATATCGTATAACGTATATATCCTGGTATAAAAACATCTAGCAAAACACAGTCCGTGGTAGAAAGCGTTATCGATAGGCCTGAAACACCGCCAGGCTGTAACCGGAGGTTCTAACGATTGTTACACTGAGAGCAATTACAAGGATTTTTGGATAGTCGAAATGTGGAAGCTAGTGGATCCATTGGAAGTAGCTGGAAAGTTGGTTAGCGATAGTGAAACTCTTGGATAAACTTATAGAAAGCATTCAAAAAACACCGTTACGTGAGCTAACATGCTTGCAAACTGTTGCAAGGTCACTGGAAGACACTGGAAAGTGAATGATTGTCAGCAGAAGTTTCACTGGAAGCAGCTGAGAATTCACTGGAAGTATTTGTGTGTCATTTTTTGGTGAGTTCTTGGAATCCGATTGAAATAACACTGGAAGTTAACTGGAAGCGCACTGGAAGCCACTGAATGCACAGTGACAGCGATATGGTTTGGGACAACTGGAAACAGACTGAACGATCACTGGAAGATCACCGGAATACACACACAAGGAATACTGCATATCATCGTCGTCGTCATCGTCGTCTTCGTTGTTGTTGTTGTGTCTGGGAACTTAAGAAATGATTCCGCGCGGAATTATCACACATGCTTATGCTCTAAAACGGATTAACTGATAAACTGTCTAAGTGATTAACTGATCAATAGAGTTAGGAGGTACTTAGATTCGCAACGGGCGACGTGCTGTGCCCGCAGTTGGGCGTTCCTTCGACCAGGGCTGCTCATCGGCGCTGGCAAAGATCAGGTAGATGAAATTGCCGGCAATATTCAGACCCGCTGCCAGCCAGAAGACGATGTGCCACTGGGTGAGCGTCTCGCGATGATTGATGATCAGCCCGATGACGTAGGGTGCAAGGAAACCACAGATATTCGCAGCCGAATTCGTGATGCCATACATGGTGCCGGCGTATTTGGGACTGAGTGCGATGTGGTTCATCTGATTGCCCGCATAAACGGCCCCGCCCAGAGATCCTACGCCGGCAAGCATGAACGTAACCCAAACCCAGTCGCAACCCACATAGGTGATACCGATAATACCCAGCGAGGGCACCACAGATGCGATGGTGTTCCATAGCTTGTACGAGTTAAGCTGCGTGATATAGCGCCGGGCGAGCATCCAATCCGCCAGCGTAGAGCACGCGATGCCCATAAACCAAGCTGTCAGCGAGGGTATAGCGTTTAACAAGGCATTTGATTGGATGTCGAAATGCAGGATGTTGCTCATGTAGGTGGGCAGCTCCGTTAGCTGCGTATAGAAGGCCCAACTCTGGCCGCACTGCGTCAACAGGATGGCCCACAAGGGGACGCTGCACAGCAGTGACCTCCAGGGTATGGCATCGGGTTCTGTGCCGTGCTGCACTGGCCTCTGCTGCCGCTCCCGGTCGTCCAGAGGTTCCTGCTCCACCCCGTGCTCGTGCTCCTCCTCATCCTCCTCCACTTCGCCCTGCACGTCACTCAGCTGGACATGCAACGATCGCTCGATATACGCGCGTTCTTTGCGTGAAATGCGCGGATGCTCGCTCGGCTTATCGTACACTAGATACATCCAGCAGACGAACCACAGCATGCCCAGCAGCCCGAAGATATAGAACGCCGATGGCCAACCGCCCAGAAAACGTTGCGAGCAGAGCCAACCAGTCAGTGGCATCGAGATGACGGTGCCAATGTTCGAGCCGGCATAGACAATGGCGGCAAACTTGTTGCGCTCCAACGGCGGAATCCAGTGGGCCAGCATTGCATGCATGGCCGGGTAGGTGACACCCTCGCCCATGCCCTCCAGTATGCGCACTAGCACGAACAAGGGCAAATCCCAATGCGCTGCCAGGGGTGTCAACATGGTAAAGATGGCTGTGATGAGCACGCCGTAGCCATAGATACGCTTGCCACCGACCAGCTCGGCCATGCGTCCGCCAGGCACCTGGGTGAGCACATAACCGTAGAAGAAGCTGCCCAGCACCAGGCCCTGCGTGGCCTCATCCCAAGTGAATTCACCCTCAGCTGGCGCTGGTTGACGCCAAAAGTGTTGCAACGTTTCGTTGGGCGGCGGTGTCGGCGGCATGGGACACGTATCGTTGTCCAGCGACGAGCTATTGGTATGTGGTATCGCTGTCTGGTTGACCATGGCCACAATGGCCACCGAGAGATTCACTCGCATGGCATAGACCACAGCGAAGCCGAGGAAACCCATCAGGCCGAAGATGTGACGTGCCTGCAGTAGATCATCTTCGCCAGCATCAACGTTGGGCGCTTAAAGAAGGGGGGAGGGGGGGCTAATTAGTACGGGTTTTGTGATGGGGGTAACGAAAAAGGTTTGTGCGGGGGCGGCACTACCTGATATCAGCGGTCTATCGCCGGCGCAAAACGCCCCTCGTTCGTCATCCGCCTCGGTATCATCATCATCCGCATCGGAGGAGGAGCGCGCCACAGAATTGCCATAATAGCAGCTGGCATCGCGCGACTCGTCCGTCCAACGGTGTGGCGGCATTTTTTGAAACTCCCAATCCCAGAGTGCGCTGCTCAATCCTCAATAAGTGACTCCAATTTCCCGTTAATGTGTTGCCAGTTCTTCAGTTTTGCGAAATTTTCTCCGTTCCTTCAGCTTGTGCAATTGTCAGCACATTTTCTCTTTTTTTTATGTTGGCTTTGGTTGTGTCTGTGGCTTTTTGCTTTTAGCTTTTTCTGCGCGCTTCTTGTGCTGCTCGCACACAACAAACCGACCAGGGCCAAAGACAACTCACCAACAGCTGGAGCGGGCAGCGACTGAAGCGTCGCTCGCGTCGTAATTTCCGTCAGCAGCAGCAGCGGCGGCGGCAGCAAAAGCAACAACTAAAACTAAAACAGCCGAAATGCTTTGTAACTGCCGTCATTGTTGCTGCTGGAAGCGTAAACCCGCTCAGTGCATGGTGAAATGAAGCGAAGGTTGCGTCATTTGAAGCGCATTAGAAACATTTAGGCGCGCATACGCTTGACTTTGACGCTCTCGCGAGCGCGCTCTCAACTGGCGTCACCTCACTTTGTGCTCACCATTGCTCAATCAATCACTCTCTGCGCGCCACTCTCTTGCGCTGCGCTTTTAAAACGTTGCCCTCCCGCTCGCACTTGCCTGTGTCAGCTGTGCTTGTGAAAGTAGAGCAGTAGCAGAAGCAGAGCAGCAGCAGAGCAGCAGCGACGCGGCTGTAGTGAAAACAAAAACAAAGCAACATGAGTGAGCGAGCGTAAAGCCAACTTGTTGGCGCTCTCTGCGCCATCTAACGAACAGAATCGAATCAAATGGGGAAAGGCATTTGGCGCATTTGTTAAGTACAGAAAAGCATTGTTTAGATTTACATAGTTGGACTTCCATTTTCACACATACATACATACTCACAGCTGTACAACACATAGATACTCGAAATATATCTACATGTCTTTGCAGCTTGTATGACATTTTTATCTTCCAAACCAAACCACAACTATGTATGCGTAATCTTTTTTGGGAATACTCATGAAAAAAAAGGCGTAGCTGTCGTCATACTATATAAAAACGAAAACCCCATGCATGGCGAACAATGCACAGATAATTATGGATTATTATAACACTTTCTGCAACTGTTGCGAAATAGTTGCAATTCAAATCGAGTAAATCTACATTTGAAATCGCCACAGCAATTTGAGTATTAATCGCAATCAGCTTTCTCGCCTCGCACTCAAAGTTTTTGCGCATTAAAACATTTGAAAATTTTTCCATTTCATTTTAAGAGAACGAACCTTTATCGTACACCCTTTCATATCTGTTGATTCATTAACTTATTGCTCTCTTGCTCATGCTATAGAACTGTATTCTGTATACTACTCGAACTTATGTTCAGAGATAGCACAAAAGTAATCGATCGCACTATTTGTCAATATTCAAGCCCACAAATTGATATGATATATAATACCCCTCAATATATGTATGAGAGTCGAGAAGTAACAAGTTTGCTTTGCAAAGTTATTGAACCTCTGACATTAAGCTTTAAATTTGCAAATAATTCGTTCTAAACTGGTTAGCCAAAATGAAATTAGCCAAAAAACTGAAAAAGAGTATCGTAAAGTCTTTCTATACGAGGAGAGAACTGTATTTTATCTAAACCAAGTGAAATTGTTATAATTTGATTATTATACGGAACTGTCTGAATGAACGGTAAATTTTGATTGAGTCAGCATTCAATTAGGAAGATATTGTTAATCTAACAAAGCGTTGATAAATTCTAGTGGCCCCCTATTTCTAGAGGGAGAAGTGTAATGAACCCGCCGAAAAAAAAAAACAGGGGCACACACCCCCTAGAAAAGAAAACTCAAAGAGCACAAGATAGCAGCAGAGCATCAGAGGGAGCGGGAGAGGGTAGGGGGTAAAGCAGACATTACGCATGTCTGGGATTAACTGTTACACACGAGACAACCTGACCTGGGAGAAGTCAACAGACTCTTTAGACAATCAATCGCGATAAATATAAAGTTCGATAAATCCGACTGTAAAATCTTGACCTACTTAACAAAAGATAATTCGTGTCGTTCTTGTTCGGTTACATGTATTGAAAAGAAAATTAAAAAAATATGTACATACATACAGTTCACATACACGATTATTTAGTTAGTATATATGTATGTATGTATCTATGCAATGCATATCTGGTACAACCGCTTGGCTCTGCTCCCTGCATCAGTTGGCAAAGATGGTGCCAACAGCAAAGATGATGATCTTGCGCTTCTGGTTGATCGAGAGCGTCTCGTAGTGATATCCCTTGACGATCTTAACATCATTGTTGTTCGCTTCGAAGGCGGGCCTAATGGGCGACAGATCGACGTCGAAGCAGTTGATCATAAAGGTGTCGTTCTTGAACAGAGCACACACCTCGTAGGCGCTGGCGACCTTTTCATTCCAAATGCTGACAGAGTTGTAGACCAGTGTCTCGTTCTGATTGATCGCGGTGGACTCTTTGGGTGTGCGGAAGGTGTGCATTGTGATCACACCCGTTGGACCATCGCCCAGAAAGTTATGCGACAAATCACTGACCAGCATTGGAGTTGCATTCGCTGGCACCGTCTCCGGATTGCCCACAATAGTCTCGGCCTTCAGTTCCTTTAGCTTGGCCAAGGTGCGCAAATATGCGGGATGATTGGCAATCTGAGGATCAAGCGGCTGTAGATGATCGATAAGGGTCTTGAGAAACGTTTCACGTATGCTCTCCTGAATGAACAGTGTGGCCACCGAGCCCGCAGCGAACGGATCGTGTAGCGAGGTAACCAAATGATGCATGGCACTGTTGAGGTCGCCCTCCTCGAAGAGTATCATCAGGCGTGGCTTGTTCCAGACATATTTCGCCGGTGGCGCATCGCCTTGCGCTTTGGGGTCATTAGTGGCAGCGGTAGACCCTGTTTCTTGCGTAGCTTCGATTTCTGTTGGCAACTAAATAGCGTGGTTGATAATTTGTGTGGTTAAAACATGGCAACAACGATGGATAGTTCAATGGTGATACTAACGGTGACCTTTTGGATTGGATTGCACTCCAGTTTGTGTACCATGCCGTAGGTTATCACTGGCAACGTTTTGTCCCCCATCGTCTATTTGGAATGGAATGAGAGAAGGTGCCGATAGTAAAATTTGTTATCGCGTGAGCGCGTTCTCTTCGTTCCTCTCTCCCACAGATCGTGCAGAGTCTAATCAGAACAGCAGTAGCAGCAGCGTTGCCCAATCGTGAATTTTTGTTGATTTGCAATTTAAAATACAATATTAGAACCAAATAGAATAATACATTTATGTAAAACGATAAGGTGTATAACATTTGAATTGAATAGCAATCCGAAACATTTTCAAATTCAACATTTAGCAGCACTGTTAACGCATAACATAGCTATATCGATAAGCACTTTCACGCATTTTCATTGTATAGCGCAGCTTGTTATCGATATATCGATACGTGCCAGCCGTGACTTGTGGCGGTATTCAGCACTGTAATAGATTACGCCACACCAACGTTGACGCCGACGTCGACGTCGCTGGGGGGTCCGTTCGTTTCGGACTTTTTTCAAGTCGCTTGGCGCTGCCCCATGCACAGTTCACAGTCAGATTCAAATTGAAATCGCTCGTGCAATGTTCGCGTAGCTCCGTCTCAAAACATACACAGACTCGTTTCTCGTACATACACACTACGTATAGAAATTGTTGTTGTTATTAAGTGTTGCTCCTCTTGTTATGCATATACATGTTACTCTGTTGCTGTTGACGCCCCAAGAATCAAGTAACTAAACATTTATTGGCAATTAAGCAACAGGACGGACGAGCATCTGTCATCATCATCTGCGTGAGACTCGAAGACCAACAAGTGCGCATTGCAATTCTCTCTCTCTCTGTGTGTGACTAACTGCAACACTGTGCGTGTATGTGTATGTGTTTGTGAGTAAGTGCCGATCTCTGGCTGTCGTGTGTATCTTCGCGTATTCTTGTTGTTGTTTTTGTTTTTGCGAGTGCGTTCAACCAATTGAAAGTGAATTACAAGTCAAAATAGAATTTGACAAACAGCAAACAGACAGCAGGCGCACAAAAAACTAGAACAATTCAAAATATTTGCACAAAAATAACAAAACAGCTGGCAACACCGCACAGCAGCAACAGCAAACAAACAGCAACAAAGTCAGCCGGCAGCGAAGTCAACGTTAGCGGCGGCAGCAACAGCAGCAGCAAAGCAGCAAGGCAACAACAGGTTCAGCGAAAGTCTCTTTTTTCAGACTGCGTGTGTAGGCGGCGCGACGTCTGCTGCGCAACTGCATTTCCAAATTTGGGCCAACAACAACAACAACAACAACAGCAGCAGCTGCAACAACAACAGGCCTGAAAATGACCGATTTAAATGAGCTGATGGGTTCGCCATTTGTGCGTGTGAAGGTAATTATGATCCGCCAGGGGGCGTTGCTGCAGCAACAACAACAACTCTCTCTCTCTTCGGCTCACTTATTGGGCTGCCCGCATGTTTGGAGAGTTAGATAATGCGCCGCTTGCAGCGCAGCTCAAGCTCAGCCGCGCCCAGTCGGCTGAGGTGTTGCTCAATGCAGCGCAGCGAGCGCGCTTGCTGCTCATTAGCACAAAACGAAGCTGCAGCCGCAGCAGCAGCTGTGACGCCGGCAGCGTTGACCGCAAAGCCATTCGATATGTTCGATTTGCTGGCAGCGAGAGCGAGAGCGGGGGCGGCGACGGGGGCGTTGGCAAGCTTCAATTTGCAACTTCGGCGCGACTTGGAAGCCGTTGCCGGCGTCGCTATGGGGCTTCATTTGAGCCGCTTACCCAACAGATAAACAATGGCTCAAAACTTAACGAAACACTTCTCTCTCTCTCTCTCTCTTGCTCTTACACACTGCACACAGGTCGTTGCCTTTGTGCATTTCTTTTTCATATCGAATGCGATGCTGGGCAGCTGGGGCCATGGTGCCTATGAGTTCTACAATTTCCTGTTTATAATTTCGTTATTCTGGACAATACACAGCAAGGATTCAGTGGAGGCGGTGCAAACGGTAAGTTGTCATCAACATTTCTCCCCCCCCTCTCTCTCTCTCGCTCTTTCTGCTACAAACACATGTGAATCATTGTATTTTAAACAGTGGGTCTTATCAGTCTACCGCCCGCACTGTACATAAAGCCGGGCGCTGATAAGGCCCCGTCCCTCCCTCCCTCTGTACGGCTTGCATTGTAGGCCGAATTTCTTTCAATTTACTTTTGGCCACAAGCGATATGCCTCGACTTTACTTAGTATAAACACGCTCGCGTAGATAATATATCCGAAAAACCAGTTGTGTCGAAATCCGAGAATCAAATTAACATATATACGTTGACTAGCTCCCATGCATACTCGCACCAGACGATATGTACGAATGTTCAGTATATAAGTAATTCGTGTATTTGCTTAGTTCGTCTCGAGCTTATTCATACTATAAATAACAGATGTGCTCACTCACTTCCTCATAGCTGTAGGGCATCCCAGTGGGACTACGAAGTGCACCCATTTTTTTGGTAGAGAGTATAGAGAGCAAGTCGGGTATCTCTCTAGATCAATTTGCACTTTAAACTCTAGACTTATCTCTGTATTACTTGCTAGTTTACACTCAGCTCTTCTTGACTGTTTGTATTAACTTAACTAGCTATAGATTTATCTTGACTATGCCTGAAGTTACTCTACATTACGCTCCATGCATATCTCCCGCAATATTGTGTAAACACTTGCTCTGGCTCTGCGTGAGGTCGCGTCATCGGAAAATTTATGATTCTACGATCTGCCCCAGTTGCAAGCCGTAACTTTTTCCCCCATGAATGTTGTATGTATGTCACCCCACGCGTTTGTTGTATTTACAAACAAGACTGCAGAATATAAACATCTTGTGCGCATACATACGGAATGCAAGTCTGACTTAGCGAGGTCCAATCGTATTTTGAAACACTATGATATCATCGTTAAAACTTCTTGGCAGTCAAAAATAAACATGAACAAAGAAACCAAATTTAACCCAACAAAAATAATGTATTTCAAAGGGTAGGGTACTTCGAATTCCTTGCTATAAATAGAAAACCTCAGTTAAATTTGGTTCTACAAATCGCCAGGAAAGTCACTAATGGTTTTAGGTGAACCGCAATGAATGTGTACTGATTAGAGTATCAAGCTGTTTATATATGTTTGTGCGTATGACTAACGTTTACGGTCACTATAACACCCCTTTTTGAATTTGCTGTAGGGTATACAGAAACTTTTTAGTCTTCCAACGAAATGTTCTTTAATTGCGGCTTGCTGATAAGTTAAGCTAAGCTCCGAATAATATGCACAAACTGATAAAGCCAACTATAATGGGTAGGTATAGCATATATATAGTTTTTATAGCATATAGGTTATGTGTATAGCATGAGTAGTTGGAAACCGGTTCCCAAAAAGGCGACAGAAACGAGGCGAAACACGCGCTAATGTTGCCTCGCATTTGGTCAGCCCAAATAACTTAGGCCGGCAGAAAGCTTTATGTAAGGCAGGTTAGCTGTATGTGTAGTACAGGTGTGTGTGTGTGTGTGTGTTAGATGCATATCGTTATGCGTTTATAGCTGGAAGAGTTAACAGTTCGCTCGAGGTTCGAGGTCTTTTGGCGTGCCTGCGCGTTAAGTAACCATACCGAAGAACTCAATTTGAACTTTGACATTACCTACCCAAATACCTGCCTCGCCCCATCTCCCAAGGCTCCTCTTTGCCGCCTCTAAACCGTCTAGAAGCTGTCCAAGTAGTCCAAACGCACGCGATGCCAGCCGCGAGAAAGTGAAATACAATTTTATTTCGATAATTCTCAGCGGTCAGTCACACGATGATGAAAACGCGAACACCCCATACACCATACACCATACACCACCTCTCCACTTCTCAGTCTAGTTGCTAACAGGGTCCTCCCACTGGCCCACTTGGCACGTGTGAGTGTAGGGTTCTTGCCGGGAGTCATTAGCAACGCCTTTTAATCAACTCAACTATGCAAAAGCCAAACGCTGACCCAAAAGTCGAAGGCGACGATGGCAACAAGGAATAATAACAAGAACAAACATTACATATTAATTGAGGTAAAGCTGGTCGGGGTGGCCCCTCGCCGCCTTAGGCACGTCCAGCTCCTTTCCCCTTTGGGTACCGCATGTCAAGTGAATTTCTTGGAAATTCCAAAAATCAAACTAGAAAATCCAATGAATTTTATATTTTTTTTTTCAGACACTTCTCTAGGATTTCTCTTTGTAATGCCCCCGAATACGATTGGTTGCGATTGATTAAATTTTTTCCCCAATCGCCGCAAAGTAGGCTACGCAAAAATATGATTTCTTTTATGGCGTTTTTATGTGCCGAAGCCATAAAATGTCGTATCAGGACAGAGGGGTCTAATAAAGTTGGGTGATTAATGGGCTATACCAGGAAAGGTTATACTTGGACGATTTCCAGACATCTTGATAAAGTCAATTGCGTGGGAAGTGTATAAGCAGTGGAAGTAAAGAAGAAGTAGGAGGGTGTTCTAGGAAATCTGAGGTTGGCAAGTAACGACCCCAGCTAAATTCGCTCTATAGGTTGGCTATCCATCTATCCCAAAGAATTTAGTATTGTTTTACATAATCCGCCAGAAAAGAAATTCTCCATTTGCCCCTTCGAAGTGCAAATTGGTCAACGCCTTTTTGTAATCTTTCACTCAACTGGACTGCAAAATGAAGCCATGCACGAAGGCCAACAAGGTGTGCCAGCTAATTGGTGTGTGTGTGTGGGTGTGTGTGTGTGCGTGCTTACCTGCTTAAAGTTCAATCGGTTCAAGGCCAATGCAATCGAATTAGCTGGCCAACGCCTTTTTTTGTCCAGACATGTCTTGAACAAAGCCGAAAATCCTTTGCATTAGCATTTACATTATGATAATCGGTATCGTTATCGTTATCGCTATCGTTATCGCCATCATTATCAGCAGCATTAACATGAGCATTCTTTTTATTATTATTCTCCTCCTCAGGCGCTTGTGATCAATGCATCCAGCATATTCTTTGATCTAATCAGCATTATCGTTAGTTTCAATTACATGAGTAAGTAAACATTTCCTGCCTTGCGACATCACCGCATCGATAGACCACTTATCGATATTACTTATTAATCAATCGCTTTCTCTCTCTCTTCTGTAGATGGCTGGGCCGTTGCCTTTAGCATTATCAATCTGATATTACGTCCCGTCAGCGTTGCCCTGCTCTATCGTGAGTTCAACACACGCGGCGGCAGTCTACAGGGTGGATCGGTATTCCCAACTACCCAGCAGCGCAGCTACCAGGACATCGATCGTCCCACGCAGCCGACACCGACCAATTCACAGCCGGGTCCGAATGTGGCCAGCATTTTCTAGGCAGGTCGTGCAAGCGGGACGTCGACTTGTAATACCCTTCCAAGTACCTACAGTGAAGCTTTTTTTTAGAGCGATTACGCTAGCGAGAGCAACAGAGCGACGGAGCGAGTATAGCGATTTAGGAAGATCCCGAAATTAACCGTTAATAACCAGTCAAGTGCGGAGGGCAACGAGAAGAAGGACGAGTAGAGTCGAGTCTTGTCTCGTTGGCGCTTTTTTTTTTTGTTTTTGTTAATTAATAAAAGTAAATTTAAGCAAAATGATTGTAGTTCAGCTAAAAACAATAAAGACAACCCGTAAACTATAATCGATAACCGATAACATATGTATATCGCATATTTATATGTATTTGTAACAATAACTCGTAGCATGGGCTACGTTCTACATAATGTATAAGAGAGAATAACGCCTACGTCTAAACTACTATGTAAACCTAACAATCGTGCGAAGAATATTTAATAAATTGGGCGTTCTGAATACATTCACATGCACACACATACCCATTCAGATGGATGTATATACGTGTATATGGTGCATGCATCTCTGTCTCTTTCCGCTTGCATTTCGCACTCTGTCTAAATATCTAAGTAGTTTAATAAATAATTGAATTAACGCCTGTCCAGCTATGTACAATGGGTCCCCAAAAAATGTATAAACGATAATGAATTGTAATAGAGTATATATCATATATCGTAGAGCCCGTCTAGAAGCCCTCCTTGGCCGCTCGGAATTTGTATCGATTGCTACGTCCGTCCAGGCAGGGCACCTGCACCAGATTGAAATAGATCGAGCCCATCAGCTGCGATGCCGACGTGTTGGTCATCTTAAGGCACGAGAAGAGCATGTCGTCGCATATGCAGTGCGATCTAAGAAGTAGAAGTAGAATATGTTAATGCTGGCCAGTATAATACCCTATATCTCTATTCCGCTACTTACTTCGTATACAACGAGTCGTTCATCAACTCGTACTTATTCTGATAGGCGCGTATTTTGACCGGGCAGAGATCGTGTTGGCGACAGCAGCGATCCATGGCCATTTCGCTGCCCAGATCGCTATAGGTTTCCGCAATGTCGCCAGTGCCGCACCACTTGGTACCTGTGGAATGAGAGAAAGAGTAACGAGTTGAGCCTTATCGAACTTAAGGTAGCGAGTAGGTCAGTTAAACTAAAGAGTGGACTTACGACTAGTGAATTGATCGTTGTATAGAAAACTATGACTGTTTGGTATATTTAGTAAACACAACAGCGACTCTAAGACTCTACCGAGTGAGCAAACCAACGAGTTGAAAACTAACGAGTTCGATTGCACATTCGTCCTTAGACTAATGGCCTATCAAGATACCAGGCAAGTCTTTAAAGTAACGAGTGAGTTTATAAGCTACCGAGTGACGAGCTAGCGATCAAACAAACGAGTAACTAATTTGTCCTTAAACAAACTCTAAGACTAACGAGTGAGCAAACCAACGAGTTAAAAACTAACGAGTTCGATTGCACATTCGTCCTTAGACTAATGGCCTATCAAGATACCAGGCAAGTCTTTAAAGTAACGAGTGAGCTTATAAGCTACCGAGTGACGAGCTAGCGATCAAACAAACGAGTAACTAATTTGTCCTTAAACAAACTCTAAGACTAACGAGTGAGCAAACCAACGAGTTGAAAACTAACGAGTTCGATTGCACATTCGTAGACATAGACTAATGGCCTATCAAGATACCAGGCAAGTCTTTAAAGTAACGAGTGAGCTTATAAGCTAGCGAGTGACGAGCTAGCGATCAAACAAACGAGTAACTAGTTTGTCTCTAAACAAACGAGTTACATGTCAAACTAACGAGTTAGCTTCTACCAATGGGCAACGAATTAGGGCGAACGAATAACTCGTTACTTCTTCAACGATCAACTTCTCTGCCACTCGCTCCTGCCACAACTTACCGGGTATAATGCCGCTAAGCAGCGAGAAGGGACTACGCGGAAAGATGTTTGCGGCCAGTTTAAGCGAGACGCTATCTTGATTAGCCGACGACGACGACGAAGAATCCCCATTGCCAGCTCCATCGTTGTTATCGAACTCGCTGCCATTGCCGCCGCCGCCGCCGCTGCTGCTGCGCTCGGAGCCCTCATTCTGGCTATAACGAGACTTGTGCCTGGCCGCATAGCTCAGCTTATCCACCTGTTCACACTGATCCATCAGCTTGAGCATCTCATCGAACTTGATCTCCAGCGGTCGATTGTACTTGGCAAGTGCGTTGAGCAGCATTTTGCCCTCCTTCTCGTTGCTGCAAGAGGAGCAGATGTAGTTTATATAGTTCGATATATGGTAGGCAAACGTAATCCCTAGCTGTAGATACTATAGATCCCGGAAACTATAGAAGCTACAGCCAGCAAATTTTTTATGCCTACCAGACTAGACACTCCCCTAGAAGGTGGGTCGTTCGCACTTACTAGATTTCAATTAGCTCGCAGCCCAACAGCAGCTTCTGGGGTCCCAGCTCGGTGACGGCGATGGTCAGATCGTGATAGTATATCATAATGAGCGAATCGTTGCTCACACGCTTCCCACTGCAAGGGGAGGCGGGAGGAAAAGGGGTAGGAATTAATGGTTAGTGTCGCGAATATGGGCACATGGCCAGACCCGCCAGTGACTACGTGATGTCCATGGCAATGGTCAAGTCATTCCAGTCGTTGTCGATGCGAGGCACTACGTCAGCTGTTTACTAATGTCGTCCGATGTCGAGACTCACCTGTAGGTTTTCATTTGCCGCAGACTGCGCTGCTCGATGATCTGCTGCGTGAAAGATTGAAACGAGGGAAATCCCTGCAGTCCTTGGGGCAGACTGAACGACAGCGTTGGCTTGGCCAGCGCCACCGAGGAGCTGAGGTAGCCCAACAGTATGCAGAAGAGCAGCGAGGCGAGCAGCTGCAGACGCCGCTTTAGTCCGAAATTTTGACGCATTTTTCTGGCGTTTAGAGAGAACATCAAATGCCGTACATCATCCGGAGCGACTGTTTCCGGTTGTCACCTGCGGCCAAAGAAACGATTATGGTTTAAGGTCGTAAGCTCGTTGCGGCTAAGTCGGCAGCCGGTCGCAAAGTTACAGTCAAAGATATTTTATTTATTTCCCAAGCCCCCCCCCGAGGCACGTCCCGGCAGGCAGCTGACCATGTTCACAGCGCGGCGTACCGCAGCGACCACGACCGCGACACCGGCTCGGAGCTAGGCAAAACACGACGTGGCATTGGTAACAAATGGCTGTGCCTCTCCAGCTGCTGCTGATGCCGCCTCTTTCTGCCACATACTCGTGCTCTGCCTCTGCATGTTTCCCTTTGCCTTGCTTCAATTTCTTTTTCTCTACTCCCTATTCCTTTTTTCGCTCTGAGCCTTTTCATTGTCTTTGCTGTTGACAATGGAATTGCGTGTTTGTTTTCCGCTGATTGCAGACATTGTTAAGTGACAGCCAGACCAGCTCACACACACACACACACACCCTGACACTCCCACGCAGTGCTAGCATACACACTCGTTCAATCCTTTCATTGCGCTTACTCGGCGTATACGCAATGCGATGTATTTCAAGGAAAACCCATTGCGGAAAACCCTTAAGTCGCAGCTGCAGCTGCCAATCGTATTGCCTGTGATTGAAATTGATTGTACAGGATAATCGTTTTGCATACGCAATGGGACAGCCAGGCATAAACAGGTCTAAGTAGCCCCGCCACTTCATTTCGAATTGATTTTTAAATAGATTGAAAAACTGGCAATTCGAACACGTTCCTCGTGTCCAACCCAAACCGCAATCGAGAATGGGTCACGCTTTCAATAGTTTTCGACCTTGAGACGAGCTAATTTTGCGGAAATTTCTATTATACTTTGATATTCGAGGCAATTCGTTCGATAGAAATATGTTTAGATCTTTGTAACAAATCGTAGAGCAATGATTCATTTAGCTGGAAACGTCTGAATGAAACTAATTTGAATAGGGCAAGATCTAAGGGTTAGATCACAGACTATCGATTAACATATGTTCTATATTCTTTGGCTGCACACTCTTAATCCATTTTTATCAATATTGTCCATTCAACTGCTGTCCAGACTGTCCTACACGCTGTCATACAGACTGTCATACACTGTGTAATATAGCTGAATTATGCAAAATGTGTTACCCATTTTAAACATGACGCTGACAGCGTATCGAATAAATAGTTAATATGCTTAGCAAGTGTCGCGATTTACGGCCTTACGCCCACTTTCTCCGCCTCCCATCTCTCCCTCTCTCCCACGTCCCCCCTCCCTCTGACTAGTCATTGGTCTTGAAGCAGTAAATAAATCTCTTACACTCGCCCGAAGAAAGAGTGACCAAAGGGAAGGGCGGGCAGGAGAAGGCAAGGTGCAGAAAATGAATTGTCTACACGCACGAAACATGCTAATGAAAAATTCGTTTGCTTTTTTTGCCGTTGCCCCCGAAAAGAAATGTCGATTGTTATGCCAGTTACACGAACAACAAACTATATACAACATATACACTATATACATATGTATATACCCTATATGTGTTGGCGTTTATTAACTTGTTTATTGTTTGGGGTTTTATAAAAGCACAAAAGTTTACGCAAGTCGACAATGGTCAAAAGGCGCATGTGGGAGAGGTGCGGGGGGAGGGGAGGAGAGGGGAAGGGACACACTGGGCTACCCGCCAAGTGAAAGTACTATGCATTGTTTTTGTTGTTGTTGCTTGTTTCGTGCGATTTCAATTTAAAATGTGAAGATGACAAATCCACGGAGTGCGTGTGTGTGTGTGAAGTGTGTGTGGCAATCTGGTGCGACACCTTGACAAGAGCATCGCCCACACATGGCGCACCCTGAGTGTTATCTAACACCCGGACGGAGAGACAGCGAGGAGAGATTTGAATATGCCTTCAATTTGTAGGTTAAGGTTGCATGATTTGGGACATATGAGGGTCAGAGAGGTCAGGGGTCAAGCTGAAGTTTGTCGAGGTTAAGCGGCACTGCTTGACAAAGGTAAGCCTTGAGTTGGAACGAAGGTCTATAAGGATTATCAAGATTAATGTCAAGATATATGTACATTATAATTATCTGTTTGTATCATAATAAAGTTTTTTTCTATAATATTTATTATACTGTCTACAACATAAGCTACTTGAAAAGAAACTTCACGTCTATCGTTATGTTGCATACACAACTATAAGTGAAATTCCAGGAAACTAACATCCCATTCATATATCTCTTTAAGTTGTAGACATATCTTTAATCTTCTACTCACTAGTTAGGAGAAACTGCGAGAAATTTCAAGAAACGCACATGCCAACCTTACTTGGGCAACCTCAATCCGTGTAGTTTATTTCTTGACTTTCAGACTGATAAATCAAATATTTAGCGATGCAATCTTTGACCCGCTCCAACACGAGCAACTCCCAGACAACATCACCTTTTCAGACAACTCTTCCGACTGCGCGCTCGGTGCCTAACCGGATGGACTTTCCAACTGCGATGCGACCCAGCGCGCTGTGGTTCATGGCGCGCTCTCGACATCATAATTAACAGCGCATAATCTCGTTTTAGACCACATTAACCCACAACCCAAAGCCAGCAACAACAACAACAGTTTCTAGTTGAGTGCTTCGCGGCAACGATTTCCTGCCCAGAACCCGAAATGAGACAAGTCTCACTTCCGTCGGGTTGGATCACAAAAGCTGCACCTAGCTAGGTATGTGACTCTCCCCCAGACTCTACCCCTTTCCTTAGTCTTCTAATACGCTGTTTCCACAGTTCAGGTTAATCTTACCCTCTCTATCTTTCACCTCCTTGCTTTCTTGTTGTCAGCTACCTAGCTAGGTGACTTCTCCTCCAACCCTTACCCTAGTCTTCCGCACTCTTTGGCTGTTCCCACAGCTTAGCTCAATCTATGTCTCTTTCTACAGTCTCTCTCTCTCTTCTTTCTTTCATATTCTCAGCTAGGTAGCCCCTCAAAGCCCTGTCTAACTCCCTTCCCCCCTTAGGCTCCCCTTGAAGCTGGGCCAGAGTCGAGCACGATTTGGACTAAACGAAAACGAAACTTGAACTTGGGCCGGGGTCAAAAGTGCAGAAAGCTTCACTTTGCATAAGCACGAAGACAACAGCAACAGCAACAACAACAACAGCCAAGAGCCGCACGTATTGGCATAGGTCAGTTCAGAATGAGATTTACGTGGGGGGGGGAAGAAAAAAACACAACGAAAGAGAAGAAAATAAAACTAAAACGCGGCCATGGGCGAAATTCGTTGAGGTTGCCCGTTGTTGACCCGCTAAAATAGTTGTTGCAGTTGCTCAAGTTGTTGCAGTAAAAGTGGTTGCAGATGCGCCACGAGCAGCAACAACAACTGGACAAGAGCAGCAACTGGTTGGCGGTTTTAACTTTCACATTGGGCGCCCAAGTTAATTGTGCGCTTTAATCTTGCTTAATTTGCTCCAGTTTTGATTAGTTTTTCTGCCCCTGCCTTTATTTTTCTCTCTCTTATTGTTGTTGTGCCTTTTTTCTATTTCATTTCATTTTAAAACACACACGCACACACACACACGCCACACGTCACGAAATGCCGATTAAAACACGCTCAATGCCTCAGCCAGTCCGGGATGCTGCCGCGGCTGCTGATCATGCTGATCGTGCCATGATTTCTATTTGCCGACTCGTTAACTCTGCCCCCCCACCTGCCCCTTCTATCACTGGTGCTTCTCCTGCCACTGCTCCCTACACTCGCCTGCGCAGACTCGTCGCTGTGTGTTGCGTGTGAATGTGTTTAGCAAGAGTGTGAATGGGCCGAGGGGAGCCCAATGTGAGTTGGTAAAAAACGAAACTGACTAGCGACAAGTTTATTAACTTAGCGAGTGCATTTGCCAGACAACGAGTGCACTCGGTACATTCGTTTCGTTATACACTTGGTTCGCACTCGTTCCTTTTGTTCTTGCGCCACTCGTTACTTGCACTCGTTGGACCACTTTGAGTTTCAGTAAGGACTTCTTAGGTAGCTTAGAAAGGTATTCGTTTTGAACATGAGTCAAGTGATTCACTTGTCTTCTTCAATACATAAAGTTACGAGTATTCACTCGTTGCTTTTGTTCTTTCGCCACTCGTTACTTGCACTCGTTGGAAAGGTATTCGTTTTGAACATGAGTCAAGTGATTCACTTGTCTTCTTCAATACATAAAGTTACGAGTATTCACTCGTTGTTTTGTTCTTTCGCCACTCGTTACTTGCACTCGTTGGACTACTTTGAGTTTCAGTAAGGACTTCTTAGGTAGGTAAGAAAGGTATTCGTTTTGAACATGAGTCAAGTGATTCACTTGGCTTCTTCAATACATAAAGTTACGAGTATTCACTCGTTGTTTTGTTCTTTCGCTACTCGTTACTTGCACTCGTTGGACTACTTTGAGTTTCAGTAAGGACTTCTTAGGTAGGTTAGAAAGGTATTCGTTTTGAACATAGTCAAGTGATTCACTTGTCTTCTTCAATACATAAAGTTACAGTATTCACTCGTTGTTTTGTTCTTTCGCTACTCGTTACTTGCACTCGTTGGAAGGTATTCGTTTTGAACATGAGTCAAGTGATTAACTCTTCTTCAATACATAAAGTGACAGTATTCACTCGTTGTTTTGTTCTTTCGCTACTCGTTACGTGCACTCGTTGGACTACTTTGAGTTTCAGTAAGGACTTCTTAGGTAGGTAAAATTGATTCACTTGCCTTCTTCAATGCATAAAGTTACGAGTATTCACTCGTTGTTTTGTTCTTTCGCTACTCGTTACTTGCACTCGTTGGACTACTTTGAGTTTCAGTAAGGACTTCTTAGGTAGGTAAGAAAGGTATTCGTTTTGAACATGAGTCAAGTGATTCACTTGGCTTCTTCAATACATAAAGTAACGAGTATTCACTTGCTGCACTTTATGACCTAAGCTACTCGCTACTTTAGTTTTCTTCCTTTTAGCGGACTGACTTGTTGACTCAATGACGCCTTACTCGCTTTTCCTTTGGCGATGACCTCAACTTACTGGTATGAGGGCACTTAAAAGGTATTCGACAGAACGAAAACCTTCTGTGACGAGGTCAAAATTGAATTATGCAATTGTTAGGTATTAACTACTCATTACTTCATTTGCTTTGCCCAACAATTTGCCAAGTCATTTTTTTGGCAGTGCAAAGTGATAAGAGTCAAGTTGAAAATAGAGACAGATGAATGAAAACCCATTTAGTTGGTAACTCGGGCTATTAAGTTATCAATAACGAGAAGTCGAATCAAATGAATGCAAATGACTCATTCGAGTCAAATTGAAATTGGAGTATGAAAAAGATAAGTGCATGAATTCCCATTAGGTTATCGATAGCAAATGGATACAAGGATTCAACGAGTCATCTTGAATGAGTGCAAACGATTCAATTGATCACTTGAAAAAGAAGTTAAACGAATGAATATAAATTTCGTTGGTAGTTTCAGCGAGTCATCTCAATTCATATGAGTGCAATTGATTCGCTCGATCACTTGGAGAGGGCACTCATGTGCGTGGTAGGGTACTCACGCTAACGCTCTGGCCCAATCTCACACAATGTCGCTAATCATGGGAATGGGGCTGGGAATTGGGAAATTGAGACTGTTGTTGGATATGGATGTGGATGATAATCATCATCATGATGATCGCGACGTTGACGATGACGATGATGTGCAAGATGCGAGTTGGGAGCGTGCGCAAGTTAACTGGTTGTGCGGATCGAGATAAACCATGATGAACCATAAAGAGGTTGCTGCGCTGCTGCTGCTGCTGCTGCAGTTGTTGTTGTTGTTGTTGTTGACGCTGCAGTTGCAGCTGACGACATTCCCAGGCCCCAGGCCGATTGTCTCTCCTTTTTGCGTGTGCCAGTTTCGCAAGAGTTTATTCGGCTGAAACTCGGTCACATCTTAGGTCGTTGCGAAAAGTTTCCAAGTCCGATTCGAGTTCGAATTTCGTTCATGTTCATATTCATATTTTAACTAGTCTAACAATTTGAACCACTCAAGAGGCCTGCATAAGTCAACAGCAATTAACGAGAGCAACTTAAGCAAACTAAGTTTTAGTCACGTCTTAAGAACTAGTCGCAATTATATTTAAATATATTTTTTGCCATTATGTTTTACCCAAGCAGCCAAACGTTTTTGTCGGTCAGTTTCACTTTTAACAAAAATACAACAACAACAAAAAGGCCGAAAACAACTCGCTAAACTCGCGCGCGTGTTTAAACTGGCGAGGCGCATGCGCGTTCTTGCAAAGCGTCGCCGTATCTCTTTTTCTCTCGTTTGCAAACCGTTCGCTGCCGCGCTAAGTCAGCAACTGATCGAACGCAGCCAACGTGTTCAGGTGCTGCGCTGTCGCTGCCGACGTCAAAACGAAGCTGCACCTCGCTGACAGCCGAAACCGAAGCCGAAGCTCAAGCCGCGGCCGCAGCCGCAGCCGAAGCTGTCGACGAAAATGTGTCAAAAGCAAAAGCTGCGCTTCAACGGACGCAGAGCAACAACAACTGCTGCAAGTTTCGACAGGCCTGCGTATCTATTCGTGTTTGTGTGTGTGTGTGTGTGAGAGAGCGCCTGTGCGTGCGAGTGCGAGTGGGCGAGCTGCAATGCAATCGAAGAGGCTTTCGATCGGCTGGCTGCGCCTACGCCAACGGCTAACGGCAAACGGCCAAAGTCAACGTGAACAGTGAAAACGCTTTTGAGCAACTTTTACAAGGAAAAGTGACAGTGGGCCACGAACTGAGAAAAAGCAATTAAAACGCTCTTAAAAGCTGACAACATAAACAAGAGACAAACACATAAAACGAGCGTTAATAATGTGCGCCCTAAGCCATCCACAATAATCTAATCTCACGCAGAGAATCGCTTAAGGGCCACAAAATCTCTCAGAAACGATTAACAGGTGAATTAAATCAGTTTTCTCATCCAAAATGAAATTTCGTTTGTTAAGTGACGTTTTAAAGAGACAACTCTTTGGTTTCGGTTAGGAATATTATAAGCGGAGGACTCTTTTCAAAGAGAAAACAAGAAAGAAAGGCTACCTTCGGCTCACCGAAGGTTTAATACCATTGCAGACATATATCAGAAATGTTTCTTGGCGATATCTTGAAAATTGACAAAAATCGGCCGATAGGTTCTATGGCAGCTATACGATATATCGGTCCGATTTTGATAAAATTTGCACAGCTTTGAATGAACATACTAAGGCATAGACTGCGAAAGTTTCTTGGCGATATCTTGAAAAATGACAAAAATCGGCCGATAGGTTCTATGGCAGCTATACGATATATCGGTCCGATTTTGATAAAATTTGCACAGCTTTGAATGAACATACTAAGGCATAGACTGCGAAAGTTTCTTGGCGATATCTTGAAAAATGACAAAAATCGGCCGATAGGTTCTATGGCAGCTCTACGATATATCGGTCCGATTTTGATAAAATTTACACAGCTTTAAATGAACATACCAAGGCATAGACTGCGAAAGTTTCTTGGCGATATCTTGAAAAATGACAAAAATCGGCCGATAGGTTCTATGGCAGCTATACGATATATCGGTCCGATTTTGATAAAATTTACACAGCTTTAAATGAACATACCAAGGCATAGACTGCGAAAGTTTCTTGGCGATATCTTGAAAAATGACAAAAATCGGCCGATAGGTTCTATGGCAGCTATACGATATATAACTTAAGACTCCACATAGATTAAATTTGGCGATAAAAAATGCGTGTTTATCACAACTTTGAAGGAACATACTAAGGCATAGACTGCGAAAGTTTCTTGGCGATATCTTGAAAAATGACAAAAATCGGCCGATAGGTTCTATGGCAGCTCTACGATACATCGGTCCGATCTGGCTCGTTCCGACTTATTTACAGCCAGCAGCAATGAGAAGCATGTATACCAAGTTTCATCAAGATAGCTCTAAAACTGAGAGACTAGTTTGCTTTGCAACAGACGGACGGACAGACCAACAGACGGACATGGCTAGTTTGACTCCCCTATTGATGCTGATTAAGAATATGTATACTTTATAGGGCCGGAAATGTCTCCTAAGGTGCGTTGCAAACTTCTGGCCAAAATTAATATACCATCTGCAATGGTATAATGATTCGATATTTTCAGACATTTAATATTTTGGAAAATTAGAATTACTAAAGGTAACATAAAGAAAATTTCATTTCGCGTGATTTGCAACAAAGCTATGGTTTCAAATGGACCAACGCGTCCAGCCGAAATACTTCCTTCTGTATATAAAACTTTAATAACTTAAGATTTTATTGCTCCACTAAAGCTGTCGCCCACAATAAACCATAGACTATAATAATAACAATTTGATATTGTTAAAGTTACGCGATTACGAAAAGACCCAAAAGTCATAACGTTGCGCAAGACATCCAAATAACGAGCTTTACGATGCGATCCAACCAACAATTTTCATAGCCAACAAAAACAATTAAAGTTCGTATTGTTTTTTTTTTAGATTTTTCATTTTATTTTTGAGATTTTCGCTTGGCCATTTGAAGCGATGCCAATGCCAAAATATTAATGTACTTGCATTATCATAGGCATATAAGTCGTTAATTATATATGTATGTATATACTATGCATAGGTATCGTTAGTTGTATTGTATAAACTGTACTTATCTACGTAATTTTGCTTAACCATAGGCATGTTAAACACACAGTTTACAAATCAGTTAAGTGGAAGCCTATATGCCAAGGTTGACGAAGGGGGGGAAGGGCAACCCAAACACGCACTATGTACATCTTATGCAGAGGGGAGGGGAGGAAGGGTGAGTGAATTCTTGATTGATTGATTGTTAGTCTTGCTCAGGCAGAGTGCCGTGTGCTGCATATACTATACATATATTTACGTATGTCTCAAATTTGCATCATATACACAACGCTACATAATTATGATTTCTAAATGTCTATATAAATCTCTCTATATATATAGTAATCAAAAATCTGAACTAGTACATTGGGTGTGTGCAAGTGTTTAAACTGTTTCCTCTTTACATCGTTTACGCACGAGCTACGTAGCAACACATTTGTTTCACATTTATTCGTAATCGTATTCGTATTCAGAATTGTGCTACAATTGAAATCAATTGATTTAACAACTGGTCGAGCTAAATATATATGTATGTATATAATATGTTTGTATTTTGAACAATATACTACTACATTGAATTGATTATCAGTTTATCAACTATCCATATATGTAGTAATCACAAAATGTATTCGTATTTTAGAATTAAAATATGAACGGTATGTGGGCACAGCACAGCTTAGGGGTATGTGTGTGTTTTGTGTGTGTTACAAATGGGTATTCTGTTCATATTTATATATCTATATATATATAAATATTAATGTGTGTTTGTGTGTATGTTTGTTTTGTTTATACTTTACGAAATTAAATTCACTAATGAAATTCTCTAGATTTTAAGGCCCTTTGCTTGCCAAATACAAATTTAACAAAATTAATTTAATACGCATTTGTTAAGAAAACTTAAATTTGTGATTTGTACGTTTAGGATGGAAATCAATGCAATTGACAATGGATACATACATAGATCTTTTCAGCAACAAAAAAAAAAAAAAAAACATATTAATGGCCGTTGTTAGAAAAAAAATGAATAGAAAAACAGAAAGGAAACCCCGCCGCGCGATTCTTTGCCCGCGACTCTACATAATCTCTCTCAATTAACGATTAAATAAAAATAAAAAATAAACATAGAAACAAAATAATAATCAAGAGCTATATAGATATATATAAAATATATATATATATAGTAGACGTAAATGAAAATAATATAAAACTGACTACCATAAAGCATCGAGAGACGTTGAGCAAAAGCTAGACGCCAGCGGAACATCTTGTCATGGCGTTTGCTCTGCTCTCTTTTGCCAACTTGAATTGCAGAGAAATGCGCTTTAAGCTAAGTATACATATATAGGAGTAAGGTATGTCTGGAGTCTGCGTGTGTGTGTGTGAATGTGTTGTTATTGATGATGCCGATGAAGCTGCCGCTGTTCGAATTGGGAACACTCTCAATACTCGCTTGGCGCGGCATGTGTGGAGCCAGAGGCTTCATTATTGTGCAGCTTTACGTTCATGCTGAAGAACTTCTTCTTGACCTCGTCAATGCAGAAATCCTCCTCGATTGCAGGATAACTTGATTTCTATAAAAGGTTAGAGCCCAGCATTAATTTCATGCGATAATTATTTAAGATTCAATAGATATTTACGTTCTGCGTTATGTGTTGGCCACGCAGCAGCTGCCAGTTCTCCAGGATGTGGGCATAGCGCAAATACTTTTCGAATTCGTGCAACGTCTCGTAGACATGGCACAGTCCCAAATAGTCATACTCCAGGCCAGAGTATGTACGTCCAAACAGACGCAGACCTGCGTTAGACATGCAAGAGAGATAGTGGTTTAGAAAGAGATAGACAGCGAGCACTGCTGGAGAAGCTCACTTACTTATATCAATGCTACGTAGATATAAATCCTCTGCCTGCCGAAACTTTTTCATTTGATAGTTATACAGCGAGGCGAGATGTCCAATCGATAGGCCCACCTCATAATCATAGGGTCCCAGCAGATCGGTTTTGATTTTGATTGCCTTTTGATGCATTCGTTCGGCCTCCTCGAAACGTTTCATTGTCTGATAGAGACGGCCCAGATTGCCATAATGCTTGGCCGTCTGTACATTCACCTCGCCGAACACCTCCAGCGACAGCTGCAACGCAAAATTGTGCAGCTCCTCGGACTGCAATAGCAGATCCTCCTCATCGATGCCATCGGCAATTTTATCAAGCGCAATCTCCTCCAGCAGCAACGCTTTCACTCGTTTCGCCGAGGCCAACATTAGATGATTGCTCGGCACCAGATTCTTCATAATGTTAACTGCCTTATCCACATGGTCCTGGGCACAGCTAAACTCTCCGGTGCTATATTCGTGCACATAGTATGCATACGAGAGATCCTCGTGTGCTATGGCCACATGGAAATTCATGTTTCCAAAGATGCCGCGACGCACGGCCAACGCCTCCTTGTACATATTCACCGACTGATACACCGAGTCCACGTTAAGCAAAAAGAAGCCATAGTCCAGCAAGGCATCTCCATATTTCTGATGTTTCGCGCCAAAGTGTTCGCTGTAGCAAAAAGATAAAAAGAGAGAGTGTGAGTAGGTTGGATGATAAAAAGAGAAAGTAAGTGATGAAATAGAGGGTAACGGGAAGCCGTATTCCAAAGTAGAAATTCGATTGGTATCGATATGGAAAGCCAAGTTTGCTATACACTTCTTCAGATAACTATCACTATCACAAAACATAAAGTTTATAAAGGTCATTTGATATCTAAGTTCGACTTATTGCGACACTTTCTTATTCATAAGGTCGAATTAAAGTAGCTTGGCTTTTGAGTATTCAATTTTAATATCTTGTTTAAAACATCACGAACTCTCTTTATATCTGTTACATCTTACCGGGCACGACGCACAGCCTGACAGATGAGCAAATTGGCACGGGCAAAGTCACGCTTAACCACACAGGCCTTGGCTGCCTGACGAAGCACATCGATGGCAACGCTGTTGGCGAAGAAGATTGGATAATTATTGGTATCGATGAATGGCATGAGAGTTATGTATGTACATACCGTGTTGGCGCCCCTTCGGTTAGGTGGTGCATGGCCTGCACGCTCCACATATGACTGTTGTTGTACTCGTTACGGGCATAGTACATGGACGAGATTTGTGTATATGTCATTGCAATTAATGACGAAGGCACCTCAGCGGTAATCTCACGATTCAGTTCTATCAGCTCGCCATAGACTTTCTGTGCTAGCTTGAAATTGCAATGCGAGGATACTGCAAACAGGAGACTGCAAATAGAAATAACAAAAATTATAGCTAGATTTAGGAAAGAGGCAACGTGGGCGTTTCTATTTACCGCTGCAGGCAATCGAGGCGCGTGATAAGCTCATCCCGGAAGGGCTGCATGTGCTTCAGTCTTTCGTTGAGGCACACTAACACCGTGATGCTCTCTTGCATCCAACCGGCTTCAGAGAGAAAACTGCCCAGACGCAGTCCCAGATCGATGGCCAGTTCGTCCTCATCGGGCAGTGTATCGAATGCACGCACGGGCAGTGGTTCTATATCAACTATGGGCGGCGGAATCTCTCGTATCACTGCGGCAGCCAAGGCGACGGCTGTCTTGTTGATGTCCCCACAGCTGTGACTGCAGCTGGCGACATCTCTTGTTGTTGAACACGCTGCATTACTCGCATTGCATGTCTTATTGCTGTTTGACTCCTCCGCTGCATCACTTGCCGCCATCTGTTCTGTATTCTCTTCTGTTTCTGGTTGCGACACCGCAAATCGACCTTCGTAGGCTTCACTAAGGCGGCGTGGCAGAGGTTTATTGCTGGACATTAGGGCTGCCACAATGCGCAGCAGCTTGCCGCGTGCTGGGGTGCAGCGCACCAAGCGACGAAACACCTCCAAATTGGACAGCTCTTCCAGCAGCGGATCTTTTAGATCTTCGCGCTGTGACATCTGGAAGAAGTGGGGAAAAATCTTGATTAGTCATCTTGATTGATAAGGTCAGAGATTCTCTCTCCCAGTCATATTAATAGTATCAAGCACTTCATTGGCTTCTTACGGAACATATTGAGTAAAAATCAGACTCGTTTCCTATATAACGTAGCAACTCCTAAGGATTCTGCCGCCTCCCAAAACCGCGCTCGCATCATAATTGATCCGCCATTTTAGGGCCACGCAGCATTGACGCTGGTCAAGTTCATTGGCTTGCCAGGCAGGACGCGAGACGAGACGAGACGAAGGGCAATCCGACTGCGCGTATGCGCTATTTTTAGACGGTAACAACAACAACAACAACAGCGGCAGCGGCAGCCAGAACAAGCTTCATTGTTGTCGCTGCTGTTGCTTATAATTTATTATTGTAATTGCAACGCCATTTGTACAATCTCGCATTAATGCATGCACCTACGTATGTGTGTGTGTGTGTGTGTGGAGGGTTCATTAGAGTTTAGGCCGAAGTTTACATGCCCTTACTGTAGCCTTCATTATCGCAGATACAGCGAATAAACAAAGTCGAAAGTAAAGATATCATATCAGGGGGCTATGGTCTATGATATATAGCGCCATGTGGTTTTGGGGGACTCGTTTAAAACACACACACACACATATACAGGTGGTTGTGTGTGTGTGTGTGTCACCAGCTGTGCACGTATGTACGAGAAGCTTCTGGCTATAAACATAAACAGTGAGAAGCTTTTCGCTCAGTGTGAGCTTTATTATTAAACGTTTGCATGTATGTGTGTGTGTGTGTTTGCATGCACACTGTCAAATTAATATAAAAGTGTAAATCAAAACAAGACAATATTTATTAATAATTGCAATGCCGAAGGCCAAATACACTTACAGATTGCGCTGATATGCGAAATATAAGATCAGACTGACTCAAAACATAATTGCGTAATTAGCTCGTGAGCGATTTGAGTGGGTATCTTTATATACTATGTTTGTATGTATGTTTGTATGTGTGTATGTGCTTTGAAGTATGATAATGACTTAGTCAAACTAACAAGAATCTTTACCAAGTTTGCGACTAGCTCGATCAACTAGAAATATCTCTGACGTACACGCCCGCCTTGAGACGTAACACATTTTATGATAAAGTGCGAACTCTCCTTTTGCAAGGGTAAAAAATGCAATCAAGAAACCAGAATAAAAAGAACAACAACAACGCATTAAGCACATATAAATACAATAACAATGTGCTGTAACAGCGTGGCGTTATCACACACGCACACGCACACACACACACAAACAAAACCAGGAGCGCTCGTTTGCAAGCACGCATACACGTGCGCGCTGGTGTGCGTGCTACGTAGCAGCTGATTTGGGATGTTTCGTTTTTCGTTTCCCCTGTATGTTTTCACTTTTAATACCCTGTATCTTGGTCGCGCAAAGCGAAATAGTTGCTGGCGAGGCGCACTTGCACTTACCAGCTCGTAGACATCGATGAGCAGATTGCGGGGCAGCTCCGGCAGCTTGCTGATGCGCTCCAGCGTGGGCACTTTGCAGTCCAGGCTGTTGACAACGGCAATCAACGAGAGATCGTACAGTGTCTCGGGACTGTTGTTGTTGTTGTGACCGGAGGCCGATGACATCAAAGCCAATAGCTGCTGTTGTGCAGCCATTTTGCTTTTGTTGTTGTTCTCTTTTCGTCTGCACTCTTTCCTTATTATTATTATTATTGCTGTGGCTGCTGTCGCTGTTGCTCTTGTTAATATTGAAGTTTCTTAGTTAGCTTGCTTTGCAGCTAACAAAAAGCCAACGCAACTCACTCGACACCGTCGGGCTGCAGCCAGATGGGGTGTGGGTGCTGGTGGGGTGGGAGACACAGCAACACTCTGCAACAAGTTTCGATTAATGAATTAGAAAGGCGCGTAAGGTATAAAAGTGTCGAAATGTTGATTAAAAACGAAATCGTACCCAGCAACACAGTCTAATAACTATTGGGCCACACGTTAGAGATGTAAATGATGATGATAGACCAATCGATTGTTTGGCTCATATGAAAACTATTTAATCGATGTTTTTCTTCTTATTTTTTGCTTGTGCTCTTGTGACGATTGTTATTATTGCCACAAACAAAGCATATTGTGCGCTGCTGTGTGTGAGTAACACAATTAAAGACTTTTATTTATAAACAGAGTTTTATGTTTTTCTGAACTTGAATCCATTGTGTTACTATCGATTGACATTGCGCAAATTGCAAGCATCGATTATATCCAAATTATCTACGTGCCTACCAATTGTACCTGTCAAATGGCCAACAGTTAATTGTCAATTGGTTGCAATGTCACACACACACACGCACACACACACATATGCACGCATACCTCAATGACGGATGACACAAACAACAGCAGCAGCACCCGTAGCAATAACATCAGCAGCAGCAGCCAACTACACTTGCGCCAACTTCACTTTCTTTCGAGACGTTCTTCGTTTTTGCTTTCCTTTCTTTTCCCCGATTGTTGTTGTTGCCCAGCGCGCAAAGCAGCTGGTGCTGCTGTCGTTGGTAATTTCACTGTTTTTGCTGCTGCTGCTGCTGCTGCTCCAACGAGTCGCTCTTTGTTACTCACACACTCTCGCACACACACACACACGGCACTCCACACATCCAGCCTATCTAAACTTGCTGGTCTGATTCGCTTCTTGGTTTACAATATTTTTATGATCCCGTTCCCAATTTGATAGACATCTCTGCCGGAACTTACACAATATCGAATGCATTTAATTGTTGTTGTTACACGTACAGAATGTTAAACCCAACTACCCGCTTGCTGCTGCACTATCTCGATCGGGTATACAATTGAAGTTTTTTTGCTTCGATTTTATGCCAAAAAAAAATATTTTTTGACTTCGGGATGGCAGTAGGGATGAGCGATACTTTACGTTTCAGTGATTGTGATGTTATAAATAATTTCACTCGCAGTGCGCGATTGTTGCCACTCTTTATGACTGTTAGGTCACTGTTGTGTAATGCCAATGTCTTTAAATTGAATTTAAAAATAAATGTGTTGTGAAAGTGTAATAAATAATAAATAATAATACATGTTCAATTTTATTAGTTTGAGCTGTAAATATTTTGGCTAGCAGCGCAAAACTATGTTACATTGTTATCGATATATCAACGCATTAACAGTGGCTGTGGTTGCCCATGTTAAAAGTCTCAAATTTGCGTTAACAGTTGAAACATGGCGCGTAGACTGAAAACGCAATTTAAATTTAAATGCCAGTGTTGGCAACTTTTGTTAAATAATTTAAGCTGTATTTAACGGAAAAGAGGTTGCGCAACGTTTAATTTGACCCAAAAGTAGGCAATTAAATTTAAAAAAAACTGATTACGCTGTCTAATACAACGTATTGATTGATATTTTAGATGGCTAGGTTTACAGCTGTTTCCTCTCCATTATTGAACTTTAAAATAAGCCAGTTTTAGTGGGAAAAAGCTGACCTGTTAAATGCAATAAATGCCGTTATGCAAGTCTTTTTATTGATGAACATGAAAATTTTGGATATTTGAATTATTTTTGTATTAAGTTTTCCTCCAGTTTGAAAAATACCTAGTTCGTTGGTGTTGTGATGACTCGCCCTGCACTCAAACGGGATTCAATTAAGTCAATACATGGAATTAGAATAGGTCAAAGGCATCATCCTCCACCTCAACGAGGCCGAAATCGTTCGTGCTGCCAAACATCCACCAGTGTCGCAATATATTGCGAATGAGCAAAAATCGCGTTGTCACAAATTCGAAAAAGTGAAAGAAGAGTGCACTGGAGGTGAGCAATGCGCACGAGGCAACAAATACCTCCTGTACCGTTAGCTGTTCCGTGCTGCCCTGATTTAGATTGTCCATGCAATGCAAAACCTGTACACAAGTAAAGAAGCGCAAATAAGCCTGAATCGTGGCCATAAACAAGCTGTGCAGCAGACGATGCCAATCGATGCACTCGCTCACCTGCTGCAATATGACATGGGCGATCGGCATTAGCGAGGCGCTGAACAGTATATGCTTCATGATCATGCCGCAGCAGCGACCGCAACAGAATGCGCGCACCATTTGCTTGACGCTCGCCCGATCTGCTGTAATGTTAAATGGCGTATTGCAGATTTCACACCGATTGTCGCGACGATGCATGATCCAGCGTTTCAGACACTTCATGTGTATGTAACCCTATGGGGTAAGAGGGCAGAAGATGCGACGGCGAAAGGAATGCAAATCTTAATGTTGATCTTACCACACTGCCTATGCACTTGCAGGGACAGTTAATGATCTCCATGTCACTGCGATTATAGCGACAAATGCGGCACGAATTCCCGAACTCATTGGCCGAATGAACGCTCTCCTGGGACGAGTGCGTTGCTTGCTCACCCTCGGGCAGCACGACACCCATCTGTGTGGTGCCTGTTGCTGCTACACCGGATGTGGCTGCAACTGCAGTTGAAGGGCTACAATTGTCATTTTCAATCTGGGGCTGCGTCGGAGTTGACGTCGGCGTCGGCGTCGGCGTCTGTTGCGGCGGTTCTGGCTGCGCATGCGCCTGAGGCAATGCGGCACCAGCAACTCGATTGAACAGTCTCAGCGCGGTCGCCTCCGATAGCTGTGATTGCAATTGCGGCAACGGTTGCTGCTCGTGCTGTGACTGCGGCATTCTGTGCAAATTTTGATGCTCTTTCTCTCTGCTTATCCGATCGGTCTGCGTCTGCGTGTGTGTGTGTGTGGAAAAGACTTTGCGTGCGCGTAACGAACCTAATTTTGATGTACGAATTTCACACGTAATTTTGCTAGGACATTTTACACAAAACTTAACGTTAGACTTTCACAGCATGTCTGAAATAAGTTTAACTTAATGTTCGAATGCCTTTTTCCCCAGCACTGACTGAAGTCTGCCCTGCCAAGGCCAACTGAAATTCCGTTTGTTTTTCCAATTCCCTTGCTGTTAACGAGCTACTGTTTGTTAGGTGGCAACGCCACACGCATCGATAGTCAATGATCGATTGCAATCGAATTGAAAGAAATACACAGAATTTTCTCAATGTTAATATTAGCTGTTTATATATTTATTTTTTTATTCTGATATCGCATTTCGCTTGCCGCTGCTGCGAGTTAGTAAGTTTGTTCGTAATTTCGCTCGCTTAAAGTTGAGTACATACATACATATGTATTTATATAGTGGGGATTTTATTCATCAACATATTCTCATCAAAACTCAGCGGGGTTAGTAAAAGTTTGCGCCTTGCAATTGTTGCTCTTGTTCTTGTTTTTTTTTTTTTTTTTTTTTACAATTAAAATTATGACAAAAAATTCAACAATTATTGCATAGTTTTCTTTTTTAAGTTCAATAACAAATAATAATAATAATATATAATAATAGTAATAGAATTACGAAAAAAAAAAACTGAAAAATATAATAAACAAACACAAAAAACGTACAAATGTTCTTGCTGTTCAATTGGACGAGCCTGCCATTTGTGGTACATATATGTATAGGGGGTAAGTAATTAGATGCGGATATATGCATAATTATATAGGATACAGTGTGTGTGTGTGTTCACAAACACAAAATGCCAAAAATGTATACAGCTTGTTATTCTGATCGAGAGCACTTGGTTTTGGGTTGCTTTTTGGATAGGTTTGCTTATAATTTAATGAATAGATATTTTGTTGCTGTTGCTGTTGTTGTTCTTGTGGCCTACGTGCTGCTGTTGTGTGTTGTTTACTGGCAATTACGAAAACGGCGATAGATGCTCTGCACATAGACAAAGACGCACTTCCAATCGGGTCGGCTCATCTCCACCATGTCCTCCACATCTAGCAAAGGTGCGATGCCAGCTTTTTCGCTGTGCAAGATAGAGAGAGAGACAGGTATCGATTAATTGTGGCTCACAATGATTTGAATAATCGTTGATTTAGATTGACAACAATCGATGTCTTGCATATTCAATTTAGTGCAAGAATCAAGCAAGCATCGATAGGTGTACGCGTCTCTTAGTTATCGATTATTGCGAGTTCTTTAATTATCGCCGCCATACTTACTCAGCCACGGTAAAGGCCAGCTCAAAGTTGTGTCTGCGAGTTTGTTTGGTTAGTGTACTGTAGTCAAATGCATCTGGCAAGAAATGATGTATCAGCGCACAAAAGGCCAAGCCGTCTGACCAGCTCGAGCTAAAGTTGCTTATTTGGACGTTCTGCGAATAACATTTAGAATTGATTTCATTAAATATTTCGGGATGCGGTGTGAATTGTAATCGAATCGATGCGGCGCATGGATGGCAATTTTCTCTTGGCAACAACGACAGCAGCAGCAAAATTAAGCGTTTTTGTTTTTAGTCTATTTTTTTAGCTTTTGTTGTAAATTCCAGCCCCGAAAGCAAATGGCAACAATGGCAACAATAACAATTGTTAAAAGCGGCAACAAGCTTAACGGAAAGTAAGAGCTGCGCTTTGCTTCCTTCTCTTCTGCTTCGATTATTTTGCCTGCATTGCCTTCTTGTTCTACTCAAGCTGCTTGCGTGCATTTGTGTATGCTTGTGTCTGTGTGTGTGTATGTTTGTGTGTATGTGTGTGTGTAAATGAGTTGCTTAAAAAAAGCTCAGCCAAAGGTTAGGCGTTGTTTTGTTTTTAGTTTGTTTTAGATTTCTTTGTTCTTGTTCTTGGGCCTAAGCGTTAGATTTTGTTATCGATAACTGTTGCAATATCAAAAAACGAACGGCGGCAATATTGAAAATTAACGAAATTAAAAAAAAAATAAACAACGAAATAAAAACAATAATCATCCAAAAAGGTAACAAATAACTGTCTATTGGCTGTGGCTTTGCGCTTGCAGTTGCTATATAAGTTTAAATATATTTGGTTTTGTTTTTGTTTTTGGTTTTTGGTATTTCTAGGTTTTGCATGGATACCTCATATTCCTGCGTTTTGTGCTGACACCACTGCAGAAGTTGATCCTTGACAGTGGCGGCGCGCTTATTTAATGCCGGATCGGTAAATTTGAACAACGGTTGTGCTGAACCGCCGGGGGTCGTAGGTGTGCTTGTTGTTGGAGATGATCTGAACGAAATGATTCAAGGTTCAAGAGGGGCAGACGTTATAGCGAAACTCACACAAAATTCATTTAATCATTTTGCAATTTGCTTGCTTATTCTGTTTTTTTTGTTGTTGTTGTTGTTTTTCTTACAGTTCTTGTAACTTATCTACATAGTATGTTATGTAAATTTGGTGTTCGTACATGTGAAGGTAGCTAGGTAGGTGTATGTGTGTGAGTGTGGAGGTGTGTTTGTGTTAGCAGGAAACAACAACAAATATTACTATTCTTAACTTATAATAAAGTAAAGGATAGGAACAGCTAACGGTTTTCTCTGTCAGTGCGTTTGCGTGTTTTTGTTTGTGCGTGTGTCTATTGGTCTAACGCAGGGCAGAGAGAAAAGATAAAGAGAGAGAGAGAAGGAGGGAGAGACAGTAGTGAAAAGTGCAAATAGGGACAGAACAGAACAAGATAGTCGAGCCCAGTAGTTGGAGCGAGACAGGAGACAAGCCTATAGAGTAATTTACATTTTACAACACTTTACGCATTTACCTACAATAAAAATTCAAGAATATTTTTTCTTTGCTGATCACCAACACCGGAGAGAATGAAGAGTAAAATATAAGACGAAACTATGGATTGATTTCTTTGTGAGTGTGTGTGTGCGTGTTTTGAGTGTGTGTGTGTGCTCCTTCACCAGATGTGAAATGCCAACGAAATGTGTACACGACTTGACTTGACAGTTAAGCTGCCAGATTGAGCAGTAAATTTGAATTTGAATTGGCGGCGTTGCCACCTCGCACGCGTGTAACGAAATGTGTACACGACTTGACTTGACAGTTAAGCTGCCAGATTGAGCAGTAAATTTGAATTTGAATTGGCGGCGTTGCCACCTTGCACGCGTGTACATTTCGTTTGCTTTTCTCTACGTTTGGGTACGCTTTCGGTACGATTATGTTTAGGTGTGTTTGTATGTACAATGTGAATGTAAATGTAAATGTTAATTATAATTTGGAAAGTTTCGCTTACTTTTGAGCCTGTTGCTGGGCAGCTGCCTGATCGAGCTGCTTGAATTTGTTCTTGGCGGCAGCGTTGCCGCTCACAGTGCGTGTGGTAACTGCCAAGGCAATATGGTTAAAATATGAAATTAAATTCAACTCTTATTATTAACTAAACTTAGTTTATTCACTTACCCTTTGTTGTTGTTGTGGTGACAACTGCGCCGCCATCCTTGGACTTGGTCTCGGTGCGTTCACTGGTCGTTGAGCTTTGTTGCTTGTGTTGTGCTGTGTATTGGAGAAAGGATTTTAGACGAATTGTTGTTGTTGTTCGATTGTTGTTGTTGCGGTTGCGGTTGTTGTTGGGCGCAAAAAACGGGGAGAAAAGAAAAAGCAATAATTACAACAATTAGTCAAGTGCATGCAAACAAATCATCATTACTATTATCAGTGCAACATTGTATAATAAACGGAAGGTTAAAGTTATTGAAAATATGGGAAAAAAATGAAGTTAGAAATGTTAAGAAAAAAGGTAGAACAGTTTTGTTTTGTATCTTGGCTTAGACTAGACTACAAGGCAGGCAACAAAAACTATACGTAGATAGATTATTATATTTTATTTAACACATTTTTTATATTAAGTGCGTCAGCGCTACACAAAAAAAAAAAAAAAAATCAAACGGTACGGCAACTTTGGCAAGCGGCGGTTACATGCCGCGCGTTCCGATAACATTTCAAAAAAAATTCACGCACACAGACACAATTAAAAAAACGGCCAAAAAATGAAGAACGAAACGTTGCCGGCGGCGGTTGCTTGGTGTCTGTGACGCTGTTGTTTCTGTTGTTTTCTTGTTGTACTGTTGGTGTTGTTGGTGGTGGTGGTGGTGCTGGTGGTGGTGCAACTCTGGAGTACTTATTATAGACTAGATACGCGCGCAGAAAATATGGCAATGAAACGAGACATGCGAGAACAATTTGGCTTGTTTGTTTGTTTGTTGTTTTTTTATGTACAAAACAAAGAAATCAGCAACAAAATGTTGTACATGCGAACAGAGAGTGTGTGTGAAGAGTGCGAAGAGAGCGTAGAAAGCAAAAGAGTGTGAGCCAGCACAGCAAACTGGGCAGCTGAGCTGTATCTTACTATATGGTACGAGAATTGACAAAAACACGATACAAAATCGGGACAAAAAGTATGTACAGAGGGGACTGAGCTGAGACAAAAAAAGAACAAAAACACAGCGAGAAACAGTCCAAAAATTTGTCTGTAGGAGGGACAACATGGGAGTTAATATTGTGTAATTTTAATTTGATATTTTGGTGTGTGTATTTTGTTGTTTTTTTCATTGTTTTTGTGGTTTTTCTTCAATCATTTTCGCTGGACCAACCAACCAATCAACGAAACGTAATGGAAACGAAACGGAATGGAACGGAACGTAATGCAAATTGAACGAGTAAGCGTCTAACTTTGTACACTTGCTTCAACGGGGAGCGATGGGGGCAGGCAAAAAGTATAAAAAGAAAACAAATATACGAATATATGTGTGACTATATATATAAAGTATATATGTATGTTGAGTTTATGCAGTTAGGCCGGGCGTAGGTAGCAAAAATAAAGTAAGTACATGGAACGCGCGCATATTAAACGTGGTGGCAACGCTGTGTTGGGCATTTTGTACAATTTCGTGTTTACATTTTTTTTTGTTTGTTTTTTCTTTCACTCACAAAGTGTGGCCGTTATATTCTTTTCAGGTGCTTCTTTCTTTATTGGCATCCTGCGGTTGGGCAGCGCAGCAAACTCGCCAGTGCGTACGTGTGTGTGTGTGTGTGTGTGTGTGTGTATGGGTGTGTGTGAGGACAGAAATTGCATTTTTGTTTTCTACTTGTTTTCTTTTTTTTTGTTTTTTTTTAGTTGTGGAAAGCAAAAACCCCGCATGTGGTCCCTCCTTCTCCTGCTGCTGCCACTAACTGGAAACTGACTCGTCGCGTCGAGTGCAAAGAACAATGTGGAACGTGTTTCGACTGCTCGTGTGTGTGTGTGTGTGTGTGTGGATGCTATGTGGAACTAAAGAATGCCTAAGCCTATGCGCATAACAGTAGCGAGTATATGTTATCGGTAATCGGTAATCAGTACGGTTACAGTTCGGCTGAGTGTGTGCGTGTGAGTTGTGCGTGAGTGTGTGCGTGTGTGTGGGTGTGGATGTCGTTTGGTGGGTCCAGTTGCGTCTCGCTGGGCGGCTCAAACTGGAATGGCTGTATGTGTCGGTGTTACTGTCTAACAAATCGAACGATTTATCGAGTTATCGACTTATCGATATCAACACTCTCTCTCCTCCTAGGCACCCAGCATCAACTGCTCGAATGCATCCTCCACATTGCTCTCGTCGAGCAGATTGAGATGCGCTATATGCGGCATGGTGGCACTGCGACTCAAGCCGCCACCAATTGCACCACCACCGGCACCACCACCGGCACCACCAACGCCAGCAACGCCGCGAAACAGACCCGCCTGCGACACATTACCATTGGAGGTAGAGTTGAGCGAACTGAGCGATTTGCGTGCCGTCGATAGCTTCTCGCTCGTCTTGATGCGATTTATCGCCGACTGCGTCTTGCGTTGGTTCGTTGTGGTTGTCGTCGCTGTGGTTGTCGCTGTGCTGCCCGCCGAGAAGTAGGCGGCCACGGTGCGCTGCTTTTCGCCCAGCTCCGCCTTATCGATGCCCGCCTCGTAGAGCTTGGGCACTGCCAGCGAATGACCCGACTTGGTGCGACGCAGCTCGCCACCACCGGCGGCTGCACCACCAGCAGCAGAGGCTGGCGGCTGATTTGTGCGTATTGTGGGTTGCTGTTGGCATATCTGATGCCATGAATCGCATTTGCTGAGTCGATTGAGACGTGAACCACCACCACCACCAGCACCACCGATGCCGTTGTGCAGCAGCTCATCATCCTGGCTGCGATGGCGGCTCATCGAGGTGAATGCGCTAACATTGTTGAACACGATATTGCGCGGTATTTGCTCCTCCGGCGTCGGCTCTGGCACAGCTTGTGGTGTTGCCGATGGTTTCTGCTGCTGCTGCTGCTGGATGCTAATGCTGGTGGTGCTGTGTGAGGTGTTTGTCGTGCTGCTGGTGCCGGCACTCTGCTTGCCCAGCTGCGGACTCTGATAGGCATTGGGCACGTAGTGATGCCTCTGTGGTGGACCGAATTTCTTTAGCAGCGGCGCCTGCTCCTTGGGCAGCGACGACTTGACAATGTCGGGCGTGTCGGGTGGTGCGGAGGATTTGTATTGCTGCTGCTGTTGCTGCTGCTCGTAGTGGATGCTCGTCGTCTTGTGGATCTCACGTTGCTCGAGCACGTTGCCCAGACTCTTGCGGCGCAGCGCCTGCAACTGTTGCTGTTGCTGCTGCAATTGTTGCTGATGTTGCTGCAGCTGCTGTTGGTTTTTATTGAACGTTTGCTGCAACTGTTGCTGTTTGCTAAGCTGAGATTGCTGCTGTGCCTGTAACTGTTGTTGCTGCTGCTGTTGTTGCAACAGTTGCTGCTGTTGCTGTTGCTTTAGCTGTTGCTGTTTCTGCAGCTGTTGTTGTTGCTGCAACTGTTGCTCCGCTAACTGTTGCTGTTTGAGCTTTTGCGCCTGCAACTGTTGCTGCTGCAATTGCTGTTGTTGCAACTGTTGTTGCTGTTGCAACTTTTGTGCCTGCAACTGTTGCTGTTGTTGCTGCAGCTTCTGCGCCTGCAATTGTTGCTGTTGTTGCTGCAACTGTTGCTGTTGCAGCTGTAGTTTTTGCGCCTGCAGCTGTTGTTGCTGCTGTTGCAATTGCAACTGTTGCTGTTGTTGCTGCAATTGCTGTTGTTGCTGCAACTGTTGCTGTTGCTGATTGCTGATGAGTGATTGCTGCGACTGATGATGATGATGCTGCTGCTGTGGGTAGTGAAGTTGCTGCTGACTGCCTCCCAGTGACGGCGACAACTGTTGCTGGTAGTTGTTGTTGCTGCTGCCGTTGCTGCTCAGCGATTGCTGCGACATAATGCGCTGCTGCAGCGGCTTGGGATCGTAGCTGGACTCGCTGATCGTGTGCGATCTTGTGCTCAATCGAGGACGCGCTGTGGGTGCTGCTGCCAGCTTCGGCTTGTTGCTGCGATCCACTGGGGGCGGCACCGACTGCACCGCCTGCACATGGGCAGGATTGGCTGTCCAACTGGTCAGCTCCGAGTGCTCCGAGCTGCGGCGTCGCCTTAGCTGCACGCTGCTCGAGTCAACCGACTCGTCCGCAGAGTCCTCAACGGGATAGGTGACCACATACGAGGTCTGCGGCTGCTGCTGCTGCTGGGTGGGTGAGGGTGGCCCCATTGGGCTGCACTGTGGCTGCCGCTGCGGCACAAACTGACTGAGCTGCGGGAAAAGCGGCTCCAGCAACGGCGCCTGATACATGCGACCATCGGGCGACAGGCAGCCTGGCTTATACGGTGAACTGGGCGCCGTTTGTGGTGCATGTGGTGCATGTGGTGCTGCCACCGAACGTGTCACATTTCCATTGCCATTGCCAGCATTGCCACCCAGCTGCTTCATGGTATACAGCAACGACTTGGCCGCCCGCGAGTTGCGCCCAAAGACCTCATCGTCGCTCACATGGGCGGTGCGACGCCCCGCCACGGTAACCGCCGTCTGGCTGCGTGGTTTGCGCATCACCTTGATCTCGGCGCGATACTCGTGCATATTCTGATCCGAGTCGAGTCCGTCGAGATCGTCGGTCAGGCAGCTAATGGGACTCTCGACGGGGCTGGCGGGCACATAGGTGGGATTGGCCGAGGTGAGCACAAGTGGTGCAGCCAGTGGATTGGTGAGTGGTTCCAGTGCGCTGCTCAGACAAGGCTGGCTGCGATAGTTGGTCAGACGTGGCTGGAAGTCCGCATAGCTAAATGAGATGTTGGTGGGTGGTGGTGGAACTGCTGCTGCCATATGTGGTGCAGGCACAGCTGGTCCCGGCTCCATGGCATTGGGCAGCGAGGGACGCTTCTTGAACTCACTAAAACTCAGCGGCGGCACCTTGGCGCGCAGCGAATTGTGACGCTGCACGTAGCCACCCGCCGAAGGTGGTTGCGATTGCTCGTGGTTGTCGCGCAGCGAACGCTCCTCGAAGTGGTGCGCCTTGCGCTTGAAGTCACTGTTATCCACACGCGGCTTAGCCACCCAGGGCAAACCAATGGGCGACGTGGAGGTGGAGGCGGGCGAGGGCGTGTTGCTATAGTTGCCACCACGTGGTTGCAGGTGGTGTTGCTGTGGTGCAGCGCGATTGCTCGTTTGTTTCTGCGCAATGGGCTTGTATATTGCTGGAGGCGGTGCCACGCCCGTATCGATGGGTCTGAAAACGGACTGTGGTGCGTGTATGAACTGATTGAGTGGTTGCGTTGACTCTGTCGCTGCTGCTGGTACTGGTGGTGTTGCTGCCACCGCTGCTTTTGCTGCCGCTGCTGCTGCTGCCTGTTGCTCCCGCTCGCGCTGCATGCGCAACTCCATTTCCTGCCGCCGTTGCCGCTCCAGTTGCTCCTGTTGCTGTCGCTGCCGGTCGAGCTGTTGCTGGCGCTGCACACGCTGCTGCTGCAGCTGCTGCTCATAGTAATCCCGCTCCATGCGCGCGCGTTGCTCCCGCTCGAAGCGAGCCTCTTGCTCCAGCTGCAACTGTCGTTCCAGCTCCTGTCGCCGCTGACGCTCGAGCAGCGCCTGCTGTTGTTGCTGCTGCAGCTGCAACTGTTGCTGCTGCTGCTGCTGGTGGTGCTGTGGTGCCTGTGGCGGTTTGCCCTTTGTGGCTGTGGCCGCTGCACCCGTCTCAAACGTATGCTTGATATTACCAAACTTGTGTGTCCAATTGGAGACGGAACGTGCTCCTGCCCAGCCCAATCCTCCCTGGTGATTCTGCTTGTTGATGAATGCCAGGAACTTGTGATCATTCTCTGTCTTGGGCTCGAAGGGCGGCACCACATGCTGCACACGCCGCTTGACGCTCACCTGTACGGCGCGTTTCAGGCCCAGATTGGGGCCACCACCAGCACCCTGGGATCTGTCCTCCAGCTCGGAGTCGCTATCCGCGGCCTTCGCTTTGCTTATGTCGATGGTGTTGGCGCGCTTCATTAGCAACTTCTTGGAGCCATTGAAGCGTGTATTAGACGACACCTCGGACGGAGCAGCTGCCTCCTGCTGGGCGGCATAGCTGGCAAAGCTCACAGCATAGTCGCCGGACAAGGGTCGCCGATTGTTGCTGTTGCTTTGTGGCTTGAGCAGCGCCTGGGAACGCAGCTGCTGCTGCTGCTGCTGCTGCTGCATTGTGTGAGCTGGCGGCGCCGCTGCTGGCACAATCGCACTGGAGCTGGCAATCTTCTCGAGCGGCACCTTGCATGCGTCCAACATCAGCATGTCCTCCATGTAGCGCCGTGCATCGGCCAATTCCTCGCGACTCACTCCGACCGTGTGTCTTGCGCTGCGCTGCCGCCGCTTGCCAAATCTCTGGCGGCTCTGTTGCTCCCCCGCCTCCTGCTCGGGCGGACTGTCGTCGTGACTGTCCTCGGCAGATGCCAACTTCTCTGGCGCACTGAGTCCACACTGTAGACGCGCTATGAGCGATAGCAACGCCTCACGCTGCCCCCCATCGACAGCGAGTTGCTGCCCCAACTTGAGTGAACACTCCAGGCGACTCAGTGCATCGGTCACTTCCTCGAGCAGGCCGCGATTTGGATCACTGCTGCTGCCATTGCTGCGCTGCTGCAATGTGTCGCGTAGACCGGCGGCAAGCAGGCGCAAATCCTCACCAGATTCGGTGCCCGAATCCTCTTTGGGCGGCACACTGAGGCGCTTCATTTGCTGGCCAAGATTGGGAGAGGTTTTGCTCGCTGTTGTTGCGGTTGCTGTTGTGGCTGTTGTTGCTGTCTCGTCTTTGGTCTGACTAGGTTTCTGGCTACTGCTCTGACTACTGCTCGCTTTTCTATTGCTACTGCTAAGGCTATTGGTCGCTGCTCCTACTGTGGCTGCTTTGGTTGCTTTAGCTGCTGCTGCTGCTGCTGCTGCTGCTGGCTTTGACTTTGACAGGGACTCACCCTGTGACCCGTCCACCTGATCGCTGCTTAGCTCAACTTTGGACAATTTCTGCTCCACTTTAGTGGTGCTAGTTTTGGTCTCCTTAGTTGCTTTGCTTGCCTCCGGCTTGGGTTGCTCCTTCTTGGCAGCAGGCTCCTTCTTTGGCTCAGGCTGCTTGGGCTGCTCCTCCTCCTCGTCGCTGTCGTCGCTGGCGGTCACCTCCTCGATTATTTCCTCATACTCGCTGGCGCTGCTGCTCTCTTCCTCCGCTTCCTGCGCAGCGGTCTTTTTGTTCTGCTCTAAAAACGCGCAACGCACAAATCTCATTTTATTTCATTTTCTTTGTCAAGCAACGACAACAACAAAATAACGACGAAATGGATACAAAAAGCAAAGCGGCTGGAACAGTTGGCATGGAACAGAAGGGGCTGGGGGCCGGTTGCACTTGGACCGCCCTGTGGGTGTGTGTGTGTGGAACGCGAAACGAGCGAATACTTTGGGTAACGAGTAACGAGTGAAAGAAAAAGTAACGAGAGAACGCAACGTTTTGGCGTAGGTTGAACAAAAGTAACGAGTGGCGGCTGCAAAGGGAATGCACGCTTCAACGAGAGCGCGGTAACGAGTAATGATTGATAGAGATAGATAGATAGATAGATAGAGAAAGGAACAAGTAACGAGTGGCATAATGGGCAAATAAAAGATGAGCAAGGTGTTGCTACAAGGTAGCGAGTACACAAAATAACGAGTGAGAGTTCAACGAGTAAAACAATTGACGAGCACAAGAAAAAGAGACTTATGACTGTCAATTGATGCGAGATGAATGAATGAACGAGTGAATGCTTGACTGACAGACTGAACAACTTGATTTGACGAGTAATTGCAATAATACCTGACCTGGTAAATCACTTTCTTATCTAGCTACGAGTACGCGCGAGTTTGTATATCTACAAGATACAAATACGAAAAGAGAATATACAATCAAAAGCTATAGTATAGCTAAAGAGAGTGAGAGAGAGACGTAGTGTGTGCGAGAGTGAGAGAGAAAGAACAGTGCTAGATAGTGTGTAGACTGAGAGCGAAAAACAGAAAGTGCAACGACTTCAGACTCGAGTCGCACACAGTGTGTTAACATCCGGTTATACCCTGTAACTGTTGGATCGATCATTATCCTTGGGTATTAGTGTGCAGATATCTTTTATGGTGCTTTGTGGTTAGGTGCGGCAGTTAGTCATGCTTCAAATCTCACTTACCTTCGCGTTCCGCCATAAGTTCGCGTAAACGTGCACGGATCTTGCGACGCTCCTCGTATGTGGAGGCCTGTTCCAGCTAAAGTTGAGCAAAACAATATAAAGTAGTGTCAAAATTTGGTTAAGGAATATCTGGAATGGAACATAGAGTAGGAACGGCTGGCACTTACCAATTGCCTAAGTAGCTGCTCGTCCCAAATTTCCTCGATGTCACAAGTTGTGCGTGTAACTGGTGCTGAGGATGTTGGTTTCCTGTTGCTGGCGCTGCCTGTGTTGCTGCTGCTGCTAATTGTGTTGCTGTTGTTGCCACTTTTGCTGCTGCTGCTGCTGCTGCTAATGCGCGTTGTTTTCACCTAAAGAAAGAAGGCAAAAAAGAAAAACTTTGTTTATCAACCGGAAAATTTCTGTGGAGCACAGCACAGCGCACAGTGCGTGCCGAAAAGCGAACGCCAGCTGTTTGTTGGCCATTTCAAGCATTTTCGGACATTTTTTTATTTTGACTATGTTGGCCATTTGGCTTTATTTAGCCGATGAGCGCATACACCGGCAACGGCAGCCAAGAAAATCGAAAGAAGAAGACGCAGACGAAGCAGCTGAAAAAGGCCAAAGCAATTTCACATTTGCCGCCACCGCACGACCGTGATCGACGATGATAAGGCAGAATATAGAAAGAGAAAATAACAGAGAACAAACAGAGAAGCGAAATTGAATGAAAAGTCTGTCGTCCTTTGCCATGGCCAGCGGCAGAAGTCGAAACAGACGCAGACGTTGTTGCTCTTCCGGCTGCGCCGAGTGTCGCCAATTGCCATGAGCCAATTCATCTTCTGCTTCTGCTTCTTCCTCTTCTGCTTTGCGCTTTGTTTCGTTTCGCTTCGCTTCGCTACGTTTTGTTTCCTCGACAAGCATACCTGGCGTATGCGTAATGCGCAACATATTGCGCATACGCCGCATAGAACGCGCTGAGCATGGTTAAATGCGCAACATTTTATGGCAAATTGATCAATAGAATAGCAGCGTCCCTCTACATCACAATGGAAGGCAATGCGATTTCAACCAGGGTTAATTAGGGTTACGATTGGGAAGAAAATTCATTTTGACTCTAGCCCAAAAGTGTTTAAGATTTTATGTGCTTGTTTTATTATGCCTGAAATCCAAAGCGGAAATCATAAATATTCGTATATATATTTATAAATACTCGACATTTTTAAAAGATATATGTATACAGTGTATTTCCGCTTTTGTAGAACTAGGATGACTTTTAAATTGGAAACAATGAATCAGGAGAGAACAATTAAATGTTGGACTTGAAGAAGAAGGAAAAACCCCAAGAAAACTCAAGAAAACTTAAGAAAAATAAAAAAACAAAATTAAAGAAAACTTAAAGAACAATTGTTGCAACAGTTTTATTTAGCATGACTAAAGCCTTAAGCCAGCAATTATCGAACCAATTTAGAAAGCCCAACCGAACTAGACTAATGCTTTTATCGCAGTCATATCAATACTCGATTCATATTTGAAAATATGCGTATTAACGTATCATATGCACTTTATCTGGCCCATGAATCTGAAGTACTTAAGGCCCCAAGTCCATAAAGCGTTTGTAGACCCCAAAATCGAATATACGAAATCGTGTAATGTGCATTAATTAAGCATACGCTGCGTTTGCCCGCAATTGACTTTTGTGCAAAAAGCAAAAGAGAAAAAGGAAATAAATTGTTGAGGAAAAGCAAAATTAAACGAATTGAATTCTTTTTCGTTGTTCGTCAGGCAAATTTCCCCCTTTCCATTTTGGCCGAAACAACTGACAGCTGTCCAAGACCCTCCCCCCCAACCCAGCCGCCTTACACTCTGCACCCGCTGAGAATGAAATTTTTGGTTGTTTATAACAATTTGACCAAATTTGGTCAGCGCAATATTTCAAAAACCAAAAAGAGTGAGCGAGAGAGAGAGAGAGAGAGGTCAGAGAATTTTCGAATATTTTGTTGAGAGATGCCCAAGGCGATGCAGAGCGGAGAGAGCGGGAGAGAGAGGCCACAATACACGCTGCTATTTTTAGTTAAAGAGAATGATCAAAACATAGGGAGAGGGAGAAGGGGAGTGTGATGAAGAGCGAGCGAGAGAGAGAGAGATAGAGCTGGTACATAGAGTGAGAGGCAGCGAGTTAGCGTTGCTTTCATATTTTTTGATTTCGAACGCATTCGAGAAAAACGACTATTTTTCTATATACCATACAAATTACTTTTGGCATTGTTGTCTCAGGGCTTAAAGAGTTTAGCTGGCATGGATTAGTGGCACTATAGATATAAACAACAACTTAGCTAAGACAAAAGATACACATGAAAGTATCTGAAGTCTTCCTTAAGGTTCAAAGGATATATCAATACAAAAACAAAGATATCGAATTAAGTGAAGTTTCAACATGAAAATGGATTTCGATTTGTTTCAAGGAGCACATAGACCAGTTAGGGTATTCCAGTCAGGGTATTCCCCCTTTTAAAAATCCGCACACCCACACACATACCCTATATTTCACTCTGACTCCCACAATTTGTTGCTTTATATAAGCAAAGACAGCAAACAAAAAAAATTCGTAGCAAAATCAAAAACCAATTTGCTAAACATTTTTCAAAAATTCAAACCAAAACACAAACCAAAAATGTTGTTTTTTTTTTCAAAACAAAAATAAAACCGAAAAAACACAGAGAGAGAGGGAGAAGGGAAGAGCGAAATGAAATAGAACAATGTACAGTTTTTTTTCCCCCTTTTGCAACGTGAAAATTCTAATTGAAATTTTTATTTTAATTTTCGATTGTATTTTTATTTTTATCATAATTTTATGTGTCGTGACGTGTCGCCTGTGCTCTTTGTTGTTGTTGTTGTAGCGGTTTTCTTTTTTTGTTCTAATTGTTGTTGTTGTTGCTGTTGGCTTTAGTCTTGCCAAGTTATTTGGCGCAATTCCGCTAAAGCGTAACAAACCCCATCAAAATTACCGCCAAGCAAAAAGGGGGCCCGCGCTTGGCCACGCCTTGGCCGGACAGCCAGAGGCGGCCAGAGAAACGGGGGGAGGAGGGAGGGGGCAGAGGGGAAGTGATAAAGGGGTCTATGCAGCCAAGCATGGAAATGAAAATGGAAATTGCAGTCCGAAAGGCAGCAACAATTAAAAAAAAACAGAGTTGCTGCCGGCGGCGGCACAGCAACTGTTGTTGTTGTTGCTGTGCGTGTTGCTGCTCGCTGCTGCTGTTGTTGTTGTTGTTGTTGCTGTGCAGCTGACCAAAGCGAATGCTGCAGTCAGCTGCAGTTGTTGTTGTTGCTCAGCTGGCTCACATTGGCTTTGACACTGTCGCCTGCCTGTTGCTGCCACAACAGCAACAACAACAACAACAGCAACAACAGCAGCAACTATATGATTAATGCTGAGAAATTTGTCTGGTAAACAACAACAACAAGAAAATTGCCGTTAAATTTAGCAAAGAGGTGAGTGTGGGGAAGGCCACGCAAAGTTTTCTCTGCGTTTTCATCTTCAAATTCGTCGTTTCAATTGAATTTCGTTTCAATTTCGTTTTATCTCCTGCGGAGGCCTTCAATTTTCCAATTTTCCATGATGTTTTCCCCTCAGTCGCAGCAGCAACAACAACAATGCAAAAGAGATTTTTTTTGTTTTTTTTTTGGCATATTTTTAGACACATGGAAAAACGAAAAGCCAAAAAGAAAAGCAGAGGAAAATCACACATAGCACGCAGCACGCAGCGAGCGAAATGAAAGAAAAATTTGACATGCAAAATGTGAAGAGTCGAGATAAAGATGAACAAGCACAACACACACACACACACACGCACACACAACGATTATGAAACTACCAGAGAAAGAGCGAGAGAGAGAGTGGGAAAGCGCGAGCGAAAGATTTGCCATGGCTGGGAAAAGGCTGTAAGCAAACAGTTAAAATGCGGGAAAAACCGGCTTTCCAGCCAAAACCGAAGCCACTTGCCGTTAGACGCAAACTCTGAACAAATTTTTCACTCCTCCCCCTTCCCTCTCTCTCTCTCTCTCTCTCTCTTTCCTACTCTTTCGCTGGCAACAGAAGCTGTCTGCAAAATATTATTATAAACATGTTGCGCTCGAATGAGTTTTAGAGCTATTAAAAAAAAAAAGAAAAAAAGAAACCGGTTCGGAACCGAACCATGAACCAGAACCTAGAAAAATATGTTACCCAGCGGCTAACTAACTAAACCAAGTCGCCACAGTAGTGCAAAATTGTAAAGGTTAACGAAATTATGCGTTCTACTTACGCCAACGGCCTCAAGTAACTCGGCTATTTGTTTAGCTAGGCACATGAAATTTGGTACGCTTACTTCTGGAAGTAACTGTTAGAACATGAGTCGCCAAGTAGTGCAAACTAAACAAATGATATACTAATAAAGCAAATATCATAACCAGATACCGCTAAATTGCGTACACAATCAAACTGTGAATACATTAAACAAACTAAAGAGATTTCTTGGATAGCCAATCCAGAGAATTGAAGCATTCAACTGTGATCAATATATAATATATATAAAGCTTTATATAGCTCTTTTCGTACATTCGTTAGAAGCCAACAGGTAATAATCATAATATAATAAAATGTTAGCCAATCTTTTAGCCCAACCTCATTCGATCAATCACAAATTTGCATTTGAGAAAGAACTATAGAGAATGTTTGTCTGTTGTCTGTTCCATCAGCTTGTTTCTGGAGCATAGAGCGTTCTAAATTTTTAGATCTATAGTATAATACATTTGTTTTTCGTTCGTTTTCGTTGCTTCTAATTCTTTTGTGTATTTTATTTTTGGTAATACACGCTTTATTTATAAACTTTCTCCTATCAAATTTAAAACATATTATGCTCTATAATTCCAGTGTGCTTTATGGCTTCCCGGCAAAAGTTTCCAAAAAGTTTCTATTCCCCCCCCCAAAACCTTGCCCATCGTTCGGCGACAATGCGACTTCTTGTGCCATGCAAAACTATTTGTGTGTCTTGTCGTCTATAATAAGCTCAGATACGCTGGCATGGATGCTATATGCGGCATTGTCTCGGGGGATAGTTGGATGGTTGGTTGGATGGCTTAGTGATTGTCTCGATAAAGAGGACTGACTGACTGTTTTTGGTATTTGGTGCACACACGAGAGAAAATCGGAAGGAAAAACGCGACCACGCGATGCAGCTATATAGCGCTATAACTATAGCGCACGCCTATGTGTGTGGCTATATTTGTATGCGCATCTGTATCTTTAGCCATATCGTCAGCTGTATTTGTATCTTTAGCTGTGCCTGTAGCTGTAGCTGTTTCTGGCCATTGGGCGCCCCGTGTTGCCCAAAATGCTCCAACTGCCGCCGCCGTATAAATAGTGTCTAGCGCTTTGCGCTATTTTTGTTGAAATTTTCTGTACGCTTGCGCTCTCATTCATGCATCCCTCTAGCCCCCAATAGAGTCCCCCCCTCGCTCCCCTGCCTGCCTGCCTGTCCACCCTTCACCGTGTGCACCACCTGCTTTTGCTTTTGAAAAATTTTGTATTTATTTATTTAGTTTTTCTTTTTTCGGCTTTGGTTTGGTTTTTCTTCGGGCTTTTTGTCATGCTGGCTAAACGTATATATCTTTAGATAGACATCTAGCGCTATATATACATATGTATCTGTGTATACATATAGATATGTAGATTTATCTGTGTGTCGGTCGGTCGGTCGGTCGGTTCGCTCGGTTTCAGGTGCATTTTGAGGTGTCGTGACAGAAATTCTTTGCTCGAATTATGCGCACTAAAAATAATTGAAAAAAAAAAAATTTTTGGCCACGCCCACTTGCCACTATGGGGAGGAGTGGGGCGCACACTCGCATACTTACGCTGATTTTTAATGATGTTGCTGCTGCTGCTGCTTCTTCAGTTGCCGACCAGGCTGACCAAAGTTGGCTAAGACACTCGCGTCGCTCGCTTTCAAACGTTCAACACTTTACAACAACAACAACAACAACAACAACAAGTACAAGTAGTTAAAAAAACCAAAAAAAAAAAAAATAGAACAATTATTTTTATAATAATAAAAGTAGCGAACGGGGCAGGGGGGGAGGTTAGAAAAAACTTGTCTTTTGTTGTTTTTGCTTTGTTTTTTTTTTTCTTTCTTGTTGGCCTTTTCTTTAACCTTTTTCTTTATGATGTTTCTTTCTGCTTTTTTTTATGACTTTTCTTCTTTTTTTTGCACTTTGTTTTTGTTTTATTTAGTTGTATTTGGTTTTATTATTTTTTTTCAAGCTGAGAATTTCTTTTGTAGTATTTCTTGCCTCTCTCTCTCCTCACGCCGCTCGTCTCTGCCGTCTGCGCTCGTCTCTCGCTTGTCTCGTCTTTTTCTTTCTTTCTTTCTATCTTTCTATGTTTCTTCGTGAACACAAGTCGCACAAGTGATCGATGCCGCCTCTGAGTGTGTACTGAGGCGGCCAACTTGGCCGATTCCCGTTCCTGGCCAGAAACGCGCGCATCACGCAGCGCACACGGCACAACGCCGCCAAGCAGCCAGCCCGAACGCAAGACACAGAGAGAGAGAGAGAGTGAGAGAGAGAGAGAAAGGGGCAGAAAGAGAGCAGCAGAGCAGCAAGCAGGCGAGCGGGTAAGCGGGCAAGCGAGGCAGAGAGCGATGGCAGCCAACGAGCGTGCTGCTTGCGCAGAGAGACGCACACACTGAGCGGCAGAGCGGGAGAGTGGCAGCAAAAGAGAGAGAGAGAAAGGGAGAGAGCGACCGCTGCGAGCATAGACAAGTGTTGATCGCACACGTGGGACGTGCAGACCAAACAACCGAAGACCGAAGATTGAAGACCGAAGACTGCGGACTGCGGACTGCGGGCTGGCGTTGCTTGCGGTGCAATGCGCGCAGACTAACGGTGCCATATTCTGCAAGCTAACGGTGCAGTTCAAGAACCCTTGCAATGTGGGCTACACTAAACCCAGTGTAAAGTGCAGAGAGCCCAGCAAACTTTGCTTATGTTTCATATAGTATATAGTCACTAAGTACTAGGCAACTAAATGGACGAGAAACCAAGCTGATCAGAAATATAGCATACTAGACTTTAATACAAAGTTATAATACCCTATCTGATAAGTATAAAACTACTCATGGCAAATATTGATAATAGCTAAATCCCTCCCTGGGAAAGATGGTGGTGCCGACTTACCGCTTGGCTGTTACCATTGCTGCGATTCTGCGATGTCTGCTGTCTTTGTCCCACTGGCAACATGCTCTCGACGCCCTGCATGATGACGCTGGCGCCGAGGAACTTGTTGAGCAGAGCACGTGCCTCGCTGTCCTCGGTGCTGTCGCCAGGCTCCACAACTGTTGAGAGAGAGAGAGTCGAAAGGATTAGAAAGGAGCAGCAGACACGATTAAGTAGAAAAGAGAAAGTTAGGAAATGATAATCATCCGGATAAGATTAAAAACCAGCTGACTCACCATTATCCGCATTGCGCATGCGCTCTAGCACATCGTCCACACCGCTGACATGCCGATCCTCGCCGCTGGTGTTGAGGAAGGAGCGCGTTGCGCTGCTTCTGGTTGTGGTGCTGCTACTGGTCTGGCGCATCTGTGGCTGCTCCAGCTCTATAACGCTGCACACATCGTTCGATTCACTGTCCTCCGTCTCCTCGGCGGTCAGTTCGTGTTCGATTTGAGATTCAAATTGCGATTGAGATTGCGTATGATGCGAGGTGGACGAGGAGTTGGACTCCTTGCGTATGAAACGTTCACTGGCATCACCGATAGCCAACTGCGCATCGATGGCATCATCTGTTCCGGTGATCTGCTTAAACTGACGCTCCAACTTCACATTGGATGAATCTGTCAAGGATTTACGCTCCAGCTGCTGCTTCAGTGTGGCCAACTCCTCCGGATTGCTTGAGTAGATCAGCTCCTTGCGCTCGTGACGCGGCGGCGACTTGTCATCCGAATAGAACTGCTCCTCAATGACATAGCCAGTGACTTCTGCAGGGAGAGGAAGGAGAAAAGAGAAAGATTAAGGAACGTGCTCATTTTCTGTGGGGGAATATCCATCCACCACTTAGTTACCTTGCTTTGTCTCACTGGACGCCGCCGGCTGCGTCTTCTTCTTCAGAGCCCGTATGCCAAAGAGTGGTAGCCCGTTCTCGTCGGTGGGTCCCACGCCGTAGCTGGAAGTGATGGAGTCCTCCTCGCGGCGCTTGGTGGTGCTGGAGCTAAGACTGCTGCTGCTTGTGGTGCTGCTGCTGCTCGTTGTGGTGCGCGTCGTCTTGCCGGTGGATGCCTTGCGTGGAGTGGGTGATGTCGTAGGCGAACCGGCACTACGCAGGACCTTGGTACGATCAGCCCAAATGGGACTTGGTTTACTGCCGCGTCGATCCGGAGAGGATGGCACATTGCCACGTGGAGCGGTGCCGCCGCGTGTTGTAGTCACGGTGGTGCTGCTAGTCGTGGTGCGACGTTGTTGTGCCGGACTGGCGCTACGATCGCGTGGCTTAACCGGTGGCTTACCATGGCCCGTGTTGCTGTCCACCTGCTCGATGCGGCGTGTGGTGGTGGTGCTGCCAGTGGTGGTGCGCGGCTTGCTCTCCGGACTGTAGCTGCGATCGCGTGGTTTCTCAGTTGTAGTACGACTGCTAATGACAGTGGTGCTGCCACTGGTGGTGCTTGTGGTGCTGCCGCGCTTAGTTGTGCTAGTGGTGCGTAACTCCTTGATGTTTGTGCCCTCCGGGCTAACACTGCGATCGCGTGGTTGCTCCGGCGTGCGCCGCTGCGACAAGGGACTACGACTGGGTGTCGAAGTGGTGCTGGTAGTGGTTCGCACCTTGCTATCTGGGCTGACACTGCGATCGCGTGGTTCTTCGACCGTGCGACGCGTCGGCAGTGGACTGCGACTGGGTGTGGAAGTGGTGCTGCCCACACGTGGCTGCAGCGGCTCTTGTGTGCGCCTGGTGGTGACCGTAGTTGTTGTTGTGGTGGTGCTACCGGCATTGATCATGTTCTTACGTATCAGGCGCATCTGGGCGCGTATGCGACGACGCAGCTCATAGCTGGTAACTGTTTCGAGCAGCTGCTCCAGCTGCACCAAATCGAAGATCTCCTCAATGTCGTCGAGCTCCTCGTTCGGTTCCGAGCGCGAGGTGCTGCGTCGTGGCACATCGAACTTGACAGCCGCATTCGGGTTGCGTGGCTCTACTGTAGTCTCGTCCTCGATCGATGACTTGCGCGAATAGTGCGTCTTGTTTACCTCCAGTGAGTCTCGACGGATATGCTCCAACGAGCTCTTCGTGTGATCCATGTACGAGGGACGACGACCAGTCGGCGACTCTGTGGTTGAGCCCGTCGGGCTGGGCGAGTGCTTCTCGAAGATATTGCGACGCGATGCCACTGTGCGTCCTGCTGGGGATTGGGTGGTGCCTGTTGTCGGGGTCGAGGTCGGGGTGGTGGTCGTGCTCGGAGTCGGAGTCGGGGTCTGACTGGGCCTGTTGCGTTCTAGAAGTGGTTCAGTGGCGCAATCAATGGACGAGCTGTCAGGGGTGGTTTCTTGGTTAGTTGGACTATGTGTTCTTTTGGTTGTTGTATGCTTGGTGGTGCTGTGCTCAATGGTGCTGGCTTTAACTACTGTGCTGGAATTGGTAGGCTTGGTGTTGCCGTTGGTGATGGTCGTGGGGCGCCTGCCGGGCGACGTGGCGGGTATGGTTCGGGGTCCGCTAGAAGGCTCTACGGTGGTTGGTTTATTAGTGGTGCGTCTGCCAGGTGTTGTAGGATGTGGGCTGACGCTGTGTCGGGTTCCGGGTCTATCCAAGTCAGTGTTGGAAGTGGTTGACTTGGTCGTGGTGGTGGTAGTGGTAGTGACACGTCTACCGGGAGAAGTGGGGTTCGGGCTGTGCTGACTAGGTGTCGTCAACCGTGGTGCGCCCTCGCCAGATTTTGCTGGTCTAATGGTAGGGGTGGTGCTGCTGCTGCTCGGGGTTCGTTTGCCCGGCGAAATGGGAGTCTGATAAACCGGTGATGATCCCACCTCCTCGACATCTACATCCACATCGCTGATGACCCACTGTTGCTCAGTTATATGTTCCCTACGCTTGGTGGTGCTGCTGCTTGTGGTGCTGTGGTTACTATTTCGGCGTGTTTCCGTCTCGATTGTCGACGGTTTGTTGCGCTGTGGCTGTTTCTGCGGCTGCTCCGCTGGCTTGCGTGGTGTGGTAGTACTGCTGCGTGTGGGTGAGCGTGGAGTGGGACTTGGACTGCTGACCTTTGATGGTTGATTGCGATACGAGCGACGCTCCTCGGTAATCAGTGTAGTACTTGGTGAACTTCGTGGTTGCTTCCCGGTAGTAGGTGTCGTTGTACCAGGCTTACGATCCGCTGGACTCTGCCCGAAGACCGAAGGACGATTAAGTATGTCCTTCTGGCGCTTCAACTCAATGGCAGTTGTGTGGTGCTTCGACATGGGCTGCAGTTCGTCATCCGATTCAGGCTGCACCACCGGCTCCACTTCCGATTCAGAGTCCAAGGGATGCTCTGGTTCGGATTCTTGTTCCAACTGTGGTTCACTCTGACGCGATATGTGTCGCTCAATGTTAGCTACAAGTCGAGGCGACTGCTGTGGTGCAGTGGGTGCCAACTTCTCGGCGGTGTCGATAAACTTGTGTACCTTTTGCGAGACACTGAGCGTGCAGTCATCGTTAAGCAGCTCCTCATCCACATCCTCGTAGTTGGGACGTTCGATTTCGCGTGTCTGCTTTGTGACGACAGTCTCGGCGGTCTTGAGGAACCGATCCACCTTCTGGTCAATGCTCAGAAGACACTCGTCGCTGGCAGAGACCTTGGCATGTTCGTCGAACTCGCGACTAAAGGGGGTCGATGACTTGGGCTGCAGCACCTGTTCTGCGGTGTGCGTAAACTTAGAGACCTTCTCGTGCACACTGAGTAGACACTCGTCCGTATCAATACTGCTGGGGTAATCCAAGCTCTTGGGTGCCTCAACTGTGGGATTATCGTGAATGTCTGCTTCGATGCCGTTGGCATTGCGTAGCTCCGAGATCTGGCAGCCTACATAGGCATTGGCCTCCTCCTCGAAAATGGGAATGTTTGTTACAACAGGCTTCTTCCTTGGCTCATCTTCGGGCTCCTGCACCACATCTGGGTAACGTGGCTTTCCTGTGTCCAACTCAGCTGGCACTGGGGTCGGCACAATGCGATCTGGGGACGGCTCACGTGAACTCTTTGCATGCTGAATATCGATAATAACGTTCTCCATATCCTCACTGTGAATCAGTTGCTCGCTAAGATTGATGGTCTTAGTGGTGAAGCACTTGCTCGGACGATTGCGCTCGGGTATGCGTTGTGCCGAGTTAGGATTCAGTGTGCTCATCTCTGGCGTCGGCTTATTACCATTTACCACCTTGATAACATTCTCGCTAGTCGAGCGAGTCACCTTATCCTTGTCACGACGTGTCACGCGCGGCACTGGCGCCGACTCCTTACGTTCCGTAACGGGCAGCTTTCGAATAGGTGACGGCCCAACAGGTTGTTGGGGTAGCTTGCGTTCCATTTTGGGCGACATGTGATCAATAATGATTTCGGTGTGTACAGAAATATTGCTTGAGCGACGACGCTCGCTGGGCACGCGATTTGGGCTCGTATCCGGTGAGGAAGAGGACTTTCCATCCACGTCATCTGGATGCGGTTTCTGTTTGCGCGGAGATGAACGCAAACGATCCTTAATGCTCGGTGAACTCTCAGTGAGATGTGGTTTCTTGTCCCGTACGGTGGTGTTGCGTGTGGTTGTCGTTTGCGTGGTGCGAGTCTCCTCCACAAGGCTATCCCGCTTGGCGGGTTCACGGCGAGGTAGTGACTCCTTACGTGGACTCTTCGCGGGCTGCTTACTTATGGTGGTGGTGCTGCTAGTGGTGCTGTTGTTTATCTTAGTGGTGCGCGAGTTGCGACGCTCTGTATCGGGTTTTGAGCCTTGCGGCTTCTTGGTTTCCGGTCGGGGTTGCAACTCCTCGGGTTCGTTTACCTGTGGTTGTTTCTTTTTAGGTCCAACTGTGGTACCAATGGTGGTAGTTCTGCTGGTCTTCTCCACCACTGTCCTACCATTGCAATCAATAATTTTCTCCGTCACAAAGAGTGGGCTCTCTGGCTGCTTCGTGGGCTCCCTGCGCGTGGGTGATGGTGACTTCGATGTGGGCTTGCGACCATGTGCCGACGGCGATGTAGAAGGACGCTTCGTTATGACAATGGTAGTCTCTTCATTTAAAGTCACAGTCTCTGCATCGTCTTTAGGATTTTTTCGTGGTGTAAGTTCATCTTTTGGCTCTTCCTCTGTTGGCGGCTTGCTACCTTTACGACGTGGTTTCTTCTCATTTTGAGGCTCAGACGGCTTACCAACTGTTGGAAGTGGCTGTTCCTCATCCCAATTGGACTTACCATCAGTTGGACGATCCTTAGATGGCCTTCTAGCTGCGGGCAGTAGGTCTTCTTCATCTCTTGACGGTTTTGAGGGCTTACCAGCTGCAGGCCATGCCTGATCCTCATCCCCAATTGAGTTATCACCTAAAGGTTCCTTCTCGTACTGAGGTACAGAACGTGGCTCTTCTTCCTTTCTTGTGGGCTTTGATGGCTTACCAGCTGCAGGACGTGGCTGATCCTCGTCCCTGGCGGGCTTGCCACTTACAGGACGTGGTTTAAATCCATCACTAGAGGGTTTCCTTTCAACAGGACGTGTCTCATCGGTTTCCCTTGTGGGCTTCGATGGCTTACCAGCTGCAGGACGTAAATCTTCTGGCGCCCTTGTATGCTTACTGCGTGGTTCTTCATCATCTTTAGATGGCTTTCCAGCTACTGGACGAAGTTCTTCATCGTTCCTTGTCGGCTTTGATGGTATACCAGCAGCTGGTCGTGACTTTGTTCCCTTAGGTTGGGGCTCTGCGTCATCCCACGAGGGCTTAGTGGGCTCACCAGTTGATTTATCGCTAGCTGGGTGTGGTTTCTGAACCAGTGGTGTCTTTTTACCCACCAATTTCTTGGTAGTTTCGTATGTTTCGGTTTCCTCTGACTCTGTCACATCTACGCTCCACTCACTGCGGTGCACTTCAGATTCCGGCTCTGACAAAGGCTCCTCAACCTTAATAACAGGCTGAGTACGAACCACATATGTCTCTGTAATTTGGCGCGGCTTTTTATCGTCATCATCGTCGTCGGGACAATCTTCGATCTTAAACTCGAAGGTTTCGGTTTCCTTGCGAACTGTTGTAGTTTCAACATTTTCGGTTTCCTCAACATCTTCGTCGGAATCATCGTCATCCACATCCTCCTGAGACTTTTGCACGTAGTTACCTTGGGTATCGCCATCCTCTTCCATACCCAGAATTTTTCGGCAACGATCCTCGAAAGTTTCTCGACGGCTTAGGCCCTTCTTGCGATAACAGGGCTTGTTATCTTCGGGTTCGGGACTTTTTGAGATTAGACCGCCGTCAGGAGTCTCCGAAGTCGAGGGCTTATTGCTATCAAGCAAGTCCTCAGGTTCGGGTGCTTTGCGGCTCGGCTGTGTTTGACGTTCGTTCGTTATAAATTCTTCGTTGAAATTCTTCGTTGTGTTGGTAACCTGTTTGGTAACTTTTTGAGTGCTCATGAAAAGTGCATCTTCCTTAAATTGAGACGGTTGCTGCTTATCGGGTTTCGATTTAGGAATCTCTTGGGATTGTGTGGGCATCTGTCTTTCAGGGCTTTGACGCGGTTTGTTGTTAAGACTGCTCGTGGTCGGCTTATCATTTGGCTTGAAAAGCAACTGTTTATCGGACGGTTGTCGCGGCAAGTCCTTCGGCTTGGTAGTAGTTTGATCCGGGCTTGAACCATGTGGCAAGTCCTTTGGAGAACTTTTCCAGGAAACTGTCTCTGGTAGCTGCTTCTCGGGAGTCTGACGAGGTGAGCCCTTTGGGAGTTTGGGCTGTTGATCCTTGGAAAAGCTAGCTGGCGCATCTCGGGGAGAGCTCTCCCATGGACTTGCACCGGGTAGCTGCTTTTCTGGAGTTTGACGAGGCGATTCCTTAGGACCTTTGCCAGGCTCCTGCTTTTGGGAGATACTCGGAAAATCATTCGGGGCACTCTTCCATGGCAGTGAGCTAGGCTGCTGCCTCTCGGGGCTTTGCCGTGGTGAGTCCTTTGAAACTATGCCAGGTACCTCCCTTTCAGGACTAGCTGGTAATTCGAAAGGAGCTGTTTTCCAGGGAGCCAGCTTAGGCAGCTGCTGTTCGGGAGTTTGACGTGGAAAATCTTTGACACCTATGGGTTGCTGATTATCAGGACTCTCGATGTGAGGTTCGTCTTTTGGAGAACTCCTCCCTGGAGCCGTACCACGGTGCTGCTTTTCAGGACTAACTGGAGAATTCTTTGGAGAAGTCTTCCATTGAGCTGTACCAGGCTGCTGCCTATCAGGGCTTTGAGGTGGTGAGTCCTTAGGAATTATACCAGGTACCTCTCTTTCAGGACTGGTAGGTACCTCATATGGAGCACTCTTCCATGGAGCCAGCTTTGGTAGCTGTTTTTCCGGAGTCTGTCGTGTTGAATCTTTGGGGCTTTTTTCGGGGTGCGGCTTATCCGGACTACCGGCTTGTGGTTTATCCCTAGGAATTGTAGCGAAAGCATCCTCGGGAAAACTTTTCGACGAAGCCGTACCCGGTTGTTGCCTCTCGGGACTCTTACGTGGTGAATCCTTAGAAATTACGCCAGGTACCTCCTTTATGGGACTAGACGGTACCTCGTAAGGAGCTGTTTTCCATGGAGCTAGCTTAGGCAATTGCTGTTCGGGAGTTTGACGTGGTGAATCCTTGAGACCTCCGGGTTGCCGTTTGTCGGGGCTACTGGCATGTGGTTCATCCTTGGGAGAACCCTTCCAAGGAGCCGCCACTGTCTGTTGCTTATCGGGACTAGTAGGGGCATCCTTTGGAGAACTTTTCAATGGAGCTGTGCCAGGCTGTTGTTTTTCGGGACTTTGACGTGGTAGTTGTTTTTCGGCACTTCCAAAACGGGGCTGATCTTTGGGAGCACCTTTCGTGGGGACCGTAGCCGGAAGCTTAGTGGGGCTATGGGGACTCTGGCGCGGCAAGTCACTGGGAAGACCCTTCTCGGGTGACTTGCGAGGTGAATCAGCGCCTTTTGGTCTGGATATGACACTTTCATCAATGATAATCTGATCATCAATGTGTGTCACCTGCTCAGGCACAAACTCCCGCTTAACCGAGCTGGTCTCAAAGGTTGTCTCGCGCTGCACAGTGCGTCGCTCCACGCTGGGCGATTTGGAACTGCGCCTGGCCGGAGTAGGTGCATCATTATCAACATAATGTGGTATGGTTTTTTGACTGCTTGGGGTGTGGCTGCCGGGTCTGGGTGCTGCGGGAAGTACATCAACATCAAGGTCAAAGGGAAGAGGCACTACCGGCAATCATGTGAACATCGTGTATTCTACTCGGGTGTGCTCTACAGGATTCACATGCCCGTTTACGTTAATTCGGATTAGTGACGACTACTGAACACCAGCTATGGCCACGGCCTCGCCAAGTGTTTGGGTTAATTTCTCTACGGGGTTAGCGGCAGGCAGGCATTGGTCAATCGGTCAGGCAAGCAGGCAGGCGAGGTACTCTCTCTCATTTTATTTGAAAGGCAATAGGTTAATAGGCGCACAATTCCCGTTAGTTGGCGTTACGTGGGTTATTTGTAGGCGCCTCCCCCAAAGAACTCTGTTTGGACTACGGGAAGGACTACCCCGCAAACATTTGTCACATTTATTAACGAACTATCGTACTATGTTGTATAAAAGATGTTCTATCCTAAAGGTAAAGCTCTTTTATTCTTCTCTTTACCCTATTTAATAAACTGTCACTCAATTATCGCTTGATTATCGCATAACTGTTTCCCCAAAAATTTAAATTTTGAGATTGGTTTTACCAAGTAATATGGATAGGCATTAATTTGTTATCTTAGCTGTACGATAGTATGCTGTTGTATCGTTTGGGTTGAATTCAATTATTGGCGCGAAAGAACAATTTAGAAAAGTGTTATTTATTGTTGAATTTATTTTGGGCAAAGTGATATTTTATTATTTGATGTCTGACTAAGGAATGAATTATTGAGGATGCTCAAGTATCGCTACAAAGAAAAAGCTACGACTTCTATCATATTATTTCCTATCTTTCGCCCATACGATAGCACGACTCAAAGAACTTTACGTAAAGTTAAATGTTTGCAGGGAAAGTCCAGGAGTGTGTGTGCGTGTGGTACGTTTGTGTTGTGTGTTTTTGTGTGTGTGTGTAGTTTTCTTTTAGGCAATACAGAGAACATTTCACAGTGGCATTTTTGGTTTTTCGGTATCAAGTTTACATTTTTTATTAGACAAAGTTCCAAAAAAAATTACGTGTAGTAAGATAGAGATAATAGAATATTGGTATTATATCGTATATTATATAGTTCATACACATATATTTGTATGTATATATATATATAGTACGTGTGTGTGGTTGCGTGTGTGTGTGTTGGGTTGCAAGTAGAAGAAGAAGAACAAGGCATTTCATAAATCTTTGCTTTCTTATGCCTTACCAACGGTTTCAGAACTTGTCACCGCCTTGGCAATGATAGGTTCTGCTGTGCTTGCAGCCGTGGGAGTTGCTTCGGTTGCTTCGGTTGTTGTAGCTGTTGCTGTTATCTCCTTATCGGACGGACCACACTTGTAGTAGGTTCTTCGCTCACAGGGTGGCTCATTCACAGGCACCTTAGCGGTGGTGGCATCGTTTGTGCTCAGCTTTGTCGGGCGGATCAATTCGTTGTTCTGATCGTTGTTGTTGTTGTTCTTGCTGGTACTTGTTGTTGTTGTTGTTAGTGTTGGTTCATTGTTCTTGTTGTTCTTGTGGTGGTGGTGGTTGTTGTTGTTGTTGTTAGAGGTAGGAGAAGTGGGTGGCAAAGAGAATATATCGGCTGGCTTAGTAGTAGCATACGTATACTGTGATTGGTTATCTGAAGGATATAGTACATTCATATACAACATAGATTCCAGAGATACAAGTTGGTTTTTGTAGTTGTAGTTGTTGTTGTTGTAGTTGTGGTTGTGGTTGTTTGTTTGTTGTTTTAGAGATTATTTATATAGATATTTGTGTGTGTGTGTTTGTGTGTATGTGTGTGTGAGAGAGAGATAGATAGATAGAGAGTGTGTTGTTTGTTGCGTGTGGACTAATTCGTACCTGACACTGGTGACGTCTCAACTGTGGTTGTTGTTGTCGTTGTAGTGGTTGTTGCCGCCGCTGGCGATTTGTTGTGCTCGACCGTCTTCTGCTTGTTAACCACCACCTGCTGCTTGCCCACTGTCTTGGTGGTGCTGCTGCTGTGCGTGGTGCTTGGTGGACCCACATGACGTGTCACTGTGGTGGAGCTGATGCGACTCGACTCCGACGGGGCCTGACTATCGTGCGATCCTTCGCGAGCATCGCGCCTGTAGGTGCGACTCGAGGAGACGCTCGAACGTGGCGTCAACCTCTGATGATGATCCACAGTTTGTCCGCTGTCGCGTCTTGGCTGCGGATGCGATCCAGTGCTGGTGGTGCTGTCCGCTGGGGAGCTGCTGCGCAGCGAAGCGGCAAATGCGCGATGAGCTGCATCCACTTCGCGCTCCTTCTGTAACTGGCGACGAGTTATGGTGTTGCTGGTGCTACTGGTGGTTGTCTCCTTGCTGGTGCTGCTGGTACGTCCCGGTGTCGATGTGGTTGGCTTCCTTGGTGGCGATTTGCTAAGCGGCGAACGTGTTGGGGTGCTGCGCGTGGGCGAGCGAGCCGAGGGAAACCCGTGGGTGCTGTAATCCTCCCGTGGCTGGGAGCGACGTGCTCCTGCTGGTGCTTGTGGCTGTGGCTGTGTCTGCAGCGGCTGTGGACGGCGACGTTGTTGCTGCTCTGGCTCTAGCACATCTTGCTCCAGCTGAGTCTCAATGATGTGCTCCGACGTATTGGTCTTGCGACTGGTGGTGGAGTGGTGCTGCTGCTGCTGCTGTTGGAGCTGCTGATGATGCTGCTGGTACACCACCTCAGCATCGGGCTGATCCTCGAGCGGTGCACGACGCACACTGGTCGGCACTTTTTCTACGCTGGGCTGGATCGCAGCGGGTGCACCGTGCTCATCGGTGATGTACTGCGTCTCAGTGGTGCGCTGAGTGCTGCTGCTCTGCTTGACGTTGCGACTTTGCTCCGACTTAACTACAATGATCTCCTCGCCGCCGGCTGTCACCGGACGCTGGCTGAGAAACTCCTGCGTTGGCTTATGCGACTTGACCGAAGGAAAGCCGTGCGTGGAGAAGTCGCTTGATGGAGATTGACGCGATGGCTGTGGTGCATGGTGGTGTGGGCTCTGTGGAGTAGTCGGACGCTGGCCCGGGAATTCCTGCGTGGGCTTATGCGGTTTTACCGCAGGAAACCCCTGGGCTGAGGTTGGTGCCTTGAGCTTTTGTGGGGATCCCTGGGGCGTACGATCGTCATACTCCTCGATGGTTTCCGAAGTGGTTTCCGTGCTGAAGCGACGGCTCGACTTCTTCACCGACGAGAAGCTCTCCTGCTGTACCACATCGTGCACCGGACGTACCGAACGCACTGCACCATCAACCACATCGCGCTGAGATTGGGTTAGGTTCTGATTCTGGGTCTGATTGTGAGTCTGGTTATGGGTCTGAGTCTTGGTTTGGTTTTGGGTCTGGTTCTGGGTCTGGGTCTGGGTCTGGTGCTGGGTTTGAGTTTGCGTTTGGGTTGGCTGTACTTGCTCCGTCTCGTAGCGCTTGTTCTTGACGATGGTGCCATCGGGTAGACGCTTCACTGTGGTGATCATCTTGACGTTCGGCTTGGGGTACTCTACAGTGTTGGAGATGATCTCCCCAGGTTGCGACATCAGATGCTGCACATGGCGTTGGTATTCAGGCGATGCCTTGTCCATGTCCACATAGCGTTTGTTTTCCTCATGGTGCTGCTGAGTTTCCACATTGCGCGTGTTGTTCGTCTGCTCGCGGCTCTCGGAGAAGCGTTCCTCTTGGCGACGCTCCTGACGCTGCTCCTGGAAGCGTTGCTCCTCGCGCAGACGTTGCTCCTGGAAGCGTTGCTCTTCACGCAGACGCTGCTCCTGGAAGTTGCGCTCCTCGCGCTGACGCTGTTCCTGCAGCTGTTGCTGGAAACGTTGCTCCTCCTTGGACACCTGACTGGCACCGTCGAGCAAATAACGCGGCTTGCCCGCTCCATGGGGTGCATCGTCGTCGCCATACTCCACCGTCGAGGAGGAGGAAACAAACTTCGATGTTGACGACGAAGTGGTGGAGCTCATCTTCGTTTCGGTGCGGCCACTGCTCTCATCTCCAAAGACGACACTCTCCTGCAGATGCGTATTGGAGCTCTCAGCTGCCTGCTTCACATAGTTCTTGTCGTCGCCCTGGTGCGAGGCGCTCGAGCGTTGCTCATTGCGACCCTTGAACTCCGCAATGCCGCCACCATTGAGCTTCTCAACACCTGCATGGAATGGAACGAGGATGGGGTACGTATGGGCTGAACGGCACAAGGAACAACGAAACACATAACTAAAAGCAGCTTCACTTACCGTCTGTCTTGGCCACCGTCTCGCTGCGATAGGCCCTGCCATCGGGACTAACCTCTGACGAGGTCTGCACATCCCAGCCAGTGGTATTCGGCTGAGCGAGGCTCATCGAGTGGAACTTAAGCTCGTGCGTCGGGCTCATCGAGTCGCGCACCTCCTTTGACTTGAGACTCTGGAAATTCTGATCCAGCAGAGCATCGCCATGGCTGGTTGCCAGCGGATCCTTGCCGAAGCCGGACATGGTGTTGCCATTGGGTTCCGACATGCCTATTAAGCTGTACGCAATACTATCCGGCTCGTGACGATAGAGATTCCTTAGACGCGATTCGCGCAACTTGTATAGATGCGAACGGATTTGCTTCTTACGTTCGGAATCTTCCGATTGCTGCCACTGTAAGAGAAGAAAAGTTAGGTTATGTTAAGACAGTGAGGTTAAACTCGAATTCGATACGTTCTATTCAGCAAAAACGAATCATTCTGCGAGTCAATTGAAACATATTGATCATTATTGAAAAACTGTTCTTTTTAGACGTAACAACACGTAAGTGCCGCAGACTGTTGGGAGTCACTGTGAAACGTCCTTGGGCTAATTGAACCGGCTCAAGTGAACCGCTCAATGCCCACGCTCGACTATTTTTTGTATATTTTGGTCGCGCGCATTGAACGAACGCGCCTTTTATGGACACGACGCCTCGCACCGGCCGCCAATTAGCCGAGACACTCGAGACACATAAACAACAACAACAGCAACAGCTACAGCAACAAGTTGATCTCAGGCAAGAGTCCCAATTGAGTCAGCAGTTGCAAGTTGCCTTATAGACGGCATTACGAGAGAGAGAGGGAGAGCGATTCAATGGCCACCCACAATCGCAGGAACTATCGTTACGGAATAATCCAAACACAACCTAAAGCCAAATGAATATAGACAGTTGTCAAGCTGCAAATATAGATATGCTAGATGGATATAGATATAGATATGCTTATAGACAAGTTAAAACGGATTTCCAGTCGCTGCACTTAAAGATTGTATCATTACGATAGTCAGCTCGATAGTTATAATGCATTAAGTTCAAATAGAAGACATAAGAAAGTTTCTAAATAATAAACTATCAACGATTGACGTAATCGCAGATTTTATCTTTGTAAATTTAATGAACTCAAAGAGTTCCCCGTATCATTTCATATCTCAATCCATGCCTATCAAATTTCAGAGTCAAAGCCATAAAACGTAGCTCAATTTGACATTCTGCTTAAGTTTATAAACTCGTTTTGAAGAGCGTCCAGTTTAGAAGAACTTCTACAAAATAAATCGAAGTATTTGCAGATAAGCGAATAAAAGATAATATGCCATATTAGAACAGAATCTTTAATATTAAAATTACACTAAATTTCATCTGCCCCGACTATGATTCATTTAAAGACCAACCCACATGCCAATTGGCCTCACTTTTAACTCGTATTCAAACGTATGTATACCGTGTAATTGCCTAATTATAAGTCTCTTAAATGTGCCTTTTGAGCCATATATAAATTTTCGGCAATGAATGCAAACGATGGCCGTGAATCACATTTGAATCATTTGGCATTTTGTAAAGCAAAGTTCAGAAGAAATTTCCTCATCAATAAACAGCCGCAGCTAGTCTATTGTTTATAGCGCGGCTATCAGCCTGGGGCCCACAGAATATAACATTCTTTATATGGCATATTTGTCAAGCATGCCAGTTATCAGAAATTGAGACGCGATTTTGAAATGACGCCAAAAATTATAAATAAATCGGTATAAAAACATTGCAAAATTTCACTGACTGATAAGCGTGACAGCGGAACGGACAGCTGGACAAGTGGACTTGGTATACTTCATATTAAGGTATAAACTATATATAGAGAATAATATCACAATATGTCAACAAAGCAATTGTTGTTGTTGTTGTGGTTCATAATAATCGACAGGTTTGGCGATCAACCGAAAATCGTTTGGCAAACAAATTTACCAAAGTTACCCGTGTATGTGAGTGTGTGTGTGTGTGCGTGTGTGTGTATAGAGCGGTGATATCACCAGCTCCAGCTCCATTAGATCAACAACAACACCTCCAGCTAGTCAAAAGCGGAAAACATTTGTATTAACAACAATAATAACTACAACAATAAGAACAGCAACAATAACAAGAATGACAGCGAAATTTGCCAACGTTTTGCTAACGTTTTTAAATTTAGAAGCTTCGCTATAAGCAAAAGTTTCTATCGGTGCGTCAAAAACTGAAGTTGCAAATCTCTAGAATAAACTTGAATAAGTAATACAAACATCGTATATGCTATATAGTATAGCTTCCTTTGTATTGTATTTACTGAACATCATTTATCATTTTTCCATGCCATAATTTGCATCTCAAGTCGCTTCACTTTCGTATGGTGTGTGTGTTTCCACTGAGCTCATTTCGAATATATGTATAGAAAACATTATTCAATTGATATGTCATATAAATTAATTGAAATCACTTGGCCTGAACTAGTTTTCAATCAGATCGTTAAGGTTTGCAGGGAGTCTTTTTGATGCCAAGTGGATTTTATAGGGGTGAAAGGAGATATCAAAATGCATGAAATATTCCAAATTTATTAAACTTGAATGTTAATTTTTTTAATATTTTTTCAAATTAACTTGATAATCTTCGGAATTGTAGGCAGTGGAAACATGTCAAAGATTTGACAAATTGTTTGAAAGATTTAATGATAGAAATAAATTGAATAATGAGAAATTTGAATTAAGTATGATTTCAAAAAACGTATTAAGTCATTCACACAATCAACCAAATTTGGCAAACAGTGGAAACAAAGAATTTAAGTATATGCTGTTTCCAAAGAATTTAAGTATATGCTGTTTCCAATGCAATGTGCAATCTAATCTAATCGAAACTCAAAAACAACAAACTTCCCTGGCAAATGCGATACATCATAATGCACTGTAAACGATCCATTTAAGTGAAGATATCTCGAGAACTTCCAAGAAGTCTGCGTCTTTGTCTCTGCGCTCTGACTTCAAAGGAAGACTCCATTCACGCCAAGCCTTAAGCTTTTTGGCTTTTATGGCCGATCGGGCCAAAACGGGGCAAATGGCAAAACTGGCCAACTGGCAAAAAGCGCTGCGCACCGCAATAGAAATCGAAGTCAGGCGCTTTCACTCAAAATCGGCTCAATAGATGATAAAAAAAACAAAAAAAAAAAACAGTGTAGACAAAGATGGCAACAAAGATGGCTAAAATGGCAACAGATATGGCCAAAAGACATGGCCAGATGGTGCTAGATGCGAGTTATGAGGCAGCTACGCGACGAGCAGCGAGTGCAGCAGACTGCAAAACAACAACAACAACATTTGCACAGGAACAGGTCGCGTGGCAGCGCATACGCGACGCGTCGCTGCCGTCTGCGTCGGCGTTGCCGTCAGCGTCTAGACCAGCGTCTCTTGATGCCGCAAAATGACGTAATTTCTAAAAAGCGAACCGTGATAACCAGTTGGCGAAGTCGACGCCGACGGCGCTGCCACTCGGCAACCTGTTGGACGCCGACGTCGTCGCCGCCGACGACTGCAGCCGCCTTCACTCATCCTACCAGCCACCCCTCCCCATTTGCTCCGCTCTCCCACTCAACCCCGACTCTCCCTCTCCAGTTGATGTTGATGATGACGTGACGTGCGAGATTTTGTTGATGCGAGACTCGCCGCGAAGCTGATAAATTATTATTATATTTTGTTTTTTTTTTTTTTTTTTTTGCTTTTCTTCTTGTTGTTGTTAATTTTCTGAGCTGTCGTGTCAGCTTTGGAGGTCAACAATATTTTGTCTGTGTTTCGTCTATTATTATTCTTTGGCGAAATCTCTTTGTGATTGAAATTAAAATTTATTAAAATTTAATTGAGTCAAATCGGCAAACGAATGTCGCAAATATTAAAATTTTAACAAAGTCAAAGCGCAGCAGAAAAAAAAACTTTAATAATAGAAAACACGCTAAGGAAGTGAAAGTTGCTTGCGACATGGAGGCGTGGCAAGGCAGGGGCGCAGTTTTAATTGAATTTTTAACATCTGCTCAGAGCTATGATGAATTTTGTATACCCATTCATACATATATTAAAGTTGTACAATTTGTTCTGATTCGCGCTAGAGTGGTGTGGCTTTCCAACTTTAGCTTTATCTCGCATTCAGTTTACATTGCAGATAAGATTTATCTGCTGTAATGTTTGCTTTTGCTATATCTTTTTCAAAGTGTTTTCATATCTATATTATCTTTTTTCAGACAACTTTTTTACTAATTTTTAAACATAATTTACTTGTTCTACTTTGCCTTTACTTTGGGTTGGGCTTTTTACAAGAAATATTCCATTTTAAATATCTTTAGCTTTCTTTATAAGTTCGATAAATGCTTTTCCACTTCCTGAATTGTGCAAAAACTGAGATTGTCGCTTTTTTATCGACAAGGCACGCAGCAAAACATTTAAATCTTTCTTGCATACGTTGCCAACTCGTAGCAGAATGCAAATCGATAAGCAATTATCGAGTTATCAAAACTGGCAAAATTGCCAAGTTAATCAACACGCGTGGGGGGCAGCAGCGCCACCTGTTGACCTGTTGACAGCAGCATGCAAATCGATATGCAATTATCGAAATTGTCAACCTGTGCGCAGCGCCACCTGTTGACCTGCTGCGTAGGCTCATACACTACATACACATGTCGAACGACCATCTGCCAAGTATAATTTACCGTTTGTCGTTTTGTGTCATTCGCCATGTTGCGTTGCCATTTGACATTGACAATCAGTTCAATTCGGCGAGAAAATTGCTGCACTTCACTTCGTTAATTGCCGAGCAATTTGTTGTTGCTGGCTCTCGTGTCGTGTCGCGTTTTGTTTTATGTTTTTTCGGCGTCAGTCTTTATTTATAACTATTTCAATTTCATTCCAATTCAGATCCCCACGCTTCCCTCTCGCTCTCTCTCTTTTGCATGCATATTAAAGTGGGCGACCTAATTGCGAGCCGAGAATTGCGATTCGCTTGGCGAATTGTGTCATTTTTGCGACGCCAGCTGCGACGCCAGCTGCGCAGCCAACTGTGTCGTCTTGTGTGTGTGCTGCGCAACGCTTTTCTCACCTGCCGAAATTGAAACCGAAACCGAAATTGAAACTATACCAGAACTGCGCATGTTTATTCGTGTACTCGTAATTCTTGTGCGGCTTGCCATCTCTCCCGCTCTCCCTCTCTCTCCCGCACTTGCTCGAGTTCTGTGTTTGTTTTCGGTTTCAGTTGATCTTTTTTTGGTAGGGGAGCACCTGACATTGTCCCAGGTGAATAAAACATGCGACGTCTGTTCTTGAAATGTGGAACGCTTTCGAGGTCTCCGCCATGCATATTAATCACACACATCGTCGCGTACTTCTCTCCTCAAATCTGTCGCCAGGTCGAAGATGGAGTTTCGTGTGCGTGTGGGAAACCTCGTCGAGCTTGGGCTTTGAAAAACTTCGAAATAGTATACACAAAAAATATATGCAATACAATGCGTTCCACTTGGGCTAACGGTAACAGTTCGCAGGGTGCGTTTTCTCACGCTTCAAACATAAATCAATTACGAAATTTCCTTACAACATAGCTGCATATAGCCCAATCAAAGTACAGGCATGATCCCGTTCTAAATAGGAACTGTATATGGTTTGTACTTGCTTTCAAAACTCTTACAAGTACCAAGAATACTATATAACTATAACCTTTATTATACAGCAACTATAAAGCGAGCCAGCTAATTATTTCAACTCAATCTCATTTACATTTTACGGAACTGAGAAAACTTGTGTAAGTTGTTGCAGTTGTTAGTTCCCAAACGTGATATTGATTGATTGTCGTAACGCTCGTATTTAGACGTGGGTGTACGCCAGCTCAACGATGATCTGATTTCTCTCTCGAATTAGCCTTAGGTTATTTTTGTTATTATCGTAATTAAAAGATTTGAGCTAATGAACGTAGCCATCCGATTTTGATCTTAATTTCTTTTGACTCTGATCGTATCGTATCGGGAGGAAGGAAAAACATCTGGCAAGGCCAACTGCCAGGGGCACTGAAAACAGGTTCTATTGTAATTAGATTCATTCAGAGATTAGCATACACCACCCGCGTTACTCCACAGTTACCCTCTGGCCTAGGGAGACTTGAATATGATGATAGAGCATGAAAAAACCACCCGAGACATATGTTTACAAAATTTGCCAAAGTACTCTACGTTTGTTTAAAGAGCTACAATAAACTACATTTACGATATTCGCTTACGATATTCGCTTACGATATTCGCTTACGATATTCGCATACGACATTTGCAAAAACAGTTAATTTCACCTGAAACAACAACAGCTTGCATATCTTGATAATGCATACAAACGAATAACGCATACGATATTCGCATTAGTAATCGCATTCTCAAGTAGCCGCGCTAAGTACACAGAGGGAGAGAGACAGAGAGAGAGAGAGAGAGAGAGAGAGAGATACTGAGATAAGAATTCTTTTGTTTGTTTACAAGTTGGCGGCCAAAAAAGCGCCGACAGCGCAGTCGACGCCGCTGACTAACTGCGCTCTGCGTTATGCAAAGGCCGCAGCAGCGCCAAGCAGCAAAGCAAACAAACTTGTCAATTATTATATTTTTTGCCACAAAAGTGTGAAAGTTATTAGCGAAAAAGGTGTGTGTGTGAGTGTGTGTGAGTGTGTGTGTGAGAGTGTTAAAAGTATTAGTTTACTTGCTGGCATAATAAATTTACCTCTCGACAGGTAGCTAATCACAGTGGCTTCTTCTTCGCTTCGAATGACACAATACACAGGGCCGGGCCGAAGTGGGGTCTGGGCAGGGCAGAGCAGCGCAGTCAGGACCGGAGTTGAGTGCAGGCAGGTAAAAGGCAGCGAAAAGGTTCGAAATTCTGCAACTTCTGCTCAAGCTGTTTTCGGTTTCGTTATTTATTTATTTTCTTAATTCGCTTTTCGGAATTTCGCACCGGCAAATAATACACAGTAAGAGGCAAGCACGCAAAAACACACACACACACACATACACAGAGGCAGGCAGGCAAAGTAAGCTCGGTTTCGAGGTGTGACTAATCCTGGCCTGGCTTTGCTTCGTCTTATAAATCAAATGTCGCAGATATGTCGAAAAAAAATATAAATAAAAAGCTAACAATTTGGCGATTATTTTGTTTTTTCTTCTTCTTTTTTCTTTGTTGTTGTTGTTGCTGGAGTTTGAGAGTTAACAGTTCGTTGTTGTGTTGTGTTTTGCTTTCTTCTTTGTTCACCGAGCGTCGGGCACGTTGCAATCGATCGAGCACCAAAATCAGACTGAAGTTCCCCCATTTAGAATCAAAGCCGCGTAAAGTGGACGACGGGGCCCCAAACCAGCCAGCCGGTCGCAGTCGCAGTCGCAGCCGCAGCCGCAGCTTAGACGCGACGCTGCTGCGCAGCTGATGACGACAGCGCGACGCGGAGTCGACGAAGGCAGAGATATGACCGAATACGACAACACGACAGCGAGACAGCAAGACAGCGAAGCGGCGAAGATGACAGCGACAGCGACGACGGCGACGGCGAAGAGAGACGTTCGTGTGCTTTATGTGTGTGCGTGCTGCTGCCTTGACTTCTCTGCGTGTGCGTGTGCGTATGCGTGTGCGCAGCGTGCCGTGTGAGGTGCCCACTATCAGTGCAGCGCCCGCTGCCGAAGTCAGCGTCGGCATCAGCGTCGGCGTCGCATTCGCTGTCGTCGTCTGTGCGAAACGAAAACAAAACAAAACAAAAACTGCCAACTGCGAACTGCGGCTTACGGCGCCGCAGCAGCACCAGCAGCCCAGCAGAGGCAGCGAGAGCGAGAGCGAGAGCTAGGCTCGAAAGCTCTTGACTTTGCCTAGCCAAAGACAAATGGCAACAACAACAACAAATGCGAATTTGTAACGGCGACTGGAAGTTTTCATTTCGCTGCTCTTGCCGCAGTTCATATTCGCTTTCCTATAAAGTTCGACAAACATGCAGCTGATTGTGAATTGGAATATGATATAAACTATTTGAGCCTCAGGCATCAGGTGCACTGTTTGTGGTAGTACTTCAATTTCATATACAGTGTTGGAAAAAATAATAGAAAAAATATTCTTCTTTGCGCTTCAATCCCAATTGCAAATTACAGTGTTGGAAAAAATAATAGAAAAAATATTCTTCTTTGCGCTTCAATCCCAATTGCAAATTACAGTGTTGGAAAAAATAATAGAAAAAATATTCTTCTTTGCGCTTCAATCCCAATTGCAAATTAGCAATGAAACACCAATTACACATGTGCACTAATAACGGTGCTTTATTTTGTTCTCCTTTTTGAGTCATTTTCGCAGCAAATATTTGCGCTGTTCGCTAAGTTTGCAGGTCACCACGTGTTTAGGCTGAAAAAAAATAGAAACATCTTCGAATTAACAAATTTGTCAAAATACCGTTCTACATTTGGCTATTATTCTCAGAATGGATCGCGGAGTACATTGCAGTGCTGAAGAACGAGAAATTATAAAAAAAAAATGAATGAAGATGGAAGCACATTAAAAGAAATTTCTGAACTAGTGCTCCCTAAAAAAAGTGTATTCCTTATTATATAAGTTAACTATATATATGTTTAAAAAAAATAATCAAATAAATCTTAGTTTCTTTTCCTATGAAATATTTCAAGTTAATGGACGAAAACAAGCTTTTTCTATTATTTTTTCCAACACTGTACAAACGGTTTCCCCCACTTTGGATAGAGCATTCATAGTGCGACTAGCTGACGCTGCTTCCCATCTGGGGAAACACTATTTACAGTTCCGTCAGCCTAATGATGCGACAGCACAAAAATTTGCATAACTTGGCTGCGAATATGCATACAAACAGAACTTCATAATGACATCGCCGATGGGAACTGTTGACTAATCGATCGTGCCCAAATTGAGAAAACCTAATGCACACACGCACACACATTCATTTGCCGTGTGACATGTTCGAACGTGTTCAAGTGACCAGTTGAACTGATATTCGGGTGAACCGATCAAGCGCAGCGCCAGATGGTTACACCAAGAACACGATATATACATACATAACTTTATAAACATTTATAGCATACTGTAATGTGATATAAATCAGGCGATCGATCGGCATTCGTGCCGCTGGTGGTGGGTGTTGTTTTTGTTGCATTTCCAATTCCGATTTGGATTCCGAATTCGTTAAGTTTTTTCTTTGTTGTCAACACGACGACGCCCACGGTGCGGCGAAGCGAGCAGAAATTACTCATCCCCAGCAGACGCTGCGCAGACGCGGCGGCTAGACGCCACGTCGATAAGCGATAGTCGATTGGCCGATAGATCGTTAGCAGCAGTTGCCATATGCAACGTGTGTGTGTGTGTGACTGTGTGTGTGCGGCAGATCTGGTCAGACAGATGACCATAGCGGGTGTCGCGCTGTGCCAGTTTGGCGCAGGTTACTTTTTTATTCGCGACAACGTCGCGTCGTCGGCAGCGACGCAGCGAATGCTGCCCACGCGGCCGGCAGCGCTTGCTGCAAATCATGGCCAAGAGATTGGCAACTCTCAATTGCGAATTGCGAATTACGAATTGCCAATTGGCAGTTGGCAACTGTGCGGCCAACGCGCAAAAGCCAAAAACGTTGCCAATTCCCGCTGACCAGACGTAGACGTCGGCGTCGCGACGCAGCAGCTGCAGTGTGACGTCAGCGTCGACTGCAGCGATAGGCAGCGCAGGCTGCTGCAACTGCGCTGCGGTCAGTCGGGTTCAAAATTGATTCATGCGCCATGACTCATCGCAGGCAACAGCATCTTAATTCGCCGTAAAAGAGAGCGGGAGACAGAGTAGAGCAAGCGAGAGCGAGAGAGAGCGCGCAAGCCGGCGTCGCAGCTGTTGGCGGCGTCTGCGCAACGGCAGCGCTTTGCCTACATTGCCTGCGTGGGCTGCCTCAACGTCTGCTGCTATTTTTGTACAATTTTCGTATTTATTGTGATTATTATTAATATAGATGTTTCGCTCTATTGTCGCTGCTCTCGGCTTGGCTCGTACATCAAGTTGGCCAAGTTGAGCGACAGCGACAGCGACAGCGTCATCGTTTTTCCATTGATTTCTGTTTAACGACTATTTAACGATTATTGCGAAGCAGCTGAGTCTATGCCATGTCAGCGCTGCTAGCGCAGCCCACACAGCCAGCCAGGCAAAGCAAAGTCAGACCAAGCCGGGCCAGGCCAACCCCGTGAATGACCCAATTTGGTCAGGTTGAACTGGGTGCTGTACCCCCCGCCTGCGTTTCTCTTCGCATCTTCTCCGAAGCTTGTGAATCTCTGGCTTGTTCTCGAACATCTCTGATCTTCTCTAGCTGTTTGCTTCGTCGTTGTTGTTGTTGTTGTTTGTCTGGCGCTGAGCTTTAAAGGCATTGATTGACGCAGCAAACGATGCGATGCGGCGTGGGGAGGCAATGCACTTGCAGCAGGTTAGGGTGGTGGGTGGGTGTGGAACGTATGTTAGAGAGGGAGTAGCAAAATCGAGAGAGGGAAGAGTTATCGACCAGGAAAAGAAGATAGTACACCACAAAATCTACTCCAATTGATATGCCATTGGAAGCTGCTTGGCTTCGACAAGCTCCTCCAGCTAACCCCCCGCAGACAAAGGCTTATTGATACGTAACTCTGGCTGTGGCTCTCACTTACCATTTTCCTCAGCAACTCCTCATTTTGTATGGCACCCAAATCGCATTCCAACTCCATGGCAAACTCAAACTTGCAACGTTCGGTGGCGACTCCTGCGAAAAGAAAAAAGAAGGAAAAACCATTTAACATGCGCATAAATCATGGGCAAAATGTCAGTTGAAGGCGGCAGTTGCTGTTGCTTTTGCCATCCGATGATGCAATTCACATTGCCATATACCCTGTACATAAGGAATTGTCTTTGTCACGGACATGGGGTATGACTTAGCTTAAGTTGTTGACTTTAACTGCATAAGCTGGTTGAAATACTAGATCTTTTGTTGCTTTGTAGAAACTGAACCCCGTAATAAATCCCAATGAAATTTGATATGACCACCCAATATCACCTATAGAAGCTTTATCTACAATTTCAACTCGATTAAACAATGATAAGAGGCTTAAAACTAGATTAATGTACTTGGATAACTTTGGAAATTAGATAAACTTAGTTTGAGCAAAATTTAACTAAATTTCCAATCATTTCTGCTTATACACGCGGAATTTTAATAAAATTTTAATAAACTTTCGATGCGCCAGATGTCAGCTAGAAAGTCGCCATGCAGGTCATCTGGCAGTCGATCAATCAGCGCTTTTGCCACCTCTTGTTGCCCATACAAATGCGAATGCATTTTTCATTTTGATTCATTTTCAGTTGTTGTTGTTGCGGTTTCTCGAGTGTTGTACAGTGTCTCTCGTATGTATGTTACATAGATTCGTTAATATTATTTTCAATTCATTATGATTTGTTGTTTATTGCACTCTGGACGAGGCGAACCAGATCCCCCAAGTCACCCAAAACGCCAGGTCCCCCAAGTGGCCCGTCGGCCCGCCGGCTCCTCTTCCTCCTCCTCCTTCTCCTCCGCCTAGTTGGAAACAAGTTGTGACATTTCCCCCGTAAATGGTTAAAACGAAACATGGCAAATGGCAATAACAATGTTGTTGTTGCTGCTGCAACTGCAACTGTTGTTGTTGCTCATTGGCCTGACGCTTGTTGTGATTAGTTGTTGTGGCCGCCAGCGTCGCGTATTTTGGTTTCAGTTTTGGTTAACATCAACAGCAACAACAACAACAGCAACAACAACGATAACGATGTTCGGTCAAACGGCAATTGAAATCCACAGCACGTTCTCAGCAAGGTGTGTGGGAAGAAGGGAGGGGGTGCCGCGCGAGAGGGGAGTGGCAGCCCCGACCGGGGCCGGTGCGGCGTCCGGCGGCCAAAAGCCAAACAAGTTCAAAACCGCAATTGGGCAAATAGGCTGAATGATCAGCCAGTCAGTCAGTCAGTCAGTCAGGCAGGCAGGCAGGTAGACAATCAGTTGATTAGGCAGCCATAGACGGATCGGGCGTACGATCGGGAGAGGGATCTGGAGAAGTGGTTGAACTTGAGACAAAAACAACGGCAACCCTGCTTTCCACCCGCCATAACTTTGCTAAAATTTAGAAGATTTTCAAGCGAAATGACACCCCTAGTAATCTTACATTGAAACAAGTCAGGAAGGCTACAGTTGAGAGCGCCCGACCGTAAGATACCATTCGATTAACTTCGTATCGAAGTCCGATCGGATTGGGGATTAGGTGCATACTAGCAGCATCCTTACGTGTGCCAAAGCAGAAAGCTTAGCATTTTCCTTAATATTCGTATATTATTGATTTGCGTGGGCGTTGGGCGTGGCACCTCAAATTTGAAATAAACTTGATCTGCGTATGGTATACAGGAACCATCATGTCAATTTTGGTGTTTCTAGTTCTTGTAATAGCTGAGATCTCGACGTTCATACAGACAGACGGAAAGACGGGTATGGCTCAATCGACTCGGCTAGTGATCCTGAGCCTCCTTTTGCCTGTTACATACTTTTCCACAAACTTAGTATACCATTTTTGACCACTTTCAATGGTCGAATGGTATAAAAATTTCAATTTTGACTATTGAAAGTTTTTGGCCTTTTTTGATTTCTTGGTAAGGGTTACCCCTTGGTTTTCATTAGTACCTTTAACCTCAATTTCGAAAATGCATTACATTATCTTTGTCTAAAGACACTGGGCATCTTCTGAAATACCCCAAGGACTAATGTTTTATAGCTTAAGCCCGATGCTGAAATCTCTTCAGAGTATTCACAATAAATACTATAAAAATCATATATCTGTGTCGCTTAATCTCTCTACAATAAGTAGATAAATATCCACTAGATTAAGACTTATTTGGGTAAACGTTCCATATAATAAATAACTCTAGACAAATAATGCGGATTTAAATAACAATAAACAATTTGGTCTTGGGTGCGTCACTTATCAATTTGCGGGCTTATCGTATAATTCATAAGTCCGACGATTTGCATATATTTTTCTATGTGAGGGTGATCTTTCAATTTGATGGATCCAGTGAATTATCGCACATCGATGTGAGAATCGCGTAGGAAGGCGTGTGGCCAATGGCCCGATAAACAATAATCGAGACGCGGCGCGCGCTCATAAATTAAAAAAAAAACGAAAAGCAACAACCAAAAAAAGAAATGCATAAACCATGTTTAGTGCCAGCCGCTCGTAAAAGTTCGTAATATGGCAATGTGCTTAATTCGAATTCGAATTTGGGTTCTATTTGGGGTTTTTCTCGAATTCTACATTGATTCTGATTTCTGTGTGCGAATTACATTTGATTTATGCGCCCACACCATAGAGTGTGAGGGAGAGCGAAAGAGAGAAAGTGTGGGCTATGCAGATTGTCTGATTGATTTGTCGCTAGATGGCGCCAGGCAGCGCCCAACAGGAAAACCACAAAAACGCCAGCTTAGAACTTTTTCTTCGCAGTGGAACCCAAAGTGCAAGTGCAATTTGCATGTGTATTGTGTTCGTATTGCATATGTATTGTGAGTGTGTATGGTGTGTATTGTATGTGCGCGCTGGGTTTGTGTGTATTTTGTGTACTTTGTGTAACTTTTTTCTTGCGATTCTCACCTGCTGCTGCTTATCAGAGACGTTGCTGGCGTCGCGGCTTTTGTAACTGGAGACAAGCAAACGGGCGGGGGGTGGGGGCGAGCACGCTAGCAACAACTGTTGTTGTTTGGATTCTATGTAAGTAATGCAAGCGTGTGTGCGTTAAGTTCTACAATTCGCGGAAAGAGCTCGAATTACGCGTCTGCGTAAACTGTCAAACGATCGTTGGAGCCGGCAGAGGGCGCCTTGCCGAACAGTTGCGACGGAGGAAGGGAGAGGGAGCACAAAAGTTTTGATTGATTTGCGGTTAAATGTTTATAACTGTACTTCTTTTATTGTTGCTGCTGTTGCCGGCACACGCGATATTGCAATATGCGATGCACAAAATAAAACACAAAAAAATTTATTGTTTACTGTTCGTCGTTTGTTTTCGCTTCTACTGCTGTTGCTGCTATTGTGAGTGGAGACTGGAGACTTGCGACTTGTTGGAGACTTGGGAAGAACTTGGGTAAAAGATGCGCACAACCGTTTGGCACGAGCGGAGGCTCTTAACTGATTGCACTAGTCGCAATTGTTGCTGCATTTAGGCTCGCCTCCGAGCAGAGAGATAGGCGACAACAGCAGCAGCAGCAGCAGCAGCAGCAACAACAACATCAGCAGGAACAACATCAACAATAGCAGCAACTGCAACTGCGGCAGCGCCGTCGCTAGCTGTGGGCAGCGGTCATCTGCCAGTCCCAGTCCGGATGTGGTTCGCCTCGTCGCCAAAATCTCACAGTGTGTGTGTGTGTGTGTGAGTGCGTGCATGCAGCTGTGTGTGGAACCTATTTACTTGCGTATGCTTATACAGCAGCAGCATCCACAAGTCAAACTTAACCTTCAACACAAGCGGGCGAGGCAAAAGCAAATCACAAGGATTTTCTCTAGAATTTCAATACCCTGTACAAAGAATAAAAATGATGTTATCATGTTATCATGAAAAGATATCTAATTTTAACTTGAAATGTGAAACTTCTGAATTTATTGGGAAAAAGAAACCAAAGGAAAATTGCATTTCAAAACATTTGCTTTATTTCTAGGTTAAACGAAAGCAATAAACTACTAAGTTCTTTAGCTGAATTTAAGTTGATTGACAACTGCGATAAGATAACAATCTTGAGCTGATGTATATATATATATATATATATGAGTGTTGTAACCGATTCGAGATCAAATGAACTACATGTAGATCTTATTTCCACTTTCGCGTAGTTCTGATTTCCACTCCAAGTCGTACTTTGCCAATTGCCAGTCCAGAGTGAAGCAATCGTAGGGCGATTGTTCAGAGCGCATATATATAATGCCATCGGGCTCAAATGATCTAACTCTGGCCTGCGCTTCGTTGAAATACTCCATTTCGGCAAGACCCTCACTCTCGTCCTCGGGTATGGTTGGCAGATTATCGGGCATCTTAAAGGCCTTTATCGGTGTCTTTTGCAAAATATATGGATATATAGAGCTTCTTTGCTTGATCAATTTCGAAAAATTCTCCATGCTGTGCGTAGAGCGGAAAAGTGTTTACGAATCTCACAGGCTGCAAACTAATTTTTATCAGAATGGAAAAAATTGACAGAAAAATAAAGTGTTGGATAAAAGTGAAAGTATAGAGTACAAAGTGAACTTGATGCTTCATTTTATCAATGCACGATTAGGTTCAAACATATTCTAGTATAAACATTTATCGAAACATCTAATGAAAGCACTTCGAACAAATTTCACAACTCCAACCCATTTCCTGACTCCGCCAGGCCGAACTCCATGGAATTGGCTGACGCAGTACATGAAAATAATGAGAAACTACAGATCCCTCGATAAGGCCTGACGCCCTTGTCATGCTACAATAAACCCAAAAAACCCAAAGTGAAAACTCCTTATCGAAATGCAAAGCGAGGCAATAATAAAACAAAAAAACTGAACTGAAGCACCACATGGTCAGTGGGTTATGCAGTTTTGGCCAAAACCACTCACCACTGGCTGCATATGCAGTTGTTGTGTTCGCTTTCGGATGATGTGCGGATTGACTGCCTGTGTGTGTGTGTGTGTGCGTGCGTTGAATGTCAACGTCAACGTTCAGTGTCAATCAAATGAAATCGCTCGAAATGCAGCGAAAAAAAAATTCTAGGAAAACATTTTCAACATGCAACTGGCACAAGGAGATGCCCCACAGCAGCTTAGGGTGTCAAATGCAGCTCTAACGGTACAGATAATGCAACAGCTGCGCCAGTGAAAGCTGCATGCGCAACCCTGAGCATCATCTTGTGCTGTCCTTGCGTGGGCAGCGTCAGAGTTTGGGGGCAGCTTGTCAACATGCTGACGTCAGCTGAAGACGGCGCGACTTGTGGCAAGTGCCGTAAAAGGATGGGGCAAGTTCACAGACAATGGTCGAGGGAGAGAGGGACAGCTAAAGATCACGCATGAAAAATGCACAAAAATTGATTTTAATTTATTTTAAGTGATTCACGCTGAAAACGAAAACGCAATCGAAAACAAAAGCAACAAAAAACATAAACCTTGAATGCGCTAAATTTGTCGCCAACCAACAACAGCAGCAACAACAACAACAAGAGCAGCAAGTGCAACAAGTCGATTTGAAACATATTTATTTATCGCTTTGTTTATGTGTATGTGTGTATGTGTATGATCTTATAATTTGTTATATGATCTTAGCATAATTTGCATAGTTTTTTTCTGGTTAATAACTCTACAACTAATCAGTGCTAAATACAACTTAGTTATATTATTTACTGGGCGCACCCCCATAGCTGTCTCTCTTGCTAGATATGTATGTGTATATCTGTATAATCGTATGTATTTATCGAGTTGTGTCGTCGAGATGATATCAATATGAAAGCAACAATTCAATACAAAAAAATAATATATAATGAGTGCAAATATCTATGTATGTATGTATGTATGTATGCAGTATGTACTATATGTAAATGTAGCTATGTATGAATATGAATACATATGTATATAAAACTATATCATAATTGTCTGTAGCCGCCTTAAGAAGCATAAATTCAAATGGGCAAATGATTTTACTTAGTTATTTGGAATATCATGGCGCACTTCTCAGTCTGAGTCAAATCGTTTAAAAATCACAATATTCGATAGATAGAAAATGTATAAATCCTAACTAAAGCCTGCTACAATAACGGTAAGCACATAGAATACTGATAGATGAATCGAAGACAATTATATAAAGAAATGTTCATGCTAAATATTAGAGCTGAGCTACAGAGATTCATACATGGATGAGAGGATACTGAATGAAATAAAACAAAAAACTTATAGAACAATTTGACTCAGCTGAGAAGTGCAAAGAAATGAGATGCGAAAGGAATATATATAAAATATCTGATAAATTCGAATGTGTAAATGATTCGAATTATTATGAGTACTGTAATCGATTTAAATAATAATCAAACTTTGAAATTCAAATTTGACTCAGTTGAAATGATCTATATAAATTTGCAATAACAATTTTGGCACAACTTAAACTTAGTTACGCTTACTAAGACTAACTAATACTAATACTAATAGGTGTCTTGGAAGTCGGAACTACAACATACACATGTATGTATCATGGAATCATTGTTATAGCATAGTGTGGCAATACAGTGAGAGTAGAGCGTGGCCTCGTACGTACTATGTAGTTATGTTTATATATCTCTCTATGTATATATATACTAAATACAATACTTATATAGTGGAAGAACAGTTCATACAGTTCCTAATTAAAAATGGAAGAAAAGGAAATTGCATTCGCATTTGCAGTTGTTGCTAGTACGTTAGTTACATCGTTCGTTCGTTTCTTGTTGTTGTTTTTAGGGTTCGAGCAGCTCGAACGCTGGCAAAAATAAAAAAAAAATTGTTAAAAAAAATATATAAAATTGCACACACATTGAGATTGATAAAGAACATATGGAAGAAGCGATTGGAGGGGGTGGGGTAATGGAGGGAGATGGGGTTGCAAGTTACTGGTCCGTCCTTTAGTCCGTTACGCCTAAATGCACCAGCTGCTGCATGGTGCGCTGCAAATAGGTGGGATCCGGAAACATATTGAACTGCGTCTTGTGATCAACGCTATTCCAGATGACAACATCCTCGCGTCCCGTCGTCACCGAACGTCCAATCGAGAAGAGCAGACGCCGATCGAAGGCGATCTTAAGGAAACGCAACACCTTGCGACCCAGCGGACAGTCAGGCAAATAGCAAATGCGCGGAAAGCCAACAGCAAAGAAGGCACGACCCGGATGCGGATGCTCGGCGGTTTGCAGGCCCGAAGCAATGCTGAAAAGAAAAGAGATAGAGAGAGCGTTAAATAGAAAGAGAGGACATATGTATTGTTGTGCTGCACTACTCACTCGTAGACAATCTGTATTGTGTTCTGGCCCTCGTGGCCGGGCAGGCTTTTGCTGATAATGCTCCAGGACATGCTGCCAATGGGTTGGTTGCCCACCTTCTCGCCGTATACGATGCCACAGACGGGACACTCAATGAACAGGTTTTGCTGCAGCAGAAAGAGGAGAGAGCGGATGAGAAATAGTTTACATGATTAAGAAAGAGTTGACAGCATAGTAGAAAGTTAAGCTAATTATATATTGGAATAAAGCTTGTGATTTTCTTTCATTTTGTGTTTTCTTGTAGGATCTTCCTTCTTCATCTTACCTTATTCAATTCGTTTTGTTGCGCAATTATCATCCCGTTGAGGCACTGCAAGTGCATCAGATGCTGGCAGCGACTTAGCGATATGGCAGGATTCTGTGCCGAGTGCACTAGCTCCTCCATGCACATGGGACACGGTTGTGCATTGGGCCACAGTGGCGGTTCGACCACTTTGACGAAGCGTGATATCATATCGCTGGCTGGGTCCACGCCCACAATCGAACCAGCGATTGATTGCTGCTGTTGCTGCTGCGGCTGCTGTTGTTGTTGCTGCTGCTGCTGTTGTTGTTGTTGTTGCTGCTGTTGCTGCTGCTGTTGCTGATGATGATGATGCGGCATTGGCAGTGGCGGCGGCACCGGCGCCCTCTCGCCTAGTGATGATGGAGGCAACGAAGGCACAAAGACCTCATCGCTTCCAAGCGAACAGTCAAGCAGATCGTTCACAGATATGGCAAAATTACGGCTACGCAAGCTTTCCTTGCTCTCATGGCTTAAATAAGTCGATACGGTGTCCACACTGGGTCGACGACGATGCGACTTCACGCTGTTGGTATCCGTATCTGAGGCACGCGTGCGCGAACGCGACCGATGCGAACCCATGCGGCTGCTACGTTGCGACTGCAACGATCCTTCCGAGCAGCGGCTGTGATGGCTATTCATCGACGAGGTAAGCATGCTCTTGCCGCTGTGCGAGAAGTGCGCCTGATGCTGCATCAGATGTAGCGTGGAGCCTGCAACATTCGAGGTGGATGCTGCTGCCGACAAGTGGCCATTGCTGTTATGGTTGTGATTGTTGTTGTGGTTGCTGCTGCTATGCTTAGTGCTGCTTCCGAAGATGTTGAGATTGTTGAGTATCTGGCGCAGATTTGTTGTGGAGATTTCGCTATGCTTTTTGTGTGATTTTCGTTGCTGTTGCTGCTGCTGCTGTTGTTGTTGCTGCTGTTGCTGATGCTGCTGCTGTTGTTGATGAAGATGATGCTGCTGCTGCTGTTGTTGCTGATGAAGATGATGATGTCCATGTGTGTTGTTGTTCACAGTTACCGACATGGGTAACGGATGCTGCTGCCGATGCAATGGCGGCAACATTGCACCCATTTTGGGCAACGTATTGTTCCGCTGCTGCTGCTGCTGATGAGTTGCGTAGTCGTTGCCATTGCTGTTCGACTTAAACTGCAGCGCCTGTTGTGGCGTCAGCTTGACCAGCGGATACGGCGCCTGCTGTGTACGGCGTATGCTGCGCAACGGACCGCTCGGCTGTCGCATTTGCGTCAGATTGCAAAAGTTAATCGTATATGGCAGGCTTATGTTTGTGTTGCACAGATCCAACGTTTGTTCGCCCTGCAGAACGCAATGAATAAAAAAATAATAGAATATATATAATAAATAAAATTACACGCTAAATGTTCTACTTGCAAAGGACTCGACTAGAAAGTGCGAGAACAGTTCATAAGACCATTTGAAATTCAACTTACTCGCGCCCACGCATCCTCAATGATGCACTGGACATGCATGTTGTATGGCCGCCAGTCACAGTTGCTATCAGTGCTGCTGCTGCCACCTGCAGACCACTCCCACTTGGTGCCCTTGCCGGCCGGACTGCTCGGGGCGTAGAGCATGCGCCGCACACCGATTGTCAGAAGTCCTGCCTCAGATTCCGTGTCCGACTCCTGGGTCATGGTGCGCACATTGACATAGTACTGCTCCAGGCTGGGATCCGCATCGCTCAGCATGACGCGCGTTAGTTTCTTGGCGTGCGCACGCTCCAAATGCTGCGACACGGCCGGCGAATAGGGCAACCATTTGCCACCGCGAGACTCGAATTCCCAGACGCAAACGGCATGTGTATGATTGACGCTGCAGCCACCGCCACCGCCACCGCCGACGCCGACGCCAACACCGCCCCCACCGCCGCTGCTGCCGCAAGCAGCGCCACCAGCCCCATTGCTGGCCATGTTTTACTTTGTTTTATCACTCACTTCATTTTTCTTGTTTTGTTGCATTCATCAATTCAGTTCATTGGTTTTTTTTTCTACGTTTTTGTTTACGATCGTATTTCGTTTACGTTTGCTCGCTCTCGTTCTCTGTTTATGCATTCAAATTCGGGTGCGATCGGTGCGCTGCTTGCTGACACTGCGACGAAGATGGAACACAAAATAAACAAAGAAATTAAAAATGGTGGCCCTGTCTGCAAGCAGGGTAGGAATTGCACTGCAGCGCACCAACAGCTTGCTTTTTTTGCAGCTCGCGTAGCAATTGGATCCACAATTTGTACAGCACTTGAACTTGCTCATCAATTGGAATTGAGTTTAATTAATTTATATGCAAATTTCAACATTTGAGCGCAAGCGCAAATGTTAATGCAACAGGTAGGGTAAATTAAAGTTAGTACAGTGTGACCGCACACCGTATGCACTACGAGTAAATGCAGTATATTTCTGATCACAGCTAGTATTTTCAGTGTGGCTTTGTTCATTGTTATCGACATATCGAATGGCATTTTATACAACCCTAAAAGCGCCATCTGGTGTTTTATACATGCAAACTTCTAGAAAATGCAACCCTGTATCGGCGAAAAGTCAATTTTGACAAGCAGGCTACTTCCGCCGCTCTCGCCATTCCTTTACCTTTCTGACGGGCAGACGTAAAGCTGGTCTTTTTAAACGACCCGCAATATAATCTGCATTTTTTGTTAGCATCTTTAAATAAAACTGCGTGAAAATGGTTGTTAAGAAGGTAAACAACGTTGCCTAAACGAATTACTCAAACGTTTTGTGTGAAAAGTGCCGAGAAAAGTGTTTTATTTTGGTTATTTTTTGTTTTGTGATTTGTTTGTTTTTGTGTGTGTGAATATATGCAAAGATACCCAATAGCACATACACAATGTATGTGCTTATATGTGATGTGCACATAACTAAACCGAAACCATTTCAACTTACAGCCCAGGCCAAAGAAGAAGCCAGTGACCAAGAAGGTAGCCCCCGCTCCATTGGCCGTCAAGAAGCCAGTTGTCAAGAAAGTTGTCAACCAGCTCTTCGAGAAGCGTCCCAAGAACTTCGGCATCGGTAAGTGGTAACAAGCAACAACCTACTCTCGTTTCCAACTTACATGGCTTATAACTTTCCGTTTTGCAGGCCAGAATGTTCAGCCCAAGCGCGATCTGTCGCGTTTCGTGCGTTGGCCCAAATACATTCGCATCCAGCGCCAAAAGGCTGTGCTGCAGAAGCGTCTGAAGGTGCCACCACCAATTCATCAGTTCAGCCAGACCCTGGACAAGACCACAGCTGTGAAACTATTCAAGCTGCTGGAGAAGTACCGCCCAGAGTCCCCTCTGGCCAAGAAGCAGCGCTTGAAGAAGCTGGCTGAGGCCAAGGCTAAGGGCAAGGAGGTTGAGCCCAAGAAGAAGCCCAGCTATGTTTCTGCCGGTACCAACACTGTTACCAAGCTCATTGAGCAGAAGAAAGCTCAGCTGGTTGTCATCGCTCATGATGTCGATCCCCTAGAGGTATGTGTGCGGCCGCCATCAAAGATAGTTATTCCTTTCGCCCTTATCTTTCGCCTTATATGATGTTAATTTGAATTTCTTCAACTGAAGCACGTTTAAACGTGTCTTAATGTGGTCAAATGACAGCTGAGCTTATAATTTCCCCCTGCTATTGCCGACCTCAAATGACTTCGCGTTCAATTTCAAAACACGTGTCTAATATGTTTTTTTGGTTTTCTGTTTGTTTTTAGCTGGTGCTCTTCCTGCCCGCCCTGTGCCGCAAGATGGGTGTGCCCTACTGCATTGTTAAGGGTAAGGCTCGTTTGGGCCGTCTGGTCCGCCGCAAGACCTGCACCGCCCTGGCTTTGACCACCGTTGAGAACAACGACAAGGCTAACTTCAGCAAGGTTCTGGAGGCTGTGAAGACCAACTTCAACGACCGCCATGAGGAGATCCGTCGTCACTGGGGCGGTGGTATCCTGGGCTCGAAGAGTTTGGCCCGCATCGCCAAGCTGGAACGCGCCAAGGCCCGTGAACTGGCCCAGAAGCAGGGTTAAACAGCAGTTGCACCAACTATTGTATACCTAAAAATGCTAAATGGACGTCGATTCAAAAAGAACGAGTTGATGATATACCCATAAACAACAACAACAAATAAACATTTAAGTGTACAATTTTAAACTTTTTTTTCTATATGTATAGTGACAGAGCTAGTGGCGCTTGAACGCCTCTGGGGTTCAATAAATTTATAAGCTATTAACATGCCGGGTTTTTGCTTTCGCCAACAAAACATCATAAATAGAAATTCAATTTTAAAAGAAACATCGTGCTATCTGAAAGTTTGTCAGTTGTGCAAATTTTAACAGCGCCATGAAATTTTAACAGTGACAATTGGTTGGTTAGGTTTTTTAACAGTGCCATTTTGAGTAAAGTATGCGAACAGCTGTCACTGCTCGCTGGCGCTCGATTGATATCGATAACTTAACGAATTTAAATTTTTGTTTTTTTATTAAGAGATAATTGAAGTGAAACATATTAAGATATATTGAGCACAATCATATTTTGGCACGTTCAGCACGCAGCTTTATGCTCTGAATGGCTTCATTAAGAATGCTGAGCACCATGTCTACCTTCTCCAGCGTAGCATTCTCACCCATCAGGCCAATGCGAAAGACGTGTTCCACGGTGGGGCCTAGCCCGCCACTTACCTCCAGATTGTATCTGTAGGAGAGCGGAAAAAGTGCATTAATTAGTTGCTAGGAAGATTGGTACTGCGCGAACCACTCACTTGCGCATGGCATAGTCGGCGACCTTGCGCCAATCGACGCCGAAGGGCACTTTGATGGTGTTCACCGTGGGCAGACGATCAGCTTCGTGCTGTACAAACATTTCGAGGCCCAGTTCCTCAATGCCCAGCTGCAGGCGGGCGGAGCATTCCTGATGCCGGTGCACTACGCTCTTCAGACCCATCGCGCAGAAATGGGCCAGCGCCTCGCGCAATCCGTACAGTAACGTGGACGAGATGGTGTGATGGTAGATGCGAGGCGTGCCATAGCAGCCCCAGTACTGCCCAATAAGCAGTATGTCAAAGTAGTAGACCTTTGACTTGGACTTGCGCTGTCTGATGTGCGTTAGGGCTCTCTTGCTAAACGAGATGGGCGTCAGACCAGCTGGGCCACCCAGGGATTTTTGTGATCCCGCATATGCCACATCCACCTTCCATTCGTCCATGAGGAAGTGGGTGCCGCCCAGCGAGGCAACCACATCGACAACCAAAAAGCAATCGTGCTGCCGGCACAGTTCGCCAATCTCGCGAATGTGACGCTGCAGGATGCCCGTCGAGGAGTCACCTTGGGCAATAAAGAAAACGCGCGGCTTGTGTGTATCGAAGGCGAAACGAATCTCTTCCAGCGTCAGTGCACGTCCGAAACTCGCCTCCACGTAGCGCACATCGGCGCCATAGCGACGCGCCATATCAGCAGCTCGATGTCCCCAGACGCCCGTGATCCCAAGCAGCACCACGTCGTTGTCCTCGATCAGATTGCAGAGCGCCGCCTCCATGCCACTGTGCCCCGAACCGCTGATGCACATCGTCGCATCGTTCAGCGTCTGGAATATATACTTGATGCCCTCCTTTACCTCATCCATTATCTGTGTGTGAGTGTGTAGGCGGCACGAGGCAAGGCGCAGCGAGAATAGGTGCGACAAAGAAAGGGGGAGAGAAGGAGCAGCGATCAGTCAAGCGTCTCAATAATTGGCGTACTTTGTACTCGGTTATCGCGAATTGAGTTTTCACGTTTCGAACTACGTTTATACGTGGGGTATATCATAACATGGGCAACTTATATTTGCAGTTAAAGAGCGACAGAAAAAGAGGAGGATAAAGAAAGAGCTGCAGTAGATTTTATCTCTGCCTATAAAAATACATAAAAAACATATCCAGTTAAAACCCCAAATAACTTAAAAGGACCGGGAAAGATTTTAAGTATGATATAGTGGTCTCTTTTTAATAAAACATCGTGTAAAATACTTTAAAACTAAAATAGGTTCCCGTAAAATCTCGAAATGAAAAACCATGTATCTTCCTACCCCTCATTCATATAAATCTATCTCCCTCTGTTAGGGCCAGAGATAAAGAACTATGCTAGATCACAGAATTAAAGACTATAAAGATAAAATTATCTCCTAATTGCAAATGTATCATAAGATAGGAGGTAGGTCAACATATACAAGTATACCACATTCATCGTATAAACGTAGCACTTCAAGTTAAACATCTATTAGATTGGCCAATGGGTTTGGGTTTCTAACCTGCAGGCATTCGGGATGCATGTGACCCAGAACCGGGTTGCTCATGGCCTCCAGCACACGCTGCGAGCAGTTTGACGGACCCGGTCCCATCAGTGTCCTGCTGGGCACAAAGAGTGGGCGCTTCAGTACGAGGGGCGGCGGCACTTCCATTTTTGCAAATTAAGCAAAGCAAAACAAAACAAAAACACAAAAACTTTCCACTAATCGCGGGTTTGACGTAACGTCGTAACTTGCTACTCTCCGATCTCCGACTATAGTATATATTTATATTGATCTTGGACTGGGCTTGGAAGGGGCCTATCGCAGCAGCAAACCGAACGATTTTTCGGAGGATCGTTTACGTTGAAATCGAAAGATCTAACTGAAACATTGAAACTACGGCTCGTGCGGATTTATAGCTCGAGTCGAGTAGGCCAGATGCTTATCGCTGGAACAAAATCTCTGGCGAACGCACTTGAATGCTGAGCACGCTTGCTCTTACTCTCTCCGGCGCTCCTCGCTCTTTCTGTCTACTACGTCGTTGATGCTGCGTCTACCACGGGCCTTCTAAAGGTTAAATGCCTGGGGTGACTCGTTGTGAAATTCAGGGGGTCTCTGCATGGCCAAAGTGTAGAGATAACAGAGAAAGAATAGGAAGAAAAAGAAGAATTTGACAAATCTGCGTAATGACGACAGCTTCCAGATGAGCGTGTCAAACCAATTTGATTCTGATAATCAGATTAGAGAGATTGGCGAGCGACTGTGGCAATGGCAACGGAGGGGACAGATAGAGAGAGAAAGAGATAGAGTGCATGTTTTGCTCTTTAGATAAGAAATAGATTTGATTGCAACCGGAAAAGGTAAGTAAAAACAAACAGCAGCTATAGAGTCAAAGAAACATGCAGCTGGAAATACATTAACTTTAATCATTGCATACAAATTGTTGTTTCAAATTTAAAATTCTGCCAAAAGTCAGTTTGCTATGATAACCTTTCTATGGTGTATTTGAATTGAAAGATCGTTGCAGTGTAGGGATGCAGAAAAATCGCAAAACTCATCGAAACATCGTTGTCTAGATATCGATGTTTCTGATAATTTCAGTGCAATACATAACCATCACTTAACAGATAATAAATAACACTAGCTATCGATACGTTTGCATCGATGTGTAACAACATTGCTTTTTAACAGTGTTGGTCAATTGCCTAACACTTGGGTATTAACATTACAGTGCTGCCATACATTTGTGATTTGCTTTCAGCAAGTTGGCAAGCATTTACACTTTTAGTATATTTTAATGCATAAATAGGGCAAAAAGTTTGTTTTAATTACGGTATATACTAATATTTGTGAAGAGCTTATGGTATATAATAGCATGTTTTGAACTTGTTTTGAATGCAAAAGTCAGAATTGAGCAAACAGAGATACCGTGACAAGTGAGAAATTCAAAATAAACAAATGTTTAAGAAGAAGCAAGACAAACGGAATGCTTTTTGCAAAGGAAAGTGAAATTTATACCATTAATGGTATATTCTATCGTTATCGGCGCGGTCACGCTGGAAGGCAGTCAATATTATGCGAAACAAAAAATCTATAAAAAAGTAGAGCAGCAGCAGCAGCAGCAGTTGGGGCGGGGTAAGCAGGACCAGCAGCAGCAGCAGCAGCAGCGGGTAGTAGTAGTAGCCGCGCCAGAAGCATGGAACCTCCAGCGAACGTTGCCGTAACAAGCAGCGTCCTAGCAAGCTGCTCAGTGGAGTGTGCAGCGGATGCTGCTGAGCAAGATAATCAAATGACAACAGCAACGCACAAGAAGGCAAACAACGATGAAGATGAGGACGACGATGATGATGATGATGATGATGATGCCAAGGATGCGTACTACGAAGCGCGCGATGAGCTCGAAACGGCATTCCAAAGTGCGTTGACTCTCACCAGTGACGTCAGAGTAAATATTTGCGATGCCGATGTGGACCAGAGGGGGACGCAAACGTCAACTGAAGATGCGCGCGCAGAGCAGTCGCCCAAACAGGAAACACACAACGAGTGCAGCCAAGGTAAGTGCGATGCTGCGATTTATTGTGACCTTCTTGGATGGTCATTCAGTAATTATCTGATTTCCTTTGCTCTAAAAGCAGGAGAGAACGACCAAACACAACCCTCTGCCTCTGCTGTTGCAGCGGCAGCGTCGACGACGCCACAAGCTGCCAAGGAATTGACGCGCCAACGACAGCCGCATCAGACGCTGCTCTCAACAAAGTCCTGCGAGACGCCAGCATCGGGAACGACTCTTTCGCCGAGCAGCTCGTGCAACGGTAGCATCGGCAGCGATGGTAGCTGCAGTGTTGGTGGCGGTGCACGGCGCAAATCGTGGACACTGTCACCGCAGAACTGTAGCTCCAAAAAGAAAAACAAATCGACGAGCACCGCCAACGCAGACAGTTTCAATTTGTGGGTGGCACGTGAATGCTTCGAGACGGTACCCGCTGAAATGGTCGATTCGCTTAGCGTGGCTGAACTGCAGGAGCAGCAGCAGCAGGAGGAGGTTGAGGAACAGCTGCAGCTGCAGCATGAGGATGATGACGATGTAGATGAGGAGGCTGCCGCTGTCGAGAGCCTGCTGGGCGCAGCGGCCGCACTACAGGCTAGCGCCAGTGCCAGCAGCGCCAGCAATCGGCAGAAGCCGCAACCTCATCATCTGCGTCAGCCCGCGCAGCATCGTCCGCTGGAGCGCTCGTGGCCACCGCGTGCCATTGGACGCGAGCTGAAGCTGCAGGGTGATGTCTTCAAGTTCGATATACTGGACACGGACGAGACGCGGCTCAACTTGGAGGATGTGCCCAGCTACAGCGGCGCCAGCTCGCCGCTGCGTTTGCACGGTCAGAGTCCTGGCCTGGGCCCGGAGGCAAGTCCGCCGCCAATGCGCTTCAAGCCGCTGTTGCAGAAGAAGATCGGACCGGACAGCTACATCAATACGATCAGCACGCAAAAGGTTCCCGCCCACTTGACCTATGAGTTTCCCACTTTTCCGCTGCAGGAGCAGCACAACAGCCTGGCCAGCTGCAGCAGCAGCTCGAGCGGTGCCGGCAATGTGAGCTCCAACGGTAGCCTGGCTAACCATCATTTTCCCTATTTGCGACAGCATCGACCATTGACGCGTGCACTCTCCAACGGCAAGGGCAGCGCAGCGGATGAGCCTCATCATCTTGTCGGTGGCAGCAATAATAACTCGCCGCGTCTTCTGCTCTCGCCCAAACGTCAGCGTAGTCCACCCTCAGGTTGCTCGACACGTAGCGCATCCCCGCTGGATTTGAGTTTAAGTCCGGAGCACAATTCCCCGACGCGTGGCCGCGGTGTCGGCGGACTGGAATCGATGTTGCCACTGCCCCTGGCCCCACCACCGCCAGGCACGCCCACATTCCATGCACAGCGCCCACAGCAGCGGCTACTCAAGCGCGTTGGAGGCGGCGGCGGAGGAGGCTCAGCTCTTGCCGGCGCTGGACTGGTCTGTCCACCAACCCCCACGCATCATGCGCGCCGGCATGCGCGTCTGCAAGCTGTCACTGCCAACTCCGCCGGCGCAGCGGAGTCTACCTCTAGTCAATTGGATTACGGCCAACTGCAGACGCCACCTGGGTCGCCTGCCATGCTCGGAGCGGAGGAGGGAGAATGCAATGGCACCAGTGGTGGCATGGTGCATCTGAGCAGCACGCGTCTGCCCTCCATACCGGAGCGCACTGCAGCGGCAGCAGCAGCAGCGGCGGCGGCAGCAGCTGCAGCGGGAGCTGGCATCATGGAAAACGTTGGCGGAGCTGCGGCTGGCGCTGGAGCTGCAGCGGGAGTAGCGGAGCCGCCACTGCCGCCAGCATGGGAGGCACGCATGGACAGCCATGGACGCATCTTTTACATAGATCACACAACGCGCACTACATCCTGGCAGCGACCGGGACCGAGCACGGGACCTGGTGGACGCGAGCAGCATCATCGCCAGCAGCTGGACAGGCGCTATCAGTCCATTCGACGCACCATCACCAACGAAAATCGCCTGTCCCTACACTCAGCTGAACCGTCCGCTGGCCACGCCCACAGCCAGCTATATAATTTACCACGTGGCGGAGCGCAGGTTGCCACAGCCGGCGCAGGAGCGGGAGGAGTTACAGCAGCTGCAGTGGCGAACGCAGCTGCGGCTACAGGAGGAGCAGGTGCAGCAGCAGCAGCAGCCACAGCCAGTGGCGGAGCAACTGCCTCAGCTGGAGCTACTGTCGCTGCGGCGGCGCCTGCCAACGCACTCAATCTGGCCATACATCCGGCCGTGCTGATGCTCTGCCGTCCGGACTTCTACTCGCTGCTGCACACCAACGAGGCAGCGTTGGCCATCTACAATCGCAACGCGGCACTGAAGCATATGGTCATGCGAATACGCAGGGATCCGCAGTGCTTCCAGCGATATCAGTATAACAAGGATCTGGTCGCATTGGTCAACACCTTCGCTCAGCTCGCTCGAGAGCTGCCCTCGTGCTGGGAGACCAAAATGGATCAGTCGGGCAAGCAGTTCTTCATCGATCATCAGCATCGCAAGACCAGCTTCATGGATCCGCGTCTGCCTGTGGAGTGTCCTCGCGTAGTTAGGCATCGCCAGCAGCAGCAGCAGCAACAACAGCAGCCGCATCCGGGACAATTCCTGCCACCGGATCTGACCGATGGCAATTGCTTGTCTGCTACCAGTGGCCACATTAACAGCTCCAATAACTCCAGTTCCTCCAGCGCAACGGTCTCGGTTTCGGGTGTTCCCCCCCTGCCGCCGCCACGTCCCTGTCGCAGCACAGTACATGCCTCGGCTGCGACGCACAACTGCACCACGGCAGCGGCCATTGCGTGTGCCTTGAGTCTGGCCGGCAGCGCCTCCGGTGGATCTAGTATGGGTGGCGGCGCCACTGCCGCAGGCTATGAGGATGTGCCCATTGCTTACAACGAGAAGGTAAGTTTAACCAGAGGTTATCAGCAGTTTGATAGCTAAATCTCTTGGGGAATTATGGCTTGCTCACTCAACTAATTTCTCACGCCTCCCTCTTTGCAGGTCATTGCATTTCTGCGACAACCTAACATTCTGGAGATACTGCGCGAACGCCAGGGACAGCATATGGTGTCCAGACCGTTGCGTGAAAAAATCAACATACTGCGAGTGGAGGGCGTGCCGGCCCTGGAGCGACTAGGTCATGACCTACAATTGACCATTCTGCTGAGGTGAGTAACTCATACTATATGTACATATATTATATGATTTATTCAGTCAAGTCGGGTTGTTCAGTAGAGCTTATAATTAGAGAATAGTTCGATATTGTGAACTAAACCCCAAGATATGATATAGAAAATGAGTCTATCAAAACATTCGGCGCAGCGGCTAACAAGAAAGAAAGTCTACCTTCGGCACGCCGAAGATTTCATACCCTTGCAGTTACTTCAAACTATTTGATCGGCCGATAGGTTCTATGGCAGCTTAACGATATATCTCCAATTTCAATAACATTTTCACAGCCTTTAAGGGACATATCAAGACATAAATCGGGCAAATTTCTAGGTGATATCTTGAAAAATGACAAAAATCGACCGATATGTTCTATGGCAGCTATACGATATATCGGTCCGATACGGCTCGTTCTGAGTTATTTATAGCGTGCAGCAATATGAAGCATGTACACCAAGTTTCATCAAGATAGCTCTAAAACTAAAAGACTAGCTTGCGTTGCAACAGACAGACGGATAGACAGACGGACAAGGGTAGTTCCTTCTGGGGATGGGTAGTACCATCTGCAATGGTATAAAAATAGGTATAAAAATGAAGTCAGTAAAAGCTTATCAAGTGAATATGCCTAAAACTTACCCCTACGAAACTCATCTACAAGCTGCCCCACTCACAGTTGCAGTGCATCACTGATGTACCCAAGATCCAAAGTAGACATACGAGGTGACTTGTTCGATTTGAAGTTGCAGTCGCAGTTCTAGCCACTTCGAAGTCATCGTCTGCACTTGGCAAAGGCTTTGGCCCAAATCGCCATAAATTGGCGATATACGTTTTCGGCGACCGAACCGCGCTGTGTTCGTCCTGCTTCAGTGCATCCAGCAAGCTGTCTGCCTACCCCCTGCCTGCTTGTCGTTAGGTGTTAGCTGCATGTGTGTTAATTGTGGATTGTAAATTGCATTTTGAAAATCGACGCGCCGCGAAGGTTGTCTTAGCTCATTTCCAAGCGCAGCCTGCAAGGTTAGCCAACGAATCGAGCGATCGGAGAGACCAAGCAACCGATCGAGTGAGCGACTCCCCCATTAGCTGTCCAATTTATTGTTTAATTGCCGGCAAAAAAAAAAACAACAAAAAACAAAGCAACAAATAATATTAAAAAAATAATATGCATTTTCTTCAAAATTTGTCGAGTCAACCACAAATATTAAGGAAATATTCACATGCCATTTCTGACCTTAATCCGATCGGCCCACCGATTAAGCCTAATGAAGCTGCAGCTCCAGCTGAACCCCGCGATTGCTCGACTTGAGATCAGGTACTCTCGGGCACTTTAATTGCACAGTTTATTGCGCTTCATTGCGTCCGAAATGCGAATTGGCAGCCACAGCAAGTGGGCAGCCCCTCCCTGCTCCACTGCCATGATTACTCAGCTAACTGGCCAAATTTGTTCAAAAAGTTATATGAAAATTTCTCTTAATTTCTACCAAATCGAACTGGTCAGAAAAACCAAATCCAACAAGTTTTTCCCCACCACGATTGCAGCGAGTGGGCAGCGCCATTGTTGGTTTAGGCAAGTTCGGATCGCTAATCTTTATAGATGTTGCAAAAGTTTCAACTTTCCTTGCCTCGACTAAGGCATACCCTACTGCTCTGTTGATTGTCCCATAAACATTTCCTTAATTATGCGCGACACGCCCATCTAGCGCATCGTAAACAGCTGGCAAACGTTTGGCTAATCCCTGCCGGGTGTCGCGGCCGGGAGGGGATTGAGACGCAGTTTAACCCAAATTTCAATTTGCCAATAAAGCATAATTTATTGATCGGGCTGGGCTGTGGTCAGTATGGCAGAAGGAGGAGATCTCTAAGCTTAGCTTTTGGGGGTGTGGCAGCGGCGTCCTCTGCGTAGACGATGATGATGCACAAGATGACGACGTTTCGTATCGATATAATGATCATTATATTGTTGTTGCTGTTGTCGATGATGATGTTGTTGTTGTTGTTGTTGTTGCTTTTGATACAACTGAAGCGTTGACAAGCTTCGCTTTTCCCCTCGCAGTTGTTCTCGTCGCGCTTGGTTAACAGTTCATTGGGTCTGGGTTTGGGGCTGGGCTTGGGCTCGGGTTTGGGTTCGGGTTTGGACGTCACTGTGCCGCATGCTGTTGCAACATTTGGGCGTGCTAAATGCATGGCCCTTCCCTCCCTTGCTTCCCCTTCCCCTCCTGCTTGCGCGCCCATCCCATGCGCAGGCCAGGCGACAGGCGGCTGACCATGCCCGGCGTCGACACGCAGCAACATGTTGGTGCTCGCGCACGGCACTTCGATAATCGCGCAGTGTAATCGAAACGCACTCCAAGTGAGTCAACCCCACCCGCCGCTAGCCGCTACCCTGCACCCTTTTCCCCTTACTCCCCTTTCGCTCTTGGCTCTTCGTCTGCTGCTGCTAACGGCGTCATCGTTATGGATTCTTGCGACGAAGTCCAAGTTCGGCAATCGTCGTCGCCGCGTCGTGTTGATTCGGGCTGCACTTCGCTCCAGCAATAACAACAACACGAGCAGCAACAACAAATTACAATTAAATAATTTTTCTTTGGTTCTTGTTCTCGCGTTGTTGTTGCTGCCGCTGCCGCTGCTGCTGCTGCTGCGCTCACTTTAATTCCATTTTCATTTCCAATTTCATATTTATCGGCTGCGCGCTAGACAAACGCGTCCATTCTGCGCGCGCCCTAGTAACGAATCGCCCGTCCGGCTTAGCGTATTATATCTCCGTCTCCGGTTCTGCGATTCTACGACTCCAGCTCCAACTCTAACTGCAACGCCGAGGCTGCTCGTCCCGTCGCCGTTTAGTCTCTCGAGTTGCCGCTGCCAATGCTATAGTTGTTGTTGTTGTTCTCATTCTCATTCTCATTCAATTTCGATTTCGATTTCGCGCGCCTCTTGAAGCACCAAAACAAACCAAAAAAAAAAACACCGAAACAGAAGCATTTCAACTGTCAGCGCGCGAGCAAGTCGAACCCGAGCCGAACTTGTACATAAATAAATAAATTATTAACTAACTAAATAGTTAACAAAAAATAGAAACTATCCACTTAATGCACATCGATCTGAAAATTGCATTCCAAGCGAATTGTCGAAACTCGTTACGCTCTTTTTTCGCAGTTTTTTCCAATTTTTTGTTTGTTTATATTGTTCTGTGACAATCGAATCTCGATTAATCGCAATCCGCTGAAGATCTGCTGGCATGGTTAACTATTCCGTGCTAAAGGCTCGGGGAACACAACATCATGGGCTTCCTATCGAAGGCTGCCTACATCGTGTGGGCCGTGTAAGTACCATATGAATCCGTATGAAACTCCCCCAAAGAGTTCTCCCCCCCCGGTCGTGCGTCATAACTGCTTAGAGAAGTCTATAAGTCGTAATATTGTTTGACGCCTCTAACCATGACTAAAGCGCATAAATTACACGCATTTGTGAAATAATCACTTTGCCTGAGCCAAGCAAATGCATCGCCATCTGAGACTTGACTCGTCTATGTCAATGCATAATATAGTCGAGCTTATCTTTCACCAAAACTAGGTGGAGTTTGCCGGCAAAACGGCGACTCTTTACGAGCTTCCAAGGCAGTGTCGTCTATATTGTATTATACAATAATATATCACAGGAAGAAGGCGATATAAGGTCTAGAAGGGAGTTCCCTTCTAGATATGTAGTAAGAAGGGTAAACCAATTCTTTTCAATCTAGATCTAATAAGAATCAAGCAACAACAGCTTGGAGCACTTCCCTAGGCAAGCTTTTCAGCTATCACAAGGCTATCTCCCTATCTGGGTTGTTCCCACATTGTAGGGTCACATCAACATCCTTTCCAAGGCAGTGTCGTCTATATTGTTTCATAATATATCACAGAAAGAAGGCAATTTCAGGTCTAGAACTCCCCGTCTAGATAGTAGAAAGGGTAAACCAATTCTTTTCAATCTAGATCTAATCAAGCAACAACAGCTTGGATCACTTCCCATGCGAGCTTCCCTAGGCAAGCTTTTCAGCTATCACAGGGCTATCTCCCTATCTGGCTTGTTCCCACATTGTAGGGTCACATCAACATCCTTTCCAAGGCAGTGTCGTCTATATTGTTTCATAATATATCACAGAAAGAAGGCGATTTCAGGTCTAGAACTCCCCGTTCTAGATAGTAGAAAGGGTAAACCAATTCTTTTCAATCTAGATCTAATAAGAATCAAGCAACAACAGCTTGGAGCACTTCCCGTGCGAGTTTCCCTAGGCAAGCTTTTCAGCTATCACAAGGCTATCTCCCTATCTGGGTTGTTCCCACATTGTAGGGTCACATCAACATCCTGGGTTATCGTATTACACCCACTGGAATTGTTTACTATGGATATATTAAGGAAGAAGGATTTAAGGTCTAGAACTTTCCTTCTAGATAGTAGAAAGGGTAAACCAATTCTTTTCAATCTAGATCTAATCAAGCAACAACAGCTTGGAGCACTTCCCGTGCGAGTTTCCCTATGCAAGCTTTTCAGCTATCACAAGGCTATCTCCCTATCTGGGTTGTTCCCACATTGTAGGGTCACATCAACATCCTTTCCAAGGCAGTGTCGTCTATATTGTTTCATAATATATCACAGGAAGAAGGCGATTTCAGGTCTAGAACTCCCCTTCTAGATAGTAGAAAGGGTAAACCAATTCTTTTCAATCTAGATCTAATAAGAATCAAGCAACAACCGCTTGGAGCACTTCCCATGCGAGTTCCCCTAGGCAAGCTTTTCAGCTATCACAGGGCTATCTCCTTATCTGGGTTGTTCCCACATTGTAAGGTCACATCAACATCCTGGGTTATCGTATTACACCCACTGGAATTGTTTACTATGGACTGCAATCGCGTACTATAAAAACCCGAATGAATCATGAATCACTTTTCATTCAATAGGCGCACAAAGCACTTTTTCAACAAATTGCAACGAGGGGGGCGGGCAAAGGGGGAGGGGCAAAGAGATACTCGTACTGCGCCATTCAAGAAGTTAGCAACAAAGTAGCTCAGTTCCGCCGACTTCCTGAGCGCGATTGCGTTCTTGCCATGGAATGCGATGACGTAAAGAATTTACATACAGAGTATTGCTAATGATATATCCCAGAGTATCCAGTTGAAGGAATGCTACGCCAACAAATCGCAATCGCATTGCGAATCTAATGCCCTGAGAACAAAATAGAGAAACATCATAGAGAAAGAATTTGAAAATCTTCTCAAGGATATGCGCAAGAAGTTCCAACTCAAGTGTTTTCTAGCTCGTATTACACACACACATAGATAAATGATAATAAAAAAAGAACCGACGTAAAGAAACAATACGAAATTTGTTGAGGCTCTTATCGGGGCTGTTCGACAAATTGGGGTTGCCACATTGTCAATTGATGACAATCGATCAACTGTGTGTAACTCTTGTTGCCGGATTACGCGCCACGCCCCCCTCCTCCTGCTTGGTTGCTTTTCCTTGCTCTATATTTAGCCACTATATATGTATGTATGTATGTGTACGACGCACTTGCGACATCGGTTTGTTGTTATTAAAATCGTAATAGCCCACAATGGTTTTATCACTCACCATTGCCTTATCAATGTTCGTATCGTTCCTCGCTCTCGTTCTACCACTCGTTTTCGTTTACGTTTTCGCCTTCGCTTTGTTTCGGCCTGCATTGACGGGGGGTAGGGGGAGTGTGTTACTGCAACACCTACGCCAGCGGCCCGAGAATCCCAATCGGGAGCCGCAAAACCAATTTAGTCTTTCGACTGCCGCAACGCAACAAGTTCAACATTTTGTTATACCAAAATCCAAAAAAAAAAAAAAAAAAAAAAAAAACAAAAAACGGAAAAAAAACTACGTTTCCTCAGTTTTTTTTTCTATTTTTTGTTTACTCGCGTTTCGATTTTATTGTGCACTAATTGAGAGAATCCATTAGGGTTTTACGATCGCGCCTAGCCAAGAAGGGCGCCACATGCAATGGGACTCTTCTCCAAGTTCACCTACACCTACAACACCATGTGGGCCAAGTGAGTCAGTTCTCATACGTTTTGTTGTCGTGTGTTCGGCTGAGACCTGTGCACACCTGTTGTTGTTGCATCTCATGTTTTGGCATGCAAATTGAAAAACTACACAAAATATCTAAGGAATTTTGTTTATGTTGATATCAAGACAAGATGAACGGATGTGTTATGTGTTACCAGGACCGCGCCTGGGAATATTTCCCAACAGTGCCGCGGCACAGTGGCACACAAACAGTTAAAGTGTTATTTATGTCAACTCAATTTGCGACTTCGTCAATTTGTTCCACTGTGCTGGCCCATCGTCTAGGCGGTTTGTGTAACTGGAACTGCAGCTGTTATTGGATACGCTTCGAATTTTGTATTTTTCGTTGGTCGTTCGCTTCGTTTATTGTCGCAGGCAACAATGAAATCATTTTCAAAAACAATATCCCCCAAAGATTCTTACATATTATATAGCAAAACAAACGGTAGACATAATTATGAAATGTTTATAGTCAAACTTCATGACATTCATTGCATATGCAGGGTCTCCCATTGCTCGCACTTCACAGGCCGCTAGCATACCCTCGATCCATCGCTTACAGGGTATAATCTCTCTGATTCCTATGCGCTTTGACACTTCTCGTATTTGCCTGCAATTAAAATCTAGAAGAAACTTGCGATAAAAACCTAACTAGGACAAGCCAAGCCACTGTGCTGCGCCGCACCTAACCTCTTATCGCTTTAAATTATTTATACTAATGATAAATTTTTGGTGTGTACTCCCTCTACTGTTTCGTCATGTCTTTGATTACATTCGTATGCATCCGGCTAGTTAGTTAGTGCGATAAACAAAGAGTTGATTCCTTCTAAAGCGAACGATATGGTTCAATAGCCTTTTGTGATAAAACTGAATGAAGCACTTCGGGGTTTACACGATGAAGTTCAGTTGGCATAGAAAGGGAAAACTTCAAGTAGAAAGAGAGAAGTTTCGATTCATAGAGTTGGTACCTTAGGTATATCTATTATCAGATAAGTATTTCGATAAATAGCAACAGTTAAAGTTAGTTCCTGAAGTTCCTGCGTAAGTTCTTCTATCCCTTTACACCCTCTGCATGTTTACACCATGAAGATAGTTCATGAAGCTTACACTTCATTTTCGATTCGCTCGCCTCGCTTTCTTTCACTCCTCCCCCCCTAAGCTCCCCACCCAAACTCGCTTAGATTCGATTATGCGTTCATTCTAAAAACGGGAATTTCAATTAAAATTAACCGCACCCCAAATAAAAGCGATGACCTATCACCATGCAGTGCACTTGGAACTGCCCAAAACCAGAAGTGGATGCCCCGCCCCCTCCCCTTCCCCCCTAACCCGAATTCGAGTCCAAAACCCAAACTGAAACCATACCCGACCCGCAGACGCAAACGAAGTGTAGAGGGTGCTTCGTACTGATGACACCAGTTTGCACCCGATGCGTACCGAAGTAAGAGTGATACACACACACACACGCACGCACGGACGCACGCACGCACGCACGCATCATTGTGGGCATTGCGGCGGTTTTCACGCGTTCGCGAACTTTTCGCGGCGTTTTAATTCAAGTTAATTGCAATTTCCTGTGTAAACTTCAATCAATTTGAAAGTAATTTGACACGACTCATTATAGGTATTAATAGATACAATAAGTGGGCATATGTATGGCATATATATATAGAAATTATTCATAGTTGTCTATATACGATCGCTGGCCAAAAAAAAAAGTGTGCTCAACAATTTCGAACTTTGAAATTAGTCATTTCCGCCCGGCCGCGTCAAAGAGGCGTTAATTGCACTCAAAACTGTTGTCACTACTGCACGGGCATGCCACGCCCCGCCCCGCCCCCTCTAACCCTGCGCGCAGAACCCGCAGCCCAAACGCCGATCGCCATAATTTGCGTTATTAATTGGCCAATTTTCAAATTCAAGTTGAAGGTCAAAAAGTAAGCGCGAAATAAATAACGAGAAAACAGCTAAAAAAAAAAAGTTTAACAAACAAAATAAAAAGCCAAAAAAAAAACAGAAATAAAACACAACAAATTATGCATTGGCAATTAGAATAGCCATATTATGATCTCGCGCCGATCGGATACGATTATCGCCAATCGGGAAAAGTCTGGCGGGCAAGTTCTATGCGCCACACGCCAAGGTTTCTTCCGGCTGTGCTTTTTGCTGCCTCTTTTTGACTCCCTTCGTTTTTTTTTCACTGGAAAATCAAGGCGAGTTTTTTGACTCAGTTGCAACTTATCAACTGCAGTTGGCAACGCGATAAAGTTGCCGCATTTGTTGAATGAGTTTGAGGTTGGCAGTTGTAAGTGAGATTATCTCTTAGTATATTGTTCAGTTTGCAAGAATTTTAAAAATACTTTTGTTATAGTTAATTGCTTTGTAAATTGGACACCAATTTTTGGCACACAATCTCTTTCTTGAGCTGGTTATACCCTGTAAGCTGCGTTCTTAGTCATGTGTTCATAATGAGCCTCACTCAATTGGCTTATTAATTTATCAATATTTACCTCAAATTATTACGTTAATTTGGCTAATTTGTTAGGCTTAGTTATAAGGTGAAAGGTCAATCTAATAGCTGGTTCTATTTCTATCGATAATCGGTGGTGAATCGATAGCAATCGCTTATCGCTTTTAAGATTACAAAAAAAAAAACACTTGCCACTTAGATAAGTAATCGATAGGCAAGTTTTCAATTTCGTGCGCATACTATCGATAAAAAAAATCGATAGTAAGTGAATTGCAATTGACTGAAATACTAGGTTTAATTCTCACCTGTTAATTTGGCTCATTTGTTAGGCTTAGTTATAAGGTGAAAGGTCGATCTAATAGCTGGTTCTATTTCTATCGATAATCGGTAGTGAATCGATAGCAATCGCTTATCGCTTTCAAGATTACAAAAAAAGCATTTGCCATTTAGATAAGTAATCGATAGGCAAGTTTTCAATTTCGTGCGCATACTATCGATAACACTGATAGCACTATCGATAGTAATTGCATTGCAATTTATTGCACTACAAATACTAGAGTCTAATAACTCTCGTGCACCTGCTGTGTGCAACAGGTGTCATTGTTAATTTGGCTAATTTGCTGGGCTTAGTTATAAGGTGAAAGGTCAATCTAATAGCTGGTTCTATTTCTATCGATTCGTATCGATAGAATCGGTATCAAAAAAAAGTGAAATCGATAGGAAAATTCGCTATATCGTAACACATAACAATGATAGCATTTGCCATTTAGAAATAAGTAATCGTTGTGCAAGTTTTCAATTTCATAACTGGGCCTATCTATCGATAACACTTTGGAATCATAATCGCTTATCAATAACAAAACATTTGCATTTAGATAAGTATCAAAGTATGATATGTACTCAATTGGTATACATAACACTGATAGCACTATCGATAGTAATTGCATTGCAATTTATTGCACTACAAATACTAGAGTCTAATAACTCTCGTGCACCTGCTGTGTGCAACAGGTGTCATTGTTAATTTGGCTCATTTGTAAATTGTCAGCTTACCGCGCGGCAGAGCCGCACAAACCAATCAATTTCGGCCAATGCAATTCAGTCAATGATTAATGGCGCTGACGTCATCAATCGCGTAATGCACTGACTTGAACAGTTAGCTAACCTTCCTCTCCGCCTTCCCTTTGCAGCCTATTCGAGCAGGAGATCATGAGCTATGTTCCTATTGAAGAGCGCAGTCCACAGGGATCGCCGGTGCTAAGCTCGCGTATGCCGCAACGAGCACCGCCGCCTTTTCGACGAGACTTTGAGGCAAAGCTACGCAGCTTCTATCGCAAACTGGAGTCAAAGGGTTACGGTCAGGGGCCGCACAAGCTTAAGTAAGTCACAGCATGCAGAACGCACAAGATTAACCTACTAAAGTGAATCCCCCCCCACAGATTGCACATACGTCGCAGCCATCTGCTGGAGGATGCCTTTCGGCGCATCATGTCGGCCAATAAGAAGGATTTGCAGCGTGGCCGCCTCGCCGTGCTATGGGACACCGAGGAGGGTCTCGACTATGGTGGCCCATCGCGCGAGTTCTTCTTTCTGTTGTCGCGCGAACTCTTCAATCCCTACTACGGCCTGTTCGAGTACTCGGCCAATGACACATACACGGTGCAGGTGTCGCCGCTGTCCGCCTTTGTGGACAACTGCCACGACTGGTTCCGTTTCAGTGGGCGTGTGCTGGGCTTGGCGCTGGTACATCAGTATCTGCTGGACGCGTTCTTCACGCGACCCTTTTACAAGGCGCTGCTGCGTCTGCCCGTCGCCCTGAGTGATCTGGAGTCACTGGACAACGAGTTCCATCAGTCACTGCAATGGATACGCGACAATGACATCGGCACTGGCATTGATCTGGGACTCACCTTCTGCGTCACCGAGGAGCTGCTCGGTCGCGTCGTAGAGCGTGAACTGAAGCCAGGCGGCAAGAACGTCATAGTTAACGAGAAGAACAAGAAGGAGTATCTGGAGCGCATGATCAAATGGCGGCTGGAGCGGGGTGTGCAAGAACAAACGGAGTCGCTGGTGCGCGGCTTCTACGAGGTGGTCGATTCACGCCTTGTCTCCGTCTTCGATGCACGCGAACTGGAGCTAGTGATAGCCGGCACAGCGGAGATCGATACGAACGATTGGCGACTGAACACGGAATATCGTTCGGGCTATCATGATAATCATCAGGTGATTGTCTGGTTCTGGCAGGTCATCGAACGGTTTAGCAATGAGCAGCGGCTGCGTTTGCTGCAATTCGTTACGGGCACATCGAGCATACCCTACGAGGGATTCTCGGCGCTGCGAGGCTCGACGGGGCCACGTCGCTTCTGCATCGAGAAGTGGGGCAAGCCAAATGCCTTGCCCAGGGCGCATACCTGCTTCAATCGCCTCGATCTGCCGCCGTATCCCACGCCGGAATTGCTGTACGAAAAGCTGCTGCTGGCCGTCGAGGAGACCAACACGTTTGGCATCGAATAGGCCCGTGATATTTCCACTTCGATTAAGCTTATTGTAATCCGTCAGGCTTATGTACTACATATGTATTAGGTTTAGGAGCTGAGCAAGGCGCGGCCCATTCAAGTCACCAAGTCATGGTAGTTCTGCCAGCCAAACTGATTAGCTCCACTGACTGTTTTATCTTACATCAAACTGTTTGCTGGCAATTTAAGTTGCTTTGCCTTTACCGTTACTGTTACCGTTACCTCAAACTTTTTTTGCCAGCGCTTCCATGCGCCGCACAACGCAGTCATTAGTCCTAAGATTCACACAAACACACACACACACACACACATACGTGAAACTTTGCCTTTAGATCATTCCTTACTGCCTGAAGAAACTTTGAAACTTTGAACTTTGATTTCAAAACATTCCAACAACAAAACAAAAAAACAAAAACTAAACTAAACAAACACAACAAAAGACCTTAAGAAAACCAAACCAGAACAAACTAAGAACGAAAAGTGAAATTTAAAAATACAATTATACGTTAAGAGTGGAAGTGGGGGGGAGGGAGGGGGCTAACCCCTACTGCCTGAAGAAATTCTACGCCAATACTTAAATAGCTTGTAATTCTTTCTAGCCTTAAAAGCTCTATAGATGTGTGCGTTATAAACTATTCCATTTCTCGGTTCTAGTATTATGAAAGATACGTAATATTAGCTATATGAATATATATCTAGTATATAGTATACTAAATATACAAATACTTGAAACTACAACTACCACTAAGTTAAGTAAATTGTTTTAAAATTTACAAAGAATCGACTTTCGCTGCATATGTATTTGCCTGCGAATTTGCATGTTACTATATAGTAATATATAGCATATGAAATCTGTTTCCATATGCAAAGACATATGGCGAATGCATATGTAGATCTGGTCCAATGCGTTGCTTTGGCTTTATTGGTTTTTCCGGCGCATACAAATTAAGATTAAACAATTAACGAATTATAAACTACGAAATTAAAAAAAACGAGAAATATTTCAAATAATAACGGAACAATTCGATTAGCTAACGAATGATAATGGAATTACAAACGATTTCTCCCAAAATACTTAAGATTAAAGACAACACAAGAAGAACTACTAAATGGTGATTTGTTTACATGAATTTTTTTCGCATTAGTTGAAACGCTAGCAGAACGAGAGAAAGAAGGAAAGTGAGAGAGAGAGAGAGAGAGAGAGAGAACGAGAGACAGCAAGAGAGATAGGGAGCATACGTTTATAGAGAAACGCTTTTTGAACTATGTACGATATATATTATATTGATAAATGAGAATGTTTTGATTGAATTCTAAATGTGCGTGTATTTATTGAGTAAATTAACTATAATTAAATAATTAATAAATGTGAGCCTTTTACTTCGAAAGCTAAAAATGGTCTTTGAATGGGCGACAATGGGGAAACTATGTATGCAGAATTACCCAAAATTTTTTATACCATTCGACCATTGAAAATGGTCAAAAATGGTATACTAGGTTTGTGCAAAAGTATGTAACAGGCAGAAGGAGACATGGCAGACCGCATAAAGTATATATATTCTGCCAAAGGATCAACAGCCGAGTCGATTGAGCCATATCAGTCTGTTCGTCTGTCTGTCTGTATGAACGTCGAGATCTCAGCTATTACAAAAGCTAGAGACACCAAATTTGACATGATGGTTCCTGTATACCATACGCAGATCATAATTATTTCAAATTTGGGGTGCCACGCCCACCGCCCACGCAAATCGATAATTTACGAATATTAAGGAAACTATTACAGTTTCAGACAACAAATTTGACATGATGGTTTCTGTAAACTATGCGCAGAATGCGTTTTTTCAAATTTGGGGTGCCACGCCCACCGCCCATGCAAATCGATAATTTACGAATATCAAGGAAAGTAGTTAGGTTGCAAATTTCTGCTTTAGAACACGTAAAGATGCAGATAATATGCACCCATTCCCAAAATTACAATCCGATCGGGCAATAAACACAGAAGTAATTCAAGAAAACGTTTTTCATAGTTCCATAGTTTCAGAACTAACTCACCATGGTTGCAACATTTTAAGCAATTCACAAGCATCTTTATCCATAATTAAAAACACTCCGATCTTTTTCGTTTTCTATATATTTTGTCCACAATTTCTTTTAGTTTTATTTTGTATTTTTGGATTTTGTCTGATTTCATTTTTTGTTACTTTCAGCAAATGAAATTCGCTTTACATACATACATATAGTATAATAGAATTGTTTCTCGATTTCAGTTTGTAATGCAATGATAACATATGCACTCAAGTATTTTTTTTTGTCTGGTAATTATATCGCGACTGATCTCAAGATTTGCGGATTTCCTTGTTTCTTTGACTTGGACACGGTTCGGTTTTCTTCTTTTGCGCCTCCTTCTACTTCCTCTACTTCCTGTTCTTCTTCATCTTCATCTTCCTGTTCTAATGTAATTATGTACAGAGTTTTGAGCTGGGCATTGGAAGTGCTAGTAGTGTAAGTAGTATATATGGGGCTATGTATAGGTATCTCTACTTACTTTGTATGTCGGTTATAGGATAGGAGAGTAGCTGAGAGAGAGAGAGAGTGTGTGTGGAGAGTGAAGAGTGCTGTTCTCCAAAGACATTTAGAGCGAAGATCTTGCCGTGAGTTAGGCTAAGGTGCGCTGACTTGGGTGGGCTGTTCTATGTATATAAGTGTGTGTGTGTGTGTGAAAGCTTTCAGAAAGGCACAGTCGAAAAAAAATGCCTGTTGCTTGCCATTCTGTATGTCAGCGTGTGTGTGTCTGTCTGTCGCGTATGTATGTATGTAAGTCTAGCTAATTGTACATTACACTTGAAGAAATTTCGCTAAATCAATTTGTCATACAAGTTACAATAATGTGTATCATATATATATATAAATATTTTAAATAAATTCTTTGCGCTTTCGCTCAATTTTAACTCCACAAAATATATATGTGTGTGCGTGTGTGTGTGTGTAGGTGACGGGTATGTACAGTTCGTATGCATGTGTAAATTGTATATAGGGTATGTATAGGTTAGGTGTTGGTTAGATTTCGATTCAAGCTTTACAAAAATAGAGCATCATTTGGAATTTCGAATAGAATAATACTTTGTCTCGAAAAGGCCTTGAGGAAAAGCTGTTTAGCAAAGATATTGCATGTATGTATGTATGTGTATATATTTATGTATTTGTCGGGTAGTTTGAGTGCGGTAATTTAGTTTGTTAATTTTTTTTTTCATTTTTCTTTGTTTTAATGGGATGATTCTAATGTGCAGGCAGGCGAATGTAAGGTGAGGTTACCTTTTCTCTTTCGTAAATGTTTCTCATTATGTTGATCACAGCTTTTACAATTCTAATGATATACATATGTGTGAGTCAGTGTGTGTGTGTGTGTGTGTGAGAAAAATGAAGTCTGTGAGTGTCGTAGAGTTTCTTCATGTTTTTACTAAATTCGCACCAAAAATACTGTTATACACGTGTGTGTCTTATGTGTGTGTGTGTGCCTAAGCATACTCGCTGCCATATGCATATATCATACATATAGTCATTACATACATATTTATGTACCTATAATTATAATACTTTTTTTAGCTCTCCGATTTTTTTTGTTTATAAATTTTCCTTGGCGAAATTGTTTTTGCTTTTTGGATTTTTGTTTCGTTAGAAAAGCTGCCAGTTAATTTGTTCATAAAGTTTCCATCGTTATTACACACAACACAACTAAATATTTATTATTATTATAATGCTAATGCTTCTTCTTTATGTAAGTCAAAAAGTTAATACAAAATATGTTCCGATTTTAGTTTAGAGCTCTATGAAAATCATCATGAAAAGAAGGCATGGCATCTGTCTATGTTGACGTCTGTGTACTAGTTTGTATATATCTACATAGCATATATACGGTTTGTATAAATATGTATATAGATTCCCATATGCATTCTATATACGATTTACTTAGTAAAATGTTTTAGTAAAATTTCCACTACATTTACACATGTAATTCTTGAACTACGTTTAAAAAAAATGCTATGAAAAACGCAATAGTTACAGTGAACCCAAGAGTAAATCAGATCATAAGTCAAGAACAGAAACATTATATGTTATATTCAACATTCAACAGCTAGTACGACGGTATTTCGTTTATTTTCGTTTACGTTTAACGCGGTTTCATCTTCATCTTCATCTTCTTATTATATTCTTCATCCTCGAAAGCGACTTGAGTTTTTTGGTTCCTGGTGGGGGTTTCTTCTGGTTCTTGGGTTTGGTTGGGAAAATGCAGCTGGAAGGAAAACTAGTTTGCACTTTACTTCGGGCTATTTTCGATTTTCGAATTCGAATTTAACAATGCTTATTCTATAGACTATGTTTGCTTCTGTGTGTGTGTGTGCATGCATATAGTTTGTCTGATATATAGATCTATATCTGTTTCTGTTTCTGATTTTTATTCTCTCTTCTTTGTAGTTGATTGTAGGAAATTTGCAGCAGTTTGCATAAATACTATTTATCATTATTATTTATTATTATTATTATTATTGTTGTTAAAAAAAAACAATGAAAAGGTAGAAAATTGCACAGAGTTCTTGTTCATTTCGCTAACGCTTTCTTCTGCTCCTTCTTCTCTTCTGCTTCTTCATATTCAACTTCTTATTGACTTCTTCTTCTTCTGCTTTGTTTACCGTTACGCCGGACGGCATCAACTTTTGTGTTTTGTTTTCGCTTTCGCTTTATCATGCCTTTGCTTTACTGTGTGGGTGGGGACAGAAGTCGGGGGAGAGAGAGACGGGCCTTGCCTTACGCTTTGTTTCGTTGTACTTTGCCTTCGCTTTCATAGTTAACTTTCTTCGTCAGGCTCGACTTTTGTTTGCTTTGTTCTATGTTTGTTTTGCATTTCAATTAAACATTGTTTGTTTTAGCATGTTGTTATTTATTTGATTCTTTCTCGTTTTTTTTTGTTTGTTTGTTTTCTCCTCTTTTATTTTTTTGCTATGTTGCTGCTCATCTCTTTCTTTAAATTATTATTAACTTTATCTAGTTTTGTATTTTCGGTTTTCTTTTGTTGTTTCTCTTTTTTTTGTTTTGTTTTCCATATTAATTTAATTTAAATAAATTTACATTACAATTACAATTCTTGTTAATCGGGGCGGGGCGGAAGTCTGTGGGTAGGATGTGGTAAGCTGGGGGAGGGGTAGGGGTAGGAGTTGCAAGAAATAAACATTGTAATCATGAAATGATCGGGGTATATATATAGTATGTATATATAAAATAATTCACTTTAAATATTAATTACGTACATTACAAAAAAACTTGGTATAAATACAAATACATGTGCACACCACGCTGCACACATGTGGGTGTGTGTGTGGGTGTGCGTGTGTGTGTGTGTGTGCGTCGGGTGTCTGTACAAACATTCATAGTCGCCCACACACACACACACACACACACACAAACTTATGCTCCTTATACAATTGCCATACATATTTAGAGAATACATATATACGTATACATATATACACATATATATATACTGGATACGCACACAGACAAAGTGTCAAAGGCGAGTATCAGAGCTGAGTCTGCTACACTTCACTTGCACATAAATATTAAACATAATCGTAATAAACATACAGAAATTAGTCGAAATTTACAATTAACATTGCTAAACCTTTATCGCTCTGACGCTTTCTCACTCTCACATACATATCTAGCATATATATGTATATATAGACATATATTTGCATACATATATAAGCACTATTTACGCTGGTATTGGTACTTTTACAAATAAGAAAAAAAAAATGGTTATCATATAATAAACATGTCGGGGAAAACATCTAATACAGAAAATGACAATTTCTATTTCAATTTCCATTTCAATTTCAATTTCAATTGATCATATTCGTTTGATGCGAAATTAAAATCATAATCGTAATCATAATCATAATGATAATAGTAAAAAAAAAAAAAATGGAAGTATTTAAACGAATGACCATATAAGATAATCTGTATACAATTTGTATTTCTTCTGTGGTTGCGATGTGTGTGTGTCCGTTTCTCCATTCTCCGTTGTTGTCCGTTTTTGTTTATACTGCTCCGACTTGTTTGCGCTAACTCCTCTGTCCAGCATCATGTCATCTGGCTTGCCATTTACTCGGAGTCCTGTTCCCGCTCATCGAATCCCGCCAGATCGACTGTCTGCAACATGCCGCGCGAATACGCGTACTCGATCAGCGCCAGATGGCAGAACACATACTGATCGGGCATTTGTATGGAGTAGGCGCGCTGCGAACGAATCTTCTCGACGGTGCCACGTATATCTGCCGTGCCCACATCCTCCAGACGCGATATGCATATGTCCAGCGTAATGAATGTGCCTGTCACGCAAAGAAAGATTAGATATTATGCATTGTAAATATATCGTATTGCTCTGCTTACCGGTGCGTCCAATGCCAGCGCTACAGTGCACCACAATTGGCGGACCGCGCGGATGGCCAGCCCAGGTGTCGCCCAGAGCGCTAACCATTTGCGCCTGCTTATCGCGCACCTTCTGAAGGAAGTTCAGCATGGCCATGGCGGAACTGGGCACACCGTAGTCCGGCCAGCTGGTGAACTGCCAATGTGATACATTGCGAATTTCGTCAGTCTGTAAGGGATTCGTTATATAATGAATATAATATGATATATATGAGATTTGTTTATGATGGTTGTACCTTAAGGTTTCTCAATTCTAGCGAGGCAACCGTGTAGTCCTCGTTGCACTCGACGCTAATTGTTCGCACATGGTAATTTCCAAATTCCAAGGAACTATCTTCAGTCGGCTCCCAGTACTGGCCGCACTTGACTCGCCCGCGCTCCATGACGCGCGTCGTCATAACTATAACTAAGCAATGTTGTTCCCAGATCATGCGCCAAAAGTCCTGGGATGTCTTTGGTAATGGACCTGCCCGAGACAAGATGAAAGCATAAAGGGAGTTAGTGTTGGTTGAGAGAGAGAGAGTTTGCTTAAATATATTAACAAATTTTCTGCACGCGTTAACAAAATTTCAGTTGCGCTTTAAAGTTTGCCACAATCAAAAAAGGTTCTATTCATTCTATTCCATGTGGAATGCATAGCGCAATCGGAGCTTCCATTGAAATCCAATTAAAATGTGCAATATAATCCATTTTGCAGAATATGTTGTAAATTAGTATAATACTTTCGACCACTTGACCGACCACCTCGTCCTTTGTGTATGCAGCAATGCGGTTGAATGCAGAATATTCCATGGAACAAGCTTTTCATCAAAATTGAGTTTTGAATTTCATAGAATTTTGGTGCTACGTAATTGCATCAGGTCAGAGAGAATTGTGTGGCATGTGCTGCGTAGGTGTGTGTGTGCGTGTGTGTCTGTGTAAACGTGGGCGCTGTGAAGCCATAGCAAGCACATCCCCCTCCCCTCCCCCTGCCACCTCCTCGTTGAATCGATGCCGTGCCGTGCCGTGCCTCACCTTGAGTGGAAATATATGCGTTCTTCTGTTTGTAGCCATCGACGAAATTCGCATTGATGTAGTCCGAGAGCTCGTCCTCATCCTCGCGCGCCAGCACTACGCGACTGTGATCGTAGCATAGTACGTCCGTATAACGGTTTTTGGTCAGATTGTAACGCATGCTGCAAAGGAATGAAAATGGGGAAATGAGCTTAGCATACACTTCGATTCCATCGTACTTACCGCGCATGCTGAAAGGTGCCCTCGGGCGCCCTATTCCTTATGTCCGCATACTCCTTAATCAATCCCTGACGACTACGTTCCCTAACCATTTGCACAATCTGTTCAATTGTCTTGGGATCCCCCTCCTGTCCGGCAAGGCTGTCATCATCGCTAAAACCGGACGAGGCGCTGCTGGGCGGATTTTCTGTCCAGAATTCACCGGCAGCTCCAGCCGCACCAGCGCCAGCGGCACCAGCAACAACAACTGCTCCAGTTCCTGCACCAGTGGCTGCGCTGCCGTTGACACCAGCAGCGCTGCCAGCTGCAATTGCTGTGCCAGTTGACGCCGTTGTTGAGTCGCCGTTAAGGGGTTGCTGCTGCTGCTGCTGTATGCCGCTGGTGTTGAGCTTGAGGCGATGACTGGGACTGAGTCCGTTGATTGTGATGTTCTCGTTGGGCTCGGTGTGGCTCGCAGTGGACGACTGTTGTGTTGTTGTTGTGGCTTGTGTTGTCGACTCAGTGCCAACTGTGCCGACTGTGACGACGGTCGTGTTGCTGTCGGCCAACTGATGCACTGCACTGATTATTGTCGCTGCTGCTGCCGTTGCTGTTGCACCGTTGCTGCCGCCGTTGCTGCTGCTGCTCGCTGCGCTGCTAACAGCGCTGCTAGTGTCGCTGCCGCCGTTGCTTAGCGTCGCAGCGGGGCCGGCAACAATGTTGGCAAGCAGTTCGTCTTCACGATTCGTCATCGAGGCGCGGCAATTTAGCAACCATGTGGCGTGATCGATTTCCAGCGTGCCGCCAAGATGCACAGGCAGCGCCTTGCGCGGCACGTGCAAACTGAGCTGCGGCACCGAAACGGTAAAGACGCGCTCCCGCAGCTTTTCGCGCACAAACAGGCGTAGGATCTTGAACGGCGCCTTGAACCACAGCGGCGCCGTTACGATCAGCACCTTCTTCAGACGCGCCGGATAGCCGCCCTGCGAAAGAATAGAGAGGGGAAAATGGTTGAGTATATCTAGGTAGTATATATGATATATGTATATGGATATTTCTAGTTTCGTTGGGGCGCACGTTGCATTGCATATTGATAAGCTTGTCGGGGTGTGTGAAATATTAATAGAAACTTGGAGGTGTGCGTGTGCCTGCCACGGGTTGGTTTTTCATGGTCAGCCCATTACCTTCTTAATTCACTCTACAGTTCTATTAAAACTAAAAAATATCTTTATGTTTTTTAGCTTTTCAGTTTTCAGCAAATTAATCAGACACGCTGTCAATTACACTGAAAACTGAGACTGGACACCTCTCAGGCCAGGGGGGGCTAAACTGACTAAACCGTGAACTGGCTCACGCGTGAACTGGTTCACCATAAAAGTAGCCTAAGTAAAGTTATATAGCACACGTTATGCCAGGGAAGTCAGAGAGAGAGAGAGAGAGAGAAAGAGAGAGAGTAATGAGTTTCCAACTTTGAATACTTTAAACAGTTTTCTAACTGAAAAATATCCCTAGAAAATATTAAACTAAATTATTAAATATTTATATTATATTTTTTATTTTATTTTATATTTTATTTTATATTTTATTTTATATTTTATTTTATATTTTATTTTATTTATTTTATTTTATATTTTATTTTATATTTTATTTTATATTTTTTTTACATTAAAAAAATGTTGATTTTATTTTTCGCTCATTGGCAGAAAATCAATTTGACAGGCAAATGAAACATGCCGCAACGCAGGCAGAATTGTGCGTAGCGCGCCTGTGTGCGTGTGTGTGTGTGTATGCGTGTGTGTGTGGCTGCGTGTCTTTGTTTAATTAAGTGAAATGCAAATGCAACAACAACAAAATGCAAATGAAATCGCTGTCGCTGTCGCCGTTCTCTCTGCCTCACGGTATTTCTCTTTCTCTCCCCCTCACTCTCTCTATCTCATTTGGTTCTTGTTGTTGTTTTGACTGTTGCGACGCAACCTTCACCCAGTTGCAGCAGCAAAATGTTGAAAATTTCATTGCGAGCATTTTCAATTGCAAATGGCGTCAACCGCATTCGACTCGGTTTCCTCTCGGCCTCCCCTCCCACTTCCCCTCCCACTTCCGCTCTGCTTCTCTGCCATCTCTTTTGGCCCGGCCAATTTCCAGTTCAGTCTGCACTTTGCTCGCTATCCGTGTCATCGCCATTTATACGCAGTTTATTGGCCAATCTCACTCTCTTTGCCGCTCTTCCGCTCGCTCTCTCTCTTCCTTCTCTCTCTCTCTTATTGCCCCTCTTCTACGGCCTTTCTTTATCTGCATACAGCGCAGGCCAACAAATTAAGGTCAGCAGCAACAAAGCAGAGCCGCGACAATATTAACAACAACAACTACGCTGGGGGAGAAGAAAGATGAAGATGAAGAGGGGAGGAGGAGAAGGAGACCAGTAGGAGCAGCAGAAGAGGCAGCCAGGTGCATTTTGTGCCGCACGCTTTGTGCGCCGGCCGTAATTAGTACAGCAACAACAATTAGTTTTCGTACACCACCCACGCGACATGCTGCTCATCTACATACCTATGTATGTATGTAACTATGCAGATAGGCAATATAGCCAGCTTTATGGGCAGATACATACAGCTGTGTTCACAAAAATAGCAGTGCAAGAAATGCAATCAATGCAATCAACAATAAATTGATTTGTTATTGTTAAAAATAATCACAAAACTGAAACAAAATTAAATTTGTGAACATTCATTTACTTTTTGATATACAAAATTAAGTTTAAAGTTGAAGCTAATGAGCACTGCTATTTTTGTGAACACTGCTATTTTTGTGAACACAGCTGTAGATACAAATACAAGCATGGAAAGAAAAATAGAAAACGCTGTCAGTATACGTTCGTCAAAGGGCAGAGCAATGGGTTACATCTAAAATTAGAAGTAATCCTTATATGCGTATAGCACACATAGGAACCTCCATACGAGTATAGCAACTTTGATTCCTTTAGCCCCTTTGGTTGCCAAGATCAATGCGTTCATACAGACAGACATGACTGAGCAGGGTATACAAATTAATTATCGTTAATCTGGCAAAATTGTTAGAATGTCAAAGGGCGTTGCTATAATCCTCCCCCCGTGCCATGACTGGCACAGGCACAGGCACATACACCTGTATCTGTGTGTGCATACGGTGTAGTTTACAACATTTTCGCAATTTTCCAGCGCTAATTGGAGCGCATTTTTTGCGCGTTAACTGCGCAAAAGTTTTCAATGAAAATGTGAAATGAAAATTAATTGCAATTTGCAAGTTGGCAACAAAATGCGCAACGAATCGAGCTATGCGCGCTAATTGGCAACAATTACACGATACATTTTCACGAAAATACATTCCACACACACGCACACACACACGCGCACGCACACTTGCAGTCCACACAGCATTCACATAGTAGGTCACAGCACAGACGCTGCTGCAGCTTCAATCTCGTCGGTGACTTTTTATGACCCTTTTGGGCCGCAGCTGATTGCATCATCGACCTAACTGCATTTGCTTTTACGGCTACTCTTCTCTTCCCCTCTTCCTCTTCTTACTTTACATCTTCCTCCGTCGAGCGCAGTTCAAGGCTTTAGAGCGCAGCAAAGTAGGCTACAAAAATTTGTGGCTCGACTCGACTCAAATTGCGACTCGACTCAGCTTGCGAGTGAGAGAACGCGCAGCTAAAGGGAGGGCACACAGCACTCAAAGTGTCACAACTGTTGCAGCGACACACACACCAGCACACTCGCACACACAGCTTGGTCAGAATCGAAGCCAATTTGCATAACAGCAGCAAATGCGAAACGGAATACGAATGCGATTTCAAATGCGAATCAAAATGAATAAATTCATACATAACAACGCGCAGTGTTGAGTACAGTGAAACTTCGTAGAGTGCAATTACTTTAAGCATATTACTTGGCTTCTTCCATCACCAACGAGGCTGCACTGTAGTGCGCCCCTGCGCTGCCATCGCTTGTTGCGTGTCGCATAACATCAAAATCGTCGCGCATAAATTACACACGGACTTATGCGTGGCAATTGCTCTCTAAGTTCTGTTCTCTAATTTATTCGCTTGTCGTTCATAACTTCTGATTCAGCATGTTATATATACTACATACAAGTATAAAGCTATTATACCATATTATGGCACAAATTTATGGCGTATTGCTGCGGGTAAGTAACGAATGATTTCACTTTCTGAAAAATTATAATGGGAAACCCTTAAGTCAAACATTTTTGCACAGACTATTAAACAAGTAGGAAAGCTACAGTCGAGTGTGCTCGACTGTTATATACCCGCTACCCAGCTGCTCGTAAAAATTGTCAAAATTATTTGCGAAACAATAAAGAACAGCAGAATCATATTTTGACTTAAGAACTTACAATATTGATACAAAGTCAAAATCTAAAAAAATAAAAAAAAGTTTTTGCTATCCGATTTTGTTATCCGATTGTTATCAAATTCGCAGAGATCGTCTGGCTAGCTATAGTTATGATATAAACCGAAAATGAACAATATGGCATCAAAATTGCGACTGTAATCAATTTTTTTCGATTTACGGGGGCGGAAAGGGGCGTGGTCAAAATCCAAAATCAACTTGATCAGCGTGAAATAACAACACATATTGTCACCAAATTTGGTAGTCCTAGCTCTTATAATAGCTGAGATCTAGGTGTTCATACGGACAGACGGACATGGCTATATCGACTCGATTGTTGATCTTGAGCCAGAATATACATATGTATATACTTTATGGGGTCGGAGATGTCTCCTTCTGCCTGTTACGCACATTTTCGATTGGAACAAAGTTATAATACCCTTCTACTCTATGCGGTAGCGGGTATACAAATTTTGTGAAATGCTTTCAAATTGCTTGGGTTTTATCAAAGTCATGTGAGGTAAGAAGTCTTATCATGTTAATAATATAAGAAATCAACTTAAACCAAGCCAAACACTTGTTTGAGTGTTTGCGCGTAGGGTATTTCCCCTGTCTGACTGGTTTCCACCTAGAATCCATAATGATTCTATATATATTCTTCTCAGTTCTTTGATCTATTTCAATTTCCTTTGAATTTGCATTTTCATTTTGCCCCAAAATGCCAGGCTTAAGTTCTCATCGCGAAAGCTTTGCCAAGTTATGCCGCCAACTGACCTAAGCCGCTGCGGCTTTCACTTTCGCCAACTTGTGGCGGTAAATTGCGAGTGCAGATATAGATAGATAGATAACATAGATAGCTATACCTATGTATATACTCTGCTGCCTGCCTGTCTGTCTGTCTGTTTGGCCAAAAATCTAAGCCGAAATCCAATAAATATAATTAAATTTTGTTATTGGTTTTGTTTCAGGGCTCAACGCGCTTTCCACGTGGGCGACAGAGTGGCAAAATAATGAGAGAGACAGAGAGAGAGGAGGGAGAAAGCGAAATGAAGATGGAGGCGCAGGCGGAAGGGGCAGCAATATTTGCAACATAATAAGCAGCATTATGACGCACCTGTCCCTAATAAACATCGACATCGTCATCGTCGTCATATAAAGCAGCGTGCGGGCAATCGACAACCCACACAGCGAAGGCAACAACAACAACAACGACAACGACATGGCGAAAACAACAACAGCAAATTAAGCTGAAATAATAAGCAACTACACACACACACACTCGCACACACGCACGCACACTCGACTGCAATCGAGTCGCAAAAGAAAGTCCACACGCCGCCTCCAGCTTCACCGTCAAGTGGCAAACAGCAAGCGTGGAGCCGAGGAGGGGGAGGGGGGGCAGGCGAGAGGCATTCCTCGCCTTGCTCAGGATGTGGGCGTGTTTGCTGCGAGGGCGTGCACTCGCTTATTGACGCACTGACAGATTGCCAGAGTTGCCATCGTGAAGTGGCCGTGCTATGCACTCTCATCCCCCACAAAACTTCCCCCCCCCGACTTGCTCCCCTCAGCTCAGCTCAGCTCAGCTCGACGCTTGTTACGTGCTTTGCGTGCTTCTTAGCGCGTTCTTTATTGTTGTTACACTTGTTTGTCCTGGTGCAGGTAGCAAGTGCTTCGCCTACTTCCAGCACTCGACAGGGCAGTGAGATAGATGGCGGTTGCTAGGGGTATCCGTGGAGGCGGCAGTGGATGGGGGTGGGGTAGGTACTACAGCTAACAAGCCATTTGACTTAAAGTTTGTCCGATCAAATTGAAGTTTGTGTGCGTGTGCGTGTGCGTGCGGGGGGAGGCTTACAAGCTTGTTTAGAAAGCAGATATTACGATAAATTTCTTGAAAATGTGCAGAATTCTTAGAAGATCCAGATATAAATAGATAGCTACATAGATGAGTAGATTGACATATGGATGTGTGGGTGGACGGCTTAATAGACATTTGATTGATTCGCAAAACGTGTGTACAATCTAATTGGAATTTGAGTAATCATGTCATCATATCATAACATATGCAGTTATAAGTATGATTAAGCTAGATATATCCAACATTTTAAGTTAGCTTTATCTGTGTATGATGTCAAATTTTGGTGTCTCTAGTTCCTCTGATTGTTCAGATCAGCGCGTTCATACATACAAACATGACGAAATCAACCTTTTCTTTTAAGTTTTTCAACTTTCTCGACTAAAACAAACAAATCTCTAACTGAAATACATACGTTCTATACGCTATACAACACTTTCATTATAAGTCTGCTAACGACTCACTAATGCTATATAAAGCTTTTCAATCAGCCATCATCAATCAGAACGGACGCAATTGTTGTTGGGAATGAGAAAAAAGTTTTGCTTTCTCAAACATTTCAATTGACTGCAAAATGAAAATGGAAATTCAATCTGATAATTTATGCCATCTGCCGTTGGCGCTGTCGATTTGTTTGTTTCAATTGTTGTTAAACAAAAAGTGATGGCACACACACACACAGACACGCATGCACATATGACTCAAGGCATTACGCATACGCCGCATGACCCGAGCAATGTTTGAGCTCTTTCCTTTTGTTTTGCTTTTGCTTTTGATTTCAACTTTGGTTTGCTTTGCTTTGCTTCGGGAATGTTTGCTCTGCGCGTCGCCCGTGAACGATGGCCAAAAACAAAAGGCCAAACAATGAGCTGGCCGACAATAATAGGTATAAGTGTGTGTGTGTGCGAGTGTGTCTGTACATATGTAAAATTAGCCATGGCCAAAATTGGAAATGCGTTTTAAGCTTGTCGCCGCTTTTGGGCATGAAACGAATTTGTCGTCGCCGACGCCGCAAATGGGCAAACGCCATACGCACAGACGGACAGACGGACGGAGGGGCAGACGGACAGACAGACACCCTGCGAGATAGACAGATAGTCAGATATGACAGATAGCATGGCTAAGCAGAAGAGCGAGTTGCCAGCTCACAAAATGCCGAATATTAATATTATATTTTTTGGGGACTGTCTAATCAGCGCGCCGGAAATCGACAAAGCGACGCCAGAAAACAAAACATACGAAAGAAGCATAGAAAAAGAAGAATGGGAAATGTCAACTGCGGCATACCGAAAGTTGTATACCCTATAGATCTAATAGCGATTATTTCCATGCCAATTATCGATAAAAATATCGCGTTTTGATAGCACATTTCGAGCAGTCCGAATTGCGGAAATAATACTAAATTCTTTTTAGATTCTCGTACAAAACAAAACCTATAACATAGAGTAATCGAAATTAAATTAAATCTTAAATAGAAACGTTTTATATGCATGAATATACCCCGTCTGCAAGGGTATAGAATATTATAAAGTATTCTTGAAAATATTTCTCTTCATTTTGCATGTGTTTTTTATGACATTTGTTTTTTATAATCATATTTTTTCTGCTCGGTTTTTTGCAAGTGCAGCTGTTGCTTCTGCATCAAAATTCAATCGATAAATTAAAAAGTTTTCAACTGTTTTGTTGCTAGCTTTCTCTTTAAGCTACACCGCATGGGTGTGCTGCGTGCGTGTGTGTGTAAGCACACATAAATCAAAAGCGTCGACAAAGTGGGGAGAACAAAATATACGCGCGCTGCCAATGTCCGCACGAACAGCTGTGATTTCATTGACTCTTCTCTCTCTTCTCTGCTCTGCTTCTTTGTTTCTTCTCTGGCCTCTTCTTGGGTTCTCTCTGTTCCCTGCTTCATCGACATCTTCTGCCCATTTGTTGCTTGCTTCGGTTATGTCATTCTTACGCAGCCGGCAGCTGCTTTTCTTCTCGCTCCAAGTGTAAGTTACGAGTGAGTTTATATCATACTATATTGACTTGCATGCCGATATGGCTTGGAATATATATACTAACTATATGTAATCTTTATACTATGTGCAGCATTATGATATGTTCTTATGGGCCTTGTTAAATGTCTGTTGTTCTCAAGGTATCCATGTACAGCTGTGTTCACAAAAATAGCAGTGCTCATTAGCTGCAACTTTAAACTGAATTTTGTATATCAAAAAGTAAATGAATGTTCACAAATTTAATTTTGTTTCAGTTTTGTGATTATTTTTAACAATAACAACTCAATTTATTGTTGAAAATGTTGTTAATTTTTTTTACATTATTAATTAAAACAAAAAAAGTGCTGTTTACAGCTCTGTTCATAAAAATAGCAGTGAGTAATGAAAACATGGAAATTACTTGTATATGTTATGCACTTTATCTATAGTCTAAGTCAGTCCAGACCATAATCTGGCGAGATGCTTATTCATTCGCTCAAACCACTAATTTGTCATAGTCATATTATGCATGATAATTGTAGGTCATATAATGTCGAGATTTAATGCATGTTTCATGACATGTTTCATGTCACTTATTAATTATATAGATTTCAATATGAACAAACCGCGTTGAAGGCGAAGGTGTTAGCATGGTAAATAGTAGAGTCGATTAGGCGTGTAGAGAAAATAAAACTTGTTTTCGCAGACAAACTACTCGAGGAAGCTCAATATAAACTGAGAATATTCGAACAGAGTTCGAGTGTTATTAATCAATTCTTTGAATAACATGAAATGGTCTGCATATATCCCCTCAAATGCACATCTTTATAAGTATATATATACATATAGGCTATAGTCTATTTGTAGCTCTATATATGTATATTGTGTGTAACTGGGTCACTATGAAACCTTTTCAAGTTGCACACTTCCGCGAAAGATATCCAAATTGTCTATATAATTTCCATTTCTGCAACCTATTCAATTATTCTCTGTGTCATTCGAACTAAAAGGACTCGTTGAACGCCCAACCGATTAGATATAGAGCAGATCTTGTCAATTGCCGTTATAATCTGGCAATTGGGGGGAGGGGAGGGGGAGGCAATTGGCAAGTCGCGAGTCGAAGAACCGAGCCCAGTTCCGTGAAGCACTTAAAATAATTTCCACAATTATTTTAATTGCATGAAGCAACACATACCGTACACACACGTGTGTGCATACCCTGTATACCCTACGTAGTATGTTTACATTATCCACTAGTTTATGTATATGTTTCTGTTTATCGTTTATCGTATAGGTATTTGCGTTCTTATACCTGAGTAGGCGTTTGCTCTTCTTCTTCTTCTTGTTGTTCCTGTTGTTGTTGCTTTGTTGTTGTTGTTGTTGTTGCTGCAGCAAGTTGTTGCACGCAGTTGTCTCAGCTGAGTTGTAGTATGTATGAATGTATCTACACAGTTTGATAGTATATTCGGAAGATATCTCTGCTATATATACGTATATATGTATTACTTTCACACGCCTCTCTTTCTCTCTCTCTCTTTGTTTTGTTGTTGCTTTGGCAATTGTTGTTGGTTTTGTTGTTGTTGTTATTGGCTTTTGGAATATTTCACACAATTAAATGCAAAGCACAGCGCAAAGCGCACGCAAATCGCACTAAGCGACGTGAGCGGGCAGGAAAGGGGGCAGGGGGAGTGGCAGAAGAGATAAGGCGAGGTGGGGGAGGAAGGGGCAGGGTGCACACGACGCGGTGCGAGGCGGCGTTAATTTTCGTGCATTTTGTTCAATTGGCAATTTCATCAGCGAGTTGGCGAGATTCCTCTCATTGTTGCTGTTGCTCTTGGCACTTGCTTTAGTTGTTGTTGTTGTTATTGTTGTTGTTTCTCTCTTTGTTTTTGTTTATATAATGCGCTTTACAATGTTGCGCGTTACACAATTTCTGCTGCCGCACAGAACAAACAAACAAATAAAAAAAAATTAAATTAAATAAAACACAAAAATTTGCAAACGCGAAAACAAAACAAAAACAAAACCAGCGAGAGACAAGCTGCCTCCGCCGCTGCCGCTGCCGCCGTCGCAGACAGGCGACGCTAGACGGGCGGGCGGACGGACGGACGGACGGACAGTGGGCAAACGGTTTTTCTTTTTGCACTTGTAGATACAGTTTTCTCGCTGCGCTGCCGACACAAAAAGGTTGCAAAGCCAAGCAGAGGCGCGCGGCAAGTTCTAATCGCAGGCGGCGTCTCAATTGTTGCAACAATTTGTGGCACTTGCAGCAGCGACAGCCGCGTGTCAGCCAGCAGCACATACACACATGTAGATACACACACGCACGCACACACACGCACACACACTCACAATTTTCGTTGGCTGGCAAAATGTAGTTTTTGTCACTTTTCGCTGTGTCACTTCGTCCGAAAAAAAAACACCGCAAAAAAAAGCACCAAAAATAATTTCACATTTCTCGCGTTGCGTTTCGTATTTTTTTTTTCCTATTTGTTTTTTTGTTTTTATTTATTTCGCTAAATTCTAATTGCGATTTTTCTTTTTTTTTGTATTTGTTGATTTGTTTTTGGCTTCTGATTCTGTTTGGGATTTTTCTCGCGCAACGGTAAACTTTGTCTGCTGCGCCTGCTGCGCGTCGTCAAAGAAAGCTGAACTACGTCTGTTTTGTCGCTGCTGCCGCTGCCCTGCCTGCTGCCTGCTGCCGCTAGCGTCGCTGCTGAGGCGACGCCAACGCGTTGGCAACGAGGCTGCAGGCGCGCAGAGCGCAGGCGCTGCGAGAGAGAGAGAGAGAGTGCTGCAGGCCACCACCAGCAGCAGCGGCGAAAGGACCAAAAGGAGAGACACTTTGGGGGTTGCTAGCCAGCCGAGAGAGCGAGAGCGAGAGAGAGCGAGAGAGAGCGAGGGTTGTTTTGGTTTTTGCATTGTTCGTTCACACACGGTTGCATTGCGGCAGCTGTCGCTGTTAGCCGTAGCTGTTGCTTGTGGGCGGCCTGTGGCCAGGGTTGCCAACAACCCTGGCAGTGCAGAGAGAGAGGGAGAGAAAGAGCGCGAGTAGGAGAGAGGGTGGTTGAAGCTCACGAAAGAGTTACACAGCGCGCGCTCTGCTCCCACTAACTTAGCCTTGACACACACCCGATGCCCGCACATGCCGGTTCGGATCTTTGCTAAAATTTTGAGCGATTTTTGATTTCAATGCGGAAATGTCACAAGACACACGGGGGAGGCAAAAAACGTGAATCGCTTAAAACGTAGGAAATACCTGCATGCATAGGCTTGCATGTGTATTTGTGTGTGTGTGTGTGTGAAATGTAGTACAACAAAATAAGGTAAATAATAGCAGTAGCAACTTGTGTTGCTGTTGACTTTGAATTTGCATTTTAAGTTCACAAACAACTCACACACACGCACACACACACACACACGCACGCTCATTTGCGTCAATGTCAGGCAGTAATAACAACAGCAACAACAACAACAACAACAATAACAAAGCTGAAAGCGCACGTTGTAAAAATAACACGAAATATCGACGCAATTTACTTATTTAAGCCAACTGAGCAATGAATGAACGCGCGCGCGCGAGAGAGACAGTGAGAGAGAGAGAGAGAGAGAGAGAGAGCTGGACTATGTGTGTACTAAAAATAACAATATCAATTCTATATAGTAGCAGATAATTGAGTTGAGTTGCGTTTTGAGTTTAGGTTTTAAGTTGAATTTCATTTGAGTTGCTTCCCAACTGCAGTTAGCAATAATCTTTATTGTTATTGTTGTTGTTATTGTTGTTGTTGTTGCTTCTCCATATACCGAATTTCAGCAGAAAGCAAAGCAGAAATGAAAAATGCTAGAGAGAAAATTACTTTAGCTACTGTAGTACGCTATGCGATCGGTTTGTTTTGAGCCCCGGCGTTGCTTTGGGTTGGGTTGATTCACAGTATCGCGTGGGGGAGCAGCAGGAAAGAGGGTGGGGCGGGGGAGGAGGGGGGAAGGGATTTCTTTGTAGGGCGTAACGGAAACGGTTAACGAGCGGCACGGCACGGCGCGGCGCGGCGATACGCGACGACGCACGTTTTTCTCTGTCAGTTTCTTTCTCTGCTTCTTCTTCTGTTTCTTTTGCGGGGTTCTACATCGTCTTCTACTTTGTATGCTTCTTTTGCTTCCACGCTTGCCTCGTCCACGCGCTATCGATCTATTGCGTTCGGTTCGACTAGAACTCGTCAACTGAATTAGTTAATCAAGCGAAAGATAGCCACAAGCCGCTGGCGCGCGCGCGTTTCGTCAGAGAGCGAGAGCGAGAGAGAGAGAGAGAGCGGCAGAGCACAAGTGCGGGCGCACGAGCGAGTTGAGTTGAGAGTGAGAGCGACGTAAAAAACGAGAGTGAAAATGTGTCAGTGTAACTTGCTTGTATGCGCGCGTGTGTGTGTGTGTGTGTGTGTGTGTGAACTTATGTGCCTGTGCAGCAGCTGTTCGAATGTGCCACGCAATAAACTTAACGATAGCCATGGCCAATATTAGCGCAATATCTATATATATATCTATCTGGCTGTATCTGTAAATATTTATATTCATTTTATCTGATTTTATTGGAAGAGGCAGACACGCTGCGTATGCGTAATATGAGCAAATGTTACGCATACGCCCGTGACACCCTGTTGTCACTGTGCATGCGTGTGTGTGTGTGTGTGACACTGAGCGAGAGCGAGAGAGCGCGCGCGAGAGAGCAAGCGCGTGCATGTCGTGTGCGCTTAAGCGGATTGCTAGCCCACTGCACAGTGGCTAAAGTTCGTTTCAAATGGCATAATGAAAATTATAACAATATTGCTAATTCTCTTTGAAGCAATTTCTCAACACTTGCCCCACTGTGCAACAAAGATTACCTTATTTCAGTCGCCGCGCTTCACCTTGCCACTTGTGCTCCCACACTTTGTGCACGTCGCTCTCTCTCTCTCTCTCTCTCTCTCTCGCTCTCGTCTTTGTGCTGCCTGTCTTTCTCTCCCACACGCACGCACTGACAGCAGCGCAGCGTAGGCTGCTCTCAATTTCATATGCTGCCGACTGCGCTGTCGACGTCGACGTCGACGTCGACGCTGCTTAATGCGCCCACGCAAATTATTTGATTGCCTGAGCTCTTTGCTTCATTTTCATTTGTTTTTTTTCGCTTTTTTACGTTTCACAATTTCAGAGCATTCAGTTGTCGTTGTTGTTGCTAGTGTAAGAGTGGGGCTGGGGAATGGGGGGTGAGTGGGGGAAGGGGAATTCTGCGCTGACCATGAGCTGCGGCGCCAAAGCGTCGCTGCCGGCCGGCAAGTGCTGTGGAAGCTGCGCGGAGAACGCTTCAACCATATACATTATGTATACGCATGTGTGCGTGTGTGTGTTAAAATATGCATGCCTGCACTCCCACCCACACACACACACATACAACAATGCACATTGGCTGTGATTTGTCATTGTTGCCAAGCGCAAATAGAACTGAGTGAAATGGAAAATGCGTAGCTACCTGTTGTTCTTGTTGTTGCAACTTCGCGCAGGCAACTTTTGTACATCTTTTCAAATATTAAGTAATCTATTCCTTAAATAACTTTTGTCTTCACTTTGCGATTCGAATGAAATTTGCAGTTAAAGCTTATAAGCTATTAAGCTATGTATAGCTGTGTTCACAAAAATAGCAGTGCTCATTAGCTGCTACTTTAAACTTAATTTTGTATATCAAAAAGTAAATGAATGTTCACAAATTTGATTTTGTTTCAGTTTTGTGATTATTTTTAACAATAACAAATCAATTTTTTGTTGATTGCATTTCTTGCACTGCTATTTTTGTGAACATAGCTGTATATACCAAATTTCAGCATGACATCTGCAAGCCCTTTGCCTCAAAGAGGTTGTTTAATAAGGTTGTCTGTTTCAGTCTATATTTGAAATTCTCTTTCAGTTCGTTTAGTAACCCAGAAGCAGCATGCCTAATTTGATAACTCCAGTTCCCACAATAGCCAAGATCTGCGCATTGATGTACGAGTATATTAAAATTTCAGAAAATAAGTTTTTTTTGTTCTCTTGTTCCACAAACTAAAATTGTCAAGAATTTAGTTTATTTTTATTATTTTTCACAAACTGAATATACCCCGCTGCGCTGGGTAGTGAGATGACGTCTTACTCTCAGCAGCTGCCGTAGGCGTACAAAGAGCCAGCGATGTGAGCGACGTGCGTGGGCGTCTTTTGTGTACACGAATGCGAGTGTGTGTGAGTGTGTGCGTGTGTGTGTGTGACTGTGTGTATTTGCATAAAGGGCTCGTTTGCCACGCTGATTGTTCGACTCAACTACATCCGCTGAACCAAAAGCGGCTGCTCGAGAGGATTTCCGAATCTACCCCAAGTCGCCGCCTTCCCCTCGCGCTCTGTAGCCACGCCTCGACTTAAAGCATAAGTTTTGTTAAATTTGTAGAAAAAAAATAAAAATGTAAACTTTCAGCGCATTGAAAACTCCCAAAATGCTGCAGATGAACGTGTATGGAGTGTGTGTTCCAATTCGTTGGGTTACGCTTTGTGCATTTGTGGCACATACCACTGCAGCTACCAGCCCCAGCGCAGCCCAACCCCTGCCAGGCAGCTGACCGAGTTTTGATAGAGCTCGCCGAAACTGTGTCAAACATGAAAAGAGACTCGCAATTTCTGCAGCCTCCCCAAAGTATGCAATATGCAACATAAGAAATGATAAACAAACAAAAGTAAAAATAAACAATTTCCAACTCACCTTGAGCAACGTGAGAATCTTTTGCGATAGATCGTAATCGAAATTGGAATATTTGGAGCCACTCATATCGTAGATGAAAACAAGTCCAGCACGCTGCGTCTCCGTATCCTGCAGCGCGCAATCCAACTGATAGACAATACCCTGTAATGTTGTCGTGTGCGACGCACTCAGCGGACTGTGCCGATTGGCAGTGAATAATGCGATGGCAGCGCCGCTCGATGTGCGTGCAGGCTGTGGCAGAAAGAAAGAAGAGAGAAGCGGAAGTAGAAGATGATGAAATGAAAGAGAATAGAAGACAATTAAAAGACAATTGGGCTAGATGGTTAGATGATCTTTCTACACACACAATGATTCTGTGCATTTCGTTTCATTATAAAGCAGAAAAAGGTGAAATTTAAATGAGGCTAATTAGTTAACAAAGAAAGGATGTCAACTTTTAGATACTCTGCTCTACTCAGACTTCAAATTTAACCCAAGACTTTTGCTTAACTTAGATGTCTACAGTTTTAAGTGAAGCAATCGGATATTAAGATGAGACTAATCAGTTTATAAACAAGTCAGAACGACTACAGTAAAGTCTTGACTGTATGATACCATGGATTTTTTAAGATGATAAAAAAAATCACATTGACAAAACTGTTATTGGTAAAAAAACTGAATACTGTAGCTTTATTATTGCGCTTGCTATATGGTTTATCGATTTGCGGGGGCGGAAGTAGGCGTGGCCCAAATTTTAATAAACATTTTACAGCGTATGATTCACATAAGTGTTGTCACCAAATTTGGTGGCTCTAGCTATATTAGTTTCTTAGATATAGGCGCTTGCTTTACGGTTTATCGATTTGCGGGGGCGGAAGTAGGCGTGCCCCAAATTTTAATCCAAATTTTACAGCATATGATTCACATAAGTGTTGTCACCAAATTTGGTGGCTCTAGCTGTATTAGTTTTTTAGATAAAGGCGCTTGCTATACGGTTTACCGATTTGCGAGGGCGAAAGTAGGCGTGGCCCAAATTTTAATAAACATTTTGCAGCGTATGATTCACATAAGTGTTGTCACCAACTTTGGTGGCTCTAGCTTTTTTAGTTTCTGAGATATAGGCGTTCACACAGACGGACAGACAGACATGGCTTAATCGACTCTGATCCTGAGCAAGAATACATATACTTTATAAGGTCGCAGATGCCTCCTTCTGCCTGTTACGCACATTTCGACAAACACAATAGGCCTTAGGCTTAAAGAAAAACCTAAACTTAACCTCAACTTTAATCATAACCTCAAATTTCTCTTTTTTCCGTATTCACCACCCCCTTTAACTCACCAGTATGGTGAATTTGCCAGTTTGCAACTCTGAACGTAGCGGCTCCACATCTGGATCGATGTTATAAAGATATTCTCGCTGGCGTATCTGCTCATGCTGCTGGTAAAGTAAGAAAGCACGATCCACATCGAACTTGCGGGCGTTCAGAAACTTTACGGCCGTCGTGTGCGAAATGTGACGTCGCAGTGGCAGCGCAGTCGCTGCTGCTGTTGATTGTGTTGCTGCTGCCGCTGCTGCTGCTGCTCCCGTAGCTGTTTGCTGCACTGAGTTGGGATTGGAATTGCTATTGATGGTGATGTGGAAGTTGGATGAGCTGGCGTTCGTTGCGGTGTTGCTGGCTGGGGGTAAGAATGAGGAGGAGGAAGTGGTGGAGGAGGAGGCAGCGGCTGCTGCTGTTGTGGCTGCTGCCGCTGCTGTTCTGCAGTTAATGCCTAGATTGTTGCAGAGATCAATAAATTGTTTGACAGCCTGCAAAGAAGAAGAATGAAAGGGAATGTTAATAATCAGATAACTTAATATAAAAAGTCGCAAATCGAATTGCATAAGAACACGACACGATGACACCCTATTACTATCGATAGCAATCAATCGATTATTAAACTATTTTTAAATGCCGCTTAATGATTTGCTCATGCTGATGCATGATTAATCTAGGCAATCTATCGAATTGATGAAATATCTCTGCCTGCCATCTGACATGACTTTCACACAGCATTAGCCCCAGTGCGCATACTGATTGCACCGACTGTGACTGTGACTGTGTCTGTATCTGTGAAATTACGCGATTATGTGCAATTAATAATGAAAATACAAATTGCCTTCGCACGAATCGTTAAAATACTTAAATATTTACCTACTCGTTTGATAGATTTCAATAGAAAACTGCGCGATAGACGCGATACCACGCTGTCCAGATTGCATTAACCCGAAGAAGTTATTAACAAACGAAGCGACTGATAATAATTCAAACCAGGTCAATAAATCAAAAGACCAACAAATTGTGCAAATACGTTTTCAGTTTTATTGCTTTTACAATGCAATATAGTATAGTGTATGTATTTCAGCTTTTCTAGCCAGTTAAAAGAGCATTATACACAAATGGCATATTAAAAACAAGCAGGAAAAGCTACAGTCGAGTGTGCTCGACTCTTATATACCCGCTACCCAGCTGCTCGTACATCAGCTATGGAAAACGTTGAGTTGCACACCTTCTGTATCTGTTATCCGATTGTTATCAGATCGTCTGGCTAGCTATAGTTATCATATAAACCGAAAATGAACAATATGGCATCAAAATTGCGCCTGTAAGTCATTTTTTATCGATTTACGGGGGCGGTAGGGGGCGTGGCCAAAATCCAAAATAAACTTGCTCAGCGTGCAATAACAACACACAAATTTGGTAGTCCTAGCTCTCATAATAGCTGAGATCTAGGTGTTCATACGGACAGACGGACATGTCTCTATCGGAAATGTCTCCTTCTGCCTGTTACATACATTATCGGTTTGAACAAAGTTATAATACCCTTCCACTCTATGCGGTAGCGGGTATAATAATGCATACACACGTACACATGTTCTCTGTACTCTCAATGGAAAATTGCTGCCTCGGGCAACGGTTCCCGGAAATCAGAGGAAGCAATTGATGTAACTGTTGATTCAGAGGGGAATTTTCTGTAGAACAAAGTGGTTTCATTACCCTGTAGAAAAGCGCATGCACAAGGGGTAGTTGCACAAACTTGTAATACCAGAAATATTATAATACTTCTATTTATCAGAAGCGTCTGCCAGGTCAACTTTTGATGGGAACCCTCAATTTATGCAAAAAGCAATTCAGTCAGTCAAGCAAGATAAAGTTCGCTTTTCCAGAGAAGCAACATACTAAGTACATATCGTATTTTATAACGAATTCGCTGTACCATTGTTACTTCTTTGCTGTTTTCCGATTTCTCTCGAATTTCAATATGCAATCGACAAAGGGGATAGCAAATTATTTCTTTTAGCGGGAAACAGTTGAGTTCCTCGTAAATTTAATAATTCCCGTCCCGAACTGATAAGCATCTTCGTTTCATTCGTTTTTTATGCAGACACATATTGTCAGACAGACGGGCGGTCGCAGGGCAGGCCAGGCAAGGCAGACATCTGTTATATTTCTGTATATATATGATATACAGTGACATTAATAAAGCGTGTTTGTCGAATTTCTTGATAAATGTGCAATAACGCGCTAAAGTTTGCCAGTCGCATATCGAAAGCTGTTCACGTTCCGCAGAATGACTCGCCATTTATTATCAAGCACGCGAGTTGCTATCCCCCCCTTCCCCAAGTCACACACACACACACAACCTGTGATAAGCTGTCAAACAGACTATCAAAGAGTGAAGCAAAATAAAGTTCGCAGAAATAAAAAATCGTGCTAATTAGCTTTTCACCCCAAAAAAAAAAAATGTATGGAAATATTTGGTGACAAAAAGCCAAGGGTTCTCGGAACTAAAGGGGGGAGGAAGGGGTGGGGGGGAACATGAGTTCATGTAGAGACATGAATATGAATCCAATTAGTGTTCGCATTTTACTTCCGACATTTCAAGGCGAATTCGCCCGAACTGGGCCAATGTGCACATGAGAAGAGCGAGTGGAAGTGAGAGAGAGAGAGAAAGATAGAGAGAAAACAATGACAAAGTTGTAAAAAGAGATTCTTGTTTATTGAATTGAATTCACTGCAAGTGTAAAGTAAGTTTTAACTAAGGAAATGGCCAAAGTTAATGTACAAGAACTTTATAGCTATAAAATCCTTTAATCCTTCCTAATTACAACATACTTCGCAATGTAAATGTCTCTGCACAGATAATGAAAACATAAAGAACTGTATAGGTAAATAGGCTCTCTCTAGATAATTCTCAACATTCTTTAGCTGCATTCCGCTATCTGCTAAGCTGCAAAACATGGTGAAAGAAAGACACAACGCGAGTTTTCCCGCTAATCACACTACAATTTATCAGTTTCGCTTCTTAACTTTTCGAATTCCCTCACGAAAACTTCCTCGTGCGCCACCACAGTCATCACTTCCTATCAGTGCTGAGAACAGCACAAACAACTAAAAGAAACCACCAACTTTGACGGGAAAAAAGCGAAATTGACAGCACTGCTTCCACTTCCCATTCCCAGTTCCCATTCGCGCATTTTAATTTCAAATCCAGTTGAATCGATCGATCGATCGGATCGTTCGTTCTGCACTTGCTAATTAGATACTTGACATGCGCCACACGCTGTCGACGTCGACGTCGGCGTCGCAGGAAGCGCGCAAAGGGTTGCGTGGTCTCTCTCTCTCTCTCTCTCCCTGTGTGTGTGTTCGAGCTGTAATCGCTGACGCCACCCACCTGTTCGCGGCTGCGTCGACGCTGATAGAGATGCACCATTTTGTTTATAGTTTTGGAAACAGAAAAAAAGCATACACACACACGCACGCACACTAATACTAAGAACACACGTATAGTATTATTTAATAGATCGGCAATTTGTGGTTTTATATTTTGTTTTGGTGGCGCAACTGAAATTCGCGACACGCCGCTTGCGATGTTTCTTTCATTACTGAAACGCAAAAGCGCCAAGCGATCTGACTGCCTTCTCTGCTGCGCTGCCGCCAGCGAGCACCGCGCCGCGCCGCGCACAGCAACAGCAACAGCAACGCAACACAAAGCGCAAACTGCTGATAGCAGGCGCGCTGCCGACGCTGACGTTGCGACGCTGTCGCCCTGATGACTAGGCGGCGACGGCGACGGCAGCGGCAGACGCTGTCACTGTTAACGAACTTTATTGAACTGCATTGCAGCCAGAGCGAGCGAGAGCGAGAGAGGGAGTGAGAGAAGAGCGGGCAGAGCCTTGTAGATCGATGGGACAGCAACAACAGTTCTAAGAAGCGTCGGCAGCGGCAGCAACGCATGCGCCGCTTTAACTACTCGAAATGTGTCGACGGCGACGCCAACGACGCTGCCGACAGCGACGTCACCGTTGTCGTTGTCAGCGCAGTCATCGCCCTAGCATGCCGACAATTTGAGTCATCATTCGGCTTGTCCATACATACTATGTCACCGTCGACGACGACGCCGCCGGCGCCGCCGCTGCTGCGCACAGGAGCTCTCAAAGCATTTGCAGTTCGTATGCACTGAGCAAAATTTCTCAGTTGAAACAAAAGTTCATAAAATTGGGTGAAATTCTGTTAAGAGTAAATTATTATTTAAATTAAATATAAATTAATAAAAATATTATTTAAATTATTTATATTAAATGTACTTCAAAAATAACTGCATAATTAAAATTAACTGAAAAAAAAATTTAAAAAAATATGAAAAAATTACACATTTTTTTCTCTAGAAAAAATTCTTTAGATTTTTTTTTTATTTTCTGTAAAATGCAAAGTGAATTTTAAAAAAGTTGCACGACTTAAATGAACTTTTTGCTTTTGCCATACGTGAGAAACAGACTAACTCGCTCTCGCTTGGAGCTTGACAAGAAAAGAACGACTAAAAAGAGACAGAAATAAAAACAGACAAGAACAACAAAATGCAGAACTGATGAAACATCTTTCCACGTATTATGATAAACAGCACTTGAAATAAATTCGCTGACTTATAACCATGTTAAATAACTCTTTGGCAAGATGCAAAGGGGTAGGGAGAGCAGAAGACAGAGAATGAGGGAGCGAGAGAGAGAGAGAGATCTGTCCGACTAATGGCTAATGCAAACCAATGGCACTATCTTTTCTGTGAGTGTAGAGAGGGGTATGAGGACGGGGGTAAGCGATGCCGTGCCGCTGGAGATGGAACATACTAAAGATGGAGGTGCGTCACCCTGGTCATTTGTTGTGTGCTTCCACGAAATTCATTTTTATCATCGCGCCCTCATCAGGTGAGGCAGATGAGCTGCTAAGGCTCGACTGATCAAACACACACACAGATACAGCTATAGAAAGCAGATCCACAGCTGCGACAAATTGTTGTGGTTGGGGAAAAAAAAGGTAAATTATCTAAGGTCGGAAATGTTGTTTCAGGCGAGAAATTCAAATTGAATTTTTATGTCAATTTTATGTAAAACTCTTTTCTGACGTCACAAACGTGTCTCACGCTCGTGTATGAGGGTGTGTGTGTGTGTGTGTGTAAGCAGACTGGGTCAGCTTGCCTGGCGGCATGAGTGTAGCTAATTTTAGCCACAACTTGCGGCACTTTCACTTTTTACCACCTTTTTTTTGTGGACAAACAAAAGTCTTATCAACTGGTGGGTGGGGTCAGTTAGAAATATATTGATAACGGAACCTACAAATAGCTAACATTTTCTATTTTATTTTCCATTGCCTAGTACATATATACCCTGTAAAACTTTATAAAGTTGCGTTTGCTTAGAGACCTTATAGGGATTTTCTTTTTTGAAACATGTTTCTTGGTTTCTCAATTTTACAGGATATCTCTCAGTCTACCCCCCAGGGTTTTTTTTATACCATTTCCACTCCTATTGGCTTTGCTAATTTCTTAGGCAAATAAAGCGAATGAAAACTTGTCGCCGCAAAAGCAAACAGAAATCATCGAAAAAACAAACACAACATAACAAGGAAGCCCCCGTAGCCCCCTCCCCTCTCCCACCTACACAACTGGCACATCATCGTCGCCAACGTCTTCCCCCTTTGCTCAAGTTGAGCCACAATTGTAGCCAGTTGCATTGGGGAAAGAAGGCCAAATTGTTAAACAATTTATCGCGTGTAAACAAATTTGTTCAAATTGTTGTTTAACAAAGTTTGTTCCGTCAATTAAACGAACACACACACACACAGGGGGTGAGTTGTGTGTTTGTGGAGCATTTCCGGTTCCGACGAGCTGTCTATCTATGCGCGTCTCTGTGTGTGTGTGTGCGGCGTCTTAAATTATTGGCCATTAGCTGCTGCGGGGCGAGTTAATAGAGCAACAAGTGAAACGGCAGCCGCTTTCCAAGCCACCACGCGCACCACTCATAACTGTTGTGCATGCAAAGTAACAACAACAACAACAACAACAGCAACAACGAAGACGACGATAAGATAAAAGCACAAGAAGAAGAAGCAGAAGAAACATTCTAAAACTGTAAAACGCTTTGCCAGCCATGAAGAAAGACAGAGCAGCAGCAAGATAAATGTAAAGCAGCACACTTAAGTAAGTACAGTGCGGGCTAGCTAAATAGTAGCACTTGAATTTTTTTTTAAATAACTTAATTGCTAACTTAAATTCAGCTTAAGAGCTTCGTTGTAGCTTTTCTTTTGTGCATTTTTATACCCGCTACCGCATAGAGTAAAAGGGTGTTCTAACAGCCGAGTCGATATAGCCATGTCCGCCTGTCCGTTCGTTCGTCTGTCTGAACACCTAGATCTCAGCTATTATAAGAGCTAGCACTACCAAATTTGGTGACAATATGTGTTATTATTGCACGCTGATCAAGTTGATTTTGGATTTTGGCCACGCCCCTTTCCGCCCCCGTAAATCGACAAAAATTGATTACAGACGCAATTTTGGTGTCATATTGTTCATTTTTGGTTTATACATCAATATTGTTAGTCCATGACCTTTTAGAGTCAAAATGTGATGGATAGCGGGTATACAACAGTCAAGCAAACTCAACTGTAGCTTTCTTACTTGTTTTTCTTGCTTCTAACTTTTCTACAATTAAAAAATCATCTGTATTTTTATCAAGATCTTTCTACTCCCAGCATGTATTGTGTTCTTCTGCAGAAGACACTCTTGCATGACAACTTACTGTGCTTTGCTCTTTGATTTCCCATTTTATACGAAGCTACCGCTTACAAAAAGAAGCAAAAAGAAAACACACACAAAAAGAACGGAACGGAAAACTCACAACAAACGTGTTCACGTTCAGGGCAGGTGAGCTACGGACTCATAGGGTAGGGCAGAGGTGTAATCACATCGATCAACGTATTTCCATATAGAGTGACTAATCAGCGAGTGCGATCGGCGAACATAACGCTAAACGTGATCAACTGCAAATGGCTTTGATCATGAACTATTACAAACGGTTATGAAATGATCATGGATCATGAGCTTGCATCAGCTACAGCTACAACAACAATAACAACAACAATAACAGCTGCAACATCAGCAGATTCAGCTGCAATACATCTCATCATTGACTTCGTGTTGTTGCTGTCTTTAATTGCAGCTTATAATGTGACCCATTTTATTATACTACATGATTTTTTCATAGTCAGTTAGGTTAGCAATTAGGTCGATTTGCTTAGGTTGTTTTTCCATGAACTGAACGAACTGAACAACGAAGCGAGGAGAGCATTACACATCAAGAGAAACTGAGCTGATCAATATGAGGGATACAAAAATATAAGGAAATTTAAATGATTTAACCTTACTACGCTTTGATTTGCTAACAGATTAGCCAAAACTTGCGCTATACCCTAGACAGTTCCCTACACAGAGTTCAGTTCTCAAAGCTCAATCCACTTGGAAGCATGTGGTGGATTGTAACCCTCTCAAGTCCTTCAACTGCGAAGGCTGCAGGATATTGCTGGCAGATTGCCGAAGTGGCGGACAATGCGGGCTACTTCCCTTGTTGTTGCGCTATGAGAAGTGACGGCCATTTGGCAGAGTTGCCACACTTGGCCGCATATACAAAACAGCAGCCGGAAATGGACGCCGGCCGCACTCAGTGCGTGTCGTGGCATAGCGCAAGGGTTGTCCAGTGAAGAGTGCGGTGCATGGTTGAACAGGGGGGGAGGAGCGAGCGTGGGGAGCTGGCAACACTTTCGCATAGCTTTCAAAAATGCTCTTGAAAGCACATTTAATGTGCTTCCGCTTTGTGCGCAGTCGCGTGGAGATTGAAAAGCTGGACAAGAGCAGAGAGGCGTGGGGAGAGATGGTTGGCAAACTGGAACTGAATCGCGGCATCGTTGGCCATTGGCTTTGCCATGGAAATTATTATCTATGCGCTGCTTGCCGCGGTCTTTAGTCTCGGCTGCGCAAATATACAAGCCTAGATACAGCTACAAAACACAAGATACATGTGCAGATACAGATACAGCTACAGCTACAGCTGTAGATACAGCCAACAGATGCGCACTCCATGCGCTCGCTCCATTGCTCATTTGCATGTGAACAGAAAATTTCAAGAAAATTGAATTTGCGTGCTCAGTCGCAACGTCGCCGCCTCAGACGATAAGTAACATGTGCGCACACACACACACACACACACAAGCAGATAGATATACTACATGATGTCGAGATGTATTACATGTTGAGTCAGTGCGATAGACGGAACTGCTGCAAGATGCAAACGAAACAGAGCCTGTCGACGGGATAAACGAATCAATTAGAAAACCGATTGGGTTTAACAGCTGCTCATAAAAGTATGCGGACGCATATATATGTATGTACATATATGTAGTATAGATCAGATTTTATTCTTGTAACTTTAACTAGATTTAAGGCTAATGGGGCAGGTACAGCCTGAAGAAGAAGAACTTATGGATTACATAGTATAATTTAGAGTTTATAGATCACTCAGTAAAATCCTAAAAAGTTCAGACAGCTGCTATTATTATGAAGCTTGACTAAGCTTAAATACAGTCGAAAATCCTTCACCCCATTACCAAGGTCAATTATATAGAAAATCCTTAACCCAAAAAAGCTTTTTCCTTGATTTAGCTTTTGTTTTCTATTTAATTTTGGTATATTATTTGAATAGTTGTGTTTGTATTCATAGTTAGTTAAAATTCCCTTGTTATCGCAGTGTATAAACACTTTCTTTCTGTGCGAAGCTTTATTGTCTTAGGTTGATCTTGAAAGCTGAACTAACAACTTTATTCGGAAGCTTTTGTTGAAATACGTATGTAAAATACGAAACTTGATATCTGAAATGAAATACAGCTTTCTTCAAGCTCTTAACTTTCGGTGGTAAACACAAACAGACGCACACACACACACACACACCCAGCGATACACAGACACACACAGATAATTCTGAGGGGAATCAGTCAAAATAAGAGTCGAGTCAGCTTCAGGTTTGCATCTTCAAGATGAACCCGACTGAACTGAGCTACGAGCTAGGTAAGAAGACAGAGAAAGAGAGAGAGCGAGAGCGAGAGAGATAACAGAACTAATGAAGCGCGTCTATAAATAGCGTAAGAAAAGCAAAGAAAACAAAACGCGCTGTGCCTGCAACTGCAACGAAGACAGGCCAAAGTCAAAGTCAAAAGGGATTGACGGACTGACAGAGGCTGAGCAGAGCAAGCAGAGCTTGAGCTTCTCTAAAGCCAGAGCTGTCAATCTGGCATTTTTCCCGTCAAAACTGGCTGGAAGCTGCAAGAACTTTAGAATTATAGCAATATGTTTTAGCTTTTTGTCTAAAGTTGGCTCTGAAAAGTTGGCAACACTGGCAAGTGCAGAAGAATGACTGAGTGGAGAGTATGATTGAGAGAGAGAGAGAGAAGATTTTGAAAGATAGTAAGATCGGCTGATAAATATACTTAGGCAAGGAAAAGAGAGTGAGAGATGGAGCAGGCACCTTTGCTATACACAGGAACAGGCGGCGATGACAGCTGCTCTCTTTGGCGCTCGCATAGCAATCTTCGTAGTTGCCTCCTGGTCTATCCTTGCTCTGCTGCGACTGCGGCTGCGATTGCATTTTGTCTGCCACACACAATTCACAAACAACAACAACAACAAAAGGAAATTCTTCGTTTGCCTTCCATAGACTCGCGCATAAATTGTTGTTAAATTGCGTTCTTTTCTTTTGTTAATTTTTTTGCGATGGTAAATAAAGCCACAGAAAACAAAAATACGAAACACACGCGGCGCACGCGCGCAGCGAGAGAGACAAGATGAACAACAACGCGACGCGACTGTGACGACGACGACGACTGATGGGGCCAAAAGCAGGCAGCCACAGCCACAGCAATAGCAGCAGCAGCAGCAGCTGAGGCAGCAGCAGCAGCAGCCATAAAGAAAACAACGCGCAGGCTGCTGCTGCTGCTGCTGGCAGGCCAGCGCAAGGCAGCGCAAACAGAGCGAGCGGCGCAGCTACGCAGCCAAAGAGCGTGCGCCGACGCAGCAGCCCGCCCCATTACACGCTTTTGTTGCTGCTGCTGCTGCTGCTGCCACTGACACAGTTCAATGTCAGAGCCAACGAAAGAGCGAAACGTTGAAGAGAGCGAAGAGCGCGAGAGAGAGAGAGTGTTGGGCTTACAAATGTTGAGCCAGGATGAGTGATGTGCGTTGCGCATGTTAAGCTAACAGCGCGCTGTTAACTATTCTATGCTATTCTAACGCAGCTCGCCCGCACTGCCACTGACACAGTTCAATGTCAGAGTCAACGAAAGAGCGAAACGTTGAAGAGAGCGCGAGAGAGAGAGTTGGGCTCACAAATGTTGAGCCAGGATGAGTGATCTGCGTTGCGCATGTTAAGCTAACAGCGCGCTGTTAACTATTCTATGCTATTCTAACGCAGTTCGCCCGCACCCTCTCTCGCTCTCTGCTTGTTTACGCATGCATGCTCCACATTGTCAAAAGAAAACAAGATAAATATGAAAGAATAACAAAATTTGCAAAATGAAGTGCGCATTGGGGTAAGTCAAAAGTCAAGCACACGCCTGGCTGAGCAGCTTTTGTGCTTAATTTAATTTATGTACACAAACACACACACACACACACACGCGCGTGTGTTTGCCTTGGCTCCGCTCTCTGCCTCCTCTCTCTCTCTCTCTCTGGAGCGCGCGCGCTTTATGACTTCTTATGAAAGTGTTAAGAAATTTCGCCGTCGTTTTGAGTGTCGCCATCAAAGCGAAGAGAGAGAGAAATTTCACCCGCCGCCTGCAGCGCAGCTGCTCGAGTCTTGTTGTTGTTGTTGCTGTTGTTGTGTCTGCGCTTCGGATTTGTTTTCTACCATTTGCGCATGATTATTATTGTTATTATTATTAACATATTACGCTTTCTTATGGCCAACATCGATTATTTAAACAAAGCGCGGGGCGTGACATTGACACTAGACAAAGCAGTCGCACTCAGCTGCGCAAAGCAGCAGCTAAGCAGCTGCGTCGCGTCGCGTCGCGTCGAGAGAAAAAACTTTCTTTTCAATGCTTTTATTTTTTATCGCCAGCGTAAAAGAAATACATAAAATATTAATATACCACACGTATGCCACATGTGTGTGTGTGTGTGTGTGTGTGTGTGCAACGAAAAGAAATCGCATATTAAAAGTTTTGTCGCCTCACATAAACTGCACAAAGCAGCGCAGCAGCAGCAGCAGCAGCATCGCGCCGCCAACCCACTTAGAAAGTGATCCGAATGGGATCAGTGGCGTCTCTCTCTCCTGTTGGTTACGCAAGTCAACCCGAATTCACTATTGAATTGTCTCGTAATTTTCGGTACATGATGATGTGACATTTTCCGACTCTGCTCTGCCCGCAAAACGTGACCAGCAGAGCAGTAGCAGCAGCAGCTGCGCGCTGCGACTGCGCTAGATCAGGCGCTGCGTCGCTTATGCAAGCATCAAACTAAGCCGCAGTGGCAGAGCTTTTCGGCAGGAGGCGAAGCTTTAACTAAGAATGCAACCATGTTCGAAGTGAAAGCTCTGACTGCTACAAATATGTATAAATTCTTCTGCTTTACTGACTATAAAATACCCTGTACAAGCGTTACATTTAAAATGAACTTAATCGATGAACTATTTCATGAATTATATTAAAAATGACTGACTGCCATATACCCTACACAAATGTTGTAGGCTAAATTAATTGAAATCTAATTCTATCGAGTCACCTATCTAAATTGAATCTTTCGCCATATATGCTGGCACTGCCATACACATTTATCCAATTTCATATTCTCGTGTTCTTTGTGTATGGTAAACACAGTAATCTGGCCGCGTTTGTTAAAGCTTCCTTCTTAAACTAACAACATAATTTGCGAATTCGCCCGCCGGAGCGAAAATCAGCAACAAAGTTTTAATTAACATGAACGGAAGGCGCGGAGGAGGGGGAGGAGGAGGGCGGCAGCGGCAGCGACAGAGAAAAAGCTTGGGCAGTCAGTCGTACATACAATAGGTGATAACGGTTATTGTGAGCTTTGGGCAAGATGCCAGTGCAGCGCAGCGCGGAGTAACAATAATGGTAATCACAACAAAGAGAGCAAAAGAGAGGGAGAGAGAGCGGGAGAGCGGAAGAGAGCATGGGGAGTTGAGGTAAATGTTGGTTTTTAATTATCAGAAATGTAGGGCAAAAGCCGCAAAAAAGCGGCGCTCCACACACACACACACACACACACACACATATTGGCGAAGTTAGAGTGAAAATAAATAAAGAAAAGAGCAAAACCAAAATAAAATACAAGAAAAAAATATAAAACTCATTTCTTTTCACAATTTAAATCGGTCAAACCAATCAAAAAAAGGCAGAGTAAAAACGTCGACAACAACAGCAACAACGACAACAATCCGGGTCCGTCCGGCATTATCAACGCTCTATTAGAGTTCTTTCAACTCGCTTTTAACTCTCTGCCTCTTCATCTTCTTCTTCTTCCTCATCGTCGTCTATTTCGATTTTTTATTTTTTGTAACATTTTTGAGTGGCAGCCGCCCTCAGGGGGAGCAGAAGGGCAAGGGGGGCAGCGATTGGAAAGCAAAGTTGGCGATGTGCAGCATACGTTTGGCACCCACTGTACAGGCGGGCAACAACAACAACAACAGCAACAAAATGCAATTGAAATCTATTGCAGCTTGGCGACTTGAGCACGACACACACAAAGGGGATAAGAGGCAAGCTAAGCCGAGGCTGCGCTGCGACTAAGCCAAGATGACAGCAGCAGCAGCAGCAGCAGAGGCAGAGGCAGAGACAGCAGCAGAGGAAATATAACAGACAGACAATAGCGTCGCTGCGCCGAAAAATAAAATGAATGTAGATGAAGCAGCAGCAGCAGCAGCAAGAATGGTGTGCAAAAAGCTGTAAAGCAAAGCGCGATAAAGCAGAGGAAAATCTCGCGTTGCGTTGCGGAAGCAAAAGCAGCGACAGCGGCAGCGGCTGAGATTCTCGAAGTCTGAGAGCCTCGAGCCACTCGGCCGGTCGGTCACATGTGCAGGAGAAGAGAGCTAAGTTCAACAAACTGTGCAACAACAACAACAACAAAAACAATAATATTGCCATTGCTCTCTCTCTCTCTCTCTCTTTCGCTCACGCAGCCTGCCAAATGTGCATAAACAAATGGCAAATTGCATAGGCCAAACGCCAATAGCAACTACCCAACTCACCAAACTCACCACACTGGCAGCCAATAATCGATCTATCGATTGCACTATCGAGCCCTGCTGCAGCTCGAGCTAAGTTATCAATTGAAACAGATTAAAAAGTGCAGCATTATTTTTGAATTTATGAATTCAAAAAGTGTTGATAAGAGCCCACTGTGGCAACCATGGGATTTTCCAGAAAACTACAAACTACAACAAAAAAAAGAACATCAACGAAATTGGGTTGATTCCCCGGGGAAAGTAAAACGCAATAGCGCAGCAAAAAGCGAAATATTTATAATGAAAATGCCTGGCCATATAAGTAAATATATAGACTACAGATATGTACTGTGTGTGTGTATGGTTCTAAAAATACACAAAGAGCTATAGCTACTATAGTAGGCTGCAGCGCTGGAAAAGGCGCACACACACACTCACACACATTTATATTATATTTTATATTAAAAGGATTCACTTTTGTGCTATTTTTCGTGCGCGCTTCCTTCCTTCCATTTTGGCGCACACTCGAATGAAGTTGGAGACTATGTCAAGTGTTTTGCAACACTAAAATGAAGTTAAAGTGGGAGTGTGGGGAAAGGTAAATGGGAATTCCATTTGGCTGCAAAACTGTAAGCAATACCATCTGATAAATGATCATTACCAATGCAGTATATATCTTGATGATCATTTAGGGTTAGGATGACTCTAGTATATTCAAAATATCTCTACTCAGCTCTACTTCTTTATAGAGCATGCCAAATTCGTTGTGTTGTTTGCATTTGCTGATTTTCGCTTGTTTCGCATACCTTGGCTGGGCCACAGCGGCGGGCGGGAGGGAGAGAGAGAGAGAGAGGGGGGGAGAGTTGGGTTAGGTGGTTAGCTAGTGGTAGAGTGACTAAGCATTAAAGCCCTGGGCGATGAGCGCAGCGTCTAAGCCCCCAGACGGACCCGGAACACACGGCTTCGTTTCGGTTTCGCTTTGGGGTTTCGGGTAACGCGGCAGAGCGAGAGAGAGAGATGATGAAAGAGGGAAGGGTGGCAAAAGGGGTCTGCTCCATTTTGTTGCCTTGTGCGAGGCATTGTTGTTGCAGTTGTTGTTGTTGTTGTTGTTGTGTGTTTGTTGGTGATAGCGACAGCCGCCTCAGCGTGCTGACCCATTTTCCACTACAAAGTGTACACATGTGTGTGTGCGTGTGTGTGCGTTTGTTTGCTGCACATTGCATGTGTGTTGCCCGGTGTGTGTGTGTGTGTGTATTTATTTTTGCTTTTAATGAAAGTTATTGTTGTTATCTGCGCGCGGCCTGGCGACGCGGCTTAATCAACGCAAATGAGGAAGCCAGTCAGTCAACCAGTCAATCAGTCACGCAGCCCCGCAGTCAGTCAAACAGTAAGTCAATCAGTCAGGCAGCCTGGCAGTAAGTCTAACAAACATCAGTTAGCCAATCTTTTACTTGGTCTATCAATCAATCAATTATGGAACTCTACCTCTAACTCAATCAGTTGGTCAGTCAAGCTCTCAATCAATCAGCTACTTAGGCAATTCAATTTAGCCTACAAGTTAATCAATCAGGCAGCCAGTCCATATCAGTCAGCAAGTCAATCAGTCAGCGCGTCAGTTAGTCAACTAATCAATCAATTGGTTAGTCATTCAATCAGTCAAATGCTGCAACAGAAAACCCCAGCGCGCAGCACAGCAACAGGTTGATTGCAACAAAGCAAAGCAGAGGCGCCACACAACCCTCGCTTGCGACTGCCTGCCCCAACTGCACCCTCAATAGGTCAATTCCCACAACATCAAAGGGTTATTGTACTTTTTGTCGCTGCTTCTCTCTGTGTGTGTGTGTTTTCTGGCAGCCATGCAATGTGGACGGGTTCAGAGTCCGTGCACAAGGATGGACCGAAAGCCAAAAGCGAACCGAGCCGCCGAAATGGGTCCATCGCAGAAGTCACTTGCAATGGATTTCATAACTACACACACACACACACACACTTGCACACACACACACACATGCAGTCACAGAGGAATATTATGGCTGTCTGGCTCATTTTGTGAGCAATTTGATTTATGCATCGGGCAAACATGCAACACAAAAATGACACAACACGATATACGATACGATATATCGTACGTTTGTACACGTTGTCGTACAAGTACAATATATATCATTTTGGTTCAGTTCAAGTGAAATCAATTATGTATACGATATAAACACAAATTGAGCAATTTCACACACACACACACACATGAACATTTGTGTGTGTGTGTGTGCAGCTCTGTACAGGTTTGCACATGACATAACATGCAATTTCAAAAGTTCAAGATTTGACTGAATCAAATACTTTATTACCTATGCCCCCAAAGGCACTTTGGGCCCCCAACCTCATTTCATCTTAATAATGCAGCATTTCCACTGGATTTGTCAGATGTCACACACACACATACGCAAATATTGTGTCATGTTGTCAAGTGTCATAATTACATAATAAGTCAGAAAGTTTACAAATAATTGGGTTAATATGAATTTGCTTAAGTGACGCATTCAAGAATCTGGCAAAATCAGGAAAAACAAGAAAGAAGCCAAAGGTATTATACGATTGCAGTTACTCCACACGGCCGATAGGCTCTATGGCAGCTTAAACATATTTCTATCCGATTTTAATAACATTTGCTTAGCAATGGACATACTTAGACATATATTGGGAATGTTTCAAAGCGATATCTTGAAAAATGATTAAAGTTGGCCGATAGGTTCTAAGGCAGCTATACGATATATCGGTGCAATTTCGATCAAATTTTGACAGCCTTTTAGGGTCATACTTAGACACATATCGAGCAAATTTCATGACGATATCTTGAAAAATAACAAAATTCGACCGATAGGTTCTATGGCAGCTATGCGATATATCGGTCCGACCCGGCTCGTTCCGACTTATTTACAGCGTGCAGCAATAAGAAACATGTATACCAAGTTTCATCAAGATAGCTCTAAAATTGAGAGACCAGTGTGCATTGCAACAGACAGACGGACAGACAGACAGACGGACATGGCTAGTTCAACTCCACTATTAATGCTGATTGATGCTGGCAAAATTTAATATACCATCTGCAATGGTATAACAATGGAATATTACAATAGTTTCTCAAATTCTTTAATACATTCCCATAGCTCCCCATGTACACTCTCTGATTGATTCGCTATTGACGTCGGAAATTTCCAACGGAAGCAAACTATTTGGGGCACTTCCTCTTTGCTCTTTGGTGATGTATGGAATAATTATAATAGTCCAAAAGTTCCAATCAATATGTGCAAAATGACTTGCCAAATATTTCTTCCATTTCAGCCATGGGTTATAAGAATCGTAAGTGTATATGTGTGTGTATGCGCCTAATAATAGATCACCGTCGTAGATTCACGATAAAGAAATAAATTACAAGTTGAGCTTATATGCTAAAAATAAATCAAGCGTAGAACCAGGGGTTTCCCAGTTGCTTGAACAATAGAGAAGACTGAAAAGACTTGAGAATGGAGGATTACTTAGGTGACAAAGACGGAAAAAGAATAGGGATACAATGTCTTATTTATACCCATTTTAATAATATTTTTAACCAAAAATTAAATTTCGTCCAAGAAAAAGTTTAAAAGTTGGAAAAATTCGAAAATGTCCAATAAGGTATATAGGAATGTAGAATTATTAAGAGGATCGGGCCAAGATTTGTATACCTGTTAATGAAAATAGTTCATTCTAGAAATGTACATACATATGTATTGTATGTATATAGTATTCCTGCCCTAGGTATACAGTCACCCATGTGTACAGCAAAAGTTTGTAAACACTTTTGGCGCATGAATGAAACGAATGGAAGAAGAAGAAGCTCTCTAAACAAATTCGCAATAAGTGGATAAAGTGAGGGCGAGTTTTTACTCGGAAAACGGCGACGAGTGTACGAATTTCAAACGAAATGAAATTCATTTAGGTTAAGTTTTCAATGGAACAGAACCTAAATTGAAGGCACCTTGGGCGAGAATGGGTAAATAATAAATAAATAAATGCGCATCAGAAAAACACACACAAGATTCGCCGGCCTGACTAGTTCAGGTATGGGCTCGAGGGTGTGTGTGTGTGTGTGTGTGTGTACAGTGTGTGTGTTTATTGGAATTTCAAGCAGCTTCAGCTGCAAGGTCAGCACCGACATCCCTCTCCCCCCGTCCCGATCCTGTTACAAAAGCTGGCGCCGAAGCACGTCACAGTGTCGATAAAGCAAACAATGAACTTGTGCGTCAGCTGGAGAGGAAGTCAACGAATTTTAGTGCATGCAGAAATAGACAGAGAGAGAGAGCGAGAGAGAGAGGGAGAGAGACCTAACAAGATCTTATTGGAATTGCACTGTTCTTAACTGTAAACTGGTTTTGTGCTGGGCAAACAGTTTAAGCAGCACTGTTAAATGCAGCACCGACAACAACAACAACAACAACGGAAATCACTTTCCCTACGAACTGCAGCGAGAGCGAGTCACAACAAATTAACAGCGATAGCAACAACAACAACAATAACAAAACAGAAGAGAGCAAGCGAGAGAGCTGCAATGATGAGCGGCAAGGCATTTGTTGTTGCAACCACTTGCTACACCACACAACGCAAAGCAGAGCCAAACACACCACGCGCACGCACACACGCACACACACACGCATATCCACTTCCCCATGGCAGCAGTTGTTGTTTTTGCTTGTGTTGTTATTGTCTGTGATAACACGGACAGCGCAGCGCGACTGTATTGGAATTCATTTCGATTGCGTCGTACAGGAGGCGCACTGATGCTTTTTTATTTGCTAACAGCACGTGCTTATAACGGCACATCAGAGCCGTGCAGTTGTACACACCCACACACACTCGCACACAAGCAAACATACACAATATTGCTTTTTGCAAGTGCCGAATACCGCAACAGATTTTGATGAAACACATTGCAACATACTCGGCTATGGCATACAAGCTTCCAGCACACACACACACATACGCAATGACACACTCAACACACGAACAACATGTGCACGCACACCCACACACAGACACAACGAACACATAGTTGAAAACACGCACGCAACATTTTTTGTAGCTTTAAGTTAATTCGTGTTTGTGTTTTCACACACAAAACTTGCACTTTGCCACCGGGGCGTGTGTCATTTATCATATCGGCTAACGTTTAGCCGTATGTATGTCTGTATATGTCCAATTGGTTTAATTCAATTGTTTGTTTATGCACTTACAAATTCTTGGTCTTGTTGTTCAACCGCTACCTCCGACGCCATTTTACGAATGTGAAACAGTATCGCTGAATCGTTTTCACCACACCGAACAGCTGTTTCGCGCGCTAAGTTGGCTGCGAGTGAACACCGCACTCAGTTTAAGTTAGCTACGAATAACAGCGCACCGTTATCGATAAATGTTTACCGATCGAAGTGGAGGTATGGTTTTAAACAAAGCAATTAGTTGGTAAACATTGGTTGCGGTAAGATGACTGGACAAATTTTACGCGATAAAAAATTGCTAAGTTTCTGGTTTTTTTTTGTTGAAGGGCTGTTGCTCTAACATTTGAATAAAATGTTCAAATTGTTAAATTTACATGGTCTACATCATTTTAAACATCATCATGTTCCATTTTCTATTGCAATGCAAACGATCAATTGTGTGCTGTAAACTTCTGTGTGTTTGTGCAGCCCTGTCAGTTAACAGCTGTAGCGCTTACAGTCGTATTAACAGCACACACAACATTGACTTTCGATTCTACGATTGTTGCAGCGAGCAAAATTTATCGGTACAAACTAAAAACTTATAACAAATTCAAGAATGCCGAGCTAAATGTTTTAAATAAATCAACAACACGGCAAAAATGTAAACGAACACAATCGATAAAGTAAATGAACGGAGAGCAACATCAAGACGTCGAAGACAACAAGGATTACAACAACGAGACCAATATAAGGAGGGAGGCTGCAAATTGATTAGCCAGTTGATAACGCTATCGACGCGTCGCCAGCTGTGGAGCTGCGGATCAATTTGAATTAGCCGATTCTGGTGACGACAGACGACTAGCATTAGAGTAATTAGCTACGTGTGTCAGGTGATTGCAGGACATGGGCTAACTAGAGTTTTCAATAGTGATGCTGCCACTGCTGCTGCTGCTGCTGCTGCTGTCAACGTCAGCTGTGCCATATACAAGTTGCAGAGAGCAAGAGAGAGGGAGAGTGCAGAGAGTAGGGAGTGCTGCTGCCGTGAGGTGTAAACGAAGGTGTTTTTGTATGTGTGTTTGTGTGTGTGCGGCACTTGTCCGCCCATCTAACGCCCTCGCGGCGGCCCTTCCCCTCGTCGTTGCCACTGCCACCGCCACCGCCGCTGTCTCTGCCTCTGCTTTCTTGTCTTTCCGTTTTCGCCTCTTTCGTCTGTTTTTGGCTGTTCAATTGCTTGAATTATTAAATGCGCACCTACAGCCATTAAAAGGTGTGCGCAACGCTCTGTGTCCGCGCGTGTGTATGTGTGTGTGTGTGTGTGTGTGTGTGTAGTATGCCTTGAGCTTGTTGTTGTTTTAATTTTATACCGTTTTACTGCTTTTAATGACAATCGCAATCAAATCGCATCGTCGCCGTTTCTCACTTCTCGCTAATTGTCAACAGCTGTCGCCGCCCATACACCCCGCCCCTTTAGGCAGCCAGCATGCACTTTAACAAAGCGGAGCTCGCTAGCCTGGTCACGAATCCCGCCACCAGATTCGATAAGGAGGGTCCGTTGATAATCACCGAGCGACAGGAGGGCATTTTCTGGCGAACCGATGGTAAGTTGAGACGCACATCTGGGAGGGGGTCTTCAGGGAGATAAGCTTACAGATAAGGCTCACGCATACACACACACACACACACACCCGCACAATCACACACTCATCCGCACACACACACACACAAACTCACCATAAATATCGGCAAATCTCACGCCAAAACACAAAGCAGAGCGTGCAAGACTATCGGCAATACTATCGTTAGTCACGCTCTTCGTTCACTTCTCACACACACGTTGCTTACGCACCCTTTGCCGTTTCTTTCTCTCTTTTTTCTTCCTTCCACTTACGCGCAGTCAAGCTGAATTGCTGGTGCAAGCTCCGCGGAAATCTTCTGTTCTATCTGAAGGACAAGAATCCTCGATCATCGGTGGCAGGTGTCTTTGTGCTCGAGGATTGCCGGCCGCGTATACTGCATGAGCAGCCCGAGCTGGAGGGTTACGGCTTCGATTTGGGTAAGTCAGTTGGTTAATCAATCTCATTCTCCAATTCAAAACTAATTCAATTCCTTGTTGCTGCGACAGACTTTAGGGAGAGTCCCACGCAACGCATCATCACGCACAGCGCCGAAGATCGTCAGGATTGGGTGAATCGGATTGAGGAGTGCTCCAACGAGCGACTGAATCGGCAGATCAGACAGTTGAAGGCACAAATTGCAGCAGCAACTGTGCAGCAACCCACATTCGATATGGGCAATCAGATCGATCAGGGTCTGCCGCTGCCTGCGCCGCTGCCACCGCTTGTCACATTGCTCCAAGAGTCGTGGCCGGCAGCAAGTGCTAAGTCGTCGGCGACGTCAACGGTGACGCAGCCCGATGCGCCGTTTGAAGGTGATCTTATACAGTTCTAAACTGGACTCTCCTAAGTTGGAAAATTCATTTTTATTTTTGTTATCAAAAGAAAAATTTCGCCAACTAACCACGAAATAACCCAAAGAGAAACCTACAACAAAAACGCCCAAGATTTGCCATGGATAATGTTTAACTTTTAGTTTGTAATCTTCAATAAGTTTTATGAAATCTGTTATACACACGCACACACACATGCACGCACGCGCTTAACCCCTACACACACACACACAAACACACACACTCTTTTCCATCTCTGCATAGTCTCTAGTGGAACTTTCCCAATAGTCTCAGTGGAAAACCTAGGAACTGTTTCTGAATTTATACTAAAGATTTTAAAGTTCCTTATATATACAAGAAACTTTCCTAGTTCTCTCAAAAACTTTGCAATTTCAAGCTTAATCTGTGGATTAAGAGTGTGATAGAGGAGCTTAAAACCTAATGCGCTTTTTGCTAGCAAATCGAACAACTATATATAAAGCTTATATAAGTTAGTATCAAAAGTAGACAGCAATTGTCAACCATCTCGTTCCCTACGAATTTATACTTCGATTTCTTAGCCATATATCCCAAAACTTAACCCAACTAAAAGCGACAATCCTAACTATAACTTTGTGTGTCTGTATTGTATTTGTACGTGTATATATATTGATATTGTATATTATATTGGATATTGATTTAGAGCGAGAAATGTGCTGGCAGAAAAGAGAGAAAGAGACCGCTATACGGCGTACATATATGTTCGTATTCGGGATTACGGAATGAGATTTATTCGAAGAATAAAACTTTTGTTTTGCTTATGAAAATGTTCTTATTTCTCTCTGTATATTGTATATATAGTTTATCGTATATAGTAGCATATAGTATTCCTAGATTTCTAGTACCGCTTTGTAGTGCAAACACACACAAACGAATGTCCTCTCTCTCTCTCTCTCTGTTTCTTTTCCGTGTCTGTCTACGTGCTGCAGAACGCGCAGAGCTCTCGGAGCTGTCGGAGCTGCCGCTCTGCGAGACGGCGATCTCCTGTGATAATCTACCGCTGGACGGTTTCGGCCGTCCTCCAAATCCGCGCGTCATCTGCTCCGTGCTGCGTCCCGGTCAGGATTCCTGTGGCATCCTGTGGCAACAGCATGCGCGCACGGAGCTGCTGGAGCGAACGCGTACGCCGCAGTTTCTATGCACCATGCGCTTTCTGCGCTCCGCCGGCTTCAAGGCCTCGACTCGGTTGCGCTTCAGTGTGCACGATGTGCGTGAGCGCGTCTCGCTGACTTCGCTGCCCCTGGGACATGCCGAGGTGGCGCTGGGCATGGTGCAGGAATCGAGAAGGCTGCGTCTGCCCTTGAGTTCGCCGCGCGGTGAAAGTGGCTTCATAACGCTGACCTCGTGGTCGCCAGATGCACCCGCCGCTGCCGAGGCGACGCCATCGAGCGTGCTGGGTCGTTGTGGTGTGGCACAGGCGCTGCCGCCGCCGCCACGTTCCAGCACGCAGCTGTTCGAGCAGGCGCCACTGGATGCTGCCAGTGAGAGCAAGTCTAAAAAGCGCGGTAAGCCTGCCCAGCTATGCTAGCCCTGTTCCCTCTGCTAATCCACACTGCTCTTTCTTCTATCTCCAGGTCATCGTCGCACGCAATCGCTGCCGCCGAAGCTGGGCGTGCGCCTCTTTGTGCCACAGCTGTGCGGCGTGGAGCGCGTCTGTGCCAATCCTCGCGTGCACTCGTATCGCCTGCACTCGTCGCTGGGCGCCGACATAAGCGTGCTGGAAACGCTGCTGGAGTCGCGTCTCTGCTGTGCGGTGCCGCAGCAGTTGCTCTCGATTTGGATACAGCGCGAGAAGGAGCTGCTGCAGGAGATCTCCGGCATGGGGGAGCTAAGCGGTGAGTGGCGCTGGCGTCAGATGAATCTGCTGGAGGAGCATTTGCGTCTGCTCAAGGATTACTCGCAGGCCAAACAGAACATACAGCAACTGATGCGCGATGGTGTCTGCTTCAAGCGCTCCGCTGCCAAGCAGGACGAATCTCTGGAGTTTCTGCCCGTCAATCTGCACGTGCAACGCATGTGGGCACAGAATGATACGCTGCAGCGACGTGGCGTGCTGGACATCATCACGGTGGGAGCGTTTACGCGGCACGATGCTAAGGGACGCAAATGTGGTGGGCTGATCAAGTGAGTTGGAAGCATTCAAAGTATTCAAGTTGTCGTGGCAGTATAACAGTTTATTGGCTGGAAGGATACCAAGAGAGAGATGGTTGAACAGTATAACAGTTTATTGGCAGAAGCATACCAAGAGAGAGTTGAACAGTTTTGGCAGTATAACACTTTATTGGCAGAAGGATATCAAGAGAGAGTTGAACAGTTTTGGCAGTATAACAGTTTATTGCCAGAAGGATACCAAGAGAGAGAGAGAGAGTTGAACAGTTTTGGCAGTATAACAGTTTATTGGCAGAAGGAAAGGGGAGTTGAACAGTTTTGCCAGTATAACAGTTTATTGACAGAAGGATACCAAGAGAGAGAGTTGAACAGTTTTGGCAGTATAACAGTTTATTGGCAGAAGGATACCAAGAGAGAGAGTTGAACCGTTTTGGCAGTATAACAGTTTATTGGCAGAAGGATACCAAAAGAGAGAGTTGAACAGTTTTGGCAGTATAACAGTTTATTGACTGGAAGCATACCAATAGAGAGAGTTGAACAGTTTTGGTAGTATAACAGTTTATTGGCTGGAAGGATACCAAGAGAGAGTTGAACAGTTTCCGCTTAATATAGTATAATAGTCTAGGAATATAACAGTGTAGACAAACAGTGTGGCTAACCAGGCAATGTCACGATTGTATATTCATACGATATATAGAAATCGAGAGTGTATAGAGGTTTTAATGCGGGGATGCCTGTTGATTCATGTTTAAATTTAGATTAAGCGAAAGTGTGAGTAACAAAAGCAAGCGAGCTTAATGTATATATATTTGTTATATAACAGTATAACAGACCTTGAGAGTATACCCTAGTTAGTCAGCCTACTCTTCTTGATTGATTCCACACTAAGCTCTTCGCTCTCTCTCTCTCCCTCGCAGACTTCTCCAGGAGAGCAAGTCATGGAAGCTGGAGCAGAGCAACGCATGCAAGGTGCAGGCAGCCAACGATGCGGTGCAGGCCACAAAGCAGCTGCGCAAGGAGATTGTCGAGCTGATGTCGCAGCTGCTGCAGCTGGCGAGTGTGCGCTGTGCCCGGGACATGATGCCACTGTGCAACAAGATGGTGGCCAAGACAAAGACGCTGCTAAACATCTGGGAGCCAAGCATTGTGGAGGAGGCGGTCACGTTTATCGAATGTCATCGGATTATCGAGGAACCCGACAATGTGCTCATGGAACCGATGTCTCCGTTTCGCAAGATAACGCAACAGTTGAGCGCGCTGGAACTGAAGTCACCAGAGCTAGAGGATTTCGCTACTCCCGTGGTGGCTCCTCCTGATCTCTGGCCACGCGCTGGTCAGCCATTGATGCGCTCAAATAGCTGGCATCCCAGCAACTCGTCGCCATCCAGTTCGCTGGACATCACGGCCATCGATACGCTGCAGCACGCGGTCAAGTGCTACAATGCGCATCTGCGCAGCTTGGAGCAGGAGCAGCAACAGCTGCAGCCAGATTCCGTGCCCTCGGAGACGGATGTGTCGGGCGAGCGTACAAGCAGCACATATCAATCTATGCCTCCAAGCTGGCTGGGCATCTTGCCCACATTGCCACGTGCCACACAGCGGCAACAGCAGCACCAGCAGCCTCCCGCCGGCTTTCTGGACACCAAACTGATGAGCTCCTCGCCGTCGGCCAACTACTATCGACCCACAGAGGAACCCGAGCCGCTGGACCTGACCCAGCTGAATATCGAGGCCAGCGTAATGTGCCTGGTCAGCAAGCTGAAGTTCTTCTGCGGCCGCTGTGACAGTCCCGCCATAAGGCTGCGTCATCCCAAGGCGCCGCTGAAGCGCGAAGGATTCACTGTGGTGCCACAGCAGCAGGCGCCCGATATCATTGCGGCGCCCAAAGCGCAGGCGCACTCCCTGAGTAATCCTCAGCCGCAGCTGCAACTCGATCTGGCAACGCCTGCCGCGGTGGCTGTCAAAAAGGGCAACAAGTTTACCGATGGTCTGGATCTTTCGTTGACCACCGACTGGGTGGCTGAGCTGCGTCCCAGCATGCGTAAGCTACGCCATGCCATGGATCGGCTGCTCAAGACGGCGCGACTAATGCACTCCGTGCAGCGGCTGCAGCAGGATGTGTGCTGCAATCGCCTCCAAGCGAGCATCATGTACAGGCGCGACGTCTGCTTCTCCCAGGCGGTAAGCAAAGGAATCCTCCACTCGTATCGAGCTTGGTACTAACATCTTTCTCTCTCCCTCAGTTGACGGCCCTGGTCAGCGCACTGATGCTGCGTCTTTGGGGCAGCGAACTGGACACGGGTTATCTAACGCTGCTGCGCGAGCTCGGCCCGGTGGCCTATTTCGAGGGGCTGCTTTCGCTCTATGGCGCCGAAACAGACATGTGGAGTGACATGTGCATAGCCATTGAGGATTTGTCCTCTGTTAGCTTTACGCTGATCACAGCGCAGGCCAATGAGTTGACGCCCATGCCACGCATCACGGGTTCCCGGCAAGCGCTGGAGGTGCATCTGCCTGTGCCGCCGCATGTGCGTCTGCCTGCGCCCGGCGCCAGCGGTGCGGCACAGATTACATTCAAGATTACGCCCGTCTTCTTCAACATTGGCATCAACGAGAAGGCCACACTGGGTCAGACGCGGGATCAGCATCGCTCCAATCTGGACAACTATTTGCGGCTGAGTCAATACTTTGGACGCTATCGCAAGCTTGGCCTGAATGCATCGGCGGCAGCAGATTTCGGTGCCTCCGAACTGGACTCGCTGCAATCCGTGCTGGGCTTCATGGAGCAGCAACTGCGCGCAAATGTCACCAAGAATGTTAAGATTCTGCATCTGGCCGAGGATGCCTGCCGCCTGATGGGCGGACTGCGTTTCACTTCATGCAAATCGGCCAAGGATCGCACCGGCATGGCCGTCACCCTGGAGCAGTGTCGCGTGCTGGTACGCGAGTTTCAGCTGCCCGCAAAGCATGTGCCCTACGCGCTGAGCACCATGCGCAGGTGAGTCGCAGATGTTTCCCCCTCCCGTATGGCAGTGCAAGTGTTACCTCATTCCTTCTCTGTCTCTCTCTTCCACCCAGCGAGGGCACCCGCATGGACAACGTCTTCAAGAACATTGGCAAACGTAAATACGCATTCAATCTGCCGCAAGTCATCATGCTGCCGGCCATGTACAGGCCTCCAGTGGGTGCCTACGGCAAGGCGGAGACCTAAGCAGGCAGCTTCAGTTACAAATTGTTTTTAGGCTAAGGCAAAGCAACTAACCAAGTACTTATGAAGCATCTACAACAACAACAAAAACAACTGTGCCAAAAATACAACAAAAAAGTCTAGAAGGAAGATAAACCTCGGCATGCCGAGGGTGTTATACCAATGCAGTTGGAGGCATAGGCAATCTTTGATTATATATAATACATCTGAATAATGTATTATTCCTTCGCTATACCCGATCATTCCTATGGCAGTCATAAGCTATAGTAGTCAGATTCTATTGCTATTTGAACAACCTCCTCAAATGCCGCTGCATAGGTATAAAATATATGTACTAACAGAAGAAAAAGTTATAAACAAAAAGCAACAAACATTACAAAGCTACAGTGGTCGCTCGCTAAACTGACTATGCAGATCTGTGCATAAATAAAGAAACTGAGCAGCAGCAAATGAGCGGAAACTAAGATTCAAGTTTGAAAACAACTCAACAGATTTCATTAACTTTTATCGATTTACATCAGAAATTAATTATCAAAAAACATATAGAAACGTCATAATTAGTAGAAGAACTATAATCGATTTACAGCAAGCCAACTCAAGTTGTGCAATAAGTGCATTATCTTTGAAACAGTCATACCTACAAACATGCTATGCATAGAACATATATACCAATGTATAACACACATAGTGCTGCGATTTGCTACATATATACTAGAACATTAATCAGATTGTCTTAACGCATACATAGTAGATGCATATATACACAAAGTTAACAAATTATAATACCCCATGCACGTATAATCATAATAGGAATAATCATGTATGCATAAAGATTAAACAGTTTAACAGGCAAGCTAGGCCAATGCGCGAGCCACCACTGTAGATCTGCATCACGGACAGTTGCGTCCCGCAGGGCTGAAAGCGGAAAGTCAGTTAAAGTTATATATTGTCAGAGATGATATTGGATCGAATTCCGGAACATTTCCGCTGCCTGCCATGGACGGACGCACTGTCGCCTGTTTTAGTACTTAGTAAGGAATTGTTAAAGCAAAAAGGGATTCCATATTACATTTTAGGTATTTATTTAAATTAGACTTTTAAAGTAATTATGTAATTTATACACACACACACATGTGCGTATGTGTGTGTGCGATTTATGTACTTCATTTAATTCATGTACTTCCAGCAAAGAGAAAGCAACTTGTTAACCGAATACAAAAGGCAACCAAACAACGACTAACAAAATGTTTTTTACTTTACGCGGGAAAGGGAAGTTGGAACTATCTCTAGTAATCCTGTACACGTCCCGTGTTCAGCCGCTGCTTGCGCATCTCCGTCTTTAGCCACGACGGCACATTGCGTATGGGATGAGCCATGGGGAAACGTGGCTGTGGCTCTGGGCCCTCGAAGGGATGCGTTTTGGCCAGCTTGCGCTGCAGATACTCCTTGTTTACCTGCTTCACATCGCGATGCTTGTCCATGTACAGATTAAAGGGCTGCTTCAGCGGAAAGAGCTTCTGATCGGCCAGATATGGTTTGGGGAAATCATATTCATAGACGGGCTCCTTGAGCTCTGTAGTTGCAAGTGAATCAATAGGTGAGATAAACAAGTGCAAACTGAGCTTGCAACTTACGCAAAACATTGTGGTAGAAATCTGTTAGCGACTCGTCCCAGTTGGTCTGATAGAAGGCCAGTCCAGCTGGGGTCAGTTCATCCTGATGCTGGCGGTAGAAGTCGAGTGTGCTGAACGTGCGCTTCTCCAAGTTGCTGTGGTCTTTGGCGTCCACTTTGTGGGCACTGAAATCCAGGCGAGACTGCTGCTTGTACAGCACGAAGACCATGCGCTGATAGCCCACACCCCTGGGCGGAAATGGTGGCAAATACTCGGCCAGCACTTGTCCCTCGGCGACCTTGCCGTTGGGTATGTTGGCGCTGGCGAAGAGAAAGACCAAGTGAGCTTGGAGGCAAAATAAGCACAGCTTCTTCATAACCTACATGAACCAATGCAGACACTCGGCAGCTGGATTTGTGTAATGTGCATCTGGATTAGTGGCAAGCAGCGTCCAGTAGCTATCGCCCTGCGCCGGCTGGCCCGTAATGGGATCCAATTGGCCATCGAAGCCAACCTGCGGCGCCTTTGTTGCGTCCGCGGGCTTGATGACATTGCCATTGTAGACGGGATTCACATCGTAGGCAATATTCAGTGGAACACGCGGTACAAAGTACGCACTGCCAAAGAGATGCTCGAAGATGCCATAGTGATCCGCTAGCAGGCGCAGATCGTGCTGTCCCGTTGTCTGCACATAAGTCTGCTGCACCTTGTCCAAGTCGATGAGTACTGCAACGCAAGCAAATCATATACATTCTATAAACATTGTAGATCAACTCACACTTGTGACTGCGCGACAGCTGCTCCAGCTCTTTGCTTCCACGCTGCGCCTTCAGATGCTCCAGGCGCGTCTTCAGCTGAGCCGAACGCGATGGCTTAAGCTGTGGAAATCCTATGTTAACGCGTGCAGTCACCTCGGGATCGCTGGTATCCTCGTCTAGACATGAGCAACTTTGCAGTGCGCTGATTACAACATCAATATCGCACAAACTCACCTCGCAATCGCTGCTCGAGCGTTCGTGCCACGCCGGGCGGCTTGCCACGCAGTGTGTGTCCCTGTCGTTGGCTGACATTCAGCAGCAGCAGCGGCTGCAACGCTGATGGCGTCTGTGTCCGGCGTAAGCTGCCATTTACGCCGGTTTTCATTAATAAATTGCAGAAAGACATGGTGTTTTATAAGCAGGCGGCTGCCTCGCGTTTTCATCAACTTCACAGCTGACCCAGTCGATAAGCGCTCATCGCTATGAGGCAAAATATCGATAGGTCAGTGTTGAGCAGCATTGCTTAACCGTTTGCCCGTTTACCTTTTCTTGTGATGTGGCAACACCACAAAAGTGCTTGTTAAATTCGAAATCAAAAGCTTGAAAATTAAATTTATAATTATGAGATTATTACTGTTATTTCTTAGAAAAAGGCTACAATATTGGAATATACATAAGTGTAAATAAGTTAAGTTCTTAGGCTTTTTTTGCAAAATTCATGTTTCTTTTACGAAAGACAGGTGTTTGTGGCAACAGTTATGTTTACACATACATACATAAACACTTGACTGCTTGTGTGTAGTATGCGAGCTTATGCTGGAAATATTTCAAATACCCCATGCTGATCAATAATATGCACACACACACACACACACACACACACACACATATTTACGTTGTACATGCGCACGTGTACTAAATTACATACATATTTATGTATGTATGCCGTCAAAGGCGCCGCTCTTTCATAACGGGTGGCGGGCGCAATTGAGAGCGAATGCTGGCCGCGAGTGCCGGTGACGAGCCTCCTACACACACAGTGTCACACACAGACTCATGCTCACACTACACACACGTCTTTTGTATGGTAGCAGGCGCTGCTGTTATACGCTTTACATATAAACCAGTTTACATGGGCGACGTATAACAGTTTTGTGCTGCTGCTGCGGCTTTTTGATGCCGCTCTGCTGCCTCTCTGCTGCTGCTGCCTCTGCCGCTGGTGCCGCTTTTGTGGCTATTGTTGTTGTGGCTGCTGCTTCTGCCGCTGTTGCGTCGCCGCTCGAAAAGGACAAACTCAAGGGCAATTCATTGGCTCAGGCCTCACAAAGGCGCGTCAGGCAGGAGTGATTGTGAAACCCTAGTGAAAATATTGAAATTCATTTTGTCACGCCTCCAGTCACGTGCAAGTGCATTACATGTTTGCATAAGCGTCAGTGTGTGTGAGAGTGGGGGTGCATTCCAATTGTCGCTGTGATTACACAACACACCGAGCCGCCTCCTTTAGGCAGCCCTGTACTTGGTCAAGGCACACGTCATTGCGCCACCCAAAAAAGTCCTTTCGCGCTTGCCAGAGAAAAGTTTGACATTTGAGTGGCGACGCCAACGCCAACGCAGACGCGTACGCCTACGCCAACGCCGCTGTCGCTGCCGCTGCCCACGCATTAGGGCAAAACTCTACTAAGCAACGCTCTCTTCCTAAATAACACGCGCGCTCACTCCTGCCCGCCCACTCTCTCTCTCTCTCCCGCTCAGTCGCACGCCCACTCTGCTCTCCACGTGCGTCTGTCATTGTCTCCTTGTCTCCTGCCGATTGTGGTTACATTCCGCGTGCCGATATACATATTTATCGGCATAGTAATGCAAAACTCTCGTTTTTTCGCTGTTGCTTTTTTACAACTAGCTCGCGCTGCGCTGTTATTAACAGCGCTAGTGAAAATGTTAATTGCCCGCTGCGGAAATCAAATGTTAATTGCGGATTTTACCTGACCCACCCATTATAAACGGCTTTGATTTCATTAAATCAGAATATTAATAAAGAATTTTCCCATAGAGTTTGGAATTTCTTTAGCTTTCCATGAATTTCCATAATTGACACAGAAATAAAGCCGCAAAGCCCTAAGCTGCAAGGGTATAGAACTTTCGTCATGCCTTTCTTTTCTTGACTTTTTTCCGAAAATTTTCCACTGCGCACGCAACGCAAACCGGAAAGACTTTGAGTCGGCAGGCTGCTGTTGCTCTTGCTGTTGTTGTTGTAGTCGCTGTCTGGCCCGCTAGAAACTAGGCTAAGTTCACTTCCATTTACAGCTGACACGCTTGACGTTGCCACTGTGCATCGGGGCCAAGAGGGCATTGCTTTAACGAGAGAGCAAGTACCTGCAACAATTATCCATAATTGCAATGTTTGCACTGGATTATGCCCGCCCACAATCGCCTCACAGTGTTCAATCGGAAATTGCGTTTGACCTCTGAGTGAAATTTGATAGTCCTTGTTGGGGTTGTGAATATGAATATGAATGAAAGCTCTTAGGGGTCTTTTATGATTGCCTCCCCCCTGGCAAGCACTTGTCTACCTTAGGCAACGACAACTGTATTGCCTTTTTATTATTTAGCGTAATCTCTACGTAGAATCGCAATGGAATCCACTAGAAACGATATACCCTAAAAGTGTTTGCAATTCTATCCCGAGTTTCCGTCGTATACCGCCCCCCCGGCGAGTCCATTTAGTTGCTGATAAACGATAAGCAACGCGTCCGGGACACTTGAACATATGCCAATTTGGGCAATCAGTCAAGTTATAGCATATATATCGATCGGACCATCGGCTGGCTGTGTGAAGCCAGTGTGTATGGTGTCGAGTGGTCTATAAATATTTGTGTGTATATAATACCTAGATATGGCATATTTCTATACATGGGTTTTTAGCTATGTAAGCATTTCGATAGCTAAACCCCCGATAGAGATCTGACAGGAAGACTATAAACCTATTTAGAGTTGTTGCTTTTATTATTGATTCAGTTATTGTTATTGTTTTCGTTCGATTCGCGTTCTACTATGTGTGTGGGGGGCGTGGGGGCCCCACAGAGTGATTATTGCGCGATTAATTTGCCTGCCTGGCGTCTGCCTTCCGGCCCAGGTTCAGATCCCTGACCGTGCTCCGGGCTTATCAGCTGCCTCGGTTTTTTTTTTTTTTTTTTGCACTTTTACTTTCGGATTTACGGGGCAATCGCCTGTGTTGCCTGCGATTGCAACGAGCGATATTGCATTAACATTTACGGCCAGATTTCGAGTGTGCCTCAATGTTGACACTCGTACAGAGAGTCATTCCTTATAATGGATCTGCCAATCCCGTCCAATTACGCGAGCTTTATGACAGTAATTCCAACTAATTGCAACACATTTCCGACTGGTATACGGGCATGTTAATCAGCTAAGGTTTATGTGACGCACTCTAGATGGGGTTTACTTTGTGTTCTACTTAGAGAGAGGAACATTTCTTAGTAGGGTAGTCGGTTGAGGGTATTTGTATACTCGTCACTCGTTACTTCTCACAATTCCTGAACTCTATCATACATCAAAGCTGCAGAGTCTGCAAAGACCTTAGTACATAATCGGTTTGAGCGCACTAGGCACTTTTAAACTTTTACAGTATCTACTCGCTACTTGCTACTTGCTACTTGCTACTCGCTACTTGCTACTCGCTACTTGCTACTCGCTACTTGCTACTCGCTACTTGATACTGAATACTTGATACTCGCTACTCGCTACTCGCTACTCGCTACTCGCTACTCGCTACTCGCTACTTGCTTTACTTGCTACTTGCTACTCGCTTCTTGCTACTCGCTACTCGCTACTTGCTACTCGCTACTCGCTACTTGCTACTCGCTACTTGCTACTCGCTACTTGCTACTCGCTACTTGCTACTCGCTACTTGCTACTCGCTACTTGCTACTCGCTACTTGCTACTCGCTACTCGCTACTTGCTACTCGCTACTTGCTACTCGCTACTTGCTACTCGCTACTTGCTACTTGCTACTTGCTACTTGCTACTCGCTACTCGCTACTTGCTACTCGCTACTTGCTACTCGCTACTTGCTACTCGCTACTTGCTACTCGCTACTTGCTACTCGCTACTTGCTACTCGCTACTCGCTACTTGCTACTCGCTACTTGCTACTCGCTACTTGCTACTCGCTACTTGCTACTCGCTACTTGCTACTCGCTACTTGCTACTCGCTACTTGCTACTCGCTACTTGCTACTTGCTACTTGCTACTCGCTACTTGCTACTCGCTACTTGCTACTTGTTACTCGCTACATGTAACTCGTTACTTTTACTTACTTTTCAAAACGGAGAAAACCCCTCCAATAGTTGCTGTTAAAGTCCTGTCTCACTATGATCTGTTAATCATCGTGGATCATCTCTCTTTTTTTTTTGTATCGAGTTTCTTTCCAATCAATTAGCGTATCTCGGTTTCGACCAGCTGCTGCGCTGTCTAATTTGATGGGTTTATGATATTCTTGCTTATCACGCATATTCGACAACATTTTTTTAATTACACACGGCGCTTGACAGTTGCCCACTTGACCCAAGCACCCTCCTCACACCCGGCTAGCATTCTCCGATCGCAGACTATATGTGGCTAGCCGTAAATATGTTTATTGTTTATAATCTCGAACAAGATTGTGCGGCGTTGCGATGTTTTTATGCTTTTTGCCGTTAGGTGTGAATATGCTGAGATTGCCAGCTGAAGTGCGCCGGAGAAGAGACATACGTGTAGAGAGGGTAGATGAAGGTAGAGATTCGAGTCTAGCCAACCTTCGTCTTTGGCTTTTGACCGCTGTGCGACAGCACACGAGCTGCGAGCTGCGATCAGCGAGCACGAGCTACCTTATCGGGCTGTGCGGCAAGTTCCCAACTCTCGTGCTGCTTGTGGCCAGACGAGTAGGTTTTGCTTGTGTGTTGTACCTGTGTGTGTGTGCGTCCAGCTGTGTGTGTGTGCGTCCAGCTATCGCTCGACCAGTTTGGGGCAGTTCTCAGGGCGCTCGCCGTTCAGTTCGCGTCATGATCATGAACTTTGCCTTTGTCTGGTCGCCTATTGCGCAGTTTTACTGCACTTTTCGCCACTTAACGGCGAAGCGTATTTACGATCGTACCCAAGTAACTGCCTACGGACAGATCGAGCGACGATCGTAGTGTATGTGCGAAAGAAGAGAGAGAGAGACAGCAAGCGAGACATCACTTTGTTGCATACCCTATAAATAACGTTCGACAGTGTCTGAAGACTAGGCATAATTGACTTAGGGCTAGTCCTCTTTTACTTTACTTCTCGCTTACCAATTCTGTTTTTCTCTCCTTATTCTCCCCATATTTATATTTTTATAGCCGCCAGCGATAATTAGCAAAAATTATCTGTATAACTAATTATACCCATTTATTTATTTATTTTTAGTGCAGACCCAACAACTAATTGCTTTTGTGATCTCTCTCTCGTTGTCCCGGTCAATTCCCTAACTTTCCATTGTACAATTCTGCTCTTCAAAGCTTTGTTAACTGTAGCAACCGTTCGATCAATCACTGTCTGTCTGGCTACCTTTCCTGCTCTCTCTCTCTCTCGCTCTCTCTCTCTCTCTCTCTCTCTTGATAATTAGCTGTCACAACAATCTGATTAACTTATTAGTAAACTATACCCTGCATCTGTTGCTCTGTCTCTAAGTCTCGACACTTTCGTAATGCGCTTCGTGTAAATTGAACTTGAACTTATGGGCCAGCTACAGCTGTCATGCTCACCCACTCTCTATCTCTATCTCTCTCTTTCTCTCTCTCTCTCTCTTCCGCTCTCACTGGATAACTCAACAGCTGCTCTTTGCCCCGACGTCGCGGCTGAGCGCAGCTCAATTGCATTCGTAGACAATAACAATCACTATATAAATAGTTGAGGAATGACAAACCTAAGCAATTTCGCTGAATGAATCGACCGATAATCGATCTATAAACAATGATAATGCATGAAAAACGCAACGCAAGACACAGACATACAGATACATTTACATAAAGACACAGACATACAGATACATTTACATAAATGCATGTTTATGGGGGTAGCTGGAATCGTTCGGACATAACGGACTATGGAATGACCTTCATTCGCTGGGGTTGGCGGTTTAGAGCAAGTCAAGTTGAGGTTAGGTTAGATGAACTTGACTCGTTTTATGTCTGCTCTCGCAAAGTGAACTAGGTGAATGCAGGCCGGGATAGGTTAGGTTATGTTTTGAGTTGCATAAGAGATATGTTGTGATAGTTCAGTTTAAGACAGAGTCAGAGTGGAATCGATGAGCTTAGACTCGATTATCGTTAGGTTATGTTGGATTTCATAAGAGGGACTGTTGTGATCGATTAGCTTAACTTGGGAAACTGAATAGGTTTTTCTGGAACAGCTGTAGCTACACGTATTTCCCCTGTTGCTTCTATAAACCCATAAACCCGAGCGGATTGAAGTGTGTGCGCCGACTTCATGAATTGTCCATTCAAATGAGAAATGCAGAAACGTGATCTATTCCAGGTGCTACCCATTGGGGCACCTTTTGTGGTCGTGGTTATCAGCTGTGCGAAGCATTGTTTTTGCACTAAACTGAAGCTTGTTATTGTTATTGTTGTTATTATTATTGTTATTGTTGTTCTGCATTTCTCGTTGTTTGTTGTGGCTATTACGGATATTTGTGTCTCTCTTTTTTTATTTATAAGCCCCCACGTCGACAGGTGTATATCGTATAATTTATAGTATGCCCCCAGCTTGTCGCACGCCCAAGCCGCGTTGCAAGTGCGAACAAAGTGCGACGAATAGAGAGTGAATAAAGAGTGAATACAATAAATGCTATGAATACACACGAGCGTTAGTTGGCCCCGTGGCAATTTGCGGTTTTTACGATTGTTATGACACAACATCGCGTTTCCACTTTTCCACATTTCCCCAGCACGCAAGAGGGGGGGAACTACTGCAGATCAAATCAGATGGGCGTGTGTGGGTGGGTGGGTTATATATACTTATGTTCTATATCGTAGAAGATATACCGAATGTTGTATCTGATATTTCAGATAAAGTATTCTATGTGAACAATCTGAGTTCCATGATACTTACTCTATATTATATGATCTACATACAAGTATTATCTAATTGTATACTATACTATACTACGTCTTACGATCTACACTCAGTGCCCGCAATTCGCCAGCCTTACGATGCGACTCATTTCGAGGGGGGCTTCACAGATGTGTCGCAAATTGATTGAAGCGTTTCGTTTATTATAACGAAATTGTATGCCATGCAATTCTCTGTTCTACAATCTTCGAAGCTGATGCCGTTAATTGAACCAAATTTTTCGATGGCAGCGCGTGAGTCCCCATCCCCGTCTTCCTCTCCGTCTCCATCTCCATCTCCAGTTACGCCAGTTGTGGCTCGTGAGTCAGATGTGGTTCAAGGCGGTTCCCTCCGCCTGGACAAGTGCTGCGTTTCAATTGATTCGTTTGGATTGTTAAGCGATCGGCACTCACATTCATCTATTCACTCAGTCACTCACCCATTCATACATTCATTCACTCTCTGTTGTTGTGGCCCTGATCTTGTAAGATCTTGACACAATCGCATCATTATAGACTTTAGACTTATGTTTGTTTTGTTATCGGCTATTGAACCTCGGCACGTTCATTGATTCGACCTCAGAGCGAGCACTGATACCCTGTAATCTAGCTCGATTCGCTCTGTTTTGCCCAATCAATGTGGAGCATAGCCTTGTCAGCTTTTCCGCCTTAAGTTTTCTCGAGCTTTTCCAGCTGAGTAAGATAATTGAAGCATGTTTCGAGCGCAATTAAACAAATAACATTTGGTTAAAAAAAACGTTGTTTGTTAACAATTTGTGTAATAACTTTTGTTATTGTTTTTTTCTTTCTGCTTTTAATTATAAAGTTGCGCTTGCAATCCAAGCACGAACCGACGCCAGCCTGTCCGTTAAACATTAAAAACAGCTCACAATCTAATTTGACAATAAAAACAAGTAAGGAAAGCTACAGTCGAGAGTACTCGACTGTAAGATACCATTCACACAGTTTTGAAAAAAATGGTCACACTTTTATTTCCATCAAAAAACACTGCACAAATTTATCTACCACTTGTTGTTTATGAAAACGTCGTAGCAGTTAGCTTTACACACGCTACGGCTGAAACGGAAAGATGACGTCACGATGGATAACTTCTGTGCTTTTTAGATTTATATTGCAATTATCTATGTTCGTACCAAAGCAGAAAGCTGTAACTTCAATACTTCTCCTGATAATCGTAAATTATCGATTTGCGTGGGCGTTGGGCGTGGCATCAAAAATTGATTATAAACTCGTTGTACCTATGGTATACAGGAACCTTCATGTGAAATTTGGTACCTCTAGCTTTTATAATAGCTGAGATCTAGACGGTCAAACGGACAGACGGACAGACAGACGGACATGGCTCAATCGACTCGGCTGTTGATTCTGAGTCAGAACCTATATACTTTGTGGGGTCTGCCACGTCTCCTTCTGCTTGTTACATACATACATTTGCACAAACTGAGTATACCATTTTTGACCATTCACAATTGTCGAATGGTATAAAAAATGTTTTTAAAAAAAAAAAGGCCCGCAAAATTATTTGCAGTTGTGTGTAATAAAATAATAACGGCAATCATTCAAAGACAGCAGCAAAAACAACAACGAGGAAACGACATCGCAGCTTTGATCTGCAGCTGCACGACTTGGCCTGATGTTGCTTGTGATACCCTATAAAAATTGGTAAATGT